>CM060904.1:101963048-104463048 GCA_030737815.1 Allium fistulosum
CTAATGATAAAATGGACACATTAGCAACTAATTAACACACACCTCTTCATAAAGCTTTTAATGTTCTATAAACTTTTATCAGGATAAGATACATATCGTGTTAAGGGTATAATGTAATTAACATAAGGAGAAGTGACATAAAGGAGAAGAGATGGGAGATGAAGCTTCCATGGCATGGTAGGGTGTGAGTGCAAGCTTAGGCAACACCATTTTAACCTATAAAAGGAGGTGCACACTCTTGTTTATAATTCATAAGCCAAAGCTGTCATATTCCTCCTCCTCTTTATAATTTCGTAAAACAAAATATTGGCAAATCAAATCCAAATCAACTCAATCATAGAGTGAAGCCTTACTACCACATTACAAAAAATCCTACCTAGTTAGATTGTGAAAATCAAAGCCAATCTCTCCCCTCAACTGAAAGCCTTGAGAATTATAAGGGTTTGGAGGCAAAGGCAAGATCAAGGCAAGGAAAGAGAAGGAAGGAAATGTGTTGCTAGGTTGAGGTTGGACTTAGATGCTTGGATCTTAGTTGTTTGTAGGATAAAAGGTGAACCAACTCACCACTTTGATTGAAAATATAACTCATATTTGTTTGTGTTTGGTTTTGTTAAAGTTGTTTAAATTGACTTGGACATATGTTGAAAACATGGATTTTGATTCTTGCTTTGAAAGCAAGTGGCATATGTATAAACTTGAATGGACTTGAATGAACTTGAATGGACTTGTATGACATATTTCAAGGTCTTGGAACAAAGCACATAGGTTGTAGTTGAACATAGGTTCGAATATAACTCGAATTTGAAAGTGCACCTATAGCGATAGTCGCTATAGATGCAATTGTAAATTTCTTTATTCTTGGCGATGTTTATGGAACTTTTTAGAGAGATACTTAGGGGTTTCTCACCATATTTATAATGTCTTGTATGAAAGTTTGTTGATGTTAAAAGCTTGCATAGTAAAAACCTAAGTAACATCTCGAAAATGATCAAAACTTCACTTGTGCAAAACTGCCCCATTTAGACTTGATTTTTGGACTTTAAAGTTTTGAAAAGATATTTAAGTTGGTAGATTGTTTCATTCTTTTTTCAAGTGTATATTAAGTATTGTTAGAACATTTTAAAAGTGGTTTGAGGTCTTTATGAATTTTAAGAATTAACCATGACTTTTTAAAGAAGATGGTTTTATAATAAAATATGTTATTTTCCAAGTTTTGAAGATTTTACAAACTTTTTATTTTAAAGTAATATTTTGGAAAATATTTTGAAACCTATTATAAGTATTTTTAAATATTTTAAAGTATATACGAATGTTTTTGAAAAGGGGTTAAGAATTACTCAGTGGCTAAATGGTTTTATTATGCGATTACTTGTTGAAGAGTAATTAACTTTGCTTAATGCTAAAAGCCAACGAATTAGGCTTATCTATTTGTGAAATTTAAGGTTGATGTCGAGTATGGATGAAGCAATAGAGCTCTAACCTACCGGTTTCCCTCTTGGTAGAGGAATAGTTAAATCGAGAATGTTGGAAATATGTTAATCTTGTTGATTTCTTACTTGTTTATGGAAATAATTTATACTATATTAACACTAAAAGTCAATGAGGTAGACATACCTATTTGTGAGATTCAAGAATGAAGTGTTTATGCAATGCTTTGATGCAACCAGTGCTTTAACTTACCTGACTTTACTCTTGGACGAGGAATAGTTAAGTTGGAATGCCGGAAACGAGTTAAGTATATGAATATTGATTTTTATAAACAATTGTTTGACCAGATAATTGATTATTCGATTATTGAATTTGGCCTAATATTAATGTAAGAAGCAAGCGAAAGACTTCCCGATTTCATACCAATGAGAACTCCCGAGGAGGAGAATTGGTACAAAATGCCTCTCACTTTCACTTTCTTCTTAAAAACCAGAATTAAGTTAACCAGAAATTCATCAATTAGTTTGAAGAATATGGGATTGGTGAGTGTTTACTTATTGAATACCATTTCAAAACCAGTATACAAATTATATGTTTTGGAAGCGGTTGAGAAAGGGATCTATATGGAGATTTGAGATCTGTTTAAGATGCTCGAATCCATGTAGTGATTCGTGATCTGTTCGAGATATGGGAATCCATTTAGGGATTCGAGTTTTGTTTGAGTAATGAAAACTCATGTAAAAGATGTGGAACGTAACCTCAACATCGGAAATGGCTGAAGACAGAGTAGGTCGCACAACCTGGGGTTTTGCTGATCCACGTCAAGGTATTATCAACTCCATATCTAGAGATACTTATTGATTATTGGCTGGCGGGGATTGATGATATTTGATTCCACATGGTTCATGTTTATGTTTGGGTGTGGCTGCTTGTGTTTATCTTATTGTATATTTTATTTAGATATGTATGATTCTCGGAAGATATTTTTCGATCCTTGCGCATAGAGATCCACTTTAGTTTACTAGAGGCGTCTCCATGGAAAATCCATTATGTGTGCGTAACTTTTTTGTTTTAAACGTAACATAAATATGTTGTAGTGTGATCAATGTAAGCATCACAACTATTTGATATGATTATATCTCGATATTATAAATTGTATCACTATGTTAAACTTAATGAACAGTTCGTTTCTTTTAAATAAAAAACCATTAAAAGAGTCTGTACGATCTCAATAGTTAATATTTTATATATTCATGTATCTCGAGTTTTCTCATACCAGACTTATGTCTGACACTAGGTTTTTGTTTTCCCTAAAATCCTCACATACTCTTTCGACTAGGCTGGGTAGCAGGTTTTACCTAGGATGCTTTAGAGTTCATAAGACGAGATAAAGGCTTCCATTATCTACCTATTTCTATTTTATTGTTCTATTTTAGCTATGCATATATATCATCATTGTAAGGACAGGTAGTCTCTGTCCAGGCCGACGATAGTAATTAGATTTTGTAACTTTGAAATTCCTATATTCAGAGTAACCCTTTATATTGTTCTTTCGATATTATATATTATTGTTCCGCTATAAGATTTTGATATTGTGTCTTTCTTTCTTATTTTATTCTTTTTTTTTATTTTAGCCTAACTTTCTGTCTTTTCTGCACTTGGATGTTTGGCGTCCAAATACCATGGATGTATTTAGTACCGACGTTGAGGGTCGAAAAGTAGGGTCATTATAGGTTTTGAGAACTGTGAACCTCAATAAAGTTACATGGTTTAGGGTTCCTGAGAATAAATAAAATGGAGAGAATTGGAAACCCTGAGGAAAAAATTACCAAATAAATGGGAAATTATTAGCAATGTTTCTTTCTATTATAAATGTCGGATTTTCATCTTACTAGATTGTGAATCATGGGATTATAATATTGAAAGCATGTGTGATCAACACATAATATTGGATTAGGTGTAATTGTTCTTTTGTCTATACGCAAAACTTTGATATCTTAAGGCAGAAGTTGTTGTATAACTTGGTTGAAGATACTTTTAGAATTTTTAGACCATGGGTTATTCTTGGTGATTTTAACTGTATTAGGTTCTCGAAAGATAAAAGAGGGAGCAATCCCGTTCCATTTAGCAAATCTATGGAGCTAAAAAATTGGATTAACATATCTAGTGGTATTGACATACAAACGCAAGGATTTAATTTCTTGTGTTGATAAGAACTAGACAGAAATATTCTAACTAAGTTTGATAAGGTTTTCTATAATATTCAATGGGTGAATTTTTTGATTGACTCGAAAGCTACTTACCTTCCTTCCTTCCTTCTGGGGTGAGCAACCATAACCTGATTCCCTTAACTTTGGTTGAAGAAAAGATATCTCTACCAAAACCATTTAGATTCATGAATCAATGGGTGCTATGTGAAGATTACATGACAAATTTACGAATAGCTGGGGCAAAGAGGTTCACTACAAGAAAGGCTTCGTATAGCGATGAAGCCTAGCGATGGCTAGCGATGGCTAAAAAAAAGCGGTCGTCGCTAGTCGTCGCTATACGCAATATACAGATCCAAGCCGAGAGCAGCAGATTCACTTCACTTGCTCCCCCAACACCTTCCTCCTTCCCCAATCCGTCGCCCCCCGTCACCGTAGCCGCCGCCCCAGCCTTCAACGCCTCCAAATCACCCAAATTTGTGTCGGTATGCTCCTAATCTCTTGTTTGAATGTAAATTTGATGTTTTTAGGTTTAGTTTAAACCCTAATTCAATTATCATTTGTTGTAAAATTGTGATTTGTTGTTAAATTGGGTATTAGTAGTGTTGTTAAATTGGGTATTAGTAGTGTTGTATGTTGATTTGGTAGATTAATTAGTTTATTATCATGAACTTGAATTAAGTATTACATTAATTAGTTTATCATGATCAAGTTGAATAAATGGTTGATGTAGATAATTAGTGTTGGCGATTAACATGGTTAGTTGTTTTAGGTGAAAAAATAGTGTATATTAATGATTAACTTGGTTATTGATAAATTTACATGAAAGTATTTCATAGTTTATGAAATTGATAAATTACAAATTTAAGTTGTTAAGTGAATTTAAATTGACAAATTTTTATTTAATAATTAGATTTTTATTATTTTCTAATTATCTTCATTGATAATTCTTCTATTTATCTTCTGATTTAGCGATGGCTAGCGATGGCCATTTTAATAATTTTAGCGATGGCTAGCGACGGCCAAAGTGCAAAAGGTTGTATATATTGTACAAAAATAAAGTTTATACAAAAAATTAAAAAATGAATATGAGAACATTAAAAATTCTGCAAATATCTATTTTTTTTTTTTAAAAATTAGGAAATGACTTTAAAAACAACTGATATTGTACTAAAATCGATTTTGTAAAGAAATTAAGAAATGAATATAACAACAACAAATATTCCGCTAAAATCTATGTCGTAAAAAAATAAAGAAATGAATATTGAACTAAAATTGTTAATTGAATGTTGAACTAAAATTTATTAAATAAAATTTAAATAGTTGAAACATTGTCAAAATTTGAAAAGAACAACAATATTTGATAAAATTTAAAGAAATTTTTTTATCTCTTAGATTGGCTTTGGCCCCGTCTGGCAAGTGTTGTATATGATCGTTATATGGATGTTCGTTTTGGTAACGGAACGGACAGTTATATTCATCTGATACAATATTTGTCGGATTTGTCCCTGTATTAGACAAGTTACAAACACAATAAAGTAATTACATATTATAAATCATTTCATTTTAAACGGTTACAATATTTCGATAGCACTTCCTTTACGTTCCCTGTGTACATGCATTTGTGTACGATACAGGGAACAGAAGGAAAGTGCTGCCGAAATTTTGTTGAACCGTTTAATCTGAAATGATTTATAAAATGTAATTACATTATTGTGTTTGTAATGGGAAGTAGGATGACTGACCACCGAAGTGAAAACCAAAATACTAAAAAATAAAAAAATAAAGTGAAGTTTTTATTTTGAATTTTCTACAACGGTGAACTGTTTACAATGGAGAATGGTTGAAAATTAATGATTTAAATTGTCTAACGTACATTTTCAAATCAGGAAAAATGTTTAATTATTTTCTCGACCGTACTTGGATGTATGAAGTCAGAACTGGAAAGAAGGGATCTGTTAAGAATTGAAATATATAACTGAACAATAAACGGCCCAATAGACTAAGGCCCAAACTAAAATAAGCAAAGAGAGAAAATAACAAACGCAACAACACAGCAAAAGAAATAAAGGAAAAGCACAATGAAAAAGAACAACAATCCAAGAAATATTCGCAACACACCCCCTCAAGTTGATGCATGTAAATCTACCATGCGCAACTTGCTTCTCAAGTACTCCAGCTTCTTTCCATCAATCGCCTTGGTAAACACATCAGCAGTTTGCTCCTTTGTTCCAATATGCTTAGCACACACCAAACCTTGCTGCATCTTTTCTCGTACAAAATGGCAATCCACTTCTATATGTTTGGTCCTTTCGTGAAAAACGGGATTTAAGGCAATGTACACAGCAGCTTGGTTATCACATCCTAAAGCAATCGGCTTCTTCACTTCAAACCCAATTTCTGACATTAAGTGATCTACCCACATAATCTCACACACTACTTTTGCCATAGCCCTGTATTCAGACTCGGCACTAGAACGAGCCACAACATTTTGTTTCTTGCTCTTCCATGATATTAGATTTCCTCCTACAAACACACAAAAACCTGTTGTGGATTTCCTATCAACTTTAGAGCCAGCCCAATCTGCATCAGAGAAACACTCTACCTCCATATGTCCATGGTTCAAATACATAAGACCATATCCAAAAGTCCCCTTCAAATACCCTAGAATCTGCTCAACAGCTCTCCATTGTTGCACAGTTGGTTTATTCATATATTGACTCACAATGCTAATAGCATAAGCCAAATCTAGTCTGGTTACAGAAAGGTAATTTAACTTTCCAACCAACCTCCTATATCTTTCAGGTTCATTGAATACTTCTCCTTCTACAGAAAGATCAACATTTGGTGCCATTGGAACTTTGCATGGTTTCATTCCAAGTTTTCCTGTTTCATTCAACAAGTCCAAAATATACTTCCTTTGAGATAAAAATATTCCTTTCTCATTTCTGATAACCTCAACACCCAGAAAATATCTCAATTCTCCCAATTCTTTAGTATGAAAGTGCTCATGAATAAACTGTTTTAGAGAACGAATTCCTGCTTCATCACTCCCTGTAATAACAATGTCATCAACATAAACAACTAAGAGTATAATACCTGCACCAGACTTCTTATAGAAAACAGAATGATCAAACTTGCTTTTGATAATGCCAAATGACTCCACTACACTACTAAACTTCCCAAACCATGCACTTGGACTCTGTTTAAGTCCATACAAGGTCTTGTTCAGCCTGCACACCAATCCATTTCCAGCTTCAACTTGAAAACCAGGAGGTTGACACATGTACATTTCTTCTTGTAAGTCACCATGTAAGAAGGCATTTTTGATGTCTAACTGATGTAATTTCCAGTTGTTTATGGTTGCTAGAGAAATGAGTAATCTGATTGAAGTTACCTTAGCCACTGGAGAAAATGTCTCCAAATAGTCTACTCCATATACTTGTGCATAACCCTTTGCCACAAGTCTAGCTTTGTACCTTGCAATACTTCCATCTGGATTGACCTTGACAAAATAAACCCATTTACACCCAATAGCTTCCTTATCTTGAGGTAATTTAACCAAATCCCATGTTTTGTTTGCCTTCAAAGCATTCATTTCTTCCACCATAGCACCATACCATCTGATATCAGATAAAGCTTCAGAAATACCCTTTGGTGTAGTTACATTATCAAGAGATTTGAGAAGTAAACATGTTTGAGATGGTAAATGATCATATGCCACATATGATGCTATAGGGTATGTACATTGTCTTCTACCTTTCCTTAGGGCAATAGGAAGATTTAGTTCAGGATCACTCGTAGGAATTGGTTCATGAATAGGAATTTCTGGTTGAGCAACATTTATTTCTTCTTCTGTGCTATCACTCAAAGTATATATAAGAAAGTCATCAACCTCATCATCCTTCTGCAGAACATTTTCTACTGAATTCTGTGGTGCTTGAAAATAAGGTATGTCTTCATGAAACGTTACATCAATGGACACAAGATACTTTCCAAGGCTTGGACAGTAACATCTATATCCCTTTTGAACACGTGAATATCCCACAAATACACACTTAACAGATTTAGGGTCAAGTTTAGACAAGTTTGGTCTAACATCTCTAGCAAAACAAGTACACCCAAATACTCTGGGTTTAACTGGATACAATGGTTTATCTGGAAGCAAAAGCTTATACGGTATCTCACCATTTAGCACAGAAGATGGCATTCTATTTATGAGGAAGCAAGCAGTGGAAACAGCATCAGCCCAAAAATACTTTGGCATATTTGTTTGAAACATTAAAGCTCTTGCTGTTTCCAGTAGGTGTCTGTTTTTACGTTCTGCAACACCATTTTGAGAAGCAGTATATACACATGAAGTCTCATGAATTATGCCTCTATCACTCAGGAATTTTTGAAACAATTCAGATGTATACTCCTTAGCATTATCACTCCTTAGAGTTTTAATCACAGTATTAAACTGGTTTTCTACTTCAGCATAAAATTTGCAAAACACAGAATATAATTCAGATCTACTCTTCATAAGAAACAGCCATGTTGTACGTGTATAATCATCCACAAATGTGACAAAATATTTAAAACTAGGTTTAGAAATGACAGCAGAAGGTCCCCATATATCAGTATGAACAAGCTCAAACATAGTGTTACTTCTTCTATTTATTCTTGGATTTGAAGACAATCTATGATGTTTAGCATATTGACATGAATCACAATCTAGAACTTGTAGTGAATTATATTTAGGGCATAATTTTCTGAAATTAAGTAAAGATGGGTGACCCAATTGACAATGGACCTTGAGTGCTTCATCTTTATTTATACAAGTTGCAGCAATAGATTGATCTTCCTTCAGCACATATAATCCATTTTTCTCATGACCTCTACCAATAATCTTCATGCTCTTTAACTCCTGGAATACACAATGATTGGGGTAAAAGGATATGCAGCAGTTCATCTTCCTGGTTAACTGACTAACAGATAATAGATTAAAGGATAATTTTGGAGTATGTAGAACTGGGGTTAAAGACAATTGTGGAGTAAGGGTAACTATCCCAGATCCACTTGTGTTTGCTACTGAGCCATCAGCTAAAGTAATACATTGAGCAGATCTATTATTCTCTTGAAATTCAGTGAATAAATGTGAGTTACCTGACATATGATCGGTTGCCCCTGAGTCAATTATCCACTTGTTAGATTTAGCCACTGTTGACACAGAATTGGATACACTCTTCAGCCCTTCTTTGTACTCAGTAAATTTCATGTATTCTTCTGCATTAACTAACATAGAACCATCCTCAGCTTTCTGAACAACATTAGCAGTCTGATTTGATGAGTTTTGCCACTTATTATTATTTGATCCACTATTTCCATTATTCTGCCTCTGTCTAGCAAGTTTCCAGCAATTTTGATATCTATGTCCAATCTTCTTACAATAAGAACATGAGTTTGAGGAATTCATAGCTCTATTTTCAGATCCAGAATTTCTTTGACTAATTAGAGCACTATTGTTAGATGCAGCCGGAGTTTGGTTACTTGAACTATCTGCTCTTAAAATTCAGCTAAATACCTCTTGTAAAGATTTAACATCAGATCCAGATAATACTTGCGCTTTAGCTGACTCAAATTCAGATGGTAAACCTCCAAGGAAGCTCATAATCGCCATTTGCTTCCTTTGTTGTTGTTGAATTTTCACATCCGGACTTATAGGTAATAGCAGATTAAATTCTTCATAAATCTTTTTAAAATTCATGAAATAATTCATTAATGTCTGATCCTGCTTCTCAACACGATAAAATGACTTTCATACATCCTACTTAGATTCCCTTTTCCAGAATACAGAAATTCCAAATAATCCATCAGCTCTTTCACAAACTCACAATGATTAATCAAGCTAATAATACTGCCGTTAATAGTATTTCTAATCTGAAGAAATAGCCTAGCATCATCCCTAAGCCATACCTGATCCTCTTTAGCATCCGAGTCTTCAGCAGGAGGATCTTTACGAAGATGATCATCTTTCTCAATACTCCGGAGATAAAGCCGAATAGTCTTGCTCCAATCAAAATAATTCGATTCCCCCAATTTATGCTCAGTAATTCTTGACATTACTGGCATGACATCCATGATCGACTTGCCTTCCGCCATGATGAAGATTGATCAGGAAACAGGAGGGAAAAATGAAAACGAGAGATTATAGATCGAGGTGCTCTGATACCATGTTAAGAATTGAAAGAGGGAAATCTTACTTTACTTTATTTAAATCTCTCAACTAAAACATTCGGTACAAATCAGCTTATATAGCTGAACAATAAACGGCCCAATAGACTAAGGCCCAAACTAAAATAAGCAAAGAGAGAAAATAACAAACGCAACAACACAGCAAAAGAAATAAAGGAAAAGCACAATGAAAAAGAACAACAATCCAAGAAATATTCACAACAGGATCAATAAAGCAACATTTCTACAACGGTGTACACGAATTTATTAGATTTGCTAAATCTAATAACCGAAACAACACAGAAATTCGTTGCACGTGTAGTAAGTGCCAACATTTGAAGCATTGGAAACCAGATATAGTTGAAGTACATTTGTATCAATATGGTTTCGTGCCTGATTATTATTTCTGGGATCATCATGGAGAACTTGTTGAACCTACACCTAATACTGAACTATTAGAGGATGGTAATATGATGACGAACCCGATAGAAAATATGGTGGATGATGCAGCACGATCAATGTTTCCTACAACTGAAGCTGTCGATGAAGACGAAAATGTCGAAGATGAACCGACTGCGGGAGCTAAAAAAATATACGATTTGTTGGATTCTGCTAAGAGGCCGTTGTGGGACGGATGTAAAAGCGGAACCGAACTTTCAGTAACCGCCGAATACATAACTATGAAATCAAAATTCAACCTTACGGAAGCTGCATTTACAGCAGTTGTACAAGCTGCAAAACGACACATGCCACCCAATAATCAGATGTGCGATAGTCATTAAAAAGTAAAAAAATTAATGTCCGCTTTCGGTCTACCGTACGAGAAAATAGATGCATGTGTGAAAGGTTGCATGTTGTATTGGAAAGACGACGTTGACCTCAGAAAATGCAAAATATGTACCGAAGAAAGATACAAACCAAGAAAGAAGAAAGGGAAAGAAGTCCCGTACAAGAGAATGCATTATTTACCCATCACTCCCAGACTTCAAAGATTATATGCATCTTCTGCTACGGCCTGTCACAGTATCCATCTGGCGATCTCAGTAAAGAATTTGCCAAATGGTTTTTGAACTATGTTTATGAGCCAAGAAACTGTGTCGTTGATGAAGGCTTAAGACATCTTGCGATTGGACCGAAAAGAAATGTGAAGACTTATCCAATATTCTTCGTCAATGGGTTTAAGTTCAACACAAAAGATTACGGGGCTGAAAAATTAACATATAACAGCGGGGTATTTGTCAAAGGCAGTGATGATCCAGATGAGCATTTAAAAGATTTTTACGGCGTCTTAACACAGATTCTAGAGTTGACATATTATGTTGAACCTGTAGAAAAGGTTTTTTTATTTAAGTGCAATTGGTTCAGTAACGTTCCTGGTTCCGGAATCAATGTGCATAAAGAGTATAAACTTATTGAAATAAGGCATACATCAGACTACTATAAGTACGATCCTTTTGTATTAGCCAAGCAAGCGTTACAAGTTTATTTTGCTCCGTATCCATCTTTGAAAAGAGATAAAGCTGATTGGTCTGTTGTTTTCAAAACAAAACCAAGATTTACGTTTGATGGAAATAATATTCCAGATGAAGCAGCATATCAAGCCGATCTTGAACCAAATACAGAAATAATAATAACTGATGATATTGATGTAGGGCCTTTGAATGATGAATCGAACGTCTTATTTGATGCATTCGAAAGTACCAAAGAAAATGAGATAGAATACGAGACTGAGTCTGAATCAGAAAACGATGAAGACTGATCGTTCTTTGATGATCATTTAGTTAATTTTTATCCATGTTTTGTACTAGTAAATTTTTATAATTGTTCTGTGAAAGTGATTGAAACATGCTAAGTGAATTTCTATTATTGTTCTGTGATGATAATTTATTTAATTTTTATCCATGTTTTGTACTAGTAAATTTTTATAATTGTTTCTGTGAAAGTGATTGAAACATGCTATGTAGTAGTGAATCTCTATTATTGTTCTGTGATGATAATTTATTTAATTTTTATCCATGTTTTGTACTAGTAAATTTTTATAATTATTTCTGTGAAAGTGATTGAAACATGCTATGTAGTAGTGAATTTCTATAATTGTTCTGTGATGATATTGTTTTTCTATAGTAGATATGTCTGGCAGGAGACGAAGTATGACAGGCACGCCATCCCCATCTCCCGGTGCAGGTGGTAGTGGCACTGCACCGGACTTACGTCCGATGGTAGAAGTTGTTCCGAAAAGTGCCGGGTAAGTATCAATTTTATTTAAAGTGTAAGTTTTAAAATCCACTAAACATGTATATCATAACTTTTGCAGGGGTTTTGAGGTGGAGCCATCAGATTATATTCTACAGGTTTCGAGGAAGGCTTTTTAGAGCCGGATGGATGGTTGTTGGCCTCACTGGGACGACATCCCCCCTCATGTCAAGAACGCAATACATGCCGATTTACTTGTAAGTAGTAGTTTGAATTTCAGTTGTAAATTAATATAATCTATATAACTTAAAATAATTTCAACAGGCTGCAATCCGCGTTGACCCTGATGACATGGACGTTTTCTTAAATCACTGGAATAAAAGAATAAGGAAAAATTACAGGGATACATTGTCAAAGGCTAAGAATTCAGGCAAAAAGCCAAACTGGATGGGTGACGGTGTATGGGCTGATCTTCTTCGGCTTTGGGACACTCCGGCAGCAAAAGTAAGTAATATATGTTTGCTTTGTTATTTAAATCTAATATAAATCTCGCAAGATATATACGTGATAATTTATCTTAATTTATAGGAATTATCTGCGCGGAACCGGGCTAACAGGAATAAAAATCCTGCATTGCACCGTGGTGGCTCCAAATCCTTCCAGGAGCATAAGAGAGAGTTGGTAATTAAATTTATAAACTATGTTTACATTTTATTAAAATATTTTATATTCAGATTAGCAATAATAAATATATATTTTCAGGCTGCGAGATACAACCGCGAGCCCACTATGGCCGAGTTGTTCATGGTGACGCATGCCGTGGAGAGGACTGACGAAGAAGGCAATGTTTTGTCCGAGTGGACGGATGACAAATCCCAATCCGTAATGGTAAACTTATTTATTATTAATAACAATATTTTGTCTTATTTTATTTTCAAAAACTTGAAATTCGGTTTTTATCGTGTAAAACAATTGTTTGTAATCGCGGGAGAGGTACGAAGCTGAGCGGGCTTGGGTAGCACAGTCCACTGGTCGGGAAGAGCTTACGCTAGAGGAGGCGAACAATATCTGGGATGCTATTATTGACCCGCCTTCACGGACCAATGTGCGGTATAGCTATGGAAATCTGGAGGTAAATTTTGACATGTACTAATATATAAATTTACACGTGCATATGAATAGTTAAATAATTTTAATATATAAATAATTATGAACTATTTTACAGGCAATGAGATTGCAAAGTGCATACAGGAGGTCCCAGCAAGAAGAGGAGATTGCTCAGTTAAAGAAAACAGTGGATGAAATAAATGATTGGAGGAAGAGTTTTTTCGAGCAACAGCTGGATGAGCGGATTGCAGGTTATTTGCAACAGCATGGGAGTATGCCTGGAGAGGATGGCAGCGATCGCAAGGAATAGGTATGTTTGTTTGCTCATTCCTTAGTTTGGTATATACACATTTTGGTTGGTTTGGTGTCTATATATTTCAGGATATTATGTACATATTTTGATGGTTTGTAGTTGTGGTTGGAAAACTATGTACACATTTTGGTTGGGAAACTATGTACATATTTTGATGACTTGTATTGGTTGACATGATATGTATTGTTGTTGGGATTATATATGATTTTGTTTGGTTTTGTTGGATTTTATATTGTTTGAATGTATAGTGATGTTATATGATGGCTATAGTTGATGAATATAGTGTATATTGGCTGTGATGATGGTATTTGATGGTTGTTGTTTGAAGTGTGTATGGGCTATGCAAATGCACAAATTTTGCTTCAGATTAGCGACGGCTGGCGACGGCTAGCGACGGCCTGTATGTTGCAGATTAGCGACGGCTAGCGACGGCTAACGACGGCTAAAGTGCAAAAATTTTATGTCGCGTAGCGACGGCTAGTGACGCCATTTAGTCGTTGGAAAATTTCCACGTGGCACGTTTGCAGTCGCGAGCCGTCACTATTTTGGTGACGGAGCCGTCGCTAAAGCCGTCGCGATACTATTGGACGACGAGGTAAATAGCGACGGCTTGCGACGGCCGACGACGGCTAAAAGCCGTCGCTATCTGTTGCCGTCCTTGTAGTGGTTGTAGGTAGATCCATGTTCATTTTCCTTAAGAAGATCAAGGCTTTTAAACATTGCTTGATTTGGTGGTCTAAGATAAGCATGATACAAAAAAGGAGGTGGAGCGGATTCGAAATGAATGCGCTATTCTTTAACGCGAAGTGGAGTAGAATGGTTCTCCTTCAACTAAGGATAATCTTAGAGCCATGAAATGTCGGTTAGACCCAGCTATTCAAAAAGAATTTATTGATACAAAACAAAAGGCTAAATGTGATTGGCGTTTGTTTGGAGATGAGCCAACTTCATTTTTCTATGCGAAAATGTCAACTAAGAAGCACCATAAAAACTGGTATAGAGATATCTCAGTGGATGAGGAACTTTGCAATGACCCTATGGCATTTGGTAAGAAAGTGGTGGGGTATTATGTTAAAAAATTTAATCAGAAACCAATGTTGGGTCTTTCCTAAAATTGTTTGTAAAAACATCATTTCTGATTATGGTAAAAAATTCTTAAATGAGAATACTGAAATCCATGAAATCATAAATGCTGTTATGAGTTTTAAAGATGATTCTTCTTCCGGGCCTTATGATTTCAACGTAAAATTCTATAAGACTTATTGGAATCAAATCAAAGGTTTGCTTTTAGATATAGTTAATGATGTGTTCCACCAAGGTAAGATCTTGAAAGAAGTTAATCACACCTTCATTCATCTCATTCTTAAAAATTCTAAAGCGGAGCTCATTCAAGATTTTAGACCGACCTCTTATTGCAATTTATCATTTAAAATGTTAGCTGAGGTCCTGAACAACAGACTAAAGTTGTTTATGAATTCTTTAATTCCATAAAATCAATGTGTGTTTATATAGAACAGCTTTATAGGTGATGGTATCGTGTATGCACATGAAGCTGTGAGGGGGTTCGGTAGAAAGGATAATAGGAATATGTGCATCAAAGTGGATCTTCGTAAAGCATGCGACTCTTTTGATAGACTTTTCGTATTGCATATGATGAGAAGCTTAGGGCCCGTTTGGTTTCGTTTTGAATTTTGTGTTTTGTGTTTTCAACCTACACTACAAAATACAAGAAAATGTGGAATTTTTTTTACAATTCTTAGCCATTGCGTCGACGGACGGAAAATGGAGGAGATGAATTGTTTTCCGTCCTTTTGTTATATCTCAAAACACGAAAAATCAAATAAACTTGTTTTCTATTTTCTATGTTAATTTCATTTTTCGAAATTGTGTGTTTTCCAACAATACATAAGAAATGCGCATTTTTGTTTAGACGAAAATAAAAAACTAAAAACAGCAAACCAAACGGGGCCTTAGGTTTTATGTCTAAATGGATTGATATTATTAAGGAACTTATTTCTTCCCTCACCTATCATCAATCAATGGCACCCTATGAGTTTCTTTAGCGGCTCTAATGGGTTGAGACAGGGGATCCCTTGTTCCTTTTCTTATTCACTATAGTCACGGAATATTTTACCTTATTGATGGAAGAGAATATCGACTATGGAGATGTTCTTCCTATTTGTGGAGAGAATGGCTGCATGCACATTATTTTTGAAGATGACATCCTTATTTTCTCTTATGTAACTACATGTGCCGCTGTAGCAATTAAGAATGTGTTTAAGTGTTTGTTTGAGAGTTCTAGGCTTCTGCTGAATCGTGAAAAATCTAATGTTTTTTTCGATGAAGTGGTGCAGAATAAGGAGGATATTTTGGAAATTTTGAACATAAAACAAGGCTCTCTTCCAATGAAGTATTTAGGCATCCCTCTGACTAGAGTTAATATCTGATAGTCTAACTGTAATACTTTAATTGATAAAATAAAACAGAGAATTAAGGGATGAGAAATTATATTTTGAAGTATTGCTGGGCATATTGAATTAATCAAATCGATGGTTTACCCTACTGTTGGGTATTGAATGCAGTGTTTTAAAATCTCAGAGGATACTTTGAACAAGATTAAACATGTTTTTTTTTAAATTTCCTTTGGAAAATTAAATCTAGTTAGGTTCCATGGGATATTGTTTGTATGCCGAAGGAAGAAAGGGGAATGAGGCTCAGGAAGCTTGAAGACATTAACAAGTCGATGGGAATTAAACTTGTTTGGCTAGTGGTTAATCAACAAGGAATGTAGGCTAAGTTAGTGAAAGAGAGATATTTTAACAATAAATCCTTTTGGCAAGTGGTTAATCCCTTTGTGCTAGATACTGAGACCGAGCTCCCCAATCTCAGTTTTGCAGAGAATAATTTGAGTGGTGACATTGCTAAACTGATTCTTTCAACCACCATTTGGTGCATATGGCGTGAATGTAACAACCGTGTGGTTTCATTGCCACTAAATTCTGAACATGTCATATGTAAACAAATTCAAGCCTACGTTAGCATTAGATCTACTAAATCAAAGTTTAAACCAAACACTCATAATAAGAGTGACTGAAACATTTGTTCTGAATGGTTGTTGTAACTAAGGGTATTACCTGACCAAGTCTTAGTCTTCTTTCTAATCTGGATCCAAGCAGTGTGGGTATGTCCCTTGTCCCTGTTTTAATTTACATTATCATTATATATATGCATTCATTTACAGGTTTTACAAGGGGATCATTAAGTCACCTTATGACGAGATTGCTTGTGCTCGGCAATCCCCTACAACTATGTTAAAATGTTTTAGGTGGTGCTTCTGGTCTCAATGTTCTTTTCAAATATTTCTGGAAGATGCTCTTACCTTTTCTCGAGTGCTTCTGTTACTTCAATCACTTCGGCATTTGCGAATATAAGAGGGCTTTTCTTTGTTGTTTTTGGTACTTAGAGTTTGTGTTGTGGATGTTAATGAAGTACGTGTTTATCATGCGTTGCTTCTCGTTTTAATGCGTGTTGTGCTTTTCACGTGGTTCGGTTTTGGACCTTGTGCTAGTTACGATCCTTGGGCGTATTCTTGTCGGTTTTTATTTATTGTGCTCGTGTACATAGGATTTGTACATAGATTGGTTTTATTTTCTAGAAATTGAAGGTTCTGAATGTGATGATAATCGAAATGATTAGTGAAATTAAGATTAGAAATGAGATGTTGTTTAACCAAGGAATTTAGGAGTTGATGAATAATGAATGAAGCCCCAGTTTGAATATTAAATACAATTAATAAAGCTGGACAAGGTAAATTGAAGGGATATCATTAATATCTAGATTAATGTTCGAAAACAAATATAAAATAATTGAAGGGTTAAAATAAAAAATGAACTTAAACAAAGGAGAATTCAGTATAGAGCTTGAGAAGGAATGCGAGAGCAAAAAACGAAAAGTCATATAATTAACTTTATATATATATAATAGAATATTAACTCTTAATAAAATATCATTCGAAATAAGAGGTGTTTTGTTTCCTATTATATACTTGTTATAATGTTTTATATTAATTAATTATTATTTTTAAGTATATTTAATAGAAAATCCATAAATGACATGTTTTGTTATAGTAATTCAAATGTGTTGTAATCTTGAGCAATTTATCACAAAATAAAAAACACATTATTTTAAATATTCCTAATCAAGTATATCGAGATCAGATATCGATACATCCGCTAAGACTAGAGTACGTAATGCTCTTTAAATATTCAACGGTGTATTATTCATGGCAACTAAGGGGATCAAGAGGTTTCATACTTATACTTATTGGATAACATTGGAATGACTCATTTGACGGTTTTCTATTAGTTAATATAACGAAGATCAAATAGAAAATATCGATGTGATAATGTTACAAATTTCTTTCGACTTGAGAATACTTCTGTGACATCCTCCATTCTAAGGCCTAAAGCTGACTGCTATGGATGTGGCAGTCATCCATAGTTATTAATTCCCGACGACAAAATGCAGCTATGTTAAACATATCAATAATCAAAAGCATATGAATATCAAAAAATTTCAAACATAATTCAAAAATAACTTTTCTTTCCATTTCAACAATATGATTTCATATTCGTTACATAATCTCATTCATAATTCCACGTTCAAAGAAAATTGTTCAAAATACTCCAAGAGCAACATATGAAGATGCACCTTGGTTGATCAGAGTCAAATATTTAGCAGTCATATAACTTGTCATTACATCCATACAAACAAACTTAAACAACACACCAGATTGGAATAGAACTCCTACATAGCTAGATTGCCTGCTTCATGTCTCCGAAAACTTATTCGTCCTACTAGAAAACCTGGTATCTCTTACTCCCAACCTACTCACTTGAGTACCCGAGATTTAAAGGAGGAAAAAAATTCGGATCAAACAAAAAGTCTGGTGTGAATAATAACCTACCATCTCGAACCAATAGATATCTAGTAATTCTATGTCGCTGAGTGGAACGGGTTTTCCCTCACTAGTATCTTAACCTAAGTACATTAACCATACACTATGATCCTGCATCCATAATGGTTAAAATACAATAATATATGATGATATGAAACATGCAATAAACCCTAGATTACCTGTCCCAAATTTTATCTAACAATCTGTCTTAATTTATAGTTTTCCTAGGGTCATTATTAACCTATTATTTTTTGTAGGCTGACTAATAACCTGTCTCAAACCTTAGAGACAACCTGTCCAACTTCATAGTTTTCATGGTATTACTAAGAACCTATTGGTTTCTACCAATAACATTTCAATCATAGTTTTCATGAGCTTACTATGAATCTATTGGATTCTCCAATAACTTTTCTTATTTCATAGTTTCTATGGGATCACTAAGAACCTATTGGATGCCCTCCAATAACATTCTAGTCATAGTTTCCATGGGATCACTAAGAACCTATCGGTCTGATAACATAACTTTAGCTATAGTTTTCTTTGGATCACCATGAACATATTGGATCCTTTCAATGCTATATCTCATTCAACGGTCTTTTAATCAGTTCTGGGCATACTAACACTTTTGATGTACCTGATATCTTGGATGCAATTCTACTCACTTAAGAGTTAACTCTGTTAATACTCACTACTGGATCAACCTAGCTGATTATTCTACCCTTAATACCCCCACAATGTAGTTATGGATCATAAGTGATGTGAGAATATTAATAACAATTAAGCATAATAACCGATCAAATAAACATAAGAACATATATCATCCATTATTTAATATGTTCAATCAGTTATATCTCATAATTACTTAATCCTGAGTAATTTTTTCTTTGGTAATTTTAACTCAAAACTTTGGATATTCCATAATTAAAATTCTTAAAATCATTTTCATAATGATATATTATTAGTCTCCTTAAATCACATCTAACTCAAGGAAATATATAGCTCTTAATATTACCAACGTTTATTGCCATTTTATATATTACTTTGTGTATTGCCATGCTTATGTTTGAATTTGATATGAGGTTGCCATCTTTAAATAGTGTTGATACCAAAATTGGGCACAACACTCTTCGGATGTGTTTGAAGAGATAAAATGAAGAAAACATATATAAAATGAAGCAGATCTAACAAACACACCAATAAACAGATAAGAAAATGCATAGAAACACACGGATTTAGAGTGGTTTGGCGAATTGCCTACATCCACTATGAAATGATTGATGTTTATTGAAATTCACTCGCTGTTTACAAAAGATTACAACAGTACAACTGAAGTTTGATAATCATTTTGACATAATATCGGCGTAGAGGAGACAAAAGTCCATTTTCTGTAGGTCTAGGGTTGCTATTTATAGGCGTAGGCTGCAAATATCTTGCTCGGATCTCGGGAGACCTTTTCTCTTACGTGGGCGGGCCCACACAATCGATTCTGTGCTGTTTTGCACTCGGTCCGCGATCGATACGAACGAATTTCATATCGATCAACATTTGGTCCGATTGAGTCGAAATTTGGCATGGACGTTCTTCAGGTTGTACGTAAGCTCCTGTGAAAATTTAGTAGCATTTGGACTTGTAGATCGTGAGTTATGATCGATGCAAATTCGGGTTTTATGTAGGCTGTTTGGTTCGTATAGATCGGAGCTATCTTGTTCGTATTGATAGTCTAGCTCTGTTCGTATCGATAGTCTTGCTATGTTCGAATCGATAGTCTTGCTCTGTTCGAATCGATAGTCTCGCTCTGTCCGTATCGATAGTCTCTACTTTGTTCGTATCCATTGGTTGCATCTATCTTCGTATCACTTTTGCGCACTCCACTTCATGTCGTAAGTGGACTAGGAATGATGTCATTAGCATTAATACGAAGAGAGTGGTTATCTGATGGTTGATGGATACGAACAAGGCCTTTCATCGGATGGATACGAACAGTGATTCTCCGATGGATACGAACAGCGATTCTCTGATGGATACGAACCACTGTTGCTCGATGGACTTGAACAAGGCTTTTCAGTCGATGGATACGAAATAGTGCGCTATGGATCGATGCAAACAACAGATGACGCCAAGACTTGATGGATGCGAACTGAGGGATTCGAAATGATGGATGCGATTATGCTGATTTCTTTGACTTGTATCGATCATATCTTGAGCATACGAAATCGGATTGACTTGAAATTTGGAACGTTGGCTCTCATATCTTCGCTTGTCGTGTCATATCAATTTTAGCTCGATCTGGACTCGGACAAAATTCGTCGATATCCATAGTGAGCCTGCGTATAACCAATCTCCAAGACGAACTGTCATTGGTTTCTAGTCAAGTTATTGGTGTCACGGCCTTGCCAAAAGGCGGGATAACATTTGCCCCCCAAAGTACATCTTGTCTGAACATGACTGCTTTGAAAAGAAGCATCCTTCATTCTGAAGAAGTTCTATCCGATCCGCTGAGTAGTTGCTATCTTTTCGTCAAAAGATGTAACCTTCGATTGATTTCCAGTAATATAAATGCTGATTTGTTGACTGCCAATGATTATGCAGTGCATTGTTGTAACTGAGTGTCGAGTGCTAGCGATTTGTTGTTCACTGTTGTAATTGTCATCAGGTGAGAATTCAACTCCTGTAAATTTTGAAAATTGAATATTAGTTCGTCATAGATGCATGTATGTTAGCCTGACTCCCGACAACGTTTTCACGTTCATGGGTCGTTGTCAAGTTTTTTTTATCGAGTTTCGTAACGATCCTCTCCTGGATCGATGTAAAATTCGAGTTGTAACAACGTTTGATGGTTGTTTTAAGTCCTTCCTTTGTATCGATCCTCTCCTGGATCGATCTGAGATGTTGGAATGTATGCTTCGTATTGATGGATACGTCATATTGGGTCTTGGATTGGCGGATACAGGAGTAATGCTTTGTGTCGACGGAGTTGAACGATCTAGACATAATCATGCAGTGAGGCTTCACAGAGGATATGCCATTTCTCATTCCTTCATTCAAGAAGAATCCCCGGTTATGGGTAATCTTTGGTAGGAGTCATCCATGACTCCTTTCCTAGATCCGTCTCTAAGATCTAGTTGATCTTCATATGTCAATGCTTGGAATAATAAGTATTTCAACTAGGACAATGTCTTTTTGCCACGCATCCCCAGAACTGGCTAGCTTGGCCAATGACTTAGCCTTTTCATTTTGTTCTCCGAGGATGTGTGTAATGGTGTAATAGTCGAAGTCGACTAGTAGCTTTTAGACCCAACTAGGATAAGGAGCAAGATGTTGCTCCCTAGTTGAATAATCTTCCCTGACTCGGCATACTACTAACCAGTAATCACATAAGATATGTAAAGTTTCCACTCCTAGTTTTCTTGCAAGTTTGAGCGCCAAGGCTTCATACTTAGCTTCGTTATTTGTTGCAGGGAAGTTGAGTTTGAGGGCATGGCAGATCGATCGTTCCTCAGTAGTCATTAACGCAACTTCGACGTTAGAAAGCCGATTATTGGAAGTTCCATCTGTGTACGTTCTCCATCGGTTAGACGATTCTCCACTGTTCTTCAGATAATCGTATGATGTAGTGAATTCAGATATGAAGTATGCTAATGTTTGACCTCGAAGAACTCTCCGAGGGAGATAAGTGATACCAAATTGGCTTAGCTTGATACTCCATTTGAGTAACTTTTCAGACATCTAAGGTTTCTATTGGACCTATCGTAACGGTTGGTCGATATAGCATTGCGATGCTTAGGGCATGTGTTGACACGGTCCAATTGATGTATAAATCTTCGCGATCCAAAGGTTTTGGTAAAATGGGAGGTCTCTTTAAGTGATCTACCAGAGCTTGAATTGCATCAACATGGTTGTTAGTTCATTTAAAAGTTCTCTTCCCTTTCTTGTTCAGGTTGAAGAAGAGAATTCACTTGTAGATGGTCCTAGAGTTGAATCAACTTAGGACGGTAATCTTCCGACTTAGGCTCCGTACCTGCTTGGTTGTCCTCGGTACATGGGTGTCTCTAATTGTTGGAATTTTCTGGAAATTTGCCTTGATTCTACGAGAATTGATGATGAAAATAAAGAATCTTTCTGATGTAATGGTGAAAGAGCATTTCAAAGGATCGATTTTCATTCTACAGTTGTTGGGAAGCACTGAATATCTTTACCAAGTCATCGATGTGGTCGTTCGATGGTCGTGATCTCACGAGCATACTAACCACATATACTTTCATCGATCGGCCGACCTGATTTTTGAATGATCTGTTAATCATCCTTTAGCAAGTAGCATAAGCGTTCTCAAGTTTGAATCCAAGGAATGCAGCATAGCACTATAGGCTCAGTTCAGTAACGAAACTATTGTATTCCTGGTCTGGGACATGCTTCAGTACCTGATTATATTTGGAGTTTTGTGTCCATGGAAGTGAGCAATTCATGTCTGATGGCCGAGTCAATTAGTTGGTTGATCATCGGAAGTGGAAAGCTATGCTTTGCCATGCCTTGTGCAAATCTGAGTATTCGGCATACGTCCGCCACTCTCCATTTGTTTCTTTCATAAGTAAAGGATTGGATACTCATTTTAGTTAGAGGACATCGCGGATAAACCTATTGGTTTTGAGTAGATTCGCCTCCTCCTTAAGTGCAGCAGATCTTTCTAGATCTACGTCGCTTCGTTTTTACTCACCGAGATATGCTTTGAGTTGGCGTTTAACGTAGGGTTCTCAATAGCCGGTGAGAGTCCATATGTATATATGAAGTTGAGTCCAAGCGAACACATCAAGATTCACCTGAAGTAAAACAGTTGACTCTTTCTTCATCATTGCGTAGGGTTGTGATTTGATCTACAATACTCGTGATGGTTTGTAGGCGCTTCATGTGTTTATTTGCAATGGTAAATGATCAGGCTTATAAGGACGTTGAATCAAAGGATTAGTATAACTTAGCCCTGTACTGCATGCTGCTACATAGCTGGCTCCGGCTCTGAGATTGAATTTACTTATGTTTCTGAATGATGCGCTTTTCATTCAATGTACTTGCAATCCATTGCTCATTGTAAGGGTCGGAATGATGATCAGTCGCCCATGAGTTCGGGTATTGATCCGATGATTCTATCTCTAGGCATCCATTTGGTCATAACCTAGAGTTGTTATGAATATCGGGCATGAGTTATAGGTTCAAGTTGTCATAGTCAACCCTCGGATAATCACTCTTTTGCCCCCAGTCTCGGGTTGGCGGATGCATTACGTGGACGGTCTAGTCTCATCCTAGCTGTGTTTATACTGTAGTTCAAGCTTTAAGAACCGGAGTTGATTGATGAATGGTTGAATCATATTAATCTTATCTTCTTGCTCGTGCCCCCAAGTCTGGGGAATATCTCGATAAGTGGTAGGGTAGATAATGTCTGGTTCAATTTTGTATTCTATCCCATTGGACCATGCGATCGAGTTGATCGATGGAAGGCTGAGTCGTGTCTATCCTACATTATGTTCAAGTTCTTTCCTCTAGGCAGAATACATTGTTACTTTGCCGTCATTCGGACATAAGCTAGATTCTGGACGGTCAATGACATTCACTTTGCTGCTTATGTCGCCATATTTTGGGCAAAAAACTGAAGAGTGAATCGTCCAGTCAGATCCAATGCAGGATTGATGCTTCCCTTGTTGAAACCAGGGTAAGAATCAGTGTGCAGGTGTTTAGGTTGCACTTGTTTTGAATTGCTCTTTTAGTCAGATCATGGTAAGAGTCAATGAATGAATGGTCGCGTTGCATTCATTTGGAGTTGGGTGATCAACCATGTCCATTTCAATTTACGTTCTCCCGTTAGATCTAGGGATAAAGTCAGCTCACATGCGGTCATGTCATGCTCATTTGGTCTCATGCTCTTCCCGACAAATCGAAGGAAGATGACGGGGGATGAATGGTCAAGTCACACTCATTCGTGGTTTATTCTTCTATCCATGCTCTGTTGGTCAAAGGTATTCGATGGACGTTCAGGTCACGTCAATTTGTAGTCGAAGAGGATCGATATTGACCGTTGATTCAACGGCACGATGTAGAATGCTCGAACCCCATTTCCTATCGATCCAATGGTATGATATGAAAGGTGCAGATCGTATTGCCCGTCGATCCGGCGGTATGATATAATTGGTTGCCCAGGACTTCGGGCATCATTCTGATTGGTTAACATTAGGGTCTCCTTGTAGTCGTTGCCTTAAGTTGTATAGGACGCTAAGCTGGAGATGTAGCGAGTCACCTTTCTCTTCTTTTGGTGATTTGTACTTCTGCCCCTAGTCTTGGGTTAGCAGAGTTAGTTCATGGATGATCTAATTGCACCTGTAGTGAGTTTACACTCCTCACGTCGAGTTCAGGTCAGTGTTGGTGAATGAATGGTCGAATCACATTCATTCGTTTGTCTATTCTTGTAGCCACACTTTGGGGATCAGAGTTAGTTGACGGGCCATTCATCACACCTATTTGATGTTTATACCCCTGTCCACACTCTGGGGACTAAGTTTTTTTTGTAGAAAATGGTCAGACCGTGTTTTCCTCGGTCAATTCCTCTGCCCCCAGTCAAGGGAAAAAGTCGAAGTGTGGCCGGTCAAATTACAACAACTTTAGTTTGATGCTTCTCCCACTGAACTGTAGGAAGGAATTGATTGGTGGATGGTTAGGTCACATCCGTCCATGTTGCACGCATAATCCGTCGGATCACAGGCGAGAGTTAGCAGATGAACGGTCATGCCACGTTCATTTGCGGTTGGATGGTAGTAATTTCAATTCAAAATAGGATATCCAGCTAGGTCCGTTTTTCGAATCTACGCCTCCCTGTCGAATCAAGGAAGAAATTTTATCTTGTAGGGTTGGAGGGCATCCTTATAAATTTACGTTATGGGTCCCATGCCGGGGATAAGAGTTGATGCTTGGACGGTTGTGTCACGCCCGCTTAGTGCTGGATGGTCGGATCACATCCAATTTTGTGTGTTAAGTGTGCCCCCATGTCAGGGGAAGATTGGAAAGCAGACGGTCAAACCACATCCGCTTTTTGTACTACAGAACTTGATGAGGAACCATAGCCAATAGATGGACAGTCGAATCACATCCCTTTTGGTATTCATATTCCAAACCATGCTTTGAGGACTGGAGTTGGTTGATGGGCTGTTAGTCACACCCATTTGGTGTTTATACTCTAGCCTGCGCTCTCGGGACCAAAGTAAGTTGATGGGTGGTCATTCGCAGTTGGTGTTTATACTCCAGTCCACACTCTGGGGACTTAGAGTTAGTTTATGATTCCCAGAGTTAGTTGTTTATACTCCAATTCGCACTCTGGGAATCTGGAGTTAGTTGATGTTTATACTCCAGTTCGCACTCTGGGAATCTGGTGTTAGTTGATGTTTATACTCCAGTTCGCACTCTGGGAATCTGGTGTTAGTTGATGTTTATACTCCAGTTCGCGCTCTGGGAATCTGGAGTTAGTTGATGTTTATACTCCAGTTCGCGCTCCGGGGGTCTGGAGTTAGTTGATGTTTATACTCTAGTTCGCGCTTCGGGGATCTGGAGTTAGTTGATGTTTATACTCCAGTCCGCGCTCCGGGGATCGGGAGTTAGTTGATGTTTGTACTCCAGTCCGCACTTTGGGAATCTGGAGTTAGTTGATGTTTATACTCCAGTTCGCACTCCGGGAATCTGGAGTTAGTTGATGTTTATACTCCAGTTCGCACTCCGGGAATCTGGAGTTAGTTGATGTTTATACTCCAGTCCGCACTCTAAAAATCTGGAGTTAGTTGATGTTTATACTCCAGTCCGCGCTCTGGGGCCTTAGAGTTATTTAATGTTTATACTCCAGTTCGCACTCTAGGAATCTGGAGTTAGCCGACAGATGGTCAGTCACATCTATTTAGGCTTTAGGATTTCGTTCACACTCTAGGAACAAGAAGTTGATCGGGTACGTGGACGGTTGTATCATATCCACCTTGAGTAGGCAAGTGAAGTCGTTAGATGGACGGATCCATCCTCCTCGAGCTTGTAAATATGGAAGGCGAGGTCGTTAGTTGGACTGATCCATCCTCCTCGGGTTTAGGTTGAACACGGGCGAAGTCGTTAGATGGACGGATCCATCCTCCTCGAGCCCATGTTCATAAGTTTATATTCCAGCTCACACTCTGGGAGCCGGAGTTAGTTAGAGGATTGTCGTGTATCAATCCCTTATTGTCGCAGTGTGATGGCTTGTCCCCGAGCTCGGGGTTTCACTTAGCGAGTGATCGGTGAGATCCCGATTAACTTCCGCTTATATGCCCCTCAATGAAGGATGAGATTTAGTTTATGGACGGTTGGATCACGTCCATGTTCGTTTGGATTCCACTTTTGCTAAGCCTAAGGAGTAAGATTAGTGTTCTGGCAAGCTTTGTGCTCGAGCATAGGAAAGGATGGTCGAACTACATCCACTTTGAGTTGTGTATTTTCCCTAAGTCGGGTGCGAGAATTGGAGAGCAGACAGTCGAGTCACGTCCAATTTATACTTTGCATTCTTTCGATCGAGCTAAGGAAGAGAGTTGAAATGACAGCTCGTGATGGTTAGCGAGTAGGCAATCAGTCGTTGATGACTTTAAATTGAGGGTTAGACCTTGATGAAGTTGGTTTAAGGCATGACTGTTTTGCCGAATTACAGAAGCAAACTGGAGAGTGAACGTTCAAATCATATCCAATTTAAACATGTGCTCTCTCAAATAGTCCCAAGTGTCTAATGTAGGATTGGATGCATGGATGGTGACATCACGTCCACCCTTAGTGTGATTCTGATTTTATCGGGCATCAAAAGAAGCATAAGTATTTTGGCGAACTTCAAACACGAGATGGAGAGTGCATTGTTGGGACATATAACTCCAAGTCTTTCTTAAATCTCCTAATTAAATTGCATAGGCGGATGAGTGGATGGTCGGTTGCGTCCACTTTATACTAGATTCCTGACCTTGTCGGTCTCTTCCGCTTTGATGCCTTGCCCCAGTCATAGGCATATAGTAGCCGATGAGTGGTTGAACCATGCTCGTCGTGATGATACCTCAATGATTTGATCATAGTCCGCGGACGTTGTTTTGCACCCAATCTTAAGTACTCGGTTACCTGTATCATTTGCAAGTAGTTTAATTCAAGTCGGTCATATTTCGCAACGTAAATGAAATTGAATTAGAAATAATTCAAAAGAGATCAGATCAAATCTCATTGATAAGTGAGGCAGCTCGTATGCTCGCAATTGCACTTCATTCCAGCCCTTCTCAGTTGGAAGTCTAACGCAAATGGTTCAATTTGATCAAAGTTCTTGATCGATAGGGGTTGGATGTTCCCAGTCCTTCGTTTTATGGGGCTTGCACATATTGTCGGAGCTGTCCTTCCCGGAGCAGCCTTATGGCGTTGGCGTTCACGGTAGCCATCTAGAGAAGAGGAGTTTTCCGATCTAGAGTATGGAGTAGGTTCCCTCCTTATCTTACCATGTTGATCCTTCATCTGGTTCATCAACTCAATATTAGCCTGGATATGTTGGTGTAACTCGTCGACGGCTACCCACCAGTTCTCTTATCAAAGTCTGGAAATAAGCTCTGGTGATGAATTCATTTATGGGTATTGGCAGCAACTGGATGTGGGCTTTGGATAAATTCATTGGCTGCCAGCTTCTTTATTCCCTTCAGCAATATGAGAAGTAGAACTGGTATGTCTAACCATGAATGACAGTGTTCTTTGAGGAATGGGGGAAGACATCTGCATTTGATGGCATTCATCACTCTTGGTGGAGTCCATGTGCCATTCTCACTTCATGAGGTAGTGTCGGGGGTTGTATTTCCATAGTATACTGACATAGTCAACATATTGAATTTTCACTGGAAGTTATGCATGTAGGATGGTTTCAACGAATAGGTCTCGACTGGGAAAGATTCTCCAATCGACATTATGATCAGGTCCATTTTATTGCCAAGGGGTCTTGTAACACTGGTGAATGATGTATGCACGATTGCCCAATGTTCGAGTGGTTTGGTGATGCCGATTGGATGGTGAGTTGGTTAAGATGGGCTCATAGATTGGTGATTATTTCTAATTTTCACCCAGGTAGGAGGCCCATATAAGATAGTGAGGAAGTCCTCTTAAGGATGTATGTCGTGCTTCTAGTCATATGGACACGGTATGATTAAGATGCGGGCATTTGAAGATGGTTCAGCGGTGACCAGCTATGTTTTGAGTGGGCAGAGTAGACATTGTAGGGCAGTCGTCATATTAGCCATCATACCATAGTTGTCAATTCAGGAGTTTAAAAGCTGGTCAATTGGAGGAATTTGCATTCCACCTTAAAAGCATGATATATTAATCAACTCCAGTTCTTGGCATATTAGCTAGGTTCTCCAGCCTCTGGGAGTACGGTTGAGTAGTATTACTTTACCCATTCCTTGATTGCAACTCAACATTTGTTGTTGTGATCTCCTATGTCTTGTTCAGTCATGGAACAATTAGAAGCGTGGATGGAATGTTCCTTCATTAAATTGAGCTTTGAATTCACTATGCGGGTGCTCTGCGCTGCAGCTAGGGTTCGAACGATACAAATGTTGGTGAAATTGAGCTTTGAATTCACTAGCCTCTTTTTTAGAAATTTGAGTCATACCCGAAAATATATTTTTTTTGAAATTTCGTATCGCTCTCAGCAATGTTCGAACGATACAAATGTTGGTGAAATTGAACGATCCGAAAAATGGACAATTGGATCGATACGAAATGCACACGGTTGGATCGATACGAAGTGGTATCTGAGGATCGATACGAAATGCGTGCAGCTGGATCGATACGAAGTGTATCTGAGGATCGATACGAATTGGACGCATCTGGATCGATGCGAAGTGCGATCGATACGAACGGAGCAGTTGTGAACGATACGAACGGAGCAGTTGCGAACGATACGAACGGAGCAGTTGCGAACGATACGAACGGAGCAGTTGCGATCGATACGAACGGAGCAGTTGCGATCGATACGAACAGAGCATTTTCGATTGATACGAACATAGCATTTTCGATCGATACGAACAGAGCATTTTCGATCGATACGAACAGAGCATTTTCGATCGATACGAAAAGAGCATTTGCGATCGATACGAACAGAGCCGTGAGTATCAATACGAATTGGACGCAGATGGATCGATACGAACTGCGTGTGAGAATCGATACGAATTGGACGCAGATGGATCGATACGAACTGCGTGTGAGAATCGATACGAATTGCACATGGTTGGATCGATACGAAGTTGATCGATACGAAAACCAATCGATACGAAAAGTGATCGATATGAAAGCCGATCGATACGAAAACTGATCGATACGAATGGTGACATATTTTCTGTGTGTGAAAACATGGATACGAAAATCGCCATATTTTCATGGATACGAAAATCGCCATACTTTCATGGATACGAAAATATGGATACAAAGATCTTGATGAGTGTAGTTCCTCTTAGATCTGGAGCAATCTGAATAGAATAGAAGGAACCACTTGGCGACAGATCAGGATCTTCCCCTTGGATGTTTGCAATCCGGTATCGACAGTAGATCCAATGAGCAGAAGGAAAAAACTGGTTTTTTTCTCAGTGAAAGCACCAAAGTGTTTGTACCAAAATTAGGCACAACACTCTTCGGATGTGTTTGAAGAGATAAAATGAAGAAAACATATATAAAATGAAGTAGATCTAACAAACACACTAATAAACAGATAAGAAAATGCATAGAAACACACGGATTTAGAGTGGTTTGGCGAATTGCCTACGTCCACTATGAAATGATTGATGTTTATTGAAATTCACTCGCTGTTTACAAAAGATTACAACAGTACAACTGAAGTTTGATAATCATTTCGGCATAATATCGGCGTAGAGGAGCCAAAAGTCCATTTTCTATAGGTCCAGGGCTGCTATTTATAGGCGTAGACTGCAAATATCTTGCTCAGATCTCGGGAGACCTTTTCTCTTATGTGGGCGGGCCCACACAATCGATTCCGTGCTGTTTTACACTCGGTCCGTGATCGATACGAACGAATTTCGTATCGATCAAGATTTGGTCCGATCGAGTCGAAATTTGGCATGGACGTTCTTAAGGTTGTACGTAAGCTCCTATGAAAATTTGGTAGCATTTGGACTTGTAGATCGTGAGTTATGATCGATGCAAATTCGGGTTTTATGTAGGCTGTTTGGTTCGTATCGATCGGAGCTGTCTTGTTCGTATCGATAGTCTTGCTCTGTTCGTATCGATAGTCGTGCTCTGTTCGAATCGATAGTCTTGCTCTGTTCGTATCGATAGTCTTGCTCTGTTCGAATCGATAGTCTCGCTCTGTTCGTATCGATAGTCTGTGCTTTGTTCATATCCATTGGTTGCATCTATCTTCGTATCACTTTTGCGCACTCCACTTCGTGTCGTAAGTGGACTAGGAATGACGTCACTGGCATGGATACGAAGAGAGTGGTTATCTGATGGTTGATGGATACGAACAAGGCCTTTCAGCGGATGGATACGAACAGTGATTCTCTGATGGATACGAACAGCGATTCTTTGATGGATACGAACCACTGTTGCTCGATGGACTCGAACAAGGCTTTTCAGTCAATGGATATGAAATACTGCGCTATGGATCGATGCGAACAACAGATGACGCCGAGACTTGATGGATGCGAACTGAGGGATTCGAAATGATGGATGCGATTATGCTGATTTCTTTGACTTGTATCGATCATATCTTGAGCATACGAACTCAGATTGACTTGAAATTTGGAACGTTGGCTCTCATAGCTTCGCTTGTCATGTCATATCAATTTTAGCTTGATCCGGACTCGGAAAAAATTTGTCGATATCCATAGTGAGCCTGCGTATAACCGATCTCTAAGACGAACTGCCATTGGTTTCTAGTCAAGTTATTGGTGTCACGGCCTTGCCAAAAGGCGGGATAACAAATAGGTTATAAATACAGTTATGTCAACGTCGATATATTGTAGGCCAAGAGACTTAAGGCTCTCCGCCATTATTAAGATAATCATAAAACACACAGTGTTAAAACCCTTGTCGACCTCTACCAAAGTCGACGTACGAAAACTTAAATCCTTTTAAGTATTAAAACTCGTACCAAAAATGATGTTGTCGACTTTCATACTCTATAAGTTATTCACCTATTTAACCGTGTCAACACTAATAGTCACGGCGACAATGCCACACTACATCGTTATTAAAGCAATACAATGGACCTCGCCGACCTTAATGAATAGCGGCACCAAGACGAGCGACATGGTTATAAAAACTTACTTAGTTCACTTCGGCTATTATGCCACTTAATAGTATATAGGATCAAAGTTAAGACATGCGACATCCTGCCATCGGTATAGATTACTTCGAAAGCGTTCAATACAATAGTATGTGGCATCAGTTAAAACATAGATAAAGTTAGATGAATCACGAAGTAGCAATGCCGCCCTACATAGGTTGTCAATGATGTTAGTGTTGACACCATTGGAACCCTTCCATCGCTACCGAAGTAGCCATCATAAGCTTTCTTCCATGCCAACGGCGACACTCATAAAGGCGGCGTTGTTTAGGCTCTGTAAGAATACAATGGAATGGCATGACCGTGATTATCAAGAAAACTGATTTTTTACTAAAAAAGGCATATACTTTTCACCAAACAATAATTCTCAACCAATTTCTATTGGATAAAACATCCTTCAACATATTCTTTTCAGAAAAACTACGGCAGAAAATTTTCAAGCTCTAAAACAATTTTCAATTTTAATTAATTATTAATTTAAATGCTTATCTAGCATAATAATTTCATAATAAACATAATCACTTGGAAAAAATCCCAAAAATTCATAAAAATTAAGAAATGTTATTTTCCTTATCATATAAAATTTACGGGACTAAAATCCATATTTAATTATTTTTAATAATTTAAACCCGAAATAAATGTCCATCATTTATTAGGACATTTATAATATATTCTCATTAGTTTTGAAAATTATGAAAATAAAAACCCATCACCGAAATTAGGTTTTACACTGCATATTCAAAATCAAATCGTTCAAAGATCAAAAACTTATATTTACCCTTAAAACCTATTAGATTTAATTCATAAAAATTCTGATAGCTCTTTACTCAATCTAAGCAATGATAAAATAAATCATGGCATATCGTATCCTCATAAACGAATCAAACTACTCAAGATTCGAAAGCAAATAGTTATAAAATGAGATGGTCTATTATTATTCACCTTGAATGGATAAGTAGACTTGAAATTTGAGGATAAGGTTTTCTCTCGAATCTCTAAGATTTCTTCCTTTTTTGCTTTAGATTAATGGCCGATTTGGTTTCCTTTCTCTTTTATTATTTTGGTTAAAAACATGAAAGATACGGGAGGGAAGGGCTTAAGGGATGAAAGGTTTATCTATTCCTACTTTACCCTTCTCGTATATTCTTTTATGCTTTATGTTATTAAAACAATCTTCTTCATTTAGTTAGTTAAAGCCAGACCTTGTTGATTTCAAATCATAATTCCCTTAGGTTACTACACATTACATTATTCTATTTAATTTATCAAACTAAATCTCCTAAATAATGTTAATCAAAATTAGAGGTGTTACAGGCTCCCCTTCTTAAAGAATTTCGTCGTCGAAATTCAGTAAGGACTACTAACAAGTATATCAATCATGTAAAAATTTGTAACTACCAATGCTAGTGTACCCTACTAGCTGCTATGTCTATGCAAGGAATATAGAACATACCATCAAAACAATGCAGGATAAGTCTCTTTAATCTGGTCTTCTATCTTCCAAGTACAGCTTTTCTCGTTGTCGCTCCATTGGACTTTTACTAACTTGACCGTCGTGTTCCTTAATTCTTCTCGTCTCTTGCTACAACATGAACTGATTTACTAACCAAAGTCTAATCCGGCTCCAATACTAAATCTTCCAATGCAGTCAGAGCGATAGTAGTCTCTGGATCATGCACATACTTCCGAAGTTGAGAAACATGAAACACATTATGGATCCCGAACAAACTGCTCGATAACTCAACTCGATACGCGAGCTTCTCGATTCTCTCTATAATAGGAAATGGTCAAACATATCTTGGTGCTAACTATCCCGTCTTTCTAAATCGCACCACATCCTTTATCGGTGATACCTTAATGAAAACACGATCTTCAATAGAGAACTATATATCTTTATGTCTTTTATCTGAGTAACTTTTCTGCCTAGACTGAGCTTCTCTCATCCTATCTTCGATTAATTTAATCTTCTCTGTAGCTTCTCTTACCATATTCGGACCAAGGACCAATATTTCTCCAGTATCTAACCAACATGCTGGTGATTTACACGGCCTTCCATATGAAGCTTCAAATGGCATCATTCCTATACTAATTTGACAACTATTATAATAGGAAAACTCAAACAAGTGTTAATGGTCTTCCCACGACCCACCAGAATCTAGTACACAAGCTCTCAACAAATCCTCAAGTACCTTATTGACTCTCTATGTCTGTCCATTTTCCTGAGGGTAATAGGCGGTACTCATCTTAAGCTTGGCACCTAATATTTCATATGGACCCTTCCAAAATTCACAAGTGAACAAGGCATCTTTTTCACTGACTATACTACTGTGAATCCCATGCAGTCTAACAATATTCTTCATAAATAACTTAGCCAATATAGGTGCCATCCTGCTTGACTAAATGGGAATGAGATGTGCACTCCTAGTCAGTCTTTCCACTATGACCTACATAATTTCATTTTCCTTGTTTGACTTTGGCGACCCGTCAATAAAATCCATGGATATAGAATCCCATTTCCAAATCGATATATCCAAAGGCTAACGCAGTCCAGTTGGCTTCTGATGTTCGGCTTTCACTTGCTGGCAATTTGCATATTGCTTTACCCATAAGCCTACATCCCTCTTCATGCCTTCCCAGATGAAACTTCCCTTCATGTCATGATAAATCTTGTTTCCTCCAGGATGAATAGTAAACTTCGATCGATGACATTCCCTAAGAACTTCCCTCCTTAGGTCACCAACATCGAGAACATACAACGGTCCCTTCTTCCTTAACAATCCTCTCTGGTCAAGACTAAAACCTTTTAGATCATCGACCTCGGTTCCACTTTCCAACCTTCTAATCTTCTCGACTAGTAATGGATTATTTCTCTACTTAGAAGCAATTTTTTGATCAATAGGGGTCAGACTTCCAGGTAGGATAGCATGGTGATACTCTGACTAGAACTATCAGTCGATCTCAACTGCACACAACAAGTAGTCGAGGCTTCTAGATCCTTCCACTCTGCTAACATGGCTAACACTACATTCTGATGTTTTCGGCTAAGGGCATTTGCAACTTTATTTCCTTTTCCCAATGTATACTCAATTCTAACATCATAAGCTGCTAACAACTCCGGCCACCTCTACTGTCTCATATTCAACTCTTTCTGAGGTAATAGATATCTTAAAGACTTATGAGCCATGTACAATTCAAATCTTTCTCCCCATAGATAGTATCTTCAAACTTTCAATGCAAAAATCACCGTTGCCAACTCCAAATCGTGAGTTGGATATCTTACTTCATGTAGTCTAAGTTGTCGAAAGGCGTAGACAATCACTTTACCCCTCTACATCAACACAGCTTTTAATCATGTTCCACATGCATCCGTATACATCACTAAATTCTGATTCTCATTCGGAACAACTAACACAGGCGCATTCGTCAACAAATGTTTTAAATTAAGGAATGCTTCCTCACATTTATCTGACCAAATAAGCTTCACATCTTTTCTGTACTTTAGTCAAAGGCGCCGCTATTCACTAGAAGTCCTTGATAAATTTCCAATAATAGCCAGATAGTCCAAGAAAACTCCTTATCTCGGTCACCCTCTAGGGCCTCTTCCAACTGTTAACAGCTTTGATCTTAGTTGGATCGACTGACAGCCCATTCTCTGAAACTACATGACTAAGAAACTTCACCTGTTTCTTCTAGAAATGATATTTTGAAATTTTCGCCTTAAGTTGATGTTGCCTCAATGTCTCCAGCAATATTCTATAATGAATCTCATGATCTCTTTTGTCCTTAGAATATATCAGAATGTCATCAATGAATATCAATATGAACCTATCCAAGTGCTCTTGGAAAATCTGGTTCATTAAGTCTACGAAGAAAGCTAGCGCATTAGTTAATCGGAACTGTATTACTAACTACTCGTATGAACTATATCTCGTTCAACATGCCGTCAAAGGAATACTGTCCTCCTCTATCCTTAGTTGATGGAACCATGTCGCCAAATCCAACTGGAAAAACACTTTGGCTCCACTCAACTGATCGAAAAAACATCGATTCTCGGCAAAGGATACTTGCTTTTTATCATATTCTCATTCGGCTTTCGATAATCAATACATAATCTCAACTACCCGTCCGGCTTCTTCATGAACACCGTGGCCGCTCCCCAAGGTGAACTGCTTGGTCTTATAAAACTCTTTCCATATAAGTCCACTAGCTGCAACTTTAATTCTTTCATCTCAATAGGTGTCATCCTGCTAAGTGGCTTCTCATGGGTTCAGCTCTAGGTACCAGATCTATACAAAACTCAATAGCTCGTTTCGGTGGTAGTCCTATAACAGGCTCAAACACATATGTGAATTCTCTTACTACTAAAACTAGATTTACTTCATCTTATACTTTTGTTGCAACTAACAAGGCTCAGATATCCAAACTCGGATTCTCCACTGAGTATATGATTCGATCGCAGCTATTTGAGTGTCCTAATGATATTTCCCTTTCCTGGCAAAATATCCTAGCATCATATCTATCTAAAAAATATACACCCAATATGATCTCAAAGCCCACAAAATCAAATACATACAAACAGCAGGTAAACTTATGATCTAATAAATCAAGTTCTAACTGGTCACATCTCATCTCCAGAGTTGCATACCCTCATATCGGATTCGCAACCCTTAAGGAAGTAATAAGGTATGATGGCTCTAAACACAAATTATCTACCAAACACTAAGAGATAAAAGAATGCAATGCACCTGTATCAAATAATACTCTAACCGGTAAATTATAAATCAGAAGCGTGCCTTCCATCATAGATTTTCTTTTCTCAGTAGCAGTTGGTCTAGAAGATGATGATTCCAAAGCAAAAACCTTTCATTTATCACCTTTGACCGGCTCTAGACACTAATTTTTGTAGTGCCCTATCTGTTTGCAGTTGAAACACTTCACATCTTTCTTCTCTACGGTCTTTTTCCCCTTGTCGGTTCGGCACTCACAAGCAAAATCTCCCTTCTTGTCACACTTGAAGTAGAAAAGATTGGCTTTCCCTTTCTTGGTAGCTCCACCCTTCTGAGCCCCTTTCTTTTTAAAGAACTTTCTCTCCTTATTTTGAGAATTATGGTTTTCCACTGATTTCTCCTTCCCAAAGGTCAAAAGCATTTCTTTATTCCTGATAGCCATTTCCACCACTACATTCGATGGATATCTGAGATGTGGCATCGCAATCACCAACCTCAACCCCTGATAAACTTCTCATTCCTCTTAATAAAGGTGTCAATAGTGGCATATCCATACTTGCATAGTTCAACAAATTTAGTAGAGTACTCCAACATAGACATTTCCCCTTGCTCCAATTCCATGAACTTCCTGAGCAAGGCTGACTTGGAAACTTCAGACAAAAGTCTTTCTTCAAATCTCCTTCGAAGTTCCGCCCAAGTCAGTTTCTCTTAGGCACACCCACTGTTACTCCATTCCACCAATATAATGTTGCACCCTCGAAGCTAATCTCTCTTTTATGCTCGTCATACAAATCCAGATCAAAAAAGATTCTCTCATAGTGCAATAACTAGTTCTCTACAGTTCCAAGAAAAGGCTTCCTACCCAGACTAGTGTAATCTCGAGTCAGCTTAACATAGTATTACCAATTGGTGCTACAAGATGGACTCCTCCTGCATTAGCAATATTTACACCAGCTACTCCTGCAACTGCTCCAACTTACATCAGATTGGTGAAGAACTAATACAGAGTCCCTATATCCACTGGTGGGGTTGCAAAACCTACGTTAGAATTTGCATTTTGATTAGCGTTCGCTTGTCGACCCTTATTCCTACAAGTATTGGGTCGAGCATTTACATTGGTTGTGGCACTTCCGGTACCTAGATTCACTCTTCCGTTTCCTACCTCCATATCTTTCTTTCTTGTAATTCTTCATACGACCCTTAGTAAGATATAGAAGAACGGTATAAGAGAGGGGAGAATAGAGATAAAATACATACTTATATATAGCAAATAAAAGTATGTTACTATCGCGTTATCCCATACTCCAATCTTATTCTTTGATTCATTTAGATTATGTTTTCAAAAACTCTTTAGGTTTAATTTTTTTTAACCATAGACATATGATCTAATAACAACTTGTAACATCCCTCATTCTGAGGTCCAAAACTAACTGCTATGGATGTTGTAGTCATCCATAGTTTCCTGGCGACAAAATGAGGCTATGTTAAACATATCAATAATCAGAAGAACATGAATACGAAAAAATTTCAAACAAAAATCAGAAATAACTATTTCATTCCATTTCAAATATGATTTCATAGTCATTATATAATTCCATTCTTAATTTCATGTTCAGAGAAAATATAATTATTATAAAATAATCCAAGAGCGACATATGAAGATGCCTCATTGGTTGATCAAAGTCAAATTGGCAATTATATAACTTGTCATTACGTCCATATAAACAAACTTAAACAACACTACAGATTGGAATAGAACTCCTACATAGCCAGATTACCTCCTACACGTCTCACGAAGCTTATTCATTTGACTAGGAAACCTGAAATACCTTGCTTCCGACCTACTAAATTGAGTACCCGAGAGTTTAAGGGGAAAAACAAAAACTTCAGATCAGAAAAAAGTCTAGAAAATAATAACCTACCATCTCGAACCAATGGATATCTAGTGAGACCACGTCGTTGAGCGGAACGGGTTTTCCTCTCACTAGTATCTTAACCATAATACATTAACCATATACTATGCCCTTGCATCCAAAATGTTAAAACACAATAATATATTATGATATGCAACATGCAAAAACCTGGATTAACCATCCTAAATTTTATTTGACAATCTGTCTCAATTTATAATTTTCCTAGGATCACTATTAACCCATTAGTTTCATGGGCCGATTATTAACCTGCCTCAAACCTTAGGGACAATGTGTCCTACTTTATAGTTTTCATGGGATTACTAAGAACCTATTGGTTTCTACCAATAACCTTCTGATCATATGGTTATATTAGATGTATATTTGTTTGACTTATGAACATATGTTTCATGAACTCAAAATTGAATCATTTTTGTGTAAGTATTGAATACGATCCAAAGACTCAAACATGGAAGCCGATTATACAAGATGAAATGAAATTAACTAAGCCTAGACACAACTCATTAGAATGTCTAGTGAAAACTCTCACACATTAAGGATTGCTGCCTTATTGTCTTAAAAAATATGTTCATCTTGTTTGGAGAGAGAGAGAAACCACAGATTCTTTAATAATAAAGCTCGAAACCATGTCCAGTTTTGGAACATCCTGAAGAATGAAATTACCAGTGGCCTTAAGATTAGTAATCCCAGCATGTCATCTCAGCTTGGTGCTTGGTTGTAAGCGGTTGACAACCTTGCTGCTTCGGGTCTTGCTTGGTACCTCCCTGTGGTTTTCTTCGAGTTCCTGTTATTTCGGTCAAAGTCTTCCTTTGCTTCGAACACTACTTGGAGTTTGCACGGGTCCTGCATCGAGTTCGCTTGTTGCCTTTCCTGTTGTGTTGCTGTCTCGTTTTCTCTTGCCTGTGTGTATGTTTGTTTCCTTTTCTTTGTGTTGATCCTTTACTCGAAGTGTGTTTCTAGTATTTTTATTTTATTGGTTTTGCAATAAAATCTAGTAGGGGCCCAATCAACCCCGCTAGCCTTGCTAAAAACTCTCACACATTAAAGAAAAACTATGAGTTTTTTTATCAATTCTAGAAAAATAATTACAAGTGATAATAATTTCCTCAATTGTCAATAAGCCATAAGGAACAGACTCTACCATGTTACAGGATGCTTAAATCTAGAATAAATTTTGAGTACATTATTGAGATACGATTTTGATAGTTGTACCCGAAGGGAATTGATTAATCGGTTGCAAATGTTTAATAAAAAGAAATATCGATGCAGTTGGATTATAGTAAGCAAAATTGATGAAGGATAACCTCATGAATTTCAATTGGTGAAATTAGCATAACAGATTCGCCAATCGGTGTGCTTAAATTAATGCGGATTCTACTCGCAAAATTATCGCCTAATATGACGTTGATTTCGTTATGTCAACGTAGAAGTAAAAAATTATAAATAATGATTCAGGATAGATTATTTGCACGTGTAACCAACACTCATGAAGTCATTGAGAGTAGTAACTGCTTTTACAAGTTACGGATATGAGCTAAGAACCAATACGATGATATCTTTCAATAAGCATCAAAGTTGAGCGAACATTAGTAGAGAAATAAAATGGTTTTATTTTCAGTCAAAATGCAGAGGAAGTGTGTCTATAAAAATGAACATTAAGGTAATAAAATATTTCTAAAGGTGTAAGTAAGCAACATACTATTGATTGTTAACGCTGTACCAATGTTAAAATATTTTTTATTTGGTTGTTTGATTCTCGATTTATAATTTTAAAATGACATCTTTATAATCAGTGTAAAAAAAATGTCTGGATTGCCCCAAACGATATACATATACACCATATTAAAATATCTAATATGGAGCATATGAGATGGATTCCTTATACATCGGTAATAGGGATTATCATAAATGTTCTACAATATAACATTTCGCTTGTACTAGGTGCACTGAGTATCAAATCCAAACTAATATCGATAAATGGTAGTTATGAGTGTTTTCAGGAATTTAGAAAATACTAGAGAACTATTTATAGAAACACTGAACCTCTTATGAAAGGGTGCTTAAGATCGGACTTCATAAGTGATACCTAATGTAGTATGCCAATCTTAAATTCTTTTTCAACCTTAGTGAAGGAGTTTTAAGTTGGAAATGTTTCAAATAAGAGGTGGTTGCTGATAGAAAAGACTATGTACAATGCATTAAATAACGCACATGAAAGCAATATAAATATAATTACACAAATTTATAACTGAGTTAGGGTGATTCCAAATTTTGAAAATTCCACACTTTGTCTTGTAAAGTCAATGCCACGATAAATATCCTAAAAGAAAATAGAATTCACAAAATGTATAGACACATACTCCAAAAATTCTACATGATAAAGGTAGTTTATCAACGATGAAGAGATATTGTTGATAGAGTAGATAGTAAAATATTATAGCAAATCCGTTCAATTAAGGATTTGCTCGATTAGTTATAAAATGACTAAAGTAATGAGACTAAGATTCCACAATTGAACCTCTGTTTAAGTGGAAGATTGAAAAAGTTAGCAGTATGACCTGATAGAGTTAGAGGTATTCCCTAGGGACAATTATGTAATTTTTACATAAATCTAACTCGATAGCTGTGGCGCCCCACCCCGAGACCCACATTAACAAAGAGTATTACTGGGTAATACTGTCTGCTAATGCAGAGAATAAGGCTGGATAGGAGCGACCATCTATAGCCTTGTCTTAAATATCTATTGATATGTCGACAAATGACATTTTTTTTCTATCTTAAGTGAATCGACATATCCAATAAATACTTAATACATAGCCATAGGTGGCTATAGATGGTCGCTCCTATCCAGCCCTATTCTCTGCATTAGTAGACAGTATTACACAGTAATACTCTTTGTTAATATGGGTCTCGGGGTGGGGCATCACAGCTTGGTATCAGAGCTGAATTCAGAACAAAATATGATAAACACAGAACCGAAACATATACTACGGTACATCAAAGTATAGTACAAGTGTTACAGTGTTCGAACTAAAAGGAGTTTCCTTTCTATTATATACTTTATAAAAAGTGTTATATTAATTAATTTAAAGTGTATTTAATAGAAAATCCATAAATGGTATCATTAATCATTTTTAGCAAAGCAGATTCCAACTGTACTTAGAAGGTCAAAGCAAAGGCATAATGATTCACAAACTTGGAAACACCCTAAGAAAGACTAGAGAATTGAGCTTAGAAAGTTTGGTTGAAAAATTGGATAATTCCTTAACTTACCCCCGCGTTAAGGCCTTAAGTCAATCCCCCAAGTTAAGGCCTTAAGTCAACCCCCCAAGTTATGGACATCACGGGTTAAGGATTTCAACGAGTTAAGGACTTTGATGAGTTAAAGATTTTGACGAGTTAAGGATCTGAGTTGGTACCGAGTTAACACTAATGCATCTTCAACTGGACGTAGAAGATTGAGATGAAGACGAAATGACTTGAAATTTGACATATACAACTAGAAAAACACAAGGAAGGACTTAGAAAAGGTTTGGAGTGGTTTGCCTCACCAATTAAACTCAAACTCAAGTTAAGGCCTTAACTCAATCACTAGTTAGGACCTTAACTCAACCCCGAGTTAGGGACCTTAACTCATCTCGAGTTAAAGAGAATATCGAGACGGAATCGGAATGACTTGAAATTTGGCAAGAGAATTTAGAAAAGGCAAAAGAAGGGCTTGGGAAAGTTTCACCATGATTGGACCAAGCATCTAAACTCAACCCCGAGTTAAGGACCCTAACTCGGATCGGTCTGGGTCTTCTGGCATGACTTTGTGCTATCTTCTGGGTTTCATTGCTATTGGGCCTTTGATTCTATGCTACCTAATTCCTTTAAAAATACCAAACTACCTACTACCAGAAAAGGATCTTCTTTTGTTGGATCTTCTTGAACACTCTTGGACTTAGAACTTCCACTACACTTTCTTCACTTATATTCTCCTCAAATAATATTCTTAACTCCATTGTAAATCTGGAATCCACTAGACCATGGCGAGATTGGATCTAGGTAGTTGTAATCCAGAGAGAGAATTACTAATAAAATAGATTGAAGTGGATGTAGGTCAGAGATTACACCGAATCGCTATAAAAACTTCTATGAGTTCTTATCTATTTTCTACTTTTTCTTTTACTTTCATCTGAACTGACGCTTTCATCCGATTTTCGGGTGTTGATCCATTTTTGTGTTAACAATTTGGTGCTTCCACTGAGAAGTTTGAACATGATTTGAAGACTTAAAGCTTGAATTAAGATTTAGAGAAGATAGAGAGCCCTAACACTAGATCTAAAACCAAAGCAATTCAAGCAGAGCCTGGGGCTGCCAAAGGTGTTGTCAAATTCTCATCAATCCATCTACATGATCAAAGAAGAGATGGAAAGAATGATAAAGGATATGCAGGATAGAGTGATAACTATGCAACATGAAATGCTTAAAGGTTTCTTCCAAAGGATGGGACAACAAGGAATAGCCAGAGCTGTTGGAATTCAAAACCAAAGACTAGAAACCAACGCAAGAGCATCTGAGATAGAGCAAAGAAAACTGAAATGATGCCTCCACGATTTGGGCGCAAGATCGATTTGGATCTATGATGAGCTTTAATACCTGGAACATTCGATCTTGGAGCCAGATGAGCAAATCGGAATACAAATACATGATAGCAGGAGGTGGAGCCAAAAGCCCACCACTGGAACATGGGTAGAATTAAGTTATGGATCAGAGATTTTCATTGGATGACAACCCCATGGTCGGGATGGATTATGGTCAGTATTAATTCCTTTACCCTGACTTTGAATAAATGATGTAATGTAACCTTAGGCCGCTTACATGTCTAAGGGATCTCAAACGGTCCCTAGGCATGCTCTAAGTCAAATGCTTGAGATGAATATTTAGGACAGTAATAACACGAAACCACTTAGACATGTACAAAACCTAAATTGGTCCTTAGTCATGCTCTAATTCAGATGTCTATGGTGATTTCTCAGGATAATAATAATCCCCAACCATTCAAACGTGCACAAAACCTAGATTGGTCCCTTGTCATGCTTTGAATCGGATGTTTGGAATGAACACTTAGGATTTCTATTTGTTTGCTTTGATTTGATTTGAATATTTGAATTTTAAAGAAACAACACTGAATGTGATAACTCATATTGATCGCCTTAGTCCCAATGGTAGAGATGGGACCAGAGTGCAAGAAATCAGTCCTCTCGCCAGAGAATGAGCAGATGGACTTACTTGGTCATTGAGTTCCTTTGTCGAAGAGCGAACGGACGCAGTAAGAATCCGGAGAGATCGAATCTTAACTTAAACAATAAACAATCTGAAGAGATCAACCTCATAAATGACTTGACTAAACCCTGAGTTAAGGACCTTAACTCATCCCAAGTTAAACAATAAATGACCTCATAAAGGCCTTGACTAAACCCCGAGTTAAGGACCTTAACTCATCCCGAGTTACGGAGAACATCGAGATGGAATAAAAATGACTTGAAATTTGGCGAGAGCACTTAGAGAAGGCAAAAGAAGGGCTTGGTAAAATTTCACCATGAGTGGGCCAAGAACCTAACTCAACCCCGAGTAAAGGACCTTAACTCGGCACGAATTTAGGATTCCTTTTATTCTCCCCAAATAACGTTCTTAACTCCATTATAAATTTGGAGTCCCCAAGATTGTGGCCAGATCAGATCTAACTAGATGTAATCCAGAGAGAGAACAACTAATAAAATAGATTGAAGTAGATGTAGGCATCAGATCTAACTAGTTGTAAACCAGAGAGAGAACAAGTAATAAAATAGATTGAAGTAGACGTAGGTCGGAGATTACGCTGAACACTATAAAAATTTCTGTGTTTTTATATATTTTCTACCTTTTCTTTTACTTTTATCGAACCGGTGCTTTCATACAATTTCCAGGTGTTGATCCAATTTTTGGGTTAACAAGTTTGTTTTGTGGTAGTAGTTACAATGTGTTATGACCATAAGTGATTTATCACAATAAAATAAACATAGCATTTTGAATGTTCATAGTCCAGATCTATTAAGATCAGATATACATTCATTGAGACTAGAGTATGTGACGCTCTACAAATGTTGGGCAGTGTATTACTCATAGTTGTTGGGGGCACCAAAGGGTTACGTGCTGATAGTTATTGAATAATTGTGGAATGACTCACTCGATGGTTTTTTTAGTTAATATAACTAAGGTTAAATAGAAAATATCGATGTGACAATATTACAAAATTCTTTCGACTTGAGAATGCTATCAAACTTCAATGTGGAAACTCCATTATAATCATAGTTAAATCATGGCACGACGTCCATCGAACGACTAAAGCTAGGTCAAATGGAAGCATTGGAAGTGAAATACTATTCAAGAAAGAATTCATCTTCTTGGTTGTATAAGGTTAGTATCACGTGTCAACTAAAATCAACTCAAAGTCCAAGTCTTTGGCCAGAGTAGTCCGGTTAATTATAATTGTTATTATTGAATCAAGAACTTTGTGTTTGGAGTATAAAGTTTGAATATGGACAATATTGGAATTTTGACCATTACCAAATTCCATAAGTCCTAACATGATATAATTTTGATGAAGAATTGGAGTAAATAATTATCACTACCGGGTAACGCTTGAATAAAATAAAATTAGATTTTACCGTATCTATGTAAGTGATAAACTTGGTCATAATGCCACACCCACCTATAAAGTGACATGTGAACATTAATATTCGAATTGTTCAATATTAGTCGCTGACCAAATTTACATGTAAGAGTCACACAACTAAAATATTGAATACTCCTACTGCCACCTAATTTAATTAATTATAATTGTTATAAATAAATTATATTTATAAAATATTAATTATAAAATTTAATTTAATTTGTGTTTATCAATGTTAAATAGTGTGTATATAATAGTTATGAACACACGTATCGATGTACAATATTAATGTACATCTAAATTGAATTTAATTGTACATTTATTTAATCAGGCTTGAAGTAGTCAGGGGGCCCAAATGAGGGCATGTATAGTCAGCTATATGGAGGGTTGAATAGGATTTAATAATGATACAAAAGGTGAGAATGGGTAGGAGAAAAGCGTGGATCTAGATCCCCCTTTTACTCCTTTGAAATCTAGCTATTTATACACCTCACGTCCCTTTCTAGAAAAGGTTAATTGAAACCTCCACTCTCCTTAGACCAGGCCAGCCACTCTTGTCTCTCTCTCTTTCTCATTTTTTAAACCTCCAAATACACAAATTAAATCAAATTTGAGGAATGGTGGTTGTTGCATCCAGATTCGTAGCTCTTCTAGATTCTGGAATCTGATTCTAGGAGTTCCTGTTCAACATCTCAAGGTGTTTCATCTAGGCTATAGACAAAATTTTCTATATTTGCATCTACATTTTCATATATAATTTTTCATTTATTTTTTAGCAAAGCTAACGGGGTTAACTGGCCCCTACCAAGAATCAATGTAACAAGCAACATTGACCTGGCAAAACATGCAATCTAATGCAGGTTACACAAACAGATGAAAACAACATACATGAAAATTGAAAGCATAATAAAACCAACCCCAACACTAATTTAATATCTTCTTGATTAGAACCTCCACAAGGAATTTTAAGTTCTCAAATATACGATTATTCCTCTCTTGCCAAATCACTGAAATGGATATTTTAAGAATAGTTAGGAGTAGAACATCTCTGCTGCTCTTCCATCTAATTGAATATACAATACCATTCTATTTATGAATCTGCAACTGGTTGATGAAGACTAAGACTCCTCAAAATGGCCCTCCAAATCAAAAATGAGTAGGGGCTGGAGAAAAATAAATGACTTTTATTTTCAGGAGATCTATTGCAAAGAACGCACAAAGAACTCGATAATATTCCGTTGCATTTTAAATTATCTTGATTATGGTTTGCATTGTTAATAAATTTTCCAAAGTAACAAATTCTCTTTATGTTTAGATCCACTGCACCATATTCTGGTGTACAAGGAAATATTGGATTTTGATTAATTAAGGACGGTTCTCTATAAACCTTATTAATGGAGTGAGCATCACCACACTAGCTGGTAATACCATTTACTTCTTAGATATTATTCATAATTACATTCCAAGCAGACCTATTGACACTGGAACTGGAATCTGGTGGAATAATATGACCATCAGAAAAGAAAGAGTACTTTGGCATGATCATCAATACATGGCAGATTCTTAGGCCATGATTTAGAATGTTTGATAGAATTAAACCTTTACTTACTCAAGGAGAGTGCCAAAAGGATGTGGTTCTTGTTATACTACTCTGAACTAAAGATAAAAATTGACTCCTTAATCCTAATAGATTTTTACAAAACCAGCTACAGTCAACAGGAATTTCTGTAGTCCAAAACTCAGATTTCCTGATTAAATTTTGACCTATCCAAGAAGATAACATATCCTTAGTATCATTTAGCAGCCTATCAATACATTTTAAGATAGCAGGATTATTCCATAGACCAATATTCATTACCCTGAGACCTCCTCTATTTTAGGTTGGCAAATTGTCTTGAAAGAAATAGGAATCAGTTTTTCGAGTAAGGGTTGGCATGCCATATAAAATGGTTCAGAGCTCTATTAATAATGCTTATCAACTTCTTTAGGAGGATATATATACTGGAATAATATAGGCATATTGAAGTAGCTAAGGATTTAGCTATAACCAGTCTACCAATAGCAGAGAATTTACGAACTGACCAGGAGCATAGCTTTTTAGTAATTTTCTCATACGTTGGGAGGCACTGGGACACATATATTCTTCTAGTATTGATGCGAACACAAAGGTATGAGATATCTCCAGAATTCAGAGATAACTTTGACATGTTTGCAATGTACATAGACCCCATATCACTAACACCATCTATCATAATGTTTGATTTGCTGTAATTTATTTTAAGACCGGTTAGCATGAGAAAAGAATCAAGGGTTGCAGACATATTGCTGATAGATTTCTGATTAGGCTTGGAGAATAAAAGAAGACCATCAACAAATATTAAAGAAATAATTTTTGAGTTCCTACACATTGGATGATAATCAATTCTTTTCTAATTTGCTCCTTTATTCAACAAACTAGTCAGACATTCCATGACAACACGAATAGGTAAGAGGATATAGGATCCCATCGCATTACGCCTTGAGTTGATTTGAAGAAAACAAAAGTATCGCCATTTAGAGCCAAAGAGTGGAAAGGAGTGGATATACAAGAGTATATCCAAGCAAAAAATGGATAAGGAAAATTCATTTTGAGAAGTATAGCAATCATAAAGGACCACTGAATTGAATCAAAAGCCTTCTAAATGTCCAACTTGAAGGCCCGACTAGAGGAGATATTCTTCCTACTGTAACCTCTCATTACACCAGTGTGAGAATTATATTGTCAGCGATGGTTCTACCAGGAAGAAAGGCATTTTGATTGAGAGAAATAATGCTTGATAGGGCAATCTTCATTCTAGCAGCTAATATCTTGGCAATACACTTATAAATAATAGTGCAACATGCAATAGATCTGAATTGAGAGACCTTTTCAGGGCTATCAATCTTTGGAACAAGCACCAGTTTTGTTGAATTAATACCTCTAGCCATATTATTATTCTTGAAATAATTTTTGATTGTTTTTATTAGATCTGAGCTGAGGATATCCCAAGCAAACTGGAAGAAATGGGAATTGTACCCATCAGGACCAAGGGAACTGGTAAGATTCATACTGAATATAGCTTGTGTAATCTCTGTAAAAGTAACTCCTTTTACAAGATCTCTAGGTAAATCATTTGAAATTATAGGCAATGTACTAGCATGGAGAATATGGAAATCATGTTCCATAGTATTCTGATCAACTAGAGTAGATTGAACGTTGTCGAGAAAAGTAGTATTAATATCGGTAGGATTAGAAACAATGTTACCTGACCTATCCATAATTGAATGGATATTTCTATTAGCATTTTTTATTCTTAATGTAGCATGAAATACAACATTGTTTTTATCATCATTATTATCCCATTTTTCTTTATGTTTCTGCCTTAACATCTTGAATTATGTAGCCAGAGCATGTTCCAGGTTGATAGAGAGTTTGTGGGCTTCAGTTGCTAACAGAGAATTAAGAGGCTGAGTAGTCATAGATAGTTGAGTTGCTAATTGCTTATTCTTGTAGACTATTTAGTTCCATTTCCATATTTATTTGTTGACCATATCTTCAAGTTCTTTTCAAGTTCCTTAAGTTTTCCCTGCAAGACATACATAGGGTTACCATAAATATCAATTTTACACGAGCCATGGAGAATTTGTGAGAATTCTGGAAAATTAATCTAATCATTAAAAAAATGAAAAAAAGGAATTTTTCTAATGGAGCCATCCCATTTAACTAATGAGGGGAGTGGTCAGATAAGGAAGGAGGAGGGATGTGAGTGAATAAGAAAGGCCAGATCAAAATAGCTGAAAGATTGTAAAAAAAACCTATCAAGTTTGCACCAGGTTAGCATCCATGATCTACTGATGTTATTCCAGGTGAACTTTGAACTAGTAAGAGAAGATGGATGTAAATTAGAGGCACATATGGAATGGTTTGGAGGAGAAGTTGAATTTATGGAGAGGGGAATCCCTCCTAGTTTGTCAACATGATGCATCATGCAGTTTCAATCTCCTAGACAAATCCAGGAATGGAAGAAGATTGTTAGGAGGGGACAATGTCTAACATATGTTGTCTAGTGGTAGAGGTATTTTTTGCATAAACATAAGTGAGAAGGAAATAAGAGCCAGAAGGAGTATGCAAAAATTTGGAGTGGATAAGTTGTTTGTGAACCAGAAAGGGAGATATGAGATATATAGCAGGGTTGAAAACAAAGAGGATCCTACCATATGGAGCTTGAGATAGGTTATGAGTAAAGGACCAAGTAGGAGGCAATAATTTTAGCAGCAAGAATGCTTTTTTCATTATTAAGTTTTGTTTCACATATTGATATTAATTGGATATGGTTTAAGAAGGTCAAGTGCTTGATTTCTAACCGTTTGCCTAGTTTGTGGGCTCCTCTAATATTCTAACTACAAATGGTATCTAACATTTTGATTGGTTTTGTTTGTTGGAAAATTGTTTTATAACCACCCTACCTTGAGTTATTATTGAATTTTCTTGCTATTTGATAGCAATCTGATCAATAGAGTACTCCATGCCTTGATCATTGTCTTGAATTGCACTTTGATTTTCAGAGTTGTTTTGTTTCTTGTTTTTACCTTTTTTCTTGCTTGCATAAATACTAGAGCAACATTTTCAGAGATAGAAACTAAAAGGGAAGTTGGATCAGTGATACAATCTAAAATGTGTTTAGGAGGACATAGAGAGTGATAGGGCATTGAAGAGGAGAGAGTTTTTTATGAAAGGGATAGGTTTGAAAGAATTTGAGAAGAAGACTTGTTTTGAAAGTTTGTCCTGATTGGCTGCATGAGGAGAGACATGCACAATAGTGTGCATGAATATGGAATTGGATTTTGAAGTTGACTAAGGTAGAATAAGAGTTAGGTTATTAAGAAGAGAACTACTTATTTGATCAAGAGTTACACAAATATTTACATTTGCAGTAGATATATCAAGATCAATAGAATTATGATTTAATTGAGTATGGATAATGGATTCATCTTGAGATAAAAGTTCAGCGTACTCAACTTCACCATCCTCCAAATTTTATAAAACATCAAACTTATTTGAAGTATCAACACATTCAGTTTCTATGTCATAAGGAGGGACTTCTGAATTGCAATAGGGACTGATACAGAATTTAGTTGATCAGATGGACCGGTTTTAGGATCAAAGATGTTTTGTATGTGCACCTTTTTCCATTATTTCTTATTATTTTCTGCCTTGTTAAAACCCGTGCTTTGATTATTTTTGAAATTTCCATTCTTGTATTGCCTAACTAAGTGGTCCTGGTGCACAACTTTTCTTTTCCATCCTGGTTTGCATCCTTTCCTTCATATTTTTGCTAGCATTACATGCCACAACTTTGGGTACAAATGTACTGCAAACAAACTTCACATGCCCTAAACTTTTACATTCAGAATGTATTAAAGGCTTCCAACAATACTCAACATATACATTTTGACAGTTTTCTCCACCAACCTTTATCACAACTGGTAATAATTTATCTGAAGAAATCTTTATCAAACACTTTGCATATTCGAATCTCTTTATCTTTTCTATATTTTCATCAAAGAAAACCAGTGAACCAATATGGCAAGCCAACCAATTTATACCCAATAATATCGAAGATAGCATAGGAATGGTATATATATATGTACCCATACGGGAATAGTTTTAATTTAGGTTCAGGATTTTCAAAACTAGCGTTCCAAGAAGTTACAATCATCATTTTGCCACAAATGAAGATAGAATTAGATGTTAGTATTTTTTCCTTGTCCTCTAAATTAGCAAACTTAAAAAAATATCTGACCATCAGAGAACACTTCATAAGTTGCCTTTAATTTCCAAAATTTTGTTAGATGTGAAGTAACTGCCATATAACTAATAGTTCCACCAATAAAAAAGCCAACTAAGAAGTCAGACCATCCTTTACTGCCTTCTTCAACTACTTCTTTGGGAGGAGATAAAGGAATACCTTCTTAGTTCAAGTTAAAATTGATAGGAAGACAACGACCTGCATTATTAGGTTTCCCTTTAAATAAACTTGTCCATAAAGGCAAGGAAGGATTTGATGAAGGAAGATCAATAGAAGAAGTCAGAGACGAAGAGGGTTGGACAGGCTCAAGAGCAGGAGGGAATTAAGAGAAGGAATGAGAGGGAAAGAGGAAGATAGAAGAAGAAAGAAATGAGGGAGAGGAGGGTCGGGAGGAATAGAAGGGATTAGAGTCAGAAGGTTAGGAGTAGGAAGAATTTAGGGAGGAGGGGACAGTGGGTGGGAAAAGTCAACAAGGGAGGGCACCATAAAATTAAAAAGGAGGAAAAAATATTTAGATCAATATTTGTTCATTTATTATTATTATATGCTAAGATAGTATATATGTTTTATCATGAATCTACATATATTGGTATTGTCTTCATTTAGATGATTTTATATATGTGTGTGTGTGTGTGTGTAAATTAATACATATGTATTTTCATACATATTGCTCACAACTTTATTTTTTTAATAATATTAAAATGATTTGCAACAAAATTGATTTTAATTTAAATATTATTTAGTAAACATGTTATATATATAGCAAGGCTAGCCGGCTTTATAGTGGGTCATCCACATTTATGAAAAAAGAATTTAAAACAGTTGTTCTGCACATGTGTAGAACAACTATTGAACAACGAACAAAGGAGTTCGGCAATAAAGCCAACACTACTAATAAAAAAGACTAGCCCCCTTCTGCAGAAGAGGAACCACTGCCATCATTTGAAGAATCAGGCCCAATAATATTGAAATACCTTGAGAACAAAGAAAACTAAGGAAGAAACATATCAACCGAAGCAGGGAAATATAAATATTTCCTATCCCAAGATGAATCTGCCAAGAGGGACGCATTCTTCAAGCCAAGTTCACCAATAGTGTAAAGTGATAAATCATCATCCACTGTTTGATAGTAAAGTTGTCTACTCTCCCCATCATCGCCAACATACTTATAAAAGTGGCTTTCTTCGGATCATATCTCATTTCTGAGTTTTCGTGAATTCGGGCTTGCTCAACCAAACTCCATGATAATCCAGGCTTGCTCAACCGAACGCCAAGATAATTATAGTATGTTTTATACATTAATAATATATATACACGTATATGTGTGTGTGTGTGTTAAAGATTCGAAAATTAAAATAAGAGTTTTCTATTTATATGTTATAAATCCAAATATAATGTAGTACTTTATTTTATTTAAATGTTACGTCTAATTTATATATGTACATATATAATTACATATACTATATGTGTATAAATTTTAATATAATATGTACAAGTGCAAAATTGTTTTCAAATTAAAAAAATTAATTTGTATTAATTCCATATGGAAAAAATTAATTTAAAAAAACTATATTTTTTAATTAAAACGGTTTAAAAAGAGAAAAAAGGATTTACTTCATGGTTGGAAAATATAATTATTTATACATATATACATTTATTATTAATTTACCTGAAAACATATTCATATATAGACACATTATATATATACATGGTATTTTCTAAATATTATTACATATATATATATATATATATTAAACATATATATTTAAAAAAATTATTTCAAAATATATACATTTTTATATGTACTGTATTTATTTGAAATTAATATATTAATTTGAATTTGAAGTTATTGGATATTTGTTTTATACATCTGGATCCAAATCAAAATTTTGAATTTCAAATTTAATTTTGACTTTCGTTGTTATTTATGATATATTTATAATTATGTTATATTACAATATAGTGTATGTATATATATATATGTAAAATATATTTATATAAATGCTTATATTTACAAACACTATTTTGCAATAATATAAAACTATATATACATTTGTACATGCACGGCACGTGCGCGCACGCGTGCACACACACATACAAACATACATACATGCATGCATATATATCTATTTGACAGCACGCATGTATGTAAAGGGACTAATATGTCTGTTGCGATTTAAATCCCAACATCTATACATGGGTTTATTAAACCATGTACACCGTCCATATTACACGTACACAAATATATGTATATGGTACACATATTATATTACAATTATAAATATAACAATAATATCAAACTTTATATTATAAATCAAATACAATATTTTTATTTAAAGTTAGTTCAGATAAGATCTAAATAAATTTAGACTTTATAAGCCCAATAGGATCCAAAATGGAATAATTTTTTAAATTTACTTATTTACCTCGATGCGTACTCGCCTAGTTCCAACAATGGTATCAGAGCCAAATAGCCTATGCGGTCTAAATTAGCAGTATTAGCGCTATCTTATTAAATCCTACACATATGATAGGGTATCTAGAAATGTAGTGACTAAGGATGGATTTGAGTAAACTAGTACTTTACCTAACCTGGCTACCGGCCTGGCTCGAAAGGACGAGATAATCCCAAAGGTTATTTCTAATTTAAAGACGCAAACCAAATTGGGCCTTCGTTTAATTGTCAAATTCGGTTTTGAAATTTAAATATAAATATAAATTTAAAAGGTCAAATATAAAATAAATAAAAATAATATTTTAAACTTAAAGGTTAAATTTAAATAAGTAATGATTTTATAAATGTTATAAGATAATTTTCAAAATTGTTTTGAAAATAAAATAATTATTTTGAAATTATTATCAATTAATTAGATTAATTTAATAATTAATTAAAAATTAATTAATTAAATTAAATAACATATATATTGATATATGTAACATTATCTTAAGATGTTAAGGGGGTGTGTGTGTGTTTATAATTTTTGAAACTAATTATAATTAATTAAAACTGTTTTAGTTAGATAAGCCAATTAAACGTTAATTAATAAATATTATAATACATATTTGTAAGATATATGCATAGTACTATAAAGGTTATAGTGTATATATATTCATTATACTATATTATAGTTGAATAATATAATAGTTAATTAAAGTGTTAATTAATTAAATTAATTAAATAAGATTTAATTAATATTATGTTATAAAAAATATATATATAAGTTAAATAAAGTGTAAAAGTTACATAATAATAAAAGTTTAATGATATAAATGTATAAACAAAAGATGGAACATTAAAAAACCCTAAATAGACTTAAGGAATAAATACATACATAAAAGTACGTATACCATGATTTCTCATGCGTCCGTTATTTGAATCATGAGGGTATTTCATAAGAAATACATTATTTCATAATTCGATATCGCTCAATATAATATATAAAGATTATGAATTTTAAGTTGTCCTCTACTATTTATATATTAACAAATTACTTGCATACTCTTTAGTTGATGAGCAAACTCAAATTAGAGATGTTATGTGTATTATTATTAATATATTGAATAGACGATGTAAGATAACTATATGTATTTGTTGGGAAAACTCAAGGTACATATATTATACTAAGATCATCACAAAGTGGTAGGTTTGGGTGAATGATCTCTTTCGATTTGTTGAGCAAACTCAAAGTCGAAATGAGATTAGGATAACAAACTACGAAGTAGGAACCGTGTGTGATACAACCGATAAAGAGTTATCCATCGTTTGTGGGGCTATGACCTATTGAACAAACTCAAGGTCAGAATCGCAAGACAGACGAGTCCTAGTACTTTCTAGTGAAATCAAAAGAATTTTACATTTCGTTTTAGGGTTTGGAGAAACATAAAAAACTAGTGAGAGCTATATTAGAAAAATGAAATGGTAACATTTAACCTTTCTAATATTGTAAAAAACATCTACTATATGTATAAATTAAAATATTATACATCTATAAATTTGTACATTAAAAATAATTGATAAAATGTATATCAATTGAAAAGATACAAATGAACTAAATTAATATTAACAAATAGAAATATAAAATATGCTTACCAATAAATTTTGCATGTTGGTCCATGCAAGCGCCAAATATACAACCACTAAATAAATTCATAACTTGATCGCTTACGTGTTTACTTGCCTAAGACTGTGCATTGTCTTCAATGAGTTTAGAACTCTAAAAGCAATACAAGAATATGGATATTTGATTCATATACGATCGTATATAAATGTTATTTGGTGAATGGTCATAATTCGTAATGTACGAAACATCGATGAAATTAGTTCATTCAAAATAAGCAAGTAAACTATGGTGTGAGATCGTGTATTCAGTATGATTGATTACAATAACGATCTTATTTTGTCAGACGTAACACTAAACCAAAGGCTACAAAATATATCTAAGAACTTAATCACAGAAATGTCAAGTTGATCAGTTTATTTATAGTGCAATTTATTTGATATCCTTAAAAATTAAGTATGACCAAATGCACTTTTGTAAAGAGTTCATTATAATATTATGGTAATGATTTACTTTGAATGGTTCGACTATTCAGAAAGGAAATCGAATATATAAGAGTGGAGGTAACCTAAGGTACGGTTAGGATTAAGAGAGTAAATGGTCACTTCTACTTCATAAACAAATTCAGATACAAGAATTGTAAAATAATAACAGATACTTAACATTGGAATGAGAAATATGATTTCTACTCTAAATGTATTTTCAAGTAGAAAATCGTTTTAAACGAGACTTATTTCTTTGGGTCTAAGATATTTGATCTAAAAACCCTCGATTGTAAACTGGATATAGTAAATAACATAAATATCCTATATTAGGTTGTTGAATGGAGCTCTGTATTACATATGCTATTATTGTAAAGCCGAAAATAGTAGGAGCATGCCATACGACACTTATTGGTCGCTTCAAGTTACGAAAATTATTCTCGTAAAACATTGCAAGCATCACTTACGAAATAATATTTTTTTAGTATTGACTAAAAAATAGATAAAGTTTTGTTTTAATATGAATATTATGAATATTCATTATAAAATAAAACTATAATAATGATATTGTGATGCATTGAAAATATAGATGTATCAAAATTTATTTGCAATTATTTTGAAATTATATACTAAGCCACGATTGGGAGAAATAATTCTTGATTATATGATTATGAATCACATGGTACTAGTGAATTAATCTCAAACAATAAAAAGGCAAAGCACCCATTGAGTGGGAGTGACATAAGAGTTAATGAACTCTATGAATTGATACCTATAGATGTATGCAATTGAAAGTCTATTCATTCCAAATGGTTCCATGTATTTCGTTGTATTCATCGATGAGTTATACAGATGTGAACATGTGTATTTGATACACATGCAGTACGTCTATGATAAGCTCAAGCATATAAAACAGAAAAAATATAACGTACAAAGAAAATAAAATGATTCGATTTAATCGAATATGTAAGTATATTGGAAAGAGTTCCGAATGTACCTAAGAATGAACAAATATTCAATCTCAATAGTCAGTCCTCACCGTGATATATAATGAGTATCGATAAGGAGTTGTTGAACAAAGTATGATTAATGGTGAGTGATATTGAGTTGATTCCTTTCTATAAGGTCGTGTACTTAATGTAGTACACAAGGTTAAAATTAATTTCATCTAAATAGTAATTTAGAATATCATACAAGATAAGAATTTATAGAAAACCACAACATATCATAGGTCAAGGAGTTGATAGGTTGTGCAAATCGAAAGACTATACGTAATAATTGTAAGTGAAGAATCTTGTATGAATCATCCCAAAAGAAGCTTGGGAACAATAGTCATTGGATGACCAATTTATGTTTTGAATATAAGTATTGTAAACTAAAACCAAATCAGTTTTATATAAGACAATTTGTAAAATATTTATAAATACATATTCCCTTTTATGGAGAAACAATTGTTATTTCAAGAAAAACCAACTTCATACTGAAAGGAATTTCTTTTAGAAATTATTGGTTGCAAAACAGATTTGGTACGATCCAAGGATAAAACCGAGTAAGAGGTATGAAATGATATTAACCAAACCTAAATGAACACAACACATTAGAATATCCAATAAATATCTCGCATATTGAAGAGAAACTACGAGTTTCTTATCAGTTCGAGAAAGATAATCCTCGGTTGTCAATTAAACCATTAAAGGTATTGACTCAACGATATGGTATGATGCACAAATTAGAAATGGATTCTAAGTATGTTATCAAAATATGATTTTTATAGTTGTACCCAAAGGGATATGATCCATCGGCCGCTAATGAGTCTTCAAGAGAAAGACTAATGAGCAATGTTGAATAAGAATAACATCGTACGTTTCAATTGTTTAAACTAGCACAATAGATTCGTTATTCAACGTGCACAAGTTAAATTGAATTTACTCACAAAATTATCGTTTAGTATGACCTTGCGTATTGATAAATATGTGTTGAAATGGAAAATTCTACATAATGGTTTAGAATAGATTGTTTGCACGTAACAATCAAAGTGTCTCGAAGTCAGTGGGAATGATATTAAGTTTGTGGGCTTTTCAGATATGATCTAAGAAATGATACGAAAGTATCATTATATAAGCATCGAAATTGTGTAAGTATTTTGATAGAAATATTGAATAGTTTGATTTTCAGTCAAAATGCAAAGGAAGCGTGTGTCCATAAGAAGGAACCACTAAATGGTATATAGATATTTCTAAACTATAAGTAGATAACATACCACTGATAATGATGTACTTATGTTAAAATTAGCTTTAGTTTGGTTGTTTAATATTGAATATTGGATTTATAAGTTATATCTTATATAATAAGTATAAAGAACATTTGGAATGTCCCAAACGATACACAAGGCGCTTTATTAAAATGTTTAATATAGAAGATGTAAGTGGACTCCCTATGCTTTGGCAATAGGAATTATCATACATATTGTATTGTCTACAGTATCGTATTTTGCTTATGTATTTGATCAATGAAGAAAATATCAAATCCAATTTAAGATCACTAAATGGTAGTTTAGAGTGTTCTCGAGCATTTACAAAATACTAGAGAATTATTTATAGAAATCACGAACTCCTTATGAAGGAGTATTCGGTCTCAGACTACATAAATGATATCAAACATAATGTGTCAATATTAAGTTCATGTTCAAACCTTAATTAAGAAGCTTTAAGTTGGAAATGTTCCAAACAAAAGGTTGTCGTTGATTCAAGGAAAAGACTAAGTACATTGCCTTGAATGGTGGCACGATAAAAGCAATGTATACATGCAAATGTACAAATTTATAACTGAGCTAGGGGCAATTCCAAGTATTAAGAATACTACATTGTTATATGATAACAATGTAATGATAAGAGCTCACTAGAAGTTGAGAAACATACTCCGACAAGTTCCATGTGACAAAGATAGTTTATCAACATTGAAGAGAGTTGATTGGCAGAGTATATAATTAACACAACATAGCAGATCCGTTCCCGAAGGGGCTAACTTGATCGGCATCAAACTAATCGAAGAGATGGGATTGAAATTCCATAATTGGTCCCAAGTGTAAGTAGAAGATTGATAGAGTTAGAGGTATACCCTAGAGGTAATTATGTGATTGTTACATAAATCCTGTGTAGTTAATGCCCCGCTATAACCCTGCTATATCCCATAGCGGATTTCTACCGCTATGATTTTCCATATAACCCCAAATATAGTCTTTTCGCTTTAAGCCCCGCTATTTCCACTATATCCCGTTGTTCCCGCTATATTCTGCTATTTCTGCTATATCTTCTTTAAAAGAAATAATTGAAAAATGAAATTTATACAGTATAAAAATTATAAAATAAATTTATTTAATTGAATTTCTAATATATTTTCAGAAATGAAAATACTCTAATATTCTACTAAATTCAATTATGTTATATAACATTTTCACGTTTATTTATAGTATATTCGCACATGTTTTTATTTAAAATTATTGATGTATAAATTATAATTCAATTAAATGTTAATTTTTCATTTAATTACCATTTATATACTTTAAAAACATTAAGTATGAGTTTTATACGCTATTTTAGAGTCATCCGCTATATCATGCTATATCCTTGTTGTATCCCCGCTATGACTTTTCGTACCTCCGTCGCATTGAATCTGCCGAGCGCTTTAACTACACAGCATAAATCTAATTTGGTAATCAATCTAGTTCGAATTAAAAGGTGTTTTCTTTCTATTATAGATTTGATATAATGTGCTACATTAATTAATTAATTTAATTAAAAGTATATTCAATAGAAAATCTGTAAATGGTATGTTTTGTAATAGTAGCTGCAATATTTTGTAATCATGAATGATTTATCATAATGAAATAAACATACCGTTTTAGATATTTCTAATCAGGATGTATCGAGACTGGATATCGATACATCCGTTGAGATTAGATTACGTATCGCTCTCCAAATATTGAGTAGTGTATTGCTCATGACTGTTGAGGACACTAAGGGGTTAAATACTAATAGTTATTGGATAATTATGCAATGACACACTCGATAAATTTATGTTGGTTAATATAACTAAGATCAAATGGAAAATATCGATGTGACAATATTACATAATTCTCTCTACTTGAGAATACTGTCGGGCTTTGATGTGGAAACCCCACATTAATTATAGTTAAATCGTGGCACGATGTCCATTGAATAACTACAGTTGGGTCGAGTGAAAACATTGGAAGTGAGACACTATTCAAGAGAGAATTTGTTTTCTCGGTTATATGATGTTAGTATAAAGGTCAACTAAAGTCGACCCAAAGTCAAAGAATCTAGCCAGAGTGGTTAAGTTAATAATAATTGTTATTATTGAACCAAGGACTTTGTGTTTTGGGTATGAAGTTGAATATGGACGATATTGGAATTTAGACCATTACCAAATTCCATAAGTCCCCATGTAATATAGTTTTGACGAAAAAAATTTATGTAAAAAGTTGCCACAGCCGGCTTACGCTTAAATAAAATAAAATTGAATTTTACATAATCTATATACGATAAAGTGGTCTTAATGTCACACTACCTGCTAAGTGACATGCGAACATTAATATTTCAATTGTTCAATATTAATCGCTGACCAAATTTACACTTAAGAGTCACACAACCGAAATGTTGAATACTCGTACTACCACTCGATTTAATCAATTATATTTGTTATAAATAAATTAATATTTATGAAATATTAATTATAAAAGTTTATTAAATTTGTATTGATCAATATTAAATAGTGTGTACATAATAGTTATAAACACATGGATATCGATGTACATTTAAATTGAATTTAACTGAACATTTGTTTGATCAGGCTTGAAGCAGTCAGGAGGCCAAATGAAGGCAGGTATGGTCGGCTATATGGAGGGTTGAATGGGATTAAATAATGATTCAATAATGAGTAGGAGAAAAGTGTCGATCTAGATCCTCTTTTTGCTTCTTTGAACTCTAAGTATTTATACACCTCAATCCCATTATAGAAAAGGTTAATTGAAGCCTCCACTCTTCTTAGATCAGGCCGGCCACTCTTGCCTCTTTTCTCCTCATTTTTCAAGCTTTCAAATACAGGAATTAAATAAAATTCGAACGTCGGTCATTGCTGCATTCAGATTGGTAGCTCTTTCTTAATTCTAGAATTTGACTCTGAGAGTTTTGATTCAACATCTCAAGGTGTTTCATCTGGGCTTTAGACAAGGTAGCTTTTCTATATTTACATTTACATATATAGAACTGTTCATTTATTATTATATGCTAAGGTGGTATGCATATTTTATCATGGATCTAGATTTATTGGTATTGTCTTTATTTAGAATGGTTGTGTGTAGGGAGGGGGGGAGGATGTAGGAGGGTGTGTTTATAAATTAAAAAAATTATGTATTTTCATACATGTTGCTCACAGCTTCAATTTTTTTTAATAATATTAAAATGATTTACAACAAAATTGATTTAAATATTATTTAGCAAAGTATGTTATATATATACACACTTTTCATATATATGTTATAAATCCGAATATATATAATGTAGTATTTTATTCAATTTAAATGTTACATCTAATACACACACACATAAATTATATAAATTAGGTGTATATAAATTTTTATATACTACTACAAGTGCAAAATTGTTTTCGAAATGAAAAAAAAAATTGTATTAATTCCATACGAAGTTGACTATAAAAATTAAAACATTTTAAAAACTGAAGAAAAATATTTTTTTTTAAATATGAATGTTTATACATATATATACAGTTATTATTAATTTACATGAAAACATATTCATATATATAAACATTATATATACGTAGTATATTTCCTAAATATTATTATATATATATATATATATATATTATGCGTATTTATTTAGAAATATATATTCATTTTTGAAATATATACATTTCATATATACTATATTTATTTAAAATTAATATATTAATTTGAATTTGAAGTTACCAGATATTTTGTTTTATAGATCTGGATCCAAATCTAAAATTTGAATTTTAAATTTGATGTTTACTTTCATTGCTATTTATATTATATTATAATTATGTTATATTACAATATAGTGTGTGTGTGTGTGTGTAAATATATTTATATAAATGTTTGTATTTACAAACACTATTTTGTAATAATATAAAACTATATATATATATATATTTGTATATCCATATATATATATATGACAGCACACATGTATATAATGAGGCTAATATGTTTGTTGAGATGTACATCTCAGCATCTATACATGTACATATTAAACCATGTATACCATTTATGTTCCATGCACACATACACACATGTGTATAAGATGTACATATTATACTATAATTATTACTATGATAATAATATAAAACTTTTCAAGTTAATTTAGATAAGATCTAAACAGATTTAGGATTCATAGACCCAATACGATCTAAAGTGGAATGAAACTTTAGAAATTTACTCACTTACCCCGTTGGATGCTCCCGGTTCCAACGGAGCCTAGGTACAATTATGTAATTTGTTACATATATCTAACTCTGTAGACAATCTTGTTCGTAATAAAGGTGGTTGTTTTCTTTTATATACTTAGTTATATTCTGATATAATTAGTTAAGTATAATTTAAAATAATTTAATAAGAAAATCGTTAAAAAATATGCTATGTGATTGTAGTTGCAAATAGTTGCAATCGTGGGCGATTAACCACAAAATAAAATAACGTTTTATTTTCAAAATTCGTGTTCAAGATGTTTCGAAATAGGATACCGACACATTCATTGAGACCAGAGTACGTAATGCTCTCCAAATGTTGAGCAGTGTATTACTCATAGCTGTTGAGGCACCAAGAGGTTTCGTACTTGTAGTTATTGTTATGAAACGACTCGTTTGAGAGTTTCATGTGGGTTAATAAAAACGGAAGTCAAATAAGAAATCTCAAAGTAACGATGTTGCACAGTTCTCTTGATTTGAGAATACTGTGAACCTACATTGTGAATACTCCACTTTGATTATAGTTAAATCATGGCATAATGATCATCGATCAACAATAGTTGAGTCTGAGTTGAAGCATTAGAAGTAGAACGGTGTTCAATAAAGAATTTTTTTCATTGGTTGCCTGAGGTTTGTAGAACGATAAACTGTAGTCAACTAGAAGTCAAAGTCAATGGCCAGAGTAGAACGGTTGATAATAAATATTATTATTGAAATAAGGACTTTATTTTTTGGACAAATCTAGTTGAATGTGGATAATATTAGAATTTTGAGCAATGCCAAATTCTATGTATTATTACTAAAAGGTACGCTTAAAAAAATTGACTCTACTAAAAAGATCCATGAGTAATGAATTTGGCCAAACTATCATATCACTAGCTAAGGTGATATGTAAACGTTAATATTTGAATTGTTCAATATTAATCACTAACTGAATTCATATCTCCGAGTCTCACAATCGCATTTGTGGATTCTCCAAAAAACCACACAATTTAATTAGTTTATAAAGTATTATAAATTAATTACATAAATTAATATTTAAGTAATATTAATAATTAATTTGTTCTGATGTTTTGGGTGTTGGTAGCAATTATTTAGGTATACATATAAAAGTTATAGATACCCGCATTGATGTACGATATCGATATGTATTTAAACAAGCTTTATGTACAGATAATTATTTTACAAGGCTATTGAAAAGCTGATCCATGTAGGAGGCAAACATTGGTCGACCATACAAAGAGGAAAGGAAGGGTTTCACTTAATTGAAAATTGATTGTAAATTAATGAGGAAGTTTTCAAGAAAGAATAGGAAAGTTTCATATTCTTTCCTTAAAAACATTATTTTCTCATTATTTTATTTCCAAAAAATATCTTTTCTTTCTTCTTCCCTTAGCCATGATCACCTCCTCCACGGCAAAAATCAACTCCCAAATAAAAGAAAGTAAAAACATTAAATAAGATAAGGCGATTCATCCGATTCTAACAAAGTCTGGATGTCGATTCTAGGAATCTAAGGAGAATTTTTAGATCAATGTATCAATAACGGGTCAGATCTACAAGGTACATCATAAATTTAGATTTACATGTATTAGTTGTATCATGCTTATCACATTGCCTCATCTTAATTTGGAATTAATGTTACATTCTAAACAAATAATTGACTAATTTTGTTTGATTTAATTTAATAGATTAAAATCAAAATACATATATGTTTAAAATTATATTTTCAACCATGAAAATGTTTTCAATAGACAAGCAGTTTTCTAAACATAGTATACTATTTCTGCAATTCGATTAATTAGTTTTGAATTTTGATCATTTATAATCATAAAATTTATTGATATCTTATTTATCTTAACATATGTTTTTTGACTTCAAACTTTTGGTTGTTTAAAAAAAGGGTATTTTGCAAAAGTTTCATTTATATGTATGCATGTATGTTTATATGTATGTACTTGTAAATGGATTAGAGCAGTTTAACATAACACGTAAAAATTATTTTAACCTTATTATTACATGTGTGTGTATAATATAATATCAAGACAAAGTCAATTAGAGATATTTTACATTAGTTAACTTAATATATTCTACAAGTTTGATCTTTTAATCTACAATTTTGAATCTGTGACTTTATCAAACAATCTATGTAGGCATTTCAATTCAATCATTTATGTTACCAAAATATGTATTTTAGAAATATTTAATATCCATATATATGTAACTTCTCCAAACAATTAAATTGAGGCTACACACACACACTTTGTCATTGTTTGTTATATCATCATGCTTTACCATGTGTGTGTTATCAAAAATAGTGATTGTGAGTATACATTTTAGATGTAGTAGTTCATATATAAATTATTATTTGGTTGGTCATAGACTAGAGGAAGTGGTCTAATTATTGGATCTAAAATCAAAGAAGTTTTAAAAGAGTGGAAGGAAAAGGTTTCCTTCTCTAAATGAAACAAAACCTTCCTTTTGAATTTGATTCAGTTTATTGTTTCATCTATGGTCGACCACTCACTCCTCTATCTCTCTTGACTATACACTCACATCAAATATAGTTATTAATTAAATTAAATTAATAAAAATTGTTCAATTAAAACATGTATTAGGTTCGATCTAATGCTAGTTAATGAAGTCCATGGACCCACTAAAATCCAAATAAGGAAAAAAACTAAAGCCCCATTTGGTTCGCCATTTTTAGTTTTGAGTTTTCGTTCAAAAATAATACACACGACGGTGTATTTTTTGAAAACAACAAATTCGGAAAATGACGCTAACATATAAAATAGGAAACATATTTGTTTTGTTTTCGTGATTTGAAAAATAAAAAAAAATGTAAAATAATCCATCCCTCCGTCGTCGATCCATCACCTCCCCGTAGTCATAATCGCATAAATTTTTTAATTTTTTCCTCCGTTATCGTCGTATTATGTTATGAATATTGAAAATGTAAAACACCAAATACAAAATGAAACCAAATAGACCCTAAAATTTTCTCAATTAATCCACTGCAAAACGGATCAGCTTCCAACAAATTTAATATGAAATCAAGTTATATATAGTAACAAAAAAAGATATTATGTAGGATTTTCTTTGAAATTTTCCCCAGTTATCTGCCGTTTGACAAACGTGATCCAACAGTGGTATCAGGGTCAAATTATGTATTATTATGAGTAATTAACCAACGCTTAGCAAAATAAACCTGATTGTTCTATTTAAATGTGATTATGGAATTGATTGTATTTTTGTTTGATGGGATTTTGATAGAGAAATCCCTCACTATTCATTGATAATCGGATTACAAAGATATGATGGCATGATGTATTATGTTGTTTAGCCTTGTATATAATATGAGATGTAGATGTATGAGATATTATATCATACATCAGTTATGCACACAATTGTTATCTATTATTCGTCTACGATTTTGATATTATGGGTTTATTCTTCTACGTTGCTCTAATACAGTATAATTCGATCTAGGCAACTCATATATGTTGTTTTGCATCAAGACAAGAGATGTAATATTTCAAATGTATTGATGTATTATAATGTATCTGTGTCGATACAAAGGAGGGCGTACATGAGATCGTTCCTCTCGAGCTCATTGATCCGGGCTATCGGACGGTTAACTCCCTCTGATAGTTTGGTTACTTGAATCGGGGTGTCACAACAATCATTGTCGGCACCACTCCATATGACATCTTCCCAACGTTGCGATAACACCGAGCCTAACTGCCACATTATTGTCTAAGTTTTGGACTTGAGGTAGATTATTGCTATAAGTGTCCACATGGAGAAAAGTAAGATTTCGTGTCCATAAAATAAAACAAAAAATCACAAGTTTGTCCATGAGTCTATTTTCACGTATACATACATATGTATATCTATACACACACACATACATCACTTGCAAATCATGTTTATACATATTAGAACATATGATGTTCTACTATTAACAATGATCGAACATATTTAATATGAAAGTACTGTTGAATGAATTTTTCATCTCAAAATCACATTAATATAAACTTGATTTAATATGAAAACAAATTATACACGATAACAGAAAATAAGATGTCGTGCAAAATGAAATAAGGAGTTTCTTTGAAATTTCCACCGTTACCCATCATTTGACACACCTAATACAACAATGGTACTAGGGTTAAATTACGTGTTTTTATGAATAATTAACCAATGCTTATAAAAAAATCAACTTGAATATTTTATTTAAATATGACTATGGAATTGACTGTATTTACATTTGAAGGGACTTTGATAGTGATATCCCTCATTATTCATTGATAATCGGATTATAGAGTTAGTGGTGATAAATTTGGTGTAATTTGGAACCAAAAGGTGGCAATCGAGAATTTTGCAAAATGATCGAAAAAGGTGAATGATGAGGAAATTTTGATTAACGTGGTAAATCAGCAACAACTGATGTTCGAATCCCTGGCACCGATGGCTTATTGACAGTATTGCTTGTAGGTAAGTGCTGGAGCATGCTTGATGGGTATTGTAGTACTAGAACTTGAAGCATGGAGAAAACATGCAAATAAAGGATTCACATCACTAAGGAGCCTATGGTGGAATTGTACCATATATGTTACAAGAATTTACCCAACTTTGCAAAAAAAAAAATAGTACATAACATGTACATTGCACACGACCATATTGTAAAATATGGTACTTATATTTTCTTGTTAAAATTAGAACCTCGTTACGTAACATACGATAAATTTAGAAAATAAATTAACTATAAATTAAAACTATTATTGTTGGTTATGTATAAAATATGTTATATGCTTATATATCTATATATTTGGGTAAAAAATAATTTTACCATTTTTGTTAGTATGAATATGGTATAAATGTTGAAGCCGACATATTTTAATGACTTATAAAATGAATTAGCAAATATTATTTAGCTGATTTTTTTAAATACGTTAAATTTAAATTTGCGTAATTAGTTTAAATATAAAGGTAAATAGTAGGAAAATTTTGAGAACGATTTTGTAAAAGAATTGTATAAATCTTAATGTTAAGTTGTTTGAAGTCAAAAATAAAATTTTGTAATTCGATGTATGATACAATTTTGAGATAAATTATTACAACTGATTTGCAAATTAACTTTGTCGTTATTGTCTATGTACATAATTTAATATATAAAATATATTTATATTTGAATGAAAAAAATAATTAAATAATTTCACTATAGTTGTTAATATGAGTGAGTGTGTGTGTGTGTGTACAGTCATATACTTTGAGGATTTATTAGAAGAATATACTAAACATTTAATGCGATTATTTGAGTAGTTCGAATTTGAGATTTCGTAAGTTATTTAAATACATGGATTTTGATATGACATATTAGCAAAGAATTGAGAGGAGTTTGTAAATAACTGTAGAAATGTTAAATTTTAGGTATTTGATTAAAGCTATGATAAAAAAACTCTAAAATCAAAAGGTTTAGGCTTAGTAGAACTAAAACATAGTATATAAAATGTGAATTCAGCTACGTTAGGTTAGAGGATAGATATGTCACTCTTGGCGGACAATAGTGCCCAATAAGGAATCCTTTCGATATTTAGGATCAATGTTGTAGTATGATGGTGAGATTGATGAAGATGTTAGTTTTAGAATTCGAGCGGGATGGGTGAAATGGCGACTAGCGTCTAGCATTCTCCGTGACAGGAATGTCCCCCAAAAGCTTAAAGGAAAGTTCTACAGAATGGCAATCAGGCCTACAATGTTGTATGGGCAGAATGTTGGCCTACTAAAAGACAACACATCCAGAAGATAAGTATATCAGAAATGCGTATACTGCGATGGAATTATGGTCATACAAGATGAGACCGAATTAGAAATGATGACATACGTGACAAACTTGAAGTAGCATCAACTAAAAAGAAGCTAGTACAACACCGCTTAAGATGGTTTGGACATTTCCAACGGAGGCTTCCCGAGGCACTTGTGCGTGCTGGAATTATAGGTCGCATTGAATGCTCAAAGAGAGGTAGATGTCGACCAAGATTGACATGTAAGGAAGTAATAAAAAAGGACTTGAGCGATTAGAATATATTCGAAGAGCTAGTGTCGGACGGAAGCGCGTGAAAGTTAACGATCCACGTACCAGAACCTTGAGCTGGTGTCGGATAGGAGCCTAAGACGTAGTATTTGGTCTTCGGTCCCTATTTCTATTAGTACCATTATTATTATTATTATGGCTTTTTTAATTTCTTTATATAGTTTTATTTTTTATTTTATTTTTATCTTTATCTTTATCTTTATTTTATTTATTTATTATTATTATTTGTTTAGTTATTTTACTTTATTTTTTATTATCATGGTTTTTAAATTGACTTTGTCATTTAGTTTTAGGTTATATCTCTAGCTGACCTCAAATTGTTTAGGAATAATAGCTTAGTTGTTGTTGTTGTTGATCGAAGCTATGATAAATTTATTATGATAAATGAATAGTAAATTGATTTTGTTAACATTGTTTATGTAGATTATTTTTATTTTTATATTTTAATGAAAAAACAATTTTACCACCATCAATATGAATATGTTATACATATTAAAACCGCCATATTTTACGGTTTTAGATAAATTAACGAATATTTGTTCGTCAAATTTGTTCAAATTATTTAAATTCAAGATTACATAATTAATTAATATATATTAATTTAATGTACGATATTAGGTGATATCGAGGAGGTTTTGTAAACTACTACAAAAATTTCAAAAAAAATGTAAATACATGATGTTAAAAAAAAGTATTTTACAATACAGTGTATTGTAAATTCATTTAAGTTGGTAACTATTAATTATATATATAATTATGTTATGTGATTGATGTATTTGTATATTTAAATAAATTTTATACCATGGTATAAATATTGAAATTTTCATAGTTTTATGATTTATTGGACAAATCAACGAATAATAGTTTACTGAATTATTTAAATAATTTTAAGATTACACGATTAATTCTAATATATAGAGTTAAATGTAAAATATTAGAATGAATCGAGGGAGTTTTGTAAATGGTTATTGAAATTTAGAACGAAGGTATTCGAAGTAAAAAAACATATTTTTGTAATGCACTATATGAATGAATTAATTGAGATAAATGGATTATAAATTGAACTTGATATTATTATTTATGTATATACTACATGTTATGTGGCTTTATGTATCTTACTTTAATGAAAAAGATAATTTTACCATTTTTGTTGATATGAGTATGGTGTGCATATTGAAATTTTTACATTTTCATAATTTGGTAGATGAACTAACAATTATAATTTATTTGTATTTATCTAATTAGTTTAAGTTTTAGGATTTCATAATTCATTTAACTATATGGATTGAAATATAAAATATAAAGAGAAAAGTAAGGTGGATTTTATAAATAATTATGATAATTTTAGATGAAGGTATTTGAAGTTAAAAGTAGAATTTTACAATACAATTTATGATAAACTTATTAAGATATATGAATCACAAATTAAATTTGTTATTATTGCTTTATGTGATTTATATATCGTAATCGAATTAAAAAAAATCAATTTGACCATTTTGGTTGGTACAATAACGTTATGCATATTGAAATTGTCATTATTTAGTGTTTATTAGAAATATTAGTTAACTTAATTTATTTAAATAGTTTAAATCTTTGATTATATAATTAACATAAATATATGAACTTGAATATAAAATGTTTTAGGATAATTGATGAATTATTTTTAAATAATTTTATAATTGTACGTAGCAAAATGTAAAATGATGATAGAGATCAAGTAAAATAAGGGTAAAATTGGTAAATTAATTTTTGTTTGAATTTGAAATACCTAGCGATAATCTATTAAATAATAGTAAAGCAGAAGAATTTGAAGTACTCTCATTAATTCTAGAAGTTATCTGTGTTCTCCTTATTCTCTCTAAGTGGATATTTTATTTTCAAAATCCTATGATTTACTAATTTATAATTATTCTACTAAACTTTTCACACTATTTTACATTTGAGTATCTATTATTAAAAGGATCTACAATTATTTATAAATATTCCACGGTTCTTTCTCAAAATTTTACATTATAGTCCACACATTTAAATTAATTACATAATCTCAAATTTAAAAAAATTGATAAACTTAATCAACTAATATTTATTAATAAATCCTAAAAATGAAATTTCTAATGTGTATATTATAGGCGCATAACAAATTGGTAAAAAAATTCATTTAGATGCAAATATATATAAATTACATAATAAAAATCATACACATTAATAACAATAACAAATTTATTCTATAATTTATTTACTAAATGAATTTATCATACATTACACTGTAAAATTCTATTAACTTCAAATACGTAAAAATTTAATTTCTTTTTACAATTACTTAGAAACCTTTCTCAATTATCTTTTAATATTTTACATTTAAGTCTATATGTTTAACTAATTATGTGATCTAACTACTGAAATAAATATGATTAACTAATATTTATTAATCCATCTAATAAATCCAAAAAATAAGAAGATTTCAATATATACAATATCCATGTATATGAGAAAAATAATAAAATTATTTCTTCTTTATTCAGATATATGAAGATATATAAATCACATAACAAAAATGTATACATAAATAATAATAACTCTTTTATTTTAATTCATATATCTCGAAAAAATATCATACATTACATAACATATTTTCATTTTTAACAACCTATAAAAGATAAATTTATATTTTACAATATTATGATGTGAACGCACGTATTAAACCGATAAAAATTAAATTATACAAACATTCTCACCTTCAACATGTTATCAAACCATAACCAACTCATAACTTAATTAAATGCTACATAACATTATTTTGCAACTATCACAGTTGTGAGCATGACCCTTCTACAAGAACATGAAATATATGGTTAACTACAAGGATAAAATTGTTTGAAAATGAATAAAAGTTCACGTCCGATTCAAAAAAAAGTTCACATGCAGATAATCTAACCATAAGGCTATGCTCTTTTCAATTACAAATTTGTAAAAAAACTCTTCCAAATTTTAACTTTTTTTACATTTAACTCCTTATATTTAATTAGTTATGTCGATCATTGATCCAAATTATTCAAATAAATTCAATTTGTTTAATGCTCATTAATCCATTTATAAATCCTTCAAGAAAGATGATAATTCAATATATATACAACAACCATATTAACAAAATAGTAAAGTTACGTATTCGCTTACACACACATATATCACATAACATAAATTATTTATATATACAATATTAAACATTATAATTTTTTTGAGCTAGGACATTAAGTTTTACAAAGATATATAGTCAGCGAGTATTGAACCATCAACTTTATATATGAATGTCACAAATCACTTTAGTTTACGAGTAATATATCACAATAAATTTATCATATATTGCATAATAAAAATATATTTTAGCAATAATTAAAATATAAATAATATTTTTTAACAACGTTACCGTATGCAACGCAAGAGTTACACACTAGTTAAAAAGAAAAGAAAGAACTTCTAAAAGCGAACTAAAAATTCTTCTGTTTTACTATTATTTATTAGATTTAATAGATACCAAATTTTATGTATTTTTTGCAATCTAGGACACATGATCACAATCCTACGTTTCAGTTTGCAAGAAAACCGAATAAGGAATTAGTGACTTTATTATTAGACTTTAATAAAACAGGACAAAAAGACCATTTCCCTTCCCTTACAGAACTATTGAGAATCCATAAGGATTCGACACAATGTTGCTAACAAAATTATTCAAAAACGCAATGCTAGATAGAAAATGAACCTTCTTTACTTGTGAATGCTCAACACAAACACATCTCACAGAAAGCTTTTGTCTTGTAAACATGGATTGTTATCCAACACATACCAATCAATTCATCTGGTAGCCGTTCTATTTCTATATAAAATCTTTAGAAGCCAAAAGTACCAAATTCTTCATTTTATTTTTCTATATTTTTTAGAAGCCCATAAAGCATTGGGCATCCAACCCCAAAACAGAAGGAAAGAAAATACAAAATACAAAAATCTCCAAAGCACGAAAAAGAACCTTACAATCTGCCTTTAACCTAATGTATATTTTCCTTTCTTTTTTTTTCTCCCCTTTTCCAGTCCTTTAAAGTTTAAACCCAGAAAGAAAATAAAACCCCACCCAATTCAACATATAAAACTTCTGGGATGCAAAACCCAACCACAAAAAACATTAGGAATTATATGCACTCACCTTTTGGATCCCTTTCTATCTTCAGGAAATGAACCAATGGTTAAAGTTCCAGAAATTAACCTGTTTGCTTCAGTTATATTAATCTGCATTGATCCCACAGTGAGAACATCAATACTAGTTTCCGAACCCTCGGCTGCATCATTCGAATCAACAAGCGCATTACTTTGAGTGGATATCTTTTCTAAATTCTCTTTGGTTTTACTATCATCATTTGAAGTACCATAACTCAGCCTGATTCTCTTTTCTTCATATATCTTACGCTGTCGCCCTTCATAGTACAAGAAATCGTGAAGAATGCATGTTTTGAGAGGCGAGCTTTTGAAAATTGTAAGCATGTTTATTCCAGGAAGAAAAGGAACCTGTTCACAGCGAACAAGTTAGCAAAAGCTTACTCTAAAATACAAAGTATTCTTAAAAACCTTAAGGCCCCTTCGGTTTGAAAACAGGTTTTGTGTTTTGTTCAACAATGAATTGAAAAATGCATGGAAGACGAGAATGGGTGAAAACGGTCAATTAAGAAAATTGTTTTAACATATAAAATGAAAAACAACCTTTTCTTGTTTTCTGTTTTTTGGATAATACCTGAAAGTATCTTCTTCCCACTTCTCCTCCTCTTTGTTGCAGTTATTAGGATTTCCACCTCTTTCTTTATCTTTCAGGCCTTTGACGTACATATTGAAAATGCAAAACTCAAAACACGTTGAAACCAAACAGGCTTTTATGGTCTGTTTGGTTTGAATTTTGAGATTTGCATTTTCAACATGTATTTCAAAAGGACTGAAAGTGAGAAGTGTAAAGTTCAAGTCATTATAACAGAGTGGAGATGAAGATGAGAGGAATTAGTTTGACGTGTTTTTTTAATGTTAAAAGGCATTTTTCAAATTGACCATTTTGGAAACTCAATGTAGTTTGATTGTTAAGAGAAAACTTAAAATTGAAATCTTCAAACCAAGTAAGGCCTTACTTCTTGGGTGTCTCTGCTACTGGTGACAGGCCTGCATTCGTTGTTCACCAATACGATATGGCGAAAGCATGAGTTAGTTACATCTTTTATTATATGCCACTTGACTGGGAAGCAACCACTCCATTTATCTTTTAACCAAAAGTCCATGTCTTTGCGAAAATCGACTGGGCCTATCATCTCGGCTACACCACAAAAATGACCGCTTGCATTAACCTACAATTGGTTGAAAATAAATTTATTTAAGTACTCATTTATTACTAATGGGTCTGCTACGAAAACTTATTGCAAGAATAGACATCTTCTGCAGTTTATCACAAAAAACAGACCTTGTTATCAGTAGGACATTAAAAATACACTTGCGGTGCATTCTATAAACTAGTGTGCAACTAGTGCGGCATTCTATAAACTAGTGTGCAACTAGTGCGTTGCGCACTGTATGTTTTAGAAAATTAATGCTGTAAATATTTTTAATTAATTGAATTTATCATACAATATATGATGAATTAGTTAATATTGTTGAGTAATGTATTGAACTTATAAATTTTAAGTATACAATTTTTGTTATGTAATTTATTTATGTATTTTTATATTTGTATAAAAAAAATTAAATTGTCATTTTTTAGATAATAATGAGTGAGATGCCGATTAATTATTAAGCATTTAATATTTTTTAAGGAAATAAATGAAAGTATTGTTATTTAATTTTAAAATTAATATTTTATAAATTTCAAGATAAATATTTATATACATGAATTTTGAGTTTAACCCAACAGGTTCAACCCAGTTGGTTTGTAGTTCAGACAACGAGATTAAACGTTATGAGTTCGATCCTTGAGATTGACATTTGTAGACATCAATAAACCATGTTAAAAAAACACTTAGTTTTCAATACATTTATTTAAAAGATAAATTATATAGATTAAATGTTCAAATATTACTTGAGAGAATGTTAATAATACCTAAAAATGAAAGTGCAATAGTAATAAATCAGTATATTTTTATGCATTTAAAACCCTTGCAATTAATTTCAACATCATAAAGAAGTATATTATATTATCAAAGTGGTAAACAAAATATTTATTTAATGACTAAAATATATGTTGGTTAAAAGAAACTTTATAAATCATATCATTAGCTTAATTATGAAAAAATTATACTTGTTATCGAACCATTATTTCATACCTCAATAATTTTAGTTTATAATAAACTTCCCATAAAATAGCTGACAACTCCCTCAAAAAGACAACTAAATACAAAATAAAAATATTTCTAATCACAATATTATATATTTTTATCCATCAATTAATGTAAATTATGAATATGCATAATTAAAATTTAACATTTCCACAAAAGGTATTAACTGAAAATATTCGTTATTTTTTCAATATTACAAAGTACAGAATTCATTATTTATCATTAACGCAATATTATTCTTAACAAAAATAAATTTTATTAATGATAAAAAATTCACTTGATGTACCAATTATAAAAAGAAAAAAAATGTTGCGTATATGTTTATAATAATATACCAATTTTAAAATGAAATAGTGGTGTATATGTTTGTTTGTAATAAAATACCAACTTTAGAAAGATAGTTTATGTATATTTTTCTTTGTAGTAAATTACTAATTTTAGAAAGAAATAAACTACGTAACTTAAATATATAGAATAATGTAAGAGAATTAATAATAAATCGTATATGATCGTGGAAATTTTAAGTTGTTATGGACTTGAATGAAATATTTGTTTTACAATTTTTGTCAATGCAAGCGTGGTATACAATACATTGAATTGTCATTTTTTAGGACTTATTATACCAAATAACTAATATTAGTTAATTGGATTTATTTTAAATTTTCTAATTTAAATTACTCAATTTATTTAAATATATGAACCTGAATGTAAAGTAATTTAATAAAGTTTAGGAGAATTTTATAAATATTTGTTGAAATTATTTTGATATTAAAATGTAGAATGATAATAGAGAATTAGTAGAACTTTGTAATAGTTATAATAACGATAAGTTGCATGGATTTGAAAATAAAATATATAGAAAAAATTAAGGAGAGAGGAGGAAATCCCTATACTATAATTAATATGAGACCAAATTTTTTTTCTACTTTACCATTATTTAATAGATGTGCATCTGTTAATAAGGCATGCATTAATCCAAAACAAGGCATATTTTTGTTATAAGCTTTATTATAAATAGGTCGGTTTTTTTAATTAAGTCCTAATCTTACATACATTTTGCCAAACAGAAAAATTCTTATTGTAACAAGGATCAACAGCATGAATAACGATGAACCTAAATGTTGTGTCATATCTGAAATTCTTTTTTTACACTTAGATACACTGAACATTATCCATAAACTTCTAACAAAGTATGCTTTAACCCTAAAACACATACTTCAGGTTGAACGGGATTCAACACTAGTGCATTAAAACGCTAACTAGTTAAAAAGAAAAAACATTCGAATATCTTCATGATAAATAAAATATAGAATCGTGAATCAATTCCACCCGATTTAAGATTATTTTTTCTCCCAGCAACCACTCGCTAGAAGTTGTGAAGGAAATGCATAACTTACCGAAAAGAAGAGGAACACTGGACATTTTCTTTGAAAGTATGCTTTAACCCTAAAATACATACTTCAGGTTGAACGGGATTCAACACTAGTGCATTAAAACGCTAACTAGTTAAAAAGGAAAAACATTCGAATATCTTCATGATAAATTGGATATAGAATCGTGAATCAATTCCACCTGATTTAAGATTTTTTTTTTTCAGCAACCACTCACTAGAAGTTGTGAAGAAAATGCGTAGCTTACCGAAAAGAAAAGGAACACTGGACATTTTCTTTGTGTCCTCTCAGATATCCGTTGTGCCTCTTTATACGCTTTATCAAGCTTCTGATTTCCATTGATTGTGCTAGACCAAACATTGTACTTGATGCTCTTATGCACGTCATCCTCGCTATAAGACTTGATGACGAAGAATTTGGCATTGGAATAATCCACAGGAAAATCAGCCATGTTGTATTCATCAGGATTTAGTACTATGTAACCATCTGAGTCACCGTTTCTAGCATTAGCTGTGAAAGCCTTCAAAAACATTGGCATTTTTAACCGATTTTTAGGCTTGCCGGTTCTTCGCCCCACATTTTGCTCGCTTTGAGTTTTATTTTGTGGTTGATTATAATCAAATGTTGGCTGGGTTCCATCATTCGAAAAGCCATTGTTAGCTGGCGGTGATGCTTCAATCAGATTTTCCCTTTGTGGTGAGTGGATTGGCATCTACATAAAATTTATAAATAAATAAAGGAAAAGAAAAGGAAAAACTAGAAGTTAAAATATGAACGTCAAGCCTTAACCAAGTCGATAGGATTAAATCATAGAGAAAAATAATAAACTTTGCTTCTCAGAACAGAATGACTGTAGTCTGTCTCAGACAGTCAATTACAACATGGTAGTAGTGAAGGTAACACAACTAACTAGCAAGTCATGGATCGTTATATAATTAAATACAAATGCCACACACGTAGATTGATCACTCAAAAATAAAATTTCACGGTAAACATGGTAAACACTTAGGAAGCAGTTTGGAAAGGTACAACAAAAATAAAATTAAGATCAACTTCTCTCAAGAACTTGAAGAGTTTATGATATTTTTATTTCTAGATGCATCTAAGCTGAAGTTAATTTTATCCTTTGAAGAATGTTGCTGCATTCGGTAATCTAACCATAAAGAAAAATTAACTCGAGACGAGGAAAAAATCGTCGGAAATGTTGATGTGAACCCATTGGGTCCATGTTAACGTTACTTTTTTCCCTTATTGCAAATTATTAATTTCGGCTGCAAGGGTAATTTTGTTTTCTAAAATCAATTTTCTTGTCTTATTTTATAATAAATTAGGTCAATTTGCTTTAAAAAAATCAAACATTAATGTGTGCCCAACAAACACATGTTAATGCAGCCTAAAATACATAACCATGGACACATTCACAATAGTCTTACTGATATTTTTCGCAAAGAATCCAAGTTTCTGTTACTAAAATTTGTAAGTCAGTAAACAAATGTGGCAAGACTAAACAGTGTTCTTACGAGAAAATTAAACTAAAACTCTAAGAGTTTGTAAGATTTGTCTTCATGTAAAAATATTACAGTTATGGATTATGCTCTTCTTTAATAAAAATATAAATGCATATAGGTGGCAATACCCAGATTTTATGCGGCGATTCACACTTCCGCATTTATATGTAAATCAAAGAAACCCAATATTTATACAAGTATACATTCGGATTTGAATTTAGACTAGGGACTAAAAACAAGCAAGGGAGATGTGCACCTGCATCATTTGAGAACCTCCAGCTGTCATGTATCCATTTTGCAATAACTTCGTTGACGAAGTTTCATCATAAGCCCCTACCCCTTCTACTTCTGAAGGCATAGCAGATTCGTTCATGGGCACTAGAGCAGGTGAGTATTCTACACCATTGTTAAAATACAATGCATCAGGGTGACTAGTTGTTACAGCATCTGACTGAGACTGATACATAACTGGAATATAGCTAAGCTGAGGAACAGTTTGCATGTTTTGTGTGTCCATAAACTGTGTATCAGGTCCTATGACAGCTCCAGGAATGTATGGATTATAAGATGGCTGAACATAATCATAACCAGGTGTGTAGTATACACATGGAAAATTTTCATTCTGCCTGCCCTGCAGGGAGAAAAAATTGTGGTATTTCATCGCATTCGATCAGTCTTGCCAAAATAAATATAAACTACTCACCGCTAACTGGAAACTTAGACCATCTGAACCAACAAAGTTAGGGTATTGATAACATCCACTTGGTCCTTCTGGTCCTATTTAAATAACAAAACAATGTCACAACGAAAGTGGATTAAAAATATAGATCTTGACGATAAAATAAGACTCCAGAAACCAAGATAATATGGCATACCTGTATAGACATATCCATAAGTTCCATCTACTGAAGTAGTTGGATAGTATATGCCTTGATCGTATGGTACCACTTGGTTGTCCATTAAGATTTACGGTGAATACAAAGGAAAAAATCTGATATTTAATTGAGAAGACAAATATTAGCCTTAACTACAACAACCATATCAGAGTTGATGTCTTGATGTAACAAAAATAGATGAGACAACTACAATTATATGAATACCAAAAGATTGAAAGTATGATCATTCATGAGTATAACAAATTATACAATGGGCAATACCATCAGTTTGGAGGTATGACACGTTACGTTTCATGTCCGACAAAAGTGAAATACCATGCAAACATATCAAATGTGTTGCATATGAACTTATCAAATATTATACATGTTCAACCTTTTTTTTGTGTTAAAAGAAGAAGAAAAACAGTAAATAAACAACCAGAGCGCCAAAGAGCACACTTATTAGAAGGTAGAAGCATCCAGACAGTGCCTTTTGAACTAGGCATGATTGAGCGATAATTAAAAGGCTGAACATCTTTATAAATAATTTCTGCCATGGCAACACGCAGCAATGAATGGACAAAGCCTCTACCAGAATACACTAAATATGAATTCGATATCAGTGAAGAATGCAAAGCCCTTGGATACATATGATCAATCAATATTTGTTTAGCACTGTAAGCACACAAATACAAGAAATAAGAAGAGACCACTGCCCACAGCATTGCAAAGAAAAAAAGAGGGAAAACTAACTGAAAATCATCGATATTGATAGTTACATTCCAATTAACAAAAATATAAACTGATCCCCATTTACCTAATCATATCTGTAATCTATGTCAAGTACAAATGTTACACATTGGAAGACAAAAATATTGTTTATATATCTAATATGCAAGTCAAATTAGTGCTTGGAACCAATTATTTGACCAACTCATGGCTTCTTCTCTACTTTTGAAAATAAGGGTTTAATAACTATTGTCTAATCTTATAGCAATCTGGGTTTTTAGTTGAAATAACAAACAATAATTTGATTGTCCAATCAAACTCCAAAAACTTACTTCGCAATTTTTTCAAGGAAAAAAAAAACTATTAAAAAACCCATCGTAGTCATAGTCCACTTAACATAAAAAAAATAAATGATCCCCCATTTACCCAATCATATCTGTAATCTTCGTCGCATACAAATGTTACACAAGTACTACAAATTGAGCGAAGAAAATATTGCTTATGCATATAATATGCAAATCAGATTGGTGCTTGGAACCATATATTTGACCTACTCATGGCTTCTTCTGTACTTCTTAAAACAAGCGTTTAATAACTATTTTCTAATATTATAGCAATTTGGGTTTTCAGTTAAAATAACAAGCAGACATCAATAATTTGATTGTTTAATGAAGCTCCAAAAATATACTTTGCAATTTTTCTTAAAAAAAAGAACAATTAAAACACCATCAATGCAGTAATAATTAGTAATAATAAGCTATTTCAGTTGAAGAAGGAATGTTTACAAAAACTATTTTTTAAAATTTTTGAATTTTCAATCTTTTTCCCCTGTTAAATGGCACAATATGAGTAATGAATATTTGACACCTTCATTTTTTTTTAATGTGGACCTTCCACACTTTAACTTGGGGTAAGTTCGCATACAACTTGGTTGTTATGGTGGCTATGTCATGTAACCTTACATCAGCACCCACATAGCAAAATAATCGTCTTTCTTGAACGTTGAATTCTACAAAATTCATGTCTTAGGTAAGTTGCATTGGACAAACATACTCCTACTTCAAATGTGAAGTATATTCATAACATAGTCTAGTTTTCTAACAAATTTGAGCATTTTCGTTCTATTAATCACATGTTACAAAATGAGGGTTGTTGAAGAAACTCCACAAAATAGTTTCAGAATATAGCATTTTTTTTTATTAATTTAATTACCATTATGAAGGGTCAATATTTGGTTTCCTTTATAATCTAAATACTAATTCCATTTTTAACCTCAATTATTAAATAGCCTAAACCCTAAATCACCTAAATAATATATGTGATATTATCTCAAACAGTTTTTTATGCATTCAAAATCAGCAAATTTTGTGACAGTCAGTCGTCGTCCCATTTCAAAAATCATATACTATGCTTGAATTATCAATCATTTATTCAATCCACTACAATAATTAGTGATGTAAAAGCATAATCTCCTGTAGAAAACTAACAAATAAAGTTACAGCAAACATCTTTTAAAAAGGAGAAAATGAATTTAGATTGTTAAAAACAAAAGATAATAATAATATTGTAACTTGGTTAATATAGTTTATGACGGCAATAGACCCTCCCATATGAATACATTATTCATGGCATCCCTTAAAATACGATCCCTCTTAACCATTTACCCAGAGACGGAGCTAGGATTTGATGTCTCCCCGGGCTAATCAAACATTTTAACTCATAAGATTAAAGAAAAATCAATAAAATAACACCAAAAAATATATAATAAGTTCAAGAAATATGAATTTTTACAATAATATAAAGTATTGAACATAAACTGTATTGAATTGAAAGTGGAAGAATAGGATGAAAAGGTATTTGAAATTAACTAATACCGTGTAGCAAAACGGATAGGATCTACTATCATGCATAAATATAATATTGTGTAGCAAATTTACCCGGGCTGTAGCCCAGGGTAATGAAACCATAGATCCGTCCCTGCATTTACCAATGTCATTCAAACACACATTCATCCACACTGCATTACTCTTATTCCTAACCCAACCACCCCAACACCCACCCTCCCCCCCCCTGGAGAAAAGAAAAAAAAACCACCCCAATCCTAATTAAATTATAGTCCCAATCTGCATATCAGACCGCTAAACCCAGTCTGCATATCAGACCACTAAACCCGAACTATCCACCGAATAAAGCCAAACAAAAACCTAATATGAGAACGCCAAAGTTCAGAAAGTCGGTCAATATAAACATTTCTAAGGTTTGAGTTCTAAGTTAAAATGATACGGTTTTGCAGCTCATAAACGACGAAGATCCAATCACACACAGTTTCTATCCAAAAATTATTACACATCAACGACCGTATCATACAGTAGAAAGAGCTACTATCACACAGAAACAAGAAGAAGAAAGTTTTAAGATCCCTACCAGAAAGAACACCAACTTCAGCTCGTGCTCGAGATCTAAAGAAATATAAGCTCCTGTAATCAATCTGAGGATCGCCTCAAGAGACAGAAAACAGTATCCTTTTTTTTGAAAAATGGAAAGAACAATCACTAATTGAATTTGAAAATTGAGTGATAGTTGGAAAGACGTTACCGTATTTTCCTAGGATTACGGTATAATAAAACGGGTCAAATGTCGGTATTGCCACTGGACTCTTAGAGTACATTCAATAGTACAAACTCACGACACTTGTAAAAATTAATACACATTCACTTAGGGGCAACTTTACTGGTGTGTCAATTTTGGGTAAGAAAAAGATAAAAATTATAAAAATTCTCACCGTACGCAATAAAGGATTATAATATTTAGAAAAAAAAATTATTTCATTAAATGGTTTTCAAAGAAAACATTTACATTAAATGGTCATTTGAAAACCGTTTGAACACCAAACGATTTTCAAAAAACCATTTCATTAAAAGGTTAACTAAATGGTTTCAAAAAATATTTAGTTTATTTTATATTAAAAAATGTATATTTATCCTTAAATGGTTTTATGAAAATTGCTGAAGAACTAACTGTGTTTAGATTCTCGTTTAGGGAATTTACGCTCATAAAAAAGGAAGGATTCACCTTCTCTTCTTTCCCACGGTCAAATTCGTGTTGTTAGAGCATGACAGAAAAAATAAGTGTGGGAATCACTTTCACTTCAGCATATTTGGCAATTGTTGGAGATGCCCTTACACATTCACTCACCTCCAACACAAGATTTCAATCACGGTATAGAGCTTCAGTTTGTGTTATAACTCAACAATGACTCTGTGGATTGTGAAATGTGCACTACAAGGTGTGTGTGTGTGTGTGTGTGTGTGTGTATATATATATAAAAACGTCATATGATCTTGAAATCGAACACAAAATTTTAAACCGGGTATATATAAACCCGGTGAATCCTCCATATCGGAAAACTCCCAATCGTCCAACTTTAGTCATAACAAACAAAAAATATTTGAAAAACTACTCCACAAAACTTTTTTCAAATCTCCTAAACTAATATTTCACTAAAATTTTTAAAATAATAATTTTATTATTTCTTCCACAAATTCTTTCAAAATCACTTTTTCCAAAAGCACCAGGATTTCAGTCCTAATAAACAAAAAATTTATAAGCGGTAGTCTATAAAACCTCACTATCAATCAAATTAAGTTCCATGAAGGAATTTTTCTTAGGTTCATAACTTTCTAAAGTCACACAACAAGTATACAAATATACATAAGCTTGTATGATGTACATAAATCATCTATACGTGCTATCTGATCTGACCATTTGCTCAGACATATAAACTTCACTTTCGAACTAGTATCGATCACTCGACCTCTCTAGTGCAGATTCCAATAAGGTTCCTCGATTAAAAACCTCAATTCTCCTTGCATATCCATATACGATGATAGAAAACCTCAGTATCATACCAAGAATTCGCATCAAGTATTCGCTAATAAGAATCAAGTGAGAAATCCTTTTCCAGACTAGTGTGAATCATCCCGAAGTTATGTACTCAAATCCTAGATCAAGAACCGTGCGAATAAAATGATCTACGTATAACTTACGTACTTAATCCAATTGGTTTTTTAATTACACTATCTTTTCTAAATCAGTTTCAATTTTATTTATAGTATTTCATTCAATACTATAATTATTTATGAATTGCTCCTTAAATTTTCACTTAAGTTTGCAAATATTCTATAAAGACTCATCTTCATAAAACCTTAAATTAAAAACTTACTCCACTCTTATTCACTTGTATAATACTCCTCTACATCCTAAGAGATATATAAAATATCAATTTTATTTTATTTATTTATTATTTGTTTTTATTTTTTAAAATTCAGATGGAGGCCCAAACAAATTATGGGTCTTTAAAACTAAGTCAACCCTTCGACCCCTTTATCTTAGAGTGTTCTAAGGAAAGATATTTACCGGTTGGCCCGATATCACCAAATATTTTGCACAACATAGATGATTTAACAAAAGTATTGTTTTAATAAAACAATGCTTATTAAAACCTTACTATCCAAATTAGCCATTAAAACTTGAGTTAACTTATCTCTTTTCTATCCAAGAGTCTAAAAATTTTCATTAATCAAATTACTATTAAAAATAAATTTTTTGTTAAATCAATTTCCTTTAAGGAAACTTAATAGCTAAATACTTGTTTTTTTATTTCAAATCATTTTTGAACTAATAATATACAGATCTCTCTTTGGTATATCAAATAATACTTTTGGAGTTCAAAACGAAATTTATTTTACCAAAACAACGCTATAGCAAATTACTATGCTAGCATTTCCGCACTTACAAACTCGAAAATGAACGTTGATGATGCTGCAGCCATCACTAGAATTATTTTCTAGTGACAAAAGTGAGTTCAGTGCTTTCTTATCTCTTTTTAAATCCTTTTTAAAAATATTTCTATACGCAAATACTTTAATAACACTATTATTATTTCCTCCAAAACTTTGAAAACAACTTTTGAAAACACCGGGGTTTAAGTTATCAAATTCTCTGCTTAAATCCCTTTTTATTTATAAACTCTATTTATAAATTATACCTATATAATTTCACATTGAAATATTTATTCCCGTAATTCTTCCAAGTAATATTACTATTACTTACTCAAATCGTTTTGAAATTATTTCAAATAATACCAGGATTTAAATTCTCAAAACCTCTTTTTTTACTTATAAGACACCATTTATAAATCATTTAAATTATTTCTTATATACCATACTCGTATAAAATGTACCTTTAAAAATTTTCTTATATTATAATAACTTTCCTTTATTATAACAAAATTTTCTCAAATATTTATCTTCCAATTTTTTATCTTCCCATTTAGACTAGATTAAACAATTTTATTAAAAGATGACTTTTAACTTAACATTTTCATCCAACATTTTATAGTAAAATTATGAAACTTAATTCACAAGGTGTTTTTTTAATACACTCACAATTATAAAAAATAAACGCTCATAAACTGGCCTCGCATAAATTAACAATCAACAAACTATAGTCAACGCTCCTAAACTATCCGAGTACAATAAATCAAACAACAATGATAATAAGGAGATAATATCATTAACAACAAACACATCATAATAACTATATAAATTTGAAAATTATTCCTTTGTATTTAAAATATATAATCCTAGGTAAATTATTTCATTTATCAAATTTTCAAAAATCAACATCGTGTTCATTTGCCTTGTTCAAGTATTTATAAATCTCTATCGACGCCATAGCATCCCACGTTTCAATCAAAATTCATAAACAACTCAATAGACCAATTAACACAATACATTTTTATATCAATAACAAATACGCTATCATATATAATACTCTCAAACTCGTTCTGGAGTGTTAATTATCGTATCTCTAATGAACCATACCCTACCAAGGCCAAGGTTCTCACTTAACCTTCAGCTCTGTTACCAAATGTTACGAGCCGCCTTTTTGACCATCGAAAGTCGACACTCAATACATCTACGGTGTTCAAATGCCAAACATCCAATCGCCGCAAAGGCGGATTGTTGGGGTAAAAAGAAAAGAAAACGAAAAAGGACAGGACAAAACAGAATCCGCAACGGAACGATCACATATAATATAACAAAGACGGTAAAAGATATCACTCTAAAATATATTGTGTATTAGAGTTAAAAACAAACCTCATCAGCCTAGACTGTTATAACTTTCTGATCTTACAATTGCTGATAGGTATATATAATAATACAGCGGAAACAAATTACTATGGCAGGTAAACATCCAGCTCTACTTCATGAGCTCCATGTCCTACCAATGACAACCTGGAAAAATACTCGGTCTAACCCGAGCATTATAATAAAATAACGCCCATATCAGTATGGAAATACCAGTGAGAGAAAACCCAAATGATAAGATGAACATATAATAATTCTACGAGACCACGCCGCTAAATGCAGAACGAATTTTTACCTCACAAGAACAACATCCATAGATGAAAAACGGAAACAATCAAAACAACAATCCAAATAAGAAAGGATGAACACAAACTAGATCAAAATCCAAACTCAAAAAATGGACACAAATAATTAAACATCGACAAGAGCTCTAGACACTTCTCGATGCAATTAAGAAAACAATCCAAAGATTTGAACAAAATAAGAAAAGGGAAAATTTCCAACAATAACTAGAAGGGTGCGTACTGTAACAACATGCACCTTAATGGGCCTAAATTTCAACAAAAATCAAAGCTCAAGTCCATTAAAGAACAGATTGTTGGATTTGGTACCTGCAAATAAGCAGGAGCATTATCAGAGATTGATAGAAATCTAAACTCATAGTGGAAACAATAATAGGATAAGAATATTGATTAAGACTACTACCTTGGAATTAATGGTATTCCTTAGATAACGAATTGTCACATCAGCATGAGCATGAGAGAAAAGAAGAGTTCTCCAACAGCTAAACACATTGTAACGACCCGGAATTTTGGACCATTCGCGTCCATTATAAGTGAATAGGTAGACACTCATGCTGGAGTTGAATTGCTCAAAATACCGCGTTGTTAATTTAAATTGGCAAAACTGAACATATACAGTAAATAGATATAATCTTTATCACAGACACAGAGTAATAAATGCAGCGGAAATAAAAGAGATAGTAGTTCATGAAGCTACTATATGAATATATAAAAATACATCAGAGTTTACAACAGAAGAGTAATACGATACATCAGATACAAATCAGAATACATCACTGGAATCATCGAATACTGAAAGCAGAATAGATGGCTGGATCTTCAAGCAAAGCTCCAACTCCAAAGGTGAGTCTCGAATACTGGTACACTCAGTCTGACCCGAGCGTAAAGCAAAAACACAAGACACTCGAGTCAGGATTAACATTCTTATATTAATAAATCCAACTCAAGTGAAATAGCAATTGAAATACAAGTAACTCAAAGGATGTTTGGAATAACCATCCTTTAAGGATCCGTTAAACTATCTACTAGGTAGTAATGTACGCTAAGTAGATAATGTCTATCAGTAATATAAAGATATCAAAGTAGGGTTAAGCAGGGCCCATACACCTCTTAACCTGTTTATTCCCAAAAGCATATACAAGACCGTAGTTTCCCCAAAACCGGAAGTCACCAGAGGGCAATCCATATACTAAAGGTACAAATCAAAATCGTACTGGTCGCGAATAGGATAATCAGTATGACAAGGTACATGAGGCGATACCAACTAGGATACTAGTAGTTGCCTGATCCGGACTGATGTTGGGCATAGCAGCTACTACCCCAACATCGCGAAACAACACTTCCAAATCGAGGGGTGCACCCAAATCGAATCACAAAAGTAATAGATATGGTATCGAAGAAGTGTGTCCGCTAGAGATGGCGATCCTCAATGGCCCGGCGCGGCTCCTGTTTTAGTCATGTCAAGGGTCATCCAAAATCGTTCTCTTTCTTCAGTCAACGCGTTCATCAAAACCAACCACTTCGTTCTGGATCAACACTCCGCGTATAGTTATTAAAGTGGTTTCGGTTCAGATAGAGAGTATATCCATTACCGATCCCGGTCTCTTTAATAACTTTCGTAATTATTACACCGATTGGTCGTTTATATATTTCAAAAACCAAATCAATTTCAATTTCAAATAGAATTCGTAAATCAACATTTCACTTGTCTTTCGAAAACCAATTTCCATACTTTACGTTTCAAACTTTCAAATTATCATTTCAAAATCTTATAATTCAAATTCAATTTCTATTTAAACAATCCAAATATTAACTCAAGTTCGAATATAAGTTTCATTTCGAAAACATTTAAATTAATTAAATTTAACATTTAAATCAATTTAAATTCATTTATCAATTTCATTCAATATTCATTAAGTAAATTTGCCATTCAAAACACTTTCTATTAAATTTCCAATTCATTAAATCAATTCTTAAGTTCAACTTCATTAAATCAAAACTTACAATTTTGAATTAAATTAAATTCGTCAAATCAATTCTTTCTATTACAAGTCTTATATTAATTCCAAAAATATCACATCTTCATTTCTTGTTAAAGAAATTCCATTTCACTTATTTACTTTCTTAAATAATTTTCCAAAACTTACTTAATAAAGAAAACTCAATTTCAATTATTTACGAAGTAAAATTCACTTATTCAAAAGTTCAATTTTCTTATTAAAGAATTTCAATTCAATTTAATTATTAAATAATTCAATTTTATTTTATTATTAAATAATTCAAAACTTAATTATTAAATAATTTCAAAGTTTAATAATTTCAACTTAATTATAATTTCAAACTTAATTCAATCATTTCTCAAATTAAACAACATTCCTTTGTCGATTTCATTGTAAATATTTTGTTTCAGATTATTAAATATTACAATTTCCTTTCATAAAAATTCAGATTTCAACTTCGTTTCAAAACCCTATTATTTATTCAAATAAAATCTTCGTTTATTTTCAAATCAAATTATTGACCAATCGGGTTTTTATTTAATTTCCTATCCTAGGTCAAAGTTCAATTTGGGTATTTATCATTTCAACCCGATTCCAATTCAATTCAAAATCAAAACATAACAAAGGGAACTTGCAATGTGATAACTGGGATGGTGTCAAAGTAAATAAACAAGCAATAACAACAATCAATAACAATCCAATAATCAATTCAAATAATCCCGAAATAATCGTATTAATTCGCATTGTTATTTGTACGAATTAATATAATTATCTCTAGAATCTACACTATCATTTCATGTAGATTAAAGATTATTACATTACGGTTTTCACTTGTCATTCAATTTACAATTTCATACATCATCAATTTAACAACATACATTCAGTGGTTCAAAGTGTAATTAAACAAATCCTACGTGTCAATAACTTAAACAGTTAAAAGGGGTCATATTATACAAATGTCGGTTAATCAAATTTAACATTTAATTATCCTATATCAAGTTCAATTTCATACTATTTATCATTTTAACATTAACAATTTAACGTCCAATATAAACATCAACAATCAATCAATTATCAGCCAAACTGTACTATCATCGCATAAATAATTAACAGATAATGGTGTCAGATGTCACAGGTGAACTGATACAGGTAATAGCATATATAACAGTGTCATTAACTAATAGCAGCATATTTCAATTGTCGTTTCAATTGAAATCAAATTTAATAAATAAAAGAACGTTAATCGTGAGTGAGTGCTCACCTTTCGAGGCTAGAGAAAGATAGACAATGAAATGAGCTATGCATCCAGGCACAAATTTCAAAGCAAAGCACGATTGAACACAAATTTGATAAGTAGAGCTGCCAACTCGAAATTGATGAAATCGAATCAAGCTGGATTGATGAAGGTCAATGGTATCAGTGAACATATATAGATATATATATATGTAATATATATTCATATTCTAATTTCAACCTTTATTAAATTATATATATATATTTCAAATGCATTGTTGTAAATCAAAACACATATATTAAACTCAACATGTACACATGCTTATACAATGAAAAATACTTATATTATATCTTATTCCTTTCAAAAAAAAAATTTATAGTATGACTTATGTATATACATCGATAAAACAACACTGTCTTACATATATATCCAAAACAGCATGCAAAAATATACTTTTCCAAAAATTTCTTTTTTTAAAATTTATATCACGCATACAAATAACTTATAGATTATGCAAATAGGCTTATTCATAAATGAATAACAATTTTGATATAAACTTAGGTAATATATATGATAATCACGGCTATGACCAGACACTGCTAATATATAAATTTAAAATCATCATAAATGAACAACGGCTACATTGTAATATTATTATAGCAACAATCAATATATATACAGAATATATTCGTATATCACTAAATAAAATATATATATATAATATATATATAAAATCTGGTATAAAACTGACATAGCCTATATAAGTATATATCCTATATTTTGAAACATATATATCATACTCTGTTACTATAACATACGTCAGTAGGTGTTAATCATGAATGAAAACTACAACAAGGCTTTATAACTCATAAAATTTGATATATATGTATAATCAGTCTTTATGCATAAAACAACAGAATCCATATATTATATGTAAGCCTTGAAATTATAAATACTGCTCTCTTTTTTTGTTTTGTTTTTTTTTATACAATCAATATAACTTTTACTTTACAACACCATATATAACTTATGTATGATCTCGACAGATTCAGATGTATACCAATACAGTATATAAAAATATAAAATGTTTGGTTTATAAAACATAACCAAAATGCAGCATAAACTCGGTGCAAACATAAACTGTAAACATGTATTAGTGCTCTATAATATAATATATATTATAACACGTATAATATACCTTATTGAAGGAACACGTGAAGTATGAAAGAGCTGATGGGTGCGGCACGTACTGCAGTTGGTTGGAGGGCGGAACGAGGCGGAGGTGAGAGGTGGGTTGTGCAGTCGGTCGACGTTTTGGTGGGGAGGCCAGAGGTCAAGGAAGCAAGGAGAGCGAAGGTGATGGATTTGGGTGATAGGCGAAGTTCGGCGGAGGCTGTGGCGGCAGAAGGCAACACGCAGGCTAGCAGTGTTCGGCACATCAGTGGAGACGGTGAGGAGACGCGAAAAGGTGGGTGGTTGACGGAAATGAAGGTCGAGAGCTAGAGGTTGCAAGCGGCGGAGATAAGGTGGAGGGCGCGAGGCCGGGTTAGCGGAGGAGGTGATGATGGCACTTGGCCAGGCGAAGGGAAGGATCGGCAACGTGTTGGCCGCGTGTGCTGCTGCGCGTGGAGGGATGGGGCACGGTTGCTTGCATGGCCTCGGCCTACAGGGGAGGAGAGTGTTCATGCGAATGTGATGAAGGCAGGCGGCTGCGTGGCGAGTTTCGTCCTGAGGTGGAGCAAGCGGGGAAGTGGAGTGCGTGGCAAGGAGGGGTGAGAGGAGGGAAATTATGTTAAGTGAAAAGGAAAAATGTGAATGACAGAGAAGAGAAGTAATGGTGGGAGGAAAGAAGTGTTGTCTACTTGCCTTGATTTTTTTTAATTTTTGGATCTGGAGGAGAACGTAGAGAAGTGTGGATTTTATTGCAAAGAAGAATGGAAGAAATGAAAATAAAGGGAAAGGGTCAGTGAGAAGAGAAAAAGCTGACCGTGTTTTAGTAAAAATATTTTGCTTCAATGCTAGAAATAAATGTATACTTAAAGTAGCAACGGATACCCACAAATTTAGCTGAGAATTTATTAAAGCAATTATTATATTTCTTGGGCTTCACAGTTTAGATTTGAAAAGCCGTGTTGATGGAAAGCCACCAATTGGTAACGCTGCAACGGACCGTTATTTTCGTTACCGTCGCGTAACGGACATCGAAGTTTGACAACCGAATATACCACGGAGACCAGCACGACGAGACAATTAAAACGGTATACGGATATCAGTGGTACGATTGAATTATAAAAATTCGAATTTTTCTACTGGCGGAAAATGCAAGAAAAACACTGAAAAATAAGATCGACGGAGCCAAAGATGTCCGAATTTGGAAAAACGACCAACTGACATCTTGCTCAGAAGATGGTTTAGAATTTTCCTATGTAAAAATATTTTGGTTTTGAAAACGTTTTATTTTCAACGCTTTTTAACTGATTAAATTGAAGTGAAATTACGCGCGAAATAAACTTTCATATTTTCGGATGAAAATTTACCAGTCGCTATGTTTAACTAGACGTATTCCAAATATTAAATTTTTATTTCAAAATTTTATCGTTTAAAATTTTACAAAATTTCAACTAATTACGTTATTAAAACGGTTGAAATTTACGGGTCTTTACATTCATCCCCACTCAAAACTTTTCGTCCCCGAAAAGGAACGAGGTGGGAAAATAGAAACAACCAGAAAGAAAAACAGATTTGAAATACAAAATAACAATTTATTTAAACCATATAAATTCAAATTTTAATTAATTGATATTCAAAATTGATTTAATCCATTTGATTTCACTAAAATCAATCTCAACTATTTCTAAATTCATTATTTTATTATCCAATTATCTTCAATTTACAATTTCTAAAACCATAAATTTGAATAGTCTTTTATTATAATCATATTTGTTCAGCAATTTTAAATTCTTCTTTACTCCAAATTATTTTTAAATTTATCCTACTTAATATATCTAATCACATATATTTAACCCATATAAATTAATTCAAACCATAAAAGTTTCGATTTAAATTAATTTACATCTATTAATTTCTTTTTAAATTCAAGGTATTTGCATATGTTGATAAAATTTCAATCTATTAATTCTTTCAAACAAACTTATTAATTCTCTCAAAACAAATTTATTTCATTATTAACTGAGTTTTACTTACTATCCTATCCAACTCTGTTAACATCTTTATAATCAAAATTTGGTGTATAACATTTATTATAAACACTCAAATTTTATTTATAAATTCAATTTACCTTATACATTATCCAATTACATATTCAACTTCTGAATGATTTAGGTAAGTTGTATTGGAATGCAGTTGAACAATATACAAATAATTTTTTTCAAATTCAATTATTCAAGTTAAATATTTATCCCAAATTTGGTTTTATTTATAATTAAAATCATCCCTTAACAAAATTTAAGAATTATATTTCCGATTTATTTTAAACAATTTAGAGATATATATAATATATCTATATCAAAATCAATTTAAATTTTTAAAATAAGATATCTATATATATGTGAATCAAAATATACTGAAGAAATTCAAATCAAAATATATATTTTCTTTTCTCTCAAAACAGATCCGTAGCAAAGCTACAGAATAGTATCTTCACTTCGAAACTCGAAAATGAATGTCGATGATGCGGCCGCCATCACCGAAATTATTTTCTAGCGACAAAGAGAAGAGCACTGATTTCAACATTAAAAAAAAATTCTTTGAAACGATTTCTATTCGAAAATACTTTCAATAATATATACTTTAAAATTTTAAAACCCAAAGTTCGAAATCACCGGAAACTAATAAATTCTCAAATTTCTGAATTAAATTTATTTCAAATTCCAAATCAATTTATAAACCGTATTTATAAATTTATTTCGAACAATAAATGATAATCAAATATTATCATTTCGAACAAACAATTTTATTAACCTATTAAATTCCAGAAAATTTTTACTTATATTTTCACAATATAATCAAACAAATTTATTTCATTTTCCAAATTTGAAAACAATGTTGTGTCAGTTTGCTCTGTTCAAGTGTTTTGGAAATCCTATCGATAGCGTTGATCAGACGGATCGATCGAAAACCCAAATCAACATCAACAACTCAAACAACACAATATACTTAAAACATTTTAAATATTAATTTACAAATACATTTCTTTGCTCGACGATACAGGAATGAATTTTCAAAATAAGGATAGGGATTCAAAAATTTTTGTTGACTCAAATCAAAGAGAATTTTGATTCGAAATTAAGTTTGAAACAGAAGATAAGATAATTCAATTACCACAATCGGGAGATGGATGAGTTTATTTAATTCACGGGCAACCATAACCGGATCGTCCGTAACTTCAAGAATAAGACCGATGCTGAATTCCGAGGTAAATCAACACTCGATCTCAAGAGATGGAATTCAGGTATAGTAGGAGATAGATAGCATCGTAAACCGAGGATACAGAAATCTCCGGTAAATCGATGCCTATTATAAAGGAGTTTACTCCTTTATGAATCATTCGAAGATTGGCGGGACCGCCGATCTATTATAGATATCATTCAAAATGGAGTTATGGGGTGCTCCAGAATTTGAAAGAAGACGAATAGTGAAGGACTCGAATGAATTTCGGAACCGAGGGGAATGTTCCAAAATTCAAAAGAATTTGAGTCAAGGGAAGAGATTTGAAACTCGAATGAGAGTGATTCAGTAAATACATTTACCCTATATGTTAAGTTTTGCCTAGAGCTACCAAAGCTCTGATACCAACTGTAACGACCCGGAATTTTGGACCATTCGCGTCCATTATAAGTGAATAGGTAGACACTCATGCCGGAGTTGAATTGCTCAAAATACCGCGTTGTTAATTTAAATTGGCAAAACTGAACATATACAGTAAGTAGATATAATCTTTATCACAGACACAGAGTAATAAATGTAGCGGAAATAAAAGAGATAGTAGTTCATGAAGCTACTATATGAATATATAAAAATACATCAGAGTTTACAACAGAAGAGTAATACGATACATCAGATACAAATCAGAATACATCACTGGAATCATCGAATACTGAAAGCAGAATAGATGGCTGGATCTTCAAGCAAAGCTCCAACTCCAAAGGTGAGTCTCGAATACTGGTACACTCAGTCTGACCCGAGCGTAAAGCAAAAACACAAGACACTCGAGTCAGGATTAACATTCTTATATTAATAAATCCAACTCAAGTGAAATAGCAATTGAAATACAAGTAACTCAAAGGATGTTTGGAATAACCATCCTTTAAGGATCCGTTAAACTATCTACTAGGTAGTAATGTACGCTAAGTAGATAATGTCTATCAGTAATATAAAGATATCAAAGTAGGGTTAAGCAGGGCCCATACACCTCTTAACCTGTTTATTCCCAAAAGCATATACAAGACCGTAGTTTCCCCAAAACCGGAAGTCACCAGAGGGCAATCCATATACTAAAGGTACAAATCAAAATCGTAGTGGTCGCGAATAGGATAATCAGTATGACAAGGTACATGAGGCGATACCAACTAGGATACTAGTAGTTGCCTGATCCGGACTGATGTTGGGCATAGCAGCTACTACCCCAACACCGCGAAACAACACTCCCAAATCGAGGGGTGCACCCAAATCGAATCACAAAAGTAATAGATATGGTATCGAAGAAGTGTGTCCGCTAGAGATGGCGATCCTCAATGGCCCGGCGCGGCTCCTGTTTTAGTCATGTCAAGGGTCATCCAAAATCGTTCTCTTTCTTCAGTCAACGCGTTCATCAAAACCATCCACTTCGTTCTGGATCAACACTCCGCGTATAGTTATTAAAGTGGTTTCGGTTCAGATAGAGAGTATATCCATTACCGATCCCGGTCTCTTTAATAACTTTCGTAATTATTACACCGATTGGTCGTTTATATATTTCAAAAACCAAATCAATTTCAATTTCAAATAGAATTCGTAAATCAACATTTCACTTGTCTTTCGAAAACCAATTTCCATACTTTACGTTTCAAACTTTCAAATTATCATTTCAAAATCTTATAATTCAAATTCAATTTCTATTTAAACAATCCAAATATTAACTCAAGTTCGAATATAAGTTTCATTTCGAAAACATTTAAATTAATTAAATTTAACATTTAAATCAATTTAAATTCATTTATCAATTTCATTCAATATTCATTAAGTAAATTTGCCATTCAAAACACTTTCTATTAAATTTCCAATTCATTAAATCAATTCTTAAGTTCAACTTCATTAAATCAAAACTTACAATTTTGAATTAAATTAAATTCGTCAAATCAATTCTTTCTATTACAAGTCTTATATTAATTCCAAAAATATCACATCTTCATTTCTTGTTAAAGAAATTCCATTTCACTTATTTACTTTCTTAAATAATTTTCCAAAACTTACTTAATAAAGAAAACTCAATTTCAATTATTTACGAAGTAAAATTCACTTATTCAAAAGTTCAATTTTCTTATTAAAGAATTTCAATTCAATTTAATTATTAAATAATTCAATTTTATTTTATTATTAAATAATTCAAAACTTAATTATTAAATAATTTCAAAGTTTAATAATTTCAACTTAATTATAATTTCAAACTTAATTCAATCATTTCTCAAATTAAACAACATTCCTTTATCGATTTCATTGTAAATATTTTGTTTCAGATTATTAAATATTACAATTTCCTTTCATAAAAATTCAGATTTCAACTTCGTTTCAAAACCCTATTATTTATTCAAATAAAATCTTTGTTTATTTTCAAATCAAATTATTGACCAATCGGGTTTTTATTTAATTTCCTATCCTAGGTCAAAGTTCAATTTGGGTATTTATCATTTCAACCCGATTCCAATTCAATTCAAAATCAAAACATAACAAAGGGAACTTGCAATGTGATAACTGGGATGGTGTCAAAGTAAATAAACAAGCAATAACAACAATCAATAACAATCCAATAATCAATTCAAATAATCCCGAAATAATCGTATTAATTCGCATTGTTATTTGTACGAATTAATATAATTATCTCTAGAATCTACACTATCATTTCATGTAGATTAAAGATTATTACATTACGGTTTTCACTTGTCATTCAATTTACAATTTCATACATCATCAATTTAACAACATACATTCAGTGGTTCAAAGTGTAATTAAACAAATCCTACGTGTCAATAACTTAAACAGTTAAAAGGGGTCATATTATACAAATGTCGGTTAATCAAATTTAACATTTAATTATCCTATATCAAGTTCAATTTCATACTATTTATCATTTTAACATTAACAATTTAACGTCCAATATAAACATCAACAATCAATCAATTATCAGCCAAACTGTACTATCATCGCATAAATAATTAACAGATAATGGTGTCAGATGTCACAGGTGAACTGATACAGGTAATAGCATATATAACAGTGTCATTAACTAATAGCAGCATATTTCAATTGTCGTTTCAATTGAAATCAAATTTAATAAATAAAAGAACGTTAATCGTGAGTGAGTGCTCACCTTTCGAGGCTAGAGAAAGATAGACAATGAAATGAGCTATGCATCCAGGCACAAATTTCAAAGCAAAGCATGATTGAACACAAATTTGATAAGTAGAGCTGCCAACTCGAAATTGACGAAATCGAATCAAGCTGGATTGATGAAGGTCAATGGTATCAGTGAACATATATAGATATATATATATGTAATATATATTCATATTCTAATTTCAACCTTTATTAAATTATATATATATATATATTTCAAATGCATTGTTGTAAATCAAAACACATATATTAAACTCAACATGTACACATGCTTATACAATGAAAAATACTTATATTATATCTTATTCCTTTCAAAAAAAATTTATAGTATGACTTATGTATATACATCGATAAAACAACACTGTCTTACATATATATCCAAAACAGCATGCAAAAATATACTTTTCCAAAAATTTCTTTTTTTAAAATTTATATCACGCATACAAATAACTTATAGATTATGCAAATAGGCTTATTCATAAATGAATAACAATTTTGATATAAACTTAGGTAATATATATGATAATTGTAATATCCCGGAAATTTTAACAATATCAATTTAATACTCTGTTAAATAATTAAATTGATATTGATGATCTTTGATATTAAAATTTGAATTTAATTTAATAATCTGATTAAATGAGTATTTAAATTGGTGGATTTTATCTTTTAAAAAGTTAATAAGATATTTTCTATTTGAATATATATATATTTATTTATATATATTGTAAATAGAAACTTTGGTAAATTGGAAATTTAGATTTAATTTAATATGGAATTTTTATATATGTATATATATAACTTAACTTTTAAATTGAATCTTAGGATTTAATTTAAATTGAATTTGAAATTAAGTTTTGAAATTCAAAAGAATAAATATTTAAATTTGTTTTGGATTTTAGAATATTTGTATAAACTTTTAATTATAAATAAAATTTAGTTTTCTTTCTTTAAAAAGTAATTTGTATATAGATATATATAAGTATTTTATAAGTAAAGAAAAAGGCTTTTTAATTACTTTAAAATAAATAGAATTATGAATAAATACTTATAGGACAAGTGTCTTTAGCCTAAAGCTTCATATAACATGTGTAAATAAAAGATAAACTCAAAATGACAAGTGTCCTTATTATTTTCTTTTTCTTTTATTTTTATAAAATCATAAATATACATGTATATAAACATTTGCTTTTCTTCATTTCATTCTTTCTATTCTTCTTTTTAAAATCAGGAGAAACTCAAAAACCTTTCCTCTAAGCAAATCTGAAATAAATCAGATCAGTAAACAAATCTTCCTAAAACCAAAAACCAAAATCGACAACCCATAATTCATCCTCAAAAATCAAATCCCTGTAATCTCATTTTTACAAATTCAAACCGAAATTAGTGAGCATCTTCCTCAAACAAATGATCTGTAATCATCTCAAAGAAACCAGTCTGTAATTCTATTCAAAATTTGGAAACAACTCAAAGATCAGCCTGCAAACATCATCCTCATATCTGAAAATCAAAGCCTACAGCATCTCATTCAACCTGAGTTTATCAATCAAGCAAACCTGTAGATTAAATCAACAGCAAAATCATAGCAACTCAGTTTCTAAAAGCAACTCAAGTTAAAGTTCAAAACAGTTTCTCAGTTTCAAAGATAGGCTCTGTTCATCTTTTTAAAGGTGAGTAACTTTTAAAAACTTAAAGTAAAATATGGTTGCATGCTAGTATGGTTGAAATGAATAAGTATTGCATGAATAAGTGAGAATCTGAAGTGAATGTTTATAGTGTGTATGCTGTTAACAATTAGATGCTCTGTTCATCTTTTTTAAATGTGAGTAAACTTAGATTTTAAAACAGTTAAAACTGGATTTATGTGGTAAAATGTTTGAAGTGAAATTGTGATATATGTTTGAAAATATGTATGCATGTTTGTTTTAAATTTAAATACATGTGTATTTGATTGTAGAACCCTGTGTGCATGTATGGCTATGTCTGTATTGTCTCTGTTTAAGTTACAGAGTTAAACTTAGAACAAAATTTCTAATTTCCTCATCTAATCTTTTATAGAGATTAATATTCAAACAAATTAAGTTTGTTTAAACGTGAACTAGAATCTAAAAATAGTTTAAATATGTTTAAAGTAGGTTGGAAATTTGCTTGTATGTGTATAAATTTGTGTATATATGTGTGTGTTGGCTGTGCATGTCTGGAATCAGACATATGAAATTAGTTCCAGGCTTACAGGCATCAGGCTTGTTCAAAAATCAATTTCCATTCCTCTGATTCATTTTAGGCAATAGGATCTAAACAAAAGTTGTTAGATTTAGCAAGATTCAAATCTTAAAAATAGATTTAAGTAAATCAAAGCAAAGCTTCTCTGGAAAATTTGGAAATACAGGAAAGATTCAAAATATGGTAAATTTCAAACATCATAGATTTTAGTTTCAGGTATACCATCTGAAATGTTATCAAGAATAATGATTTTTGAAAGTAAAATCAAGATTTTTAATGAAGATTTGACTGAGAAATTCTAAGTTGATCAGAAAATGAGTTTTAAGGCTTCTCTGGCGATCGTGACTCTCGGGGTAGTCGAGACCTTGGCTGGAGGTAGGGGAAGGTTCAGGGAGGTCGGAAAAATTACCTAGTGGGGTTCCTGAACATCGTGGCGTAGGCGGCGAGTTTGTTTAGATTTTAAACCTAATTTGAGTACGACAGAGATTCTCGCTTCGTTCGTTGCCCTCACTCGATCGAGTGGCACGAGGCTAGGATAGATGAGGGTCTGGGGACTGACGAGGACGTAGCCGGAGTTGTTCCACCTCCGGTGGTCAGAGGAGTGGGGACGAGACGAATTGGTGGCCTGGTTTCGTTAAAAGTCTGGGACGTAGAGCTCGATTTTGATTTACAGTGGGACCAGGGGATTGAGGAATTCGAGTGAGTCGAGGGGGTTGTCTTCGACGTGGAGGCGATCACGATGATGGCCGGAGATGGTCCAATCGCATGTGCACGTGCACGTGGTTGTGGGGTGTCAGTGGCGTGAGATTTGGGAAGGAGGTCAGGCAACTCGAAGCTATTCTCGGGTAGGAGATCGATTGACTCGAGTAGAACTCGAGTTCGCGAGAGTTTTAAATAGCAGTTTTGTTTAACTCTAAATACTTGGTTAAGGAATGAAGAAGAAGGGAAGACGAGAGGCAGAGATGAGTAAAAGTAGGTTGACTCGAAGTGGTTTCCATGTAAACTCGGGTAGGACCCGAAGTATTTTCCAAGCTCAGTTTTTATAAGCTTCAAATCAAAGTTTAAATATATAAACTCAAGTTTAGTTTTGAATCTTAGATTTAAGATAAATAAGTTTTATAAATTCAAATATTTTAATAAGTTTAAATGTTTGTTAAATTTAAATATTTTGAATTTAAAAAGAGATTTGTTTAAATCTTGTAAAATTTATTTTACAAGGAAAATATTATTTATCACTTAAAGGTTTTAAATTGATTTTAAAACTTGTTGAAGTTTAATTATAAGTTAATGATTTGTATGCATTTAATTATTAGAGTAATTAAATGGATAATTAATTTATCTAATAAATTAATGGAATAAATAATTACTTAAAGGTAATTAAAGGTTCAATCTTAAAGGTTTAAGATTAATTATTTTTAGAATAATTAACTTGTAATTAAGATTCATTAATTAAATAGGTTTTGATTTTTAATTAATGATTAAGATAAATTAATTAGGAATAATTAATTTGTAATTAAGGATTATAAATTAAAGTATTAATTAATGGTTAGGAATTAATTAATAAGTAATTAAATATTAATTAAGTTATGGTTAACACTTAATTAATTAAGTAATTAGAAATTAATAAATTGGTTATTTAGTTTATTAACTTGGAATTAATAATAATTAATATAAGTTAATTACTTAAGGAAAGTAATTAAATAATAGTTAATGAAGTCATTAACTATGGATTATTTAATAATTAATTAATAGGATTAATTTTAATAGTTAATTAGATTAATTAATTTGAAGATAATCAATTATAGAATTTGTTTAAAATGGAATTACTTAATGGAAGTAATTAAGAATTAATTACTTATTGTAATTAATTGAAGTTAATTTGATTTGTTAAGTTAATTAATTAAGTTTAATTAATTTAGAATAATCAATGGATGATTTGATAAATAATTACTTAAATGTAATTAATAAGGTATATTATTTAGGGAAGTAAATAATAGATAATTACTGGAAGTAATTAGTTGAAATGTGATGTATTAATGGAAGCAATTGGAGTTAATTACTTTGAATAATTAATCAAGGGATTAATTAATAAATTAATTAAGGAGTAATTAATTTAGTTAATGAAAGTAATTAAAAGTAGTTAATTACTAAAGGAGATTAATCAAGAGTGATTAATAAATGTGTTTTAATTAAAGTTTAATTACTTAATGTAATTAATTTAATTTAAGTAATTAATAATTAATTTGTAATTAAGGATCATTAATTAATATAATTAATGATGTAATTAAGATTGATTTATTTAGTATAATTAATAAATGAAGTGATTAATTAATGTAATTAATTAAGGTTTAATATAATTAATTATAGTGATTAATTTAATTAATTATAGTTAATTAATTAATGAGGTATTTAAAGGTTAATTACTATAAGTGGTTAAGGTTAATTAATTTGAGTAATTAATTAAAGATGATTAATTGAAAAAGGTAATTAAAAGATAATTAATCAAAGATGATTAATTGAAAAAGGTAATTAAAAGATAATTAATCAAAGATGATTAATTGAAAAAGGTAATTAAAAGATAATTAATCAAAGATGATTAATTGAAAAAGGTAATTAGAGGATAATTAATTAATTTGTAATTAATTAATGTTTAAGTAAGAAGGATTTATAAAATAAAAGTAATTAATTTAATTAACTTTAAATTAATTAGAGATGATATAAATCATTACTTATGAATGGATGATTATACTGAATGCTTTGCATTTGATTGATATCTCTGATAAGATATATGCTATGTGATATGGATGTTTAGTTGAATTGTGATAATGGATTATCTGATGATATTGATAATGTTGATTAAATATTGTGAATTATCTTTCTAAGTGTATAAAGATAATTGAATTAAATTGTTTTAACCTTTAAAACAACTTGGCCTTAAAAGATACGTTTTGGATTTCGATGAGACCGGGATCGGGTTTCCGTATACCGGATTTCCAGGTCTGGAGACCCGAATACCACATCGATCCAAATTAACGATAGGTCGTGAATCTCAAGTGAAGATGAAGATTCAGAGTGCAAGGGTTATTGTCGTTAACTCTGAGGGTGATTCCAAAACGAGTGTAACGAGATAATGCCTTCGGTTTCGTTCGAACCCGGAACGAACTTGTATGGATTGAATGCTTTCAGAACATCGTCAGGTGGACGATGAGCATTCTAAGTGATGTGTTCTTTTCTAAGGTAATCGTGACCTCAAGCCTCACAAACCGGGAATGGCTAAAACAGGGGAGGTGCAGCAAGGTTAGTGGGTAGCACCCAAGTAGGACAAGATTATCTCTGTCTAGAGGTCCCTTCTTATTATTATTCGGCTGTGTGGGCAGTTGTGAGCTCCAACTGCTGGGATATCTTGTGCGGGAATTATCCAGTAAGGGATGTTCCGACCTTGTGTTGCAGGGGATTGGGAGTGATCCTCGGTACGGTGATCTAGGCCACGTACTGTGACGGGCGGTACCCCGGTAGCCCTGCCATTGATGGAATCCAAACTCCAATAAGTGCCGTACGTTTTAGTTGTGCCCAACTATGTTGGAACGTGAGATGTAAGCATTCCAGCTATTTCATATTTATTTGAAAACCCTAGACCTATTATAATACAATCGAATTTCCTATCAAATGTTTTGGTTAGCGTAAGGTAAAAACTTACCCATATTTATTGGTGGGGAGTCTTACGTGATACCTTTTCTTTCAAAAGGTTTTGAAGTTAAACAAGTTTAACCTGTTACTCACACCAGACCCATGTCTGACCCAAGTTGTTTATTTCTGTTTTATAAACTCTTGGGTACTCAAATTTTTACGAGTAGCCAAGGGATTCAGGTTTAGCTTTGACGAGTAATCTGGAGGAGCAATGGAGCAGGAGGCTTCGGCGTTGTAGATATAGATAGTAGTTTTCCGCTGTGTTGATCTTTGTATTGATCTGTATTGTGTTGAGATGTAATAACTAGACAGATGTTTATAACTGTCTAGTATGTGATGTGTAATCTGTGTAACTCTGATAGATGATGTATATGATACTAAGTAATATTTATGTGATATATTATATTTCGTTTCGTTTCCGCTGTGAGTATCTGTTGTTGTTTTCTTTTCTCTTCTTCTCTTTTCTATTTCTCACCCCTTTCTTTCTTACTGTCGATGCGATTTTCCGGGAGTGGAAAGTCGGGTCGTCACACGTGGTATCAGAGCTTAGGTTGAGCGAATGCCTAAGCTTTTGGTTAAGTGAATATCAGAGTTATTGGTTGAGTGAATACCTAGCTCTGGAGTGGTATCTATCGTGAGAGAGCGTATTTGTAATTTTTATATAACTATATATATATATATTCTACCTATATTGTTGGGTTACCCGTACAGGTTTTCCAATATAAGATATAAAGGTGGATAGGGTGGTGGTGTGTGAAACACGACTACCAATGGTTGGAATTAAGGTTGGAAGTGTATTTATCGAGACTGTAGACCCAATACTGTCTCGAGTAAGTTTTGCTGTGATGAAGGATTTCATCGAATCTCTGAAGGAACCTGTTAAGGTTCGGAGTTTATCTGTAAAGTTGGAAGAGTAGAGTTTGGATCTATCGGTTGAACAGAAGCAAGTGATGGTATCTTGATACCTCAGGTAATAGTAGCTGTATGATGAGATACAGTGACGATGGATGTTCCCGAAGATGTTTTCTTTGGAACGAGTTTAAGAAGTGTATGCTTCAGTGTTGTGGCTGAGTTCAGCATGGTATTTCTGTTTGGTTTGGGATCAAGTTTCTCAAAGATCTTTGGATAGAAAGTCCTTGGCATCAGTATCAGCAGTGCAGCTCGGAGTATTCTGTGCATTGACAAGAAGTTTTCTAGCTGAGCAGTTTTTCTGGAAGTGAAGTTCAGAAGCAGCAGGGTGCATCCATTTCTTCGATGGATTGGATAGTTAAGTATGGGCTGTTCTGATTTGTTAAGAGGAACAGTTTTCTTTGGAAATAGGCTGGGTTGATCGCAAAAGTGACTTGCGATAGTTTGAGGGTTCTCTTGGGTTATCAGAGTTTTTCTGAGTGTCTTCAGAGAAGTCAGGAGTTGTCCGCATCTGAAGGTTGAGTTTTCTTATCGACTGGATTCCAGGAGTAGTACCGGTAGTTCAGTCTTGTTGAAGGATGTTTTCTAGAGATGGAGTTGGTGCAGCAACTCAAGTTTTGATGAAGTATCTGAGTTTTATTTATGGATCAGTGAACCTTATTTCTGGAATGAGTTGTCCAGTCTGTGCTTGTGTTCTACCTCAGATCAGAATTGAGCAGCGAAAGCAGTTTGGAGTATATCTCTGGATAGGAGAAGTAAGTTTGGAATCTACTGATGTTATGAAGTAAAGTTATGTTTGGATCTCTTCTGTGTTCTGATTTGGATAAGTATTGGGTTTTCAGGATTGAATTGTCAGTTTGGACAACTGGAATTCATTGTGTTTTACGTATCTCTGAGGGAGTACGTGTTTGATCTATCTCTGGTTTTGGAATCAGCAGTTCAGGAAGTTTGATTGTTGAGTCAGACTCGTCTGTAGTCTGATATCTCATCTAGTTCTGTAGATCTATATGAGTAGGAGCTCTATAGCTTAGTAGTTTAGATTGTTGTAGAGCGAGTATCCCGGTATATATATACTTGGGGAAACTCGAGGAATTCTATCTAGGATTTTGTCTGGATAGTTAGATTTGATTGATTGGATGAATTGGTTGCTATGGTTGTTAGCATATGGATGATAGTATATGCTTGTGTTTTAAATTAAAATCTTTAATAAGATTATTAAATTACCTTTGTTTAAATTTCGGGGACGAAATTATTTTAAGGGGGAAGGAATGTAATATCCCGGAAATTTTAACAATATCAATTTAATACTCTGTTAAATAATTAAATTGATATTGATGATCTTTGATATTAAAATTTGAATTTAATTTAATAATCTGATTAAATGAGTATTTAAATTGGTGGATTTTATCTTTTAAAAAGTTAATAAGATATTTTCTATTTGAATATATATATATTTATTTATATATATTGTAAATAGAAACTTTGGTAAATTGGAAATTTAGATTTAATTTAATATGGAATTTTTATATATGTATATATATAACTTAACTTTTAAATTGAATCTTAGGATTTAATTTAAATTGAATTTGAAATTAAGTTTTGAAATTCAAAAGAATAAATATTTAAATTTGTTTTGGATTTTAGAATATTTGTATAAACTTTTAATTATAAATAAAATTTAGTTTTCTTTCTTTAAAAAGTAATTTGTATATAGATATATATAAGTATTTTATAAGTAAAGAAAAAGGCTTTTTAATTACTTTAAAATAAATAGAATTATGAATAAATACTTATAGGACAAGTGTCTTTAGCCTAAAGCTTCATATAACATGTGTAAATAAAAGATAAACTCAAAATGACAAGTGTCCTTATTATTTTCTTTTTCTTTTATTTTTATAAAATCATAAATATACATGTATATAAACATTTGCTTTTCTTCATTTCATTCTTTCTATTCTTCTTTTTAAAATCAGGAGAAACTCAAAAACCTTTCCTCTAAGCAAATCTGAAATAAATCAGATCAGTAAACAAATCTTCCTAAAACCAAAAACCAAAATCGACAACCCATAATTCATCCTCAAAAATCAAATCCCTGTAATCTCATTTTTACAAATTCAAACCGAAATTAGTGAGCATCTTCCTCAAACAAATGATCTGTAATCATCTCAAAGAAACCAGTCTGTAATTCTATTCAAAATCTGGAAACAACTCAAAGATCAGCCTGCAAACATCATCCTCATATCTGAAAATCAAAGCCTACAGCATCTCATTCAACCTGAGTTTATCAATCAAGCAAACCTGTAGATTAAATCAACAGCAAAATCATAGCAACTCAGTTTCTAAAAGCAACTCAAGTTAAAGTTCAAAACAGTTTCTCAGTTTCAAAGATAGGCTCTGTTCATCTTTTTAAAGGTGAGTAACTTTTAAAAACTTAAAGTAAAATATGGTTGCATGCTAGTATGGTTGAAATGAATAAGTATTGCATGAATAAGTGAGAATCTGAAGTGAATGTTTATAGTGTGTATGCTGTTAACAATTAGATGCTCTGTTCATCTTTTTTAAATGTGAGTAAACTTAGATTTTAAAACAGTTAAAACTGGATTTATGTGGTAAAATGTTTGAAGTGAAATTGTGATATATGTTTGAAAATATGTATGCATGTTTGTTTTAAATTTAAATACATGTGTATTTGATTGTAGAACCCTGTGTGCATGTATGGCTATGTCTGTATTGTCTCTGTTTAAGTTACAGAGTTAAACTTAGAACAAAATTTCTAATTTCCTCATCTAATCTTTTATAGAGATTAATATTCAAACAAATTAAGTTTGTTTAAACGTGAACTAGAATCTAAAAATAGTTTAAATATGTTTAAAGTAGGTTGGAAATTTGCTTGTATGTGTATAAATTTGTGTATATATGTGTGTGTTGGCTGTGCATGTCTGGAATCAGACATATGAAATTAGTTCCAGGCTTACAGGCATCAGGCTTGTTCAAAAATCAATTTCCATTCCTCTGATTCATTTTAGGCAATAGGATCTAAACAAAAGTTGTTAGATTTAGCAAGATTCAAATCTTAAAAATAGATTTAAGTAAATCAAAGCAAAGCTTCTCTGGAAAATTTGGAAATACAGGAAAGATTCAAAATATGGTAAATTTCAAACATCATAGATTTTAGTTTCAGGTATACCATCTGAAATGTTATCAAGAATAATGATTTTTGAAAGTAAAATCAAGATTTTTAATGAAGATTTGACTGAGAAATTCTAAGTTGATCAGAAAATGAGTTTTAAGGCTTCTCTGGCGATCGTGACTCTCGGGGTAGTCGAGACCTTGGCTGGAGGTAGGGGAAGGTTCAGGGAGGTCGGAAAAATTACCTAGTGGGGTTCCTGAACATCGTGGCGTAGGCGGCGAGTTTGTTTAGATTTTAAACCTAATTTGAGTACGACAGAGATTCTCGCTTCGTTCGTTGCCCTCACTCGATCGAGTGGCACGAGGCTAGGATAGATGAGGGTCTGGGGACTGACGAGGACGTAGCCGGAGTTGTTCCACCTCCGGTGGTCAGAGGAGTGGGGACGAGACGAATTGGTGGCCTGGTTTCGTTAAAAGTCTGGGACGTAGAGCTCGATTTTGATTTACAGTGGGACCAGGGGATTGAGGAATTCGAGTGAGTCGAGGGGGTTGTCTTCGACGTGGAGGCGATCACGATGATGGCCGGAGATGGTCCAATCGCATGTGCACGTGCACGTGGTTGTGGGGTGTCAGTGGCGTGAGATTTGGGAAGGAGGTCAGGCAACTCGAAGCTATTCTCGGGTAGGAGATCGATTGACTCGAGTAGAACTCGAGTTCGCGAGAGTTTTAAATAGCAGTTTTGTTTAACTCTAAATACTTGGTTAAGGAATGAAGAAGAAGGGAAGACAAGAGGCAGAGATGAGTAAAAGTAGGTTGACTCGAAGTGGTTTCCATGTAAACTCGGGTAGGACCCGAAGTATTTTCCAAGCTCAGTTTTTATAAGCTTCAAATCAAAGTTTAAATATATAAACTCAAGTTTAGTTTTGAATCTTAGATTTAAGATAAATAAGTTTTATAAATTCAAATATTTTAATAAGTTTAAATGTTTGTTAAATTTAAATATTTTGAATTTAAAAAGAGATTTGTTTAAATCTTGTAAAATTTATTTTACAAGGAAAATATTATTTATCACTTAAAGGTTTTAAATTGATTTTAAAACTTGTTGAAGTTTAATTATAAGTTAATGATTTGTATGCATTTAATTATTAGAGTAATTAAATGGATAATTAATTTATCTAATAAATTAATGAAATAAATAATTACTTAAAGGTAATTAAAGGTTCAATCTTAAAGGTTTAAGATTAATTATTTTTAGAATAATTAACTTGTAATTAAGATTCATTAATTAAATAGGTTTTGATTTTTAATTAATGATTAAGATAAATTAATTAGGAATAATTAATTTGTAATTAAGGATTATAAATTAAAGTATTAATTAATGGTTAGGAATTAATTAATAAGTAATTAAATATTAATTAAGTTATGGTTAACACTTAATTAATTAAGTAATTAGAAATTAATAAATTGGTTATTTAGTTTATTAACTTGGAATTAATAATAATTAATATAAGTTAATTACTTAAGGAAAGTAATTAAATAATAGTTAATGAAGTCATTAACTATGGATTATTTAATAATTAATTAATAGGATTAATTTTAATAGTTAATTAGATTAATTAATTTGAAGATAATCAATTATAGAATTTGTTTAAAATGGAATTACTTAATGGAAGTAATTAAGAATTAATTACTTATTGTAATTAATTGAAGTTAATTTGATTTGTTAAGTTAATTAATTAAGTTTAATTAATTTAGAATAATCAATGGATGATTTGATAAATAATTACTTAAATGTAATTAATAAGGTATATTATTTAGGGAAGTAAATAATAGATAATTACTGGAAGTAATTAGTTGAAATGTGATGTATTAATGGAAGCAATTGGAGTTAATTACTTTGAATAATTAATCAAGGGATTAATTAATAAATTAATTAAGGAGTAATTAATTTAGTTAATGAAAGTAATTAAAAGTAGTTAATTACTAAAGGAGATTAATCAAGAGTGATTAATAAATGTGTTTTAATTAAAGTTTAATTACTTAATGTAATTAATTTAATTTAAGTAATTAATAATTAATTTGTAATTAAGGATCATTAATTAATATAATTAATGATGTAATTAAGATTGATTTATTTAGTATAATTAATAAATGAAGTGATTAATTAATGTAATTAATTAAGGTTTAATATAATTAATTATAGTGATTAATTTAATTAATTATAGTTAATTAATTAATGAGGTATTTAAAGGTTAATTACTATAAGTGGTTAAGGTTAATTAATTTGAGTAATTAATTAAAGATGATTAATTGAAAAAGGTAATTAAAAGATAATTAATCAAAGATGATTAATTGAAAAAGGTAATTAAAAGATAATTAATCAAAGATGATTAATTGAAAAAGGTAATTAAAAGATAATTAATCAAAGATGATTAATTGAAAAAGGTAATTAGAGGATAATTAATTAATTTGTAATTAATTAATGTTTAAGTAAGAAGGATTTATAAAATAAAAGTAATTAATTTAATTAACTTTAAATTAATTAGAGATGATATAAATCATTACTTATGAATGGATGATTATACTGAATGCTTTGCATTTGATTGATATCTCTGATAAGATATATGCTATGTGATATGGATGTTTAGTTGAATTGTGATAATGGATTATCTGATGATATTGATAATGTTGATTAAATATTGTGAATTATCTTTCTAAGTGTATAAAGATAATTGAATTAAATTGTTTTAACCTTTAAAACAACTTGGCCTTAAAAGATACGTTTTGGATTTCGATGAGACCGGGATCGGGTTTCCGTATACCGGATTTCCAGGTCTGGAGACCCGAATACCACATCGATCCAAATTAACGATAGGTCGTGAATCTCAAGTGAAGATGAAGATTCAGAGTGCAAGGGTTATTGTCGTTAACTCTGAGGGTGATTCCAAAACGAGTGTAACGAGATAATGCCTTCGGTTTCGTTCGAACCCGGAACGAACTTGTATGGATTGAATGCTTTCAGAACATCGTCAGGTGGACGATGAGCATTCTAAGTGATGTGTTCTTTTCTAAGGTAATCGTGACCTCAAGCCTCACAAACCGGGAATGGCTAAAACAGGGGAGGTGCAGCAAGGTTAGTGGGTAGCACCCAAGTAGGACAAGATTATCTCTGTCTAGAGGTCCCTTCTTATTATTATTCGGCTGTGTGGGCAGTTGTGAGCTCCAACTGCTGGGATATCTTGTGCGGGAATTATCCAGTAAGGGATGTTCCGACCTTGTGTTGCAGGGGATTGGGAGTGATCCTCGGTACGGTGATCTAGGCCACGTACTGTGACGGGCGGTACCCCGGTAGCCCTGCCATTGATGGAATCCAAACTCCAATAAGTGTCGTACGTTTTAGTTGTGCCCAACTATGTTGGAACGTGAGATGTAAGCATTCCAGCTATTTCATATTTATTTGAAAACCCTAGACCTATTATAATACAATCGAATTTCCTATCAAATGTTTTGGTTAGCGTAAGGTAAAAACTTACCCATATTTATTGGTGGGGAGTCTTACGTGATACCTTTTCTTTCAAAAGGTTTTGAAGTTAAACAAGTTTAACCTGTTACTCACACCAGACCCATGTCTGACCCAAGTTGTTTATTTCTGTTTTATAAACTCTTGGGTACTCAAATTTTTACGAGTAGCCAAGGGATTCAGGTTTAGCTTTGACGAGTAATCTGGAGGAGCAATGGAGCAGGAGGCTTCGGCGTTGTAGATATAGATAGTAGTTTTCCGCTGTGTTGATCTTTGTATTGATCTGTATTGTGTTGAGATGTAATAACTAGACAGATGTTTATAACTGTCTAGTATGTGATGTGTAATCTGTGTAACTCTGATAGATGATGTATATGATACTAAGTAATATTTATGTGATATATTATATTTCGTTTCGTTTCCGCTGTGAGTATCTGTTGTTGTTTTCTTTTCTCTTCTTCTCTTTTCTATTTCTCACCCCTTTCTTTCTTACTGTCGATGCGATTTTCCGGGAGTGGAAAGTCGGGTCGTCACAATAATCACGGCTATGACCAGACACTGCTAATATATAAATTTAAAATCATCATAAATGAACAACGGCTACATTGTAATATTATTATAGCAACAATCAATATATATACAGAATATATTCGTATATCACTAAATAAAATATATATATATAATATATATAAAATCTGGTATAAAACTGACATAGCCTATATAAGTATATATCCTATATTTTGAAACATATATATCATACTCTGTTACTATAACATACGTCAGTAGGTGTTAATCATGAATGAAAACTACAACAAGGCTTTATAACTCATAAAATTTGATATATATGTATAATCAGTCTTTATGCATAAAACAACAGAATCCATATATTATATGTAAGCCTTGAAATTATAAATACTGCTCTCTTTTTTTGTTTTGTTTTTTTTTATACAATCAATATAACTTTTACTTTACAACACCATATATAACTTATGTATGATCTCGACAGATTCAGATGTATACCAATACAGTATATAAAAATATAAAATGTTTGGTTTATAAAACATAACCAAAATGCAGCATAAACTCGGTGCAAACATAAACTGTAAACATGTATTAGTGCTCTATAATATAATATATATTATAACACGTATAATATACCTTATTGAAGGAACACGTGAAGTATGAAAGAGCTGATGGGTGCGGCACGTACTGCAGTTGGTTGGAGGGCGGAACGAGGCGGAGGTGAGAGGTGGGTTGTGCAGTCGGTCGACGTTTTGGTGGGGAGGCCAGAGGTCAAGGAAGCAAGGAGAGCGAAGGTGATGGATTTGGGTGATAGGCGAAGTTCGGCGGAGGCTGTGGCGGCAGAAGGCAACACGCAGGCTAGCAGTGTTCGGCACATCAGTGGAGACGGTGAGGAGACGCGAAAAGGTGGGTGGTTGACGGAAATGAAGGTCGAGAGCTAGAGGTTGCAAGCGGCGGAGATAAGGTGGAGGGCGCGAGGCCGGGTTAGCGGAGGAGGTGATGATGGCACTTGGCCAGGCGAAGGGAAGGATCGGCAACGTGTTGGCCACGTGTGCTGCTGCGCGTGGAGGGATGGGGCACGGTTGCTTGCATGGCCTCGGCCTACAGGGGAGGAGAGTGTTCATGCGAATGTGATGAAGGCAGGCGGCTACGTGGCGAGTTTCGTCCTGAGGTGGAGCAAGCGGGGAAGTGGAGTGCGTGGCAAGGAGGGGTGAGAGGAGGGAAATTATGTTAAGTGAAAAGGAAAAATGTGAATGACAGAGAAGAGAAGTAATGGTGGGAGGAAAGAAGTGTTGTCTACTTGCCTTGATTTTTTTTAATTTTTGGATCTGGAGGAGAACGTAGAGAAGTGTGGATTTTATTGCAAAGAAGAATGGAAGAAATGAAAATAAAGGGAAAGGGTCAGTGAGAAGAGAAAAAGCTGACAGTGTTTTAGTAAAAATATTTTGCTTCAATGCTAGAAATAAATGTATACTTAAAGTAGCAACGGATACCCACAAATTTAGCTGAGAATTTATTAAAGCAATTATTATATTTCTTGGGCTTCACAGTTTAGATTTGAAAAGCCGTGTTGATGGAAAGCCACCAATTGGTAACGCTGCAACGGACCGTTATTTTCGTTACCGTCGCGTAACGGACATCGAAGTTTGACAACCGAATATACCACGGAGACCAGCACGACGAGACAATTAAAACGGTATACGGATATCAGTGGTACGATTGAATTATAAAAACTCGAATTTTTCTACTGGCGGAAAATGCAAGAAAAACACTGAAAAATAAGATCGACGGAGCCAAAGATGTCCGAATTTGGAAAAACGACCAACTGACATCTTGCTCAGAAGATGGTTTAGAATTTTCCTATGTAAAAATATTTTGGTTTTGAAAACGTTTTATTTTCAACGCTTTTTAACTGATTAAATTGAAGTGAAATTACGCGCGAAATAAACTTTCATATTTTCGGATGAAAATTTACCAGTCGCTATGTTTAACTAGACGTATTCCAAATATTAAATTTTTATTTCAAAATTTTATCGTTTAAAATTTTACAAAATTTCAACTAATTACGTTATTAAAACGGTTGAAATTTACGGGTCTTTACACACATGCAGCTCCAATGACTCGTTTCTCTAAATCTTTCCTGTGGGTTGTAATGAGGAGGAGGTCAGAACAATGTTCCGATGATTGGAAAATCTATAAACTATCCATGACATAAATTTATGTCAATTGGTTTCCATTTAATTGTTATGTCTATTAAGGTTAGCAATTCTAATCTGACCTTGCATTACACACGCAAGTACTTACTTACCCCTTTCCAAGATACAAAATACTGACGAAGTCTTATCAACCACCCAATACTTCCAAACCCATTTTCCACTTAATACTTCTAAATATGAAGCAGGCTTCAATAATCACCAAAAAATACTTTTAAAAGAGAAATAGGCAGACTTTGCCATTTAAGACATCAATCAAGGTAGACCCCGTCATTTAAGACATATTCCCAAGGTGGTTTTCTAATAATGTTGTCAATGGTTGGTGGGTCCTAACTACAAAGACCTCTAACCACTATTTAGGACTTCCGACATTTAATTGTCCAACTATTACCGCGTCTATTATCAATAAAATCATAGCCATATAAGAGATAGTCCCAAGCCACTTAATACCTTTAAAAGGACTAAGCGGACTTCTAGCCATTAATAGCTATATCCTAGACAGGTCCTACATCACTTAGTACCTATGTCCAAGCGGACTCCTCACTGGTATTATCGTTATCATTGCCTTAGCAATGTGAGAGACTGTAGTCAAGACACTTAATACTCGCTAACAAGGACTAGGTAGACCCTTGACCATTTAACACCTATTTATATGTAGGCATTTGTCATTTAATACCTAACCCTAAGGTGGACTCCTCACTGGTACTATCTAGCTGACATTGCTTGGAATCTCACTAGGTTACTCAATAATTCTTTTTAAGAGAGAGGTGTCAGTCATTTAATACCTCAACCCCAAAGCGAACCCTTCCCGAGATATCCATTATCATTCTTAATTATAAATATGGAATCTCATTAGGTTACTTTTTCAGTAGGGAGGCGGGCCCTAAAATAGCCACTTAATACCTCAGCACTGAAGTAAACCCTTTTAGAGACATCCTTATTTAGAATCTCACTAAGTTACTTAATACTTCCTTTTAGGAGAGAGGTGGACCCTATAGTCACTTAGTACCTCAAACCAAAAGCATATTCATATAGAGATATCCCTCACTGCTCCCAATTTCAAATTTGGACCATTTAATACTTTTCAATAAAGAAAGCAGGCTCAAATTCTCACGCCGTCACCGGTCCTAGGATTAGTAATAGCTCACATTAGTAATAAGTGCACCGAGTGCCGGTAGCCTTAAAGTGAATGGCGGACTTCCGTGAGTGACTCTACTGACCTCGCATCACTAACCTACTAAGTCCAATTAACCATCCTAAGTCTTTATTTATATTATCTTAGGCAGACATTCAACTTAGCTTACTAATTTCCTTTATATTTAAGGCAATAAGATTTACCTTAATGCTTTTCTGCCCATAAATCCCCTTTTAATGCTCATAATGTCAATTTATCTATAAGATCCTAATGGAAATTTCCTAAGATATTTATGTATAATTACTAATTTCAAATTATTAACCTTTTTAACTATTCTATAGTTATTAATCCAACTTCTTTATTTATCAGTCCCCTTAATCCATTTACCCTATCAAATATTGCAACTCCTATATTCATTACCATTTATTTTTCGTTTATTGGAGTTACAACCTTTTAAATTTCTTTCTCATTGATTAGTTATTCTAAACGCGAATATTACGTGTAAGCGTCGTTATTAGCTAAGTGTTATTTTAATTATTATAAGCGCAGTAAATTACGTACAAATATCTAACTTTATCAAATATATTCTAGTTATATATCTTCACTAAAAATATTTTTTCCATGTTCAATTGTTGGAATCATCTCTAAAAAAATTATCCGCTATAATTTCCATAATTTATTCAAAACAAAAGATTTAACTTTAAAATATAAAAGATTACATCATACGAAATTACAAGGAATAATCATTTCTTTTTATTACCGAAATAGACAGTGTAAACTACAATGAATTCATACTTTACACATCTCTTTCTCTTTTTATTTTCATTTGTTCTTTGTAAGATCAAATGCTGTATTTTTCTAAAAGGGAAAGAAATCAAATTAATTTACAAATATTAAACGAATCTAAATTTCAACAACCCAAACATAGAAAAGTTTACATTCTAATAGGATTAGGGTAATAATCCAAATTCATAACATTATTATACAACTTATTTTCAGATCTAGAATAAATTTCATTTAAATCAATATTCTAATTCATACTTTTGGGACTGATTTCTAGATCAGGTTGTAAACAATTGTAAATCAATTCATAAACAAGAATATGCATACGATATTTATTACATTCAGATTATATTTAATTTATTGCCTACAACTCATATACAAGTATCCAATTAGGCATAATAATCGAATAAACACCGGCGGGAGAATTTTCATATTATAACAATCTTTAAAATTTCTCACTCGCCGTTTAAAAGTGATCCAAATTTCTAGATTTGAAGTAGAACCTTTGATTCATCTTCAAATCCTTTTTAATCCAAGAAATATGTATAGAAAGGGTATATACATATATTAGAATTATAGATCTGAGAAGAGATTTGGGATTGGAAGAGAAAACATATACAAATATATATAAATATATAAATTACCTCGAATACACGTATAGAAAGAAATTGAAGAAGAAGAAATGGTAGGGTTTTGCTACTCCTCCAAAAAAAATAAGAAGGGAAGGGAGGTTAGTCTTGAATTTATAGGCATAAGAATAAACCTTAACCGTTAGATCGAAATATATTAAATCTGGACCACTAGGCCTAGGCTAAGTCTAGCTGCCACACAGGGAATGATCAACCGCCCTCTACTTAGGGGTCGACAGCCTTTGGTCGACCGGCTAAGATGGTGGGTTGACCTATTGGCCCGAGTTAATGTAGTTAATTTTTCTTATTTATTTATTTATTTTCATTCTGAATTCATTTTTCGTCTGTAACTTCTTCGTTTGGACTCCGATCGCAAAACTCCAATTATAAAAGTTGCTTAGAATTTCGTCACGAATGCAATGGTGCATGTTTCATGGTCAAATTTTATCGTTTGCACAAAATCCATTTTTGGAGCCTAATTAATTAGTCAACTAACTGATTAAATAACTAATGCCAAATTACGAGGTGTTACACGCAACCTTTACCGATAGTATACCTCTAGCCAATACACTTGAGAGGGTCATTTTCTCTGTGAGTCTCTCGAGAACTCCAAACTAGACCCCGCCAACCGTACCGAGTATCCGAGTATTTCATATCTCCGCAAGCATACAACCAAATCCGATCTAGAGTAGTTATGAAGACACCCTAATAGGAGTAACCACACATAGCTTGGCCCCCACTCGTTTTTTGGTTTTAGTTATTTCCGACAAAGGATATCAATACTCAAATGAGCAACAAATTGTCTTAAATTGACAAAACACAAAAGAAGAAGAGATTAATTCCAAGGTTAGAATATGAACAAGGAAAATGAATTTATCCAACATGAGTAAGAGGGTGCACCCACTACACTAAAAGTATATATCTAGATAAAATATACTTTAGAGCCCATGCCAAACACACATCACTCTCAGGAACTTCCAAGTTGGACCCCATTAGATCCACAGGCATCCGAGTATGCTCATATCAATGCATGCATGCTACCAAAAACTTTCTAGATAAATGTAAATATATCCTAATGGGTGCGACCCACATGGCTTGGTCTCCCACTCCCCTTTTCGTTTTAGTTATCTGCGGTGTTTGATGCTAATGCTCAAAATGTGTGAGATATCATCTTAATTCACAAAGCACAAAGAATGATATCCAAATCGATCGTCAAGAAATCAACTATCGAAAGTAAATGAATAATTGTGTATGGGAATTAGATCACATACACTTGTCAACAATAAACGAATCATGATTTAAAACATTTGATTCTTACTTGTGCTTGATTTTCACATAATAAATATTTGTAAAACACTTTAAAAGAACGCTTATTAAAAATATTCTTTTAAATGGGGAAATTATACTTTCAAGTGTATTAAAAAGATGGGCCAAAAACACTTGTTATTAAAACACTATTTATTATAAACCCCAAAACAATTTACTTTTAGCTTTGTTTTTAAAAATTCCTTTTAAAGATTTTCTTATTTATATACTATCACTTATAACTTTTTAAACAATGTTTATTGTAACACCTCACACCCCTTAGTATATCCAAACGGACACACTAAAAGATGCGGTGCGTTGTAGGTATAACTAAAACTAGCAGAGACTAAGATTCACAAGACAAAATAGATAAAAATAGCGGAAACAATTAAAATAATAATTTGCTAAAAGCCAAACTTCATAATATAGAATTATAAAACCAAATACATCATATGTCTCAAAATACCAATATATGTCTCATGAAATCAAAACCTCAGTCTCATAAATATCAGAGTACAAACTATCCCTCACAAAGTGCCAGTACATGGAATAAGCTAAAAACTGAAAATAAAGAAGAGAAATACATAAGAAATCTCTACCAAAGAAGTCTCCAAGTGTCTGCAACCTATCGTCCTTGCTCTTCTAGCCTATGGGGGGAAAAGGGGAAAATGGAGGAGTGAGTCAGACTAAAAGTCTGGTGAATGAAAGTAATTACTTGAATCTTTAAGCAAAGTAAAAGTAATAGACTTTACAACAGTTCTAATATATAAAAGGAAAGTAAGGAAATAGAGAGAAGGAATAAGCTGGAAATAAATACGAATTAACTATATCGACATAATTGATTAACTTTGATTGTTTGCACTTGTCTTTGATAGCTGCTTTGATTAGGCTGAATTCCTAATCCTATAATTAGGCTAAAATCCTAATTTTACCCTTTGATCGACCTGCTACTCCATAGACCTACTGCGGACTAGACGCTATATAGCTCCCTACACAGAAGGCAATGATGTCTACGAATGACACGCAAAGTATCTACTGTGGACTAGACGTTATATAGTTTCCTACACAGAAGGCAATGGTATTCACGAAAGACACACATACTAAGCACTTATAACTCATAATGATTTATGAGCCATCACTGGAAGTCGCACGCGTGACCACCACTAAGCTCGTGTTACCTGTTGTCTCACCTATTGGGTCTTCTTATTACCTCAAGCTCCAGCATAAGCGTGCCCCTCGTCTCACTCCAGGATTATGTGAAACACCGTGTCCATAGAAATAATAGAGGAAATGCTGTTGGTACTGGCCCGTCATCCAAACAATATCTAGTTGCGCCTCTTGCCCAAATCCCTATGATTTGGACTTCTACGTATTGATCAATTACTACCATTATCAGCACAAGCGTGCCCCTCGTCTCACTTCAGGTTTATGTGAAACACTGTGTCCATAAAAATAATAGAGGAATGCTATTTGGTACAGGTCCTACTTTCATCTTTGCTTATTAACTTAGATAAATTATTTAAATAAGCCTTTACAATTTATCTCTACTATCTTTGCTTATTAATTTATCCTAAGTCTTAAAATAAGCCTCATTCTGTTCTATTTCTTTTTATAACCTATGTTATAATCATTGTTAATCGACGGAATTTTTATCGGATTAGAAAACCGTCGAAAAATTTTAAAAATAAAAATAACCACAAGCGCACGGCGTACACTTGTAGTACGTGGCGAATACGGGTCGATTCGTAGGGAATTAATGATTTTAAAATTCTATTCAATAAAATTAAACCAATGTCGAGTGAAAGTTAAGCTAGAGAATTAGAAAATTAGCTAACTAACTAAAAGAAAAGAGATGCAAATACAAGAGTTAAATGACAATTTAGAGAATAAATCCACTCTCTAGATCATGTAGTTCAACACATATGAAATCATAATCTCTCTTTTATGGTCATTAGTGTTTTAATTGATGTGCCTATCATAAGTATGGCATATTTGTGCTATTAGTTAGCCAACATAAGCCATCAAACTATAACACACCCCTTAAACCACTTACTAACTTTCATGAAACTTGACAATGAAATTGAAAATGAAATCTATTTTAAGTATGGCCTATTAACTATTGATTAGAAATATAGACCATCAAATTTTAATTTCAAATCACTTTATTTTGACATAATCATACTTTGATGAAGAGGCAATTAGTGTTAGTGATTGTTTAAGCATAGCCTATTTGATGTCAACAATATAGGCTATCAAATTCAAAGCAAAAACAACTAGTAAACCATTTCTATCATCATCATTAAGCACAAAAAGAGAGCATGAATTAACAAATAGTTGAAGCTACATAATTAGAGAGCTTCATTACCCCTAAATTGAAGGGGTTTAGCCTCTCATATTTGTCATTTGATTAACAAATATAGCTAACAACATGAAAGCAAAATGAAAGGAAAAATTATTCTAATTGCATAAAAGAAAATCTACACTACTTGCATAAATAAACAAATCTACACTACTAATATGAAAGGAAATAAACAAAAGAAGAAAAGAGCATGTATTGAAAATTTCAAAAAGAAAAGATTACATAAAAGAAATGGCTAAGTAGCCATGAAAAGAGAAAGAGAAGAGCTTTGTTTATTTTTGAGCCTAAACTAAACTAAAGAGAGACTAAGAAGAGAGGGGTTACATGAAACATAAGGTGTACTTATACATGTGTTAAACCCTAATTCATATTTTTGGGGAATGCCCAAAATACCCTTGAGAAAGTGTGGAGGCCAAGTAATCATTAGCTTCTACTAATCATCATTTAAGTGTACATGAAGCCATTAATTCCATAAGCATGTGCATTAGCCTCTAATTTGTACATTAAGGTAGGTAGGTGGGGTCCTCCATTATCTTCACTTTGAATTATTTCCATCTTCATTTGTTCTCTTCACTCTTGTGCATGCATATATCATCATGTGACCACTTGTATATGAATTCAAATTCCTACAAAACAATATAGAAATTTTCAAATAAATTTTAGAAAATTAATATATGAACAAAAATGACCATTTTGCCCTTGGATGAAGATGAATATGTGACAATTTGAAATAATTTGAATTTTGGTTTAAACAAGTTAAAATACCCGATATGATCATTTATTTAATTTAAATAGATTAAATATAGTGGTAAAAATATGCACATTTACGTGCACATCAAATACCCCCACACTTATCTTTTTATTCGTCCTCGAATAAAGAAAGACTAAGATAAATCTGTTTTCGTAGGGAGCACGATTGCATTGAGCATATGCAACAAGCCGTTAAACCTTTGGGTGTCCCCAGTAGGACAAGTGTTGTCTCGTGAGGGTTTTCAGTGGATACTACCCATAAAATCCAAATGCATGATGAAAATATTTACAAAATGCAAGATTTATTTACAAAGAGATGAATGCGAGTTCTTGAAAATATTTACAAATGAAAGATTTACTCTTAAATAGACACAAATAAGTTTAATATAAGTTTTGGTCATTATCTTGAAATTTAAGTCATTTTACTCGTCAAAATTTCCAACAAAAATCAAGTCATTATAATAAATAGACAATAGTTTAACTCGTTGTTTTGGTTGATAACACGGTGTAATTTGAAATGGATCCTTAGTTGATTGTCAAAATTTTTCAAAGTGGTATTTTCATTTCTTTTCAATAAAAATCAAATCAAATAAGTTTAAATGGTGCTTGGATTTCATTTGCTTTTTCTCTCTTGTTTGAAAATTTTATTGATATTAATAATATTTACATATGCCTAACTCAGGTAAACTGAGGCCAGATATATTACCCATGCACTGCCTTGCGGACTGATGTGAGGGGAATACAGAGCGTGGCGAGTGAACACACAAGTGTGAACACTTATTGACTGTAGGCGTTATTAGTAAAATAATTTTTATATACAGACACCTAAATCAGATAAACTGAGGCCAGATAACCGATCGTGCACTGCCTTTCGGGCTTACGTGAGAAGGGTACAGAGCATGGCGAGTGAACACACGAGCGTGAACACATGACTCTAGGTGTTTATTAAGAAAATATATACATATATACCAGAAATATTTTTTTGTGTTTTTGTTTTTTTAGAGAGAGAGTTTCGCAAAATCATCTTAGCATCATTTAACTTAGAAGATAAAAAAAATGTTATATCCTTTACTTTAAATCAACCACTTTTTAAACAAAGATTTTCAATTAGGATATATTTCATAATTATCACGTATGAATCTTCCTATATACTAGTTAAACCATTTTTATTTGTAATCAAACTTCATTTTTATTTTTGTTAAGACGAATTAAATTTCAATTTAATAAACCAAAACCATATATTTATCCTATAGTGTTTCTTTAAAAATAAATCAAAATGCTTAAAAAAATTGTTTTTTTTGAAAGAGATTTTTTTATTTAAAATTTTGGAAAGAAAAATTAAAAATAAACCATGAAAAATTGAAAATGATGATGAGTCTCCCCCCACACTTGATTTTGACTGTGTCCCCACAGTCAACCCAAGTGAAAGGAGAAAATAAAAATAAAAATCCTATATTTACATGAAAGATTATTATTTACAAGAGATGAGAAAGTATACAGTCAGAAAGTAAATGAAACGGTCTTCTAAAGACCGATTCATTTGTCTCGTCAAGTATGCGAGACACAGCTGAAGCTCGAAAAACCAAACCATAAATGACTTCAAAGTTGAATGTTGATTTGGGAAAACGAATGTCGTTTTATTAAAAATCTTACGAGTTATTTCCTTTTCGATGATTTTTGAGGTCGATAAAACAATTGATTGAAATTCAAGTTCATTTTCACCAATTTGAAATTCAAGCTTATCATTGAAAACTTCTTCAAAATTATTGATTTCAAATCAAAGTGGTGATTTAAATCTTCCCCGTCGGAATTTAACAACTTATCGTCCAAAAGTCCAAAAAATTCGTGTTCATTAAATTCGTCTTCCTTTGTTGAATTATCAACAACTTCATTGCATATCTCAAGTTCAAACTCCAAAGTTGTTGTATTCAAATTTTCGAAATCGAGAAAAGGAAGATCGAATTTTAAATTTGGTTCCACACCCTCAAAAGAATTGAAATCCAACTCAATTATCGTGTTTTCAGCAACTTTGTTAAGATTTACATTTTCAATTTCAAAAGTTGTTATTTGAAAATCATCGATTTGGGTAACAGGTGGATTATCACTTGACACGTCATACATTGGGATTTGATTTTGTTATTTTCAACAACCGGGCTTCGCCTCCACCACTACAGCACCACATCCAGTCGCTACCCACTTACCCCATGTCATCACTGCCTACACCCATCCGAGCTCGCCCTAACCACCAAGGCCCAACCTCCGTCTCCTCCTCCACCCATGCCAGCAGCTCGTGTGAATTTGTGTGCGTGTATATAAGGTATTACATAAATGTATATTATATTATTATGTTAGTTGTATTGCTATATTTTATAAAGTGTATATGTGCGTGAATAGTATAATAGGTTGTTTATATAAAATTTCGTATTTTTATGCTGTAGTAAAAGTATGTTTATATATGTATGTTATGCTATCTAATTTGGGTAGTCGGTTTGTATTAGTTTTATAGATAGTATATTCTATTGGATCTTTAGAATACATAGCTTTTGGTTAAGACAGTTTATTTCTTCAAAGTTTTGTATAATACGTAAGTACTTATATAGTCTGATATGTTTAATAATGTAAAGATTCGCCACAGTTTCATATATCTGGTGATTTATATCATGCGAAATCTCTGTCTGCATACTAGGTGATTATCTCATTTGTTAAATTATACCAGTTGGGGTTTGTCTTTGCATAGGTTATTAGTTATATATTAGTTCTTAGATGTTATATAAAGAAGTGAAGTCTTTGTTGGTTTCAAATATATGGTATAATATTGGGTACAGTTATATGGATATGCTTATAGTATTAGTTTATAATAATAAATACACTTTGTCTTCGTAAGTTATATAAGCATTTTGTATAATTTCAACAATGTATATATTTATACTTACTGTGCTTTAAAGAATGTTCTAAAGTGCATAACTGTCGTGCCGGGTATATATGTTAGCCTGCATACGTTTGTATTAAAGAATATATATATATTTAATGTTTATTATTGTACGAAGTGATGGTGCATATTATATATAATATAAGTTGTAAAATGGTAACAGTATTAGTTGTATGTCAGTTTTACAATTATATGAATTTACAGTGAAGTAAGTTATATTGACTTTTGTACCTAATACATTTTTGTTTGCGGTAGCCAAAATTTAATTTTGAAATGATAAAATATATATTGCATCAGTATTTTACTATATAGTTGTTTTAAAATGAAATATATATAATGTATATATGCTTGATTTTATAAATATGTTTTAATTTAAAACTATGATTTTTCGAAAACCATATCTATATTTAATTTAATATATGTTTGAATATTAAATATGATTTTATATATATTTATATGATCACTTATACCAAATCTCTTCATCGCTCTCGTTCTGATGTATTCAATCGATTTCTGTTATCAGCTTTGATCACTGTACTCGTGCCGATTTGCTTTGCTTGGACTCGTAACTCAATTTCCACACCCGTATCAGTGTGCGTATTTGTGCCATCTTCTCGCGAATATCTAGCCTCGAAAGGTGAGTAATCACTCACGATTAACGTTCTTTTATTTATTAAATTTGATTTCAATTGAAACGACAATTGAAATATGCTGCTGTTAGTTAATTACACTGTTATGTATGCTATTGCCTGTATCAGTTCACCTGTGACATCTGACACCATTATCTGTTAATTATTTATGCGTTGATAATACAGTTTGGCTGATAATTGATTGATTGTTGATGTTTATATTGGACGTTAAATTGTTAATGTTAAAATGATAAATAATGTGAAATTGAACTCGATATAGGATAGTTAAATGTTAAATTTGATTAACTGACATTTGTATAATATGACCCCTTTAACTGTTGAATTTATTGACACGTAGAATTTGTTTAATTTTATTTTGAACCACTGAATGTATGTTGTTGAACTGATGATGTATGAAATTGTAAATAGATGACAAGTGAAAAACCGTAATGTAATAATCTTTAATCTACATGAAATGATAGTGTAGATTCTAGAAATAATTATATTAATTCGTACAAATAACAATGCGAATTAATACGGTTATTTCGGGATTATTTGAATTGATTATTGGATTAATATTGGTTGTTGTTATTGCTTGTTTATTTACTTTGACACCATCCCAGTTATCACACTGCAAGTTCCCTTTGATATGTTTTGATTTTGAATTGAATTGGAATCGGGTTGAAATGATAAATACCCAAATTGAACTTTGACTTAGGATAGAAAATTAAATAAAAACCCGATTGGTCAATTATTTGATTTAAAAATGAAACGAAGATTTTATTTAATAAAGAATATGGTTTTGAAATGAAGTTGGAATTTGAATTTTAATGGAAGGAAAATGTTAATATTTAACAATCTGAAACAAAATATTAACAATGTAATTGATGAAAGAACGATGTTTAACTTTGAAATTATTTAATAATTAAGTTTTGAATTATTTAATAATTAAATAAGATTGAATGATTTAGTGATTAAATTGAATTGAATTCTTTAATAAGTGAAATTGAACTTTTAATAAGTGAATTTTACTTCGTAAATAAATGAAATTGAGTTCTTTATTAATTAAGTCTTGGAAAATATTTAAGTAAGTAAATAAGTGAATTGAATTTCTTTAACAAGAAATAAAATGTGATTTATTGAAATGAATGTAAGACTTGAAATTTAAAGAATTTGGTTTAATGGATTTAATTTAATTTAATTTGTAAGTTTTGATATAATGGCAGTTGAACTTAAGTAATTGATTTTATGAATTGGAAATTAAATAGAAATTGTTTTGAATGATAAATTAACTTAACGAATATTGAATGAAATCGATAAATGAAGTTAGATTGATTTGAATGTTAAATTAAATAAATTTAAATGATTTCGGAATGAAACTTATTTACGAACTTGAATCAATATTTGAATTGTTTTAAATAAATTTGAAATTGAATTATAAGATGTTGAAATGGGAATTTGGAAGTTTTGAAACGTAAATTATGGAAACTGATTTAGAAAGACAAATGAAATGTTGGTTTACAAATTCTATTTGAAATTGAATTTGGTTTTGGTTTTGAAAGTTATTAAATGACCATCGGTGTAATAATACGTAGTTATTAAAGAGACCGGGATCGGATATGGACATACTCTCTGTCGATACCGAAACAACTTTAATAACTAATATACGCGGAGTGTTGATCCAGAACGAAGTGGATGGTTTTGGTGAACGTGTTGACTGAAGAAAGAGAACGATTTTGGATGACCCCTGACATGACTAAAACAGGAGCCGCGCCGGGCCATTGAGGATCGCCATCTCTAGCGGACACACTTCCTCGATACCATATCTATTACTTTTTTGATTTGATTTGGGTGCACCCCTTGATTTGGGAGTGTTGTTTCGCGGTGTTGGGGTAGTAGCTGCTATGCCCAACATCAGTCCGGATCAGGCAACTACTAGTATCCTAGTTGGTATCGCCTCATGTACCTTGTCATACTTGTATTCCATTTATGCGCGACCACTACGATTTTGATTTGTACCTTTAGTATATGGATTGCCCTCTGGTGACTTCCGGTTTTGGGGAAACTACGGTCTTGTATATGCTTTTGGGAATAAAAATGTGTTAAGGGTGGAATGGGCCATGACTTAACGCTATTTTGATATCTTCTTATATTACTGATAGACATTATCTACTTAGCGTACATTACTACATAGTTGATAGTTTAACGGATCCTTAAAGGATGGTTATTCCAAACATCCTTTAAGTTACTTGTATTTCAATTGCTATTTCACTTGAGTTGGATTTATTAATATAAGAATGTTAATCCTGACTCGAGTGTCTTGTGTTTTTGCTTTACGCTCGGGTCAGACTGAGAGGTTCAGCTTTCGAGACTCACCTTTGGAGTTGGAGCTTCGCTTGGAGATCTAGCTATCTATCCGGCTTTCAGTATTCGATGATTCCAGTGATGCATTCTGATTTGTATCTGATGTATCGTGTTACTCTTCCGTTGTATCTGGTTTAACTCTGATGTATTTTATATATTCATATAGTAGCTTCATGAACTACTATCTCTTTTATTTCCGCTGCACTTATTACTCTGTGTCTGTGATCTGTGATTATTTATTTACTGTATATGTTCAGTTTTGCCAAATTTAAATTAACAACGCGGTATTTTGAGCAATTCAGCTCCGGCATGAGTGTCTACCTATACACTTATAATGGATGCGAATGGTCCAAAAAATGGCGGGTCGTTACAGTTGGTATCAGAGCTTTGGTAGCTCTAGGCAAAACTCAACATATAGGGTAAATGTATTTACAGAATCACTCTCATTCGAGTTTCAATCTCTTCCTTTGACTCAATTCCTTGAATTTTGGAACGTTCCCCTCGGTTCCGAAATTCATTCGTGTCCCTCACTATTCGTCTTCTTTCAAATTCTGGAGCACCCCATAACTCCATTTTGAATGATATCTATATAGATCGGCGGTCTCGCCAATCTTCGAATGATTCGTAAAGGAGCAAAACTCCTTTATAATAGGCATTGATTTACCAGAGATTTCTGTATCCTCGGTTTACGATGCTATCTATCTCCTGCTATATCTGAATTCTAATTCTTGAGATCGAATGTCGATTTACCTCGGAATTCAGCATCGATCTTATTCTTGAAGTCACGGTTGATCCGGTTAAGGTTGCCCGCGATTTATATAAACTCATCCATCTTCTTATTTGTTATTTAAATCATCTTATCTTCCGTTTCGGACTTATCTTCGAATCAAAAATTCTCTTTGATTTGATTTCTATCAAAATTGAATCCCTATCCTTATTTTGAAAATCTATTCTTGTATCGTCGAGTGAGGAATTGTATTTGTAAAATTATATTTAAATGTTTTAAAAATATTTGTGTTGTTTGAGTTGTTGATGTGGATTTGGATATTTGATCGATTCGTCTGATCAACGCTATCGATAGGATTTCCAAAACACTTGAACAGAGCAAACTGACACAATATTATTTTCAAATTGGTAAATGAAATAAATTTGTTTGATAATATTGTGAAAATATAAGTAAAATTTTCTGGAATTTAATAGGTTAATTAAATTGTTTGTTTGAAATGATAATATTTGATTATCATTTATTGTTCTAAATAAATTTATAATTATGGTTTATAAATTGATTTGGAATTTGAAATGAATTATATTCAGAAATTTGAGAATTTAGTTTCCGGTGATTTCGAACTTCGGTTTTTAAAATTTTAAAGTAGATATTATTGAACGTATTTTCAAATAGAAATCGTTTCCAAAGAATTTTAAAATGTTGAGATCAGTGCTCTTCTCTTTGTCGCTGGAAAATAATTTCAGTGATGGCGGCCGCATCATCGACGTTCATTTTCGAGTTTCGAAGTGGAGAAACCATTCTGTAGCTTTGCTACGGTTTTTTTTTGAGAAAATATATTTTGATTTACATATATATAGGTATCTTATTTAAAATTTAATTTGATTTGATATAAATATATTATATATATCTCAAAATTGTTTAAAGTTAATCGGAAATCTAATTCTTAAATTTTGTTAAAGGATGATTTTAATTATAAATAAAACCAAAATTTGGAATAAATATTTAAACTTGAATAATCGAATTGGAAAATTTTATTTGTATATTGTTCAACTGCATTCTAATACAACTTACCTAAATCATTCAGAAGTTGAATATGTAATTGGATAATATATAAGATAAATTGAATTTATAAATAAAATTTGAGTGTTTATAATAAATGTTATACACTAAATTTTGATTATAAAGATGTTAATAGAGTTAGATAGGATAATAAGTACACTCAGTTAATAATGTAATAAATTTGTTTTGAAAAAAAAAAATTGAAATTTGATCAACATATGAAAATACCTTGAATTTAAAAGAAATTAATAGATGTAAATTAATTTAAATCGAAACTTTTATGTTTTAAATTAATTTATATGGGTTAAATATATGTGAGTAGATATATTAAGTAGGATAAATTTAACAGTAATTTGGAACAAAGAAGAATTTAAAATTGATGAAAAATATGATTATAATAAAAGACTATTCAAATTTATGGTTTTAGAAATTGTAAATTTAAGATAATTGGATAATAAGAAAATGAATTTAGAAATAATTGAGATTGATTTCACTTAAGTAAAATCAAATGGATTAAATCAATTATTGAATATCAATTAATTTAAATTTGAATTTATATGGTTTAAATTAATTGTTATTCTGTATTTCAAATCTGTTTTCTTTCTGGTTGTTTCTATTCTCCTACCTCGTTCCTTTTCGGGGACGAAAAGTTTTGAGTGGGGGAGAGTGTAACGACCCGTAAAATTTCAACTGTTTTAATAACTTAATTAGTTGAAATTTTATGAAATTTTAAACGATAAAATTTTGGAATAAAAATTTCATATTTGGAATACGTCTAGTTAAACATAGCAACTGGTAAATTTTCGTCCGAAAATATGGAAGTTTATTTCGCGCGTAAATTCACTTCAATTTAATCAGTTAAAAAGTAATGAAAATAAAATGTTTCCGAAACCTAAATATTTTTACATAGAAAAATTCTAAACCATCTTCTGAGCAAGACGTCAGTTTGTCGTTTTCCAAATTCGGACTTCTTTGGCTCCGTCGATCTTATTTTTCAGCGTTTTCTTGCATTTTCCGCTATTAGAAAATTCGAAATTTTATAATTCGATCGTGCCACTGATAATTTTATACCATTTTGACCATCTCGTCGTGTTGATCACCACAGTACATTCGTTTGTGTGTTTCGAAGTTCGGTACTCAACGAAATCGATAAAACGATAAATTGTACCGGTACTCGTTTGGAGCTTTTGGGGTTTTTGTGTCTTTCCGTTGTTCTTGATAATTCCAATAGCCACTAGCTTTGTTTTAATGCCCATAATTTATTACCGACCTTTGCCATTCCATTACATTCAATATCAGTGGTTCATTTCCTTTCGGGTTCCAACTCAATTTATATTGTTTCTGCCACCAAATCATTTAAAGCAACTCTTCGTTTCCACCGTGATAATGAATAGCTAAAAATAAAATAAAATTATATTCCCAACAATTCAGCTTTGGACCTTTGTTATTCCCAATAGTTCAAATATGGATTGGTTCACTTCTCTTTTCCATTCACTGCCGTTCAAAATATGAATAGCTACCACCGTTCTTTTCCATTCACTGGTTCATTCTCCTTTATCTACAAAATAATAAAAAGTTTTCTCCTCCATCCCACTGCTCAGACATGCACCCTGTTTCTTCGCCACCACCCTTCAAGTTTCCACGTGGCCTCACCAAACCACCGTCGAGCACCAGACCCTCCTCGGCAACAGTCTCCACGTCATCAAACCCTCCGCCCAGAACCTTCTCTCCTCGACAACCGAGCCCAGCCCATCTACACACCTACACGCGCACCCACTCGACCCGCCAACTTGACAACCGGGCTTCGCCTCCACCACTACAGCACCACATCCAGTCGCTACCCACTTACCCCACGTCATCACTGCCTACACCCATCCGAGCTCGCCCTAACCACCAAGGCCCAACCTCCGTCTCCTCCTCCACCCATGCCAGCAGCTCGTGTGAATTTGTGTGCGTGTATATAAGGTATTACATAAATGTATATTATATTATTATGTTAGTTGTATTGCTATATTTTATAAAGTGTATATGTGCGTGAATAGTATAATAGGTTGTTTATATAAAATTTCGTATTTTTATGCTGTAGTAAAAGTATGTTTATATATGTATGTTATGCTATCTAATTTGGGTAGTCGGTTTGTATTAGTTTTATAGATAGTATATTCTATTGGATCTTTAGAATACATAGCTTTTGGTTAAGACAGTTTATTTCTTCAAAGTTTTGTATAATACGTAAGTACTTATATAGTCTGATATGTTTAATAATGTAAAGATTCGCCACAGTTTCATATATCTGGTGATTTATATCATGCGAAATCTCTGTCTGCATACTAGGTGATTATCTCATTTGTTAAATTATACCAGTTGGGGTTTGTCTTTGCATAGGTTATTAGTTATATATTAGTTCTTAGGCATGTTATATAAAGAAGTGAAGTCTTTGTTGATTTCAAATATATGGTATAATATTGGGTACAGTTATATGGATATGCTTATAGTATTAGTTTATAATAATAAATACACTTTGTCTTCGTAAGTTATATAAGCATTTTGTATAATTTCAACAATGTATATATTTATACTTACTGTGCTTTAAAGAATGTTCTAAAGTGCATAACTATCGTGCCGGGTATATATGTTAGCCTGCATACGTTTGTATTAAAGAATATATATATATATTTAATGTTTATTATTGTACGAAGTGATGGTGCATATTATATATAATATAAGTTGTAAAATGGTAACAGTATTAGTTGTATGTCAGTTTTACAATTATATGAATTTACAGTGAAGTAAGTTATATTGACTTTTGTACCTAATACATTTTTGTTTGCGGTAGCCAAAATTTAATTTTGAAATGATAAAATATATATTGCATCAGTATTTTGCTATATAGTTGTTTTAAAATGAAATATATATAATGTATATATGCTTGATTTTATAAATATGTTTTAATTTAAAACTATGATTTTTGGAAAACCATATATATATTTAATTTAATATATGTTTGAATATTAAATATGATTTTATATATATTTATATGATCACTTATACCAAATCTCTTCATCGCTCTCGTTCTGATGTATTCAATCGATTTCTGTTATCAGCTTTGATCACTGTACTCGTGCCGATTTGCTTTGCTTGGACTCGTAACTCAATTTCCACACCCGTATCAGTGTGCGTATCTGTGCCATCTTCTCGCGAATATCTAGCCTCGAAAGGTGAGCAATCACTCACGATTAACGTTCTTTTATTTATTAAATTTGATTTCAATTGAAACGACAATTGAAATATGCTGTTGTTAGTTAATTACACTGTTATGTATGCTATTGCCTGTATCAGTTCACCTGTGACATCTGACACCATTATCTGTTAATTATTTATGCGTTGATAATACAGTTTGGCTGATAATTGATTGATTGTTGATGTTTATATTGGACGTTAAATTGTTAATGTTAAAATGATAAATAATGTGAAATTGAACTCGATATAGGATAGTTAAATGTTAAATTTGATTAACTGACATTTGTATAATATGACCCCTTTAACTGTTGAATTTATTGACACGTAAAATTTGTTTAATTTTATTTTGAACCACTGAATGTATGTTGTTAAACTGATGATGTATGAAATTGTAAATAGATGATAAGTGAAAAACCGTAATGTAATAATCTTTAATCTACATGAAATGATAGTGTAGATTCTAGAAATAATTATATTAATTCGTACAAATAACAATGCGAATTAATACGGTTATTTCGGGATTATTTGAATTGATTATTGGATTAATATTGGTTGTTGTTATTGCTTGTTTATTTACTTTGACACCATCCCAGTTATCACACTGCAAGTTCCCTTTGATATGTTTTGATTTTGAATTGAATTGGAATCGGGTTGAAATGATAAATACCCAAATTGAACTTTGACTTAGGATAGAAAATTAAATAAAAACCCGATTGGTCAATTATTTGATTTAAAAATGAAACGAAGATTTTATTTAATAAAGAATATGGTTTTGAAATGACGTTGGAATTTGAATTTTAATGGAAGGAAAATGTTAATATTTAACAATCTGAAACAAAATATTAACAATGTAATTGATGAAAGAACGATGTTTAACTTTGAAATTATTTAATAATTAAGTTTTGAATTATTTAATAATTAAATAAGATTGAATGATTTAGTGATTAAATTGAATTGAATTCTTTAATAAGTGAAATTGAACTTTTAATAAGTGAATTTTACTTCGTAAATAAATGAAATTGAGTTCTTTATTAATTAAGTCTTGGAAAATATTTAAGTAAGTAAATAAGTGAATTGAATTTCTTTAACAAGAAATAAAATGTGATTTATTGAAATGAATGTAAGACTTGAAATTTAAAGAATTTGGTTTAATGGATTTAATTTAATTTAATTTGTAAGTTTTGATATAATGGCAGTTGAACTTAAGTAATTGATTTTATGAATTGGAAATTAAATAGAAATTGTTTTGAATGATAAATTAACTTAACGAATATTGAATGAAATCGATAAATGAAGTTAGATTGATTTGAATGTTAAATTAAATAAATTTAAATGATTTCGGAATGAAACTTATTTACGAACTTGAATCAATATTTGAATTGTTTTAAATAAATTTGAAATTGAATTATAAGATGTTGAAATGGGAATTTGGAAGTTTTGAAACGTAAATTATGGAAACTGATTTAGAAAGACAAATGAAATGTTGGTTTACAAATTCTATTTGAAATTGAATTTGGTTTTGGTTTTGAAAGTTATTAAATGACCATCGGTGTAATAATACGTAGTTATTAAAGAGACCGGGATCGGATATGGACATACTCTCTGTCGATACCGAAACCACTTTAATAACTAATATACGCGGAGTGTTGATCCAGAACGAAGTGGATGGTTTTGGTGAACGTGTTGACTGAAGAAAGAGAACGATTTTGGATGACCCCTGACATGACTAAAACAGGAGCCGCGCCGGGCCATTGAGGATCGCCATCTCTAGCGGACACACTTCCTCGATACCATATCTATTACTTTTGTGATTCGATTTGGGTGCACCCCTTGATTTGGGAGTGTTGTTTCGCGGTGTTGGGGTAGTAGCTGCTATGCCCAACATCAGTCCGGATCAGGCAACTACTAGTATCCTAGTTGGTATCGCCTCATGTACCTTGTCATACTTGTATTCCATTTATGCGCGACCACTACGATTTTGATTTGTACCTTTAGTATATGGATTGCCCTTTGGTGACTTCCGGTTTTGGGGAAACTACGGTCTTGTATATGCTTTTGGGAATAAAAATGTGTTAAGGGTGGAATGGGCCATGACTTAACGCTATTTTGATATCTTCTTATATTACTGATAGACATTATCTACTTAGCGTACATTACTACATAGTAGATAGTTTAACGGATCCTTAAAGGATGGTTATTCCAAACATCCTTTAAGTTACTTGTATTTCAATTGCTATTTCACTTGAGTTGGATTTATTAATATAAGAATGTTAATCCTGACTCGAGTGTCTTGTGTTTTGCTTTACGCTCGGGTCAGACTGAGAGGTTCAGCTTTCGAGACTCACCTTTGGAGTTGGAGCTTCGCTTGGAGATCCAGCTATCTATCCGGCTTTCAGTATTCGATGATTCCAGTGATGCATTCTGATTTGTATCTGATGTATCGTGTTACTCTTCCGTTGTATCTGGTTTAACTTTGATGTATTTTATATATTCATATAGTAGCTTCATGAACTACTATCTCTTTTATTTCCGCTGCACTTATTACTCTGTGTCTATGATCTGTGATTATTTATTTACTGTATATGTTCAGTTTTGCCAAATTTAAATTAACAACGCGGTATTTTGAGCAATTCAACTCCGGCATGAGTATCTACCTATACACTTATAATGGATGCGAATGGTCCAAAATATCGGGTCGTTACAGAGCATAAGTCAGTCGATTGAATCTGTGCACATTTAAATGCACATGCACGTTTTTTACTTCAGTTGACTGAAGCTCCTAAAGCAGTCGACTGAACTCTGTATAACTGTCATATTATATGAAAAGACACTTCCCTTTCCGAAAGGTTTCCTTCCTCGCAGAGAGTTGCGGCCATTGCTATTCATTAAAATTCTTTCACCAGAAGTAGCAACTATATGTCTACTATATATATGCATGAATATCAAAGATCAAATAACTTAACTTCTTGCTCTTACATGAATTATATTTTTTGAATCTATTGCTCACTTGAATTCAAATATCAATTGCTTACAAACATAACTCTATTTTTTTCAAGCAATCTGAAACTTCCTACTCTCCATATACACACATCATACTTGAGGAAAAGATTATAGGAAGGGTGTACTACAATTGACAAATCTGTGTTATTAAAAGAACACAAAAGGTCCAGACAACCTACTTTGTAATCAAGTCTTGTTCGGTTGCTCGGGCGGTCAATTCCTGTTTGGTTGCTCAGGCAATCAAGTCCTGTTTGGTTGCTCAAGCGGTATAAACCTATTCCTCCGGGTTAAGTGAGGGCTGCTAGTTAAAATTCTAGAAGGAGTCTTAGACTGGACGTAGAACGGGAAGTTCAAACTAGTATAAAAATATCTGGTGTCATCATTTACTTTACTACTATCTTATTTTTCCGCACTAGTTTATAAGTCTAGTTAATATATATTCCATATTACACGATCCTATAGCACAGTAACTTTCATTTGGTATCAGAGCAAGGTCATCTTTTAACCGTAACATTGTTATCTGATATTTTAATATGGAAAATAACACTAACACAAGTTTCCTTGAAGGTCAATCCACTGCATGACCACCACTATTTAACGGATTGAACTATAACTATTGGTCTACTAGAATGAGAATTTATATGCAAGCTAATAGTTATGAAACTTGGAATATTACTCAAGCAGAATATACTATACCTACTACAGAATATTCACAATGGTCTAACACACAAAAACTGGATGCTACTACAAATACCAAAGCCATGAATATGTTATATTGTGCATAAGACAAAAATGAATTTAATAGAGTAAGCATGTGTAAAACAACTTATGAAATTTGGCGTACACTTAAAATTACACATGAAGGTACTAACAAAGTAAAGTAGAGTAAGATTTCTATGCTCAAAAATTAGTTCCAGAATTTCAAAATGAAGCAAGATGAAACAATAAATGAAATGTACTCTAGATTCCAAGATATATATCATTCTCTTTTAGCATTAGGAGAAAAATATACAAACTTTGATATTGTTTCAAAAATCCTTAACTCTCTAATGAATGAGTGGGAACGAAAGGACTTAGCGATCGAAGAATCTAATGACATTTCGACCATTAAAACAGAGGAGTTGATAGGAAATCTAATGTCTTATGAAGTTAATCTCCAGGCAAAACGATGAATATAGCATTCCAAGCAGAAAAGAATGAATCAGATTCAGATGAGGAAGATATGGCGTTCATTGCTAAAAATTTCAAAAAGTTCTTGAAATTCAAAAGGAGTAACAAATTCAGAAACAACAAGAACAGCTCCAGCAACAATAACAACGACAACAAACCATCATCTTCTACTCTAGAATGTTATGAATGTCATAAGAAAGGTCACATCAAGAAAGACCGTCCTGATCAAAAGAGAGATAATTTAAGCACAAGAAAGACATATTCAAAAAGAAAGCTTTCTCTGTCACTTGGGATTATTCTGAATCATCTTCATCATCAGATAGTGACTCAGATAGCGATTCTAAACAAGCCGATGTCTGTTTTATGGTCACAAATGATGAGGTAAGTGATCTGACTTTAGATGATTTATTGGAAATAAACTCTGAATTACTTGACAAATTAAGAAACATCAAAAGAAAGTATAAAGAAACTCTTAAAAAATTATATAGGACTGAAATTGAGGTAGATATGTTAAGAGATGAGAAACAGATTTTAGAAGAAGAATTTGAAACTACTCAAGAATCTTATTCTAATACGACATCTCAACTCTCTATGTCAAGTCAAGAAGTAGAAACTCAAAAGGAAAAGAATGATGCTCTCTTAACTAAAAATCATGATTTTGAAGCTAATATTAAAATATTGGAAATAGATATTTATAGTCTTACAAAATTAGAGGATATTACAAAAAATGTCTCTAATTTTAACAAAGGTAAAGAAAATCTTTCTAAAATTATAGAAAATTCTCAGACTGTTTCAAATAAAAGAGGACTAAGGTATAAGCAAGCTTCTAAAGTTATTCCAAAGAAAAAGGATTCTTTTTATAACAATTTTAAAGGAATAATAATACAACTGAGAAATCTATTTCAAAAGTTGCAAATTATTCTAAATCAATTAAGATTTGGGTTCCTAAAACAAATAATTATTTGATTAGAAACAAATATATAAAATCTTTAATAGAAACTGTTCACAAAAATAAAAAATTTATTTTTTAAAGGAATTCTGAACCCTCTTGGGTTTGGCTTCCTAAGACCTAACTTGTTAGGACCCAAATAAAAGGGTGGGTACCAATGTTAATTCTATATTTTGCAGGTACCACTTAAAAAGAGAGGAAAATGGATATTGGACAGTGGTTGCTCGAAACACATGATAGGAAACAAAGAGATGCTAACAAACATTACCTACTCAGATGGAGCTTCTGTCACTTTTGGAGACAATTCCAAAGGTTATATCATCAGCAAAGGCGATGTGAGCAATAATGGTATATCTAATTTACCTCTTAATACAAATGTTTTACTTGTTAAAAAATTAAAACACAATTTACTTAGCATCAGCCAACTGTGTGACAAAGGATTCAATGTATCTTTTTCTAAAGATAAGTGTATCATTTTTTATCAAAATAAAAATCTTATTTTTGAAGGTTTTAGAGATAAAAATATATATGTATTGAACATGAATATAAATCACGATACTAATATGTGTTTAATAGCCAAAGAAAATGATCCTTGGTTATGGCATAAAAGATTTTGTCATATTAATTTCAAAGCTATAAACAAATTATCTAAAAATGAATTAGTAAAAGGTTTACCAAAAATAAATTTTAAAGTAAACAATATTTGTGATGCTTGTCAAATGGGTAAATTATCAAACTCGTCCTCTAAATCAAAGAAAAATATTTCTACTATACAACCACTTGAACTATTGCATTTGGATCTTTTTGGTCCAACTCAAGTTCAATCCATAAACCATAGCAAATATGTGTTTGTTATAGTAGATGATTTTTCAAGATATACTTGGACTATTTTTCTGAAAAATAAAAGTGCCACTTTTGAAAATTTCAAAACTTTTGCTATAAGAATTCAAAATGTCAAAATTTAAAAAATTTAAAATATTAGAAGCGATCATGTAGGTGAATTCGAAAATGAAGCTTTTGAACATTTTTGTAATAAAAAGGAAATTTACCATAATTTTTCTTTTCCTAGAACAACACTACAAAATGGAGTTGTAGAAAGGAAAAATAGAACTTTACAAGAACGTGTAAGAACTTTATTAAACGGAAGCACAATACTAAAACATTTTTGGTCGGAAGCTGTAGCACCTGCTTGTTATGTTCTGAATCGTGTTTCCATCCGACCACTAACGAAACAGACTCCATATGAACAGTTTCATGAAAGAAAACCAAATATTTCATATTTTAAAGTTTTTGGTTCAAAATGTTTTATTTTAAACACAAAAGATCAGCTTGGAAAATTCGATCCAAAATTCGATGAAGGAATTTTCATAGGATATTTGGAACGAAGTAAGGCTTATAAAATTTTTAATAAAAGAACTAAAACAATCGAAGAAACACTTCATGTTTCCTTCAACGAAAATTTTAAGTTTAATAAAAGTTTTGAGGAAGTTGAGATAATACCTAAGACGGTCACAAATACGGTTACTCAAAATAATTTTGAAGTAGATGAAAACATTGTTCATAATTTTGAAGAAAATGAAAACATTGTTCAAAATGAAAATGAATTAAGATCTCATCCTAGGATTTTACGAGATCATCCAGTAAAAAATGTCATAGGAGAAATTGTTTCACATGTCAGAACTAGAAATCAACTTAATCAAATGGGCCATGTAGCATTCCTCTGTAATACTGAACCTAAAAATGCCAAAGAAGCCTCTACTGATGACTATTGGATTATAGCTATGCAAGAAGAGCTAAACCAATTCAAACAAAATGAAGTTTGGGAATTAGTTCCTAGACCGAATGATCAAACAGTCATCGGTACTAAATGGGTTTTCAAAAATAAAGCAAATGAACAAGGAAATATAACTAGGAATAAAGCTAGATTAGCTGCACAAGGATATAATCAAGAAGAAGGAATTGACTATGAAGAAATGTTTGCTCCAGTCGCACGACTAAAAGCAATACGTATCTTACTGGCCTTTGCATGTTTCATAAATTTAAACTTTATCAAATGAATGTTAAAAGTGCATTTTTAAATGGATATATAAAAGAAAATGTTTATGTTGAACAACCTCCTTTATTTTCATATGCAGATTTTTCAGACCATGTCTATAAACTTAATAAAGCCTTATACTGTCTAAAACAAGCATCCCATGCTTAGTATGAACGTCTTAAAAGCTATCTTATAGATTCTGGTTTTGAAATTGGGAAGGTTGATCAAACTCTTTTTACTAAACGAAACAAAAAGGATATTTTAGTTATTCAAATTTATGTTGATATTATTTTTGATTCTACAAATGATAAGTTATATAAGGGATTTTCTAACATAATGACCAAAGAATTTGAAATGTCACATATGGGAGAATTATCTTATTTTCGTGGATTACAGTTTAAACAATTAGATAATGGAATTTTTATTAATCAAGAAAAATATTATAATAATCTAATTAAACGCTTTGGTATGGAAAATACTTCTGCCAAACCAACTCCAATGAGTAAAACAATACATCTCAATAGAGATGAAGATGGCAAGAGTGTTGACCAAAAATTATATCAAAATATAATTGGATCATTATTTTATTTAACTACTAGTAGACCTGACATAATGACGAGTGTTTGTTTATGTTCTCGATTTCAATCAAATCCTAAAGAATCACATATGCGAGCGGTGAAACCAATATTACGTTATCTAAGCAAAACCAAAGATTTTGGACTTTTCTATCCGAAAGAATGTGCTTTCGAGTTAGTATCATACAGTGATGCTGATTTTGGAGGATGTCGGACAGATAGAAAAAGTACAAGTGGAACTTGTCATTTTATTGGACAACCTCTAGTATCTTAGTTTAGCAAGAAACAAAATTGTGTTTCCCTCTCGACTTGTGAGGCAGAATATATTTCATTTGCTTTAGCATGTGCTCAAGTCATTTACATGCAACAAACACCTCAAGGTTTTGGAATAAATTTATCTAAATCGACTATTTTTTGTGATAATACAAGTGCTATCAACTTATCTAAAAATCCTGTAAATCATTCACGAACTAAACATATTGACATTCGTCACCATTTCCTTCGTGATAGTATTGAAAAGGATATAGTCAGATTGGAATTTGTATCCTTTGAAAATCAACCAGCTGATATATTTACTAAACCATTAAATGAAAATATTTTTATAAAATTAAGAAGAGAACTAGGTATTTTATCATTAAAAGATTTATAATTAATTTCTCTATTTTATTTAAGATTTTTTTTCGATTTTTTTTAAAAGTAGAACTAGCAAGACTCGATCTCTAGTCTCTCACTTACAAGTCTCATGCTTTTCCACTCTACTACACATTACTTCACATCAGAACCATCTTTTAAATTCCCTATATTTTTTTATCTTTTCTTATCTTAAATTTCAACCTTACATTTTTTTTTGACCAATCATCTTTTTCTGGTTGAAATTATTTTCACCTCTAAAGTACTTTCTATTTCTGAAATTTTTGGTATTATAAATATCCTCATTGGTCAAAGTTTATATATCATTTTTTAAAAGAAAGTTTTCGACCAAGCACTCATAATCATGTCTTTCCATGAATCATCTGAATACTCCTCCATCGACTTCTCTTCTCCTAGTTCTGGCTCAATAAATTTACCCACGCCTACACCGATCTATGAACCCGTTCCAATTGTTCCTCCCGGTTATCACACTGGGTATACACCTGAATCAAAACAAGTTCATAGGAATCTAAGCTTCGGATCTCCATCTATTGCTCGTCAAATAGATGATATTCATCACTATCAACGAGAGTCGTTAAGTATTCAAAGGGAAATGTACTATAAGCAGAAGAATCACGGCAGGAGACTCAGCTTACTCGAGAAATTTGCTCTCAAATTTTGTAGTTCGCCTTCATTAAATAAATATGTACATCAACCATCTCCCCAGAGGCCTCCTTATTCTCCAAATTCGTGGGATCGTTCTACCATCCAATCGGCGTGAGAAATCACTAAAATCGAACCGGAGGATTGTACGACTCCCAAGTCTTCTGAGTCTTAAAAATAATTCTCCTACGTATTTCTATTGATTTTTCATCTTGTCTTCTAAATAATATATGTATATGTTATTTCATTGTTCAATAAAATTTCTATATCATCTTTTTCATCTCATTCAGTCGACTAAATAATACAGTCAGTCGACTAAACGTTCTTTTCCAACTTGAATTTTTCCTTTAATTCAGTCGACTGGCTACAGAATCCAGTCGACCGAATTCCCCAAAAATAAACTAAAAACTTTCAGGAATGATTCAGTCGACTGAATCCTAAGCTCAGTCGACTGAACCCTATTATCTATTTTTTATTAACTCATTCAGTCGACTGTTGTTGCATTTCCAGTCGACTGAAACTGGTAACGGGTAAGTTTTGTGCCAAAGAACATTTCAATTCTAATATAAACATATACTATCACACAACTTTTCATTCCTATCATTAGTCTTTTATTCTCTCTACATCTATTTCACCAAAACCCCCAAATTTCCACTTCAATTTCATTACTTTCATTCAAAACCCTAAACCCACTATGCCTCCAAAAAGAGCAAGGCCTTCATCACCTACTATCGATCCATCGGAATCTCGGATAAGAAATCGGCTTCACAATGAGAGAGCTGCTCAAAGATTTGACAAAATGAAGAATTCTATAATCTTCGAAGGATCTTTCGTCAAATACCCTGATTGTTCATCTTATGCAATTCAAGATCTCACAAGGAGAAGTGACTTGGAATCTCTACTTGAATACACTGCTAATAGCATCAAGATAAACCATCTTCTCATTAAACTCTTCTACGCAAATCTCAACTTAGATCATCATAATATTCAAAATCCCGATGATTGTGTTTGGACCCTTGTTTGCGGCGTAAAGATTTTCTTGCCTCTTGCTCAACTTGGAAGGATTCTCCAATGTCCATTCGAAGAAGAAGAATTAAGTGAAATTGATGTAAATATGGATTCTAGAGATAGAGTTAGCCATCTTTTTCTTTCTGATGATATGACGAAACTCAAAGCTATTGCACTTCGACCCAAGGCCGATATTATGCACTGCGCTCTAACCCACACCATCAACCATAGAACTGGTAGCCATGAAAAGGTATATAGATGCGATTTCCAATCGCTTTATGCTATTTGGGTGAACGTTCCGTTAACTACAAGGCCGTATGAAAACAATTCACTACGGCGCATATATCATGCGGATTATTAAGCATTTTGAAGTTCCTTTTCCCGACTCGGACTATTCAGCAATTGGTTCCTTGAACACCAAAACTCTAAGCCTAATGGGTCTCCCAAAGCAATGTCGTAGCCATACTATTATCAATTTCAAACATTGGCTAGAGAATCAAGCATTCGGTCACCCTCAACCACCCTCTACACAACATGCTCCCCGAGTCGAAGCAACAACCTCTTCTCAACCACTACCTCTATGGGAATTTAATGAAATTCAAAAAATTGGACCACAAGCTCAACTACAAGAGGCTTTGACCATTGTCTAGAAATCAAAGGCTTTTAGACCAACGCCTAACTCATGTCGAGACAAATGTTTCCCATGTTGAGAAAACTGTCACCAAGGTGAATAAAAAGCTTAATCACATAAAGGGCTTCTTGAACAATATTTGGGAAGTGATATCGTGTGGACAACCTTCCTCCACATCCGTTCATATACCTACCGCTCAAGGGAAGCGACCTCAACTACACTTTACTTGGTCGACTTTTGAAGAAGGACGGGAAGAAGAAGTGGAGGGAGAAGAAGTGGGAGGTCAAGGAGGTGATTCCAGTGGAGACGAAGAAGAAATTGAGGGGGATGATGAAGAGGAAGACAGTTCCGAAGATGACGAAAATGGTAATGAGTAAGTTGCTTGTTTTTCTATTAGTTTCAATATTTTGAAAAAATGGTATGTTATATTTTTGAAACAATGGTAGGTCCTTTATTTGATTTGTCTATGTAATATATGTGACAATTTGGCTATGTGATGTATGTGACTCTTTGTTGTTTTGAATGCTACTATGATAATCCATCTTACTTACATACTCTTATACTCTTAGATTATATATGTTATTAGATTGAAAACTCTCCTTTTTGTCGACGACAAAGGGGGAGAAAGATATTGCTCTATCACTATTTACTGGGAAATAGAAGCACAGACAAATTCAGAGGGAGAAACAAAATTGAAAGATAAGGCTAGCATATATTCAGGGGGAGATAGAATAACAAAGCATGAAGCAATATTGTTGAGATTCATTCATATCACAAATGAAGTTGTCATCATCAAAAAGGGGGAGAATGTTAGATCTTACGTTTTTATTAATGACAAGAAATTCAACCGACACGAAGGTTCATGAATCTACGGTAAGGAACTACGAAGACCGGACTCAATAATTCAAAGTATGGTTCATATATACATATGTTGTTTAGAGTCTTAGTTTAGTTTTAGCTACGTTAAAATCTTTCCTCAAGTTGTTCACTCCTCACATATATACCAAAGTTTTTTTCACGACTTTTTAAATTTAACTTCTCAAACATTCCTTCAAAATGAGTTTCTGAAATTATTCAGTTCAGTCGACTGAACTCATGCACTTAGTCGACTGAACCTGTGTATATAATTTTTTTATAAAATGCACAGACCATTCGATTGAGTGCATAAGTCAGTCGACTGAATCTGTGCACATTTAAATGCACATGGACGTTTTGAATTCAGTCGACTGAAGCTCCTAAAGCAGTCGATTGAACTCTATATAACTGCCATATTTTATGAAAAGACACTTCCCTTTCCGAAAGGTTTCCTTCCTCGAAGAGAGTTGCGGCCATTGCTATTCATTAAAACTCTTTCACCAGAAGTAGCAACTATCTGTCTACTATATATATGCATGAATTTCAAAGATCAAATAACTTAATTTCTTGCTCTTACTTGAATTATATTTTCTGAATCTATTGCTCTCTTGAATTCAAATATCAATTGCTTATAAACATAACTCTATGTTTTTCAAGCAATCTGAAACTTTCTATTCTCTATATACACACATCTACACACATCATACTTGAGGAAAATATTATAGGAAGGGTGTACTATAATTGACAAATCCATGTTATTAAAAGAACATACAATGTCAAGACAAACTACTTCGTAATCAAGTCCTGTTCGGTTGCTAAGGAAGTCAAGTCATGTTCGGTTGCTCAGGCGATCAAGTCCTGTTCGGTTGCTCAGGCGGTATAAACCTATTCCTCTGGGTTAAGTGAGGGCTGCTAGTTTAAATTCCCGAAGGAGTCTGGGACTGGACGTAGAACGGGAAGTTCGAACCAGTATAAAAATATCTGGTGTCATCATTTACTTTACTACTATCTTATTTTTCTACACTAGTTTATAAGTCTAGTTAATATATATTCCATATTACACGATCCTATAACACAGTAACTTTTAAAGTCAAGACCAAGGAATGAAAGCATATGGATCATTATTGATAGCCTAACTAAATGTGCTCACTTCATTCTGGTAAAGGCCACAAGAACGGCGCTAAAGTTAGCCGAGATATAGATTAAGGCAGAAGTGAGATTAGTGACTAAGACCTAACATTTTCTTCTGAGTTTTGATGTAGATTATAGAGTGTTTTGGGATCGGAGTTGCACATAAGTATTGCGTACCATCTATAGACAGATATGCCGCCTACAAAGGTCAACAAAGTACTAGAAGGTCTGCTGAGATCTTGTATTTTGATTTTAGGGAATCATGGGAAGATCGCCTACACTTGGTGGAGTTTTCATATAACAATAGCTACCATAGTAGTATTGGGATGACACCATTTGAAGTGTTATAGGGAAAGCCGTCTAAATCACTAACTGTTGGTTAGAGACAGGGATAGGATCGTATTAAGACTAGATGGTATGAGAGATGCTATTGAGAAGGTAGAACTGATTCGGTCTAGAATAAAGGCTGCACGGTCTTGGAAAAAGAGTTATGGCGACACAAGGAGGAAAGAACTTGAGTTCGCAGTAGGCGACCATGTGTTCGTGAAGGTTTCACCAGTACGAGACGTGCGCTTTGGGAAGGATGGAAAGTTAGCACCTAGATATGTAGGTTTCTTTTCGATTATAGAGAAGGTTAGAAAAGTGGCTTACAAAGTGGAATTGCCAAGTAGTTTTGTGGTGTTCCATAATGCCTTTTACATATCACATTTGCGGAAGTGTAGTAGGAATTTGGAGGCAGTAATTAATCTGAAAGCAGTAGATGACTTAGTCATAAAGCCAAACATGACCTATGTGAGGAAACCAATTCAGGTAGTAAACTAGGATGAGAAATGTTTTCAGAATAAAATAGTAAAGCTAGTATGTGTCCAGTGGTGTGAAGATCGGGAGGGCTATACATGGGAAATGGAGGAAAAGATTAGGAGGGCTTAACCAGATAATTTTTGGCTTAGCATATTTGTTTTATGTATCGTATTAGACTATATATATGAGAATCATGGTTGATTGTTTTGTATTAGTAGATGGAAAAGTACCTTTTTGTTATGGCATGTGGGTGGGGAATTTATGTAGGTATGCTAGAGTAAGCATGAGATGAGTTGGCAAAAACTACAATGCCTTATTTGAATTTCAAGGGAAAAATTCCTTTTGTGGGAAAGCCTGTAACACCCTATAATTAATAATTAATTGATTAAAGAATTAATTATTGGAATGACGAATTAAATAGGAAAATTTATTAAAAAAATATGGTTAGCATTTGGATGGACACTTGTTTGCTATATAAGGCCGGTTATAAAAGACAAGTTAAGTAAGAAAGAGGGTAATGAACAAACGGGAAAAAGAGTATGAGGACAAAGGCCAAAATTATTATCGAACAATAAGCATGATTCTTTCCTTATTTCTTCATTTCATTTTTGTTCTAATTAAAAGTAAAATAAAAGCTAGTGAATAGAACTAATGCTAGCGGCCTAAATAAAGCAAATAAGAATAAGGAGAAGAAAACGAAAGCTGAAAGAGATTAAGAAGATTAAAACAAGATTATGTAAAGATCTAGGTGAGTAATACTAAACCTTTTTTACCATTTTCTTTGTGTTTGATTTCGGTTTGGATTTAATATGATGAGGATAGTGTTTAATAGGATAAATGATCTACTAATGAATGTTTTAGGGAGTATAGTTTTGCATAGGAAGTTTAGTTATATTTCCCTACTCTAATAATTTCAAAATGCTATAAAATTTTAATATGATGTTAGAATCATGATTCTAGAAATAGGTTTTCAAATTGAAGAATTTTCTACGTCAAAATCATTAGTTATGAATTTTTGAAGGAAAAATGTCTAGCTAATAAGTAAGAAAATATCCAAAAAATATAAATAAGAGTAAAACAAGTTAAAAAATTATTCATGAATTTTTGGAACATTATAAAGATTTTCTAATCTAAAACAATCACCACCGAAGGGAAACTACGTTAGTTGAAGGTGATTATGCAGAGAACCAAGAATTATTAAATAAACTTGATGAAATTAATGTTAAATGATTAGGAGACAAGATCCCACATAAATGTTGAAAAGATAAATACAAAACATTGTCACTAACGGAAAATGAAGTCTTAATGTATCAAATAGCGACACGTTAAAAGGGTGATAACATATGTGTCATACTTTATTTGATACGAAACTGAAGTGGCTAGGAAACATTAAGAAAATAAACTGACCATCTACGGTTGAAGGTAGTGAATTGCTATAGGAGTTAATGACTTTTGGGGAGGTCAATACTGCGTAGGGATGTACTATAGTAAAAGACAAAAACATTGGCAAAGTTCTAATGCCGAAAGGTGTAGTTGAGGATTATGTCGAAAGACGAAGGGCATAATAGGGAACTGAGCTAGGGCCATTACGTCATTTGAGCTGAAAGTGTAGCTAGGTATACCAAACTAAGGCTGAAAGAAGGTAGGGAAGTCTTGCACTGTAATATGAATAAGTCGTATTGCACCGCATGCGAATGAGGGCAGGGTTGTACTGTGCCAAGTTGAAATAAAATCGAAATATAATATAGGACAATTAGCTGAAGCTCGGGGAGCTTAAGATGACTAAGTAGAAGAAGAAACTACAAAAGAATATCGATTCGAAATGTTATTGATGCCGAGTGGTAACGCTCATTCGAATACACACCTTGGGAAGGTGAGGAGAGGCATTCAACTTTCGATGGAACATGGGACATTTAGCCAGGTCGTACGCTCTTGTAACAGCAAGTGACCGATTCTTTACTATATAACTAAAGAAAGATGAGACTACATGTGGTTGATTCTTTTCGGTATAAAATAAATAAAGAAGAAACCACATGCAATTGATTATTTGTAGTGTAAATTAAATAAATACGGAACTACGTGTGGCTGACTCTTTACAGTGTAAATTAAATAAAGACAAAATTACATGTGGATGATTCTTTGCAATGTAAATCCAATAAAGATGAAGCTGCATGTGGCCGAATCTTTGCATCGTAAAATAAATAAAGACGAAATTGCATATGGCTTGTTCTTAACAGTGTAAATTAAATAAAGATGAAACCGCATGTAGTTGAGTCTTTGCAGTATATACTAAAGAGAAAACTGAACTACTTAGAATTGTGCTTTGCAGTTCAAATTAAGGAGAAGCCAAACTACACTAAGTATGCATTTCGGGGAATCGGTTTCAGATGCTGAACTGGTTAAGACGAACTGTGTATTTTTAAAGTGTGGAATATAAAGGGTGCACTTGGAAATTGGAACATTAGGGAGGTATTTTCGGTAGTTGCGTTTTCATGCATAGTTTTAGAGGGGAGGTTCAACTAACATGAACATAAGGATTTTAGGGATAACTTAAATTTTACTTGAGTAGTACTAATGTTTCATTTATGTTTAACGTTTATACCAATGAGGGGAAAATTTGTTCTATATATGGCGGTATGGTCTCATTATATGTTATTATTCACATCAGACTATATATCTAACCCATATTTTTATTTATGTTTCCCCCCGTAAACTGGCGAGTACTCATTTGAGTAGGTAGAGTTTATGGGTCTAGGCGAATACCAAGCAAATGGCTTTGTTAGCAAATATTGCTTATTTCCTCCATTTAAAGAGCTTGAGATAACATCAACATATTTTAGCTTAACACTATACTATGTAATTTTGTACTGTAATTTGACCTTACGTAGGCATAATTTTGGGGTTAATTTGAAAAGTGTATGCAATGAACACTATGTTGGTTTAATTGTAATGTAAATATTTTAGCTGATCAGATAGCTTAGACTATTTTATATTTACCGAATTCACACTAGTCGCTTGAAAATAATTCTAGTAATGACTGCAGCATCATTAGTGTTCATTTTTCGGTCTCTAAGTGGGTTATGTTACACTCCTAATGTCGCTCAAAGAGATAAAGTTAGCGTCACACGCACCTAAAGGAGTTGATTCTCTAATAGGGTCTTGGCGTGGTTCGGGCATACAATGGGAGGTATTGTTAATAAGTTACTTCAACTTGGGATGTCAAGTGATATGGGTGCCTTCAAGGAATGTCTCACCGAATGATTAGTTTTCACTAGTTCCCTCGACTTCATCTTCTCCTCCCTCCTCTTATCCTTCTCCTCCTCCTTCAACTCTCTCATTGCCTATACTCTCTTCCTCTCCTGTCGCTCCCACATCTATACTCTTCTCCTTCATTTCCCTCGTCTCCTACGAGATATTCATCAACCTCTTGATTCTCTTATTCTCCAAAATCATTATCATTGGAGCTAGGAACCTCTTTAATTTTCCATAAGGAGCCAGAGGGCCTCGAGAAGCTTAGGCCACTCAACGAGTAAGTGGTTCAGCTAGACACTTCTGTCATTGTAATGAAGCTGAAGCTAACACATGTGATTGTTGGTTAGGATATATGAGGTTTTCCTTAGATCTAAGTTGATTCCCTTTAGGAATCGTAGAGTTTCCTCTTGATCGGGAGTTGGAGCACAGTGAGGAATATCTACGAAAGATGTAAAAGAAAAGTTAGTGCTTGAGCAGAAGGGGCTTAGGGGCGATGAAATAGCTAGACAAGATAACTTGCGTCTGGAAAACTAATATCAGTTGAACCCTTCAAGGTACCAGACGAAGAAATACTCGTCCTTAAAGTGGCTTCTTTAGTTGTGAATCCCCTCGACAACCTTCCATCATTTGAAGGCTTCGATTATCATTAATGATAGGGTCTCTTTCCTTCTCTTAATTTTAAGCAGAAAGGATTACTCCTCGAAGATTGGAGGTCGACTCAGGTGCATCACAAAGATAAGGTAAAGAGAATTTACGATGGTGTAGCCATTTGGATGAACTTAGGATGTAGCTAGCCAAGTGATTGGAGAAGGATCTTTTAAAACTCATTGAATGGAGGCAAGGCTCCAGAAAGGCACATGTATCGATTACATGCGGTATAACCTACTAGAGGAAGATGAGCCCATTTGTGGGGCTTGGTGAGTAGAATCTCATTCTCGAGAATTCTATGTAGCTAATAGACTCACTTTGGTTCTGCTATGGTAAGATTTTGAAGGCGTGGCATTTGGAGGGTTATCCAGAGTCATGAGGATGGGCCGATTGTCCTCTGGGATGAAAGGGCCATGATGCCTTTTTAAAGAGGCATCTCAGAGTTGAAGCTCTTATGTGATTCGATGCCTTACTCTTGATGGAGTAGAAGTAGATGTAGGGGCAGAAGATGAGCTTGCTTCTGGCAGTATGGAAGGGCCAGCACTAGAATGATGATGTGAAGATCGTCTAAGGTTAGCAATTATATACTGAAAACTTGATAACAAATGTGGTCAGGTATAATTTATTTTGACCCTTTACTTTGATTAAAACTATGTAGCCTATGTATGGAGTTTAATTAATGTCGACGTGCATTGACCGATCAGATTTTGTACATTGACCAGGGCAGTGCAATGTGTCAATCTATGCAGTGTGTGTCATATGTCCATGGCACGACATATGTAAATACTTTATGTAGATATCCCAATCATGTTGGCAAATGATCTCAATCACACTATGGAACTGTGTAGCGGGTTTTACCTATTATCGTTGAAAGCATGATACTATAACAATTATCCACGACGATGGATAGCTTTTCTTTATATAATCACGTGATTGTGTGATTTAGTTCAAAGTGATGGAACTTGAATTCACTAAACATTAAAGTGTACCTAATGTTGAGATTCCTTAGTAACGCCTCACTAAAACCAAGGCCCTGATCCATGTTCATGAACAGCCAAAAGTTTGACCTCTTCCCTTTTACCAACTTTGCGCATGACTTGGTGGTTTCTTTATCAAGCCTGAAGCTATCTAGGGTTTTCTCTTACCCAAAGTTGACCATGGTTTTCCAGGAGGAAGTAGAGATGGCAAATGGGAGGTAACTAGTAGGAGTGTGAACATAAGACAATGGTAGCGGCATGGCGATGATGACTACGAACTGAACAACATTGGGATGAATCCATCCACCAACCTTAGATATAACATCGAGGAGGTGATGGTAGTGGGGTTGATTGAGAATATGGTGATACTTGTGTGTGATTGGTCCATGATGACTAATTTAAAAGATCAACGACTTAGTTAGTGTGGACCTTGGAAGAGATGGCAGCGATGTTGAATTCATCGAGAGAATTGTTTGTTTGAAATATGCAGAGGCAAAGAAAGCAAATGCATGGAAAATGAGTGTAAGACTTAGAAAATTTTCTAGGTCTTTCTTTTATGAAACCATGATGATACTGACTTAATCATGTTGGTACCTCGTATATATGAAAAAGGAGAAGAAAGGAAAAAAGGAAAAGGAAGCTACCTAATTAAGAGATGTGTAGCTTCTAGAAAATTGAAGACTTCAACCTTTCTACAGAAAGAAGTGAATCAACAAATATATAAACCGATGAACTAATGTCCTTGGAATGGATGTGAAGCTTCAAGATAACAATCGAAGGATTGAGGACTTATTTACATATAGCATTTGATCGCTTGTCTCGATCCAAGCAAGCTTTGTTATCACGTAAGCATACTTTAGGGATAAATGTTATCTGACATTTGAACCAAGTGACATCTCAATGGATCTGAACTTCAAGATGACAAAGAAATGGATCAAAGAGATTAGATATGTGGAGCATAAGAGTTTGGCTGAGTTTTGAACAAGGCCAAACAAGTAGGTACCATGTGTTTGAAGATGTCGGTATTGACAGGTTTGAAGATGAGGGACCCACTTTGAGCTATTGGTGATGCTAGTCGAACCTTAGAAGAAAAAGACAAAATATGGATGGATAAATCATGTCGATACCTACATGATTTGGCGGAGCAATTTTATTGGCAAGGGCCCAAAGCTTGAGGAATTAAGAAAATACAAAGAAGAATCAAAAAGGCAAGGTAGCAAAAACCATGTCAATAGTGACAAAATCGTGTTGGTACTGAGAGGTTTCAATTGACGTTTTCTATATGTTCTTCATGTCTGAAAGCTTGGATCTGATTTCTTACTTGTTCATACGAGAGCTAGCATCTTTGGAGAAATGATATGACTATAAATACATATGATACAACAACTAAATAAGAATTTTTAGATCTTTATCTCGATTTCAGCAACTAAGTTCCGCCGTTTCTCTTTCTCAACTATTTCCTCTTGGAAATCATTGTGTACTTGGTGGAAGTTATCAGATTTAATCGAAATAAAGTTGATATTGGACGTTGGCTATTGAGTTAAGGCCAAATCACTTTAAAAATAGTGTCTTTCTTCGATTTTCATTTCATTTTTGATTGATTATTCTCATTTTTATTTGAATTAGGGTATTGTATTAATTTTTGATGCAACACAGGCTTTCCTAAGGTTTATCTTCATACACATGTTCTTGTTCATTGCTAAAAAAAGTGTAAAATACCTACTTAATACTACCAACGCCACACGATGACATATTTTTGGCGTCGGCGCGACATCGATAAGTCGTAGGTAGTTAACTGCCTATGAAAGCTACCTGACGCCTAGCTGACAACAAAAATGTGGCATTAGTGCGATGTTAATATGTTGTGGTCCATATATCTACATAACCCACCCTTCAAATCTTCCACCCCTTCAAAAAAAGAACAAAAAAATCCATCGCCCCTTCAACCGTTTGCCGCGATTCCTTTAAACCGCTGTCGTGACTCCTTTAAGCTACCGCCAACGCCGCTTTGATTGCCGTCGCATCCCCTCTGCTTGGCTTCGACATCGTGAAGCCGTTTAACATGCCCAAGCAAGCATCGCTGCTCCTCCTTCATTCGTCGCATGCTCTCTACCAGCTGCTCCATCCCCTCTGCCTGTCCCTACGTCCCCTCCGCTTGCCCATCTCCTGCTATGCTCAAACAAACATTACCCTCTGCCTTACACCAAGCCCTCCATCATCGGTATGATTTAGTACTCTGATTCATTATTTTATTTAATGCTCTGATTTGATTAGTTTCGTATAGTATAGTTGGTATGGATTCATTGGTGTAGATTTTTGTTGGTATATGATCGTTGGTATATGATTTGCATGTTCATTTTATTCTGAAAGTATTCGATAAATTCATTATTATTGGTATGTTACCAATAATGAAACCTCATAAATGTTTAGTTTAGCTCTGTCTAATAAGCACCATGTATGATCGTTATATAGATACTTGTATTTTAACTAAAATGGAAATCTATATTGATCTGATATGTTATTTGTCGGGTTTTTCCTAATATTAAACAATTTATCGATGTAATAAATCGATATTTCAAATCAAATGGTTAACAAAATTTCAGTTGAAATTCCTTTATGTTTTCATGAATGCTTTATTGCATATGATATAGGTAACAAAGGGAAGTGCTATAGAAATTTTGTTACTCAATCGATTTAAAATGATTTAGGAAATTTGAATATCATTAGATTTGTAATGGAAAGTGGGATGGCTATCCATTAAAAATGTGTTCAAATCCTTAGGTTATATAGCTTGGAATTATTTATGAATTCCATTAACAATTAAATTTATTTGTAAAAAGTGGAGAATTCCATTATTAATTAAAATTAATAATATAAATAACACGATTATATTAATGAAATAAATAATAATGTTATCAAAATAATAAGAACAGTATATAAATAACAATGTTATTACATTATTAATAATAAAATTAATAATAGTGTTATTAAAAGTAATTTCAAAATTAATAGTAAAATTCAAGGACCACTAGCTCAATTGGCTAGTAGAATGATTCTTTAGACTATGGTTCCATGGGTCATGAGTTCGAACCCTAAGACATCAAAATGAGTGCTTGATTTGAATCACTCTTACTATCAAAAAAATTACTAATAAAATTAATAATGGTGTTAAAATTAATAATATAATTAATAATGTTTTTAAAAGTAATAATAAAAATAATGCTACAAAAGTTAAATATGTTATTAAATAGATGATAGTAATGTTATTATTAATGTTTGATGTTATTGAAAATGTAAGAATAATATAGTATTGCGTGAAAATAATGTAATTTTTGTTTATATGCAAAGTATGAAAGATGTATTATTTGAAAGATTAAAATTGGCTGTATAGGAAAGCTATAAAAGGAAAGATACCATTGCACTTTGGAAATGGCATGGATGCATTCATAAAAGTTGAATCTTGTAATAAAACAAATATGAGAGATGTTTAATGTCCATATTTAAAATGAATTTGCCAAAAACTTAAAGAGTATATACCATGATATTACATTTTACATCAATATAGTTTTATGCCAAACTATAATGTGTGGGTATATCATGGAGAAGGTGACCACATTGTACAAGAGGATATCTTAAATATGGATGTAGATTGATGAGCCCCTGATTGAATGTATATATAAATGTAGAAAATATAATCACTGAAATGGTTCATGATGTTGTTGGTCCGAGTATGTGGACAGATGAACCAGACTTGAAGAAAGATCTTAACTCGAAAGCAAAAAATAAATTTAGCTTGTTAGAAGTATTAAAATGACCACTGTCTAAAAGTTGTAAAATATACACTTGTCAATGACATCTAGGTTAGTTGTTATAAGATCTAAATACAACGCATCAAAAAACCTAACAAATGCAAGTTTTTGCTTGTGTAAAGAAATGCTTCCACCTGACAATGTATTGGCAGTGAACTGGTACCCATTTAAAAAGGTGGTCTTTACCTTTTGGATTATCGTATGAAAAAATTGACACACATCCAAGAAGATGCATGATTTACTGAAAGGAATATAAAAATCCAATATTATGGAAATTCTGTAAAAAAAACCCTAGATATAAGTCGACAAAAACCAATGGTGAAGGTGTACATTTGATTAGAATGAAATATTTCCTGATTACATCTAGATTACACAGGTTATATGCATTTGCGCTGCTATCGCGAAATGCATGCTATGGCATAGCGAATGACAATGAGATGAAGGTATTTTACATTATCCTTCAATCTTGGAAACATTTTAATTGGACATATCATGATTTTGCTATAGAATCATGTAATGTTAGAGTTAGACCATGTTTTTGTAATGCCATTTACTTCATTTGATAGGCCTTATTAAATGTGGCCGGCTATTTTAAAACCTATAATCTCCTTCCATGGATGTTTTTGAAGAATCAATACATGTTACTAACTGTAACTGTTACTAGACCTAAACATCCAAAAACGGGACATACATGTACTTGCAGCCTTTAGTTGATGAGCTGAAAAAGATATGGACAAAGGGTGTTGCTACGTATGACGTTTCAAAATTTTTAACACATTAGCTTCCTAGTTATGGATGATAAGCGATTTCCTACATATGGGATGCTTGTAGATAGAGTACCAATGAAATTTTTTGCTTATCCAATTTGGATGGATTAACAAAATCATTTCGACTTACAAATGGTGGCAAACAGTGTTAGTGGGATCGACATATCATTTTTTGCACGTAAATAATCTTTTTAGATTTGATAAGAAATTTTTTAGACAGAAGACGACTATTACTTTAGAGCCACCTACCATTCTGAGTAGCGTAGAAGTGTACAAGCTCAAGCAAATTATCTTAAAAATACACGAGATAGGAAAAGAGCCAAAATTCTTGGTAAAGAAGAATTTCACAATTGGTGCGAAAAAAGTACATTTTAGGAGTTACCGTATTAAAAAATCAAAAACTTCGACACGATATAGATGTAGTTCATAACGAGAAAAATGCATTCGAGAACCTTTTTAACATGATGATGAACGTGAAAAGGAAAAAAAGATGATTTAAAATCAAGAAAGGATACTGCGTTACATTGTAATCATCCTGAGCTTAAAATTTATAGAGAACAACCAAATTTCAATCGTCTTACTTGTTATAAGTTGGAAATAAATGCCAAAAAACTATTGGAGTGGGTTCATCCACACTTAGTAAGCTAATTTGGAGAGACCTGAAATGGATATGCCTAACCATTGTGTAAATTAGATAAAATATTTCCTCATGGAGTTTTAACGGCATGCAATATCCACCCATACTACAAACTAAATCTTTATGCGAGGATCAATGTAGTACAGATGTATATGTCCTTTTGAGAGGTACATAGAACCCAAGTAGGATTTATATTCTTTTTCATATAATTAATAACTTTTTCGAACATTTGCGTATAAAGGTATCAGGGTCACCTTAAAAAGGTTAAATAAAGAGCACACGTTGAACGTTCAATATGTCAAGCATATATTGTTAAAAAAACATCCACATTTTTTAGTTACTGACTTGAAGACCATGCTAAATTAAATTCTAATAGCAGTTCTAGTAATGATGATGCTATGAATTAGTCATTTGACATTTCTCCTTTTGTTTTTCAAAAAAGTGGATGTTCGTTTGGTGAATGGATGGATGGAAGTTTCTAAACACTTAAATAGTTTGTTGTAGATAGAACAAGGGTGTTTATCAATTGTAAAGAATTTTCGAAGCTTATCAGATTTCTAAGAATATATTTGTTTTTTACTGTTAATACAATGCTATATATCATAACCATATTTATATTAACAAAGCAATTGTTTAACAGCTAGTTTGAGCAACAAAATCCAATGGTTCAACCCAATAAAGGATTCAAGGCTTGGTTTCAAAAATATGTAACCATATATAGCAATTGAATAAATTTAATAGTTTATTACATATATTAATGTGTATTAATTTAATTTAATAGATTGTTGATAATGGAATCAGTGATATTTGTTATAAAACTCTTGTATTTGGTCTATTTACGAAATACAAAAAATGCCCAATCATGTACGTGAATGGCTTTAAATTTCGCAAGTGGAGTTTGGTGCTGGTACAATAGTGAGGTATGTGTTAAAGGCAATGAATAAAATGATGGTTTACAAGATTATTATTTAGTGTTACTGGAAATAATTGAACTCGCTTATTCGACAATATTGGAGCTTAATTTTTTTATTTAAATTCAAGTAATCCGATACTACTTTACATTATATACATAAAAGTATTCCTCTTCTTGAGGTAAACCATAAAAGGTGATATAATGAAAATGATCCATTTGTGCTAGTGATGCAGCAACATAAGTTTACTATGCTCCCTATCCTACCATGAACAACAATGAGGAGGATTGGTGAGTTGCCATTAAAGCAAAACCAAGATGGTTATTCCATGGGGACATGATCATAACCAATGATCAGTCGTACCAAAATGATTTATAGTACAAGGAAATACTCCAAATAACAAAAGATACCAATGATATAGGGTAACTTAACAATGGAGTATTTGTCGAAGTTGAATTAATGAAGACGTAAGGTTAATGATGATGTCGAAGTTAACAAACATGTGTAGGATGATGATATTGATAATAATGTTGACAATTGGTAGCATATGTATAATTGACCATAAGACTTATTTTATATATGCGCATTATTTTCATTTTTCTCTGTTGTTAACAATCTATTGTGAAGGTATATGTGTGCATGTCGTGGTAACTAAATGTAAAATAAAAATTAATTTTGTGTTTATACAACTTGAAATCAAATCCGTTTAATTATTGTTTTTATTAGGTCAAGTTACATACCATTATTCCATTGTATACACCTTGAAACAACTTATTCTAATTACTTCTCCAGTTGAATGTCGTTTTAAAACATAAGTTACATATCCGTTATTGTATAGTATACATATCGATATCTGTATTTTTATAAAAATATATAACTAGTCGTAGACACAACATGGTGGATCCTCATCAAGTCATGGTGGATCTACTCATCAGATCATAGTGGATCCCACTTACCCGAGCTTGATGCATATACGATGTCTTCTTTTATTCAGACTGATGCACCTGTTGATGTTATTGGTCTATCCACTCATGCAACTGAGAAGTACTCTTCCTTTACCCAACGAGTTGATGTTTAAGAGAAAAAACGAGGATTGGGGTGAATAGTTGCTTATTTTAATACAAAAACAATCAAACTTACACACTTATACACTCATATACATGGTTACAATGATAATATCTTTTGACAAGATATACATACATACATACATGTATATATAGTACTAACTAAATACACTTACATACATTCATACATACATACATACATACATATATATATCTGTGTTTTTGTGTGTGTATACGGTTACGATTTCAGCAGCAGCACCACATCCAATGCCCTCCGTAAAGGCATGCTTACATGGACCATGGCATTCTAGCCCACATTTACTAATATTCCACATGATTTGAAGAAGGTCAAGTTTTAGAAGTTTATGGTAAAATAATTTTATTACACGACACACAATATAAATATGTGTATGTCATTTTATCCATAATATATTCAAATTGCATTTGTAGAGAAAATTTGCTTAGAGAGATGACATTTAAAAAGAAATGGTGAAAAAGGCCTAGGCATCCTAAAATATTGGGAGTGGACATATGGTATGTGTAGGAATGGAAAAAAGCATCCACCACTTACCCAAGAGATATACGAGCAATTCTTGACGCATTACGAGACAGGGACATCAACATGAAAGCGCAATGAAATATTGAAATTAGGAATAGAAATTCCAGTTTGCATAGTGGTAGCTCCAAGCCATATGTTGATCATCATGATGATCTGGTATACATTTATTTGTTAAATTTATTTAACATTCGAATAAATTAAAATAAGCTTTTATGGTAATTTACTTAATTCAAATTTAGTACGAAGAGCAGCATAGCAAGCTTACACATGGCAAGTCTACTGTAGAACTCATAAGATTGGGTCAACTGATGGGTCCATTGTAAATAGTTAGATAGACGATACTTTCACGAAGTTTACGATAAGTTATCCATAAAACTTAATTTAAATAATATATATTTATACATATATACATGTATAAAATACAAACGAATATGTAAAATACAAAATAAGCGAAATATCAGGCTATTGATGAGCTTCAAAGTAAAAGCGTGGAGATAACAAAAGAAGTGGACATAGAGGTATTCAACACACTTAGAAAAGCTATTTCGAAAAGGGCGAATCATAAGCCCAACTATGACGATATTCCAAAGGTAATACTTAAACATATTCACATCGGTATACATACATGGTCCTACTATAGATATATAAATATAATTTAGATATATAATATATATTTATATGTTATACACACATGATATTAAATATATGTATGTATGTATGTATACAAAACCATATACATATATTTTAATATACTTAAACATATGGATACACATAGGGCTGTCAATGAGTACCCGAAAAATCCGAAATCCATCCGTATCCGTATCCGAAATATGAAAAATTATCCGATATCCGAAAAACGGATACGGATAAAGATATGGCCATATCCGTATCCGATAATTATCCGTTCGGTTTTTATCAAGATTATAGCTATTTTTTATGTATTTTAGTACATAAAATGATTGTCGTTTACTATGATATCCCGGTAAAAAAATTAATATGTATGTAAAAAATCAATTTTTACCGCTTAAAATTATTTTTCTTAGTGTATTTATTATTTGTATATATTTAGTACAAAAACAAATTTATGATAAATCAAAATTTTCTATTTATTTGTTTAGATTTATCGGTTGTAAACTGATCGAAGAATATCCGATAAATATCTGATATCCATCCGCATCCGCGGATACGGATATCCGATATCTGAAAATGATTTCGGATACGGATACGGATATAACACTATCCGTATCCGAAAGTATCCGTTTACATGCCTAGATACACACACATCTTATATGCATATGAAGGGCCTAATGTGCATATGTATAGTATTTATATGTATGTATACATTTGTTAGAAATTCCATTAACTATATGCATATATTCATATACATATACATACACACACACATATGTTTATAAGCATGATTAGTAAAGTTATTTAACGTAATCCTCGTTTTCAACTAGATGTTATAGATCGTCATTTAAATAATAAAATGTGTTTGGAAAAAAGTGGAATAAAAATATAAAAGTAGGAAGAAAACAATTTATACCATATTTTTCAATTAAAGTTGAATTGTACATTTTATTCAATAAATTAAACATGTATATACACATACATTCATTTTATGTTAATAAATTAAACAAATATATAAGTTAAATTATACATTTTGTTAAATCACCCAATAAATTAAACAAATATATGCGTTAAATTATACATTTGTTAAATCACTCAATAAATTAAACAAATATATAAGTTAAACTACTTGATAAATTAAACAAATATATAACCGAAATTATATAATTTTTCAAATCAGTCAATAATTTAAACAAATATATAAGCTAAATCTTCAATAAATCAAACGAATATACAAGTTAAATTAGTTAAATCGCTCAATAAATTTAAAAAATATATAAGCTAAATCTCAATAAATTAAATAGGTATATAAGTTAAATTATACATTTTATTAAATCACTCAATTAATCACACAAATACATAACTTAAATCACTTAATAAATTAAATAAATATATAAGTTAAATTATACATTTTGTTTTAATAAATTAAAAAAGTTTATTTGAGTTAAAATATAGATTAACCAAAGGATTTTGCATTTGTTTTGCATGGAAAAGAAAAATAAAATAAAGTCCAATACATTTTTCTATAATAGTTCTAATACACAGATACAATAGTTAAAATAAAATTTTCCATATCATTAACAAACACATTTGGTTAAAATGTGGATATTGTAATTAGAAAGAGGTGCCAAATTTAGTTATATTATTTAACGGTTAATTTTCTATCGGATTAGAAAATCGCCGAAAAATTATGTGATAAAAATAACCGCAAGCACACGACGAACAATTTTAGTACGTGGTGGGTACGGGTCGATCCGCAGGGAATTGTATTGATTTAAAATTCTACTCAATCAAATTAAACCAAATTTGAGATTGTTTTTAAGCTAAAAAAAATTGTAAAACTAACTAGAGCAAGTGAATGAAAATATGAGATTAAAAAAGAATTTAGAGGCAAATCCACTCTATATTTTTACATAAATCAACACAAAAATAATCTATTATCTCTCTGTTTTGATCTTAAGTGGGTGGTGTATTTATCATAAGTATGGTTTATTTATGTTATTAATTAATATAACTTAAACCATCAAACTATAATACAACAACCAAAAGCACCTATCAAATGTAATGAAAATGAAGTTAAAGCAAAAGTTATTTTAAGTATGATCTATTCACTATTGTATTTAGTAACATAGATCATAAAATTTTGTTTCTACCTTAATTTCACAATCAAAATCAATTAGTAAAATAATGATGTAAATTGTGTGTATGTTTGAATAAGAATAGCATATTTGTAAATACAACATAGGCTATCAAAATCATTTTATAAACTTACATCAAAATCAAACTCTTCATGAAGCATAAATGAGATCATAAATCGCACAATATGTTGAACGTACATAATTTTAGAGAGCTTCATTACCTCTAAATTGAAGGGGTTTAGCTACTCATTTGTGTTATCATTTCAATACTTGTAAATTTCAACATAGATAAACAAGCAAAGTAAGAGCTAATTAAAATAAAAGAGAATTAATCTACTTGCATAAAATAAATCTACACTACTAATATGAAAGAAAAAAGATCATACAAATGATAATAAGCATAAAAGAACAAGTAAGCATGAAATAAAAACAAGTAGAAAAAGAAGAAGAGGCTTAGGAAGCCATTTTTATTTCTCTTTTAATTTGAGGCTACAACTTGCATGATAAGATAATGTAAAACTAAAAATCCATTACATGTACATAAGAGGGGTATTTATACAAGCCTAAAACCCTAATCCATAATTTAGGAGATTACACAAAATAGCCCTTAAGAAGTGTGGCCATCAAGTTATCATTAGTCTCTAATTAATCCTCCATCAAGTATGCATGTAACTTTAATCTCCACTAACATGTGCATTAGCTCCTAATTGTAGATCAAGGTAAGTAGGTAGGTGGGGTCCTCCATGATGCATGAGTTGAATTATTTACATCTTCACTTTCCTTCTTCTCTTGTGCATGCATGAATACATGAAAGCCTCTTCATATTTCCATCCAAATTTCTACAAATAAAAATAAAATATGCAAGTAAATATTCTCAAAATTAATATATGCACAAAATTACCATTTTACTCTTAAGTTGATGCATGAATGATCACTTGAAAGAATTTTTGAAATTGGGTTTTAAACATGTAAAAATACCCAATTATGAAATTTATTTAAATAAAAATAGATTAAATATGGATGTAAAAATATGCACATTTACGTGCACATCAAATACCCTCACACTTATATTTTTATTCATCCTCGAATAAACTAAAACTAAGATAAATCCGTTTTTGTAGGGAGCACGATTGCATTGAGTGTATGCAACAAGCCGTTAAACCTCTACGTGTCCCTAGTAGGACGAGTGTTTTCTCGTGAGGGTTTTCAGTGGATACTACCCACAAAATCCAAATGCAACATGAAAAATTCCTAAATGCAAGATTCATTTAAAAAGAGATGAATGCAAGTTTTTGAAAATATTTACAAATGAAGAATTTACTTTCAAATTGACATGAATAAGTTCTGGTCATTATCAAGAAATTTAAGTCCTTTTACTTGTCAAAATTTCCAATAAAAATTAAGTTATCATCACAATTAGACTCTAGTTTAGCTAGTTGTTTCGGTCGATAACATAGTGCAAATATAAAATGGATCCTTAGTCGATTATCAAAGTTTTTCAAAGTGGTATTTTTATTTCTTTTGAATAACAAGTCAAATCAAATAAATGAAAATAATGCTTGGATTTCAATTGCTTACTCTCTCTTTATTTGAAATTTTATTGATATTAAAAATATTTACATATGCCTAACTCGGAAAAAATGAGGCCAGATATATCACCCATGCACTGCCTTGCGGGCTTACGTAAGGGGAATATAGAGCATGGCGAGTGCACGCATATGTATGTACACCTATCGACTGTAGGCATTATTAGAGAAATAATTTTTATATACATACACCTAACTCGAAAAAACTGTGGCCAGATATACCGATCATGCACTGCCTTTCGGGCTTGCGTGAGAAGGGTGGCGAGTGTACGCACTTGCATGTGAAAACATGACTCTACGTGTTAATAAAATATATACATATATATAAAAAAATATTTTTTCTTTTTTTTGTTTTTTTGTGAAGAGAGAGTTTTACAATATCATCTTGGCATTACTTAACTTAGAAGATCAATAATGTTATCTTCTTTACTTTAAATCAACCACTTATTAAAAGATTTCAATTAGGATATACTTCATAATTATCACCCATGAACCTTCCTATATACTAGTTAAACCATCGTTACTTGTAATCAAACTTTAAATTTATTTTGTTGAGTCAAATAAATTTTCAAAGATTTCAATTTAATAACCAAAACTTGTACTTATCCTATGATGTTTCTTCAAAAATAAATCAAAATGCTAAAAAGAAAATTTGTTTTGAGATCTTTTTTATATAAAATTTGAGTTTTGGAAAGAAAAAAAATAAACCATGAAAAAAAAATGAAGATGAGACTCCCCCCCCCACACTTAATTTTAATTGTGTCCCCACGGTCAATGCATGATATAATGAGTGTAACGGGGAAAAATATGTACATATTTACAAAAGAGTGTTAACATTTCTTACTAGACATAGCATGGATCATGAAGAATCATGAGCTTCTCCTCATGATTACTTGGCAATTCCAAGAAAGGTTTCAAACGATGACCATTGACTTTGAAAATCGATCCATCCCTGGGGTTTGTATTTCAATGGCACCGTGTGGAAAATAAGTTCATATCACAAATGATCCAGCCCATCTTGATTTTAGTTTCCCAGGGAATAAGTGAAGTCTAGAGTCATATAAATGAACTTTTTGGTTAGGCAAAAAAGTTTTTCTTAGGATAGAATTGTCATGAAAAACTTTTGTTCTTTCTTTGTAAATTTTTTCATTTTTATACGCATTGTTCCTAAGTTCTTCTAGTTCGTTGAGTTGTAGTTTTCAGTTTTTGCCAGCTTTCTCGAGATCAAAGTTTAAGTTCTTCACTGTCCACAATGCTTTGTGTTCGATTTCAACTGGTAAATGGCAAGCTTTCCCGTAAACTAAATGAAATGGGGATATCCTAAGGTTAGTTTTAAAAGCGGTACGGTAAGCCCAAAGCGTGTCAGTCGATTTCTAAGACCAATCTTTACGATTTTCGTTAATAGTTTCCTCCAAAATTTGTTTTATTTGTCGATTTGAAACTTCAACTTGGCCACAAGTTTGAGGATGATACGATGTGGATAGCTTGTGGATTATCAAGTATTTTCCTCATTAAAGTTTCAAAAGAACGATTGCTAAAATGGGTTTCGTTATCACTTATTATTTTGCGAGCTGTGCCGAACCTCGAAAAGATGTTTTCTTTAAGGAATTTCACAACAATTCTATGGTCGTTGGTTTTACACGGAACGACTTTGATCCATTTGGAGATATAATCAACAGCAAGAAGAATATACAAATTTGCAAAAGAATTGGGAAACGGCCCCATAAAACCAATACCCCAAACATCAAAGATTTCGGTCGTAAGAATGGGGTTTAGAGGCATCATTTTTTGTCAAGAAATTCTTCCTAGCATTTGGCAACGATCGCAAGTTTTGCAAAATTCGAATGAGTCTTTGAAAAGAGTAGTCCAATAGAAACCACATTGAAACACCTTTTTAGCAGTTTTACAAGGATCAAAGTGTGCACCGCACGCTTGATCGTGACAAAACGAAAGAACACTTTTGATTTCACAATCCGGAATGCAACGTCGAATGATTTGGTCAGAACCATATTTAAATAAGTACGGATCATCCCAATAGAAGTACTTGACTTGGAAAAGAAATTTATATTTATCTTGTTTTGACCAAAATGAAGGAGTTTCTTTAGTGACTAAATAGTTCACTATGTCGGCATACCATGGATCGATAGAAACAGAAAGAAGTTGTTCATTGGGAAAGTTTTCATTGATTGGTAAAGACGATGGTGCGTTGGGAAGATGCGAAAAGTGATCGGCTATGACATTGTCGGATCCTTTCTTGTCTTTGATTGCGAGATCAAATTCTTGTAGTAAAAGGAACTAACGAATTAAGCGAGATTTAGCATCTTTTTTAGCGAAGAGATATCTAAGAGCGGAATGGTCTGTGAAAACAGTAATGTGTAAGCCTATCAGATATTGTCTTTTCAAGTGCGAAAACTACCGTTAGAAGCTTTTTTTCAGTGATTGTGTAATTAAGTTGAGCATCGTTCAAAGTTATACTAGCGTAGTAGATAACATGAAGGATCTTGTTGATGTGTTGTCCTAAGATAACACCAACTGCAAAGTTCGAAGCGTCACAATTGTTTCAAATGGAAGGTCCCAATTTGGTGAGAAAATTACAGGAGTAGAAACAAGTTTGTTTTTGAGACGTTCAAAAGCAGAAACCCAATCAGAATTAAAGTCGAATGGAACGTCTTTTCCAAAAAGAGTCGTAAGAGGTTGAGCAATCTTACTGAAGTCTTTCACAAAGTGTCGATAAAAACCCGCATGTCCATTGAAAGAGCGAATGTCTTTAACAGATTTGGGAATGAGTAGATTTGCAATGACATTGATTTTTTCTTTATCTACCTCAATGCCTTTATTTGAAATGACATGTCCAAGGACTATGCCTTGAGTGACCATGAAATGACATTTTTCCTGATTTAACGTTAAGTGCTTTTCCTCGCATCGTTTAAGAACCAACTCAAGATGGTGTAAGCATTCAGAAAAAGAGTTTCCAAAGGTAGAAAAATCATCCATGAACACTTCAAGAAAACGTTCAATCATATCGGTAAAGATGCTGACCGTGCATCTTTGAAACGTAGCAGGGGTGTTACAAAGGCCAAAAGGCATACGTCGATACGCAAAAGTACCAAAGGGACACGTGAAAATTGTCTTCTCTTGATCTTCGGGAGCGATTGGAATTTTGTTATAGCCGGAACAACTATAAAGAAAGTAATAGAATTCGTGGCCAACTAAATGTTTGAGCATTTGGTCGATAAAAGGAAGAGGGAAGTGATCCTTACATGTTGCGCATTTAGTTTTCGATAATCAATGCAAACACACCAACCCGTTTGAGTACAAGTTGCAATAAGTTCGTTTGAGTCGTTCTTGATAACGATAAGCCCAGACTTTTCGGTATAACATGAATAGGGCTGATCCACGAACTATCAGAGATTGGGTAAATGATTCTGTTATTGTAACGACCCGATATTTTCAACCATTCGCATCCATTATAAGTGTATAGGTAGACACTCATGCCGGAGTTGAATTGCTCAAAATACCGCGTTGTAATTAAAATTTGGCAAATCTCAGAATCTACAGTAAATAAATATAATCACAGATCACAGACACAGAGTAAAATAATGCAGCGGAAGTAAAATAAATAGTAGTTCATGAAGCTACTATGTAAATATATCAGAGTTACATAAGATACAACAGAAGAAATAGAGTACAACAGAAGTATCAATAAGATAACCAAGTACAAGCTGAACAGAGCAACATAACTGAAGTAGATAGAAGAAGACTAGCAGATAATCTCCAGCGATTCAAATCTCCAGAAGGTGGAAATCCAAATCTGTGAATAACTCAGGCTGACCCGAGCGTAAAGCAAAACACAAAACACTCGAGTCAGGACAATATATACTTATATAATGTAAACCAACTCAAGTGAACTGTAATAAAGGTACAAGTAACTTAGAAGATGCTTGGGACCGCCCATCCTCTAAGGATCCGTTAAACTATCTACTATGTAGTAATATTCGATATTATAATAGTGTCTAAATAAGTAAAGTATAATCATATAGAAAATAGCGTTAAGGGGATGGAGAACCTTAACGCGGTCGGATCTTAAAATCATAATCGTAGTAAAGCTCGATATGGTAGGTGACACGGCACAACTAGGCAATGCCAGGGTAGATATACCAATTACGCACACGGACTGATGGATACGCATAGCAGCCACTACCGTTCCACCTCGAACAACATTCCCAAATCGGAGGATGGCCATCTAGTCAAATCACAAGTAAGAGTATAATATCGAAGAAATGTGTCCGAGAAGAGGTGCTACCTCACTGGTCCGAGATCGCTCCTGTTTTAGCCACCTTATGCCAACTCACGGGAGTTGGGTCCACGTAACATACCTTAAGAACGTCGCCACCATCCTACTTCATTCTGGAATCTCCACCGCGTACACGGTTGTCAAAGTGGTTTTCGGTATCGACAGAGAGTATGTCCATATCCGATCCCGGTCTCTTTGCCAACCAATCGTTATTATAACCCGTGGTTATAACTTTTAAAATAGTTTATGTTTCAAATCAAAATACATCCTTTAAACCATTTCAAAATCATATCATTTATTTCAAACTAATACATACTTTCAAACCCAAAACATATCTATTCAAAACCAATTCAAAAATATATCATTTCCATTTCAAAACCAATTCAATAATATATCATTTCAATAAAACCCAAATTTCAAAATCACTTAATATTTCCTTTAATTTATTAAACTTGAAATCTTCCTTTAAATTATCATAGCATTTTGGTAATGTAACCTTAAGTAATCATAGCATTTTTGGAATGTAATACTTTCCAATTTAACATTTTATATAATCAAAGTATTTATATACTTACAAATTTTTAACATGGTCATTTTATCATAGCCTTATAGTTAAATAAACTTTGTTACTGTAATATCCAATTTAATGCTGAAATTCTTATGTTAAGTTAAGAGTAGCTTATTAACTTACATTATCATTACAATAAAGAAACTTTATTATTTTAGTCATTAAAATGTGTCATTTACATAAATTAAAACTTACATATTAAATGTACTTTTTAACTTACATTTCTATTACAGTAAAGAGCATTTATCATTTAATCAATATTACACTAATTAAACTTACATTATCAAATGTACGTTTTAATTTACGTTTTATTACAAAAAGGGCATTTACTATTTTATTCAATATTACACTGATTAAGACTTACATGTTTCTTTCATTAATTAAGACTTTACATGTTTCTTTCATAAATTAAAAACTTTACATATTCTTCCATAAATTAAAACTTTACATGTCTCTTTCATAAATTAAAACTCTACATATTTCTTTCATTAATTAGAACTTTACACGTTTCTTTCACAATAAATTTCTTATAATAAAATCCAATTTTCAACAATTTACTTAATAAGTTTAAGTGTAAAAGTTTCCAATTCTTCACATTTCAACAAATAAACTTAACACTTCAAATTTAAATTACCATTTCACAAATTTAACTAAATTTCCAATTTTATTTAATTAACTTAAACTTTTAATTAAAACCAAATTTCACATTTCCAAGTCAAGTTATATTTTAAAAGATCACTTTTAAACATTCATTTATTTAACCACTTGAATTCATAGAAAAATCAATAATACTTTAATAAATCACTTAAATTCAAATTTAATCAAATTATCATATTTACCATTTCCAAATAAAATTTAATATCCATTTTATTTATATAACTTAAATATCATTTTTAACCAAAATTCCAAATTTCCAACTTAAGTTATATTTCAAAAATCCACTTAAACCTTTCATTAATTACATTTTTAACACATAGAAAAATCATAATTTCTTTATTTTAAAACATTTCAAAATCTATTTAAATCAAATTTCATAAATTTATAATTTTTAAAATACTTAAAAATATCCAAAACACTTTATAAAATAACCACGGGCCTGTATATAATTTTCTAACTTAGGTCAAGTGATACGGATATGTATCATTTCAATCCGCAGTTAAAAAAAAAAGAAAAATCCGGGTTCTATCATTTCAAACCCGCAATCCCAAGTTAAAATAATTTTAAATAAAAATCGTTCAGGCCTATCATTTCAGCCCATAACGATTTTTCCCTATTCTAAAGTCCGTTCGGGTATGTATCATTTCAACCCATAGTGATTCTAATCTACAGGGAACTTGCAATGGTGATAACAGATATAAATAACAGAATAACATTAAATAACAGTAACATATGATATAACAGGTATAATAACAGGTGTGAACATCATATGATAATAATATAAGCATATAAAACTTGATAATATATTTCTACAGATTCGCAGGGTGTCAATTTACTAGTTATATAGGTACATATTGTCTGGTGAGAATAACTCACCTTTTTATGTTGGAGATATCAATTAGAATGACACAACGGATCCAGAAGGCACGACCTTTGATTTGAGTGGAGAAAATAGCCAAGATATCATCTTGTAAACAATACCCAAACAAGACAAAACAATATAGCACATGAATATACTTAACATAAAACAATGTTGAACAAATTGAAATACAAAGCAATAAAGACAAGACTTTGCCTTTACCATTCAAATGCTTGACCATAGGGGATCAAGTGCTCAGCCATGATGTGTTTGGGCTCAGGTTAGCATCATATAGGTCAGGTTTAGCACACCTAAGCATGGCAACATGAAGTGATGTGAAGGGTAGGAGATGCAACATGAAGAATATCAATGGACAAGGCAAATAGGTGAAGTTTTGGTCACAACAAGGCTCGACTTGGTCATTGCTTGGCTCAGCCATGCATGGTACAGGTCTGGACAGTGGAGGGTGATGGTGCAGCAGCAGCCAAAGGTCATGTAGTTGCTGGTGGTGGTGGTTCTAGGGGTGGCCAAGGCGATAGATGAAGGTGGTGGTGAAGCATATGTGGTTTAGGCATTGTTTGGAAGGGTTTTTGTGCAATTTTGTGGTGCTAACTTAAATGGATGGGCATGGCTTGTCATGGTCAGTGGAGGAGGAGGAGGTGCTGCTGTAGATGGTGGTGGGGCTGAAGGTGGAGAGGATGGTGGAGATGAAGGTGGTAGAGGCCAAGCAAAGCTAGAAGAGGAGGAAGGCAAAATCAATGGAAATTGTGAAGTAAAGAAGAGATAAAGGAAGAAGATAAGAGGAGAATGGAAGCCATATTTTTTTTAGGGTTTAGGAGCTTTGGAATTTCGTGAATGAGAGAAAAAAAAAAGTGGCCGCTGAAGAAATGAGGAGATGTTGCCAATTGAATGAAAAGTTAGGTTAAAAAGTAGAAGGGTTAGAAAATAAAAGGGCCTTAGGAAGATAGAAAGTTTAAGGCCTTTCAAATTTCTTTAATTCATTTTTATAAGTTTATATTTCTGATAATAACAGAAATTCCAGTTAAAAATTCGAAAATTTGATAAAATATAAAAATATATATAATATTTATTGATTATATAAAGTAGAATTAAGGAAAATAGTTAAAACAGTGAACTAGACTAGAAAATTTTGAATTTGAATAGAAATTTTTTTAGAAAATTCATATGAGCTTGCAATATATTTTTAAACATAAATAATATATAAAATAAAAATATATTCACAAAATAAATATTTAAAATTTAATTTACATATAATTTTTAATGAAGAAAATAGCAGAAAATAGGAAAACAGCCTTTAAAAATGAAAAATAAATACAGTAAATTTTGGAAAAATACTATTATCAATTTAAAAACATAAAAAAAAATATACATAAAAAACATATTAACACATATTAAAACAAAATATAAGAAAGAAAATATGATTTAAAAAAATTTAAAATAGGCAAAATTGCACAAATAAACAAATTATACTAAAAATTGAAATGTACATAACTTTTACACTTTAACTCCGTTTTCAACGAAACGAAAAGTGGTGTTCAAGTTATTAAATCTATTTTCATAATAAAAGATAAAATTTATAATTTCAAACTATTAAAAATTTAAACTTAAAAGTCAAAGTTTGACCATTGACCAAAATTCACATTTTCAGGAAATATTAAATTTAGTCATATTTGGAATTCTAATCCACATCAAAGTCAAAGTTTATATTTAAAATAACAAAATTTATTCTTTTCATAAATAAAGCTTTTGAATCTGGAAAAATCAAAAAAAAAATATTTGAAAAATACAGGGTTGTTACACTCTCCCCCACTCAAAACTTTTCGTCCCCGAAAAGGAACGAGGTACGGGAAAGCACAGAAAAAGATAGAATGAAATAGAATTAAGACAAGATGATAAGACGATTGGAATTACTCCTGATAATTATTGTTATAGGTAAGTTTAACAAGATGGAGGTGATCAAATCAAGAATAAGCATGAAAAAGATCCTCTAGAGTCTGAATCTCCCTTTCACTTGACCGACAGTCTATGAATGGAAAAACAGTGTTCAGATGCAGATGAGTAACAAAGATTATCATAGATTACAGAAAGATTTCTAAATAGACTGGTATAAGCAATAGCCTTCCCATTCTGTAACAAGATAAGGGAAATAAGGACAACCAAAAGATAGTTTGGAAAAAACAAAACCAGATAATAAATTTAAAACCATAATGCTTTGAAATCATAACAATTTAGGGATGTTTATCATTTGGAAATCACACTGCTAAAATCATAACACTTTGGACAAGTTATTCTTTTTTTTTAAAAAAACATAATACTTAGAAAATCATAACACCCAAAAAAAAGTAATCTTCATTTAAACCATTTTAATTCAAGGTCAAATAATATTCATTTTAAAGTTGTAACATTTCTAAGTTCATTTAATTATAAAAATTTCCAAAACATTGTATTTTCAAAATAGTAGTACTTATAAAATGCTACAGTAGATATATTAATATTTCAAATCAGTTCAATTTCAGAAATATTCATTTGGATATCATTTAACTTATGACTTATTAAAACAAACCTTTATGAATGAAATATCCAAATAAACTATACTTCATTTATTAAGTCAAAAGCTCACTATTTTAGTTAGCTCTTAATTTAACACATAACCTAACACTTATTTGAAATAACCATTTCATAAATAGATATTCCTTTAATAAGTTACACTTAAAATTCCATTTGAAAACCAAATTTTCAATTATCAAATTTTAGTGATGTTAAAATACATTTTAACTATTTAAATCATAATTATTCAATTTCCAAGACATATCTATTATAAATAAAACATTTATATAGCAAATATAACAATCAAATTTCTTTACACATTTATTCATTTAGACATCAATTAAACTATGAATTCAAGTTAAATAAACTTTATTACCAAAAGTCCAATTCAAGTGTATTTTATTTTATCTATTCAAAGATACATTATTTATTATACAACATATTCATTTCAGGAAATAACCTTTATTAAAATTCCTAGGTTAGACTTAAGGTTCCATATTAAATCAATTTGATTATTAAGTTATTTAAATAAAATCTCTTTAAATTCCTTTTTCACTATTTACCTCTGTTAATCTTTTATAACTAAAATTTAAGTGTATAAAATCCTTTTTATATTGTATATTATCCAATTACATTGTTAACTTCTAAAAAAATTTAAGGTAAGTTATATTTGAATGCAATTGTAATATACAAATAAAACTATCCAATTCAATTATCTCAAGTTTGAATCATTTATCCAAAATTTTGATTTTTCTTTTTATAATTGAAATTATTCTTTAAGAAAAAAAATGTAAGAATTAAATTTCCGATTTCCTTCAAACCATTTAGAGATAAATAAATATATGTACATAATATGTCAAATCAATTTAAATCATTTATCTATATATATTATAAATCAAATCATATTTAGAAATTCAAATAAATTAAATATTTCAAAACAAAGCTGTAGTAAGACTACAGAACGGTCTCTTCAGTTCAAAACTCGAAAATGAATGTCGATGATGCTGCAGTCATCACCGAAATTATTTTCCAGCGACAAAGAGAAGAGCACTAAATTTTTAAACTTTAAAATCCTTTAGAGATAAATTTTTATTCAAAAATACTTTAAATAATATCCTTTTAAAAAATTTAAACACAAAGTTTGAAATCCATCGGAAATTAAATTCTTTAAATTTCTTATTTTAAATTCATTTCAGTTCCCAAATAAATTTATAAACAACTATTTATAAATTCATTTGTAGAACAATAAATGATAAATCAAGTATTATCATTTCAAATTATCAATTTAAATCAATTTATTAAGTTCCATAAAATTATATATCCAAATTTATTTCATTAACCAAATTTTAAAATAATATTGTGTCAATTTGTTCTGTCAAAGTGTTTTAGAAATCCTATCGATAGCGTTGATCAGACGAATCGATCGGAAACCCAAATCAACATCAACAACTCAAACAACACAATATAAAACAAAACATTAATTTACAAGTACAGTTCAAAATGTTTGGAAGATAGATTGGAACAAAAGACAAGATGATTAAACAAAGTAGAGAGATGGGTAAGCTTAGATAAATCGCGGACAACCTTAACCGGGTCAACCGTGACTTAATGGATAAGATCAAATGTGGATTTTCTGGGGTAAATCTACCTTCGATCTCAAGAGATAGAGTTTGGAATAACAAGAGATATTAGCATCTAAACCAAGGATAAATATAAATCTCTGGTTAATCGATGCTGATTGTAAAGGATTTTCACCCCTTTACAAGAAAATTAGAATATTGGCGAGACCGCCAATTTACTATAAAGATCATTCGAAGTGGAGTTATGTGATACTCCAAAATCAAAAGAAGATGAATAGTGAGGGACAAGAATGAATTTTGGAACCGTAGGGAACGTTCCAAAAATTCAAAGGAAATTCGAATCAAGAGGAAAAGATTCAACTCGAACGAAAGTGATTCTGTAAATAAATCTACTCCATATGCTGAGTTTTGCCTCAAAGCCAAAGCTCTGATACCAACTGTAACGACCCGATATTTTCAACCATTCGCATCCATTATAAGTGTATAGGTAGACACTCATGCCGGAGTTGAATTGCTCAAAATACCGCGTTGTAATTAAAATTTGGCAAATCTCAGAATCTACAGTAAATAAATATAATCACAGATCACAGACACAGAGTAAAATAATGCAGCGGAAGTAAAATAAATAGTAGTTCATGAAGCTACTATGTAAATATATCAGAGTTACATAAGATACAACAGAAGAAATAGAGTACAACAGAAGTATCAATAAGATAACCAAGTACAAGCTGAACAGAGCAACATAACTGAAGTAGATAGAAGAAGACTAGCAGATAATCTCCAGCGATTCAAATCTCCAGAAGGTGGAAATCCAAATCTGTGAATAACTCAGGCTGACCCGAGCGTAAAGCAAAACACAAAACACTCGAGTCAGGACAATATATACTTATATAATGTAAACCAACTCAAGTGAACTGTAATAAAGGTACAAGTAACTTAGAAGATGCTTGGGACCGCCCATCCTCTAAGGATCCGTTAAACTATCTACTATGTAGTAATATTCGATATTATAATAGTGTCTAAATAAGTAAAGTATAATCATATAGAAAATAGCGTTAAGGGGATGGAGAACCTTAACGCGGTCGGATCTTAAAATCATAATCGTAGTAAAGCTCGATATGGTAGGTGACACGGCACAACTAGGCAATGCCAGGGTAGATATACCAATTACGCACACGGACTGATGGATACGCATAGCAGCCACTACCGTTCCACCTCGAACAACATTCCCAAATCGGAGGATGGCCATCTAGTCAAATCACAAGTAAGAGTATAATATCGAAGAAATGTGTCCGAGAAGAGGTGCTACCTCACTGGTCCGAGATCGCTCCTGTTTTAGCCACCTTATGCCAACTCACGGGAGTTGGGTCCACGTAACATACCTTAAGAACGTCGCCACCATCCTACTTCATTCTGGAATCTCCACCGCGTACACGGTTGTCAAAGTGGTTTTCGGTATCGACAGAGAGTATGTCCATATCCGATCCCGGTCTCTTTGCCAACCAATCGTTATTATAACCCGTGGTTATAACTTTTAAAATAGTTTATGTTTCAAATCAAAATACATCCTTTAAACCATTTCAAAATCATATCATTTATTTCAAACTAATACATACTTTCAAACCCAAAACATATCTATTCAAAACCAATTCAAAAATATATCATTTCCATTTCAAAACCAATTCAATAATATATCATTTCAATAAAACCCAAATTTCAAAATCACTTAATATTTCCTTTAATTTATTAAACTTGAAATCTTCCTTTAAATTATCATAGCATTTTGGTAATGTAACCTTAAGTAATCATAGCATTTTTGGAATGTAATACTTTCCAATTTAACATTTTATATAATCAAAGTATTTATATACTTACAAATTTTTAACATGGTCATTTTATCATAGCCTTATAGTTAAATAAACTTTGTTACTGTAATATCCAATTTAATGCTGAAATTCTTATGTTAAGTTAAGAGTAGCTTATTAACTTACATTATCATTACAATAAAGACACTTTATTATTTTAGTCATTAAAATGTGTCATTTACATAAATTAAAACTTACATATTAAATGTACTTTTTAACTTACATTTCTATTACAGTAAAGAGCATTTATCATTTAATCAATATTACACTAATTAAACTTACATTATCAAATGTACGTTTTAATTTACGTTTTATTACAAAAAGGGCATTTACTATTTTATTCAATATTACACTGATTAAGACTTACATGTTTCTTTCATTAATTAAGACTTTACATGTTTCTTTCATAAATTAAAAACTTTACATATTCTTCCATAAATTAAAACTTTACATGTCTCTTTCATAAATTAAAACTCTACATATTTCTTTCATTAATTAGAACTTTACACGTTTCTTTCACAATAAATTTCTTATAATAAAATCCAATTTTCAACAATTTACTTAATAAGTTTAAGTGTAAAAGTTTCCAATTCTTCACATTTCAACAAATAAACTTAACACTTCAAATTTAAATTACCATTTCACAAATTTAACTAAATTTCCAATTTTATTTAATTAACTTAAACTTTTAATTAAAACCAAATTTCACATTTCCAAGTCAAGTTATATTTTAAAAGATCACTTTTAAACATTCATTTATTTAACCACTTGAATTCATAGAAAAATCAATAATACTTTAATAAATCACTTAAATTCAAATTTAATCAAATTATCATATTTACCATTTCCAAATAAAATTTAATATCCATTTTATTTATATAACTTAAATATCATTTTTAACCAAAATTCCAAATTTCCAACTTAAGTTATATTTCAAAAATCCACTTAAACCTTTCATTAATTACATTTTTAACACATAGAAAAATCATAATTTCTTTATTTTAAAACATTTCAAAATCTATTTAAATCAAATTTCATAAATTTATAATTTTTAAAATACTTAAAAATATCCAAAACACTTTATAAAATAACCACGGGCCTGTATATAATTTTCTAACTTAGGTCAAGTGATACGGATATGTATCATTTCAATCCGCAGTTAAAAAAAAAAGAAAAATCCGGGTTCTATCATTTCAAACCCGCAATCCCAAGTTAAAATAATTTTAAATAAAAATCGTTCAGGCCTATCATTTCAGCCCATAACGATTTTTCCCTATTCTAAAGTCCGTTCGGGTATGTATCATTTCAACCCATAGTGATTCTAATCTACAGGGAACTTGCAATGGTGATAACAGATATAAATAACAGAATAACATTAAATAACAGTAACATATGATATAACAGGTATAATAACAGGTGTGAACATCATATGATAATAATATAAGCATATAAAACTTGATAATATATTTCTACAGATTCGCAGGGTGTCAATTTACTAGTTATATAGGTACATATTGTCTGGTGAGAATAACTCACCTTTTTATGTTGGAGATATCAATTAGAATGACACAACGGATCCAGAAGGCACGACCTTTGATTTGAGTGGAGAAAATAGCCAAGATATCATCTTGTAAACAATACCCAAACAAGACAAAACAATATAGCACATGAATATACTTAACATAAAACAATGTTGAACAAATTGAAATACAAAGCAATAAAGACAAGACTTTGCCTTTACCATTCAAATGCTTGACCATAGGGGATCAAGTGCTCAGCCATGATGTGTTTGGGCTCAGGTTAGCATCATATAGGTCAGGTTTAGCACACCTAAGCATGGCAACATGAAGTGATGTGAAGGGTAGGAGATGCAACATGAAGAATATCAATGGACAAGGCAAATAGGTGAAGTTTTGGTCACAACAAGGCTCGACTTGGTCATTGCTTGGCTCAGCCATGCATGGTACAGGTCTGGACAGTGGAGGGTGATGGTGCAGCAGCAGCCAAAGGTCATGTAGTTGCTGGTGGTGGTGGTTCTAGGGGTGGCCAAGGCGATAGATGAAGGTGGTGGTGAAGCATATGTGGTTTAGGCATTGTTTGGAAGGGTTTTTGTGCAATTTTGTGGTGCTAACTTAAATGGATGGGCATGGCTTGTCATGGTCAGTGGAGGAGGAGGAGGTGCTGCTGTAGATGGTGGTGGGGCTGAAGGTGGAGAGGATGGTGGAGATGAAGGTGGTAGAGGCCAAGCAAAGCTAGAAGAGGAGGAAGGCAAAATCAATGGAAATTGTGAAGTAAAGAAGAGATAAAGGAAGAAGATAAGAGGAGAATGGAAGCCATATTTTTTTTAGGGTTTAGGAGCTTTGGAATTTCGTGAATGAGAGAAAAAAAAAAGTGGCCGCTGAAGAAATGAGGAGATGTTGCCAATTGAATGAAAAGTTAGGTTAAAAAGTAGAAGGGTTAGAAAATAAAAGGGCCTTAGGAAGATAGAAAGTTTAAGGCCTTTCAAATTTCTTTAATTCATTTTTATAAGTTTATATTTCTGATAATAACAGAAATTCCAGTTAAAAATTCGAAAATTTGATAAAATATAAAAATATATATAATATTTATTGATTATATAAAGTAGAATTAAGGAAAATAGTTAAAACAGTGAACTAGACTAGAAAATTTTGAATTTGAATAGAAATTTTTTTAGAAAATTCATATGAGCTTGCAATATATTTTTAAACATAAATAATATATAAAATAAAAATATATTCACAAAATAAATATTTAAAATTTAATTTACATATAATTTTTAATGAAGAAAATAGCAGAAAATAGGAAAACAGCCTTTAAAAATGAAAAATAAATACAGTAAATTTTGGAAAAATACTATTATCAATTTAAAAACATAAAAAAAAAATATACATAAAAAACATATTAACACATATTAAAACAAAATATAAGAAAGAAAATATGATTTAAAAAAATTTAAAATAGGCAAAATTGCACAAATAAACAAATTATACTAAAAATTGAAATGTACATAACTTTTACACTTTAACTCCGTTTTCAACGAAACGAAAAGTGGTGTTCAAGTTATTAAATCTATTTTCATAATAAAAGATAAAATTTATAATTTCAAACTATTAAAAATTTAAACTTAAAAGTCAAAGTTTGACCATTGACCAAAATTCACATTTTCAGGAAATATTAAATTTAGTCATATTTGGAATTCTAATCCACATCAAAGTCAAAGTTTATATTTAAAATAACAAAATTTATTCTTTTCATAAATAAAGCTTTTGAATCTGGAAAAATCAATAAAAAAAATATTTGAAAAATACAGGGTTGTTACAGTTATCAAGGAGTTTAAGAATTTCATCATGCACCGCATCCTTCATTTTTGGGTTAAGCCTTCGTTGTGCATCACGAACAGGCTTGGCATCATCAATTAAATGAATGCCATGTTGAACAAGAGCGGGAATAATTCCCTTTATATCGGTATCGACCATCCAATTGCTTCCATGTTTTTCGAAAGGATTGAAAGTAGGAAGTTGTTTAATCAAAAGAGAGTTTTGCAGAAATTTGTCGGGAAACGTTTCGTTGTCACCTAAGTATGTATACTTCAGGTGATCAGGAAGGGGTTTGAGGTCCAACTTTAGGGGTTGCTCGATCAAAGAAGTAGGTTGAGATTCGAACTCAACTGGAAGCGATTCAAAGGGGAGCACATATTCAATCTCATTGGGGATTTCATGAAACAATCTTTCATACTCGGCCCCACATTCATTGTTAAGGTCAATCATCTTGTTTTCGAAGTTTTCGTGAATTGCACTAACTTCCAATGTTTGGTCACGTGGTTCATTCGATTCATTTTCAAGATTGAAAATGTTAAGATCCAAAGTCATGTTTCCAAAAGAAATTTTCATCGAACTGTTACGACAATTGATTAAGGCATTTGAGGTGGCTAAGAATGGTCGGCCCAATATCAAAGGGATTTGACTCATAGGGTTGGTCACAGGTTGTGTTTCGAGAATGATAAAATCAACGGGGAATATGAGTTGCCCTACTCAATAAGCACGTCCTCAATTTCTCCCACTGGCTTCTTAATGGAACGATCAGCGAATTGAAGTGTGACCTTTGTTGGTTTGAGTTTACCTAAGCCTAATTGTTTATACACAGAGTATGGAATCAAATTGACACTTGCGCCTAAGTCTATCAACCATTTGTTAATCATCTTGTCTGCAATTGTACATGAGACCGTGGGGTAGCCCGGATCTTTGAATTTAACGAGAATGGATTGGGACAAGACTTCGCTTAAACTGGCAGCTAAGAAGACTTTTTTGGGCACTTGAGTGTGTCACTTTTGGGTAAACAATTCCTTAAGAAATTTAGCATAAGTTGGGACTTACTGAACGATATCAAGAACCGGGATGTTAACTTTCACTTATTTAAAAATTTCTAATATCTTTTCCATTTGGTCTGAGTGTTTCTTGTGTCGAAGACGATGTGGAAATGGAACATGATACTCTATAGGCGGGTCTACTTGAGTAAAAGAAGAATTTGGATTAGCATTGGAATCAATGTTTGGCTCCACGTTTTGTGTAGAATCGTTTGTTGTTTAAGAAGTGTCAAGTGGAGTTTTTGGTAAATCGTTTGGATTAACGACTTAATTATCGATTTGTTTATCGGAACACAGAGTTGTGATAGCATTCAATTGGGTTACGTTGCTATCTTGAACAATATGGGCTTGATTCGAGTTAGTGTTTTGATTTCTGGGATTGGGAATAGGCTGGCTTGGGAATGTGCCTCGTTCACATTCACTTACAAACATGGCTAGTTGACTCATTTACATTTCAAGTTTTGCAATCGACTGACTCGTGTTTTACAGATATGAGGTCAATAAAAATTTCAAATTATTGTTTGTTTGGAGGCTTTGAGTAGTTTCTTTAGCCAACGTTTCAAGACTTTTCTCAAGTGAACTTAAATGATTATCATCTTGGGAGGGGGAGCAAAAGATTGTTGCGGTTGATTTTCAGAGAACCTGGAAAATTTGGTTGAAAATGATTGGGCTGAAAGGGATTGTTCGAAGCATTATTCTGAAATGCTTGAAAATTGGGACGAACTAAATTCGTATTGGGATTGTTTTGGTTCCAAGCAAAGTTCGGATGATTTCTCCAACTAGGATTGTACATTGGAGAAAACAGGTCATTTTTAACCTTATTGAAAGCATTGAGTTATTCGACAGAATTAGGGCACCAATCGGCTATATGATTAGGATCGTTGCATTTATAACACATGGGTTGGGAAGCTTGGTTCATTTGATTCGATGAGAAAACGCTATCAAATTTATTAATCATTGTGTTAATTTTAGCTTCCAAAACCAAGGACGATCCTATAGATTGTGCGTTCGATCGTCAGTAAATTGATTTTTCATTCGAACATTCCCATTAGGATGACTTTTTGGCTAGGTTTTCAAGAAATTGTCAAGCATCGTCGTGATGTTGGGCAAGAATGTTGCCTTGGCATATTGATTCTAGCATGGTTCGTGAGCTGTTTCGAGTCCATCGTATAAGGTTTGGCAAAGCGTCCATTTTCAAAATTATGGTGTATACATTTTATCAAGTGCTCTTTGAATCTTTTAAAATATTTTCCGAATGGTTCACCCTTGAATTGATGAAAATTGACAATTTCATTTCAGATTTTTGTTCTTTTTTCCGAGGGATAGAATTTTTTAAAGAAAACTTTAGCGAATTCTTTCCAAGTTTTGATCGAATTAGATGGTAAGCTGTACAACCATTTTTCAGCATAATCCGTAAGAGCAAATGGAATTAATCGGAGTTTGATTTTGTCATTAGAAAGTTGTTGGAATTTCATGGTTGCGCAAACTTGTTCGAATTTCGTCAATAAAATGTATGGGTCATCATGCTCAAAATTGCCAAATTTTAGGAGCGTGGCAATATGGTTTGAGTGAATTTCAAAATGATTACCTATTGGGCGGGTAACGTGATGTAAGATGGAATAGAAACTCTATTGGAAAAGATTCTATCCATAAGAGTTCAAGGAGAATTCTCATTCGCCATTTTATGAGGATTGTTTGTTCGAGTTAAACGATTTGTAGAAGGTTCATGAGTCCAAAGATTCATAGAAGTGTCACGAATCCAAGTACTCATGCACTAGCGAGAAGGAAATGGGAAGAGGAAGAAGTTAGAATCGAGACTAAAGAAAGAAGCAAGGTTTAGAAAATGAAGCGAGAAATTATTTTTGGTTTCCCTTTTTTACTATTTTTTTATAAAGCGAAAATATTTACCAAAAGATTTATTTTCAAAAGGAAAATTTGATTTTTTTTTTGGATTTTGGATTTTCAAATTTGTTTTATATATGTTTTTGTTTTTTTAGTTTTGTTTTTGAAAAAATAATTTTTTTGGATTTTTGTTTTTCAAAAAAAAAACTAACACAAATTTTTTTCTGAATTTTTGATTTTGATTGAAAAATTTCAAAGGAAAGGATTTAAAAAATAAGTTAAGGAAAATTTACAAAGTTTTTTCTTTTAGTTTTGGATTTTGAATTTTTTTTAATTATGCATGAACTAATGCAACTAAATGAATGCAAAGGACTTAATTACAAATTTGTTGTCCTTAGTAGCTCCTAACCCAAAATTGTACAATCACATTTTGTCTTAATCCAACAAAATATTTCTTAGCCAGTTAACGGGTAGGAGTTATCGGTGCACCAAGAATCGCCGTAGTAATGCAACCGAAGGTTTAAATACCTTTAAAGAAACAATCAGTATAATATTTATGAATCACCGTGCTGATTATTGCTCTGTCGTAGCCTAGATACCAAGAAATAAAATTGTCCAAAGAAGACAACTTGTCAAGATACAATTAAGCCCTAGGTGAGCTCGTGGTACCCTTAAATCGCTGTTATTATTAATCAATTTTCTATGATGAAATGCAATTTATAGGCCAAGGAAGGGGTGATGAAATCTCCCACCTTATGTGGACTTGGGTATTGCCCTTAAAAAAGAAAATAAAATGATATGAATATAAAACAGAAATTTAAACGTCAATTAACAATGCAACTACGAATGGAATTTGATTTTGTTTTTTTGTTTTTTTTTAAATGCAAGCAACCAACAATGCAAAGCAAATAAAAACAAGTGATAAGAACACGATACCAGAAAGTGCATAATTATTAACAATTATTTATTTTTCAAAGCAGCAAAAACCTTTTTAAGCAAGCAATTTATTTGGCAAGCAAATCCTCTCCTTTTAAATTCCTGCAAATTACAACTTGCAAAATTGCTGTGCAAGAATATTTATGAGAATAAAACAAAACAACTCTCTCTTTATTTTCTAAATGTTTTTTTTTTAATTTTGAGTTTATTTTTCTTTTGAAAGAAAGAAGAATGAAAGTTAAAAACAAAAGAAAGACAAGCCCAACTTTTAAAAGAAACTCAACAAAAAGTTAAAAACTTTTAATTTTTTTTTATGTATACTTAAAACAAATTAAAACTAAACAACACAAATTCACAACTTAATTTTTAAAATGAAATTCACGAAACAGAACAAACCCGGCCCAAAAACTACTAACCCAAACTTTTCTCGTTCCCAAAACAAAACAAACAAACCTGCTAAAAAACACAGAAGAACAAAATCAATTCCTAAAACAAATATTTCTCGTTCGCTCTAGAAATTCCCAAAGGTACGAAACTTGATTTCTGTTGCGACTTTGAAGTCCGGGTTTAGTGAGTTGGTCGAGGCTGGAGGGGATGTCGTGGTTGGTGGTTGTGAGGATTTAGGGTTCGGCTTTTGGGTGTTCGCGATTTGCAAGAAGACGATGATTTTGGTGGCAGTTGAACTTGCAGGATGAAGTGATGGGTTTGGGCAGAGGAAGGCAGTGGGTAGAGGAATTTGAATGTTGAAGTGAGGTTGCGGTAGTGGAGAGCAGGGAAGGCAAGCAGAAAGTTGTGTGTTTTCTGGTGGTGAGTGGTAGCAGTTTTTGGTGATGGTGAATGGAGGCAGCTGGCAGGTTGGAGGTGATGCACAATGGTAAGGCAGGTATGTTTGGATGTATGTAGGCAATGTTTGTATTGCCGTATGTAGGAAGATGGTTGTATTGTGGTTTGTGTAAGTAGTTGCAGTGATGAATCTGCAGGTTGTAGGTGTAGTTCTGTTTGTTGACAGAGGAAGATGATGTAGGCAATGATGAGGTGGTTGGTTGTATGGGTTGTAGTTTGTGCTTGTTGACAGTTATGGTGGAGAGGAAATGGTTATGGCAGTGCAAATGGCTACAGTGAAGTGGTGGTGCTAGTTTATAGGGGGATGAATGAGGCAGTTAAGATGGTGATGGTTAACTGTTGACAGAAGTATGACTACAGCAATGAATGGTCAGTGGTGGCAGCAAATGAAACAGTGGTAGTTGTATTTGGATAGATGGCTTGCTATTGTGTCAGGGGCAGTGAGGATATTATGGTGGCAGCAGAAGGTTGTATAGGAGATGGTGGAGTATGGTAAGTGTGGATGGCCAAAAGGCACTGGTGGGTGATTAGGCAGATAATGCAGCGGAGAGTTGTAGTATGTTGGGGAGTGTGCACTGAAGTGGGTTGGGGAGTGAAGTCTGGAAGTGAATGCAGTTCAGTTTGTGGTGTTGGAGAGTGGCAATGTTGATGCTAGATGATGATATATGTTGTTGATGTATGGTGGCACCAGTGAATGTGTGCAGGCAGAATTGGTGAATGGAAGGTCAGTTGAGATGCAAGTGAATGGAACTGCTATGATGGGTTTGCTGTAATGAACTGGGATGGTTGATGGTGGTAGTGTACTAACTGTTGATGGCTGAGGAACAACCTGTTGTGGTCTGGAAGTTGGCAGAACCGTTGGAGTTGGTGAACTGTATGTTATATGCTAGTTGTGAGTTATACAAGGCAGAGGTGATTTGTAGCAGTGCTCCAGTTGTGATGTGAGGCTGGTGGTGGTCAGGGACAAGTGGATGTGTGCAGTCAACTTGTAGACAAAGATGCAAGTTGTGATAGTAAATTAAAATGTAACTGATAGTGAAATGCACAAGGAAATGTAAAACAGAAAAATGTAAAATATCATGTAAATGAAATAAAATAATTTTGTTTTGTTTGAAATGCTATTGTGTATTTTTTCAAATAGAACTAGAGAAAAACAACAAACACACAAATCAAATGAAAGAACAAATCACACAACAAAACACACAACACAAAATATATTTTTTTAAATGCAAATTAATACACAAAACAAACACACAATAAAATCAAACGAAAATAATTCAAAGAATAGAAATAAAATCAAATTAATTCTCCGGCAACGGCGCCAAAAAATTGTTTAACGGCTAATTTTCTATCAGATTAGAAAATCGCCGAAAAATTATGTGATAAAAATAACCGCAAGTACACGGCATACAATTTTAGTACGTGGTGAGTACGGATCGATCCATAGGGAATTGTATTGATTTAAAATTATATTCAATCAAATTAAACCAAACTTGAGATTGTTATTAAGCTAAAAAAATTGTAAAACTAGCTAGAACAAGTGAATGAAAATATGAGATTAGAAAACAATTTAGAGGCAAATCCACTCTCATATTTTTACATAAATTAACACAAAAATAATCTATGATCCATCTATTTTGATCTTAAGTGGAATTAGTGATGTATTTATCATAAGTATGGTTTATTTATGTTATTGATTAACATAACTTAAACCATCAAACTATAATGCAACAATCAAAACCACTTATCAAATGTAATGAAAATGAAGTCAACGCAAAAGCTATTTTAAGTATGATCTATTTACTATTATATTTAGTAACATAGATCATCAAATTTTGTTTCTACCTTAATTTCACAATCAAAAATCAATTCGTAAAATGATGATGTAAATTGTGTTTATGTTTGAATAAGAATAGCATATTTGTAAATACAACATAGGCTATCAAATTCATTTTATGAACTTACATCAAAATCAAACTCTTCATGAAGCATAGAAAAGATCATAAATCACAGAATATGTTGAATTTACATAATTTTAGAGAGCTTCATTACCCCTAAATTGAAGAAGTTTAGCTACTCATTTGTGTTATCATTTCAACACTTGTAAATTTCAACATAGAAAAAACAAGCAAAGTAAGAGCTAATTAAAATAAAAAGAGAATTGATATACTTGCACAAAATAAATCTACACTAAAGTTCATTTTTTTCTGGCCATGGCGGCTGCTAATTCTAGGCGATTCTTCTGCCATCCCGTTTCCTTTCCGTCTCTTTCCTCTTCCTTCTCTTCCTAACTTCCCCCCGTCTCCTCCATGGCCAAGAATCGCAAGGATAAACCAAGGCTTACTTCATCTCAAACCAGATCTGGCCGATCTTATTCAGAGCCTCTTTCTTCAGCTCGCAACTTGGTGTCGAATTCGACTAGCCCTTCTGAGACAAACTGTAATTTGAATCTTGCTCTCAATCTAGATTCTTCTTCGACTCATGCCTTTCCTCTGTCAGGTATTGCCACTGTTTCTCCGTCCTCTCCTATAACTCATTTGGTTGCTGCTGATGGTAATTGGAGTGGGGAAAGAGTAGTTTGTTCTCGAATTGAGGGTGTAAGGCTCTGTGCCGATCTCTTGTCCCCCGTTGTGAGTTGTAATTTGGCAAACGAGGAACACTGTGTTGTTTCAGTTCTTATTGTCTCTGCAGTTATGCCAACAAGTGAGGTTGTTCCTTCTGGTTCTGCAGATATGCCAAATATTGAATCTCGAGTAGTTCCAGTTCCAAATGTTTCGATTGTCTGTAGTGGCATTGATTGCGAGCAATCTGTAGCTAGTGGTGGCCCTGTTAAGGATATAGAATCAGTCATTGCTATGAACCTAAACCCTCCTGAGTTGAGTGGTATTGTTGCTTCCCATCGGAATTATTCGATCCCTTCCAATCCTGGTGAATTTTCATTGCAATCTTCTCCTGGCATCCCTCCTGATCCCACAGTTGTTTCCAGTGAATTACCAAATGTTAAAATTCCTACATCTAATGCTGTTAACTCTCCCAATGTTAGTGTTGGCGTAGATACTGTTGTTAGGCCTGCCTGGTCTTCTTTGTTTAATAAACTGCCTCGTAACGCTGGTGCATTCGCCCCTCAGAAATTTTGCACCCAAGTAATTGATGGGATTAGTGTTCTCCCTCCAGAAGTTGTCCTTGAAGCCGAAAATCAGTGGTCTGATCATCTTGTAGGTTTCTTTCTTGATTCCGCCGCTTCATACTCCATTGTTCGTGAGAGTTGTCGGCGCGCATGGAAAATGAGAGGCTCTCTTCATGTTCAAGTTATTAACTCCTTTTTCTATTTTAAATTTGGGAACATCGAAGACAAGCTTATTGCCCTTGAGATGAGCCCTCTAATTATTGAAGGTAAACCATTTATAGTGACTCCTTGGAGTATTAGTATTGACAAAGCTCGTGAACAGGTTCTCTCTATTCCAGTTTGGGCCACGTTCACTAATATCCCGTCTGTCCTTCAACCCCTTCTAGGTCTGAATTGGCTTGCGAGCCTTATTGGTGATTTCAAATGTTTTGATGCTAATACTGTCGCTCGCAAGAATTTACTTTATGCTAGAGCATTGATTGAAATTACCCCTCTGAATCCGCTTCCGTCGTCTCTGAAAGTAAGAATTAAAGATGGTCATGAGATGGAGATAGGAGTCAATTACACTTGGAAACCCGAAATATGCACTATTTGTCAGTCTTTTGGACATTCTAAGGATAAGTGCTCTACGTCTGCTTCTCTTCCTCCTGCTCCCAAAGTCCCCCTCCTCCGATCGGAATTGAAATGGGTCCCCAAGATTACTCCTATTGCTGATAATGAGATTCCTGTTTCTCCCACTGTGGACTTAGTTTCTGAAGCAGTAGATAGTGATTATATTGATGAGATCATTTACTGGGAACCGGATGAGGGTGCTTGGGTTCACCCGGCCACGGAGATGAGGTATGACCCGCGGTCTCACAGTTATCACATGTTTCTTGGTGGCGCTGATGAGTCTAGGCGGCTTATTTATCATGTTGAGGGCGATAGTCTTTCTCTTTCGTCCTCTGGTATTGATGGTGCTTGCAATTGGTGGCAACTCTTAGATCCTACTTGGGACAGGATTTATCTTTACTCTGCACTCTCGAGATCTTTTGATCCATTATTGGCTACGTCCTTTTCTGCTGTTCAGCATGTCATAGGGCCTGGTACTGATGCTGATATCAGTAACGACAAGGGGGGTTCTGGTCCTTCCGTGTAGTCTAGACTCTCTGTCTGGCTCCAGTTCTTTTTATTTTTTCTGTATCAAGTGGTCTGCCCACTATAAAAACAGTCATAGTTGCTCTGTGCATGTGCAGAACACCTGTTATTCTCTTTATATATAGTGGCACGGCCCACTATAAAGCCGGCTAGCTTTGCTAAAAAAAAAAATAAATCTACACTACTAACATGAAAGAAAGAGAGCATATAAATGAAAATAAGCATTAAAGAACAAGTAAGTATGAAATAAAAACAAGTAGAAAAGGAAGAAAAATGCTTAGAAAACCATTTTTATTTCTCTTTTAATTTGAGGCTACAACTTGCATGATAAGATAATGTAAAACTAAAACTTCATTACATGTACATAAGAGGGGTATTTATACAAGGCTAAAACTCTAATCCATGATGCATGCCATGCATAAGAGGGGTATTTAGAGGACTACCCAAAATACCCCTTAGGAAAGTGTGACCACCAAATTATCATTAGTCTCTAATTAATCCTCCATCAAGTATGCATGTAACTTTAATCTCCACTAACATGTGCATTAACTCCTAATTGTAGATCAAGGTAAGTGCATAGGTGGGGTCCTCCATGATGCATGAGTTGAATTATTTCCATTTTCATTTGCCTTCTTCTCTTATGCATGCATGAATACATGAAAGCCTCTTCATATTTTCATCCAAATTTCTACAAATAAAAATAAAATGTGCAAGTGAATATTTTCAAAATTAATATATGCACACAATTACCATTTTACCCCCAAGTTGATGCATGAATGATAACTTGAAATCATTTTTGAATTTTGCTTTTAAACATGTAAAATACTCAATTATGACATTTAAATAAAAATAGATTAAATATGGATGTAAAAATATGCACATTTATGTGCACATCACGTATAGAAGAAGAAAACTGATGCTTAAAATCACATGTTAGTAAGCTTGAGAAAAAACTCTACAAACTCACAAATGCATTTGCGCAATGGTTTGTGCATGTAAACATTTCAAATTTTGATGATGATGGTGTAGCTGGAGAGTGTGTAGGAGATTGGTTAGTATTTGTTTGTATTTGATGTTTGGATATTTATTTTGGGTATTGTTTGTATTGATGGATACATTTGTATTTGATGGATATGTGCATGCTGGATACTTTGTATTTGATGGATATGTGCATGTTGGATACTGTTTGTATTTGATTGATATATGTTAGATATTTGTGTATGCTGGATGTGTTGTTATACATTGATGTTTGAGTATGTGTATGTCAGATATTGCTTGTTTATATTTGAGTGTTTAAATGTTGATTATATATGAAATTGTGATTGAGGAGAGAAAGCAGCAGAAATGCTATAAAATGCTTCAACTACGGCACTGGCATGACATTAGTAAAGCTGATTTTGCATTTTGTTTCTGTGTTGGTAAGGCGCCAATATGGCGTCAGAATGACATTGACTAGGCGTTGAAAGGTACATTTTATTGGACATGTCATAGATATGGTGTTTGTACGTTGCGTCGGCATGGTGTTGAAATGGCATTATTGATGCTTGTCAGTAAGTACCCCACGAAAGACGTTGACATGGCATCGAAAAAAATCAACGCTCCTTTTACCTGATGTTGTATATGGCATCAGCATGACATTAACAATGGCGCACTGATGCCATACCAACGTTGATAAGCAATGCTTGTTTTGTAATAGCTGTCATTTCTACCAGACCCTCTGACCTCTTCATGCGCATAAAATATGCCACCACATATTTGATCTATTTTCAAGAATGCACATTAATTCTTAGATATTAACGCATCCATGAATGGTTTCATCTTATTACATAATATTGTGCTAAAATCTTATACATCATATTGCAAAATACAATGTGCCTATAATATTGAATTTATTTTGTGGATTTTCTTTTTGAAATGAGGTAGATGAACGTGTGGTTGCACTCCTTTAATAACTTTCCTTTCCGAAATGTATCATTCAAAGCTGGATGGATGAGATCATTCATATTATCCTAATGAATTTTATATGATTTCATGTTACACCCATTTGGTCTTGAGGCAGTACCATCTTTTACACTGAAAATTGCTTCTTTTATCTTATATAAATCAACCCGGTCATTCAATAAATCTCTTCCATATTTATCACAATATTCTTGCAAACAATACTTAGCATGTTTTATTGATGTTTTGATTAAATAGTTATGAAAGTACTTGACTCTCTTGTCTACAAATTTTACCTGATTATTGCATAGTCCCCTTTCCACTGAAATGCTTCTGGCCCAATTGTTTAGGCATCTCTTGTTTGATATACTCGCATAAAAGAAAGAAGTAGTTTCGTTTTTGATGCAAGAGGTCACATGTTCGAATTTTTCATAGCATGATTCGAACTGCTGTTGACGTGTAGAATATTGTGTACTGCATAAGACTTGTAGTACTAATAAACTACCAACTAAGTATGCAATTTCAAAAAAACTAGCTTCGTCACCTGAGAGCAGCCATTCTCCTTTTGTCTTTTGCTTTATATCTATGTATTCTTATTGAATTGCCTCATCTAACGTTGTTTCATTTCCTGCAGTTTTTTGGCATTCCTATAATAGTGATTTGTTTGCAAATTGCACTGCAGCTCACCACATTTCTTTCTGTAAATTCTACTACCATCTTCATACTATATTTATCTCTGCTCCATGCCTCAAATTTTCATTTAATGCCTTTTGTTTTTTAATCTAGCAATATAATGGTCTTCTCGTCCCCTTATAATTTCACCTTCCTCGGTATTATTTTGGTAATAATCGTTTAGACGTAAGTAATTCATATACTTAAACGACCTTGCATTAATCTATTGTTGTTCGAACAGAATGATTAAAATAGGGGTATGATCACTGTAGTAGGATGACAAATAGCAGTACAAAATTTTCTCATCCATTATAAGTTGACTAGCACCTTATCCAGCCTAGACAAGATATTTTTTTTGGTCCCAACCACCATGTGAACTGATAGCCATGAACATTCACTTTCGGCAATCCCCTTCTTTGCATCACTCTGCCTAAGTCGTTCATCTTTCTAAACGAAACTTGGTTTCCATCCTTCTTTTCAATTGCAAATCAGATACCGTCGACGGCCCCCATAATGATTCATGTCTATGAGTTGTTATTGCACCCTCTTCTATATTTCTTTATAATGCTTCCCTCAAGTATTCAAAATTGCGCACATAGATGAACGAACAGTAACATGTTGCACCACAATAATTGTGGAGTTCCAATGCGATATCTTGGTCACTAATGCTAAGTATGCCAAAATCCAACACTTCTCCATTAATCAACACTAAAATTGGCATTAATAGTAACACGGCATGTTACTTATCACTCTCCCCTTCTCCTCAAACCTTATATGCATTTTCTTTATTTCACCTTCTCCCGCCTATTTCGTAAGATCCTCATGCAGTCTGCTTGATATTTTTGTATGTTCTTTCTAGCTTCCTCCACTCTACCAACTTTACGTAAACCTATGACATTCCAATATAGTATTGTCATTTATTAAGTTTGTTTTGGATTATAAGGTCACTGCCTTGTTGCATGGTACCCCTACTATCCACATTCTTGCTTTTATCCCTTTCTTCCACGTTTGGATTTCTACTCACTAATTGTCCTTTTCTAATTACGTTGGCTATTCTGGCGGGGCTCTGAGGTTCAACCGTTAGATTTACATTATTTTTCTCCCTGAGTGAGAATGATTATACGAACTGATTTGGATCAGTAGCCTTTTATTCTATATATCTGGGATGACACTGACCAGTCCAAGCATTGTATGATCTGATGATGAACCATGACATTCTTTATTTGTTATGGAGTGGATGGTGTTACTTCATAGGCTTGGGAAGGTCCAATGACTCCCTCTAACAGCTTAAGTGGTGCATCAGGGGCTTGTACTTGATCTGTCTCTTGAAGCTTTTTTTAATGTCCTAAGTATTGATTTTAGTAATAACAACTATATAAATAATACTGCTAACGTATCTCCGAGTTGTGCGATATTTTCAGATATATTATGGAGACATTTTATAGATAAATAACAACCTAGTGGAAGTAAATGAATTATATTTTTTTGAAAATTGGTACACTTTATTATGAAAACCAATCATATACTTCTTTTATATGCCTCAGCAAAACCCTGAAACCCCTTAACCTAATCAGGTGCCTTGCAAGGAAAAAGAGTACATATAAAGTTCATATATTAACAATACATAAAATGCCAAATCAAAATGTTATAAAATACATATAGCCTACCATTTCAAGTAGACCCGCTTAGCCCATCTACCTATTATCTTCTTTGTTCACCTTATCACTCCAGTTCCATCAGCCCCAAATCTTTTAATTCGATCCCTCATCATTGTAGAAGTTGTACATTCCTAGTTGATCTCTCTGTAATGCTTCCGCTATCATTCATAAGGTAAACCACCTCCCTCTCTATTTATTTGAACTTGTATGAGCTATTTATCTTCTGGTTCTGAAATATGCACCTATTTCGTTCTTGCCCGATGAAATAAACTATAGCTGTGAAAGCTGCACAAGCAAGATCCTGGGTTTGATCCTTCCACTTGAATCTGTTGAGTAGCTGAATTGCCTTCCCCTCTACTGTTGGTAAGGTATCGGGTATGAGGTCGAACTTTAATTTCATCGATCACCAAATATAGGATGTATATATACACTGGAAATAGAGATGATGAACAGTCTCCTCCTCTTTCTCACATAATACACAAAGTCTGTCAGTGGTTACAAAAAATCTATTTAATTTGTCTTAGGTATTTAGTCGATTTGTCATATCTAGATAGGCAATGAATGACATCCTCTTGTTGTTCTTAGAATGCCAAATCAGACCATAACAATCTCTCCTAGTCCCTCTGTCTCTAATCTTGTCCCAAGCTCTATGGAAAGAGAATCAATCACATTCACACCATTCATAGTAATCATTGTTACTATTTCTCTGAATATGTATATGTTTATACCAAAAATGGGCACAACACTCTTCGGATGTAATTGATGAGATTAGAATGAAGAAGTAAAATGAAAAATGAGGCTAATCTAACAATCACACCAAGAAAATAAGCAGTAACAGGAAGAAAACAAGAATTTATAGTGGTTCGGCGCTATAGCCTATGTCCACTTTAAAGGATTTGCTGTTTATTTCTGATTATAAACTCAATTACAACAATACAATGACTAACACTTGAATTACAATGGAGTTCCACTCAAGTAGCAGCATAAAAAGTCCTCTTTTAGTTGCAATGGAGGTGCTATTTATAGGTGTGAAGCTGGAAATATCTGCCTTGAATCTCAGAATACCTTTTCTCATGTGTAGGTGGGCCCACATGATCGATCTGGAGTCATTTGGGATCGATCCCTGATCGATCCATATCAATTTCATATCGATCAGGATTTGCTCCAATTGAGTTGCGATCGATCATGGATGTTCTTGAGGAGATATGCAAACTGCTGTGAAATTCTCATTGCATTTGGAGTTGTGGTTTGAGAGATATGATCGATCTCAGATTGGGTTTTCTAGTGAAGCTAAAGCCTTCGTATCGATAGATTCGTATCGATCCTCTCGTATCGATGACATGGCATGCGTGCTTTGTGGAGATCCAAAATTCATTGCATAAGGACCGCTTCCTTTGGGTTGACTACTCCCCTCATATCCAATCGATGTTTTGCTTTTCGTATCGATGCTTTACTCCCTCCTTTGTATCGATCACCGGCTCTACTCTTCGTATCGATCAAGTAGGTAATCGATACGAAACATGCAGCTGCTGGTCAAACGAAGTGTGATCGATCCGGGAAGTGTTGAAGTCCATCGACATTGGTTCGAACCTTATGGATACGAATGATGGATGCTGAGTGATGGAGTTATGTTTATTTCGTATCGATCCTGATGGATACAAAATGATAGATACTGTAACATCCCTTCAAAATGGGAATAATAGTCGCACATCGTGGATAATATATAAAGTGGATGCTTATATACCAAAGCCTTCACTTCATAACAACATTAAGGCCTTTTGAGGAACAAAACCCCACACCTTGGCTTGGCCCATGAGGCGGAGGTGACTAAGTTGGGGACAATATCTGCGTTAAGTGAGGTGCGGGCTGTTACAATGGTATCAGAGCCATACCCAGCTGGAATTGTGGCATGTACGTGTTACAGCCACGTCGCCTGGGTGGTGTTGTGTTCATGAGCCAACGAGGGTGTTAGGCTCTAAAGGAGGGAGATTGTAACATCCCTTCAAAATGGGAATAATAGTCCCACATTGTGGATAATACTATAAAGTGGGTGCTTATATACCAAAGCCTTCACCTCATAACAATGTCGAGGCCTTTTGAGGAACAAAACCCCACACCTTGGTTTGGCCCATGAGGCAGAGGTGACTAAGTTGGGGACAATATCTGCGTTAAGTGAGGTGCGGGTTGTTACAGATATGGATGGATGGATACGAATTGGGCGTGTTCCATATGGATCTTGATCGTTCCATAACTTGAGCATACAAAAAACTCTGATTTACCTGAAATTTGGATTGTTGCCTTTTATAGCTCTGTTTGTCATACCATGTTAATTGTGGCTTGATCCGGACTCGGACCAAATTTGCCTGTATCCATCGCGAATCTGCCGATGACCGTTCTTTGAAGCGGACTGTCCCCGATCTCTAGTCAAGTCCTTGGTATAGCGGCCTTACTAAAAGGTGGGATAACATTTTCCCCCCAAAATACGTCTTGTGTGAACATGACGTGCTTTGAAAAGCTACAACCTTCATTCTTAAAAGGTTCTATCCAATTTATTGAACAGTTTTTGTCCCTTCACCAAGAGATATGACCTTTGATAGATTTCCAATAGTATAAATGTTGAGTTGTAGACTGCCAATGGTCACACAGTTTTTGTTCTAACTGAAGATCAAGTGCTAGTAATTTGTTATTTATTGTTCTGGCTGTTGCCAGGTAAGCATTCAATTCCTGTTAACTTTGAAAATCGGATGTCAGTATAGCATACATGCACATATTTTAACCTAACTCCTATTCGCGTTTGCACATCCACGGGTCGTTGTCAAGTTCTTGCTTCTTCTCTTCTTTTTTAAATAGACCTTGGTGAAAAGAGGTTCTTGCCATCGATTGATGGGTTCTTTAGAATCGAATTCCATATCGATCCTCTCATGGATCGATGTGAAATCCGAGTCGCAACAACGATCGATGGTTGTTTTGATCCCTCCTTCGTATCGATCCTCTCCTGGATCGATCTAGGGCGTACCAAGGTGGACTTTGTATCGATGGTGATCGATACAAAAGTGCGTTTCATAATGATGGATATGATTTTGTTGTTGCACGATGGGCTCTTCGTATAGATGGATACGAGATTTATAAGTATTAACTCATGGGAATGCTTCGTATCAATGGATACAAAATGAACGGGTTCATATGTGCTTCGTATCGATGGATACGAGAGATATGCTTCGTATCGATGGATATGAAATATTGGAACTCATATGCGCTTTGTATCGATGGATACGAATGATCCGGGCACACACGCGTAGTGTTCTTCGTATCGATGGGCATGTTGACTGCTTCAATCGGTAATGTAACTGGGATACGAATCGTTTTTTTGTGGTCGATACGAATGGAGTATAAATAAGTTTTGTACTTACAGTATTTTTCACCTTGTTTCTATTGCCAATTTGTATCCATCAGAGAAAAAGAAGAACTATAGATCTTTCATCTCCAACTACCAAACCATTAATCTCTAACTTAGATTCTTCGAGCTAGGCAATCAATTAATAGAATCATGCTAAAAATGACGAGACTAGAGTTTTGTGCCGTTTCGTTCATGGAAACGACCATCTCTGGTGTCGTTGGTGCCGGAGTGTGACTGGGGTGGGGTTGAGAGTGTGGCCAAAGGCGACTTGGAGGTTTGGAGAAGAAGGTGAGTGACTGGAAAGAGTCGATGGAGTCACTGACTCCAGGTCTATCTTGAACTCGTATCGATGTGAGATGGAATCGATCAGAATACTTTAGAGATGATGGAAAGCAGTTTCCATGATCGATCTGAGAACAGTTGCTTAATGATCGATTCGAGGTGAAGCAATTTGTATCGATGTGGATTAGATGTGGTGTGATCAATCTGAAACCATAGTCCTTAGATCGATACGAAGCAGTCGATACGAAGTGATCGATACGTACCAGTGATCGATACGAAGGTTTTATCGATACGAAAATGTTATTGATCTAAATTATTGATTGATACGAACGTTGGCTTTAGGGGAACGATCCAAAGTGAACCATGATGGATACGAATTTCATTACTCCTTGCATACTCGAACACTTAACCCCGACGAGCTTTAGCCTTGCATATTTGGACTTGATCGTAAAACTGCATATATGACTATCCTTCAAAGCTTGTCAATGGAACTGTAACTTGTCAGAGACAACAAATTTTAACATGGATCGTTCTCCGAAGTCAGAATGGCACGGTTGAGACGGTCAGCGATGCCAGTCGCTCCGGTTGAATCTCAAAGTCTTGTCTTTTTACCATCTTTTAACCTTGTAGAAATTTAGAGTATTGTGTAGCACTTCACCACATAACACGACCACTCACTTTGGACCGGGGGGAACATGGGTTTCTTATCATCTAATAACGGTTTTTACTGAGTTTAATAGTTATGGATCCTGGAAGCTCAGAGTAGCAAGAAGTTCAAAGTCCTCCACTCCCCATAATAGAAAGGCCGGACATCCCGGTAGATGCAGTGAATCCCGCTTCGGATGAACTGCCGGATGCAGTGGTGATATTGAATCCGGAAGACTCTATCTGGTCCAAAATTACAGAAGAAATGCTAGGAAGAATTTTCCTTAGACACGGACTGTCTTGGGAAGAAGTTCGGTTGCCAGGTCCGGAAGATAGGGCACACAATCCCTTGGAAGGGTTCATCGCATGCAACAGATTCATGCGCTGGACTGGAACAATGCCCCCGTTCAACCAATTCATTAGGGATGTGCTATTCTTTCTGAGGATCGCACCCTCTCAACTTCACCCTAACGGATATGTGCTACTCAATAGCTTGTATATTATATTTATGGAACATCTCCTCCGTCCTCCGACTGTCGACGAGATCAGATATTTATTCAATATTAAGAGTCGGGTGGATAATCCGTCATTCACTTTCCTGGAAGCTGTTAGGAACTGCCAAATGTGGCAGACACATGGGGCAAGTTGGGCTACATCAAAGTGGAGTGGTTTTATGTGAGGTGCCCACCAGGATTCGCCAGGCAGTGGCTGGTCAGACGTAAGTTTCATTATTCGTTTCATTATTAACAATGACTGGACAATATAGATTGATGCTGAATTCATTGCCATGTTTCTTTTACAGCTGCAATTCCAAGGCCCGAAGGAGCCAAATATAAAGTGCCAGTGAGGATGCTCCAGGAGGTGCCTGCTGAACTAAGAGAAATAGACGAAGTTCTCACCGATGACAACTTGATACCCGCCCGGCTTTTAGACAGAGGTCAGAGCATAGGGCTCACAGGGGTACCAAGGGTGGCCCCTATAAGACAAGGTGGAAGACGTGCTCCTGTCGTTCCCCTAGTCGAGGGAGCTCAGGTCGTGCCTGGTGTAATAATCATCGAACCTCGCGATGATGAGGGTACAAAAGCTGGTTAGGAACCCGCGGTCGCTCCTCTGCAGGGCCCTCAATCATCTGTGTTGAAGAGAAAAGGCAAAACTCTTGTCCATAAAAGCAAAAGGCAAAAGACCACTGAAGCAAATCAGCTCGTTGTAACTTACATAGGTTCGGAGACCTCTTCCTCGTAGACAGAAAGTTCACTGAAAGGATTATCAGATATTCCTATCCCAGATGAAATATCGTCATTCCCTAATCTCTGGCCAGAGGGGCTATACTCCCCATCAAGAATCGGCGCAGGCCTACCTTCAATAGATATAGGGGAGCTAACTCCAATAAGCAAGCCTACTACAATCGGTCGGTTGGGGGGTTTGCACATGCATACACACACTTCACGGCACCACACAACATTCCATCACATGCTTCTTAATCTTTGGCGATTACTAATTTTATCCCTCTTTTCGTTTTGCAGATACAACGGTTAAGCAAGGATCCATGCTTAGTAAACTCCGCTCTTCACGCCATTCATCTGGATCGCATTCTGAATCACATCACCGCGAAAGCGAGAGAGATTATGGTCGCGACTACCATTCTAACCAGGAGCGTGAGTGCCATGATAGAGAAAAAGAGAGATCATATCAAAGCAAATGCCGTTCTAGGTCACGATCTCCGCCATCGAAACCTTCTGGCCCCAGTAGACCCTCTTCTGAATCCTCGCAACAAAAAGTGCCATGTCATGCTCTAAAAACCAACGATCAGAGTCGTAGAACTGAGATAGAAACTTCCGTCGTCATAGAACAAGCTGCCATAGAACCTCGGGTGAAGGAGCCATCCAGATTGCTAAACTAAAGAAAGATTTCCCGAACTTTTTCTTTGACGGTTTCCACTTTCCTCCCAACTTAAAGAGAATCCCAAATAACATAGAAAAACTAGTGCAAGATTATGTGCATGACGCGTACAACCAGTATCGGGAGTGGATCAAAACGGCAGAACGGGTCTCGGTTGTGTCCTTCGAGCGAGCCAAAACGGTTGAGAAACTAGAGGGCGACCTTTCTCAAAAAGGAAAAATAATAGAGTTGCTCACCAATGAGTTCGAGTCTTCAAGGAAAACTAAGATGGAGGCCCACCATACCTCTACCGACTCTATGAGCTTGCTCGATTTCAGCATTAATCTCCTCCATTATTTGTTCCTCTCTGTCCACACGCTCCCCCATCGGGAGACTACCGGTCGGACCCGAGGAGCCCGTGATAATAATATCTTCATCCACATTAAAGGGCATCTCGATGCACGAGTCGCTTTGGCTGCTGAGAAGTGCTTCCATCAACTAGTCATCAAAACATAGCCGTTGTCATGTATCTCCCCAGCCAAAGAAGTAATTGTCACAGTTGTGGCCTCCATTGTTAATGCCTCCTGCCCATGGTGAACTTCTTGGATTGCAAGAGGGTTGGCCGGCGCAGAATCTAAGGCTAAATAAGGATAGGAGAATATATTAGAAATGTCCTCTGATAATGTTCCTGCATTTTGAAGAATAGGAGAAGTGTCCAGAATACCTTCCTCAGTTTGGCTCCCAGGTTGGGCCTACATGCCTTCTGAGCTATGCTTGATGACCGGAGGGAGATGTGGCCTGTCGAGGTCATACTCTGGGACGACTGGAGGGTCAACAGAAGATGTGGGCGCAGTTTGAGATGCTGGGGGCATTTTAGAAGTGACGACATGGTGTTTGCCCCCATATCCTTCCCCGGCCTCCGGGTATTTAGCAGCCAGATCTTCCCTTTGAAGTGCGATAGCCGTGTCATGAAGAACTTTAGGCTCATCCCCAATCAACACTTGAGTTTCCAATTCAAACTCATCAATAGTTGTAATTTCACGGGTCGCCTTTTCATCCTCAATCAGGCGGTTCCAGGCTTATACAGTTGAAAGGGATAGTCCTCGCGAAGCCAGTTTAAATTGCAATTTTTCAGGACGTTCGCATTAGAGGTGACTAGGAGATCTTCAAACTCACTTTCCATCTTGGCCTCAATGGCCTTTATTTCCCTCTCAACCCTGGTATCGGCTTCTTCGGCCTTTTTATTAGCAATATCCCTTTCTTCTCTAAGTTTAACCGCCTCCTCGCACGCTTCCTGAGCAACTTTGTTGGCTTAATCTTTTTCTTTGGTGGCCTCAGTCAACTTTGCCTTTAATTCGGCAACTTCTTTTAACGCAGCATCCGTTTCTCGCATAATAACGGTGTTGCGGTGACCCATCTCCTGCACTAAGTCCATATGAGTTTTTCTCATTTCTTCCATGTACTTCCTAGCTTCCTCGGCTCTCTAGCCAGCCCCGGGTCCTACCTCGATCCTTGTGCTCTCTCCAAGTGGCACCATATTTGAAACTAGAGCGCCTCATTCTTTTGATGTCAAAAGTGCCACCATTCCACCAGCTTCTCGCACAAAGGATACTTCGGTCCCCGTGAGTTCCTAGGAGGATACCGCACCGATTCCCCCGGTTGGAGAAAATCCAACTGAAGTGAACTGAGGAGGCAAGGGTTCTAAAAGAGGTCCTGGCGGTAGCTCGAGCGGATCTACACCGAAGAAAGTTAAGAAAGGCAAGGAACCGAAGGCGTAGATTAGCATTTTGATTTCCTCTTTTGCAGATAGTTAGAATAACTTCTTTTATTTAGCTTTTTGTAGGCCATATATAGATGCGGGTTCGCCCCCCTGCTTATAGGAATTTTCTGGACATATTTTGTACTTCTTTTCTAAAGAATAGCACTAATAAAATTCCTTTTTTGTTTTTGGCATAACTCTGCGTTTATTTGTTTAAGTACTTGAGCATTTACATTTCCATTCAATGTACTCATGAAGCCTTGGTATCTATGTCGAACTCGAGTTCGGTCTCTAAGTCTTGAGGTCGTTGCCTCAGGTCATAATCAAACGTTGAGTTGAGTCCCAACATTACGGTGTCTTGGTCAGCGGCTCGTACTTGAGTCATGCCTCCAATTCTGGGGATAGTTGAAATATTTAGTTGGCGGTCGTCCTCTGCCTTCACTGACTTTGATTTAACTTAGTCGGAATTGAGTAAAAGTAATATGAGTCTGAGCAGTCGAATCACATGTACTCATTTGCTTAGGATTACGTCCGCACTCTAGGAACATAAGTTATTTTGTGGATGATCAATCACACCCGTTTAATGTTTATACTCTAATCCGCACTCCGGGAATCTTGAGTTAGTCAACAGATGGTCGGTCACATCTGCTCAATGGTTAGGATCTTAATCATGCTCTGGGAATAAGGAGTTGGTCAAGGCCGTGGACGGTCGGATCACATCCTCTTTGTCATAGCAAGCGAAGTCGTAGATAGGCGGACCCATCCTCTTCGAGCTCGGAAAGAAGCAAGGTCGTGGATGGACGGATCCAACCTCCTCGGCATTACAAAGAAGCGAGGTCATGGATGGATGGATCCATCCTCCTCAAGCTTTGGAAAGAAGTGAGGTCATGGATGGATGGATCCATCCACCTCGAGCTTTAGAAAGAAGCGAGGTCGTGGATGGATGGATCCATCCTCCTCGATCTTTGGAAAGAAGCGAGGTCGTGGATGGATGGATCCATCCTCCTCGAGCTTTAGAAAGAAGCGAGGTCGTGGATGGACGGATCCATCCACCTCGAGCTTTGGAAAGAAGCGAGGTCATGGATGGACGGATACATCCTCCTCGAGCTTTGGAAAGAAGCGAGGTCGTGGATGGACGGATCCATCCACCTCGAGCTTTGGAAAGAAGCGAGGTCGTGGATGGACGAATCCATCCTCCTCAAGCTGGATGGTCGATCCATGTCCTAATTTGGAGTTTACACTTCAGCTCACACTCTGGGAGCTAGATTTTGTTTTAGAATTGTCATGTATCAACTCTCTCTTAATTGATTATGGTTTGTCCCACGAGCTCGGGGTTTCATCTAGAGAGTGGCCGGTCGTATCACGATCACTCTCTATTTGAATGAGTCCCACCGTAAGATGGAACTCAGCTCTTCGTACATCATGGCGGTTGCATGATGCATTTAGGAATCATTAACTTAGCTTTATGAGTCTGCCCTTTATTGCTAAAATAAGAAATCATGGCAAAATCGGTTGCCTTATTACAAGCACAAATTCTTGAATTGCATAAACAAACTTGAAAAAGAAAGCAGACTAAATGAATGAAAGCCAATTATATGTAATAGCGACGGAGACTTTCGATGTTCCATGCTCTCAGTAGAGTGAGACCATCAATGGTCAATAGCTTGAATGTGCCATCTCCAAGCCTCTGCTCGATGACATACGGTCCTTCCCATGTCAGTTTCATGTGTGAAGGGACCGGATAGATCTGCTTGAGTACAAGATCGCCAACTCCAAAGGTTCTAGGTCGAACCTTGGCATTGTATAATCGGGCGACTCGGTTGCGATGCGTTGATGCCCTCAAATCAGCCTCTTCACGTTTCTCATCTAATAATCCAGAGATTCTGCAAGTAGGATGGCGTTTGTCTACGGATCACAACAAGTCACACAGTGAGAAGGTAATTCTAGCTCAACTGGAATAACAGCTTCGGAGCCGTAAGAAAGTGCGAACGGAGTATGGCCAGTCGCGGACTTGTGGGTAGTTCGATACGCCCATAAAGCCATGGGAAGCTCATCGACCCATGTTAACCCGCCTCTTGGCAAGGCCGTAGATAGGCGGACTTAACTAAATTGACTACTCGTTCGTCGAGGTTGGTTCATGACGGATTTAGTCAACTGGATGGATGGACGATCAAGCATAGATAATAATCATGGATCTACAGCCGGGAATCGGCGTAGTCGATGGACGAAGGTTATTGGATACTCGAAACTTGGGTTTTGATAAGTCGCAAGTCGCCTTGGATTTTCTTCGACCCGTATGGAGGCGAGCTTCGAGTTGCATGGATGATTTCTTTGAGTCTTTCAGGTGGCTCGGCATGGGTGGCTCGACATTTGTGGCTCGGCATTGGTGGCTCGGCCGTGTTGGTGGCTCATCATGGAAGGTGGTTCGACCTAGTTAGGTCATGAGTCAGCCTTGGTTGTCGCTCGGCATTGTGGTTCGGTCGGGGTGGCTCGGTAGGAATGAAAGGAACTGGCTCGGTATGGAATGGGGCTCGGTTTCTTCGAGTCCTAAGGTCCTTCGCTTCAGGTTGTAACTCGGTATCTCAGTGGGATATAAAGTGGGTCGGCATGACATCGTTCGGCAGCCTCGTGTCCAAGAAGTTGTTGCTTCGGGTCGACTTCGTGGGATGTGGCTCAACGTGGTTGGTTCGGCAAGTGTCGCTCGGTGACTTGGTGGTGTGGACGACGTGGTGGTGTGGCTCAGTCACTGGTGATGTGGATCGGCATACTAGAGTATGGAGTGGATCGGCATAGGTTGTTCGACATGGCAGTGTGAGTCGGTCATGATGAAGGATATTGGCTCGGCTATGGTCCTGATGGGCCCAGACTACTCAAGAAGCCCAGTAACTCGGGATTTGCCTATAAATACAGCATGTAGGACTTCAGAAAAGGGGATCTTCCTTTCGATTCTCTTACTTTCTCTTTTCTAAGGCTAAGGCAACTCTGCCATTTTGTAACTGTAATCGATTCTAACATCAATAAAAAGGAAACTTCTGGAGTGGACGTAGGCCGGAGTTAGCCGAACCACTATAAAATATGTTGTTCTTTACTGCTTTCATTTTAATTCTTATCGTTCTCCATATTAATATTCACCACATATATCCTATCTGTGAGCCGTGACTGGTATTTGGTGCTTTCGCTTGGATTTGGATGTAAGTGACCAATTTTGGCGCTAAAATTTTAGTGCTTTCACTGAGATGGCAAGCACTCGGGGATTTTGGAGCTAGGAACTTGTATTCAAGGAAGCAATGGCTAGGCCACCAATAAGGAAGCAAGTGACAGAAAGAAGCAATCAGGAGGGTAGTCAAGAGGCCTCCTCTGGAGTTGGAGCAGGTCAAGCATCCATCTACATCACCAAAGACAAGAGAAGATGATGCAGACTCTTCTCAGACAATTTGGACAAGCAGGAACTGCAGGAGCTCGGACCCATGGAGCTGGATCAGAAGCACTCAACCAACAAGCAGATGGAGTGGTCCAACAGGGAGCAGCCCCTGATCAACGAACAACTATTAACTGGATGGACCAAGACTTGGGGGCATACCAATAGGTAAAGCTAGACCAATCCATGGAGGGATACCTGACAATGCTGTGCAACCCGGGATCAACAAGAATACAGGAGCACGTGATGTGGAATATGTGCCAGGATTCCCTCATGAACTCGGGGGGAAGATCGGATGCAGTGGAAAAGGATTACAGCTTGGCGAGAATGACAGATTAACGGAGATGGTCAGACGAGCTATGAGAGGTGGATTGGTAAATAAAGACTTGGAGGATGTGAATAGGATTCCCTTTACTTCTACTATTAGGCAAGCTAGGAACCCACCGGATTTTAAGCTACCAACGTTGGAGATGTATGATGGGAGGATGGATCCCACCGTTCACCTGACGAGGTACATGAGGCATATGGAGGTACTGTGGGCATCGGATGAGGTCATGGCTTGATGTTTCCCTTTGTATTTGACGAATATCGCAGCTATGTGGTTTAGACAGTTGGAGAGTGGTTCTATTGACACTTGGACGAAGCTGATTGAAAGGTTTGTGAGGCAGTTTCGGGTCCATATAGTCAGACCCAAGAACACAATGACCTTGACATCGATGAAACAATGGAAGGGAGAGTTGCTCAGGGATTTCTTAACCAGATTCAACACGGCGGTAGCTTCAGTGGATAGACCCGATCCGTCGATGGTTTTGATGGCAGAAGTTTCTGGAATTGCGGATAATTCGGATTTTAAGATATTGTTGGAACGGGACCCCCCAATGGATCTTGGAGAGTTCTATCATGAAGCGGAGAGATTCCTAAGGCAGGAGGACGCGCAACCGAAAGAGAAGGGAGGGAGGCTAAAGCTTATGCTGTTAGAGGTGGAGGTCCATCCAGGGAGGAACCAAACAAGGACAATAAGGGCAAAAGGAAAATGAGTGACAACGGTAACCCCTTAAAAAGGAAATGGAGAGAATCAAAATTTTCTTCTTATACGGATTTGAATGAGACTCTAGAAAGGATTTACTTGGATACTCGGGGGCAACTCCAGTATCGCACACCGGCTAGGAGGGAACCATCGGAATATGAGCGAGCGTCAGGAAAGCATTGCCTATTCCATGAGCTAGATGGGCACAACACAAACGATTGTAGGCATTTGAAAGATATCGTTGAGGAGCATGTAAGGAATGGTCACCTGCAACAATACATAAGGAATCGAGCTGTAGCAGTGGAACGGGAGCGGCCACGGCCTACCTCGAACGAAGGTGGCGCTGGATCTAATCACCACCGGCTTGTTATCAATTGAATGGATTTATGGTTCTGAATAAGTAATAGAACTCAAAGTAATACGGCTAGGTCACTTACACACGTACGGGATCAAGGACGGTCCCTAGGCGTGCTCTGAGATGACGAAAAACCATACTGCTTGGATCTATGAAATCCTGTTTTCTTTCTGTTTTTCCGCAAACTCTGGTTTCTTCTTTGGTACTTAGGACATTTAATTCCCTTTGTTGTACAAAATTTCGCTTTGATAACTGAATTCTGTCATCATTGGGATCAGACTAATTCAATAAATAATACAGGCTAAGTGATTACCGTCCTGACCGGAGAGACGGGGCAGTAGTCGCGAATTACGAGTCCCTTTGCCGGAGAGCAATGGAATGGACTCGAACAGAATAAACAAAGTCCTTGACCGGAGAGTCGAGGCCGGAGAATATAAAAGTCCTTGATCGGAGAGTCGAGGCCAGAGAATATGAAGTCCTCGACCGGAGAGTCGAGGTCGGAGAATATATACAAAGTCCTCGACCGGAGAGTCGAGGCCGGAGAATACATAGTCCTCGACCGAAGAGTCAAGGCCAGAGAATATAAAAGTCCTTGACTAGAGAGTTGAGGCCGGAGAATATAAAAGTCCTTGACCAGAGAGTCGAGGCCGGAGAATATAAGAAGTCCTCGGCCGGAGAGTCGAGGCTGAAAAATATGGAAGTCCTCGGTCGGAGAGCCGAGGTCGGAGAACATATAAGCCCTTGACCAGAGGGTCGAGGTTGGAACAGGATAACGCAACCCAACGAGGTCTACGGATTCAAAGTTAAACCCGGAGAGGTCATGGATTTGGATTTCGGCTTTTGACCCGGTGAGGTCCTGGATTTGGCAAAGGGCCCGGAGCGGTCCCGCGTTCGGATATCGACCCAGAAAGGTCATAGATTTGGCTATTGGTTATGGATGGAATAAAACTCGGTTAACGGGTACGGATGGCTATGGAATTGGCTCAGGGTTTGGTCATTGGATTCAGAATCGGATATCGACTCAGAGCAGTCGTAGATTCGGATAAGGATACGGTGATGGCACTTGGATAAAATGGATTGGATTACGAATCAGAAAGTATGGATGTGGATAACATACGGACTTCGGATATTGAACTTGAGGCTATTCAAAACACACCTTTCAAAGCAAGGCATGTTTTGGGGGCAAGTATTAACCCGCCTCTTGGCAAGGCCGTAGATAGGCGGACTTAACTAAATTGACTACTCGTTCGTCGAGGTTGGTTCATGACGGATTTAGTCAACTAGATGGATGGACGATCAAGCATGGATAATAATCATGGATCTACAGCCGGGATTTGGCGTAGTCGATGGACGAAGGTTATTGGATACTCGAAACTTGGGTTTCGATAAGTCGCAAGTCGCCCTGGATTTGCTTCGAGTCGTATGGAGTCGAGCTTCGAGTTGTATGGATGATTTCTTCGAGTCTTTCAGGTGGCTTGGCATGGGTGGCTCGGCATTGGTGGCTTGGCATGGGTGGCTTGGCATTGGTGGCTCGGCCCTGTTGGTGGCTCATCATGGAAGGTGGTTCGGCCTAGTTAGATCATGAGTCAGCCTTGGTTGTCGCTCGACATTGTGGTTCGGTCGGGGTGGCTAGGTAGGAATGGAAGGAACTGGCTCGATATGGAATGGGGCTCGGTTGCTTCGAGTCCTAAGGTCCTTCGCTTCAGGTTGTCACTCGGTATCTCAGTGGGATATAAAGTGGGTTGGCATGACATCGTTCGGCAGCCTTGTGTCCAAGAAGTTGTTGCTTCGGGTTGACTTCGTGGGATGTGGCTCGGCGTGGTTTGTTCGGCAAGTGCCGCTCGGTGACTTGGTGGTGTGGACGACGTGGTGGTGTGGCTCGGTCACTGGTGGTGTGGATCGACATACTAGAGTATGGAGTAGATTGACATAGGTCGTTCGGCATGGCAGTGTGGGTCGGTCATGATGAAGGATATTGGCTCGGCTATGGTCCTGATGGGCCTGGACTACTCAGGAAGCCCAGTAACTCGGGATTTGCCTATAAATACTGCATGTAGGACTTCAGAAAAGGGGATCTTCCTTTCGACTCTCTTGCTTTCTCTTTTCTAAGGCTAAGGCAACTCTGCCATTTTGTAACTGTAGTCGATTCTAACATCAATAAAAGGAAACTTCTGGAGTGGACGTAGGCCGGAGTTAGCTGAACCACTATAAAATCTTTTGTTCTTTACTGCTTTCATTATATTTCTTGTCATTCTCCATATTAATATTCATCACATATATCCTATTTGTGAGTTGTGACTGGTATTTGGTGCTTTCGCTTGGATTTGGGTGTCAGTGACCAATTTTGGCGCTAACATTTTGGTGCTTTCACTGAGAAGGCAAGTACTCGGGGATTTTGGAGCTAGGAACTTGGATTCAAGGAAGCAATGGCTAGGCCACCGACAAGGAAGCAAGTGACAGAAAGAAGCAATCGGGAGGGAAATCAAGAGGCCTCCTCTTGAGTTGGAGTAGGTCAAGCATCCATCTACATCACCGGAGACGAGATGGAAGCGATGCTGAAAAGACAAGAGGAGATGATGCAGACTCTTCTCAGACAATTTGGACAAGCAGGAACTGTAGGAGCTCGAACCCATGGAGCTGGATCAAAAGCACTCAACCAACAAGCAGATGGAGTGGTCCAGCAGGGAGTAGCCCCTGATCAGCGAACAACTATTAACCCAGATGGACCAAGACTTAGGGGCATACCAACAGGTAATGCTGGACCAATCCATGAAGGGATACCTGACGATGCTGTGCAACCCGGCATCAACAGGAATACAGGAGTACGTGATGAGGAATATGTGCCGGGATTACCTCATGAACTCGGGGGGCAGATCGGAGGCAGCGGACAAGGATTACAACTTGGCGAGAATGACAGATTAGCGGAGATGGTCAGACGAGCTATATGAGGTGGATTGGTAAATAAAGACTTGGAGGATGTGGATAGGAGTCCCTTTACTCCTACTATCAGGCAAGCTAGGAACCCACCGGATTTTAAGCTACCTACGTTGGAGATGTATGATGGGAGGACGGATCCCATCGTTCACCTGACGAGGTACATGAGGCATATGGAGGTACTGGGGGCATCAGATGAGGTCATGGCTCGATGTTTCCCTTTGTATTTGACGGATATCGCAGCTATGTGGTTCAGACAGTTGGAGAGTGGTTCTATTAACACTTGGACGAAGCTGATTGAAAGGTTTGTGAGGCAGTTTCGGGTCCATATAGTCAAACCCAAGAACGTAATGACCTTGACATCGATGAAACAATGGAAGGGAGAGTCGCTCTAGGATTTCTTAACCAGATTCAATGCGGTGGTAGCTTCAGTGGATCGACTCGATCCGTCGATGGTTTTGATGGAAGCGGTTTCTCGAATTGCGGATAATTCGGATTTTAAGATATCGTTGAAACGGGACCCCCCCAATGGATCTTGGAGAGTTCTATCATGAAGCGGAGAGATTCCTAAGGCAGGAGGACGCGTAGACCGAAAGAGAAGGGAGAGAGACTGAAGCTTATGCTGTTAGAGGAGGAGGTCCACCCAGGGAGGAACCAAACAAGGACGATAAGGGCAAAAGGAAAATGAGTGACAACGGTAACCCCTCAAAAAGGAAATGGAGAGAATCAAAATTTTCTTCTTATACAGATTTGAATGAGACTCTGGAAAGGATTTACTTGGATACTCGGGGGCAACTCCAGTATCGAAGACCGGCTAGGAGGGAACCATCGGAATACGAGCGGGCGTCAGGAAAGCATTGCCTATTCCATGAGCTAGATGGGCACAACACAAACGATTGTAGGCATTTGAAAGATATCGTTGAGGAGCATGTAAGGAATGGTCACCTGCAACAGTACATAAGGAATCTAGTTGTAGCAGTGGAACGGGAGCGGCGACGGCCTACCTCGAACAAAGGTGGCGCTAGATCTAATCACCGCCGGCTTGTTATCAACTGAATGGATTTATGGTTCTGAATAAGTAATAGAACTCAAAGTAATACAGCTAGGTCACTTACACACGTACGGGATCGAGGACGGTCCCTAGGCGTGCTCTGAGATGACGAAAAACTGTACTGCTTGGATCTATGAAATCCTGTTTTCTTTCTGTTTTTCCGCAAACTTTGGTTTCATCTTTGGTACTTCGGACATTTAATTCCCTTTGTTGTACAAACTTTCGCTTTGATAACTGAATTCTATCATGATTGGGATTGGACTAATTCAATAAATAATACAGGCCAAGTGATTACCGTCTCGACCGGAGAGACGGGGCAGTAGTCGCGAATTACAAGTCCCTTTGCCGGAGAGCAATGGAATGGACTCGAACAGAATAAACAAAGTCTTTGACCGGAGATTCGAGGCTGGAGAATATAAAAGTCCTTGATTGGAGAGTCGAGGCCGGAGAATATGAAGTCCTCGACCGGAGAGTCGAGGCCGGAGAATATATACAAAGTCCTCGACTGGAGAGTCGAGGCCGGAGATACAAAGTCCTCTACCGAAGAGTCAAGGCCGGAGTATATAAAGTCCTCGACCGGAGAGTCGAGGCCGGAGAATATAAAAGTCCTTGACCAGAGATTTGAGGCCAGAGAATATAAGAAGTCCTCGGCCGGAGAGTCGAGGCCGGAAAATATGGAAGTCCTCAGTCGGAGAGCCGAGGCCGGAAAATATGGAAGTTCTCGGTCGGAGAGCCGAGGCCGGAGAACATACAAGCCCTTGATTGGAGGGTTGAGGTTGGAACAAGATAACACAACCCAACGAGGTCTACGGATTCAAATTTAAACCCAGAAAGGTCATGGATTTGGATTTCGGCTTAGGATAGATTGACTCGGTGAGGTCCTGGATTTTGCAAAGGGCCCGGAGCGGTCCCGAGTTCGGATATCGACCCAGAAAGGTCATAGATTTGGCTATTGGTTATGTGGAATAAAACTCTGTTGACGGGTACGGATGGCTATGGAATTGGCTCAGGGTTTGGTCATTGGATTCAGAATCGGATATCGACTCAGAGCAGTCGTAGATTCAGATAAGGATACGGTGATGGCACTTGGATAAAATGGATTGGATTACGAATCGGAAAGTATGGATGTGGATAACATACGGACTTCGGATATTGAACTTGAGGCTATTCAAAACACACCTTTCAAAGCAAGGCATGTTTTGGGGGCAAGTATAACCCGCCTCTTGGCAAGGCCGTAGATAGGCGGACTTAACTAAATTGACTACTCGTTCGTCGAGGTTGGTTCATGACGGATTTAGTCAACTGGATGGATGGACGATCAAGCATGGATAATAATCATGGATCTACAGCCGGGATTCGGCGTAGTCGATGGACGAAGGTTATTGGATACTCGAAACTTGGGTTTCGATAAGTCGCAAGTCGCCCTGGATTTGCTTCGAGTCGTATGGAGTCGAGCTTCGAGTCGTATGGATCGGCAGACTAGAGTATGGAGTAGATCGACATAGGTCGTTCGGCATGGTAGTGTGGGTCGGTCATGATGAAGGATATTGGCTCGGCTATGGTCCTGATGGACCCGGACTACTATGGAAGCCCAGTAACTCGGGATTTGCCTATAGATACTGCATGTAGGACTTCAGAAAAGGGGATCTTCCTTTCGACTCTCTTGCTTTCTATTTTCTAAGGCTAAGGCAACTCTGCCATTTTGTAACTGTAATCGATTCTAACATCAATAAAAAGGAAACTTCTGGAGTGGACGTAGGACGGAGTTAGCCGAACCACTATAAAATATGTTGTTCTTTACTGCTTTCATTTTAATTCTTGTCGTTCTCCATATTAATATTTTCCACATATATCCTATCTGTGAGCTGTGACTGGTATTTGGTGCTTTCGCTTGGATTTGGGTGTTAGTGACCAATTTTGGCGCTAACAACCCACTGACTTCTAGTCTTCTCTAGTCGTTTCTTCAGAATGGACTTGATGACTTTGTTAACAGCTTTGACTTGTCCATTCTCTTTAGGGTGAGCTACCATCGAGAATTTCTTCTAGATGCAACAACATTGGCAGAAATTCTTAAACTCGACACTATCAAATTGGGCCCCGTTGTCAGTTATAATAGTTTGTGGGAGGCCAAAGCGACAAATGATGTTGCGCACAACAAATTTTGATTACTTTTTTCATCGTGATAGTGGCAAGGGGCTCAGCTTCCGCCCATTTAGTAAAGTAGTCAACCGCAACGATGACGTACTTTGCACCACCCTTGGCTAGAGGCAAGGACCCTATTATATCAATACCTAATGTGGCAAACAGTAATGGACTGACCATTTGAGTAATCTCAGTTGGTGGGGCTCTCGGAATTCTTACATGTTTCTAGCACCTAACACATCTCTTAGCATAATCCGATGTGTCTTGATTTACGGTTGGCCAGTAATACCCGTATCTAAGTATCTTCTTTGCGAGGGCTTGCCCCCCGCTCCCCTCCCCCTCGTGTGATCGCCACAATCTCCTTCGTGCACTTCCTGCAACACTCGCTTGATTTAATTTTGGGAAATACACCGGAGTAAAGGAACAGAAAATCCCCTTCTGTACAAGATTCCATCTTGGATAATAAACCATGAAGCATTTTGGAGAACCTGTCTTTTCTCACTCCTGCGCTCAGGTAATGTTCCGTGTTCAAGATAGTTTCTGATTGGAGTTATCCACCACTCCCTCTCAAGCGTTGACTCATGAACCCAGTCTATCTCTACCTGATCAATACTTAGAGTAGTAAGTGTCTCCATGGGGACGAGTCCCATCCGTTGTGCTTCGCCAGTATTGGCCAGTTTTGCTAAAAAATCGGCCTTTTGATTTTTCTCTTGGGGTATACAACGGATAATATAATAGTCAAACTTGTTCAACACTTCCTAGACCCGCATAAGGTAGGAGGCTAACCTTTGATCTCTGGCTTGATACTCTCCTTAAACTTGGCACACCACCAATTGTGAACCGTAGTAAATATCCATAGTGACGACTCCCAAATCCTTGGCAAGCCTTAGTCCAGCGAGTAAGGCTTCGTACTCAGCTTCGTTATTAGTTGCACGGAAGTCAAATTTCAAAGCATAGCATACAGATCGCCCTTTCGGGGTTTCAAGCACCACGCCAGTGCCTGAACATCGGTCATTTGATGTGCCATCGGTGTATAGCTTCCATATATAGTTGGGAGGTTCACTGGTTTCGGGCAAGTCCTCTGGTATGGTGAACTCAGCTATGAAATCCACCAAAACTTGTTCTTGAATAGCTCGCCTTGGGGCATAAGTGATATCAAATTGACTCAGCTCGGTGTTCCACTTGAGCAACCTACTAGACGTCTCAGGTTATGTCAGGATCTGTCGTAACGGTTGGTCGGTGTAAACAATGATCGGATAAGCTCGGAAATATGGGTGGAGCTTTCTCGAGGCTACAACAAGACAATAGGCCAGTTTCTCTATCTTCGGGTAGTTTCTTTCTGCCCCCGTCAATCTTTTGCTGATATAATAGATCGGTCGTTGGATCTGATCCTCTTCTCAAACTAGCGCAGCATTGATTGCGTTTGCCGAAACCGCTAGATAGACATACAACTTCTCATGATCAACTGGCTTTGACAAGATGGGAGGTGTTGCCAGATGTTGTACTAGTGCCTAGAATGTGCCCTCGCACTCCTCTGTCCATTCGAAATTTCGTTTCCGTTTTCTGATCAAATCGAAGAAGGGAATGCACTTGTCCGTGGATCTGGAAATGAACCTGCTTAAGGCTACCACCTTCCTATTAAGACTTTGCACCTGCTTTATGGTTCTGGGAGTTTCGAGATTCCGAATCGCCCAGATCTTTTCAGGATTGGCTTCAATTCCTCTAGCATTGACAATAAACCCAAGGAACTTTCCAGATGCAACTACGAAATGACACTTCAGTGGATTGAGCTTCATTCTATATTGTTGGAGTATGTTGAACATCGCCTCCAAATCATCGATGTGGTCGCTGGATAACCGCGATTTCACAAGCATATCATCTACGTACACCTCCATAGTCTTCCCGATCTGGTTTGAAAACATCTGGTTTACGAGCCTTTGATAGGTTGCTCCAGCATTTTTGAGTCCAAATGGCATCAGCTTGTAGCAATAAAGTCCCAGATCAATGATAAAGCTAGTGTGTTCCTGGTCAGGAAGGTGCATCGGGATTTAATTATAGCCAGAGTATGCGTCCATGAAAGATAAGAGCTCATGTCCGGCTGTTGAATCCATCAGTTGATCGATTCTGGGAAGCGGGAAACTGTCTTTGGGGAAGGCTTTGTTTAGATCTGAGTAGTCTACACATGTCCACCACTTTCCATTCGACTTCCTGACTAGCATTGGATTTGATACCCACTCCAGGTATAAAGCATCACGAATAAACCCATTAGCCTTAAGTTTATCCACTTCTTTCTTCAGGGCGGTAGATCTCTCTGGATCCATACTGCACCTTTTTTGTTTCACCAGGACGTGCCGCAGGTTGATATTTAATGCATGGCTCGCGATATTCGACGAGATCCCACACATGTCTGAATGAGTCCAGGCAAACACATCGAGGTTTGCCCAAAGAAAATCAACCAATTCTTGTCCCATCTGGGGCTGAGCTAAGATCCGATCTTTACCATTCTAGGACCATTATCACCATCGACCGGGACATCAATTGTCAACTCTACCGAGGAGGCCTGGTATTTTTTGACTTCCCCTTCATCGTCATTGTCTCTGGGATCAAGATCTTTAGGAAACTGGTTATGGTGCCCGAGCCTCAACTCAGGCGTTAGCTGTCAATCCTCCATAGGACAGATGTAGAGAGATTCCTCCATGCCTTTACCTTTCTCCTTTCGCTACGCATCCCGCAACTCCGCAACATAACAGGCGCGTCCGGCTGCCTCATCACCATGTACCACCTCGACTCGATTATCAGTGGGGAACTTCAGAGTCAAACACCAAGGGGCAATTGCTGCCCTGAATTCCGCAAGGGCCGGTCGACCCAGGAAAGCGTTATAAGGAGAATGAATATCCAACACAACAAACTGTAACATCCGGACTCTTCGGTGATCACCAATACCCAACTCAACAGGTAATTCCACTATCCCAGTCGGTATGGTTGCACTGCCATTGAAACCATGTATATGTGATTGACACGGTTTCATATCTGTCTCTTCCATTAGCATTTGATCATAAGCACGTTTGAAAAGTATGTTCACAGAACTTCCACTGTCAACTAAGATCCTCTTCATCCAAGCAGGACCTATTTGGGCAGAAATAAACAGTGGATCAATGGTGGGGGCCTCGACTCTGTCGGCATCACAGTTTCTGAAAACGATGTCGTCTGTCATCGTCCTTTGTTGCTTTGCTAGGGCCCCTTCATCGGTACCACTGCAATATTCGAAGTCCACATGCCTAATCGAACTAGCATATGACTCCATTTCCTTCCAGCTCTGATCGGCCGGGTGAGGACCACCACTCACAGTATTAATCACCAGCCTCCTGCCAGTATGTGGGGGTTCTTCAGGCCTAGCCTGGCCTTGGCCCTGATTGGGATTAGATGGGCCCGCTCTACCATCCTATGGAGCCCGGAGAAACTGCTCTTGCTTTCGCTCTCTAATCAACTTCTCAAAAATGTCTTGCAGATGACAGCATTCATTAGTGTTATGGCCGTAACAGTCATGGAATCTACAAAACTTTCCGGTCTGAATCTGCTTTTTCGACGATGGTTTCAGAGCTGGCTTCTCGTACTACCCTGTATTACAAGTTTGAAGATAAACATTCTCTAGCGACGTGTTCAAAGGAGTATATCGATCGAACATAGGAGCTCTGAGTCTCCCACGATGGGGGTCTCTCTTCTTTCCTTGACCTTCATCACCCTTTTGCTCACTTTGTTTGTTCTTACATATTTAACTGTACTTTACCAGAGCTCTCCCAAGTCTGCTTCACTGCAACATTATGCTGGATACCTTCACTACTAGGCCCTGCGACGTCCTGCTTCCTAGACCATCTAGCGTCTTCTCTCCTCAAAAACTGGGCTGCCTTGGTATAGAAATGGTCCAACAAGCGGGGGGTTTCCCAACTAACCAATCACCAAATTCGGAATCAGGATCGATCCCTTTAGTCAATGCCATCAGAATAGAGTTGTCGTTGGGATTACCGACTTCGACACAAGTAGCATGGAACCTTTCCAGATAATTCCTTAGAGTCTCTCCTGGAGCTTGAGTAACACTGGATAAGGTATTAACGTCCTTCGGTCTTGCAACATGCATACAAAACTGTTCAACGAACTTAGTAGCTAACTGTCAAAACATGAAATAGATCTTGGTGGTAGACGGGTGAACCACATAGTCACAATGCCTCCCAAGGAGATAGGGAAGCTTTTACATTTAACCGCATCATCAGCTCGAGCGGCATTCATAAGCCATTCCTATTTTCGAATATGTTGGTTTGGGTCCGAACTTCCTTCATACAGAGGCAAGGTCGGCATCCGGAATTGGCGGGGCGGTTCCGCATGTAAGATATCATTGGTGAATGGGGTGTGACTTCTAGAAATCCCCTAGTCATCATTAGTGAGGCCTTGACTTTCTCTTATCATTTGGCGTACCATAGTTAGAATATCAGGCATCTAGATATTCGGGGCCAAGGCATGGTCGGGTTCCATATCACGAGGATGGTCCGGTCGCTGTCTACAGTTTGTCCCATGCCTCCTTGGCTCCCCGGCTTCGTGGAAGTGAGGATCCTGAGCATGAATGTGGTGGCGAGAAGCCGGATCTGGTTGGTTCTGGATCTTGAGATATCGATCTATAGCAGTAGCTGCATTGTCATGAGCAATGTTATGAGGAAGCATCCTCCCTCGGGAGGAGGGTGCAGCATCATGCCTTGTTGAAGGACCTATCCCGGCTTGTCCAGGATTTGCAGTATGCGGGTGCCCGGAGGCTTTCACGTAGTTTCCATCTTATCGATGACGTGTAGATCTGTGATAGGAGTCAGATGACATTGAGCTTTCAAATAAGGAATAAGACGTATACTCCCTCTAGATCTCCCTCGCCTTTCTTCGTTCAACTAGTTCGTGAGTTCCATGTTGGCACGGATCTATTGAGTGAGCTCCTGACGGCTTTGAGCGAGCTCCTGCATAAAGGTATGGAATTCCTCTCTAGTTACTAGACCAAGTGGATCTGGAACTCCAGCTGATGTTTGGCCTACTACGGTCAGCTGTGCGGGATTTTGCCTATCCCTTCCTTCCGGATCAGTAGCATTGGAAGCGGTTCTGGTAGTGCACACCATGTTGAATGTAGTTCTTCTTAGATCTGGAACAATCTGAATAGGATAGAAGGAACCACTGGAAGACAGATCTGGATCTCCTCCGTAGATTTTAGCAATCCGATAACGGTAGGGGATCCACAGAGCAAGAGAAAAAGCAAAGTTGTTCTCAGTGAAAGCACCAAAGTGTTTGTACCAAAATGGGCACAACACTCTTCGGATGTAATTGAAGAGATTAGAATGAAGAAGTAAAATAGAAAATGAGGCTAATCTAACAATCACACCAAGAAAATAAACAGTAACAAGAAGACAACAAGAATTTATAGTGGTTCAGCGCTATAGCCTACATCCACTTTGAAGGTTTTGCTATTTATTTCTGATTATAAACTCAATTACAACAGTACAATGACTAACACTTGAATTACAATGAAGTTCCAGTCAAGCAGCAGCATAAAAATTCCTCTTTTAATTCCAAAGGAGGTGCTATTTATAGGTGTGAAGCTGTAAATATCTGCCTTGAATCTCGGAATACCTTTTCTCATGCGTAGGTGGGCCACACGATCATTCTGGAGTCGTTTGGGATCGATCCCTGATCGATCCATATCAATTTCGTATTGATTAGGAATTGCTCCAATTGAGCTGCGATCGATCATGAATGTTCTTGAGGTGATATGCAAAGTGCTGTGAAAATCTCATTGCATTTGGAGTTGTGGTTTGAGAGATATGATCGATCCAAGATTGAGTTTTCTAGTGAAGCTGAAGCCTTCGTATCGATAGATTCGTATCGATTCTCTCGTATCGATGACGTGGCGTGCGTGCTTTGTGGAGATCCAAAATTCATGCATAAGGACCGCTTCCTTTAGGTTGAATGCTCCCCTCGTATCTAATCGATGCTCTGATTTTCGTATCGATGCTTTACTCCCTCCTTCGTATTGATCACCGGCTCTACTCTTCGTATCGATCAAGTAGGTGATCGATACGAAACATGCAGCTACTGGTCAAACGAAGTGTGATCGATTCGGGAAGTGTTGAAGTCCATTGATATTGGTTCGAACCTTATGGATATGAATGATGGATGCCGAGTGATGGAGTTATGTTCATTTTGTATCGATCCTGATGGATACGAAATGATGCTAATGGATACAAAATGATGGATACAGATAGATGGATACGAAATGGGCGTGTTCCACATGGATCTTGATCGTTCCATAACTTGAGCATACGAACTCCAATTTACCTGAAATTTGGAATGTTGCCTTTTATAGCTCTATTTGTCATACCATGCTAATTGTGGCTTGATTTGTACTCGGACCAAATTTGTCTGTATCCATCGCGAATCTGCAGATGACCGTTCTCCGGAGTGAACTGTCCTCGGTGTTTAGTCAAGTCCTTGGTATCGCGGCCTTGCCAAAAGGCAGGATAACAGTATATTCTAAATAGTTGTTTCAACCTCTCTAGTTGTTGCATGTTGTTGGGGTTTAAGTTTACCTCCCTGTATAATAACCGCAACCTTTGTATGATCATCACCAATCAATTGGAATCTATGTAAACCCAGCATATCAACTAAGCATTTATAGTTGATCCAAGGTTCCAGTAATAACAGAGTAGTTGCACCATCTAATGATACTTTGTTAAAATACTATTTACTGCCTGTTCTCAATCTTAGGATAGATTTCTAGATGCAGGATGAGTTATTGTCTATATGCATTGACCAGAAATGTTTATCTTTACAATATTTACCTTTTATCCATTCACTCCATAAGTTATTCTTTGTTAACAAGTTCCATAGTAGTTTGAGACATGCTTATCTTTTTAGGTCAAAGAATAGTTTGAGCCGAATACTAACTTCTGCCTTTGGTTTACATAGAGCATTCTAGGAAATTTATGCTTCCTGCCACCCCACAAGAAATATGCGCATAGAGCGTTAAGTTTTTCCAAGGTAAATTATGGTATTTGATAAACAAATATCCAATCCAATATAACATAGTAGGAGTGATAACCGAGTTAAGCAACTCATCTATGCCTGCAAAACTCAAGACTTTAGTATCCCACCCATGTAGTTTTGATTGTATTTTATGTAATAGGCTTTGGCATTCTAAGTAATGTAGGTAGAAGGAAGATAAAGGCAGTCCAAGATATGTAATGGGTAATGAACCTACATCAAATTCCAGTATATTCTTAATAGTTTTCCTTTGAGTTGTTATTGTACTAAAATACAGTTTAGTCTTGAATGTGTTCACATTAAGGCCAGAAGAAAGACTAAGTTTATGAAAATCTGCTTTAAAGTGGATGCCACAACCAAACTTGTCTTACCAAAAATTATAAGGTCATTAGCATAGAGTAAATGAGTAACATATAGTTTGAATATATGTACTGCTAAGAAGTGTTTAGATTTAGTTGCTTCATTCTTTAAAAAGGTGAAAAACTCCATAGCAATAGTAAATAAATAAGGTGAAAGTGGATCACCTTAGCGAAGTCCCTTTAGGATGCCTTGTAGTAAGATAGTATGTGTACTAGTGCATTCAAAGATTATATTTATGAAGTGTATTAGGAAGCCCGTCTTCTACATAATGTAGCATATAAAATCTTAATTGATCCATATCACAAGCCTTTTGGAGGTCCACTTTAACACAAAATTTGTCCACCCCTTTCTTATTAAAGTCACAGCAGTTCATAAGTTAGTAATATGTTGTCACCAATATATCTCTCATTTATGAATGCACATTGATTTTCAGAAAACAAAAATGGCAAAAAATGTTTAAGTCTATTACAAAGCACCTTGCTAAAAACCTTGTAGTACATATTGCAATATGAAATAGGTCTATAATGTGCAATATTTGTGGGTCTTTCTATCTTGGGTATCAAAGGGATAAAAGTGTGGTTTATAGTAAATCATTCTTTATATCCTCCTAATGTAACTTCATAGATTTGGAGTTTATGCCATTTGGCCTTGGGCTTTTGTCATCATGTACAGAGAACACTGCCTTTTTAATCTCTGTCATAGTAATTTTCTGTAGTAAATACTGCTGACATTTTGGGTTGATGGTTGCAATAGGTTGAAAGTCTGGGAACTCAGTGGAACAACTTCCATTAAACAACTTAGAGAAATATATAATTGCTTCTTGTTCAACCTCCTCTGGTTTATAAAGAATTCTCCTTGATCATCAATAAAAGCTTGAATATTATTTATGTGTCTTCTATAAGACATCTTAGAGTAAAAAAAACTTAGAGTTAGTGTCCCCTTGCTGTAGCCAGAGTACCTTTGATTTCTGTTTTAGACTCCAAAACAATTTTATTGCACTTGAAGTTTATGTTTTGCATGTAGCATCTCTTCATATAGCTACAGATTGCATTGGTCATTGTCAACAACTAGTTCAAGTGCATGCAGCTCTTCTTTGCCTCCACTAGATAAGTATCCGCCTTATCCCTTATCTTATTCCACTTCTAGAGTTCAATCTTGCATGTCTGCAATTTATATCGGAAAATATAACTTGGGTAACCCCAGGTAGCAGTATTCAATCCCCTAAATACATGCTTCATATCCATCCTCGAAATGCTAGTCATTGTCATATCTAAAGGGGTGAGCCTTCCAATGTGTAACTGGGATAAAATGGAGTGATAATGGATTGTGATCACTAGATAGCCGGGACAAAGTCAAAGCCTTCATATGAATTTTTTGTATGCAATAGCTGTTTACAAAATTCTTGTCAATATTATTGGCAATCCCCTTTCTTTTTGATGTATAGTTATATCCAAGACTTTCATCTTTATTAGCCCAGATTGAATTAGACAGTTATTAAAAGCACGAAGTTGGGAAAAAGGGATGGGTAAACCATGTCAGAAATTCTTTACTGTTCGATCTTTCATGATTAATGATGAACAATTCAAGTAATAGCCCAAGGATCACCAATACCGAATATTTCACAAACAAAACTTAATATGATTTTTGTTTTTGTTTAAGATGACGTACCTTGATTAACAGTGGAAGATGCAATGGCTATCATCTTCTTCTTCTGACTTCTAATAATTACTCTTCTTCTCAGAATTCTGTTTCTCTCTCTAACCCTATTTTTTTATGTGTTTCTTGATGGAGAAGAATACATCTGTTTTCTAGGAGAGAGAGGACCCAATCCTTTATATAACATTTAACTCTAAATCTGGTACGTCCATCATATACCAATTCAACGCTTAAGATTAATCACATACCTAATGTTCTAATTATAGAACGATCTATTTATGACTTAATTAATCGGGTCACATTAAGATTAGAAACTACATAACGTTAAAGGTAAATGAAACGTTCTATTTATGACCTAATTAATAGGGTCACATTAAGATTAGAAACTGCATAACGTTAAAGGTAAATGAAACGATTGCGGTTTCTAATAGCAGATTTCTAACATTCTCCCACTTGACCCGATTATTCATATTATCAAGTGTTGAACATCATACTATGATAAATTGCTGAGAGTTATGGCGGTTGGGCATTATTAATTCAATGCATTCCCTTCCATATACTACAATACCAGCAATCCATCATTTTATACTCATAATTTATATAAAACAGCATAATGGTCCACATAATGTCTTATATCATAATGATTAAACATAATATCTTTATAAGACTCTTTCTTGTTTAAAATTACATAAAGTACGTACCAGCACATTAAAACAAGAGACAAATAATTGTATATCAAAAACACACAAAGGAGCTCAGAGTGTCACACATCAATTATTATTAATACAATCAAGACTCATTCTTTGAACATGTTCCTTAAATTGTCTTGGCTGTAACCCTTTCGTCAAAGGGTCTGCAATCATAAGTTCTGTCCTGATGTGCATGATTGACACTCTTTGTTTCTGAACCTCATCTTTCACAACAAGATACTTCAGTTCCATATGTTTGGCACCTTTAGAGTACTTGTCATTTTTTGAGAAAAACACTGCTGCAGAGTAATCACAATAAATTTTCAGCGGCTTGCTAATGGTGTCGACAACCGCAAGTCCTGAAATAAAGTTCCACAACCATAATGCATGAATTGTGGCTTCATAACATGCCACCAATTCTGCCTCCATAGTAGATGAAGCAACGATAGTTTGTTTCGCACTTTTCCATGATATGGCTCCTTGAGCAAACATAAACAGGTAACCAAAACAGAAGTAAGTAATAAATATATTCAATTAAATAGAACTGACATCTTTGGACGATCAATATTTATTTAATCAAGATATCTATTAAACCTCACCATGTCAACTAGTTATAGAACAAGACTTTCCTTTGGGTAAGTTCTCAGGTTTTATCATTAGTGACGCCAGTTTTTAATTGGTATTATTATAACTGGCAATTTCTATCAATAATCATTATGTCACTTATGCACTAAATGATTATTCTGATTTTGACCACTTTGGTGATTAACAAAATCATAAATCTTATGTGCATAAGTAACTTATAACACATACTTGATTAAACATCATGAGTAAAGCATAGAACAAATCAATTGCAATCATAGGAAATATTCAGTTATTGATTGGTAGCTCTGATACCAAATGTCAGAAATTCTTTACTGTTCGATCTTTCATGATTAATGATGAAAAATTCAAGTAATAGCCCAAGGATCACCAATACCGAATATTTCACAAACAAAACTTAATATGATTTTTGTTTTTGTTTAAGATGACGTACCTTGATTAACAGCGGAAGATGCAATGGCTATCATCTTCTTCTTTTGACTTCTAATAATTACTCTTCTTCTCAGAATTCGATTTCTCTCTCTAACCCTATTTCTTTATGTGTTTCTTGATGGAGAAGAATACATCTGTTTTCTCGGAGAGAGAGGACCCAATCCTTTATATAACATTTAACTCTAAATCTGGTACGTCCATCATATACCAATTCAACGCTTAAGATTAATCACACACCTAATGTTCTAATTATAGAACGGTCTATTTATGACTTAATTAATCGGGTCACATTAAGATTAGAAACTGCATAACGTTAAAGGTAAATGAAACATTCTATTTATGACCTAATTAATAGGATCACATTAAGATTAGAAACTGCATAACGTTAAAGGTAAATGAAACGATTACGGTTTCTAATAGCAGATTTCTAACAAACCACCCATTTTATCTAAAGAAGACGATGCATTATTATAGTCTCCCATAAGTACCAATGCATTGGTGATGTTCTCTACTTCTTGAATTATATGGTGCCACAATGTTTGTCTTTCAGTAAAAATGTTACTCGCATATACCACAGAGTACATAAGTAAGAATCCTTCAGAGTTAACCACCGAATTGTGATATGTTATGGTGATATTGATGTAATTGATATGCTCCATACAAAAGTATCCCATAGCACCAATATCCTACCTGTACACCAGGGGGAATCATTAGTAACGCGACCCATCAAACTTCATGGTCGTGAGTTCTGCCATAAGAGTACCAGCGAGTGACTTATCAGCTGAATGAAAACGCTCTTCCACAAACTGCATATATTCCTTAGCACTTTCTGTTTGCGGAATTGTTGACTTGATGTTGTTAGCAACAGTCATCTTAATAAACATAAGGCTCAATCTGTTACCGCGTTCCCATGCTTTATGGTGTGATTTTTCTGTCTCAGTACTAGCTGTTGTAAGAGCAACAAGTTTATCTTCAAGGAGTGCTAAGTCAAGATCCTGAACACCTAAATGGAAATTGACTTGTTCTCTCCATTCAGAAAAATTAACACCAGTGAACAATGTAACAGATGAAGCATGTGTATTCATGGGAACTACTGCAAATTAAATAAAAAAATGAAATAACTATAAGCTCATAGCTAACGCGATTCAGATATGTACATAATAGTATAATATAACACTCCTTTGGGTAGATACTATCTTATACTTAACATAATTAAATACCAAAACAGAAGTAAGTAATAAATATATTCAATTAAATAGAACTGACATCTTTGGACGATCAATATTTATTTAATCAAGATATCTATTAAACCTCACCATGTCAACTAGTTATAGAACAAGACTTTCCTTTGGGTAAGTTCTCGGGTTTTATCATTAGTGACGCCATTTTTTAATTGGTATTATTATAACTGGCAATTTCTATCAATAATCATTATGTCACTTATGCACTAAATGATTATTCTGATTTTGACCACTTTGGTGATTAACAAAATCATAAATCTTATGTGCATAATTAACTTATAACACATACTTAATTAAACATCATGAGTAAAGCATAGAACAAATCAATTGCAATCATAGGAAATATTCAGTTATTGATTGGTAGCTCTGATACCAAATGTCAGAAATTCTTTACTGTTCGATCTTTCATGATTAATGATGAACAATTCAAGTAATAGCCCAAGGATCACCAATACCGAATATTTCACAAACAAAACTTAATATGATTTTTGTTTTTGTTTAAGATGACGTACCTTGATTAACAGCGGAAGATGCAATGGCTGTCATCTTCTTCTTTTGACTTCTAATAATTACTCTTCTTCTCAGAATTCGATTTCTCTCTCTAACCCTATTTCTTTATGTGTTTCTTGATGGAGAAGAATACATCTGTTTTCTCGGAGAGAGAGGACCCAATCCTTTATATAACATTTAACTCTAAATCTGGTACGTCCATCATATACCAATTCACCGCTTAAGATTAATCACACACCTAATGTTCTAATTATAGAACGGTCTATTTATGACTTAATTAATCGGGTCACATTAAGATTAGAAACTGCATAACGTTAAAGGTAAATGAAACATTCTATTTATGACCTAATTAATAGGGTCACATTAAGATTAGAAACTGCATAACGTTAAAGGTAAATGAAACGATTACGGTTTCTAATAGCAGATTTCTAACAAACCACCCATTTTATCTAAAGAAGATGATGCATTATTATTATAGTCTCCCATAAGTACCAATGCATTGGTGATGTTCTCTACTTCTTGAATTATATGGTGCCACAATGTTTGTCTTTCAGTAAAAATGTTACTCGCATATACCACAGAGTACATAAGTAAGAATCCTTCAGAGTTAACCACCGAATTGTGATATGTTATGGTGATATTGATGTAATTGATATGCTCCATACAAAAGTATCCCATAGCACCAATATCCTACCTGTACACCGGGGGAATCATTAGTAATTAAGTCCTAATTTCCTAGGATCTTATTCTCTAGCATATATAAACTAGAAAAGTTTAGTTTGTTTTCCACCAAACCAACAATTGTTGGTTTTAATTTTGTTAGGAGAGTAAATACATCACGAATGCACTATGGTGTGTTCATACCCCTAACATTCCACGTGATCAAACTCATTTAACAATGGAATTGCTCCTTAGGCTTCTCTTAGCAGGAGCATGATGGGTGGCTGTTTTTTCACCCTTGTCTATGTGTAGGTAATCTGGATTTTTTGTGATGAAATCAGAAATATCCATTGTCTCTTCTATTATATCTTCCTCTATGGAATCAGCTACATGTTGTAGATCATCTTTATCTATAGTGCGAGGGAGTTCCTAGTTCAAGAAGTTCAAATGGTCAATAGTGTCTTGTTGTTGTTCTTCCCCAGCCTGTTCCATATCATCTATGTGCACCGAGTAAGTATCATTTTCAGGATCCACTTCCTTTCCATTTTGATTAGTCTCGTTAACAATTTGCTGTTCATTATTTGCAGAGGTACTAGGCATGTCTCTCTTATCCTTTGGGATCCATTTTGGCTCAGATGTAATGGCATGAGCAGATGTCTTATGACCAAAAGTGTAACACTGATCACACTTGAAAGAGATGTACTCATACTTCACTACAATCTCCTTTTTATTTCCATTATGTAATGATATAGGAATAGTAGCAACTAGGTTAGACTTTGTATTAATCAAGATCGGAATGCGTGCATATTTTGTAAACTTTTTCATACCAGTGTTGTCATCAATTTGTAATAGAATTCCAATATAGCTGCCTATCAATGACAAAGCACTTGTTGTCCACATTTCCATATCAAGGTCAAAAAGTTTTATCCAGATTTGAACCTCTATAATGTCACGCTGGTTGAAATCATATCCAGGATGCCATATTTCAATAATTGAATTTTTTTCCAAAATATGAGTATGTAGTAGAATTCAAAACCTTTTCGTAATCCATTCTCTCTTCAAATTGAACTGCGCAATAATATTTGGGGGCATTGTGAATGTAGAAGTTACCGACAGGTTTCCAAACCTTTTGAATATAGTCTTCGAGTTTGAAGTACGAGATTTTGAAATCAACCGAATGAAGAATAATAATGTTATGCTAAGATCCTTCGATTGATTATATGCATCTTCAGGAATATATACATAACCTTCAGGTGGATGTACGTAATTCAACTTATGATCTTCATTGCATCCTGAATTGACCGTCTTTCTCTAAAGAACATCAGCATATGTTCTGGTTCCCTCCTCCTGTGCGACTCTAGTGGAAGACGCAGACTTCACGGTGGTTTGTGGTGGTTAATTCAACGGTTGTTGTTTTGGTGGTGATTGTAGTTATGCGCACGTTCTTCTACCATGTTTTCTTTCAAATTTACATATATAGTAAACGATGTGTGCGTGTGAAGACTAAATAAAGCAAATGGGAGAGTAAAACTGACTCAAGACGAATGGAACACAAGTGCTTTGTCGACGGAGATATTTGTAGCGCTTAGTAAATCAATCCAAGTCTTAGAGTTTATGTTAAAGGCCCCATAGCAAATATCTTTGATATTTTCCTTTTTTAAACTCTATTCTCATCTCTAATATGTGTTATAAGAATACAATAATAGTTTTTAAAGCTATAAAGATCAAAATAATTTTTAGTAAATGTTTATCAAAATCGACTAGGATCTGTCGACATATCCTGAAATTATATGTCGACATAGAGATGGATTTATCAACATATGCTGAAATTAAATGTCAACATGGAGATGGATATGCATACATACCTTGAAATTATATGTCCACATACAGATCGTTGGACAACTTTACAAATTTAAATGAATGGACACTTCCCTTCATTTTGGTCAAAATTCACGTCTCTTCTTTCTTTATATCAAGGCTTTGGAAAACGAATTTTTACATATAATTCTCTCATTTTCAAAACCATACAATTATATGAATAAAATCAATATAAGATGAAATATGAAAATGAAATGTGAAAATATAATGTAATTTGAAGCAAAAAACTTATCCAAATCAACAATTCAATCTATTGTTCGAAGAAGATAATGAAAGAAAATTTCGATTGATCGATCGATCAACAAATAAAGGTAAACGAAATTGAATTGGACAACAATCATAATTATGGAAGTAAAATTCTAAGATCTGTTAAAAAATCGGTTAATCGAGGGTGGGTTAAACTAATATTTCCCTAAATCTAATTTGATCGAATATTGATGGGTAGAGTGTGAAGCATCGTTATGGCCTGTAAACTAATTAATATAGAAAAGATGCCTTGTTTCGATCCAAATTTGTAATGACATCCTATAAACTTAAACCCTGCTAGGGTTTTCATTCAAACAAAATTGTACCATATATGTATGTTTGAAAAACAACTAATTAAGCAAATGATGTTAACATACAAAATATAATTTGTTTTCCATGTTTCGAAAAATAGTAGAAGTATGGAAAACAATTCATCCACTCCATCGTTCCTTTATTGTTGTGATGACTAAGATTTTTAAATCTTCTCATTCGCTCTTTTTATATTTTGTAATGCATGTTGAAACCACAAAACGTAAAATTCAAAATAAAACCGAACAAGTGCTTAATTTCCCATTAAATTAATACCATGCTCAAAATTGTCAGAAAAATGTAATTTCCTCTTTTTTAAAAATGGATTAAATTAGTTTGACTTCAAAAGGTGCGGTAAGATGTAAAGTTGTATCGTGTGGTACATATGAATTAGGATTGCTTAACCAAAACTAATTTACTTATTCATCCTCTTATGATCACTTCTGATTTGTAAAGGAAATTTATCATATTTCTTTTAATAGAATAAAGATATTTTTTCTTTTTGGGCAAAAATATCAAACTTTAATGCATAGGCCTACTTTCTAGCATCTCCTACACGAGCCCTACTGTATCCGGACATCATCTCTGCGGCATATTCCTTATTTGGTCAAATATCAAACTATATATTTTCCATTCCTCCTCCTCCAAGTCACAGACGTCTCTCTGAGAAGAAGCAGAGCTCCTCCAAATTCACACAGGGAGGTCTCTCCTAAGAAAAAATATAACCACGGGAACTCTCACTCCGTTCCCTTCTCTAGAATTAGTGTTTCGCCTTCAATTTTTTTCGCGTAGGAGATGGCGGTGGAAACAGAAGGCGCTTCCGCCGCCGCCAACATCGCGCTATCTGATGTCAACATCAATTGGGAGCGGTATGAAACTTTCTATGATTCCCTAAGTTTTCTATTAATTTAAGGGTTTTTTATACTTGCTATAGATTTATCAGTTAAGGTAGTTTTTCTTATATCAAAATGAAAATTGTTTGGTAGATGGTGATTATTATGAAGTTTGAGTCTTTGCTGGCTAAAATAAGTCTTAAGAGTCTATTGATGCATCCTACTTTGTTCATTATAGATCATAGGTTTCTTTTGAATTGATATGTCAATTATTGAATTTCTATGTTCACTTGTTGAGCCTTTTAACACATTACCTACTTTTCTATGATGTTTAAGATGCTTCTACCATGGGAGGTGTCGTGAGTTGATTTGAGTTTCGCAACGCTAATATAGCAATTGCTGAAAATGTACGCGCAGTGTCGCATGATCATAAAGTTTGTTGGCAATCATGCTGATCACCATAAATTTAAGTAGATAAGTTTGTATTGCTTAAACGTACACTTTCTGTTTTTCAAACTCCCTGATTCTATGCAGATAAAAAAAATGCAGCATTTACAAAATTGTAAGTTTTTGAATCCAATCGTCTATAGATCTGTTTCTTAGTTGAGGAAGAAGAGGAGGTAGCCGTTGAATTGAAGAAATTGATGAATTAATTAGCGTAGAGAAGGTTTTATTGTGCTTGTGAGAAAGTGCAACAAACAATTCATAAAAGGGGAAATAAAATTTTACTTTTGATGTCACAATATTTACGTCTGGAGCAAGCCTTACATCCCGAAACTCTTCATTTTTGGACGGTCAAACATTTCCCAAAACGTTAATGTAAACTTTACATCCAACATAAACATCCTTACATTGGAAGCTGCACTATTCCAACGTTGGAATAGTGCTACATGCTCTCTTCCGTTGGAATAGTGCAACGATCAATTGCTTTCTTAATCATGACTACATAATGTTATTTGCCTAATCCATTATAATAATCAAAGGTCCTCCGTCATCAAATAATATTATTTGAATATAATCGTGCAAAATTAAAATAAGAAAAATGATCTTTCATAACTAACATAATTTTTTTGAATATTCACATGGTATAACATTGAAATTATTGCATCTAGTGGCTACAATGGACTGAAATGAATAACAAAGTTCGATGTATACGATGGCTATTAGTAATAAACTTGTTAAAACTTCTTGTATGCAAGAATGTTTCATTTGTTTTGATTGTGCCATATTTACATAATTTTGAGCTTTTAAAATTAAAAACATGTTCTAGAGTAACTTTTAAAATCTTTAGAAGTAGAAATGATATAAAATGCATGTTTTGGATTAGAATACATACTAATACCACTACATATTTTCTTTAAATGATAAAGCTATTGGGAAAAAAATATTTATCATATAACATGTACTTGATCAAGTTTCAAATGAATATCTTTTGTCATTCAAATTGTCCGAGATTGTTTGGTAATCCATTCCCCTTTTAGATGATCTATTTTGAGGATACGGAGACCCCTACACAACTTAGGGAGCTTGCTTCTTAATTTTGTGATCCACTGCCTCAGGGAAATCAATCTTATGCTATCTCTTCATGATCAAGGATCATGATGAGTTCTTCGATAGAATTTAAATTTTGGTTTGATGTTTCTCAACCCCTTCGAAAACAACATTCGACTTCTGTTGCACATACCATTCCATCTTATAATGCCAAAGCAAAATAATAAAATCATGTTCATTTGTGCTCTCTCTAACACCCCATCACCACCCCACGCAAACGCACATCGCACACACATACATGTATTAATGCAAATCCAAGTCAAATTAAAAATTGAGTTGTTTGATCATCCTATAATTTTTTAAAATTATAAGCGAATTGAAATTTTAAAAATATATTTGCAAAAACTTCAACATAACTCGGCCTCTTATATTATCAATCCACGTTTTTTTAATCAAGTTATTTTACAATTATATTTGTTTCAATTTTGATCTTCTTGAATAAATTTAAATAAAAATTCATGTCAATTATAATATATGCTATGTGAATACCATCACCATTTCATATAAAGTTTATCACAAATAAGTAATTTTGTAAGCAATGAAATCATCAAACTTAAGTTAATCTAATCTATTTAAGTTAGCAAGAACATAACATGAGGTCATAGTAAATTGAATATTTACAAGTTGTTATATTAGATAAATGAATTAAAGAACTTTTTAGACGCTTTAATATATATAAAATACATGTTTTTTCCATCAAAATTCAACAGAATATTACTTCCATCTTTAATGGTAGTGCCAACAACAAGGGCAATGCACAATGTATGAGTGGAGAGGCGTAAGTACCATATATGTGTGTCTTTATACACACACGTAATAAACATAGATAGATAGATAGTTGCTAGAATTTTTGCCAGAATGTTTTTAAAGTTGTTTTGCACAAATTCTGACAAACATTATATCTATATCTGATTGTCAAAATTTATGTTCTTAAAGTTGCCAGAATGTTTGCTAGGGTTTATAGTTTTTTTTGATGAGTGATCCTCTAAGAGGAGAGCACTCACTAAACTTTATAGTTTTTAAAGTTGATTTGCACAATAAATGAAATCAACTAATCAAATATCGATAGATGAATGGTTGCTAGAATGTTTGCCATAATTTATGTTTGCAACTATAAAATAAACCAAACTAAACAAACATTATTATTTTTCAGCATTTCAACTAAAAAGATAAGATAAACCAATCAGATTTACTCTCCTCAGTTGTTGTAACTAAGCTGGAGACGGGCTTCGACAACAGCATGCTCCGAAGTCGTGAAAGTGCCGTCCACATTCGAATAGTAACACGTTTTTTGGGGAGTTTCACTGCAAGCTATAGCCTGAGGTAGACCTTACCCTATTAGACTGCACGATGACCACGATCACATGCGATCGCACGTGCCTATGTAGAGCCAAGCCACTTGGGAAAATACATCCGCGCTTATAAAGTAAACATTTATATCCTATATAACATAGTGATGGAGGGGGAAACATACTTGCAAGCAATGCAGATGCGTTTTCCAAAGTGACCCGGCCCTAGGCGGGCACATGCGATCGCATGTGGTCGTCGCCATTAGGCAATCTGATGGGGGTAAGCAAGTGTACCTCAGGCTACAACCTGCGGCGAAACCCCCCTAAAAACCAGGCGCTACTCTTCGGATGAGGATAACATTTTCATGCTTATGAGCATGCTGCTGCCGAAGCCCTTCTCTAGTTTTCTTGCAGCAGCGGAGGGGAGGAAATTTGATTGATTTATCTTATCTTCTAGTTGAAATGCTGAAAAATAATGATGTGTTTAGTTTGTTTTATTTTACGGTGCCAACATAAATTGTGGCACCACTGATCTATCCGTCTATATTTGATTAGTTGGTTTCGTTTATTGTGGAAAGCAACTTTAAAAATTATACATTCTGAGAACTTTGAAAACATAAGTTCCGACAACTTTAAAAAGTTCAAAGTTGTAAACGTAATATGTCTTTAAAACAATTTTAATTATTGATTACCTTTATGGAAAACTGTATATGTATGTGCGTGAGTTTGTGTATATACGCACACATGCGCGTGTACACGCATAAGATATTTTTGGATTCAAGATTTAGATTCTTAAAACCAAAACTAAACGAATTATTACTTTCAACTGTAATATACAATTGTGAGTGGGTTACAACAAACTAGTTAATGCACCCTAATTCCAAATATAAGCATAAGTGAATCTATCCATAATCGTAATTTGTATTTATCTAGATTATGGTTGAATATTATGTTCAACATACATGAGTTTAGTGATTCTACCTTGGTTTTGGCAAGGATTTGGATGGAATTCAGATGAAATTCCAGTTTCGGTAGCAACGACTAAAAAAGAAGTTGAAAATCAAATGTTTATCAAAGAAAATTAGGAAAAACATTAACGACCTTGAAACTCAAGGAATAATTATGCATATTTTATTTACATGGGATCTTTTGCATGGGTGTATAACAACATCTTTGAAGAAACATAATGGTTTAAAATCACCGAAGTCCTATATTAATTTTAAACTTAAAATGGAAAATAAGAAGAAAAAGAATATGGATATTTTGCTGAGATTGAGATTCGAACTCGTGATCTCATTTGCATATCTAATTTTCCGCTTAAAATAATATTTTTTGTCAATGGTGGGATTTGAACCTAAATCTCATTTGTACAACATGGATAAGTTAGCAATTGAACCAAAAAATGTTAATTTATTCTTGTTATTAATAAAGATGTAGAGATCAAGTGTGAAATCATTTTTTAATTCTATCAACTCAATCGAACTGTATTCAAAAATATGCGCTCAAACAATTGCATCAAATATTGAATCCACTTTGCCTCTACAATAACAAAAGATAATCATATCAAAATAAAGTAAGGAAAAAACCATAAATTATATTATTTTCATATGCGGTCACAATTTATTATTTAAAAATATACCTTAAAAATATGTCTTAAATCATATCAACAAAACATATATAAAAAAGCTCAAAAACATACCTCAAAATTAAAGCACTCGATTTATTATCTGGTTATTTCGTTTTCTACATGAATATTATTTATATTTTGTTTGCAATGTTTATTTACGTATTCATGTATTAAAAATGTATTGAAAAGTTATAAAATTCAAGACTGGAAATGTAATGGAATGTTGTGAACTTCCAAAATGGAACCGAAATTTTAAATGGATCGAAATAGGACCTAAAATTGAAATTTTGAACCTTGATGTGGATCCATATATTCAATCACTTAATGTCACAATTTTATCTACTTAAAAACATGTATCGTAGAAGTTTTTAAGTAGAATTATTGAATCTGGATTCTACTTAAGTTCCATTAACTTGTTAAATAATTCTGGCTTCTGATCTTTCGCTTTGCCTAATCACTTAGATGAATCAAGTTTTTGCAGCTACATATGCTTCATATATAACTATCTTCAAAACTCCATCAATGTCATCGACCTAGTACATACTTAATCTACTGTGATTGTTTTATTTATTTGAATGTTTGAAGTTTCTTTCAAACACGGAATCATGCAAGTTACAGACTTGTAGTATATATAATATGCTACAAAATTTAATTTTTTTCATAAGTCTAGAATTCTTGCTATAAATGAATTGGGATTGAAAAAATATACTTGAAGTTGAAATTATAATTTGTAGTTCATTAAATGATAATGGACACAAAATCTAATTGTTAACAGCTTGCCAAAAACCTTAGTTCATGAATTTTAATCATATAAATGGTGGTCCTTTTGATAACTCTTTTAAAAATAGTTACGTTGTCATTTTATACTTTGGGAAAATTCCAGTTAAGATGAATTTTTTTTGCTCTGAAATATGATAATATAGGCAAAGTGTGAGGTAGAAAGGAGAAAACAAACCAATTGACATTAAGTATATTAAAAACGAATGAACAACATAGTTAGATGAGACAGAAGATTTAAGGGTGGAGACTCCCAAAGTTTGAAACAAAGTATACTGATATTCCATGTCTTCTTAATAAACATAAGAAACTTACAATCCCTTATACAGGCTACATGGTAGATTCAACAGCTTTTCTGGTTTAATTTAAACAGCATGATAATAAATATTTCCCCCCATTTTTGTTTAAAGCTCATAGTTAATTAATCTTTACACCATCTACTATGTTATGTGAACTCTTGTAATGTGAATTTACAATGAGAATTCGCACTGCACATTGTTTACTTGTTTTAATACGGTATCAAGGTTGGACAAAACAAGGTTCCATGCGATTGGAGCTATTCTCTTCACTGCCCAAAGTGGTTTGCTACATCCAACAGCTGTTGTGAAAACCAGAATGCAAGTTGCAGAAGGTGGATTAGCACATATGTCCGGAATGTCTGTATTTAAAAATATATTGAGGAATGATGGGTTTCATGGAATTTTTAGAGGTTTTGGTACTTCTGCAATTGGAGCTTTGCCTGGTAGAGTATTGGCTCTGACATCACTTGAAGTCTCAAAAGAAATGATGCTTAAATATACAGATGATGTAGCAATGTCTGATGCAAGCCGAATCGCATTGGCTAATGGAGCAGCTGGCTTTATGGCAAATATTGTTTCTTGTGCATATTTTGTGCCCTTGGATGTGGTGAGTAATTTGATGTTGTTTTCTTCTTTGCAGACACTATAAAGACTTACATCCTCTAATGTTTTCTTATCAAAGATATGATAAGGATGTGGTGTGTGCGTATGTGTGCACACGTTGGCATCTAAAAAAATTGAGGTTGAAAATGACCAACCTGTATAATAGTACAGCAAGGTTAATATGATTTTTTTAAACAGTTGATACATAGTTTGATTCATTGCAAGTACTAAAAATTGCAGCTTGCCTTTTCTTCTTCTTCGAACACTACATAAACCCCTTGTTATTTTGATAAATCAGATGAATATTCTACATCCCAAGTCTGGATTGTCTACCATATCCAGGGCTTTAATTAAAATAAAATAGTATACTTGATATTTCTATGAAATCTGGTATATTTTCAGGTCAACCCTATAAACACACCTTTGTTTTGCTAGTTAAGTTGACTTGGTCACAAGCGACAACTACAGTTGTAAACGATGGCTGTTTTCTTATGAATTTTGTTTGATTTACTCAGACATGTCAGAGGCTAATGGTTCAAGGTCTTCCTGGGGTGGCAAGATGTGATGGACCATTTAGCGTGATTCAAAATGTACTCAAAATCGAAGGTTTTCGTGGTTTGTATAGAGGCTTTGGATTAACTATAGTGACTCAATCACCTGCATCTGCACTCTGGTGGGGTGCTTATGGCACTGCTCAACATGCTATTTGGAAGTAAGTTAATCAGCTTTATGTATAATAAGTTAATCATATAGGTATGTCTTTACAAGATTTAAATTTTCTAGTTTTGATCACGTCTCCGCTTGGGACTTTCACATATGATATCTTAAACAAGATGAGTGAAACTTGGATGTACATATCTATCAAGGACCACTGGCTCAAGTGGTAAGTGATGTGACGCTCTAGACTAAGGTTTTAGAGGTCGTGAGTTCGAACTTCTGAGACATCAAATGAGTGCTCTTGAATCAAGTATCACTCTTATTCCCAAAAAAAAGAATTATGGATGTACTGAATCTACTGATTGACATCTCTGTTTATAAAGTACATCCCAGACTATCTTGCTGCAACTTTTATGTCCAAAATTTGACAATTATAGTTTTTTTATAGTGATGCCAACAAATAAGAATAAAGGTTCTGACGCAAACTTATTTGGATAGTAAAGTGTACAAGGAAAAAACCCGTACTCGTATGCTTGTAGCTATAAATTCATTTACTTGGATTATACATGTTTCAATTAGCGAACACAATACATCACTGTACATAGTACATACAATTAAATTCTAAAAACATTAATGTAGGCTGTAGTTATAAGAGTGGATACGAGTCAATGATTTGCATGATATACGTTTATTTAGTCTATAGCCTTAATAAACAATTAAGATCATACTTGACATGCATTACTGTGTATGTGACATGCATTACTGTGTACCATCAAACTTAAATGAATTAGTTGTCAACTAAAATCAAAGTTCTATTCTTAAGGATGAAGTTTTATGTCATCATAAAAGAAATAATTTTTCCTAAATAAAAAATTAAAAAAACCCCGAATATCTTGTATTGGAGGATACCATGATAGGGATTTGTTGTGCTGGAAAGTGAAGAATAATTCTCAGAATTTGGTGGAGGTGAGCCTTTTGTGTTCTGGTCGAAAGTAAAAGATAAGAAATGGTTAGTAAATAGTAATTGGATTGGGTAATTCTTTTGTGCTTATTAAGAAGCATGAAAGTTATGTGGAATAATATACATGATCCCACTTGTGATTTTCATATCTCAGCTGAGATTGGGCCCAATTAGATTTGAATCAAATTTAATGTTTTATTTCGCACTAGCATCAAAACCATATCTCGGTTGATATCTGTTGTGAGATGATTGAGATTGAAAAACAGTGAATCATTTATTCATGCCTGTTAAGTGTTAACATTGAAATTTGTTTTTCTTGTTTTTGTCTTTTTCAATTTGATTGTTCATTGGAATTATTTTATTTATTTATGAGCGGCGTATATTAAATTCTGATGCTGTTGTAGGGGCTTGGGATATAAAGTTGAATCAGAAAACAAACCATCTCAATTGGAGCTCGTTACAGTTCAGGCTACAGCAGGAACAATAGCGAGTGCTTGTTCATCTATTATCACAACTCCAATCGATACAATTAAGACACGGCTACAGGTGACTCTTAGTGTGAACTGTCATATTAGATATTCAAACCATCTATATTTATTTTATTACTTGGTTTATGCATTTTGAGTTATATTTTTATATATATAGAAGATTTTACTCATGCTTTTGGTAGTTGAAAGTTAGAAATAGCTACGAGGTCTATTTCATAATTATGAAAGTCGAGTCAAGGTGCGCGCCATGGTACACGACGTGGCGTTTGCGCCTTTCTTCCTTGCGGCCCGGCGCACATGAAAAGGCGCGTTGAATGGCGCAAAAATGACGCACCTCACAAAATGGCGTGTCTTTTCATTATATTATTGGTTTTTCATTTTTATTTGTTTTTCTTTTTTTTGTAATCCAAACTGTATAAAAATTTGTATTCATCGTATTATGGAGCATAAGAATATAGAACATCTGTAGCATCATTGATCCAATATCCTTGAAGGATGTTGACGGTTGTAATAGATGATTAACGGAAAATATGGATAATGCATCCGATGTTGAAGATGAATTTACTTATATTTGATGATGGCAATGATAGACTTGATTTGGGGCGTTGCTTGCTAGAGCTGCAGGAGTGGAGAAAGCTAGATATTCGAGTAGAAGAACATGCACTTCAGTTTCTTTACATTTTTACGAAGAAGAAACGAATCTAAATGAGATGGATGAAGAAGATGCAGAAGTTTATAAATCCGATAATGCATGCATTGATTTGAAAAACATAATTGCTGAATTATATTCAAATTTCTATTTTAGCAGTAATATATATAATTATGTTGGATTTTGACTTTAGAAGACTATTTTGCTCGAAATTCTATGTTTATGCTATTATATTTGATGATGTTTTTTTTGCAATATGCTTAAAAAAAATCTTTCTTGCACATGTTTAGCAAAAATATTGAACTTTCTAAATTTATTGTCATATAGCACTTGTAGCATTCCTCCTCCTCTTTGATAGCCAGTGATGTACAAAAGGCTATCAAAGAGGAGGAATGCTATGTGGTTACATCATTATAGGAACGAGGATAACATGCAAAAGTACAAAGTGGCAAAGAAGAACGCAAAAAGAGCAGTGAGCGAAGTAAGGGGGTCAGGCGTTTGAAGATCTATATCTAAAGCTAAATACGAAGGAAGGTGAAAAAAAGTCTATAGGATAGCTAAGCTCCACGAGAGGAAGGCGAGAGACTTTAACCAAGTTAAATGCATCAAGGATGACAATAATATACTTTTGGTGAATGACGATAAGATAAAAAATAGATGGAGAGATTACTTCGACAAGCTATTCAATGAAGAAGGCGATAGCGCTACGATCGAGCTGGACGACTCTTTTGATGACACCAGTAGACATTTTGTTCGGAGAATTCAAGAGTCCGAGGTGAAGAAGGCGCTAAAAAGGATGAAAGCGGGCGAGACATTGGGGTCTGATGACATCCCCATTGAGGTATGAAGATGCCTTGGAGATGCATGATAGCCTGAATAACTAAGTTGTTCAATAATATTTTCAAATGAAATAAGAAGTCAGATGAGTGAAGGAGAAACATATTAGTTTCAATTTTTAAGAACAAAGGAGATGTTCAAAGTTACACAAATTACAGAAGAATCAAGCTTATGAGACATATGATGAAGCTTTGAGAGAGAGTCATTGAATATCGATTAAGAAGGATGATAAGCGTTTCAAAAAATCAATTTGGTTTCATGCCTAGGAGGTCGACCACAGAGGTGATTTTTTTAATATGATAACTTATGGAGAGGTTTATGAAGCAAAAGAAGGATCCACACATGGTATTTATCTATTTGGAGAAAACTTATGACAAAGTACCGAGAAAGTTACATGGTGGGTCTGGAAAAGAAAAGAGTCCCAACAAAGTACATTCCCTTTATCAAGGATATGTACGATGTTGTTGTGACTAGTGTCAGAGCATGCGAGGGTGAAACCAGTGATTTTTCCATTAACATATGATTACATCAAGGATCAGCTTTGAGCCACTACATTTTTGTCCTAGTGATGGATGATGTTATGAAGGATATACAATGGGAGATTCCTTAATGTATGCTCTTTGCAGATGATGTTGTGCTAATTGACGAAAGTATGATTGAGGTTGATAGACAATTTGAGCTGTGAAGACAGACTTTACAATCAAGGGGTTTTTAGCAGAACTAAAACATAGTATATGAAGTGTGAGTTCAGCGGTGTCAGGTCAGAGGATGGAGATATCACTTTGGCCGGACAAGTAGTGCCTAGAGTAGTGCTTAAGAAGGAATCCTTTCGATATTTAGAACCAATGCTACAGTATGACGATGAGATTGATAAAGATGTTAGTTTTAGAATTCGAGCGGGATGGGTGAAATGACGACAAACATCTGATATTCTCCGTGACAGGAAAGTCCCACAGAAGCTTAAAGGAAAGTTATACAGAACGAAATCAGGCATGCGATGTTGTATGGTGCATAGTGTTGGCCTATTAAAAGCCAACACGTTCAGAAAATAAGCGTAGCAGAGATATGTATGCTGCGATGGAGCTTCGGCCATACAAGAAGAGACCGAATTAGAAATGATGATATGCGTGATAAACTTGGAGTAGCATCAATTGATGAGAAGCTAGTCCAACATTGCTTACGATTGTTTGGACCTCTCCAACGGAGGAACGGAGGCCTCCCGAGGCACGGTACGCGTTGGAATTATAGGCCGCGTCGAATGCTCTAAGAGAGGTAGAGGTCGATCAAAGTTGACATGGAAGGAAGTGGTAAAAATGGACTTGAAGGATTGAAATATATCCAAAGAGCTGGTGTCAGACAGGAGCGTGTGGAAGTTAACGATTCACATACCAGAACCATGAGTTAAGAGTTTTTTTTTGGCTTAGGATTGGTTTGGAGGTAGTGTTATAAGTTTTAGATTATAAGACTAGCGAATAGGAACCTAAGACGTAATATTTGGTCTTCGGTCAATATTGCTATTAGTATTATTATCATTATCATCAGATTTATTTATTTATTTATTTTTATTCTTATTTTTACTTTTTATTATTATCATTATCATCATTTGTTTACTTATTTGACTTTATTTTATTATTATTATCATGATTATTATTATTGTTGTTATGACTTTTAAATTGACTTTGTCATTTAATTTTGGGTTCCATCTCTATCCGATCCTAACTTGTTTGGGAATATTGACTTAGTAGTAGTTGTTGTATATATTTAATTTATATAAAAAAATCTAAACGTGCACAGTAAATCAAAAAGACGTCCGCCATTTGCCACGCCGTGTGCCAAGGCTGTAGAGAGGCTTTGCGTCATTTTGCCGTGCACCATTAATAACTATGGTGTATTTTCACAAGAGTTGCGAAACCTCACCATCATCCGGAATATTTTATTTAGAAAAAAAATACTGTGTTGAAAAACACAATCAATTTTTTATGTTTCAGTCAATAGGAAAGGGTATCAGTGCTGGCATTTATAGTCTAGGCCTCAGTGCTGGCAACATTTTGTCAGAGTTCTTATAAAGTTAGGGTGTATTCCTTGTGATTTCACTCGCTGTGGTCATCTTGTCCTCAGAGTCGGATGTTATTAATTAGGTTGGTGATGAGTTGATCTTACAAGTTTGGTAGACTTTGAAGTAGAAGTTTAACATGCTCATTAACATCTATTTTGTAGCAAGTTTAGAGAGAGCTTCATAAGTGGTGTATTTACTGAATTGATTTGCTCCATTACAGAAGTGAACTCAGATATATGAGGTCTGTAGAGTTTTTTTTTTAGGAAGATTTTGTTGTCAAGTGACTTGGTTTTATACAACTTTGCAAGTGCGTTTCGTATCGTTATTTCAACTGTTTCCCTCTTCGTGCTTGACATAACGTCATCGATAAGATCCAAGTGTAAATTAGTGACAATATTGTTCATTTTTACATTTGCTATTGTCAGTAATCTACGCTGGTCTTTTTCCAATCGCCTTCAAGCATTCTTCTTTTGTTAATATTGATCACAAGAAAGATAGAATGGATGCAACAGAAGTGGTATTAAGTGGGAGTTGTCATTATAAAACTGCCTATAATTGAATTCTCCGACGAAGTGCTTTTTAGGTTAGAGCACATCTTTTCTATATCTTTTTTCCTTTCATTAAGAAAAATTAGATTAAGAAAAAATAGATTTAGAAAAGAAGTGCTTTAACCTAAATAATATTTCACTGGAGAATTAAATTATATGAAGATAAAGCTTATTGTGTATTATATAATAAACAAAGATATTTCATGTCTGCACTCTTGCTTTGTAAGAATATTTTTGATGAAGACTCCTGGTAATTGGACAATTTGTTGTTCAAGAAACTCAAGCTGACTTGATATAGTGTGTTGGTCATGAAAAGTAAGCTACTTGATGACCAACAAATCGCATATTTATATGTGTTATCATTCCATTTGCAAGTCATTTTTATTTTTCACAATGAAAAATATTCCCTTTAAACTTTTATATTTTGAACTTTGTTGGCATTGCTTCTTCAACCGCTAACTAGAACCTAGCCGTTAGTTGAAAAATCAGCTTTGAACTCAAACTCTGAAATCATCGATTTTTTCTCACTTCAAAAATGGAACGAGTAAAACTTGAGAAGTGAAATGAATAACTTGCAAATGGAATGATAAAATTTATATGAATATGCTGGTTTTTGGACATGAAGTAGCTTATTTTTCTTGGCCAACATGAAAAATCAAGTTGGTTTGTTTTTTAATCAAAAAATTGATCGGTTACGAAAAACTGGCTTTATGTCGCATATTACATGCGCCAAATTATGATGCACTTGTTATTAGAATAGTTACTTCAAAACTGAAAATAGATTTTAGCTTTAATAATTTATGTTTAAGTACTTTTTTGTTGAATAATAATATATTTTAGATAAGGCTGATACTCAATTCAAGCAGAATATTCATTTTGATGTGTCTTGGGAGTTCAAACCTAATACCTCTAGAATCTTATTCTAGAGCATCTTACCACTTGTCAATTGAGCTACCGATCCTTGCAATAATAATATACTTTTTGCATCCAATCCTTTTATTTTGCATTTTTGTTAATATTCTTTGTTAATGAAGTCATTAGATATTACACTGTAATATATACCAAATAATTAGACTATGAAATTCATGTGTGTGTATTCATTTCATTGTAGTTAAGGCGCAAGCCTTGAATCTTGAGCTTTTTTGCGCCTTGGACCTTTTTGCGTGTCTTTTATACAAATTTGATCTACTATTTGCTAACTACAAATTAAATTTTAAACCATATTTTATAATGCATTCAACTATTTAAATATTTAATTATCTAAATTTTAAATTTCAAACTATATTTTATAATTCATTTAACTATATTATGCGCGCGCCTTGATAACTATGATCCATTTAATAAAATATAATTTAATAATTATGTATATATTGCATTAATACGTAATATAAGTAAACGTTTGCATCCTATAAAATAACATAGTCATTTCCACTTACTATCAACTCGTTTCTATTAACCGTTTTTAGAAAATTTCTGCAAAGCACTAGAACTTTTTTAATTGTCCGTAAATAAAAGTGCGTTCACATTGGGGTTTGCAAATACGCATTTAAAAAACTTGTTTGTGAATGCACCCTTCCTGATTTCAAGTCATATACAACAGTAGTGATGAAATAAAGTTTTAGATAAGAAAAAGGTACTTTCTCTTATATTTCATGAAGAATAAATTGATGTTTCCATAGGACATTTGAGTGCAGTCCTTTTGGACTTATCATTCATTATTGTGACATGAAAGTAACAAAAAAAAAGCCAACATTTATAAGTTAGTTGTGGTCAAGTTATCAAAACGGGATTTAAATCGTTCAAATTTTAAATCGAAACGAGATTTAAATCATAAATCGTAGATTCAAAATGTCTATATTTTAAGGTTTGCACACATTTTGATATTGATTATGTTGGTTGAACTTTTGCATCTAAACTTAGAAATTAGTTTTTTCTTCTTCTCTTGTTTCATTTTTATTTTGTTTAGAAAACATTAGAATTAAAATCGTGGATTCAAACAAGCATATCGAATATATAAATTTGTATTGAATGATTTTTCTCAAATGCGGTGTTAAATGAGTGAACCAGAATATAAATCTAATCACAAGGAGAGAGATCTGATCCAAAACGGGATTTAAATTGTAAGATTTCCGATAACAATGGTTGTGGTTTTGAATAAAACGTATCAACTGGGATGTTTTAACTTTTAATCTTCATCTCTGTGTACAGATGCATCATTAAATCATCTTGTAATCATATGTTGAACTAATATATGCTTCCCCATCTGTAAATCATGTGTTGATCACCTTTACTAGTTTGTTTGCAAAAAAACTTAATCTGTGTTATAATGTTATTTGTAGACACATACACATGCATATCAAGTTCATTTTACAGTGTTAAGAAACTCATACACATCAAAAATATACTCAGGTGATGGATAATTTTGGCTCCGGAAGGCCCTCTGTGCTGAAAACGACAAAATTGCTTTTGCAAGAAGATGGTTGGACTGGTTTCTATAGAGGTTTTGGACCGAGGTTTCTGAACATGTCCTTATGGGGCACCTCAATGATAGTAACATATGAATTAATCAGTGAGTGCTTTCTCTACAATGAAAGAAAATCTTATCACATTTATTTATGTCTATTTTGGTTATATCTAATGTTTCTCTCATTTACTCTTTCGTAGAGCGACTGTCAGTGAAGCAGAACTAACATCATTCCTTTGAAGTTAACAAGATATAAGTTCAATCATTCAATCTGAAGCACTCGTACGGAGCCAAAGTACTGCCATTATACATCATAATGTTATGTGGCGACAAAGCTTTGGTGTTGCTTTGCGAATAATAGCTCGGCTTATCAGGTACTCTGGTCTGTTTAGAATATTAGTTCATCATTTAGCATTGCTTGTGTTTTGCACACAATGTTTTCTTATTTCTTGTTAAGCTTTTTTGCTGTAATTCGGAAAGTTATATGGCACTGACAGTGATTTATGTATATACATATGTTAACCGAAGGGTTTTTTTTTTCCCCTACTGCGTAGTATATTTATGTATGCATTGCATAGTATTTTCTGCTCTCAGCTGTGTGTGTGTATTCAACCTCCTGAAAATACATTAAAAAATCGAAAAAGCTTTGAGAAAGATTGAAAATTTAGTCTTAAAATTCTTATGTTTTTATGGTTATACCATGAAAGCATCATTGTAAATAGATAGGGCAGTTTCACTATGAAGGCATCTTGATGGCTCGATACATGATATACTCGATAAGTGACTCTCAACTACATGAGCCAGCCAAGAAACCACAAATCATCATTTGAGATTTTAATAATGTCTCATTTTTAACCATATAAGTGCTATATTGATAAGACGTATAATAACCCAGAACTAAGTGAATTCCCCTTAACACGAAAATGTTTTACACTCTCCCCCTTTTTATTATTAATAGAAAGAAACAAGTATGAACCATGTTTTTAGTTTAATTTGCAAAATATTGGTTGAGCATATGTAGTTGATGGAAAATTTATAGTTAGGAACAATGATATGTCAAGCAATACGTTAACATTTTTATGTGGATAACACATTATGAAACATTTACATGCATATACCATCATGAAATTCAATTTTATATGAAACATATGAATTCTCGAATAATGCATTGAAACACACATACATTAAAATTTCTTCTACTTTGTTCTTCGTCTTCTATGTCAACATTCTCATTCTATGATTTGAGTTGAAATAATGGTTTGCATTTTCAGATTTTATTATTTGAAATTGTGAATAAAGGTTGATGAATTAGGGTTCATAGAAATGCCCAGTCGTTCTCAACTCTCAATTAGTCGCTTAACAGCAACCACGACCGCTCACGACTGTCGGAAGCAGCGGGTGTTAGAGGTTCAGAACCAAACAAACTATTTATCCAATCTACACCTATCATAACTCACAACGGAAGTGATAAACAAGTAATATGGTAAACCTAGGTATATAAACATGATTGATGTAACATGAGACAAGTATGAAAGCAACTGTAAATTGATACCATACCTTGCATTCTTTCAAGTACATGCATTATCCAATATGGAAATTGTAAATAAATGGAAAGAGCTAGTTAAAGCGATCTTGTAGTAGCCTTCGTGCTAGATCCTCCATCAACTAAAGTGCAATCCCAAAGCCAACTTTTAGCCTACCAGAGTACCCAAGAGATGTCACAAAGAAACGAGGAAAATACATGGATCAAACTACGAAGTTCGACATGAGTGATTCTAACCAAAATATTGTATATGCAATTGAAATGCATAAATAATAATGGTACAAGTAAATGATACTCATACCTTACCTTCATATCAGAGTGATGATGAGATATGCCTAATGTTCTATGCTTACATCGCTCCACATGCAAAGATGTTCTCACAAAATGTTAATTACCGACATAGATGAGGTTATCCTACATTGTAGATCTAGGGTGTCAAGGTAATATGCGAACTAGCATACTATACAACAATGCACATAATAGTATCCAATGCACAATAACTATCATGTATACATAAAGAGCCTTCTAATTTTCATCCCTTTCAAAGAAATACCCGACAACTTTTAGCCTACCATAGTAATATAAGTCATAGTACTTATGTCAAATCTTCCATGTTTAGCGAATTCCCTATCTAGTCTTATGTTGCATTGTATTAGGGTTCTCATAGCATCCACCATCAAAGTACCAAGATCCATGCAACTAGATTGGCAATATGCCTTCGGGTCAACAGAATCAACATCGATCAATTTCTCTTCTTGGTTGTTACATGTATTATGTTCTTTGCATTGCTTTGTTGAACTATTATCACCACAAGCACAAGCTAACCACTTGAGTCCATCTATTACACACCACTTACCCCATCTTTCTGCTTTTCTCCATGTGAGTATCTTTTGTGAGCACGAACTATCTACAAATATCAATCCTTACTAGCTTTAAAACACCACTCTTGGTCAACCAAAGTTCCTATTGGCAACCTCAAGTTCTTGCTTGCATCCGTCGATTCAAAACACATATGCACGACTTGGACATCTCTTTTCATGGTGGACCTAAATTCTTAGGGTGTCCATGCTCGACCGTCCTTGCTTGACCGTCCTTGCTTGATCGTCTTTGCCTGACAGGTTACTTCCTATCATGTTTGATAGAACTTTGTTGATCACTCATCATCGACTGTGCTAGCCTTGATTGCTCAACCTTCCACTATGGTCGATCTATAATGTTAGATCGCACATTGATTGACCGTCCACTATGGGACGTCTAACTTTGGGGACCGTTCACTTAGGTCGCTCGACCATGATCGTCCTAGGTTGCTTTACAAGGAGCGGTCTTGTTTGAATGACCTACGCCTTCGTCTTCTCCATTTTAGCACTTCGTATTTCCTGCCAACTTCCAAATCCAAGAATACAACTCTAGCAACAAAAAATTAACTAACCCAATATCGATCAATGACATTGTGGTTTGATCAATAGTAACATAACATGTGATACACAAGCAATGAGACATCAAATCATAGATTGAACAACATGAAAATCAACAAACAAGTGAATTAAGTACATATAAGAATGGGTTTCAACCACGTAATAGCATAGTTCTATGATAATAGTTATCTAACCATCATTATACATATTATAATTAATCGAAACAACCTTATATTCTATTATAAATAATATACATATCAAAAACATGTAAAACGATAACATATACTTATGGTATCAAATCCACTTGCCTTTAGAATGATAAAACCATGCAAATAATGAATAAATATTCCTAGGTTTGAGCTCCATTGCATAGCCTGAAAATTGACTTGCTTTGAATCCAAATTTGATCTTCCTATAGTCTTTATCTTAATTTCTAATTCTTCCTAGGATTTTTATTTTTAAAGCGTAGATAACGAAGAGGTGTAATGATTGATTCATGGTCGCGATGTAAATCTATTTGTCAATCGCCTAGAGTGCACGACACAACGGTGTTTGATTTCAAATTCAAAAAATGTTGATCCAACTCAATTTTGCCCAAATAAACTTAAATGGAGGTTTAGGAGTCAAAAGGGAGAAGGGCTATCAGATGAAAAAGAAAAATGAGAAGCTTAGACGAGTCTTACTCTAAGTTAGGTTTTGTCAAGTGCCTTAGCAGGTTATTAGCTAATGGGGTCAACTAATACCGTAGCAGGTTAAAAGCTACCAAAATTCACCTTTACCTTCTAAAACTCTTTTCTACTCCTAAGTCCAAATACTACACTCTATATACTAGATTGATCGTCTCAAGCAAATCTATGGAATTAAATAAACTGCAGGCTCTAATTTCTATCAATTTTAGATTTCACTTTTTAAAGTTACTAAGTTATTTTACGGCTAACTATACAAAGTTAATGTGTTAAATTACGGGTTGTTACATTCCTCTTAAGAAAATTCTGCTTTTAAAACTTTTGTACAAGGAATAGGTAACTAAAACAACTAACAACTAACATATTGATATCATAATATGTCAATCAACCTATGCTATACGACATATCATGCATGACAAAAAAAACAAACAAGCAAAAAAATAGTAAAATTACTAGCAATCATAATGAGGAAATCCTCTAGGTAAGAGTTTGAATGCTCTCTTCCGTCTCTCAAGTATGTCCATTGACATCCTTAATCAATTGAACCGTAACCTGCTTTCCCACATTTTGTTTAAGTTGTTTCATGCCTTTGCTAAATATTTGAACATATCTTCTTAATCTTCCTACTTCTCATTCAATCTCTAAGTCTTCAAGCTGTTTTGGTTTAAATATTATTCTCAAGTCATGCACACGCTTTGTAAGATGTGAGATATGAAGACATTATGCACATTCATCAACTTCCCTAAAAACCATACTCGTTAACTTAGATTACCAATCCTTCCCCGTTCCCTACTCTTTTGAATTAGACTACATCTTGTAAGAAGAAACTTTAATAAATACAGACAAAAAAATCTTTAAGTCTTTAAGTGTTTTATCATTGTAATACTTAAGTTGGTCTTAAGCTGCTTCCATTAATCTCTGAATAACATCTATCCTCATCTCTGAATAACATCTATCCTCTTTGAAGTCTGTATCACCATATTGCGCTAACTATCGATCGCTCTCAATCCTTAGACCAACATGATGATGTGTTGCATGATAATCCATATAAAGCTTTTTATGGTGTTGTATCTACGCTTTGATAACTATTGTTATGTGTGAACTCTTTCAAATGCAAACGATCTTCCTACAAGCTGCTAAAATCGAGGATGCAATCTTATTGCTTTATGCACATATAATCTTACTACTTTATGCATATATAACTTAGCAAACTTTGTTGCCATTCTATTGGAATGAGTACCCTTCATCAATTGGTCTAGTACGATCCATATGTTAACATTTCCATTTTCGTTCCTTTGCGATGCATCTACACAATTCACGAGGAGAGATTCGAGAAGTTGATAAATATGACAATGAGGCATGAGAATATGTATCCAAATTCAAAGGAGCTTGTTGAGACAAAGTAAAAGTTGAAACCGTAGGTTGGTGAGAAGAGGCAGTCACAAAGGACAAACAAAAGTGGAAAGTAAGTGCAAAGTAGAATTGGCTAGTTTCAAGTGTAAAGCAATCCCACATGACATCTTGGTATCGGTTCATGTAACATGTGAGTACTTGGATATTTTTGTGGAAGTGCAGTGGCAACCACTTTATAAGGAGATAAAGTTTTCGATCGATCTCATGAAAGGAGCAAAACCAGTTGAATTGCCTTTGAGGTTGATGGCTTTGAGGAAGTAAAAGGAATTGGAAGCAGTAGAAAAAGAGTTACTGAGAAAAGGATTCATCCAAAGGAGCTAGCCGAGTTGGGGGCACTAGAAGTCTTCGCAACTACGGTGGATGCTTCATTGTGGTCATGTATATTGTTGGAACACAGCAGGTGAAATAAGTGAACTAAAAAAATAATCCCTATTTGGATTTTAATGGACCTATAATGCTGTGTTGTTAGCGCTAAGCGTTACATAGCGGTGGATGTATAAAAAGTTATAGAAGGAATAAAACAGGGATATAGCAAAAAAATAGCGGAGGTGGAAAAAGCTTTATTAGATATAAAACCATATATTTTAAGTTAATTTATTCTCATTATCACATAATTTATGCAGAAAAAAGAAATATTGTTTAATTTTATATAACAATACCAAAGAATATCATGATTTATGTAGTCCAGAGTTTGTGACTACAATAGATTTCTAGCTTATATTAAGCACTTATGCCTTAGAATTAGTTCTTTAATCTAAGTTTGTTGCTTTAGTTCAAAAAAGAACTAGTTAAATGAACCTTTTTATGTTAATGTTGCTAAAACGGGTGCTAAATAGCGTTGATTTAGCATGTGTAGTGGAAAATAATGTGGCTTAAAGCGGATCTGCTATTTAATAGCGCTACATTGAAAAAGCATAGCGATGTTACATTGAAAAAGCATAGCGGTCGAAGAGCGCTATGCGCCAAAGCAAGGATTTTGCGGAGCTTTAACTACACATAATATAAAGTCTATTGTAACGACTAGTATTTTACGTATCAAAGAATCGTAAAATATTAATTTTAATTTCATATGAGTTCATATGATTCTATAACTTAGGAAAATGTTTGTTAGTGACATTTCCTATATAGGATTTTTTTGGACGATTTTATCCCTGAAAAATTGTAACTGGTATAACTTTTGACAGAAGCCGAATTAGCATCTGAGACAACTCCTATTAGAAAGACGAGCGTTACGGCACGTGCTTCGCGCGCGAATTGTTTTTTTTGCAAATTTTATATGTTTAGCATATTCGGGGGAAATGATTTGTAGAAATATTCAATCGTATTTTTGTGTTAAATCATTTGTTAGTTTGAGTTTTATTTATAAGTTGCAGTATCTGATTTTTTTAGTTTGAAATTTATTTATATTATTGACTACTAAAGAACGAATATGCGAAGAAATTTTATTTGTTAGATTCTATTTTTTAGCAATACTAAGATTTGATAGCATTTATAGATGGATGTTTTGAATTTGTAAAGAAACTTTATTTTTTAGATCCTATTTCTAAGTGATATTAAAATTTGATAACATTTGTAGACGAATGTTTTGAATTTGTAAAAGAAGTTCAATTGTTAGATCCTATTTTGAAATGAAATTAAGATTTGGTATTAGGGGCATTTTTGGTAGTCCACGCTGATACCAAAAAAGTATGACACCAAACGTATTACAACTATTATTAAAGATATAATCGTTTCTCTTTCGTAGAGTGGTCATAATAGCGACTTGGACTTTCTGGCTAAAAGATATTGTTGTTTGAAGATTGACAGTTTTTAGAGCAGTTTAGTGGGTAATTAATGAATTTGGGGGCAAGCCCATAACCCATTTCGGGTTTGGTGGCTATAATTGGCTGAAACATCGTCTCTAAATCACTTTTACCATTTTTCAAATAGATCTAAGCTCCTATTAACCCATTCTTCATCCAAAACCTTCTTTTTTCTACTCTAAATCAAGTCTAAATCATATGTTAAGGGTAAATTAGCCAGGGATTCATTAGAGATCTTTAAATCTATATTTTTGGGAAGGGAAAATTTCATCTTGGCTGTTGATTTTCGGATTTGACTCTATTTGCATGCAAAACACGAATTTTGGAAATTTTGGTGAGTGATATATTATCTCTTACCTTATTATATATGTATCTATGTGTTTTGGCATGTTTTAAACTTATTTTTAAAGTCAAAATCATGTTTTGAGAATGTTTTAAAGTGAAACCTAAAATAAAACAAATTTAAAATGTTTTAAAGTGTTCTAATCATGTTAATTTGATGTATGATTGCCTTGATGTGCGTTAGGTTATGTTTGGGACATATTGTAGGATGATTTGCCATGAATTATTGTATGTTTGAATGTTGTTTGGTGTTTGTATGGTGTTTGTTTGTACCGTTGTATGGTTTAAAATGCTCGTCGGAGCGACCAGATATAGGAACCGTAAAACCAGACTTCGACTGGTAGGCTCAGGGATGGTTGGAGTCGTATCGATGCATGCACAAGGCACACGGATCGAAGAATGGAGCGTAGTGGTGAATCAACGAGAAAGCGAAAGATTAAGTTTATGATGTACTTTGGCTCCGGGGGAGTAGGGGATTGGAGGAAGGGTCTGCTTGGTGCTGGGATGGGCTTGGTGTTTGGGGTGAATTGGCTCAGGTTTGCTTCGGTTCGGCAAGGGAAAAGACCGGACAACAAATGTTGTCCGGTGGTGTTATGGTGCGGGGTTTTGTTCGGTGTGTATGCTCGTGTTTTGTTTGGGGGAAACGCGGTCCAGGCCCAAACATAAAATGTGTTTTGGTGCTTCTGGGGGTGCTTCAGGCTTTTGCTTCGGCATCTTTGAGCTTAGCTTGACACTACCGAACAGAGTATGGAAAATGACAAATTCTCATCGTGGCGTGGCAGTACTTCAGAAACTTCTTCGTGGCGACTCCAAACGACTCGGGATGACCTTGGATCTTGTGTGGCGATTAGCGAGGCGATGGAGGGACGCTTCGACAGAACGACATTGAAGACGACGACGACTTTAGAACCTTAGTACTGTGGCTCTATCACTTATGATGGGTGTCTAGAGGCATTCCAGAGATGATGAATTAACGATGGGAGTCATGACGTTGATCCACAAGGGCAAGCTCAATGGGGGGTTTGCGATTGGTATTTGCGACTGTGTCCTACTGAGAAGATAGCTGTGATGGAATAACGATTGAATTCCATTATGGAAACGATGCAAAGGGATCATTGTTAATGCAGAGGCTTCCACTATGCTCGTAAAGAAGGGATATATGGGGACGCCCACCTAGATTTGCGATTATGTCCGGATCTTGCGATAGTAGATTACCCTGGGCTTTGCGATTGTGGGCCTGGTTCCTAGCCTTTCAGAGTGGCAGCGATTCGAGCACCAATAAAGCTAGGATTTTGATTGGGTCACTGGTTTGCGAGTGTGCCATGCGAGTTATAATATAACGCATACGAGTGATGGTGAGGATTGTTTGATAGATGCTATGTTTGCCATGGTTGTTTATCACTCTAGGGTGTCATACAATATAGGTATTTTCAATCGCATACCCGGACATTGGACGTTGTACTTCGACTATAGTACACTTATATAGTTATGATAGTAGACTGGGATATATCGACTGTTATGTGCTAACTCTTTGGATGTAGGGACATATCAGGTATGGTTCTTCATACCCTATGCCCATATTTACTATATACAGTTTTATTGCATTTTGAGATGATGTATCACTCACAACAGACTGTTGTCCGACACGAGGTTTTATGTTTTGCTTCTTATTTCTCGTGTACTCTTAAATGAGTAGATTATGGATAACAAGTCTGGATAGCGCATGGAGCTGTACGGAGTACAGGTAGGAGGCTGCGCTTTTATATATCTATATATGAAGCTTACTATCGCTTATATTCCACTATGCAGTCCCGTGGAGCTATGTTAGTACTTTTATTTTGAGAAACAGTAATATAGTTTATTTTGAAGATGTGAGATGTATGAACTCTTTATTTTAGTTTTTATATATTCTATGAATCCGATGCACTTTGATGTTCTTATTTATGGTTCATTTGATTATACCAGTGTCTCGTCTGTTTTACATCTATGTTATTATATTATATTTATTATGTGCGCTGTGAGATGTTGTACATGTTCTGTGTTTGGATTTTTCTTTGCTTTTCACACGTGGCTACCATCCTGCATCGATTGAGTAACCCACAATGCTCTATACAAGTATATTGGGTATCGAAGGTGTAGGGTGGCTGTCACATTTGGTATCGGAGCTTAGGTTGCGTAGACAACCTAAGTTGATACTGGATCCATTAAAGATAAGGAAGGAGTTATCGCCTTAGAATGGATCAAGGGATATATGAGAGACCGTACTTGTTATATTTTAGTTTTTGAAATTATAAATATATATAGTATGCAAGTCACATTGCATTCACAGACACAACTTATTCCTTTTAGATAGACTTATCATTTTTATAATAGCTTGTAAGAATGAGTCGGCTAACGAGGAATGCTGCTGGGAACTCTATTTCTGGGCTTGAGCATGGGGCAAGATCAGGGACTGTTAACCCCGACTTGCAGAACATGTTCGATGAAATGGTGTGCAACATGGTTCAGAATACCCAAGGTTCTCCTGCTGTGGCTGTTGGTGGTAGTGCTCCAGTGGAAGCACCGAGAGCTGACTTTGTCAAACCGAGCAAGGATTATTTCACTCTGGGAGGTAAACCGTTCCCATCGAAGTGCAGGATTGTTTAGACACCTGCGAACGCATCTTTGAGGATATGGTGTTAGAGGATGCGATGAAAAGGAAGCTGGCCTCTAGATAGCTTAAGGGAAGAGCTATGAGGTGATGGAACGACATTAAGATTACTACTCCTGGGGATCAGATTACCTTGGAGCAGTTTAAGGCGAGGTTTGAAGAGAAGTATATTGGTCGCTTAGAAGTCAGTGTTCTTTCGAAGGTTTGCCCACTTAAGATAAGGGATTTGTTTGTGTCAGAGTACGTGGCTGAGTTTGACACGTTATCGAATACGGCCTACCTTTTATTGATACTCTACTCAAGAAGAATGAGAAGTTCATTATGTGCTCGGATGATTATCTTAGAGAAAAACCCATGAGTCATATCGATGAGACCTTTGAGAGGCCGGCGGAGAAGGTTCTTCGACATGAGAGTCTGCATCCTAAGCCTAAGTCGGTTGTTGCTCTCGAGGATGAGCCAAAGCCACAAGCTAGCGGGGGAGGCAAGAGGAAATATGACAATAACAAGAAGTAGTTCCAAAAGAGTGGTTAGAAGAAGGACAGGTGGGAGCCCACTTGCTATAATTGTGGAGAGAAGGGCCATCTTGTCAAAGGCTGCAAGGTGGAAGGCAAGAAGTGCTACAACTGTAATAAGCCGAAGCATATCAAGAAGGATTGTCCATAACCGTCGAGAAATAAGGAGGTTGTGTCTTCTTACGCTTTGAATGTTGTTCCAGCTTCGTTGAGTGCTCCATCGGTGAAGAAAAAGGGAAAAGCATCGTTATACATAGAATGCTTTCTATTTCTGATACACATGTGTGTTTTATCCGATACTGAGGCTTCACACTCCTTCATATATATTGATTTGGTAGATAGATTGGGATTGAAACTGAGATAGTTGACCGACCTTTGATTGTTACAAACCCAGTTGGAGGATCAACTAACTTTTGCATTGTTTATCAAGACTTAGCCTTATCGAGTCATGGAAGTTTGTTTCCTTGTGATTACTTTGTTTTGGGTTTTGTCGCATTCGATATTATTCTAGGGATACACTGGCTGTAGAAGTATGTAGTAGTGGTGGATTGTAAGAGACCGTTGGTAACGATAGGGATGTTTGATGGGTGTAGGTTGGAGATAGGCTGCCTTCCTAAGAATAAGGTGATGGTTAGCTTTCTATACTCGTTCGAGATCCCACATGATGACTTGTCATCTACGCCTGTAGCGAGGGAGTATCCTGACATATTCAAGGAGGTGAGTGGAATACCACCACATAGGAAGATAGAGTTCCGCATAGATTTGGTGAAGGATGTCAGACCAATAGTTATGCCTTTAAGGCATATGACACCCAGAGAGAAGAAGGAGTTGGAGATGCAAGTGAATGATCTATTGAGGTGAGGGTTAATTTGTAGGAGCATATCTAAGTGGGTGGAACTGTAGTATTCGCCACCAAGGCGGATGGCTCTTTGAGGTTGGGTGTAGATTACTGTGAGTTGAATAAGGTGATAAAGAAGAACAAGTATCTACACCCGTGTGTTGATGACTTGTTCGATCAGCTCCATGGTGATAGGGTGTTCTCTTAGTTGGACCTGTGACGTTTCATCAACTGAGACTGGCGAAGGAGAGTGTGTCGATTGAAAATATCATATGCCATCTAGATTCTATGAGTTGTTGGTTATGTCATTTGGGCAAACCATTGCACCAATATACTTTCTTGATCTTATGAACCCTGTTTTCAGGGATTAACTAAATAAGTTTGTGCTTGTGTTCGTGGATGATATCCTTGTTTATTCGAGGATAGAGGAAGAATACAAGGAGCTTTTGAGGATTATGCTCGAGGTGTTGAGAAATTAAGCACCGACCGAAGACAAAGTTTTCGAAGTATCTTTTCTGAAGGAGGGAAGTACGATTTTTAGATCATGTTGTTTCTAAGCAGGGAATTGATGTAGATGTTGTGAAGGTGGTAGCAGTACAGATCTGGGATCAACCCAAGACTGCTACAGACGTGAGAAGTGCTAGTACCTTAGGCATTGATTTTGATGACAACAACCATATGACATTATATAGAATATAGATGCTAATGTTTTTATCAAGCTATATATAGTATATAGTGCAGGAAATTAGACATGTATTAATTAAGAAGAGTGTATAGTATCAAGAGCAGATTCAAGAGGTTGATATAAAGATTCAAGGGTTAGAGATTGAAGATTCATGAGTATTGAAGATTCAAGTTATCTAGATAAGTTATAGAGTCATAGATTATTTTATTAAAACCCTGATAGCACTTCTTTGATCTTATCTCTCTTCATTATTTTCTTAAAATGTTTTTTAAAATATATTCTTTAATTTTAACGATTGTTGTTTGCAAATTGATTTTTCAGACAGCTTTTAAAAATAGCCTTCATATGATTTCTAACTTTTTACAAGATAGTTGAATAAATAAGTTTTTAAGTATTTTATATACCTTAATCTATTATACTTTGATATAGTTTTAGTTTATGTTTTCTAAATAATTATAATATTTCAAAGTATATTTTGACATTTAATAATACTTTAATTTTGAAATATATTCACTTATACTTCATATATATTGTTTTTATATTATTTTAATCCTTTTTATATATATTAAAATATTTCCAAATTATTTTATAAAGATTTCTTAAGTTTTATTATGATATGATTAAATGAATTTACAAAGTATCAAAATATTTTATAAAACTTAAGATTTTCAAAACAATTTAAAATAAAGTGTTTTTCAAAATACAAAGGGATATGTCGACATATCCTATACATGTGTGTCGACATACAGACTGAAAATTTCAAAATTCAAAATTTAAATGGAAGTGTCTTTTTGTCATGTTTCTTCACGAATGGACATGGCTATTATTTCTCTATAAATAGGGGTTAAACCAACAAATTTTTATTAACTACTTTCTCATATTTTCTCTCTTTTATTCTCTTGAATTCTAAAAAAAATGTACTAAAATATTCTCAAATTCAATTAGAATTCAAACTCTATTGATTTGATTCTCTATTGATTACTCTATAATATCTCTCATCTCTCTCACTCAAACAAGATCGAAGTGTCATTCAAGAGGTTATAGGATCATTTGTATTCAAGATCGAAGATCCGAGTCTACAAAACTATGTTAAATCATACCGTTATACTCTTAGGTGTGATTGTAGCCCGTTTAAATCAATTGGCTATGCATGGAGAAGTGGAAATTTAAGTGGATGTGCTTGTGGCCTGTGTAAATCAAGTGAATCTACCCAGAGCTTGGAAAGTCTGGAGGGTGTGTCTCACAACCTTGAAATCGAGATTGTATTTGTGTTCCTTTTTGAAAAGGAATCTGTACAAGAAATTATACAGGACCGAATGCAGGGTAACTCCGAACCAGTATAAAATCCTGGTGTTTTCTTTCCTTTTTACTTTTGCTGCATTTATATTTATCTGTGTTTGAATCTGTGATTGATAATTGCATTATTTAAACTATAATCTCAAAAGAGTTCAAATAGAATTATAAAAGTTAGAAAACACTATTCACCTCTCCTTTTGTGTTAAATTAGCCTTACGATCCTTATTCTGCTAATTCACAAGAAATTTCAATGAGCTGGCGGGATACTATAGACGTTTTATTTAGGACTTCTCTAAGGCAGCAGCACCGTTAACCAACTTGAAGAAGAAGAATCAAATTTTTATTTCGGACGTGATGTGCATGCTCATGTTCTTGAGTCTGAAGGAGGGGTTGACGAGCACATCGTTGTTAGTCATTCTAAGCGGGAATGAGGAGCTGACAGGATATACAAACGCCTGTGGTACTGGACTTGGTGCATTGTTGATGCAAAGGGGAAAGGTTGTTGCCTATGCTAGTCGACAGCTAAACAACATGAGAGGAAGTATCCGACTTATGATTTATAATTGGCGGCGATAATATTTGCTTTGAAAATATGGAAGCATTATTTTCTTGGGGAGAGATTTGAGTTCTATACGGACCACAAGTCATTGAAGTACTATTCTTCCAAAAGGATCTTAACCTTCTTCAGCAGCAATGGTTAGAGATTCTAACCTCCTATAACATTGACATTTCCTATACGCCAAGTAATGGAAATGCAGTCGCTAATGTATTGAGTATGAGACATGCTAGCTCGGAAGCGATGTTCCTAGAGTGGAAGCAGTTGGAGTTTATCGCTGGTTATGATTTAGACCTCGATGTGAGCTAAAGCCAAAAGTGTTGGCTAGCCTGATGATCTGACCCACCTTGATGAGCGAATATGTTCTAGTCAGATGCAAGATGCTAGACAAGCCATGATCATTACGAAGATAGGGGAAGGGGTAGAGTCTAAGGAGATGAAGCAATATGGACTCAATCGTGATGTTGGCTTCGAAAGGACGGTAAATTGGTTGTTCTTGACATCGATGGGTTGAGGGATAAGGTACTACACAAGTGTTATCATTCGAGATTTACTATACATCTCGAGGGTAATAAAATGTACTGTGATACGTGACAAACATTTTATTGCGATGGGATGAAGAAGAACGTTTGGGGCATCCATCTCGAAGTACATGAACTATCAGTTGGTAAAGGTAGAGGAGAAGAAGCCAAGTGGTTTGCTGTAATTGTTCGAGATTCCTGAGTGGAAATAGGAGCAAGTTTCGGTGGACTTTATCGGTGTATTGCAAAGACCAGGGGAGGGTACAATAGCATTTAGGTCATAGTCGATAGATTGAGGATAATGTTCGATTCATTCACGTTAATTCTAGTAGTATGACATCCAAATTGGTTGAGTTGTATGTGAGGTGGGTTGTATGATTCCACGATCGGTAAAACTTTGGACTTAGATGACTCTGGAATGGGTGACGGTGATGATGTACCGATCAGTATGGAGCGATGTTGAAGTTTGGGTGTTTAAAGACCGTCTTTGAACGATCGGTGGTGCTCTGAAGTTGGTGAATTTTGAGGAATGACCAACATGAAACGATCGGTGAGAATGAGTTGATAAGAAACGATCGATAGGACTGGGCCTAGCAACGATCGATGGGAGTGAGGCTTGAACGATCGGTTCTGGAGCATTGAGTTGAACAATCAGTAGTGAGGCATGGGGAACGATCGATGAAGCTAAAATGAATGACTGATTGTCTTCACATGAACCTTAAAAGTGGAACTTAATTAAATAGACTTGAATCCAATGATGAGCTTCGGCCTTGCATATTTGAAGGAAATTCAAACTTGCATATGACTTGAGCTGCACATTCATTAATATATGATATTTGAACTTCGAAATGAACCAATGCCAATTCCTTTGAAGTCATCTGTGACTTGAACATAATTGGACTTTTATTTGCTGACAATCGATCGTGAAACTCAAATTGCATTGTTCCCTAATAAAATAGAGAAATGGTTGAGATGTCAGGAATGACGGCCACTCCCGGCGTCTTGCAGCTATGCCAGCTGGATCATCTTCTCAGTAGGATAATCCTAACGTGGAATCAAGTTCTGCAACCGAGTCTGATAGTCCGTCCTCTAGTCATCATTCAGAATAATCGAAAAGCCCCGACCCACAATTTGATTTTTCCTTTGCAGTTCCCATTCTGTCTAGAAGTTGTTGATCCTGCTCCCGACACTCTGGAGGATGCAATTATTCTGGAGGATCCTGTTGATTCCGTAGCCTCCAAAATCAAGAAAGATGCTCTTCGCCGAATCTGCATAAAGTGGATAATTCCTTTTGACGATGTATTGGTTCCGTCACAAGATGATAGGGCTCATAGACCTTCGGAAGGATATACAGCATGCAACAAATTCATATGCTAGGCCAAATGCATCCCGCCATTTAACTTATATATCCGGGAAATCCTCCATTATCTGAGGATAGCTCCAGCACAGCTTCATCTGAATGGCTACACTCTTCTCAATTGTATTTATATGGTATTTATGGAGTTCTTGTATCGTCCTCCGACCATCGATGACATTCGGTTCATATTCTCTTTTAAGCAATGGACATGGAGTCTTTCGTTCACATTTCTTGAGTCAGCGAAGAGGCATTAAATTCTAACTGGTGCATGAAATAAATTAAGCGTTTTTAAAAGCGAGTCATTCTTTGTTCGATGTCCTCTCGGTTTTGCTCGACAATGGCTAGAAATATGTAAGTGTTATCCATCATTTTTATATTAGCGTGGAAAACCGATATCCAAGCCGTAATCCTAACTAAGTAATTCTTTTTACAGGCACCGTCACACGACCCAGTGATAACCTTTATGAGGAGTCAGTCACGACTCTTAAAAATGGACCACATGAAGATAAGAATATCGAATATCTTCTCATGGATGAATGCCTTGTTACTTTTTGTTTGATAGAAGAGGGCTCAGCGTAGGGCTAATAGAAGTTGCTCAAACTGCAAGGGTATGACAACGGGCTGCAGCCGACCAAAGGGGCAATCGAATCGATCCCGTCATGCCCCCAGCTATAGATGCTCAAGAATTCACCGATATTGATGTTGAAGGAGATAAAGGCGATGTGCCCAGTCGCAATGATGAGGGATCTAGTCTTGGAGTCCAGGTCAGATCCTTGCAGACCCACAGCCTTCGGCTCTCGATAGAGGAAAAAAGAAAACATCTGTTTATAAATTTCCCAAAAGTCGCCTTTTTGATCAAATCAAGTTGTAAATGACTCCCAAGGTTACTCAAGATGAATCCTCTTCTCAACCATTAGAGCATTCAAGTCTGCCGCTTGATTCGCATGACCTTGACGTTTTCCATTTCATTGACGTGAGTGTTGATGGGTCGGAGTCTCGCATCAAAACCGGCACAAATTCCAACTTCTAAAGGGGAAATTACTTTAATGAGCAAAGCTCCTGCATCTGGTTTGTAGGGGTGAGACGCAGACACTTGGACACACTTGTACCCCTTAATATTGCATTGTACTCAAGTTATGCCCTTTAATGCTTAAAGTTGATTAATTTTTGTTTCCCTTTGCAGAAATAATGGTGAAGAAAAGGAACATGTTCGATTCTCTTGGAGATATACTCCATCAATCCTCTGGTTCATGCTCTAGCACGTACCGTCAAGGTGGTAGTTGAGAATATTATGACTCTAGTTATAGCTTCGGTTGGGACCATGGTCATCAAGATAGGGGTGATAGGGATAAGCCATCGCAAGATAAACATTAATAATGATATAGGTCCCCTCCTCCAAAGGGTTCTGATAAGCCAACTGATTATCGAGATCCATCTATCAATCCCTCTTGTGATCCCCCTCCCGTTTCAGTTCTTCCACAGCCTTTAGTTCCTTCTCACTCTCAGCAGTCTAGTGACTGTCGTCGCTATAGCGAAAATGTTGCTACTCATAGGCCCGACAAGGAAAGCATTAAAGTCGAAATCGCTGTCGTAGATCCTATGATCAATCCAGTTGCCCGCATGGCATACCTTCTAGAAGAGTTTCCAAACCTATGATTTAAAGGGTTCTTTTTCCCTCCTAATCTGAAGAGGGTCCCAGGCCATGTCCAAAAATGACTACCGACTGTGTCACTGATATCCACAAGCAGTACCGTGAATGGATGAAAGTAGCGGAGAAGATGTCAAAAGTATCTCTCGAGCGTGCGGCGGAAATTAAATAGTTAAAACGCCAGAAAGCTCAGAATAAAAGAATTATCGATACTTTGACAAATGACTAGGACTTCTCAAGCAAAGGCCAAGAGTAAAGATAATGCTGCCGTCAAATCCATAGAGGAGATGAAGTCCAGTCATCTAGATATGGTCCAGGTATTACATCATCGAAATCAAGAAATGACACTCGAGAGAGATACAACTCGAAGTAATAAATCTGTAGCCTTGATGGAGATAGCGGAACTCAAGGCTAAGCTCGAGTAGCAAACAAGGAGAAAGATGATGCTAAAAAAATTGCTCAAGATGCTTGTGATGAATTGGTGAATGTTAGCCTTGAGAGAGATACGGTCGTTGAAAGGGCCAAAGATGTTGATGCACTCGTTCAGCGTGAAGTAGAAGCTGCCAAGGATAAGGTTAGGGAAGAAATAATAAACGAACTCGACCTGCTTCTTATTCTTTACAACGCCAATGTTCTCAAGCACAAAATCTAACATGGCTCGGCGATGGTTATCCCTACCAGCTCTAGCACGTATGGCAATTTCTTGTTGCAGAGGAAAAGAGACTCCTTAACATTGAGGAAATCGACCTATCGAGGTTTGAAGGTAAAATGCTATTAGGTGATGAATCCAAAACATTGCTTGATATCTAGCTTACACTTCAGAAAGAATATACTGTTGCCTCTTTACATGAAGTGGGTGAAGGATCCAGGTCGGCACAACCCGATGTTACAACTGAATTGCCTCTAGCATCCCAGGCTATCCAAGCTCCATGGCAGATTCTTCAACCATCCTCGAATATGATCTGGACAAGCCTCGGTTTTCTCCGATTCTTGAACATTGTTTTGAGGGTATTTTGGCTCAACTTGGGAGCCACACCGAGGAAGGTATTTCGCTGACCGTCTTTCAAAAGGTTGGGGTGTTATCAGTTGATTTTCCTAATATTTTCGCCTATTTTTCCTCAGCTTTGAATCTGTCAGGTGTCGTTCCTCCTCTCTTGCAAGAGCCTCAATCGGGATCACAGCGGGTGTGACAGAATCCATTAAAGTTGGAACTTCAGCCGCTGCTCAGGGTGCTTAAGAAGAAACCTTTGTTATCGATGATCAATTCATGGAGGCACTGTTCAAGGAAGGAGGTGACCCACACCACGAAATTCATTTTGATGAGGATGTCGTAATCACAGGCTCTTCCAACCCTATCGATGAGCTCAGCATGAAAGAGTGTGTTGAGAAGGAAGAGCCGTTGAAAAAGAATGCGAAAGCTGAGCCTGTTGATATGGATTTCAATGAGTCGATTCCTATCCCGCTCTAGATAATTCCTCATGGCGGGACAATTCCCCAAGATGAGGTCCCCCCGCTTCCGGTGTTGATAGTGCCTCGATCCCTCCTGCTTCTAAAGATGATGTCGCCTCGTTCCCTATAGATGTTTCTTCGAAGAAAAGCTGAGACGGAAAAGGATCGAAGAGAGGATCAGGTGGCAGTTCAGATGGAGTTACTCCCAAGAAAAAAAAGAAGGAGAGGAAATCCAAGAAATAATCGTTGGGTTGATGTGATGTGTAAATAACTTGGATGGCTACTTTTTCTTTTTGTTGGTTGTGTTTGTACGGGTACGACCCCCACTTTTACTTCTTGTTTTGGATAAACTTGTATTGTGAACAACAAGTTTAGTGTGAATAAGAATTCTTTTATTCTTGTGTAGAATTCTCGTATATTCTCGTTTAAAGGATCGAGCTATTACATTTTTCATTTAATGTATTTGTGATTCGTTGCTCATTGGGTCAGATATCGATCCGATTTATTCATCCCAGGGCCTCCCTATGGTCGTGGCCTCGAGTCGTATCAAACACTGGGCTTAAGCCTTAGTGTTACGCCATCGAATTCAGTGGTTTGAGTAATAATACTCTTACCCCCAGTCTCAGGTTAGGGGAGTTAGGTAGTGGATGGTTGAACTCCATTCTTAGCGAGTTTATACTCCTCCTATCGGTTTCAGGCCGGAGTTTATTAAATAGTGAGTGGTCAAACCGCACTCATCTATTTATTTATACTCATATCCACACTCAGGGGATAAGAGTTAGTTAGTGAGCGGTCGGATCACACCCCTTTTTTTTATTTCATTTATGCTCATATCCACACTCTAGGGACAAGAGTCATTTCACAAGTGGTTAGTCACACTCATTTTGCATTTATACTCATATCCACACTCTAGGGACATGAGTTATTTCATAGGTGGTCAATAGCACTCATTTGGCATTTATACTCGTATTCACGCTCTGGGGACGTAAGTCAATTGGAAAACTGTCGATTTCAGTCCTCTTTGGTCAGTCGTTCTACCCTTAAGTATGGGGTTTAACTCAACAAGTGACTGGTTCTTAATCACTTCTGAGTTATGTCGGTCCCATCGAACAGTGGGATTTAGTTGGCCGTCTATCGCAACTAACATGTAATGAAACGACAGGTCATAGATATGATGGAAAATTTAAAACTCTATTGCAGAATGGAAAGAAATAACTAAGTGAAAAACCAAATGTAATGAAACGGCATGTCATAGATTTGTCTTATTGCATATTTGAAAAACCAAATGCTAGTGTAAATATTGAAATTAAATACAACTAAGTGAAAAAGAAATAACTAAGTGAAATAGCATCGTAAATGCTCGCTATTCCACGCCCTTGGGAGTGTGATGCATCCAACAGTCGCTAGCTTGAAAGTTCCCTCTCCAAGCCTGTAACGACCCGTAAATTTTAATAATTTTATTTGTTCTATTTATATATTTAATTGAAATTTTGTGAAATTTTAAATAATAAAATTTTAAAATTTAAATTTGATATTTGAAATGCGTCTGTTTTAACATAGCAACTGGTAAATTTTCATCAGATAATATGAAAGTTTATTTTATTGTGAAATTCTATTTAAATTCAAATCAGTTAATAATTGATGATAATAAATTTATTTCCAAACCTGAACATTTTTCTATAGCAAATTTCTAAATCACCTTCTGAGTGAGAGACGTCATCCTTCGTTTCGTCAAATTTTGACTTCTACTGCTCCGTTCATTTTATTTTCGACAAGATAGCAGCATTTTCGGTACCGATTATCGACTTTTAATCAGATGATCATCCCACTGATATCTGTATACCGTTTTGACCGTCTCGTCGTGCTGATCTCTGTGGTATATTCAATTCAGTGTTTTGAAGTCGGTACGTAGCGGAAACCACGAAACGGTTAATCGCATTGGTGTCCGTTTCTGAGTCGTTTCATTCTGAGACCTTTTGTTTCTCTAGTCTATTCATTTTCCATCATATTCACTGTCAGCCACTTATTTAATAAAGTTCCCTTGAATTGATATTAGAAAATGAATAGCCATCTGTTGAAAAAATGTGCGTTCATTATTTTCTTTCGTTTCTTATTCATTTTTTTCTGTTATAACTCACTCTGCAGAAGAAAAGAAAGGACATATTTAAATGTCTACAGTGCTTTGCTTGTCCCTTCTTTCCTCTACAGGCCAAATTGATACGTCTCCTCACTTCATTCACCTATTTAATTAAATTAAATGGCTGCCACCTTCACATTTCTTCAAGACCCGAAATAATCAAATTGAGCAACCGTTCTTCTCCCGTTGCCCATCCTTCCGTCGAGCTTCCTCCACCTCCGCCTGGCAACTCCGACCACACAGCCGCTCCCCTACCGCCCACCTCGCCAGCCTCTCCCCTCGGCCTGCGCATCCCCAGACCCCACATCCTACATGCGAGCACCTCGCTCTCCCTTCCTAGCCTTCGTGTCAGCCGCTGCCTTGACCACTAAGGCGAAGCCTCGACCAGACTGGCATCGGCCAGTAACCACTCATTAGCTGTTCGTGTCTCTTTTGTCTGGTATGTGTATATTTGTCTGTGAGTTATTTGGAAAACATGGGTTAATATATGTTATGAGCATATCTTATTTGTTGGGTTTAATATCTCAGTTTATTCAAGTTCTGTTTTCTAAAAGTCGTTATAATATGATTAACATAGCAGCCTGGTTTGTGATATTCTTGCATATATGATTTCGTATCTTAGATATAGATAAGTTTAAGCTTGCGTTTATATATATATAACTTATAGTTTATATTTGAAAACTTATGAAAGTATAAGACAGTAAAAGAACTTTAAGATTTGTTATATATTTTCAGTCATTCCTTTGTATATATATGTTAGTGATATTTTAAAAAATATATATAGATAATTATATAAAGTCTGTTTTGTTTTAAAGATTTTTATTTGCGAGTTGTTATATATATTAGTTACTTGGGTAATAGTGTATATATATAGTGATAATTCGTGTTTTCTCTATATATAGTTTTCATATATATATATATATATATATAATTTAGTTTATTTATATATATCGCATAACATTGGTCTTTAAATTATAATATACAAGGACAGATATAAATTACGTAGTTGTACTTATAGATGGTCTGTGCATTTGTCTTATACTGCATAGTAGGTATATACATAAACTCCGGTCTGCATATATTTTTGATTGCGTATATATTCAGTGTTTTCAAAATATTAGTTACGTTTGTGGTCTGTTAGGTTGTATAAGCTTTATATATATATATAGATTTTTAAAAAGTGATTTGTTTATTCAAATTTTAGGTTGTATATGATTAGTTATATCTATCTCGGTTCACTTATACCATTTATCACCATCGATCCAGTTCTAATTTGATCTCGTCAATTCTGATATATCAGCTTGTCCATCGAACTCATATCCATCGTGCTTTGCTTCGAAATTTGAGCTTGGGTCCGTAACTCATTCCATTGTCTTTTCTCTCTAGCTTTAAAAGGTGAGTAAATCTCACACGACATTTTATACTTATGCAATTGTGAAACGACAACAATTGAATATGGTGAATTTTATACGATGTTATAACTGCCTGTGATGATTTATTTATATGATGTTAAACCTATTTAATTATCTGTCATATTATCTGTTACTGTTATTTATTATTAAACTGTTCATTTATACCTGTTTATCACACTGCAAGTTCCCTGTAGAATAGAATCACTATGGGTTGAAATGATACATACCCGAACGGACTTTAGAATTGGGAAAAATCGTTATGGGACGAAATGATAGACCTGAACGGTTTTATTTATTTTATTTTAACTTGGGATTGCGGGTTTGAAATGATAGAACCCGAATTTTTGCTTTTTAAACTACGGATTGAAATGATACATATCCGTATCACTTGACCTAGGTTAGAAAACTATATACAGTCCCGTGGTTATTTTTATAAAGTATTTTGAATATTTTAAATATTTTTAAAAGTGTCAAATTATGAAAATTTGTTTTAAATTGGATTTTTAATGTTTAAATAAAGAAATTTGGATTTTTCTATAAGTTAAAAATGTAATTTAAATGAATGGTAAAAGTGAATTTTTGAAATATAACTTAAGTTTGGAAAGTTGGAATTTTGGTTTTTAAAATGATATTTAAGTTATATAAATAATATGAAAATTTAATTATATTTGGAAAATGGTAAATATGATAATTTGATTTGAATTTGAATTTAAATGATTTAATAAAGTGTTATTGAGTTTTCTATGTATTAAAACGGTTAAATAAATGAATGCTTAAAAGTGTAATTTTAAAAATATAACTTGACTTGGAAATGTGAATTTGGTTTTTACTAAAGGTTTAAGTTAATTAAATATAATTGAAAATTTAGTTTAATTGGTAAAATGGGAATAAAATATAAGTGTTAAGTTTATTTGTTAAAAATGTGAAGAAAAGAAAATTGTACATTTGGATTTGTTAAGTAAAATTATTAGAAATTTGGATTTTACTGTAAGTGTTTCTTATAAAAATCATAAATTAAAAGAGTAAATTTAATGAACATTTTTGAATGTCAAATTATGATTTTTATAATGTTTAAATGGTTTAATATTGAAGGTTATTATTTGCTGGAATTACACTAAAATCTGGAAATTACTTTAATAGCATTCAGAAATGCTATGATTTCAGATTTGAACTAAAATTTAATAAAAGAGCTATTACAACATTTCTGAAATGCTGTAGTTGCTGTAGTTGAACTAAATAGACTAAAACTTGACTCAGGTCTATAACAACAGTTTTTAAGTGCTGTCTTTACTGAAATAAAATGTTTTCAAGTGTAACTTATAACAGCTTTTTCTGAATGCTGTGAAAGGCTAAAATTTTCAATGTTTATGGTTTTTAACTTAGTAAATGAACTCAGAATAGTTTAAAACTTTGGAAATTGAATACTTGATTTGAAAGTATAATAATTACACTTTTAAATGGTTTAGATGAATTATTTTGATTGAAATATAAACTATTTAAAAAGGTGACTTGAAATGATAATAAATGAATGATATGTTTGAATTTAAAAGGTATTTAAAGTTGAATATTTGGATTTGAACTCAAATGATGATTTGATAATGAAGTTTTGAAAAGATATGATATTTTGATGTATTAAATGATTTGAAATGAAGTTTTTAAAAGATATGATATTTTGATATATTAAATGATTTGAAATGAAGTTTTGGAAAGATAGGATATTTTGATATATTGAAATGATTTGAAATGAAGTTTGAAATGATATGATATTTTAAATATATTGAAATGGTTTGGAATTGATTTAATCTTTATTTTGATAAAGATTTGGATTTGAAATGATATTCTATTTTGAAGTATAAAATATTATTTTAAAATTATAACCACGGGTTATAATAACGATTGGTTGTTAAAGAGACCGGGATCGGATATGGACATACTCTCTGTCGATACCGAAACCACTTTAACAACTGTGTACGTGGTGGAGTTTCCAGAATGAAGTAGGATGGTGGCGGCGATCCTAAGGTATATACGTGGACCCAACTCCCGTGAGTTGACATAAGGTGGCTAAAACAGGAGCGATCGATGGGCCAATGAGGTAGCACCTCTGATCGGACACACTTCTTCGATACCATTCTATTACTTTGTGATTGATTGGGTGCACCCCTTGATTTGGGAGTGTTGTTCGAGGTGGGCGGTAGTGGCTGCTATGCGTCACCACCAGTCCGGATGCGTAATTGGTATATCTACCCTGGCATTGCCTTGTGTGCCGTGTCACCTACCATATCGAGCTTTACTACGAGTTGTGATTTCTTCCGTAGCCTGTGGAGTATCGAGGGTAGCCCCCGTTTGGGAGTATGCTAATACTGGATAGACTACTGGGACTATTACGTGTTGGGGTGAGTTCAGATTAAATGTAAAGCCCTAATGCTATTTTAAAGTATGTTTATTTTATATTAGACATTATTATAATAGCGAATATTACTACATAGTAGATAGTTTAACGGATCCTTAAAGAATGGGCAATCCCAAGCATTCTTTAAGTTACTTGTATCTTTATTACAGTTCACTTGAGTTGGTTTACATTTGTATAAGTATGTATGTCCGGACTCGAGTGTTTTGTGTTTTTCTTTACGCTCGGGTCAGACTGAGTGATACAACATTTGAGGCTCACCTTTGGAGCTGGAGTTTTGCTTTGAAGAACCAGATATCTATTCATCTTGTTATCCAGTTGATTCCAGTTGTATTCTGAGTTGTACCTGATTATCATACTGTTACACCTGTTGTATCTTGGTATTCCTATTGTATCTTAATTAACTCTGATGTATTTATATAGTAGCTTCATGAACTACTATCTCTTTTATTTCCGCTGCATTATTTTACTTTGTGTCTGTGATCTGTGATTATTTATTTACTGTATATGATGAGTTTGCCAAATTTTTATTTACAACGTGGTATTTTGAGCAATTCAAGTCCGACATGTGCAGATGCGAATGGTTGAAAATATCGGGTCGTTACATGTGGTATCAGAGCTCTGGTTTTAGGCAATCTCAGCATATAGAGTAAATTTAATTACAGAATCACATTCGTTCGAACTTGAATTCCTTCTTCTTCAATTCGGTTTCCTTTGAATTTTGGAACGTTCCCTTTGGTTCCAAAGTCCATTCTTGTCCTCCCCTATTCGTGTCTTCTTGATTCTGGAGTGTCCCATAACTCCACTCCGAATAACCTTTTTAATAAATTGGCGGTCCCGCCAATATTCTAATGACTTGTAAAGGGGTGAAACTCCTTTACAAGAAGCATTGATTCACCGAAGACTTCTGTATCCTCGGTTTACGATGCTATTATCTCTTGCTATGCCCGAATTCTATCTCTTGAGATCGAATGTAGATTTACCCCAGATAATCCACAACGATCTTTTTCGTTAAGTCACGGTTGACCTGGTTAAGGTTACCCGCGATTTATATAAGCTTACCCATCTCCCTATTCTGTTGTTTAATCATCTTATCTTTTATCTCCAACTTATATAAAAATCAGAGTTCTCTTTGATTTGAGACCATCAAATCTGAATCCCTATCCTTATTTTTGAAACATTAATATTGTATTTGAATTTTTTTTAAAGATGTTTTATATATTGTGTTGTTTGAGTTGTTGATGTTGATTTGGGTTTCCGATCGGTTCGTCTGATCAATGCTATCGATAAGATCTCCAAAACAATTGAACAGAGCAAACTGACACAATATGGTTTTTAAAGTTAGTAGATGGATAAATTTTGTATAATTATAATATGTATAAGTTTAATTTTTTGAATTTTGATAATTAAAGGAATTGGGTGTTAAGAAATAATATTTATCTTTGCATGTAATGTGTAACCATTGGCTTTAGTCTCATATCTAAATAATTAAACATGGTTATAAATTAATTTGGAAATTTAAATGGATTTAAATCAAGAATGTGAGAATTTAATTTCCGATGATTTCGAACTTTGTTTTGAAAGTTTTAAAGGATATGTTATTTAAAAGTATTTCTAATAGAAATTGTTTTCAAAGAATTTTAAAGTTTTAAATCAGTGCTCTTTCTTTGTCGCTGGAAAATAATCTCGGTGATGACTGCAGCATCATCGACATTCATTTTCGAGTTTCGAAGTGAAGGGACCATTCTGTAGTTTTGCTACAGTTTTGTTTTGAAAATTAAATTGATTTAAATTTCTAAATATGACTTGATTTATAATATATGTGATTTAAGAGTTGATTTGATATATATTGTGTATATTTAATTATCTCTAAAATAGTTTGAAGTTAATCGGAAATCTAATTCTTAAATTTTATCTTAAAGGATAATTTCAATTATAAAAGTTTGAATAAATATGTAAACTTGTATAATTGAATTAGAAAGAATTTATTTGTATAATACTCAATTACATTCCAATATAACTTGCCTAAATTATTAAAAGTTAAATATGTAATTGGATAATATACAATATAAAGAGGATTTTATAAATAAAATTTGAGTGGTTATAGTAAATGTTATACACTTAAATTTTATTTATAAAATATCAATAGAGGTAAATAGAGAAAAAGGGTTAATTGAATAATTTACGATATAATGATATTTAAAAGAAATTATAAATAAATTGAAATAGTTACAATAAGTGAAATACACTTAATATATAGGATTAGATATATTAAGTGGAATAAATTTAAGAGTAATTTGGAATAATGAATAAAGATGAATATAATAAATGATGGTACAAATTCCTAACTTTATAAGTTGTTGATTTGATGATAGATAATGGGATTTAAAAATATTTAAGATTTATTTAACTTAAGTGAAATCTAATGGATGAAGTTAATTACGAATGTAAGTTGAAAATTTTCATGGTTTTAAATTTATTATCTTATTTTGTCCAATCTATTTCTCTCTCTGGTTGTTCCTATTCTCCTACCTCGTTCCTTTCGGGGACGAAAAGTTTTGAGTGGGGGAGAGTGTAACGACCCGTAAATTTTAATAATTTTATTTGTTCTCTTTATATATTTAATTGAAATTTTGTGAAATTTTAAACAATAAAATTTTGAAATTTAAATTTGATATTTGAAATGCGTCTGTTTTAACATAGCAACTGGTAAATTTTCATCAGATAATATGGAAGTTTATTTTATTGTGAAATTCTATTTAAATTCAAATCAGTTAATAATTGATGATAATAAATTTATTTCCAAACCTGAACATTTTTCTATAGCAAATTTCTAAATCACCTTCTGAGTGAGACGTCATCCTTCGTTTCGTCAAATTTTGACTTCTATTGCTCCGTTCATTTTATTTTCGATAAGATAGCAGCATTTTCGGTTCCGATTATCGACTTTTGATCAGATGATCATCCCACTGATATCTGTATACCGTTTTGACCATCTCCTCGTGCTGATCTCTGTGGTATATTCAATTCAGTGTTTTGAAGTCGGTACGTGGTGGAAACCACGAAACAGTTAATCACATCGGTGTCCGTTTCTGAGTCGTTTCATTCTGAGACCTTTTGTTTCTCTAGTCTATTCATTTTCCATCATATTCGCTGTCAGCCACTTATTCAATAAAGTTCCCTTGAATTGATATTAGAAAATGAATAGTCATCCGTTAAAAAAATGTGCGTTCATTATTTTCTTTCGTTTCTTATTCATTTTTTTCTGTTATAACTCACTCTGCAGAAGAAATGTAAGGACATATTTAAATGTCTACAGTGCTTTGCTTGTCCCTTCTTTCCTCTACAGGCCAAATTGATACGTCTCCTCACTTCATTCACCTATTTAATTAAATTAAATGGCTGCCACCTTCACATTTCTTCAAGACCCAAAATCATCAAATTGAGCAACCATTCTTCTCCCTTTGCCCATCCTTCCGTCGAGCTTCCTCCACCTCCGCCTGGCAACTCCGACCACGCAGCCGCTCGCCTACCGCCCACCTCACCAGCCTCTCCCCTCGGCCTGCGCATCCCCAGACCCCACCTCCTACACGCAAGCACCCTGATCTCCCTTCCTAGCCTTCGTGTCAGCCGCCGCCTTGACCACCAAGGCGAAGCCTCGACCAGACTGGCATCGGCCAGTAACCACTCATTAGCTGTTCGTGTCTCTTTTGTCTGGTATGTGTATATTTTTCTGTGAGTTATTTGGAAAACGTTGGTTAATATATGTTATGAGCATGTCTTATTTTTTGGGTTTAATATCTCAGTTTATTCAAGTTCTGTTTCTAAAAGTCGTTATAATATGATTAACATAGCAGCCTGGTTTGTGATATTCTTGCATATATGATTTTGTATCTTAGAAATAGATAAGTTTAAGCGTGCGTTTATATATATATATATATAACTTATAGTTTATATTTGAAAACTTATGAAAGTATAAGACAGTAAAAGAACTTTAAGATTTGTTATTATTTTCAGTCATTCCTTTGTATATATATGTTAGTGATATTTTAAAAAATATATATAGATAATTATATAAAGTCTGTTTTGTTTTAAAGATTTTTATTTGCGAGTTGTTATATATATTAGTTACTTGGATAATAGTGTATATATATAGTGATAATTCGTGTTTTCTCTATATATAGTTTTCATATATATATATAATTTAGTTTATTTATATATATCGCATAATATTGGTCTTTAAATTATAATATACAAGGACATATATAAATTACGTAGTTGTACTTATATATGGTTTGTGCATTTGTCTTATACTGCATAGTAGGTATATACATAAACTCAGGTCTACATATATTTTTGATTGCATATATATTCAGTGTTTTCAAAATATTAGTTACGTTTGTGGTCTGTTAGGTTGTACAAGCTTTATATATATATAGATTTTTAAAAAGTGATTTGTTTATTCAAATTTTAGGTTGTATATGATTAGTTATATCTATCTCGGTTCACTTATACCATTTATCACCATCGATCCAGTTCTAATTTGATCTCGTCAATTCTGATATATCAGCTTGTCCATCGAACTCATATCCATCGTGCTTTGCTTCGAAATTCGAGCTTGGGTCCGTAACTCATTCCATTGTCTTTTCTCTCTAGCTTTAAAAGGTGAGTAAATCTCACACGACATTTTATACTTATGCAATTGTGAAACGACAACAATTGAATATGGTGAATTTTATACGATGTTATAACTGCCTGTGATGATTTATTTATATGATGTTAAACCTATTTAATTATCTGTCATATTATCTGTTACTGTTATTTATTATTAAACTGTTCATTTATACCTGTTTATCACACTGCAAGTTCCCTGTAGAATAGAATCACTATGGGTTGAAATGATACATACCCGAACGGACTTTAGAATTGGGAAAAATCGTTATGGGACGAAATGATAGACCTGAACGGTTTTATTTATTTTATTTTAACTTGGGATTGCGGGTTTGATATGATAGAACCCGAATTTTTGCTTTTTAAACTACGGATTGAAATGATACATATCCGTATCACTTGACCTAGGTTAGAAAACTATATACAGTCCCGTGGTTATTTTTATAAAGTATTTTGAATATTTTAAATATTTTTAAAAGTGTCAAATTATGAAAATTTGTTTTAAATTGGATTTTTAATGTTTAAATAAAGAAATTTGGATTTTTCTATAAGTTAAAAATGTAATTTAAATGAATGGTAAAAGTGAATTTTTGAAATATAACTTAAGTTTGGAAAGTTGGAATTTTGGTTTTTAAAATGATATTTAAGTTATATAAATAATATGAAAATTTAATTATATTTGGAAAATGGTAAATATGATAATTTGATTTGAATTTGAATTTAAATGATTTAATAAAGTGTTATTGAGTTTTCTATGTATTAAAACGGTTAAATAAATGAATGCTTAAAAGTGTAATTTTAAAAATATAACTTGACTTGGAAATGTGAATTTGGTTTTTACTAAAGGTTTAAGTTAATTAAATATAATTGAAAATTTAGTTTAATTGGTAAAATGGGAATAAAATATAAGTGTTAAGTTTATTTTAAAAATGTGAAGAAAAGAAAATTGTACATTTGGATTTGTTAAGTAAAATTATTAGAAATTTGGATTTTACTGTAAGTGTTTCTTATAAAAATCATAAATTAAAAGAGTAAATTTAATGAACATTTTTGAATGTCAAATTATGATTTTTATAATGTTTAAAAGTTTTAATATTGAAGGTTATTATTTGCTGGAATTACACTAAAATCTGGAAATTACTTTAATAGCATTCAGAAATGCTATGATTTCAGATTTGAACTAAAATTTAATAAAAGAGCTATTACAACATTTCTGAAATGCTGTAGTTGCTGTAGTTGAACTAAATAGACTAAAACTTGACTCAAGTCTATAACAATAGTTTTTAAGTGCCGTCTTTGCTGAATTAAAATGTTTTCAAGTGTAACTTATAACAGCTTTTTCTGAATGCTGTGAAAGGCTAAAATTTTCAATGTTTATGGTTTTTAACTTAGTAAATGAACTCAGAATAGTTTAAAACTTTGGAAATTGAATACTTGATTTGAAAGTATAATAATTACACTTTTAAATGGTTTAGATGAATTATTTTGATTGAAATATAAACTATTTAAAAAGGTGACTTGAAATGATAATAAATGAATGATATCTTTGAATTTAAAAGGTATTTAAAGTTGAATATTTGGATTTGAACTCAAATGATGATTTGATAATGAAGTTTTGAAAAGATATGATATGTTGATGTATTAAATGATTTGAAATGAAGTTTTTAAAAGATATGATATTTTGATATATTAAATGATTTGAAATGAAGTTTTGGAAAGATAGGATATTTTGATATATTGAAATGATTTGAAATGAAGTTTGAAATGATATGATATTTTAAATATATTGAAATGGTTTGGAATTGATTTAATCTTTATTTTGATAAAGATTTGGATTTGAAATGATATTCTATTTTGAAGTATAAAATATTATTTTAAAATTATAACCACGGGTTATAATAACGATTGGTTGTTAAAGAGACCGGGATCGGATATGGATATACTCTTTGTCGATACCGAAACCACTTTAACAACTGTGTACGTGGTGGAGTTTCCAGAATGAAGTAGGATGGTGGCGACGATCCTAAGGTATATACGTGGACCCAACTCCCGTGAGTTGGCATAAGGTGGCTAAAACAGGAGCGATCGACGGGCCAATGAGGTAGCACCTCTGATCGGACACACTTCTTCGATACCATTCTATTACTTTGTGATTGATTGGGTGCACCCCTTGATTTGGGAGTGTTGTTCGAGGTGGGAGGTAGTGGCTGCTATGCGTCACCACCAGTCCGGATGCATAATTGGTATATCTACCCTGGCATTGCCTTGTGTGCCGTGTCACCTACCATATCGAGCTTTACTATGAGTTGTGATTTCTCCCGTAGCCTGTGGAGTATCGAGGGTAGCCCCCGTTTGGGAGTATGCTAATACTGGATAGACTACTGGGACTATTACGTGTTGGGGTGAGTTCAGATTAAATGTAAAGCCCTAATGCTATTTTAAAGTATGTTTATTTTATATTAGACATTATTATAATAGCGAATATTACTACATAGTAGATAGTTTAACGGATCCTTAAAGAATGGGCAATCCCAAGCATTCTTTAAGTTACTTGTATCTTTATTACAGTTCACTTGAGTTGGTTTACATTTGTATAAGTATGTATGTCCGGACTCGAGTGTTTTGTGTTTTGCTTTACGCTCGGGTCAGACTGAGTGATACAACATTTGAGGCTCACCTTTGGAGCTGGAATTTTGCTTTGAAGAACCAGATATCTATTCATCTTGTTATCTAGTTGATTCCAGTTGTATTCTGAGTTGTACCTGATTATCATACTGTTACACCTGTTGTATCTTGGTAATCCTATTGTATCTTAATTAACTCTGATGTATTTATATAGTAGCTTCATGAACTACTATCTCTTTTATTTCCGCTGCATTATTTTACTCTGTGTCTGTGATCTGTGATTATTTATTTACTGTATATGATGAGTTTGCCAAATTTTTATTTACAACGCGGTATTTTGAGCAATTCAAGTCCGACATGTGCGGATGCGAATGGTTGAAAATATCGGGTCGTTTTAAAGCCTCTGTTCAATGACATACGGTCCTTCCCAGGTTGGATTCATATTCGACGGGGTAGGAAAAAATTATTTTAAGACAAGATCGCCGATTTTAAAGGTTCTAGGTTGGACTTTAGTGTTGTAGTATCGGCCGACTCGGTGTCGGTGTGCAGCTGCCCTCAAATCAACTTCCTCGTGCTTCTCATCTACAAAGTATAGAGATTCCAAGAGGAGATCTTTATTTGTTCCAGGATCGTAGTAAGTCACTCGATGAGATGGAACTTCAAGCTCAACATGAATAACAACCTCGGAACAGGAAGTTAGGACAAAATGAGTATGGCCAGTCACGGACTTGTGGGTGGTCTTGTAAGCCCATAGTACTGTCGCGAGTTAATCCACCCACTTGTCTCTAACCATTTCTTAATGCTTCTTCAGAATGGATTTTATGATTTTATTCACAGCTTCAACTTGTCCATTCGCTTGAGGGTGAGCAACTGCCACAAATCTCTTTTCTATATGATACCGACGGCAGAAGTCTTTGACTTCGACACTGTCGAATTGAGTCCCATTGTCTGTTACAATAGTTCGTGGAAGACCAAAATGACAGATGATATTTTGGAAAATGAAGTCGATTACTTTCTTGGTTGTAATAGTGGCTGAAGGTTTCGCTTTGGCCCACTTGGTGAAGTAATTTACTGCGACAATAGCATACTTCGCACCACCTTTAGAGATCGGTAAGGAACCGATAATATCTATACCCCACATGGCAAACGGCCACGAGCTATCATTTGTGTAATTTCTGTCGGTAGAGCTCTTGGAACTTTTTGCATATATCTGGCATTTATCACATCGCCTTACATAATTAGCAGCATCTTGATTAACGGTCGGCCAATAATACCCTTAAAGGAGTATTTTCTTCGCTAGAGTTTGCCCTCCGGTATGATCGCCACATTCCCCTTCATGAACTTCTTTTAGGACTCGTTTTATTTCATCGCGAGAGATACACCGGAGAAGGGGAATGGAGAAACCCTTTCTGTACATAACTCTTTCTTGTATGATATATCATGAAGCATGCAAAGGACTTATCGCTTTTCATTCCTTCATTCAGGAAGAACTCCATGTAGCAAATAGTCTTTAATCAGAGTCATCCACGATTCCTTTTCAAGCTCCATCTTTAGGACTCAGTCAATTTCCATTAGGCTTATGCTTCGAGCATTTAATACCTCGACCGGAACTAAGCCCATTTGTTGTGCATCCTCGGTGCTAGCAAACTTTGCCAATGAATGAGCCTCTCTATTTTGATCTTGAGTATTGTACGTAATGTTACAATACTCAAATCCAGTCAACAACTCTTGGACTTAGGTAAGGTATGGAGCAAGTCATTGTCCTATAGCTTGGTAATCTCCCTTGACTTGGTATACTGCCAATTGTGAGTCGCAAAAGATTTCAAGAGACTTTATTCCCAGTTCTTTGGCGAGTTTTAGTCCAGTAATTAGAGCCTTATACTCGACTTCATTGTTTATTACAGGGAAATTAAACTTTAAAGTATAGCAAATTGACCGATCTTCACGAGTTACAAGCACAATCCTAGCTCCAGAACAATGATCGTTGGATGCTCCATCTATATACAACTTCCATATGGTATGGATTTCACTTCTCTTCGAGAAGTCATCCTACGCAATAAATTCTGCTATAAAATTTGCCAGTGCCTAACCCTGGATAGTCCTCCGAGGAAGATAAGTGATGTCGTACTGGCTAAGTTCAAAATTCCACTTGGTAACCTTACCGACGTCTCAGGTCGCTGCAAGACCTGTCATAACGGCTGGTCGGTATAAACATTAATAGGGTGTGCTTGAAAGTAAGGGCGAAGCTTTCGTGATGTAATCAGCAAACAGTATGCCGGTTTCTCTATCTTCGGATAGTTCATTTCAGCCCTTGTCAATCGCTTGCTAACATAATAGACCGGTCTTTGAATTCGATTCTCTTTGCAAAGCAACACGACACTTATAGCGTGTACCGACACGGCTAAGTAGATATACAAATCATCATGATCCACTGGCTTTGATAAGATAGAAGGTCTCTCCAAGTGGTTCACCAAAGCATGAAATGCGTCTTTACAATCTTATGTCCACTCGAAATTCCTTTTTCCTCTCCTAAACAAGTCAAAGAAAGGAATGTATTTATCGGTAGCTCTAGAAATGAATCGGCTTAAGGCAGTGATCTTCCCATTCTTGCTCTGTACTTGTTTGATAGTCTTTGGTGCTTGGATATTGGAAATAGCTTGGATCTTCTCGGGATTAGCTTATTCTGTGAGCATTAACGATAAAACCCAAAATCTTTTCTAATGCAATGCCAAAGGAACATTTCAAAAGATCAGTCTTCATTTTATAATGTCGGAGGATGTTAAACATTTTTGCCAAGTCTCTAATGTGGTTGCTAGACTATCGTGACTTCACGAGCATCATCCACATATACCTCCATTGTTTTTCTGATCATCTTTAAACATTCTGTTATCTAGGCGCTGGTAGGTCACTTCTGCATTTTTTAGTCCAAATGGCATCACCACATAGCAATATAATCCAACATCGGTAATGAAACTGGTGTGCACTTGATCGGAAATGTACATCGGGATTTGGTTATATCCTGAGTACGCATCAATGAAAGATAGCAATTTGTGTCCACGGTTGAGTCCATCAACTGGTCGACCCTTGGAAGGGGAACACTATCTTTTGGGCATGCCTTGTTCAAGTCCGATAATCAACGTACGTCCATCATTTCACATTTGCCTTTCTCACAAGTATAGGATTAGATACCCACTTAGGGTAAAGCGCATTGCAAATAAACCCATTGTCTTTGAGTCTATCCACCTCTAATTTAAGAGCGGTAGATCTCTCCGGATCCATGCCACGTCTTTTTTGTTTCACCGGAACATATCCCAGGTCGATATACAATGCATGGCTCATGATGGCAGGCGAGATCCCACACATGTCAAAGTGAGTTCAAGCGAACACATCGAGATTCGTTCGAGAAATCCAGCAAGTTCTTTCATCATCGGGGGGCTGAGTTGTGATCCGATCTTTAGGACTCGTGATGGGTCGTCGTGGCTAATTGTAATGTCAATCATCAGCTGAACCGGTGCAGCCTTGGTCTCTTTGTGCTCCTCTTCATCATCTCTCGGATCTATATCTCTACATAATCGACTGTGGCGTCCGAACCAAGGCTCAAGTGCTAGTTGTCAATCTTCGATGGCTTGGATGTGGACGGTCCTGTCTACACCCATACTTTTCTCCCTCTATCGAGTCTCCCTCGACTCAGCTACATAACAGGCATGTCCAGTTACCTGATCATCATGAAAAACTCCAACACTATTATGTCGAGAACTTCAAAGTCAAACACCATAGGAAAAGAGTTGCCCGGAACTGAGCTAGGGCCGGTCAGCCAAAAAAGGTGTTGTGTGGAGAGTTAACATCCAAAATAACAAAAGGAAAAATCCGTACTCTCATACAGTCACCTTCTCCCTACTCTACAGGTAATTCGACATAACCAATAACTTCAGTTGCAACACCGTTAAAGCCATGAATGTGGGCTTTAGACAGTTTTAAATCCTTAGCTTTCTTCCTCATCTGATCATAAGCTTTTTTAAAATTGTGTTTACAGATCTTCCACGGTCAATCAATATCCTTCTCACAAAAGCAGGGCCGATCATGGCCGAAATGACCATTGGTGTAACGACCCGGATTTTTTGGTCGTTTAAATTTAGAATATTTAATTGAATTTAAATATTGAAAAGTAAATTTTGTAAATTGAATAACTTATATTTCGAATATAGTGATTTATTGGGATAATTAAATTGTTAATTTAAGATTTGAAATTGTAGAAATGATTGAAATTTGAATTTAATGTGAATGAAAATGATTTATAAAGTTGTTTTAAATTCTATTTGAATTAGAATAGAGATAGTAAACTTTTAAAATTGAATTAAAAGTTAATTTCTAGAAATTGGAAATTTTAATATTTAATCAACGTGTAAAATTAGTCATTTTTGACATTGTCTTGGATTTCGATGAAACTAGTTTCATTGGATCCGTAATGATGAATTATTATAGGATTTCGAATTTCGTGTCAATCGGACTTACGGTTTGTTCGTGGGAAGCTGAAACGCATAGAAATTTATTTAAGTAATTTTAATTTAAAATAATTCGATTTGAAAATCTATCTTCCAAATACGATGGAATTGGCTTCCGATATATATTCCATTATGTTCGGAATAGGGGTAAAACATTATAAACGCCAGGCGGCACGCTTCGATTGAAGTTCAAAATTTTTTTGGATGAATAGTGCGCGAAAATTTTATATAAAAGGACCTCAACATTCACTTTTTTCAACCAAACCCTAACCCTAGAAACCCTAGCCGCCACTTTAGGTTTAATGGCTGAAATCATTCGATCTTCCTCCCCCAATATCTCGAAATCAATCCACTTTCAACTACTACATTGTAGAGGGTAGCGAGACCTTGGTATCCAACGGTCGTGATCGTCATCGGAGGTCAGAATTCGCCAAAATCTGGTGATGAACGTACGACGTTCATGCACATTTTTCTAGGCTTAGGGAAGCCGAGCTTCTCGTGGTGGTGGCCGATGGTTGAGCTCGCGAAGGGCTTCAAGGTGGTAGTCTCTGATCGTCGTCACGATCAACGTTGGAGGTGCGGCGTTCGAATTTTGGTCGTGTGCTCTATGGGTTCGTTTGATCTGCACGAACGCGTGAATGGTGAAAGAAGGAAGAAACTAGGTGCGGCCCATTCTTGTTTTGAGGAAATCAATGGCCAGGGAAAAATCTGGGTATTTAAGATAAATAAAAATAAAAAGAATTTGTTAAGTAGTTTATAATAAATCATTTAAACTTTAAAAATTCATATCTTTGTCATACGAGGTCGGATTTGGACGAAACAAATTGCGTTGAGTTCGTATCGACGAGCACTAAACATTTTAGAGCTGGTTTAAATTGATTTGGAGCTAATGAAAATTTTGGTTAAAATTAAACGTTCGTTTAATTTTATTCGGAATAAAATGCTGCAACGACTATTGGGACCAAAGTGAGTACAACTCACTCTTTCTGACTCACTTATATTTATATATAAGTGAGAATAAATTTTATTTATGATTATTGATGATTGTATGGATGAGATATGATAATATATATATATATATATATATATTGATTGGTTTGGATATATTCCCGCATATTTTAGCGGATGAGACCCTATACGTTCCCGTGTATGAGCGGATGATCCTTTGTATGTGCGTCTGCTTTGAAGCGGACATTGTACGTATTTTCTAATACGTATATTTGTTGCAAGTGACAGGTTGGAGGGATCCAACTAGATTCCTTACCGTTGTTGATTTTATTACAGATATTGTGATATATGCTGTTATCATGTGATATATGATGTTTTGATGTCATGATTGATATGATTGATGTGAATGCCTTTATCTAGTGCTGTTGTAGTATTGGACCTTATTTTGGAGAATTAAAATATTAAATTGATGATTTCAATTTAATAAGGGTTTTAAAGTGATTTTGAAAATATATAATTTTTGAATTGTTAAAGAAATGGATTTATTTTAAATAAATAATAAGTTATAATTTTTATGTTATAAAAATTATGGCTTTGTGAAATATAATCAAAATATGATTTTTGAAATATGGAGATAACTATTTTGTAAAATAGGTTAAATTGAGAATTTTGAACTTATTATAAATGGTTTATATATAAGATTTATAAAATTGATATTTTATAAATAAAAGTAATGGAATTATAAAAGTGTTTTAGAAATGGGATTGTAATCAAATTTATATATGGAATTGCAATTGAAATTTAGAAAAGAATTTATAATGGATTTTACAAATAATAAGATTTGAAAGGAATGAATTTGTAAATAAGAGATTTATAAGTAATTAAATTATAATTTGATTTTGACTTATAAATGAGATATAAATGGAATTTAGAAACACTATTTTATAAATGTGAAATCAATTTAATTTGATAAGTAAATATGTAAGTTTATTAAAGGAGTTATAGTCACGATTTTGGATAGTGAATAATCCTTTAAATTAAATGTGTAGAAGTAATGAATTCGACAAAGGAGTTGTATTCACGATTTTGGACAGTGAATAATCCTTTAAATTAAATGTGTAGAAGAATGAATTTGGTAAGAGAATTATTCACGATTTTGGACAGTGAATAATCTTTTAAATAATATGGATGTTTTGGAATGAGATATTATAAAAGGGAGTTTAAACGGTTTGAAAATAAAATACGTTGTGAATTTATTTATTATTAAAATAAGTATATGAAAATGTTTTCCAAATATCCAGTAAGTGAAATGGTTTTGAATATTATCTTTTTAAAGATATTTTGAAGTGAATAATTGGGAAGTGTTTTGAATTATAAACGATTAATGAAATCAGGCCCGGTGATTACTTAAGTGCTAGATTTTGTTGTTGCTTTGATAGTTAAATAACCGACTATCAAATTTAGCCATTTTAGTTCCTCGACTTGATGTGGGAACTATTTAGTCGTACACTTAGTACGTAGCCATCTGTGTGGGCTTGATTATCGTTTGTGTTGATGATGTTGATTCGTATAGTGCAGAGTAATTACTCCAATCTATCGAGCTTCCTTCTTGGCCAAAGGATAGCAAGTTGAAAGTTGGAGACGTGATAAGTCTATGAGACTTAGTTTCTGTGTGAAGTTGAGAAACGCTTTTGCGTTGTTGGTGCGAAGAGAACGGGATCAGATTTATCTGAAAACCTCTTCGGACCAACATATATACGACGATTGTGCAGGTTGGTCGATGATTTTGATGTTTAGGATTTTCATAGTGAAGGACTACTTGTTGATCTTTTGGGGTTAAAATCCCAATATACATATAGTAGCAGTAATCTCTTCGTTATGAAATATCCAATGCAAGGACTATTCGCTACTAATCCTAGGGATTTCCCGACAGGATGTGGTAGGAAAGTACCTTCGGTTTGTCTTGTTCCTGGACAACTTGTATGGACGAGTCTCTGACATTGCATTTCTAATGATTACGTACATTGGTTTTTATAAATGTACATCTGTTTCGTGGCGGAGAAGGCAAATTCTCTTAGCTTAACACCCTTTCTTGAGACATACGAGCTCAAGGGTTGTATTTTTGTGAAAGGCAATTAGTAGTCAACGGAGATGGAAATGTGGCATTCGATGAGATGATGTGATATGTGATATGTGAAAGGTAATCGATACCTTTTTGGCCTCATTCCCCGGAAAATGACTAAAACAAGGATAGAAGCAGCAAGGCTAAAATGGGTCGCTCCCATTAGGAGATGTCATCACTCTTCTAGATATACCTTTACATGCTATGGCGTCGTGTATCTGATTATTGTTGTGTATGCTTGTGGCCATGGATTTTAAGGTCAGTAACGACTGGAGTGATGACATATTCGGTACTATCCAGGAAGGGGTAGGCCAGTCTTGTGTTGGTTTAGGCGTCGAGTATCTCGACCCTAGGTACATCGCTCTAGAGGTGTACCGAGTTTTCGAAAAGGTAGTCTCTTTACCTAGTTATTTGTATGGAATCCAAAATCCACTATGTGCCTTCCATTTTGTTTTGTAGAGCCTAGTATTGCTGGAATTTAATAATGGTAACAATTTCAGCTATTTAATTTATTATTTGTATAATAGACACTATTATAATATAACGTGATTTGATATGAAAAGGTTTTGGTTATCGTAAGGGAAAAACCCGTCCGTGTTTATGTGTGGACGTGTCTTATGAGATACCTTTTTTTTATAAAGGAAAAGTTTTTGATAACTTTATAAATTCAGTTGAGGTGTGTTTTCTCATGCTGGTTTACCAAACTGATCCAGGCATTCTTCCCTTTTAATGCTTGGGTCAGACCGAGTATATTTACAGATTCAGATTTGGTGCTTTTTGAGCTTCAGCAGGCGAGCTGGAGATCTTCATGTTGTATACACGTATCTGTTTATTATTCCGCTGCATTGCTTTGCATTGATTGTTGTTGTTGTAAACTATCAGCATTGTGAGGACATGTTATTATTACTGTCCAAGCTGATGATTATTTATTGTGTACTCTGATATTGATTTATGTATATTATAGTTTCTCTTTGTAAAGATTATTGATCTATATTATATGTTATTCCGCTGCGATGTGAGATTCTGTATTGTTTGGTTCTGCTTCTCTCCTTTTCTTCTCTTCTCTACTTCTTTCTTCTCTCTTTCTTCTCACCCTCTCTTTTCTTTCTCATGATTATCTGCAATCCGTGCACTCTGGTTCGGACATGTATGGTTTATTGTCGAATTCAGAGGGTGTCGAGTGAGGGACATCACATCATGATATCAGAGCTTTAATTTAGTATATTCCTAGGCTTTGATGTGTACTCAGTATAGATAGTGTAACGACACGTATTTTTACGGATCGAAACATCGTAAAACAGTCGTTATTAGATTGTTAGTATTGTTAAGTCGTCCCGAGTTAGATCGTCTAGAGCTTAAAGTCGTGTAGAAGTTAAGTTGTCTAGAAGTTAAGCCATGTTGTAGCTTAAGTCGTTTAGAAGTTGAGTCGTGGGGTAGGCTAGGTCGAGTGAACGACCTAAGGGATTGGAAGAACCTACAGTATTTGACCGACTTAAGGATTTGGACGACTTAAGAGATTGAGACGACTTAAGATAGTAGACGACTTAAGGTAATGACCGACTTAAGAAATGGGCGACCTAAGAAGTTGGAGACTCAAGAATAGGCCGACCTAAGTAAGTGACCGACCTAGGGGGATAAGCGGGCTAACGACTTAAGAGTTTTGGCGAGTTAACGACCTAAGGGGTAGGTCGGCGACGACCTAAGGAAGCTGGGGTAGCAGTAAGCGACCTAAGTAGGTTAAGTCGTAGAAGACTTAGGAGTTAGGTCGTGGGTTGTTAGGTTGCTAAGTGTTAGGTCGTAAGGGGTTAAGTCGTGTCCCAGTTAGATCGTGTGTATAGTTAGTTCGTGACTTTGTTGAGTCGTAATGGTGCTAAGTCGCTAAGTCGTCCAGGCGACTTAGGAGGGAACGCGCGCATGTGTTAGGTCGCGCCTGTTGCTAAGTCGTTAGGTCGCATGAGTGTTAGGTCGCGCGCATTCGGTTGTTAGGTCGTATGGATGCGCATGTGTTAGGTCGGAGCTGTTGCTAGGTCGTAAGTCGCAGGACTGATAGGCCGTGGGGTTTTAGGTCGCAAGATTTTATAAGTCGTAGGTCGTAACCTCGTTAGGTCGTAGGATGGGTTGTCTCACTAAGTCGTAGGTCGTGATGCTCTATAGGTCGTGGACGACCTAAAAGTGAACGACTTAGGGAATTTCAGCCTATAAATAGGAAGGTTTTTCTCACTTTTTGGGATCCGGATTTCGAAGCGACGAAGTGCTACCATTTTGAGAGCTCGACTTCTACACTTCTTCACTTCTTTTCTCCACTCTAATCTAGTGATTCCATCCATCCAAGTTGAAGATCAAATCGAAGATCGAAGAGCTTAGATTGAAGATCTACATTCTTCGAAGAGAGATTTCATCATTTGAAGCGGATTGGTGATAGACCAAGTTAGATCCTTCGCTGTCCAGATTCGGAGTGGGTTTCTTTTGAGGTGTTTAGGTGATTTGGTGAGTGGTGATTATGTCTCACACGGATCCAAAGGAGTATATCGGATCGTTGGCTTGATTTGGTGTTAAAGTAGTGATTTCCATGCATTTTCCTAATCATATGTGTAGATCCATATAGATCCATTGTTCATGATGATTTGATATCCATTTTACTAAGTGTTAACCTATGCAAGTTCATTCATCAAGATTATAAAGATATTGTTCATGTTTTCATGCTTGCTAGACTTTTGACTCTTTAATTACGGAAATGCCATTATTGTTATAATTGCCTATTTAGATCATATTTGAATGCTTGATTACTTGGATTAATGTTTGACTTGATTGATTGCTATGAATTAGATGATTGATGATTTGATTTAGACCGAAGATGATTCAAAGCTAAGGGGAAGGCTCTTGAATTGGAGAAGCTGCTCGTGGCATATGTAGCGGATGATGAAGCTCATATGGATAGATTTGTTGATGATGTTGAGATGAGGCTTTGCTATGATGATATGAAGCGAGGCATGATATGAGATAGTCTTGGTCTAATCCAGACGGGATCATTCCAAGCAAGTTGATAACTCGGTGAAATGGTTCGAGTTAGAGGATAATGGATTGCTCGAGAGGCGCTTGAGCTAGTATGGAAATAGTCGTCGAGGAGGATGACTAGAAGGCTGAGATCTCATCGTTGTTGAAGGTTCTAGCATGCTCAAAGCAAGAGTACGTTGGGCAGATTCGATAGTCCCTGAAGGCTAATGATTGATAGTCAAGTACTCTGGGCAGATTCGATAGTCCTAGGCACGGGTCACGATGACGTGCAGAGTTATGTCTAGAACCGGGGTTTCCATTAGCCCTTGACGGACGACTGAAAGAATGTGCCGGTCATTCAAATTAACGATGATATCAAGGCAATGATAACAGTGATAGCCAGAGTCATGGATGTTTGGTTGTATCGTCATTCGATCTCAAGAGCGGTATTTTCTGGGTGCTTATCTGATCTTGGTTTAGGCCTTGGGGGTTTGTACTTGGAAAACATCGCCCTTGACTCGAGTGATAATTGCTTTACTTTAAATTGTGTGCTTTGCTATGTTTGCTTCTACTTAGTGTGTGTCTGGGGGCTATCACTGTAGAAAGAGGTGGAGTGGGAGGGTTGTATTCCTATTCCTTTTCCTTTATGCTCTTTTGGTATGTTGTTAGTTAATTTACTGCTCACTAAGACTGTTGTCTGACTCAAGGCTTTATGTTTTAACTCTTATTGCCTTGGGCTGTTCGTCCATTTTGGGACGGGCAGACTAGGTAGCAGGTGACAGGTGCTGTTCTTGCTTTCCACGATGCCGATGACGAAGACGAGCTGAAGGCTTGCATATTATTTCTTACTATATGTACTGGATGTTCCGCTGCTTGTATATTCTCTGAGTGTTATGTAGTGAGGCTTGATGTATTGACTGTTCAGATGATTGTATTCAACTATTATGAAGTTTTATTGATGAGATTCTATTCTGTGAAGCTTCACTATATATATATTCTATTGTATTTTGTCCATGCGCTATGAGTAATACGATAGATTCTGTTGTTTTTTAATTTACTCTGGCAATCGTCCATGGTCGCCTGGCACACTTTACAGCGCACTATCTCTAGATTCGGTGCAGGGGTCATGGGCGGTCGTCACATTTGGTATCAGAGCATTGGTTAATCGATTTTACCCAACGCTTGCTGACGTAACTACGTATGCGAGACGTAATTGTATTTTGATGGATGATTACTATATATAATATAGTAGCTTAGTAGAGTTTGAGTCCTTTATGCAGTTGTTTCTCTAGGTGTGCTAATCATTCCTTTTTATAGATATTAAGGATGAGTCGAAGAGGGAGACCAGTTGCTAGGGAAGGCCATGCTACTGAGGGGGCTGCTGATTATGTTGCTATGTTCGAAGCTATGATGACTTCGATCATGAGAAGGATGCCAGCTCCGGGGCCATCGATGGATGTTGGAGTTCAAGTTCAAACTCCAAAACCAGTGGATTTTGCTAAGTTGTGTAAGGACTACACTGCTCTTGGAGGGAAGGTTTTCTTTGGAACAGAATCAACCATTGAGGTCCAGAGATGGATAGATGCTTGTAGAAGGATCTTTGGTGATTTGGGAATTGAGGATGCAACTAAGAGGAAGTTAGCATCGAGGCAGCTTCAAGGAAGAGCTTCCGATTGGTGGAACTCTATCACCATTAACACTCCGGAGGAAGAGATTACTTGGGAGCAATTCCAAGCCAGATTTGAAGCTAAGTTCATTTCTACAGCTCAGAAGTCTGTTCTGTTCAAGAAGTTTGTGGAGCTCAAGCAAAATGGAAGACCAGTTCTTGAGTATGTTTCTGAGTTTGAAGCTTTGTCCAAGTATGCCCGATCATATATTGAATCTGCATATCAGAAGAATGAGAAGTTTGTGACAGGCTTGGACAGTTATCTTGGGAGGCAGTTGGTGGATCATTTGGACGATTCATTTGAGAAGCTTGTGGAGAAAGCTCTCAGGCATGAGAGTCTGTTTCCTAAGGAAGGATCTGTTGTTGCTGTGACTAGGGGAGAGTCTAAACCACAGCAGGGTGGAAACAAGAAGAGGAAGCAGCAGCAGCAGAAGGGTAAGGATGGCCAGAAGAAGCCGAAGGGCGAAGTGACTTGCTACAATTGTCAGCAGAAGGGCCATTTCTCTAAGGATTGTAAGAATCCGAAGGTACCGATGAAGTGTCACAACTGTGACAAGCCGGGGCATATCAGGAAGAATTGTCCAGAACCACGGAAGGACAAGCAGATTGTGCAAGCTTATGCTTTAGGAGCTGTTCCATCATCTTCGAAAGCTCCTACCGCTGAAGAGAAAGGAAAGAGTGTGGTGGTTCAAGGTACTCTTTTCCTATGTGGTGTTCCAGTTAGAGTTCTATTTGATACTGGGGCGTCACATTCGTTTGTTTGTAGCGAACTTGTAGGCCGGTTGGGTTTAGAACCGGATATTGTTGATAGGCCATTGGTTGTGACTAATCCAGTTGGGGGTTCGTCTTGTTTGTGTATGTTATGCCGTGGTCTGATTGTATCGAGTCATGATTGCTCTTTTGTTTGTGATTGCTTTGTTCTGAACTTTGCGGGGTTCGGAATTATTTTGGGTATGGACTGGCTTAGGAAGTATGCGGCAAAGGTTGATTGTGAGAGGTTGGAGGTGACAGTCGAGAATGTGGAGGGGCGAAGGATTGTGATACGATGTAAGCATGAAGAAGGCGTCTTCATGAGCTTCATGTATTCGCTGGTTGTTCCACGGGATTGACTGTCATCTGTGCCAATCGCTAATGGATTTGAGGATGTCTTTGACGAGGTCAAAGGGTTACCGCCGCATAGAGAGATCGAGTTTCGTATAGATCTAGTTGAGGGAGCCATACCTGTTGTGATGCCTCTTAGGCGGATGGCGCCTAGGGAACAACAGGAGTTGAGGGTGCAGGTTAATGATCTTTTGCAGAAAGGATTCATTCAGCGTAGTGTGTCCGAATGGGGTGCACCAGTTGTGTTTGTAACCAAAGCAGATGGATCGCTGAGGTTGTGTGTGGATTATCGTGAGCTGAATAAGGTGACTAAGAAGAACAAGTATCCATTGCCGAGAATAGATGACTTGTTTGATCAGCTTCACGAAGCTAAGGTGTTTTCTCAGATGGATTTGGCAACGAGATTTCACTAGTTAAGAGTGGCTAAGGATAGTGTGCCGAAGACTGCTTTTAGGACACCATCCGGTTTCTTTGAGTGGCTGGTAATGCCGTTTGGATTGACTAATGCGCCAGCATATTTTGTGGATCTTATGAATAGAGTGTTCAGAGATCAGTTGAGTAAGTTCGTGCTAGTGTTCGTGGATGATATTCTGATTTATTCCAAAACTGAAGAAGAGCACAAGACGCACTTGCGTATTGTTTTGGAAATCTTGCGGAAACATCAGCTGAAGGCTAAGTTTTCGAAGTGTCATTTCTGGAAGAGTGAAGTGAGGTTCTTAGGCCATGTTATCTCTGGAAATGGAATAGCGGTTGATCCCGCTAAGGTGGCAGCAATCCAGGATTGGGTTAGACCTAAGAATGCATCTGATGTGAGAAGTTTTCTTGGATTAGCAGGATATTATCGACGGTTTATCAAAGACTTCTCTAAGGTGGCTGCACCGTTAACAGGATTGACGAAAAAGAACCAAGTGTTCAGATGGGAAGATAAGTGTGAGCAAGCTTTCAGAATCCTGAAAGAGCGATTGACAAGTGCTCCTGTTTTGACTATTCCAAGTGGGAATGATGAGATGGTGGTTTACACCGATGCATGTGGTACTGGACTTGGAGCAGTGCTAATGCAGAGGGATAAAGTTGTTGCGTATGCAAGTCGACAACTGAAGCCACATGAAAGGAATTACCCGACTCATGATTTGGAGTTAGCGGCGATTGTTTTTGCTCTGAAGATGTGGAGACATTATCTATTGGGAGTTCGATTCGAGTTGTTTACAGATCATAAGTCGTTGAAGTATCTTTTCTCCCAAAAGGATTTGAATCTTCGGCAGCAACGTTGGCTAGAGTTTTTGGCATCATATGATTTTGGTATAGCGTATACTCCGAGAAAAGGTAACGCAGTGGCAGATGCGTTAAGTCGAAGACATGCAGGATTGGGAGCCATGTTTTCAGAATGGAAGAATCTCGAGTATTTAGCTGGATTTGACTTCAGGCCCAGATGTGAATTGGAACCTGAGATGTTGGCAAACTTATCAATAAGACCGACTCTTGTGGAAAGAATCGGCGAGAGTCAAAAGCGAGATGATAAGATTGTCAAGATTATCCGTGATTTGGAATCTGGATTGGAACCAGAAAAGGATAAAGGATTCGAGGTCGATCGAGAGGGTTGGCTTCGAAAGCAAGGACGACTAGTTGTTCCCGATATAGATGAATTGAGAAGTGAAGTTCTGAAGGAAAGTCATCACTCGAAGCTGACAATTCATCCAGGTGGAAATAAGATGTATCGGGATATGAAGAGAACCTACTACTGGGAAGGTATGAAGAAGGATGTTGGAAATTTTATTTCCAAGTGCATGAACTGCCAATTGGTGAAAGCTGAGCAAAAGAAGCCCAGTGGATTGCTTCAACCATTAGAGGTTCCTACATGGAAGTGGGAACAAGTGTCGATGGATTTTATTGATGGACTACCTAGAACCAGAACGAGAAATGAAGGGATTTGGGTCATCATAGATCGTCTGACTAAAAGTGCAAGATTCATTCCTGTTCGATCGACTAGGACCGCATCAAAGTTGGCTGAGTTGTATGTTAAGTGGATAGTTCGATTCCATGGTATTCCGAAGAGTATAGTGAGCGATCGGGACCCATTGTTCACTAGTGGATTTTGGAAGAGCTTTCAGGAAGTTTTGGGAACCGAGTTGTGTTTGAGTACAGCTTATCATCCTCAAACAGATGGTCAGACCGAGAGAGTCAACCGAGTTTTGGAAGATCTTCTTAGAGCTTGTGTTTTGGATTTCGGAGGATCATGGGAAGATCATCTTCATTTGGTGGAATTTTCGTATAACAACAGTTACCAGTCAAGCATTGGTATGGCACCGTATGAGGCATTGTATGGAAGACCGTGTAACTCTCCGACATGTTGGTTAGAGACCGGAGAAAAGTTGATGCTTGGGCTAGAGATGATTCGACAGACTTCGGATTTCATAGAGATCATTCGGCAACGAATGAAGGCAGCCCAAGACCGTCAGAAAAGTTATGCCGATAAGCGTCGTAAGGATTTGGAATTCGACGTAGGTGATATGGTTTTTGTGAAGATTTCTCCACTGAAGAATGTTATTCGATTCAGGAAGAAAGGAAAATTGACTCCGAGATTTGTTGGACCATTCCCGATCATCGAGCGAATTGGAAAGCTCGCCTACAGATTGGAGTTACCAGAGAAGATGTCGGGCGTGCACAATGTTTTTCACGTATCATATCTACGGAAGTATGTGCACGACTCGAATACAGTGGTTTCTGCTGATAGCTGTGAAGATTTCGAGGTTGATCCAGTCAATAAGAGACCTCGTAAGCCGCTTCATGTTGTGGAAACCGACACGAAACAGCTTAGGAGGAAGGTAGTTAAGTTGCTCAAGATACAATGGAGTGATGATGATAACGACTGTACGTGGGAGGTGGAAGAGAGGATGAAGGCAGCTCATCCTGAACTCTTCAAGGTATGGCCCTAAGGTGTCGTGTCATCTCACGATATTGTAACTTGTTCTAGTTTTAGAATTCTGCATGCTAAGCTAGAATTGGATGCATGGTTTGTTGATTGCTATGGATGGTAGGAATGCAGAATAGTCTTTGATTGCTCTTGTTTGTTTGGAATTTCGGGGGCGAAATTCCTAAGGGAGAGAGAATGTAACGACCCGTATTTTTACAGATTGAAACATCGTAAAACAGTCGTTATTAGATTGTTAGTATTGTTAAGTCGTCCCGAGTTAGATCGTCTAGAGCTTAAAGTCGTGTAGAAGTTAAGTTGTCTAGAAGTTAAGCCATGTTGTAGCTTAAGTCGTTTAGAAGTTGAGTCGTGGGGTAGGCTAGGTCGAGTGAACGACCTAAAGGATTGGAAGAACCTACAGTATTTGACCGACTTAAGGATTTGGACGACTTAAGAGATTGAGACGACTTAAGATAGTAGACGACTTAAGGTAATGACCGACTTAAGAAATGGGCGACCTAAGAAGTTGGCGACTCAAGAATAGGCCGACCTAAGTAAGTGACCGACCTAGGGGGATAAGCGGGCTAACGACTTAAGAGTTTTGGCGAGTTAACGACCTAAGGGGTAGGTCGGCGACGACCTAAGGAAGCTGGGGTAGCAGTAAGCGACCTAAGTAGGTTAAGTCGTAGAAGACTTAGGAGTTAGGTCGTGGGTTGTTAGGTTGCTAAGTGTTAGGTCGTAAGGGGTTAAGTCGTGTCCCAGTTAGATCGTGTGTATAGTTAGTTCGTGACTTTGTTGAGTCGTAATGGTGCTAAGTCGCTAAGTCGTCCAGGCGACTTAGGAGGGAACGCGCGCATGTGTTAGGTCACGCCTATTGCTAAGTCGTTAGGTCGCATGAGTGTTAGGTCGCGCGCATTCGGTTGTTAGGTCGTATGGATGCGCATGTGTTAGGTCGGAGCTGTTGCTAGGTCGTAAGTCGCAGGACTGATAGGCCGTGGGGTTTTAGGTCGCAAGATTTTATAAGTCGTAGGTCGTAACCTCGTTAGGTCGTAGGATGGGTTGTCTCACAAAGTCGTAGGTCGTGATGCTCTATAGGTCGTGGACGACCTAAAAGTGAACGACTTAGGGAATTTCAGCCTATAAATAGGAAGGTTTTTCTCACTTTTTGGGATCCAGATTTCGAAGCGACGAAGTGCTGCCATTTTGAGAGCTCGACTTCTACACTTCTTCACTTCTTTTCTCCACTCTAATCTAGTGATTCCATCCATCCAAGTTGAAGATCAAATCGAAGAGCTTAGATTGAAGATCTACATTCTTCGAAGAGAGATTTCATCGTTTGAAGCGGATTGGTGATAGACCAAGTTAGATCCTTCGCTGTCCAGATATGGAGTGGGTTTCTTTTGAGGTGTTTAGGTGATTTGGTGAGTGGTGATTATCTCTCACACGGATCCAAAGGAGTATATCGAATCGTTGGCTTAATTTGGTGTTAAAGTAGTGATTTCCATGCATTTTCCTAATCATATGTGTAGATCCATATAGATCCATTGTTCATGATGATTTGACATCCATTTTACTAAGTGTTAACCTATGCAAGTTCATTCATCAAGATTATAAAGATATTGTTCATGTTTTCATGCTTGCTAGACTTTTGACTCTTTAATTACGGAAATGCCATTATTGTTATAATTGCCTATTTAGATCATATTTGAATGCTTGATTACTTGGATTAATGTTTGACTTGATTGATTGCTATGAATTAGATGATTGATGATTTGATTTAGACCGAAGATGATTCAAAGCTAAGGGGAAGGCTCTTGAATTGGAGAAGCTGCTCGTGGCATATGTAGCGGATGATGAAGCTCATATGGATAGATTTGATGATGATGTTGAGATGAGGCTTTGCTATGATGATATGAAGCGAGGCATGATATGAGATAGTCTTGGTCTAATCCAGACGGAATCATTCCAAGCAAGTTGATAACTCGGTGAAATGGTTCGAGTTAGAGGATAATGGGTTGCTCGAGAGGCGCTTGAGCTAGTATGGAAATAGTCGTCGAGGAGGATGACTAGAAGGCTGAGATCTCATCGTTGTTGAAGGTTCTAGCATGCTCAAAGCAAGAGTACGTTGGGCAGATTCGATAGTCCCTGAAGGCTAATGATTGATAGTCAAGTACTCTGGGCAGATTCGATAGTCCTAGGCACGGGTCACGATGACGTGCAGAGTTATGTCTAGAACCGGGGTTTCCATTAGCCCTTGACGGACGGCTGAAAGAATGTGCCGGTCATTCAAATTAACGATGATATCAAGGCAATGATAACAGTGATAGCCAGAGTCATGGATGTTTGGTTGTATCGTCATTCGATCTCAAGAGCGGTATTTTCTGCGTGCTTATCTGATCTTGGTTTAGGCCTTGGGGGTTTGTACTTGGAAAACATCGCCCTTGACTCGAGTGATAATTGCTTTACTTTAAATTGTGTGCTTTGCTATGTTTGCTTCTACTTAGTGTGTGTCTGGGGGCTATCACTGTAGAAAGAGGTGGAGTGGGAGGGTTGTATTCCTATTCCTTTTCCTTTATGCTCTTTTGGTATGTTGTTAGTTAATTTACTGCTCACTAAGACTGTTGTCTGACTCAAGGCTTTATGTTTTAACTCTTATTGCCTTAGGCTGTTCGTCCATTTTGGGACGGGCAGACTAGGTAGCAGGTGACAGGTGCTATTCTTGCTTTCCACGATGCTGATGATGAAGACGAGCTGGAGGCTTGCATATTATTTCTTACTATATGTACTGGATGTTCCGCTGCTTGTATATTCTCTGAGTGTTATGTAGTGAGGCTTGATGTATTGACTGTTCAGATGATTGTATTCAACTATTATGAAGTTTTATTGATGAGATTCTATTCTGTGAAGCTTCACTATATATATATTCTATTGTATTTTTTCCATGCGCTGTGAGTAATACGATAGATTCTGTTGTTTTTTAATTTACCCTGGCAATCGTCCATGGTCGCCTGGCGCACTATCTCTAGATTCGGTGCAGGGGTCATGGGCGGTCATCACAGATAGGGTCAGTAGCATCCTAGATTGAGTTTGAGTCTGAGCGTTATTATATATATGAGAGCGTATTTGTTAGTTATATAAAAATGTTTTATATTGTGTTGATTGAGCTGTTGAGTGGCTTATGGGTTCTGATCATTGCATCTAGCTAACGTTATCGATATGGATCTCTAAACACTTGAATGTGGAGATTGGACACAATATTATTTTCGAAATTTGGTAAAATGAAATAATTTTACCTTGATTATATTTTATATAGTGGTATATAAATTTGATGGTTGTTAATGAATGGTAATATTTGATTATTATCATTTGTTATTAATTGTTGTGTTTATATAAAAAGTTGTTATTATTATAAATCAATATAACAATAAAATAAATTTGGATTGAATCTTATATAATAAAGTGAATAAGTGAAATTATATAAGTATAAATTTATAAATGTGATTCATAAATAAATGGTTTTGAAATAATAAAAGCACCGAATTCACAATCGTTGCTGGAAAATAATAGGGGTGATGACTGCAGCATTCAGTATCATTTTCGAGTTTCTATGTGATTGACTTGCTACCACTAGTAAATTGAAAATTAAAGTTTTGTTGTGATAAATAAATTTGAATCCAGTTTGAAATTGATAAATATAAGAAAAATAAGTTTTGAACTTATAATTGGAATGATTGCTTATTAAAATGGAATGTTACTTCAGTTAAGAAGTGATAGTGAACATAAAGAAGTGTTATATCTAAATGTTGTAATGAACTTAAGAAAGAATCTATGTAATCATTATTAAGTATATATAGTATTATTAGAAATATACTAAGGAAGAATCGATATAAATCAATTGAATGTGTATATTAAAATTGAAATAAATATAAACTTGAGTTAATAAATGAAATTCAACTTAAGTTGCAAATGAATTGAATTGAACTAATGATTGGTGAATGGAATATAACTTAAGTTGTGAATTAAATATAAACATTAGAAATGTTGTATAAAAATGTAAATGTAGCTAAATTGAATCCAATATAAATCGAATATAATCAATTGTGATTAATGAATGTGAATAAATTGAAAACCAAATCAAGAATGTTAATAAAATTTGGTTATGAATCGATTTGGTTGTAAATTTGTTGATGGTTGTTATTTGGATGTTAGTATTTAGTGACTTCTCATGTGGCATGTGTTTTATTTGTATGTATTTTTGTATAGCATATGTATATATATTGATATTACTTCCATATATATGTTCTTATGGTTTATTGAGTGTTTAGTAGGTGCAGATGGCATTTGCTTCGCATTTGGAGCTCGCTTTCGCGCTATATTAGCTGTATATGCTCATTAATAATATATAAGGAACATATCTTGGATTACATATCGCACTTTTACACTTTTTCCCTACGGGATGCCTCATCCTCGAAGATGAGATGTATATTTGTGATTATATATATATATTGTGATTTTACTACGATCGAACCGCGCAAAGGAGGCTACGGCGAATTTTTCTGAAAATTTATGGAAATTTTAGAAAATTTTTTATAACAAAAAAATGTGATTTTTGAGTTATAATTTAAAATGATATTAGTTGATTTTGAATTGATATTAGTTAATAATTATGAATGAATTGAAACTTAAGAAAAGTGTAATAACGGAGTTGTGACTAATTGATTTTGGAATGTTAAACACTTAAAAGAATTTGGTAATCTATTTCAACTAAATTATTTTGAAAATTTAATGGAGTTGTAGCATCTTTTCTTACGTAGTAATTTTAGGGACGAAATTCTTTTAAAGGGGGAGAATGTAACGACCTAGATTTTTTGGTCGTTTAAATTTACAATATTTAATTGAATTTAAATATTGAAAAGTAAATTTTGTAAATTGGATAACTTATATTTCGAATATAGTGATTTATTGGGATAATTAAATTGTTAATTTAATATTTGAAAATGTAGAAATGATTGAAATTTGAATTTAATATGAATGAAAATGATTTATATAGTTGTTTTAAATTTTATTTAAATTAGAATAGAGATAGTAAACTTTTAAAATTGAATTAAAAGTTAATTTCTAAAAATTGGAAATTTTAATATTTAATTAACGTGTAAAAATAGTCATTTTGACATTGTCTCGGATTTCGACGAAACCAGTTTCATTGGATCTGTAATGGTGAATTATTATAGGATTTCAAATTTCGTGTCAATCGGATTTACGGTTTGTTCATGGGAAGCTGAAATGCATAGAAATTTATTTAAGTAATTTTAATTTAAAATAATTCGATTCGAAAACCTATCTTCCAAATACGATGGAATTGGCTTCCGATATATATTCCATTGTGTTCGGAATAGGGGTAAAACATTATAAACACCAGGTGGTGCTTATCCTCGGTTGGAGTCAGATGTCCTCTGTCCTCCATCTTATGGGGTTTTCACAAACTATTGTAACTTCCTTTCTCGAATCAGCTTTTCAATAATATCCTGGAGATGCCTACATTCATTGGTGTTATGCTTATAGTATTCGTGAAACCGACAGTATTCCCCGGTTTGTTTCTACTTCTCTGTCGATTCGTTTGGAGTAGGCTTCCTGTACTGCATGGTATTGCAGGTAGACAAATAAATATTCTCTAGGGACGTATTCAGTGGCAAGTAAGTATTGTACATCGAAATCCTAGGCTTCCTTCTTTTAGAATTCCTCTTTCGTTCTTGGCTCCTACCTCCGCCTTTCTTTTGTTGATTCAGTTTTTTCTTTACATTCACTTAAACTTTTCCAGAACTTTCAGCAGACTGCTTTACAACAATATTACTCTATACTCCCTCTCCACTCGGTCCTACAATATTCTTCTTCCTGGAGAATCCGGCTTCCTCCTTCCTCAAATACTGAGCCGCTTTTGATAAAAGCGTTCCAACTTTGCGGGTGATTTGCCAGCTAACAAATCAGCAAAGTCGGATTCTGGATCAATTTCTCTTGTAACTGCCATCAATATTGCATTATCATTCGGATTACTGATTTCTGTAACAGCTGTATAAAATATCTCCAAACAATCTTTCAACAATTCTCCCGGAGCCTCGATCACGCTAGACAGGGACAGTACATTCTTAAGGCGAGTTGCGTGAATTCGGAACCACTCCACAAATCTTGTTGCCAAATCATCAAATGTAGAGATCGACTGTGGGGGTAGTCTTGTAAACCACATCGTTGCTATTCCAGAGAGAGTTATGGGAAAACACCTACACTTGGTTACATCAACTGCTCGTGCTGAATCCATCAGCCATTCATCTTGGATGATGTGATGCATGGGGTCGGTTTTTCCTTTGTAGGCAGGCATCGACGGCATTTTGGACCTCCTTGGATACTCTGCATGCATGGCATTATCAATGAACGGAGTATGGCTTCTCGAGATTCCCCAATCATCATTGGTCAAGGCTTGGCTTTCTCTCACAAGCTGTCTCACCATAACCGACAAATCTGGCGTTTGGATAGTTGGTGCTAAGCGATGGTCGTGTTCCACCTCACGTGAATGGTTCGGTCAATGTCTACGGACCGTTCCACGCTTTCTTGGTTCAACATCTTCCCGATGTGTGTCTCGTAAATTCACTTCATCGTCATTTCGAGGAAGCGCTTGGTCAACATTTTATTGTGCTTGTTGTTTGTTATGTGTTTTGATTTGATTTGATTTTCATCTCTAGTTTAATTGCATTGTTGGTTGCTTGCATTTGCATATATACGTGCGTGTGTGTGTAATTTCGAAAATTCAAAAAAAAATTTCTGAAATAAAAACAAAACAAATTTCAATGTAGTTGCATTGTTAAATCATGTTTAATTTCAGTTTTGCATTTCATCTTAAAAATTTGCTAATAATAACGGTTAGACATCTTAAGAGTGTCACAAGCTCACCTATGGCTTAATTGTATATTGAAAAGTTTCCTCTTTCGATAATTTATATTCTTGGTGTCTAGTCTACGGCAGAGCAATAATCAGTTATAAATATTACGGTGATTCGTAAATATTATACTAATTGTTTCTCTGAAGGTACTTAAACCTTCGGCTGCATTGCTACGGTGGTTCGTGGTGCTACGATAAATCCTGTCCGTTACCCGGCTAAGAACTATCTTGTTAATTTAAGACAAAGTGTGATTATACCATTTTGAGTTAGGAGCTACTTAGGATAGAAAATTTGTAATTAAGTCCTTCGCATTCATTTAGTTGCATTAGTTCATGTTTATTTAAAAAAAAATTCAAAAGCCAAAACTAAAAAAATTGTAAACATTTCTTAACTTAGTTTTTAAATCCTTTGAAAATTTTTAATCAAAAAAAATTTAAGTTAGTTTTATTTTAGAAAAACAAAAAAATCCAAAAAATATAAAATCTTCTAAAAATAAAAAAAAATTGAAAAATAAAACAAAAACAAAAATTAAATTTCCCTTTTAAAATAAATTCCCTCTGGTAAATATTTTTTTCTTCCTTTATAGAAATAAAACATCTTGAAAATGTTTGAATTTCCCTACTCACATGAATTTTACAATAGTTGCGAAAATCAATATAATCCATATAATTTCACACCAAATTTTTATGGATATCTTAATCACAACTATTGTACAAACAATTCGAATTTTGAACCACAAAATTTTCAAAATGTTGACTAACCCTCAAATCTTGAAAATAGCATTGAAACGATTTGGTCTTTACTTGAACAACAAAATCAAATGATAAATAATTTGAGTAATTTGTGTAATAACTCATGTCAAGGATTTCAAAATGATCAAAATTTGAATTCACTTCCAAATTCAAATGATTTCGAGTATAACCCATGCCAATTCAATTTCGAACTTCAAAATGAATTTCAAAATCGAAACGAAAATGAAAACAACTGTTTAAATGATTTTGTCAATGAGAATTGTTTCAATGACGGTAAATTTTTTTGTCCTTAACAAGTTCAAATCGAAAATTCTTAAGTTAATAATTATAAATTTGATTTTATTGAGTAAATAGGCGAAATTCACAAAGACCACACAGATTTGTTGTTTGAAACATATATGAAACAACGTGAGAAACAAAATCAAATCCCAACATGTGATGAGTCAAATAATAATCCACCTTTTACCAAAATTGACGAGTTTAAAATAACAACTTTTAAAATTGAAAATGACAATCCTAATGAAGTTGTTGAAAATTCGGTAATTGCATTGGATTTCACATCTTTGGAGAGTGTGGAATCAAATTTAAAATTCGATATTCCTTTTCCCGATTTTGAAAATGTGAATACAACAACTTTAGATTTTGATATTGATTCATGCAATGAAGTTGTTAATAATTCAACTAAGGAAAACGAATTTAGTGAACATATTTTTTTTGCACTTTTCGAAGACGAGTTGTTGAACTCTAAATGGGATGATTTAAATCACCATTTTGATTTTAAAATCAATAATTTTGAAGAAGTTTTCAATGATAAGTTTGAATTTCAATTTGGTGAAAATAAACTTGAACTTCAACCAATTGTTTTATCAACCCCGAAAATCATCGAGAATAAAATAACTCATACGATTTTTAATAAAATGACATTCATTTTTCCAAATCAACATTCAACTCTCAAATCTTTTATGATTTGGTTTTCTCCGCTTAAGCTATGCCTCTCATACTTGACGAGACAAATGAATTGGTCTTTGAAAGACCATTCCATTTACTCTTTAACCGTATATTTTCTAATGTCATGTAAATAATCATCTTTTCATTTTCATGTAAATATAGGTCATATTTTTATTTTTATTTTCTTTTTCTCCTTGCACTTGGGTTGACTGTGGAGACACAGTCAAAATCAAGTGTGGAGGGAGTCTTATCTGCATTTTTGATTTTTCACAGTTTAATTTTTTCTATTTTCTTTCCAAAACTCCAACATTTAAAATATATATATATATATATATATATATATATATATAAAGAAAAATTCCAAAACAAATTTTCTTTTTAGCATTTTGATCTATTTTTAAAAAACACTATAAGATAAATATAGGTTATGGTTATTAAATTGAATTTTTGAAACATTATTTGTCTCAACAAAAATAAAAAATAAAGTTTGATTACAAGTAGCTATGGTTTAACTACTATATAGGAAGATTCATGGGTGATATTTATGAGGTATATCTTAATTGAAAACCTTTTTTTTAAATGGTGGATTTAAAGTAAAGGCTATAACATTTTTGTCTTCTAAGTTAAATGGTGGTAAGATGACTTTGCAAAACTCTCTCTTCAAAAAAACAAAAAAAAAACAAAAAGAAAAATATATATTTGTATATATGTATATTTTTTATTATTATTAACACCTAGAGTCATGTGTTCACACGCAAGTGTGTACACTCGCCATGCTTTATACCCTTCTCACGTAAGCCTGAAAGGTAGTGCATGATCGGTATATCTGACCTTAGTTTATCTGAGTTAGGTGTATGTATATAAAAATTCTTTTATTAATAATGCCTATAGTCGATAGATGTACACACTTGTGTGTTCACTCGCCACGCTCGGTATTCCCCTCATATAAGCCTGAAAGGCAGTGGATGGGTGATATATTTGGCCTCAGTTTTCCGAGTTAGGTATATGTAAATATTGTTAATATCAATAAAATTTTCAAGTAAGAGAGAGTAAGCAATTTAAATCCAAGCACTATTTTGACTTGTTTGATTTGACTTATTATTGAAAAGAAATAAAAATTCCACTTTGAAAAACTGTGATAATCAACTAAGGATCCATTTCGTAGTTGCGTTATCAACCAAAATACCTAGCCAAACTAGAGTCTATTTGTTATGATAACTTAATTTTTATTGGAAATTTTGACAAGTAAAAGGACTTCAATTTCTTGATAATGACCAAAACTTATATTTAACTTATTTGCATCAATTTAAAAGTAAATTCTTCAGTTGTAAATATTTTTAAAAACTTTCATTCATATCATTGTAAATAAATCTTGTACTTAGGAATTTCTCATATTGCATTTGGATTTTGTGGGTAGTATCCGCTGAAAACCCTCATGAGACAACAATTGTCCTACTATGAACATCTAGAGGTTTAATGACTTGTTGCATATGCTCAGTGCAATCATTTTTCATACGAAAATGGATTTATCTTAGTTTTAGTTTATTCAAGGACGAATTAAAAGATAAGTGTGGGGGTATTTGATGTGCACATAAATGTGCATATTTTTACTTCCATATTTAATCGAATTTAATTAAATAAATGAGTATATATGGTATTTTAACAAGTTTAAACCAAAATTCAAATTATTTTTAAATTATCATTTATTCATCTTCATATAGGGGGCAAAATGGTCATTTTTGTGCATATATTAATTTGAGAAAATTTACTTGAAAATTTCAATGTTATTTTGTAGGAATTTGAATTTAAATTACAAGAGGCTTCATGAAGATTTTCATGCACAAGAGTTAGAAAACAAATGAAGATGGAAATAATTCTTTTCATGCAATATGGATGACCCCACCTACCCACTTACCTTGATGTACAATTAGGAGCTAATGCACATCCTAATGAAGATTAAAGTTACATGCACATGTAATGGTGGATTATGCTCATGCTAATGATAACTTGGTGGTACACTTCCTCAAGGTATTTTGGGTGGTCCCCAAAAATATGCATTAGGGTTTTAGACTTGTATAAATACCCCATATATTCATGTAATTAATTTCTTAGCCTCCTCTTTAGTTAGTTTAGTTTTAAACTCAAAATAAATTATAAGTTCTCTTTCTCTCTTTCATGGCTACTTAGTCATTTTCTTTTATGTAATTTTCTTTTAGTGCAATTTTAATTCATTCTCTTTTTATTTACATGCTTTTTTCCTTTCATGTTAGTTGTGTAGATCTTTTTATTTATGCAAGTAGATTAGCTTTTATTTTATATTAATTAGCTCTCTTCTTATTTAGCTTGCATTTTCCTTTTGTTTTTGTTTCATGTTGAATTCTACATTTGTTGACATGATAACAAATATGAGAAGCTAAACCACATTAATTTAGGGGTAATGAAGCTCTCTTAATCATGTAGATTCGACATTTTTATAATTTTTGATCTTTTTTTGTGCTTAATGGAAATGTTTGATGTAGTTAAAATTTATTGTTTTAGCTTTGAATTTGATAGCCTGTGTTGTTGACACCAAATAGGCTATGCTTAAACAAACAAAAACATAAATTACCTTTTCATCTACATATGATTATGGTAATGAAGTGAATGTTAAAATCAAAATTTGATGGTCTATATTTCTAGTCAATAGTTAATAGATCGTGCTTAGAATAGATTTTATTTTCAAATTCATTGTCATTTTCATGAGAGCTAAAAAGTGGTTTAATGGGTATGTTAAAGTCTGATGGTTTATATTGGGCTAATTAATAGCACAAATATTCCATACTTATGATAAACATATCAACTAAACTCACTAATGACCTAAAGAGAGAGATCATAATTTCATATGTATTGATTTATGTGATCTTGAGAAGGACATTGCCTCTAAATTGCCTTCTACTCTCATACTTTTTATCCACTTTTATTTTTTATTAGTTTCTAGATTTTTTAGCTTCAAACAATTTCAAACTCTTGGTTAATTTGATTGAATATAATTTTAAAATCTAAACAATTCCCTGCAGATCGACCTGTACTCGCCACGTACTAATATTGTACGATGTGCGCTTACGGTTATTTTTAATTACAATTTGATCGGCTATTTTCTAATTCGATAGGAAATTAGCCATCGAACACGGTTCTAGTTTAAATTCCATCATGCATAGGTAAGTTCCCTTCTCTGGACGAGGAATCAACACCGATCGTTCCTGGCAGACCTTGATGGTCTGCCTGTTGACGCCTCAAAGATTCTACGTGATATATGTCTGTTCTGTGATGCCTATGCCTATGATACTCATCTGATGAACTAGAACTCTCCGATGTTGAGTAAGGGTAGGGTCCCTCCTAGCTTTTCGTCGCTGTTGCTGAGTGAGTTGGTTCATTAGGTTGATATTGGCCTGAATCTACTGATTTAATTATCGACGGCTATCCATTAGCTCTCTCATCAGATTCTGGAATTCAGCTCTTATAATAGAATCGGTTGGATTCTGGACTTCAACTTGTTCAACATTCACATCCATTGGTTAACTACCGGGCCTTCTTGCTAGATACTAGCGTTTTCCTTTCTTTCCATGTTCTGAGAAGTAGATCTAGTGTTCCTCACCATTGTTGATATCACTACTTATGTTTTTGCAAATCTGAGTAGAACGAGCAAACTTTCTGAAGATAACTGTGGATCTCTTTCGGGGGATTTATGTAATCCTGTAGCAACAAATGGCTCCTAATAAGCTGAGAATCAAGGTTCTTGGTGAAAGCACCAAAAATGGACACAAATATCCCAGAATAGTATTTTGTAGAGAAGTAAATGAAGAGAAGCAAAATTAAAATGAGTAAATGAATAAGTAAGCAATAGAGAATAAGTAATAATCAAAGACACAGAGGTTTGTAGTGGTTCGACATTGTATGCCTAGGACCACTTTATTATCCTTTATTACTCTCTTATGAATCTGATTATAATTGTAGAACAAAACTAGCACTTAATTACAATGGAGTCTAGAGTAACAAGTGGCATAAAGATCGTTAAATGAACCAATAGGTCTGTATTTATTGGGTGAGATGATGAGATATTTCGCTAAGATTTCAGTAGAAGGCTCTCCTGGTCCATAGGGGCCCACTATAATGATCCGTGGTCATAACTTGTTGTTTTGGAGCGATCGGTATAAATAATACCGATCGTTATTTTTGCCTCCGATTACCATGCGATCATTTGTAGGGGGTCCCACATGCCTCTAGACCTAGCTCCTAAAATATGAATTCATTCTAAGTTGTCGTTTATGAGATATGTCGTATTTGGGTTGCTTGTTGAGTTACACAGATCGGTAAGAACAATCAGCATAAAATGATAAGTATTACTTGAACCTGAGAATTTTGACCTGCGATCGTTTTTGTGGGCTCCACCTTTCAATATATTCATGCCCTGAAAGTTTCAAGTGAATTAGCCTTGTGGATTTTGAGATATCGATCGATCTTTGCTTATTTGAGCTGTTATATGGATCGTTCTCGATCGATCCACATAAACCTTTGCTTTGTCTGTAACACGAGCATATGAACTCCGAACGACTTGAAATTTAAAATATAGCTTCATGGGCTATGCTTGTCACTCCTTAATGATTGCACCTTGATAGGGCCCCGGTGCGGATCTGCTCGACCATCGTCCATAGTGTTGTATACAAATGATTCTCAAGGCTGGTAACCATCTGTTTCTAGCCAAGTTGATGATATCATGGCCTTGCCAAAAGATGGGATAACATATACTAATGTTTATATCAAGCTATATATAGTATATAGTGCATGATATTAGACATGACTGTTGTTTCTTTATAAATAAGGGTTAAACCAATGAATTTTTATTAACTAATTTCTCTTATTTTCTCTTTTTTTTATTCTCTTGAATTCCAAAAGAAAATCTACTCAAAATATTCTCAAATTCAATTAGAATCAAATTCAAACTCTATTGATTTGATTCTCTATTGATTACTCTCTGATTTCTCCCGTATCTCTCACTCAAACAAGATCAAATGCCATTCAAGAGGTTATAGGGTCATTTGTATTCAAGATCGAAGATTCGAGTTTGTAAAACTCTACCAAATCATACTATTATACTCTTGGATGTGATTGTAGCCCATGTAAATCAATTGGGTATGCTTGGTGACCTAGAAATTCAAGTGGATGTGCTTATGGCCCGTGTAAATCAAGTGAGTCTACCCAAAGCTTGAAAAGTCTGGAGGGTGTGTCTCATAGCCTTGAAATCGAGATTGTATTTGCGTTGCTTTTTGAAAAGAAATATGTACAAGAAATTGTATAGGACTGGATGTAGGGTAACTTCAAACCAGTATAATACCTGATGTGTTATTTCCTTTTTACTTTTACTGCATTTATATTTATTTGTGTTTGAATCTGTGATTGCTAATTGCATATTTTAAACTATAATCTCAAAAGAATTCAAATAAAATTATAAAAATTAGAAATCACTATTCATCTCTCATCTAGTGTTAAATTAGCCTTAAGATCCCTATTTCGCAAACCCATAAGAAGTTTCATTGACTGATGGGATACTATAAACGTTTTATTCAGGACTTCTCTAAGGTAGCAGAGCCATTAACCAACTTGACGAAGAAGAATCAAACTTTTGTTTAGGACATGATGTGCAAGCACACATTCGTGAGTCTGAAGGAGAAGTTTACGAGCACATCGGTGTTAGTTATTCCGAGCGGGAATGAGGAGCTGACAGTATATACAAATGCTCGTGATACTGGATTTGGTGCGGTGTTGATGCAAAGGGGAAAGTTTGTCGCCTATGCTAGTCGATAGCTGAAACCGCATGAGAGGAAGTATCCGACTCATGATTTGTAATTGGCGATGATAATATTCACTTTGAAAAGATGGAGGCATTATTTTCTTGGAGAGAGGTTCGAGTTGTATACAGACCACAAGTGGTTGAAGTTTCTGTTCTTCCAAAAGAATTTTAACCTTCATCGGCAGCAATGGTTAGAGTTTCTAACCTCGTATAACTTTGACATTTAATATATGCCAAGTAATGGAAATGCAGTCGCTGATGTATTGAGTATGAGACATGCTAGTTTGGAAGCGATGTTCCTAGAGTGGAAGCAGTTGGATTTTATCGCTGGTTATGATTTAGACCTTGATGTGCGCTAAAGCCAGAAGTGTTGGCTAGCTTGATGATCCGACTTACCTTGATTGAGCGGATTGGTGTTAGTCAGATGCAAGACGCTAGGCTTGCGAGATCGTGGCGAAGGTAGGGGAAGGGTAGAGTCTGAGATGAAGCAATATGGACTCGACCGCGATGATTGGCTTCGAAAGGATAGTAAATTATTTATTCCTGACATCGATGGGTTAAAGGATGAGGTACTACACAAATGTCATTATTCAAGATTGACTATACATCTCGAGGGCAATAAAATGTACCGCAATATGAGAAAAACATTTTATTGGGATGGGATGAAGAAGGACGTTAGGGGCATTCATCTCGAAGTGCATGAATTGTCAGTTGGTAAAGGCAGAGGAGAAGAAGCCAAGTGGTTTGTTGTCATTGCTCGACATTCTCGAGTGGAAATGGGAGCAAGTTATTGTAGACTTCATCAATGTATTGCAAAGGACCAGGGGAGGGTACAATAGCATTTAGGTCATAGTCGATAGATTGACAATAGTGCTCAATTCATTCCAATTAAGTCTAGTAGGATGATATCCAAATAGGTCAAGTTGTATGTGATGTGGGTTGTACGATTCCATGTTGTGCCGAAGAGCATTGTGAGTGACCAAGAGCTTTTGTTCACTAGCGAGTTTTGGAAGAGCTTATAGGAGGCTTGGGGATGGAGCTGCATCTTAGTACTGCTTATCAGCTACAAGCAGATGTGTAGACCGAGAAGGGGAATCATATTCTAGAGGATCTCTTGCGAGCTTGAATTCTCAATTTTGGCAGCTCGTGGGATGTCATTTGCCTTTAGTAGAGTTTGCATACAACAACAGTTATCAATCCAGCATCATATGGCACTATTTGAGGCGTAATACGGTTGACCGTGCAACACTCCTTTATGTTAGAGGGAAGTGGGTGACAAACAAATACTTGGGCCAAATATTATTGGAGAGACTTCGGAGAAGATCGAGATCATTCAGCAATGAATGAAAGCTGCTTAAGACAGACAAAAGAACTTAGCTAGTAGGAGAAGACGTGATTTAGAGTTCTTCATCGACGATATGCTGTTTGTCATGATCTCTCCACTAAAGAACTATAACACTCCACCTCTATATCCGTACTATCCATGAGTATCATTGGGAAATACTGTCAGATAATATGGAGAATCAGGCTGTATGGGGTTACACACGTGAATATTCCCTTTGGCTAACACCAGTATGTATCTCAAAAATCATAAACAACTCACATAAACGTACGCAGTACCGGCATAGAATATTAAACATGTGTGCCTTCATAATAGAACAGTACACAATATATAATAAATAAATGATAGAGAACAAAGAGCTAATAACGCTGCGATAATATATAATATAGATGAATACAAATTTGAGTGGGATATAAAATGAGTCAAACTCGACACGATCATAAAATACACAATCTTCCATCAATATCCAATACAGTATCCAACATATATGAAGTAATACAATATGCAATAATATACAATAATAATCTATCCTCTATCTATGCCCAACATTCACAATCTGGTCTCTTCATCCCTGAACCTATAATATCTGTCTAGGATAGACCCGAGTATTATATAAATAACATACGAGTTAGACTATGTCTAGAATGTAGATGTCAATATAAAATAACTTCTGGCATGGTATAAACAAGTGCAACACAAGTGGCACGTGCATATCCCAAGTGTTATCATATCGCAAAAATCATGCACAAAAAACCCATTACTAGGCAAGTTAATTAACACACCAAATGGGCATATAATCAAGTGGGTGATACAAACATGGTCTAACTACAATCAAATTTAAAACTCAACAACAACACTTGACATGCTCTCAGCAATGCCCTTGATTATCATGCAATCATTTATGGGGGATCCCACATGCCTCTAGACCTTGCTTCTAAAATAAGAAGTCATTCTGATTTGTCGTTTATGAGATATGGATCAATCTTTGTCTTATTTGGGTTACTTGCTGAGTTACACATTTTGTTACGAACAATCGGCGTAAAACGATCGGTATTACTTGAACCTAAGAATTTTGACCTACAATCGTTTTTATTGGCTCCACCCTTCAATATATTCATGCCCTGAAAGTTTCAAGTGAATTAGCCTTGTGGTTTTTGAGATATTGATCGATCTTTGCTGAATTGAGATATTATATGGATCGTTCCCGATTGATCCCTATAAATCCTTGCTTTATCCGTAACTCGAGCATATGAACTCCGAACGACTTGAAATTTGAAATGTAGCTTCATGTGGCTATGCCTGTCACTTTATAATGATGGCACCTTGATTGGGGCTCGATCCGGATCTGCTCAACCATCGTCCATAGTATCGTATACAACTGATTCTCAAGGCTGGTAACCATTTGTTTCTAGCCAAGTTGATGATATCACAGCCTTCCAAAAGATGAGATAACAGATACTAATGTTTATATCAAGCTATATATAGTATATAGTGCAGGATATTAGACAAGTATTGATTAAGAAGAGTGTACAGTATCAAGGACAAAATAAAGAGGCTGGTATAAAGATTCAAGAGTTAGAGATTGAAGACTCATGAGTATTCAAGATTCAAGTTACCCAGATAAGATATAGAGTCATAGATTATTTTGTTTAAACCCTAATAGCACTATTTTGACCTTATCCTCTTCATTTTTTTTCTTAAAATGTATTTTAAAATATATTCTCTCATTTTAATGATTCTTTTTTTTCAAAATGATTTTTCAAACAGCTTTTAAAAATAGCCTTCAAATGATTTCTAGATTTTTACAAGACTGTTATATTTTGATTAAATAATTCTTTAAGTATTTTATATACCTTAACCTATTAAACTTTGATATAGTTTTAGTTTTTCGTTTTCTAAATAATTAAAATATATCAAAGTATGTTTTTGACATTTAATAATAGTTTAATTTTAAAATATATTCACTTACTTTTCATATATATTGTTTTTATATTATTTTTATTCCATTATATATATTAAAATATTTCAAAATTATTTTATAAAGATTTTTTAAGTTTTATTATGATACGGTTAAATGAATTTACAAAGTATCAAAATATTTTACAAAACTTAAGATTTTCAAAACAATTTAAAATAAAGTGTCCTTCAAAATACAGAGGGATATGCCGACATATCCTATATATGTATGTCAACATATAGATCGAAAATTTCAAAATTCAAATCTTTAATGGAATATGTCTTGTCCCTTTGTGAATGGTCATGACTGTTGTTTCTTTATAAATAGGGGTTAAACTAACAAATTTTTATTGACTACTTTCTCTTATTTTCTCTCCTTTATTATTCTCTTGAATTCTAAAGGAAAACCTACTCAAAATATTCTCAAATTCAATTAGAATCAAATTCAAACTCTATTGATTTGATTATTTATTGATTATTCCCTGGTTTCTCTCATCTTTCTCACTCAAACAAGATCAAATGCCATTCAAGAAGTTATAAGGTCATTTGTATTCAAGATACTATAAACGTTTTATTCAGGACTTTTCTAAGGTAGTAGAGCTATTAACCAACTTGACGAAGAATAATCAAACTTTTGTTTAGGACATGATGTGCAAGCACAATTCGCGAGTCTAAAGGATAGGCTGACGAGCACATCGGTGTTAGTCATTCCGAGCGGGAATGAGGAGATGATAGTATATACAGATCAATGTGATACTGGACTTGGTGCGGTGTTTATGCAAAGGGGAAAGTTTGTCGCCTATGCTAGTCGACAGCTGAAACCGCATGAGCGGAAGTATCCGTCTCACGATTTGTAATTAGCGGCGATTATATTCTTTGAAAATATTAAGCAATTATTTTCTTGGTGAGAGGTTTGAGTGGTGTGACGACCCGTAATATGTACTCTTTGAATTGACAATAAACCACACATGTCCGACCCAAAAAGCATAGAATGGCGAAAAGTCATGAGAAAGAAAAGAGAGGGTGAGAAGAAAGAAAGAAGAGAGAAGAAGAGAAGAGAAGAAGAAGAGAGAAACAGAACCATAACAATACGGAATCTCACATCGCAACGGAACAACTTATAATATAGATGAATAATCTTTACAAAAGAGAAATTGTAATATACATACATCAATATCAGAGTACACAAATAAATAATTATCAGCTTGGACAGCTATAACAACCTGTCCGCACAAATGCTGATAATTTAAAACAACAATGCAGCGGAAAATTAACAGATATGTGTATACGACATGAAGATCTCCAGCTCATCTGCTAAAGCTCCAAAAGCATAAAATATGAACCTGTAAATATACTCGGTCTAACCCTTGCATTGAAAGGGAAGAATGCCAGGATCAGTCTGGTAAACCAGCGTGAGAAAACACATCTCAACTGAATTTATTTTAAAGTTACAAAGACGTTCTTTTATCAAAAAAGGTATGTCGTAAGACACGCCCACACATAAACACGGACGGGTTTTTACCTTACGATAACCAAAAATTTTCATATCAAATCATGTTATATTATACTAGTATCTAGTATACAAATAATAATTAAAATAGCCGAAATTGTTACCATTATTAAATTCCGGATACTAGGCTCTACAAACAAAATGGCAGGCATGTAATGGATATTGGATTCCATACAAATGACAAGGTAAGGGACTACCTTTCCGAACTCGGTACACCTTTAGAGGAATGTACCTAGGGTCGAGATACTCGGCGCCTAAACCAACACAAGACCAGCCTACCCCTTCCTGGATAGTACTGAATATGTCATCACCTTGGTCGTTACCGACCTTTAACGGGTACCTGGGTCATACATTCACCACATACTTAGACATGTGTAGAGTAAATCTATAAGGATGATGACATCTCCTAATAGGAGCGACCCACTTAGCTTTGTTGCTTCTACCTTGTTTTGGTCATTTCCTGGGGTGTGAGGCCAAAAGAGGTATCGAATTCCTTTCACATATCACATATTACATTATCTTTGAATGCCACATTGCCATTTCCATTGACTATTAATTGCCTTCCAAAAACGTTTAACTCTTGAGCTCGTACGTCTCAAGGAGGGTGTTAAGCTAAGAGAAGTTGCCTTCTCCATCACCATAGATGTATGTTTGTAAAAACCAATGTACATAATCTCAGAAAATGCACTGTCGGGCATCCATCCATACAAGTTGTCCAGGAATAGGACAAGCCGAAAGTACTTTACTACCACATCCTATCGGGAAATCCCTAAGATTAGTAGCGAATAGTCCTTGCATTGGATATTTCATAACGAAGGGACTACTGCTACTATATGTATATTGGGATTTTAACCCCAAATGATCAACAAGCAGTCCTTCACTATGAAAATCCTAAATATCGATATCATCAACAAACCTACACAATTGTCGCATACAGGTTGGTCCGAAGTGGTTTTCAGATAAACCGATCCCAGTCACTTTGCACCAACAACGCAAAAGCATTACTCAACCTCATACAGAAACCAAGTCTCGTAGACTTATCACATTTCCAACTTTCAACTTGATATCCTTCGGCCAAGAAGGAAGCTCGGTAGATTGGAGTAATCACTCCGCACTACTCGAATCAACATCCTTTACACCAAACGATAAACAAGCGTACACGGATGGCTACGTACTAAGTGTACGACTAAATAGTTTCCACTTCAAGTCGAGAGACTAAAATGGCCAAAATTATAATTTAGCACTAAAATAGTCACTAAGCATGATTTATTAAGCTTTTATTTATTAAATCACTTTTCCAAATTTATTACTTCAAATTATCTTTAAAAAGATATATTCTCAAAACCATTTCCAAAATTCAATATTTGGAAAAAATTTCATAAACTTATTTTAATAATAAGTGAAATCACAACTTATTGTCTTTTCAAACCATTTAAACTCCATTTTATAATATCACTTTACAAAACATTCATTTTAAGGATTCTTCACTTCAAAAACGTGAATATGTTTCTTTTTATAAAAATCCATTTTTAGCTTATCAAATTAAATTGATTTCACATTTATAAAACAATGTTCATAATTCACATTTCTATTTTATAAAACTTCCATTTATAAAATTCCTTTATTAACCAATTTCCCATTTATCTCATTTATATGTCAAAATCCCATTATAAGTTTATTTACTTATAAATCTCTTTATTTACAAATTCATTCTTTTGTAATCTCATTATTTATAAAGTCCGTCGTAAATTCATTTCCAAATTTCAATTGCAAATCCATTTACAAATCTGATCATAAATCCATTTCTAATATTTATAAAACACTGTTTATAAAAATCCATTTCATTAAATCTCTTTATTAATAGCATTCCTTTCTAAACTTTCATTCTAACACTTATAAAACTCGTTTATAATTCTATTACTTTTATTTATAAAATATCGATTTTATAAATCTTATATACAAACCATTTATGATAAGTTCAAAATTCTCAATTTAACTTATTTTACAAAATAGTTAACTTCATATTTCAAAAATCATATTTAAGTATATTTCACAAAAGCATAATTTTTATAATATAAAAATTATAACTTTTTATTTATTTAAAATAAATCCATTTCTTTAGTCTTTCGAAAATTTATTAAAACATATATATTTCCAAAATCACTTTGAAATCTTTTTTTAAAGTCAAAATCATCATTTTAATATTTTAAAATTCCAAAAATATGGCCCAATGCTGCAAAAGTACTAAATAATGGGATTCACATCAATAATAGAAAACATGGCATCCATCACATCAAACATCACATAATACAACATATATAACAATATGTGTAAATAAATACCAACCATAGTAAGGAATCCTGTTGGATCCCTCAAACCTGTCACCTGCAACAAATATACATATGAGGAAATATGTACAATGTCTGCTTCGAGGCAGATGCGCGTAAAAGGGTCATCCGCTCATATACGGGAACGTATAAGGTCTCATCTGCTCCAATCGGTAGTAATATATTCAAGTGGAAATTAGCCATAAGGGCCTCTTTAGCTAGCGCAATTAGTTTCTAGGACACAACTAAAATAATTACTTTTAAGGAGAAAATGCAAAATAATTAGTTTCTAGGGCCTAAAAACCTATGAAATTATGTCCTTGAAAGTAATTGGACTGCTGACTTTGTCCTTAAAAGTAATTATTCTGCTGACTTTGGCCTTGAAATTAATTTCTATGGATGTGTGTCCTAGAAACTAATTGGCCTGCAAAGTTTGTCCTTCTAGTGAAATGCCCCTATATATATATATAACATCCAACAGTCATCAAAACAGCATAATAAAAATATTCCCACTTATATAAAAAATGTAAGCAGGTCAGAAAGAGTGAGTTTTTCTCACTTTGCTTGCAGTCGCCGTTGCAGCGTTTTATTTGGAATAAAATTAAACGAGCATTTAATTTTCCCCAAAATTCCTGTTAGCTCCAAATCTGTCCAAACCAGCTCTAAAATGTAGTGCTTGTCAATACGAACCCAGCGCGACTTGTTTCGTGTGAATTCGACCTCGTATGAATTAGATACGCATTTTTAAATATACGAATTATAAATTAGAATTTTAAATAACAAATTTTTTTATATACCGAAAGAATTAATCTGGCTGAACGTTTCAGATCAACCGCCCTAGATCTGCTTCCCCTCGCACGTGACTCTTCCTCCTCCTTCTGTTCGAAACCCTCACCGCCGATACTTCCACGAAATTATGCTCCATTCACGATTGCCTAAACGCCGATCAGCCTACGCCGTTCGAAAGTCCTTCACAAGCTACACCTCCACGCCCCGCCTCGTCAGCTCCGGCCTTACCACCACAAAGAAAATCCTACTTGAAGTCACCACAAATGCTGAGCCCTAGCCTTGTCCTCGCCTCGCCAAAATCGATCATGACCGTTCAGGTTGTAGAGCTCACTAAGATCTTCATCTTTCCAGTTGACGTCGTCGCCTAAAAGTGCGTGGATGAGTAGATATCGAGGAGAGAAGAGGAGGAGTTTCTGGCCGTTAAACATGTTGAGGCGGCTGTGTTCAATGGTTGACTTTAGGGTTAGAAAACAATGGTGAAAATGGTTTAAAGGTCCTTATATAGCATCATTTTAAAACACTATTCATCGCTAAATTTTCCAAACTCCAAATGAGACGTTCCAGCTGGCGTTTTATATGTTTTACTCCTATTTCGAACATAATGGAATATATCTCGAAAGCCAATTCGATCGTATTTTGAAGATATCATTCAAAATCGAATTATATAAATTTAAATTACATAAATTAATTTCTAGGCGTTTCAGCTTCCCAAGATCAAATGGTAAGTCTGCTTGACGCGAAATTTGGAATCCTACAATAATATATTGCTACGAATCTAATGAAACTGGTTTCGTCTAATTCAGAGATAGTGTCCCGAATGGCTATTTTTACACTTATTAATTAAATATAAATTTTCCAATTTATGTTCATTCATTTTTAATTCAAATTTAAAAGTTCTCTAACTCCATCTAAATTCAAATAGAATTTAATTCAACTTTAGAAATCATTTTTATCTTCATTACACTCTAGATTCAATTATTTAATCTGTTTACCTTATAAATGTTACTCCTAAATATTTAAAATCAATTAAATATTCTAAATTCAAATGATTGAAAAACTGGGTCGCTACAAGTTGTATATGGACCACAAGTCGTTGAAGTGTCTGTTCTTCCAAAAGAATCTTAACCTTCGTCGGCAGCAATGGTTAGAGTTTCTAACCTCCTATAACTTTGACATTTCCAATACGCCAAGTAATGGAAATGCAGTCGCTGATGTATTGAGTATGATACTTGCTAGCTTGGAAGCGTGTTCCTATAGTGGAAGCAGTTGGATTTTATCGTTGGTTATGATTTAGACCTCGATATGAGCTAAAGCCAGAACTGTTGGCTAGCCTGATGATCTGACCTACCTTGATTTAGCGGATTGGTGTTAGTCGGATGCAAGACACTAGGCTTGCCAAGATCAGAATGAAGATAGGGAACAGAGTGGAGTTTGAGGCGACGAAGCAATATGGACTCGACCGTGATGGTTGGCTTCAAAAGGACGGTAAATTATTTATTCCTAACATCGATGGTTTGACGGATGAGGTACTGCACAAATGTCATTATTTAAGATTGACTATACATCTCGAGGGTAATAAAATGTACCGCAATACGAGATAAACATTTTATTGGGATGGGATGAAGAAGGACATTCGGGGCATTCATCTCGAAGTGCATGAACTTTCAGTTGGTAAAGGCAAAGGAGAAGAAGCCATGTGTTTTGCTGCAATTGCTTGACATTCTCGAGTGGAAATGGGAGCAAGTTTTGGTGGACTTCATCAATGATTTGCAAAGGACCAGGGGAGGGTATAGTAATATTCGGGTCATAGTCGATAGATTAACGATAGTGCTCGATTCATTCCCATCAAATCTAGTAGGATGACATCCAAATTAGTCAAGTTGTATGTGATGTGGGTTATACGATTCCACGATGTGCCGAAGAGCATTGTGAGCGACTGAGACCCTTTATTCACTAGCTGGTTTTGGAAGAGTTTCCAAGAGGTATTGGGGATGGAGCTGCATCTCAATACTGCTTATCAGCCACAAATAGATGTGTAGATCGAGAGGGTGATTCATATTTTGGAGGATCACTTGCGAGCTTGCATTCTCAATTTTGGCGGCTCGTGGGATGTCATTTGCATTTAGTAGAGTTTACGTACAACAACATTTATCAATCCAACATTGGTATGGCACTATTTGAGGCCTTATACGGCCGACCGTGCAACACTCCTTTTTGTTAAAGGGAAGTGGGTGACAAACTAATACTTGGGCCAGATATTATTGGAGAGACTTCGGAGAAGATCGAGATCATTCGGCAATGAACAAAAGCGGCTTCGGACAGATAAAAGAACTTAGCTAATAGGAGAAGACGTGATTTAGACTTCTTCATCGATGATAAGATGTTTGTCATGATCTCTCTGCTGAAGAACTATAACACTCCACCTCTATGTCCATACTATCCATTAGTATCCTTGGGAAATACTGTTAGATAATATGGGTAATCGGGCTATATGGGGTACACATGTGAATATTCCCTTGGGCTAACACTAATATGTATCTCAAAAATCTTAAACAACTCACATAAACGTACACAATACCGGCACAAAATGACAAACATGTGTGCCTCCAGAATAGAACAATACACAATATAGAATAAATAAATGATAGATAACAAAGAGTCACTAACGCAGTGATATATATAATACAGATATTTACACGTTTGAGTGGGATATAAAATGAGTCAAACTCGCACGAACATAAAATAAACAATCTTCCATCAATATCCAACATATTATCTGACATGTATGAGGTAAAACAACATGCAATAATATACAATAATAATCTATCCTCCATCTATGCCCAACATCCATAATTTGGTCTCTTCTTCCCTAAACCTATAATATCTATCTAGGACAGACCCAAGTATTATATAAATAACACCCGGGTCAGACTATGTCTAGAATGTAGATGTCGATATAAAATAACTTCTGGCATGGTAAAAATAAGTGCAACACAAGTGGCACGTGCATAACCTAAGTGTTATCATATCGCAAAAACAATGCGCAAAAAACCCATTTCTAGGCAAAGTAATTAACACACCAAATGGGCATATAATCAAGTGGGTGATGCAAACATGATCTAACTAAAATCAAATTTAGAACTCAACAACAATACCTGACATGCTCTCGACAATGCTCTTGATTATCATTGGAACATTTGTGGGGGTCTCACATGCCTCTAGACCTTGCTACTAAAATAGGAAATCATTCAGAGTTGTTGTTTATGAGATATGGATCATTCTTTGTCGTATTTGGGTTGCTTGCTGAGTTACACAGATCGTTAGGAACAATCGGCATAAAATGATCGGTATTACTTGAACTTGAGAATTTTGACCTATGATCATTTTTGTGGGCTCCACCTTTCAATATATTCATCCCTGAAAGTTCAAGCGAATCAGCCTTATGGTTTTTGAGATATTGATCGATCTTTGCTGATTTGAGCTATTATATGGATCGTTCCCGATTGATCCATATAAATCCTTGCTTTATCCGTAACTCGAGCATATGAACTCCGAACGACTTAAAATTTGAAATGTAGCTTCATGTGGCTATGCCTGTCACTCTTTAATGATGGCACCTTGATTGGGCCTCGGTCCGAATCTGCTCAACCATCGTCCATAGTATCGTATACAACTGATTCTCAAGTCTGGTAACCATTTGTTTCTAGCCAAGTTGATGATATCACAGCCTTGCAAAAGATGGGATAACAGATACTAATGTTTATATCAAGCTATATATACTATATAGTGTAGGATATTAGACAAGTATTGATTAAGAAGAGTGTACAGTATCAAGGACAAAATAAAGAGGCTGGTATAAAGATTCAAGAGTTAGAGATTGAAGACTCATGAGTATTCAATATTCAAGTTACCCAGATAAGGTATAGAGTCATAGATTATTTTGTTAAAACCCTGATAGCACTATTTTGACCTTATCCTCTTCATTTTTTTTCTTAAAATGTATTTTAAAATATATTCTCTCATTGTAATGATTCTTTTTTTCAAAATGATTTTTCAAACAGCTTTTAAAAATAGCCTTCAAATGATTTCTAGATTTTTACAAGACTGTTATATTTTGATTAAATAATTCTTTAAGTATTTTATATACCTTAACCTATTAAACTTTGATATAGTTTTAGTTTTTCGTTTTCTAAATAATTAAAATATATCAAAGTATGTTTTTGACATTTAATAATAGTTTAATTTTAAAATATATTCACTTACTTTTCATATATATTGTTTTTATATTATTTTTATTCCATTATATATATTAAAATATTTCAAAATTATTTTATAAAGATTTTTTAAGTTTTATTATGATACGGTTAAATGAATTTACAAAGTATCAAAATATTTTACAAAACTTAAGATTTTCAAAACAATTTAAAATAAAGTGTCCTTCAAAATACAGAGGGATATGCCGACATATCCTATACATGTATGTCGACATATAGATCGAAAATTTCAAAATTCAAATCTTTAATGGAAGTGTCTTTATGTCTTGTCTCTTTGCGAATGGGCATGACTATTGTTTCTTTATAAATAGGGGTTAAACTAACAAATTTTTATTGACTACTTTCTCTTATTTTCTATCCTTTATTGTTCTCTTGAATTCTAAAGGAAAACCTACTCAATATATTCTCAAATTCAATTAGAATCAAATTCAAACTCTATTGATTTGATTCTTTATTGATTACTCTCTAGTTTCTCTCATCTCTCTCACTCAAACAAGATCAAATGCCATTCAATAGGTTATAGGGTTATTTGTATTCAAGATACTATAAACGTTTTATTCAGGACTTTTCTAAGGTAGTAGATCCATTAACCAACTTGACGAAGAAGAATCAAACTTTTGTTTAGGACATGATGTGCAAGCACAATTCGTGAGTCTGAAGGAGAGGTTGACGAGCACATCGATGTTAGTCATTCCGAGCGGGAATGAGGAGATGATAGTATATACAAATCAATGTGATACTGGACTTGGTGCGGTGTTTATGCAAAGGGGAAAGTTTGTCGCCTATGCTAGTCGAGAGCTGAAACCGCATGAGCCAATTTGATGATATCACGGCTTTGCCAAAAGATGGGATAACATTGTAACGACCCCGGATTTTAATTAAATTTAAATTGATAATTAATTGAATTTTTGAATAAAATTTGTAAAATTAATTGATAAATTGTTGCGAGTTTCCCCGAATTCGAATAAATTCTGTATAAATCATTTAAATTTAAAATATTGTATATAAATGTGAATGTATATATATATATATTTGGGCATATATGAGTAAATTTGAAATTATATATATATATATATATTTGATTTGAATTTAAATCGTAAATAAATGGTTTAAAAATAAAAATACAAATTATATAAGATAAAATATAAAAGTAACCCATTGGCTAAAATTTAACAACAGATTAAAATATAGAAATTATTTATATTACAAATTAATAAGACTAAAGAAAAAGAAAAGAAAATAAAAATATATAAGATATAAAAGTATAAAGTAAATACATTGGATAAAATCTAATAACATAAACTAAATTAGAAATTAATATATAAAAAGATAAGTTATAAAAATAAAATAAAATAAATACATAAATAAATTATAACAACATACTAACTCTAAAAATTCATTTATATTACAAAATTATAAGTATAAGAAGAAAAATAAAATACAATCAAATATGAACAAAATATGGATAAACAAAAGAAGAAACACATATAAATATCTATGTACATTTAAATATATAAAGGATAAATATGAAAGAAACAAAACCAAATACATATGAAAATATGAAACAAGTAAACAAACAAACAAATACATACTCATGAACCACTTGCCAAATGAAGAAACAAACATATACATTCAAAAAGAAATACAAATATATATATAAAGTGTGAGGCTTGCTAAGGAAGCCACCAATTATCTCAAACATGTACAACTGAAATGAAAGCAAATATATAAGTTGTACAATGCTAATTAATGCAGCACCCAAATTGTTCTTATCAGCAAGCAAAACAAAGGAAAAATCTCTGCTAAGAATGTGTACAAACAAATAATTTTTTATCAACTTGAACAAATATATGTGTACACTGTAAACTTCATTTCACTTGAACAACAAATTCGTTTCAGTTGCCTCCATTAAAACTAAGAAAAACCAAAGTAATATCACTTTATAATCAAACAAACATCCACTTAAAACATCAAAGCAATCAAAGAAGGCCTGGGATCAAGAAGAAAAGTTCCAGCTAGCAACTTCAACCCAGATTTTCGACTTTGCAAATTTAAGAAAGACTTCAACTTTAATCTGAAAACTCTGGAATCAAGATGTGGAAGGTGAGTAACAACTAATGATTTCAAACTTGAATATATATCTTGCAAATGCTCTGTGTATATGCATCAGTGATTGCTTTCTTCTTCTCTGTTTAGTTCCAGAGTATCAAAACAACAAGAAAATTCCATGTCTTCGTTTCTAATCCATATCAGGCTTCAGTTTCAAAACAAAATAGTTGTATTTAAGTATGGGTTATAATCTAAAAATGGTTTCGTGAAGTATAAATGTATACAGAATGAAAAATCAAATTTTTACAGTGGTAACTTCATTTTTTGGAAATTTCAAACCTCACGAAACATTGATTCAAGAATATTACTTGAATCCTTATTGAAAGTTATGATTTTTAAGCTTGGTTTGATGATTTTTAAGCAACTTTATTAAGAGCAGTTTGTTTTTGCTCGAAAATTGAATTTTAACCAATTTCCGACGACACGTTGATCTGGGGGTGTCGGGGTTGCGCGTGGAGGTGGACGAGCCTACGGTGGTGGTAGGAAAAATAGTCGGAGGTGGCGAAGATGACGGTGGCGACAGCGGCGTAGGATTTTAGTTTGTAAACCTAGTTTTTGAGTGGAGAGGAAACTTGTGCCTCACGCCTTCGTTCGAGCATCGAGTTGCTCGAGATTTTGGGTAATGGTGGCTATAGGGTTGACGAAGTCGAGGCCGGAGTCTCGAGTCGTTTAGTGGTCGGAGCTGTGGAGACGTGGCGTTGACAGGTTGTGGGTTGTGATGGTTTGGTGGTTCTAGGTTTTAAGCTCGAACTCGAATTTCGATTTCGAGGTGATGGAGTGGTTCGAATAATCAGAGGGTGTTCTGGAGTTGATCGTCGATGTGCTCGACGTCGTGACGATGACCGACGTTGGTCGGAGCCACTATGCACGTGCACGAGCACTTTGTGCCTGGGTGTTTTGTTTTGCCTTGGAAGAATTAGTGATTTCTCACGTCGTACTCGAGTAATTTGAGTTGTTTACTCGAAGCAAAATGGTCAAGCTCGGGTCAAAATTTTGTTACAGGCTTTCAACCTGAACTGTTTCTGTTTTGGAATTTTAAAACTAAATTTAAATTTTAATCAAGTTTTTAAAAGCTGAGTTTAAATCAAAAAATGTAAATATAGATTCAAGTTTGAATTGGAACTTAGTTTGTAAATAAGTAAAGTTTTAAATTCAATTTGTTTTAATAATTTAAAAGCAATTAAATGTAGTGGAGGAATTTGAATTTAAAATGGACTTAGAAATTGTAAATGGAAAAATTTAAACAAGTTGAATTTAAAAGTAAAACCTGAAATAAATTTTAAATCAGATTTTAAGATTTTGGAAATTAATTTTAATTTTATAACTTAAGTGTTGCAATAAGTTAAATATGTTAAAGTTAAAGAGAAAATTGATTTTAAACTCTTTAAAATTTCTTTTGTAATAAATTGTTACTTTAATATGTAAATTTAAAAATGTTAGGAAATTTCGTTTTAAACTTATTTAAAGATGAATAAGAATTCATTTCAACCTTGAATTTAAATTGAAATTTAAAAGGAAACTTGAAAACAATGTTTTAAACATCTTCTAAATAATCATTAAATCATAAATATGAAGGCGTTACCTTAAGTAACAGAGATTAATAATTTATAATTCATTAATTAATGGGTTCTCAATGGTTAATTAATTTATAATAATGATTAATATAAGTAAATTTCTTTAGAAAAGTAATTAAAGGAATTTAATAGTTAATAAAGGTTATTAACTAAGATTATTTAAATAAATAATCAATGTGATTAAATTTAACAATAGATTTAGATTAATTAATTTGATAAGAACCATTTGTGGAATTGTTAAGTGTAATTACTTAATGTAAGTAATTAAGGAATTAATTTTTTAGTGTGATTAATTGAGTTAATTTGATTAGTTCGAGTTATTTTCTTAATTTTAATTTAGAATAATCACTTGACAAATTAGAAGTATAATTACTTAGAGAAGTAATTAATGGATGATGACTAGACATAATTAATGGAATGATGATTTATGATTTGAATTAGTAATCAAGGGGTTAACTAAGTTAATTTATTAAAGAATTAACAAATAATTGTGATTAATTAAGATTAATTTAATAATTAAAGATTAATCGATTCATTAATTAAGAATGATTAGTTAATAATTAAAGGTTAACTAATAAATGATGAAAGGGAATTTATTTCAAATAATTTGTAATTAACTTTTGATAATTAACATGGATTAATAATTGATACATCTGATTTAAATTAATCAGTTGACTAATAGGTTTACTTGTGAATGTTTGGACTTGACTGGATGATTGAATTGTTGATATTTCTGATCTGTAATGCTTTGTGATATATTTTGATTTGTGTGTGATCTGTACTGTTGTGATTTATCTAGGATGAATGTAAATTATTATCTGTGACTTATATATCTGTGATCTGTAAATAAAAGATAAGCGTTATAGTTTATACCGCTTATCAACTATAATTCTGTATTCTGATCTGTGATGATTGAATGATGTTGCACTACTGTGTGAAACCCCTGTACTACACCATACACACACAAATATGAATTTCACGTGGAAATCAATTAAGTCGCAGATTTTTGACAATTTTAAAGTTTGAATTCTTGAATCCAAATAGTTTTGGAAATTGGAATTGAGAGCTTTGTAAATGAGTTTCAAATGTAAAAGTTATTTTAAATAACTTGGTAAAACTTTGAAATCAAAATAATTTGATTTAAAAAAAAATTTGAATTCAATATTTGGAATTGAATTCAACGATTTGGGAAACTAATTGTTTTCAACTGATAAAAGCTCTCATGTAAAAATGAAAATGAATTTCCAATTTGAATTAAAGGAATTTCAAGTTTGAATTGAAGATGGTTTTCCAAGTTACGAATAAATCCTTGGAAATGATTTTGAAGGCTATAAGTTAAATCTTTAATATAAAGATTCGATGAGTTAATCCAATTGAGACGGAAATCGATTTGAAAATCTATGAATGTATCTTTGTGAAACTGGGTGAGCTTTGTGAATTAAATCTTTTTGTGTAAAAGATTAGAAATGGTAATGTGTTTAAAACATTTAAAGAGGAAATTTGGATAATATGTTGTGACTTAATTGAAATTCCATTATCCATATGTTTTTAAATATTGCGCTCATTATTCGGTTTAGCCAGGAGAGGACCTTTGTGTCATACAACCCATTCCGAATAATGATACGTTGTATATGGATAACAATTGAACACCGGTGGTGAAGACCGGATATTTGTGAAAACGATAGGATAACCTATCAATTGTCTCTGCACCGAGTAGCGCCCAGTATAGATATTCCTTAAGTGATGGGAAGTTTGATCGGGATTGTGAATACTCGGATTGCAAGGGCTTCTTTGGAAGTGCCTTCGGTTCTGTTCGAAACCGGAACAGACTTGTATGACTGTATGTCTGACATTACACTTTGAGATATAAAGCTGATTTCTTTCAAATACATTCCTGTTTGGTGGCGGAGATTTATTCTCTTAGCTTAACACCCTTCTCTGAGACGTACGAGCTTAGAGGTTATGTAGTTGAAGGTTATCAGTGATATACTCCCAATTTGGTAGTGTGGCATGCTGAGTGCTGCTGTGTGTTGTTGATCAAAGCATGGATTTGTGAAAAAGCGTAGCTTTGTGGACGAGACCTCATCGGACCTCACGACCCAAAAATGGTCGAAACAGGAAAGATGCAGCAAGGTTATGAGGGTCTCTCCCTTTAGGGTATGTCATTTCCTTCTGGAAAAAGGTGGTATCATGGTATGGAGCCCAGATGCTTTACCTGTGTGGTTGCATCAATCTCATTTACTGTGTGGTTGTTGATTTGTGATCGAGGGCCCTCGGATAAAGGTCCCAAAGGACCGTGGGGTGGCATACTCGAGTAGTAGTTACCTAGTTACAGAGGTAACCCGGGCATGTGTTGGCAGAGATCCGGGTAGGTTCTTGGGACGTCCCTCCAGAGGCGTACCCATGTGGCAGTAGGAAGTTCCTTAGCTTGACCATTTGTTGGAAATCCAATTCCCAATACGGACCCAGTACGGTTTTAGTTGTAGAACCTGCCATTTACTTATGGTGGTCACCACTGTTTAGATGGTAGCTATAGTAGGCATAGTTCGAAATGTCTATGCTGTCTAAGATTAATATTATACTTTCGAGATGTTTTCCACTATGCACTAATAATAATAATCGAATGATTTTGCGTAGTAAGCATTTTTGAGTATCATAAGGAGAAATCTCCTCCAATTCTGCGTTTGCATTGTGTGTGTGGCGGGAGGCCTTATGGTAGTTTCATTTTCCAAAAAGCATTGTGAATTTCAATTTTACTTTGTTTTCCAAAGCCAACTGTTTTTGTTACTCACACCAGTCCCATGACTGACTCGGAGTTTATTGTTCCCTTCCTAAACTCTGGGTGCCCATAAATTTCCACACGGGCAGTCTAGAGTTGGGTTTTTCAAATAGTCAGGTTTATAGATTAGTTGGAGCTAGTTAAGTTTTTGGAGTTCACGCACGACTGACCTTGCTTCTCTTGGTGCAACGTGATGGTGGTTCGAGCTGATGTTGGAGTTGTTGGACTCATTCTCTTTTGAGGATCATTTGGAGTTATCACTTCTGTTTTCCGCTGTATCATTATTTATCTCTGATATTCTTGTATCATATTAATATCATTGTTGTATATCATTCTGGATATTGTATTCATTGGAGTTGTATATGATATCATTGTTTTCTTTATTCCGCTATGTTGTTATACTTACTGTGTTATAAGCTCCGGTGAGCCAGATTCAGCGTTTGAATCTACGGCATCTTGAGTACAAGTGAAGTACGGGTGCCGATTTTCGAAGGCCGAGTCAGGGTCTTCACAACATATACTAATGTTTATATCAAGCTATATATAGTATATAGTGCAGGATATTAGACAAGTATTGATTAAGAAGTGTGTACAGTAACAAGAGAAAAATCAAGAGGCTGGTATAAAGATTCTAGAGTTAAAGATTGAAGACTCATGAGTATTGAAGATTGAAGTTATCCAGATAAGTCATAGAGTCAAAGATTATTTTGTTAAAAATATGATAGTCACTTCTTTGATCTAATCTCTCTTCATTTTTTTTCTTAAAATATATTTTAAAATATATTCTTGGATTTTAATGATTCTTGTTTTCAAACTGATTTTTCAGACAGCTTTTAAAAATAGCCTCAAATGATTTCTAGCTTTTTACAAGATTGTTATATTCTGAATAAATAAGTTTTCAAGTATATTGTATACCTTAGTCTATTATACTTTGATATAGTTTTAATTTTATGTTTTCTAAATAATTAAAATATATCAAAGTATGTTTTTGACATTTAATAGTAGTTTAATTTTAGAATATATTCAGTTATATTTCATATATATTGGTTTTATATTATTTTTAATCCTTTATATATATTAAGATATTTCAAAATTATTTTATGAAGATTTCTTAAGTTTTATTATGATATGATTAAATGAATTTACAAAGTATCAAAATATTTTACAAAACTTATGATTTTCAAAACAATTTAAAATAAAGCGTCTTTCAAAATACAAAGGGATATGTCGACATATCCTATATATGTATATCGACATATAGACCGAAAATTTCAAAATTCAAATTTTGAATGGAAGTGTCTTTTTGTCTTGTCTCTTCGTGAATGGTCTTGACTGTTGTTTCTTTATAAATAGGGGTTAAACCAACGAATTTTTATTAACTACTTTCTCATATTTTCTCTCCTTTTTTGTTCTCTTGAATTCTAAAAGAAAATCTACTCAAAATATTCTCAAATTCAATCAGAATCAAATTCAAACTCTATTGATTTGATTCTCTGTTTCTTACTCTCTAATTTCTCTCATCTCTCACACTCAAACCAGATCAAATGCCATTCAAGAGGTTATATGGTCAATTGTATTCAAGATCAAAGATCAGAGTCTGTAAAACTCTATCAAATCATATTGTTATACTCTTGGATGTGATTGTAGCCCATGTAAATCAATTGGGTATGCTTGGTTACCTAGAAATTCAAGTGGATGTGCTTGTGGCCTGTGTAAATCAAGTGAGTCTACCCAAAGATCGAAAATTCTGGAGGGTGTGTCTCATAGCCTTGAAATCGAGATTGTATTTGCATTGCTTTTTGAAATGAAATCTGTATAAGGAATTGTACAGGACTGGATGTAGGGTAACTTCGAACCAGTATAATATCTAGGTGTGTTCTTTCCCTTTTACTTTTACTACATTTATATCTATTTGTGTTTAAATCTATGATTGCTAATTGCACATTTTAAACTATAATCTCAAAAGAATTCAAATAGAATTATAAAAATTAGAAAACACTATTCATGTCTCCTGTAGTGTTAAATTAGCCTTAAGATCCCTATTCCGCAAACTCACAAGAAGTTTCATTGATTTGGCAGGATACTAAACGTTTTATTTAAGACTTCTCTAAGGTAGCAGAGCCATTAATCAACTTGACAAAGAAAAATCAAACTTATGTTTAGGACATGATGTGCAAGCACACATTCGTGAGTCTGAAGGAGAGGTTCACGAGCACATCAGTTTAGTCATTTCGAGCGGGAATGAGGAGCTGACAGTATATACAAACGGCTATGATACTGGACTTGGTGCGGTGTTGATACAATGGAGAAATTTTGTCGTCTACGCTAGTCCATAACGGAAACCGTATGAGAGGAAGTATCCGACTCACGATTTGTAATTGACGGCGATACGCTTTTAAAATATGGAGGCGTTATTTTCTTTGTGATAGGTTCAAGTTGTATACGGACCACAATTCGTTGAAGTATCCGTTCTTCCAAAGGAATCTTAACCTTCGTCCGTAGCAATTGTTAGAGTTTCTAACCTCCTATAACTTTGAAATTTCCTATATGCCAAGTAATGGAAATGCAGTTGCTGATGTATTAAGTATGAGACATGCTAGCTTGGAAGCGATGTTCCTAGAGTGGAAGCAGTTGGATTTTATCGCTAGTTATGATTTAGACCTCGATGTAAGCTAAAGCTAAAAGTGTTGGCTAGCTTGATGATCTGATCTACCTTGATTGAGCGGATCAGCGTTAGTCAAATTCTGAGGAGATGAAGCAACATGGACTCGACCATGATGGTTGGCTTCGAAAGGACGGTAAATTATTTATTCCTAACATCGATGGGTTAAAGGATGAGGTACTACACAAATGTTGGTATTCAAGATTGACTATGCATCTCGAGGGAAATAAAATGTACCACAATACAAGACAAACATTTTATTAGGATGGGATGAAGAAGGACATTGGGGGCATTCATCTCGAAGTGCATGAACTGTTAGTTGATAAAGGCAGAGGAGATGAAGCTAAGTGGTTTGCTACAATTGCTCGACATTCTCGAGTGGAAATAGGAGCAATTTTCGGTGGAATTCACCGATGTATTGCAAAGGACCATGGGAGGGTAATAACATTTGGGTCATAGTTCATAGATTGATGATAGTGCTCGATTCATTCCTGTCAAGTCTAATAGGATGACATTCAAATTGTTCGAGTTGTATGTGATGTGGGTTGTACGATTCCACGATGTGCCTAAGAGCATTGTGAGCGACTGAGACCCTTTGTTCACTAGCGGGTTTTGGAAGGGCTTACAAGAGGCATTGGGGATGGAGCTGCATCTTAGTACTGCTTATCAGCCACAAACAGATGTATGGACTGAAAGCGTGAATCATATTTTGGAGGATCTCTTGCGAGCTTGCATTCTCAATTTTGGCGACTCGTGGGATGTCATTTGCATTTAGTAGAGTTTGTATACAACAACAGTTATCAATCCATCATCGGTATGACACTATTTGAGGCGTTATATGGCCGATCGTGCAACACTCCATTATGTTAGAGGTAAGTGGGTGACAAAATAATACTTGGGCCAGATATTATTGGAGAGATTTCAGAGAAGATCGAGATCATTCGGCAATGAATGAAAGCTGCTTAGGACAGATAGAAGAACTTAGCTAATAGGAGAAGATGTGATTTAGAGTTCTTCATCGACGATATGCTATTTGCCATGATCTCTCTACTGAAGAACTATAACACTCCACCTCTATGTCCATGCTATCCATGAGTATCATTGGGAAATACTATCAGATAATATAGAGAATCGAGATGTATGGGGTATACATGTGAATATTCCCTTGGGCTAACACCAGTACGTATCTCAAAAATCATAAACAACTCACATAAACGTACACAGTACTGGCATAAAACAATAAACATGTGTGCTTTCAAAATAGAACAATACACAATATATAATAAATAAATGATAGAGAATAAAAAGTCAATAACGTAGCGATAATATATAATACAGATATATACAAATTTGAGTGGGATATAAAATGAGTCAAACTCACACGATCATAATATAGACAATCTTCCATCAATATCCAGCACAGTATCTGACGTGCATGAGGTAATACAACATGCAATAATAAACAATAATAATCTATCCTCCATCTACGCCCAACATCCACAATCTGGTCTCTTCGTCCCTGAATCTATAATATCTTTCTAGGACAGACCCGAGTATTATATAAATAACACACGGGTCAAACTATGTCTAGAATGTAGATGTCAATATAAAATAACTTCTGGCATGGTATAAACAAGTGCAACACAAGTGGCACATGCATATCCCAAGTGTTATCATATCGCAAAACCATGCGCAAAAAACCCATTTCTAGGCAAAATCAATTAACACACCAAGTGGGCATATAATGAAGTGGGTGATATAAACATAATCTAACTACAATCAAATTTAAAAATAAAAAACAATACATGACATGCTCTCAGCAATGCCCTTGTTTATCATGCGATCATTTGTGGGGGGTCCCAGATGCCTCTAGACCTTTCTCCTAAAAAATGAAATCATTCTGAGTTGTCATTTTTGAGATATGGATCAATCTTTGTCGTATTTTAGTTGCTTGCCGAGTTACACAGATTTTTGGGAACAATCGACATAAAACGATTGGTATTACTTGAATATGAGAATTTTGACCTGCGATCATTTTTGTTGGCTCCACCTTTCAATATATACATGCCCAGAAGTTTCAAGTGAATTAGCCTTGTGGATATTGAGATATCGATCGATCTTTGCTGATTTGAGCTGTTATATGGATCGTTCCCGATTGATCCGTATAAATCCTTGCTTTGTCCGTAACTCGAACATATGAACTCCAAACGACTTGAAATTTGGAATGTAGCTTCATGGGGCTATGCTTGTCGCTCCATAATGATTGTACTTGATAGGGCCTCGGTCCGAATCTGCTCGACCATCGTCCATAGTATCGTATACAACTGATTCCCAGGGCTGGTAACCATCCGTTTCTAGCCAAGTTGTTGATATCACGGCCTTGCCAAAAGATGGGATAGCAGATACTAATGTTTATATCAAGCTATATATAGTATACAACGCAGGATATTAGACAAGTATTGACTAAGAAGAGTGTACAGTATCAAGTGAAAAATCAAGAGGTTGGTATAATGATTCAAGAGTTAAGTTATCCAGACAAGTTGTAGAGTCATAGATTATTTTGTTAAAACCTTGATAGCACTTATTTGATCTTATCTCTCTTCATTTTTTTCTTTCAAACGTATTTTAAAACATATTCATGGATTTTAATGATTCTTTTTTTCAAAATGATTTTTCAAACAGCTTTTAAAATAGCCTTTAAATGATTTCTAACTTTTTACAAGATTGTTATATTTTGAATAAATGAGTTTTTAAGTATTTTGTGTACCTTAATCTATTATACTTTAATATAGTTTTAGTTTTATGTTTTCTAAATAATTAAAATATTTCAAAATATGTTTCTGACATTTAATAATAGTTTAATTTTAAAATATATTCACTTATAATTCATATATATTGTTTGTATATTATCTTTAATCCTTTATATATATTAAAATATTTCAAAATTATTTTATAAAGTTTTCTTTAGTTTTATTATGATATAATTAAATGAATTTACAAAGTATCAAAATATGTTACAAAACTTAATATTTTCAAAACAATTTAAAATAAAGTGTCTTTCAAAATACAAATAGATATGTCGACATATCCCATACATGTATGTCAACATATAGACCGAAAATTTCAAAATTCAAATTTTGAATGGAAGTGCCTTTTTGTCTTATCTCTTCGCGAATGGACATGATTGTTGTTTCTTTATAAATAGGAGTTAAGCCAATGAATTTTTATTAACTACTTTCTTGTATTTTCTCTCCTTTTTAATTCTCTTGAATTCTAAAAGAAAATCTACTCAAAATATTCTCAAATTCAATTAGAATCAAATTCAAACTCTATTGATTTGATTCTCTATTGATTACTCTCTTATTTCTCTCATCTCTCTTACTCAAACAAGATCAAATGCCATTCAAGAGGTTATAGGGTCATTTTTATTCAAGATCGAAGATCCGAGTCTGTAAACTCTATCAAATCATACTGTTATACTCTTGGATGTGTTTTTAGCCCATGTAAATTAATTAGGTATGCTTGGTGACTTGGAAATTCAAGTGGATGTGCTTGTGGTCCGTGTAAATCAAAGGAGTCTATCCAGAGCTCGAAAAGTCTAGAGGATGTGTCTCATAGCCTTAAAATCGAGATTGTTATTGCATTGCTTTTTGAAAAGAAGTCTGTATAAGAAATTGTACAATGGGAGTGGATGTAGAATAACTTCGAACCAATATAATATCTTGGGTGTTATTTCCCTTTTACTTTTACCACATTTTTATTTATTTGTGTCTGAATCTGTGATTTCTAATTACACATTTTAAACTATGATCTCGAAAGAATTCAAATATAAATATTAGAAAACACTATTCACCTCTCCTCTAGTGTTAAATTAGCCTTAAGATCCCTATTCTGCAAACTCATAAGAAGTTTCATTGATCTAGCGGGATACTATAAACTATTTATTCAGGACTTCTCTAAGGTAGCAGAGCCATTAACCAACTTGACGAAGAAGAATCAAACTTTTGTTTAGAAAATGATATGCAAGCACACATTCGTGAGTCTAAAGGAGAGGTTGACGAGCACATCAGTACTAGTCATTCCAAGATGGAATGAGGAGCTGACAGTATATACAAAGGCTTATGACACTGGACTTGGTGCGGTGTTGATGCAAAGGGAAAGTTTGTCGCCTACGCTAGTCGACAGCTGAAACTGCATGAGAGGAAGTATCCAACTCATGATTTGTAATTAGCAGCAATACTATTCGCTTTAAAAATATGGAGGCATTATTTTATTGGTGAGAGGTTCGAGTTGTATACGGATCACAAGTCGTTGAAGTGTCTGTTCTTCCAAAAGAATCTTAACCTTCGTCGGCAGTAATGGTTAGAGTTTCTAATCTCCTATAACTTTGACATTTCCTATATGCCAAGTAATGGAAATGCAGTCGCTGATGTATTGAGTATGAGACATGCTAGCTTGGAAGCGATGTTCCTAGAGTGGAAGCAGTTGTATTTTGTCGCTGGTTACGATTTAGACTTCGATGTGAACTAAAGTCGGAAGTGTTGGCTAGCTTGATGATCTGACCTACCTTGATTGAGCAGATCAGTATTAGTCAGATGCAAGATGCTAGGCTTGACGAGATCATGGAGAAGATAGGGGAAGGGGTATAGCCTGAGGAGATGAAGCAATATGGACTCGACCGTGATGGTTGGCTTCGAAAGGATGGTAAATTATTTATTCCTGACTTCGATGGGTTGAGAAATGAGGTACTACACTGATGTCATTATTCAAGATTGACTATACATCTCGAGGGCAATAAATTGTACCGTAATACGAGACAAACATTTTATTGGAATGGGATGAAGAAGAACGTTGGGGGAAATCATCTGGAAGTGCATGAACTGTCAGTTTGTAAAGGCAGAGGAGAAGAAGCCAAATAGTTTGCAGCAATTGCTCGACATTCTCGAGCGGAAATGGGTGCAAGTTTTGGTGCACTTCATCGATGTATTGCCAAGGACTAGGGGAGGGTACAATAGCATTTGGGTCATAGTCGATAGATTGACGATAGTGCTCGTTTCATTCATGTCAAGTCTAGTAGGATGACATCCAAATTGGTCGAGTTGTATGTGATGCGAGTTCTATGATTCCATGATGTTTGAAAGAGCATTGTGAGCGACCGAGACCCTTTGTTCACTAGCGGGTTTTGGAAGAGCTTACAAGTGGCATTGGGGATGGAGTTGCATCTCAGTACTGCTTATCAGCCATAAATATATGTGTAGACCGACAGGATGAATCATATTCTAAAGGATGTCTTTCGAGTTTGCATTCTCAATTTTGGTGGCTCGTGGGATGTCATTTGCATTTAGTAGAGTTTGATACAACAACAGTTATCAATCCAGCATCGGTATGGCACTATTTAAGGCGTTATACGGTCGACCTTGCAACACACCTTTATGTTAGAGGGAAGTGGGTGACAAACTAATACTTGGGCCATATATTATTGGAGAGACTTCGAAAAAGATCGAGATCATTTGGCAAGAAACAAAGCTGCTTAGGACAGACATAAGAACTTAGCTAACAAGAGAAGACATGATTTAGAGTTCTTTATCGATGATATGCTATTTGTCATGATCTCTCCGTTGAAGAACTATAACACTCCATCTCTATGTCCATACTATCCATTAGTATCATTGGGAAATACTGTCAGATAATATGAAGAATCAGATTGTATGGGGTACATACATGGATATTCCCTTGGGCTAACACTAGTACGTATCTCAAAAATCATAAACAACGCACATAAATGTATGCAGTATCGGCATAAAACAATAAACATGTGTGCCTATAGAATAGAACAATACATAATATATAATAAATAAACGATAGAGACAAAGAGTCAATAACATAATGATAATATATAATACAGATATATACAAATTTGAGTGGGATATAAAATGAGTCAAAATCGCACGATCATAAATACCCAATCTTCCATCAATATCCAACACAATGTTTGACATGTATAATCTTCCATCAATATCCAACACAGTAACTGAAATGTATGAGGTAATATAACATGCAATAATATATAATAATAATCTATCCTCCATCTATTATGACTAACATCCACAATCTGGTCTCTTCGTCCCTGAACCTATAATATCTGTCTAGGATAGACCCAAGTATTATATAAATAACACACGGGTCAGACTATGTCCAGAATGTAGATGTCAATATAAAATAATGGCATGGTATAGACAAGTGCAACACAAGTGGCACGTGCATATCCCAAGTGCTACCATATCGCAAAAACCATGCATAAAAAACCCATTTCTCGGCAAAGTCAATTAACACACCAAATGGGCATATAATCAAGTGGGTGATACAAACATGATCTAACTACAATAAAATTTAAAACTCAACAACAATACATGACCTGCTCTCAGTAATGCCCTTGATTATCTCTTAGATAATCGTAATATAGACATACCCGGAGTTTGTCGTATATATGTATGCATGTCTGTATGCATGCATACATGTGTATGTATGTATGTATTATGTAATACATAAAAATCATCCAAATCAAACATACACAAAATATAAATATGGCACATCCTTGGTAACCAGTTTATCTCTCAAACGACCATGTAAAAGGCATGTACAAGGTTTTACTCCATACTCTCGGCATCTCTAACTATCATCGACAGCTGTATAATCGATGTATACAGGTTACTTACTTTCAACCTCATAGAATTCGACTTGAATGTATGTATCTATATATCTATGTAACACATAAAAATTATCCAAATCAAACATACATAAAATATAAATTGGCATACCTTTGGTAACCAGTTTATCTCTCAAATAACCGCGTAAAAAATAAGAAAAAGTTTTACTCCATACTCTCAACATCTCTAACCATCATCGATAGCTGTATAATTGATGTGTACAGGTTACACAAATGCATAGACTCTCAGTCTCATAAATAATCCAAGAGATCAATAATTACATAATCATTATCTTGACTTTCAACCTCATAGAATTCGACTTGGCTCTCCGCAAAAGAAATAATCATTCGTTCTCTCAGACCTCTACTGATCCACTTAACTCTCGGTATCATGGATGATAATCAGGAATATCGGTACTATGTGCTCTTGAAATCATAAATATCTATTTCAACATTGATCTGACAAATGATCAGATCGACTGTCAGCTGTAAACTCAATGATCTCATTTAGGTGAATAATTAGGTGTCTATAACATCTTATGCTATCTCATCAATAATAACCAGATGAAAGAATGACAGCTCTCAGCTTGCTCCAGGGGCCTTCCCTACACACTCTCAGTGCTACTCCTATAATCTTAGCTACCTTGATGACCATTGTGATCCATTATGCATCAAGTGCAAGACTACGCTATGGGTTGGTCACCACTATGCAAATGCCCCTAATGGAAATGGACTGCCTAAGTGACATAGAGGCAGTGGTTCTCAGCCGTATACATCAACAGTGTATCATGGATTCGAAGAGCTACCCTGTAATAAGGCCGCTAAGATGGATATTAGCCAATATGTTTACTCCCTGACGTATAATAGGAGAATAATTAGACACACATATGGCTCTCAACCTACATACTCTTAGTGTGCATCACCATAAATATAATAGCTCATGTACTTGACCTTGTTAGAGTGACACCTACTTACGGAAAGTAATCAAACAAAATATCAGCTCAGGCCTCCTATACAACCTGGTATGACCCGTCTGTTTACTCAATGCTCGTAAATTATACTCATCATCGCACAATTATTCTATACAGCAAGTCCAAAAAATAACCGAAGAAATATTATCGAAAGTCTCATACCACACGGTACTATAACTCCATTTATTTTAATTTCTTGTCACACAGAAATGTAAAATAATCAAAACATAAAATTCAATTATTTATTGATTCGGAAGGGGTTTTTAAAATACATTTTCCCAAAATCTTCAAAACAATTTCAATTATAAATTTCCGATCAAAAGAAAATCAATTTATAAAATTTCCATTCTTTCCTTAAAATCCCTTTTCAATTCCATAAATAAATATTTGCAACCGTCATGTTTTATTACAAGGAAAATATAAAAATTAAACTTCATTCAATTTCAAATCCTTTAAACTTCTCTTATGGAATAATTTGTAAGCTTTGAAATTATTCATCAATGATAATAATACGAAAAAAGTTTTATAATAATTTTCTTTAACAACAAATTAAATAATTTCATACTCCAATCAAAATAATTTCCAGAAACCAAAATATGAGATTCCATAACCGATGTGTTTAAAACCCATAGTTATAATTTAAAACCCTTTTAAATTTCCGTAGAAAAATAATTTCTCAATCTAAAGTTCTCTTTTATATCAACACTTCTAAATATTTAACATTAAAATATAAATTTATAAATTATATTATATAACAAAATTACAAAATTTCACTTTTCAAAATAATTTAATTCAAACCTTTTGTAAATATTTCTAAAGGAATTTAAATCTACTTCCCTTTATTTTAACATAATTAAATATGAAAGATAATACTTCCAAAATTATCTTTACAATAACATTTTAAATAGATTTTTATTAATAATAATTTCCATTTAATGAATAAATCTTTATTATTGTCCCAGAATAATATTTTCCAAAACTTCCAATTTATTAAATTCCCATAAATATAAATTCATCACCTTATGATTTCAATTTTAAATTTTTATAAAATCATTTAAATACTTTAATAATCCTAGATAAATAAAAATACATTCATTGTCCACTTATTTAAACAAATATCAAAATCACAACTTTATAATATTTTCTATTAATAATAATGTTTTCCAATATTAAATAAAAACTCATTCCATAAATTCATCTTTTACATCCAAAATATTTTTTTTTTCAAAACTTCACATTTTAATTTATTTGTGTATTTAATAATCAACTAATATCATCATCACGACAACCAATAATTAAGGATATGCAATTCAATTCTCATATAATGCAATCAATATTACCTAATATTCATCACACAACAAACAAATAAAATCAAAGAAAATGGGATCTAGGCTATAGTTTTGAGTTATAGATGTAACTCACTTTGTTAAAGCTTTCTCTTCTCTTCAACAAGCATCTAAAATCTCCAATCCTTACCCAAAACCCTTGTATGAATGCTAACAGCCTTCACTCTCTATCACATGCACATCCAACCATATGAAATGCTCACGTCCTCCGCTTCCTACCTCCGACCTTCACCCTTCATTTCTACACGCATGCAGGCATCATCGCCCCTAGAGGTCATGCACTTCAATCAAGTCGCCATCAACAGTCGCTCGGCCTCCATCGCGTCGCTTGTCAAAGTTGACCTCCTGTCGCCCCCTCACCTATGGCATCAATATCACTGTTTTTATTTCATCGATCGTGATATTAGATTTTAGGATAGAATTAGGGCTAGGGAAAGTAATAACAGGCTTAGCTTGCCAATGAAGATGAGAGGAGAATTCTAGAATAAGGAGGAAGGGGAAATACACTTTTTTTGGTTTTGGGCCTTTAAATTCAAATTCAATCAAGTTTTTATTTTCATTTCATTCCTTTTCTTTTCACAACTCCTTTTTTAATTTATTTGTAAATAAATTTCAGTCTGATTTAAATCAATTTTACACTTATAAAAATATTTCTTGTTCAATTAAAACAATTTAATTCAATTTCAATATATTATTTGAAAAGTAATATATTAATTCAATTCAACTTATTAAGTCTAAATCTTTTATTAATTAGACTTCAAATAGATGCATTTATTTCCAAAATAACAATTAGCAAAATATCAAATTTGAATATTTTATTTTAATTAAACTTATGTAATTAATACAACATAGAAAGCAGGGTTGTTATAGACTTCTCCACTTAAGAAAACTGCATCCTTTTAATTTTTTAAAGGGGAATATCATACACAACTCATACTTCGTCTTCTACTATCTTCTCAAAGCTTACACAATCCTTTATATGGCTTATTCTCTAATACGTTTCATCATATGCTATAATTTCAAATAGATTCAATTAACGACTTTTTATTCTTCACATATGACATATTTTGTGAAAAGTATTCCAAGTGTCAGATTTTTCAAACATTTCGACAGAGTCTCCTTTGTACGAAGAGCGTTTGGAAAAATCAAAGCATAATATAATCACCATATATATATATATCCCAACATGGGCATCTCGGAACATAGGGAAACAATATAATATCATATTATATATCAATATACCATAAAAACGTACATTTTAATTAGCATTTAAGCGAGCTATTTCCGCTTTAACGTGAGCAGAAGCGAGCAACGTTACCAACTAGTAATTCGAAGAAGCATCTTCAGTATTATCTGAACTCAACTTCAAATATGAGCTTCATATAAGGAGGTGTATCAAGTATGCACTTATGTGATGTAAAAGTAAAACAATTTCCATATTTAACCACTTTTCGACAATTCAATTGGAAAAACCAACGAATCAAGTTATGGTTTCTAAAAGTGAATTATTATATAGTCTGTTAGCATTCCAAAACATCTTTCGGATTACAAAAGTATGGACTATTACTCAAGTTACGGAAGGTTTTCCAATGATATATATAGCAAAATTTTAAATTATGTGCAAGCCCACTACCGTAGTTCGCATTTTAGCCTACAAAACCTTACAATTTTGCGAAACACTTAAAATATAAATTGTTGCTTATACTCTTAACTTTCTGGAATGAGTAAAATCGCTGAAATCAAATAAATCCTTTGAAAGTTATGCCTATTTAAGCATAGATCAAGTGCACAAGCATGTTTTTAAGAAAGATGTAGGTGCATATGATTGCACAAACACACGCACAATTGCACATACGCAGCACAACATGTATACAATAGCAAGAATGTGAAACATAATGAAGAAAGAAAACCATGAACATAGAAATAATTTAGAGGCAGGCCCAAATGCAAGTACAGCACAGAAACCAAGTGCACAAACATCTAGAATAAAAATAATGCATAAGACTAGGTGCACATGTGCACCAAACCAAAGCAAAACATAGTACACAAAGGTGCAACCAGAACAACAACAAACACACAACCAAGCTAATGCAGAAAACATGCACTATATTAATTTACAAATAGTTTGATTACTGAGCTTGTAAGGATAAAACTTGGAATTTAAATCAAGTATATTATTCATAATTACAACAATACCACAATTTCCAAAATCTAAAATATAAGAATGCTAAGCTAACCCAAATGAGAGGCACACTCCTAAGTAGAAACAAATAAATATGAGAAAGCTAAGTTTTCCTTTAAGGCACATGCTGTAATATCCTAAAAGATATTGGCTTATAAAGCAAATGACACATCAAACAATGTCAATTTAAAATAATATTAAAAGGATAGATGTTAATGATTCAATGAATAATAAATTAAAAAACCTATGAATTAGAATAAATGCTATTAGTCCTGCTAATCATCATTTTCATTTGTTTACCTACTTTAGTCGACTTTTATATCTTTGAAGAGGAAAACAAAATTGTTTTAGTATTGACATCAAATCCCACTTGCACTGCTATGTAAACATATAGTGTCACATTGCTACCTAGAAAGCTAAAGGGAATCCAGCTTTACACATATTGTAACGACTCAGAATTTTGTCGTTTTGATTTGTGAATATTTGATTAATTTCAAATATTTAATTATTGGTTTTAATAATTAAATAACCCTCTTTAATTTATAACTAATGGTAGAAAATTAATTTTTTTGAATTTGGTTTACAAAAATAATTAGTTAAAAGGTAACTGAAAATGCGACCGGAAAGCTTTTTCAAAAATCCTAATTTTTTATCATCTAAAAGTTGTTAAAAAACTTATAAAACACCTTAATATATTTAAACACACACTTATATAAATAATGGGTACTTAATTAAGTGTGTAAAAGTGTAAATATATGTTTACTTATGATAAGAAATATATATGACAATTTCTATAAGATTTAAATTTTAAAAAAATTATAAATTATAAAATGTCGCACATCATTTCACATCTTAGTACACTTAGGAGCTTTACATGGTGGGTAAAAGGGTTTACCCATGGGCATTGTGTGTAGATCCAAAGGATGGGGAGTATGTGGTGATGTGTTAGAATTTGATTGGAGGGCATTTGTACTTTAGAGCATTTTGGTAATTTTCCAAATGCATTTTGTATAGAACCGTTTCTTCTTTTCCTCTCTCTCTCATTTTCATTTTCATTTCCATTTTTTTCAAACTTCACTTTGTTTTCAGAAGATTTTAAACTTTAATGGCTTCTACTTTAAATTTTCAAGTTTTAAAATAAAAAAATTCTACTTTAAAATCTTTAAAAACTTGTCTAAAACACCTGTTTTTCCTCCTACCTCTCTTCCTTTTTCAATTTCTAGCCCTACACCCTCCTCACCATTATGGTCGAGCCCAAAACCTTCTTGGTTGAGCCCAAGAAGACATAATCCGAGCTCATCTTGCTTTGCTTTGGTCCAAAAATCACTTTTTGACAAAAGATTTACAAAGTTCTAGGCTTTTCTCAAATTTAGAAAGGATTTTGGTTGATTTTGGTGGGAAAACTCTTTTATATTTTGGAAAGATTATATCTTTATGTGTTGCTATGTATATTGTATAATATATTAGTTGGTTGGTTGCATATCCATGTTGTTTGGATGTATATGTCTGGTACTAGTTGTGTTTTGGATTTAATCTTGTGAATCAAAGTCTAAAGTGAAGTGTTTTAGTGCAAAAATGTGATCTTTGGCTATTTTATGATGGTGATATGTTTGTGTAGTTAAAATCATAGATGTGCTGATTATATGCTATATATGTTGGTGAATTTGTCATGTTAAAAAGGCTTGAGATCCCTTTGAAGCAAAAGTCATATTTACAAGTTTTAGCTTTGAAAAATGTTTCTCAAAAATCTAACTTTATTTTAAATTTTGAAAACCCCTTTACGCATGTTTAAAAATGAGTACAAGTTATAGTTAAGTTTGGAAAAGTTTAACTTAGAAGCTAAATCTAAGTTCTGCATCCAAAGTGATAGTCGCTGTGGATGCAGTTCGGAGAAAAATTAATATTTAAAAACTCAAAGTGGTTCTTTTTCTTTAAATATTTTGAAAACTTTTTCAAACACTAATTAAGCACCAAAGTTAAATGTTTTGTAATTAAGTATTAGTTTAATAATTAATTAATTTATTTAATTAAGGATAATTATTAATCATAATTAATAATTAAGTTAAGTAATTAGTATTTAAGTAATTAATTAAGAAGCTAATTATGATTGATTTATTCGGAATATTTTAATTAATGATGGCTTAAATTAGGAGTTAATTAAGAAATAAATTTTACTTAATTAAGTTAATTATCTAATTAATTATTATTTAATTATAGTTGATTAATAAACAATTACTAATCAAGTGGGGTTTAATTTAATAAATCGAATCAGATTTAACTAAGATTTAATTAAGGGTTAATTAAGTTTAAATTAAGGTCTAATTTTGATTTAATAATGATTAATTGAGATTTAAGTTAGTCCTAATTAATAGTTAAAGTAAGATTTAAATATTTAATTAAAGGTTTCTTTTTAAACTCTATTAGTTATATTTTAACTCAACCTTCTTTATAAGTAAACTGATTTTAAATCAAAGGATCTCTTGTCTGTACCATTAAGTAACCATATAGATGTGATTAGGTTATACTAAACTAAACTTGACATCTGTTTAGCATAATAAATCCCCATTATGCTATAACTCTATTGTTTTGATTATGTGGACATCTGTTAACAGAATAAATCCCCGTTCTGCAATAATTGAACTCTATAGATTGTGTGGACATCTATTTAGCAGGACAAATTACCATTTTGCTATTATGTTATGTTGACATGTATCCACCAGTTGGTTTATATTGACATGTTATTCTTTGATTTAGTTATGAATTTTATTTACATATGTGTAGGTTTATGTAAATAACTATTATGTGACTTGGAAGTCAAATTTAATTAAAATGGTAACTTGATTTAGTACCATTGTGGTCACTAAGCCTCCTTTCAAATTTGTAAATTATGGTTTTTAATTTGACTTTAATTCTATATCAATTTGAGGTTAAGTGTTTGTAAATGATTTTGTATGATGTCCAATTGTTTTAATAAAGGTATTTACAAATGATATTTTGTAAATAATATTTGTAAAGGATTTATTTAAAGAAGATTTATAAATGATATTTGTAAATGATATTTTAAAAATGGAATTATAAATGAAGATTTATAAAAGAGTTTATATATTACTTTGGATATTTATAAAAGAGTTCTATAAATGATTTTAAGATATTTATAAACGAGTTTTATAAATGGATTTAGAATTTAAGTAAAGTAGATTTCATGGATGAAAGAGATTTATAAAAAAAATTATTGAAGAAATTTATTAAAAAAATTAAGATTGGATTTCCCTTAACTGACCTTCTTAATTATGACGGTGTGGACAACTGCTCCATGCTTAACACCGAAGGAATAGTGTTTGGGGTTATCCTTTTCCCTAATTAAAATAATTTTGTTTTAATCCTTTTGATATGATTTTGAAATAAGAAATCTTTCATAATGCTTTGTGAATTTACTTACGCCAGTGAGATAAGTATATGAATATTTTGATAAATATTCTGAAAGAGATTTAATAAATGAAAGATTTATTTAAGATAAGGATTAGTGGTTGCTATGTGAAATTAAACCTCTAAATTATTGATTGTTTATTTGATAGTCAAATAACTAACTATTAAATTTGGACCAAAATATAACTCTGGAAATATCTAGAAGAAACACATGAGTTATATGGCACAGTCATCTTCGATGATGTTGTACTGTGAATTTAAATCTCATTTTGTTCTCCAAAGACAAATGATAGGGAGATCCGTCTACTTAAACGGTTAGGGAGTGATCCTTATTACTATGTATTCTCAGATTATTTCCCAAAGAACCAGGATTGAGTTTACCGAAAACCATCGAATGTTGGTTCAAAGAGACCATGACCAGATATGTTATTCGAAAACCACTTCGAACCAACATAAGCATTCGAAAGAAAGACATCTTGAAGATAATTAAAGATGGAGTTCTTTAAAGTATAAGGGCTACTTGCTACTAACTCTGAGGGTGATTCCAAAATGAATGTAGTAGAGGTAGTGCCTTCAGTTTTGTTTAAGCCCAGAACGAACTTGTATGGATGAATGTTGGCATTGCATCTCTACCTGGAGGGTAGTGTTAGCATTCCAAGATGGTTTGCTATATAAAAGAAAATTGTAGTCCCATGCCTCACAACCGGGAAATGAATAAAGCAAGGACATGCCATAGGGCTAAGTGGGTCACTCCCATTAGGGTATGATCATCCCTTATCTAGAGCCGATATCTATATATGCTTCGAGGCCCATTCTGATTGTTGATCAACCAAAGGGTGATCATATTCGGCATTACTCAGTGAGAGGTAGGCGGGTCCTGAGTAACAGTGGTGCAAATTAAGGTAGCCTCTCATGCATTTTATCTAGAGGTGTACGGATTCGGTGGCTAGACCCTTTCCCTTTCATAGTTGGAATCCATTTTCCAATACGAGCCTGCGAACTTGATTGTATACCTATTATGTTGGAATTTAATTAATGTAACGATTTCGACTATGATTCCATATTTATTTTAAAACATAGACATTATGATAATATCACTGAATTTTCATATAAAATGTTTTGGTTATCATAAGGTAAAAACTCGTCTGTGTTTATGTACGGCATGGTCTTACGAGATACCTTTGATTTTAAAAGATTTTATAAGTTATAATAAAATTCCTTGTGATTTGAGTTTCTCATGCTGGTTTTACCAGACCGACCCGGGCATTGTTTTCTTATAATGCTCAGGTCATACCTGAGCATGTTTTCAGATTAGCTATGGATGCTTTGGAGTTCAAGAGGTGAGCTGGATACCCAAGACATACTTCCATATTTTTTATATTTTCTTCTGTTTGTTATCGATTAGATATCAGCAGTTGTGAGAGTAAGTTGTTATAACTGCCCAAGCTGATAATAGGTTAGTGTACTCTGATATTGTATGTATATTAAAGTTCTTTCTTTCTGTAAAAACCTGATTTATATATTATATGTTACTTGTCACGTTTTTGTGATATTCTATTCTATCTTTTCTTTCTTCCACCCTTAATGACCTGTCTTTTGGACGACTAAATGATTGTCACACGAACACCGAGGATGTATTAAGTGCCGTCTTTAGTAGTAAGAAAGAAAGGTTGTTACACATATACAGTGAAGACTATGCTCAAGAATAAAACCATTTATTGTCTTATAGTGATCTAAATTCTTGGAGGTTCAATCTTTCTTCTTAGGTAGAATTTTGGTGTGTATATATGAAGCATCTTCCTGATGTTAAATCAAAATTTATCAGAATACAGTATTACATTTATACCAGATATAAATATTTTAAGTAAAGATTGAGTTAGTTAACTCACCAAACCATAATACATCAGATAGATTCAAAAAAATTCATGGTAATTAAAATCTAGATTATTACATATAAATACATTTTCAATAATCAATTAACATTTTTATTCGTTTAATGAATTTTATCTTATGAGACGATTTCAGACATTTTCCCATAGTATATTTATTTTATTTTTCTCTTTAGAAAATTTACCTTTAACTCAAAAAATATATTATACATCTGTACATATATTTCATTGAATAATTCTTTTAACTTAATCTTAAACTAATATATATTTTTATGCACACTATAACTCATAAACTAATTTATAATAAAATATATAATGTTGCCGCACTATAAATCTTAGTGATCTGTTTCTCCAATTGGCTATAGCATTGACTACCTAGGATAATATATCAACATTGCTTCGCCAGTGACCTCAACTTCACATAAATATTCAATGGTTGCATACATTGTTCAGAATATATTCAAATCTGGAAAAATAATGTTTTCCTTCTCCAAATAATATATTATTCAACATACAGCCTTTAATTCTAAGTAAACTATTTCTTATCTCATTCCAAAATATCATGTCAGTATTGCCTCGTTTAAGTGTTTAGGAGTCCCTATCAAATATGTGTGCAACCGCATCGACCAGAATTCTTAAAGAACTCTCGATGGACAAATTTACACCAAAATAAATTACGAAAACATTTTCAATCATTTTATAAAATCAAAATCATATTTTATCATTTGCTTGTTTGAATAAAAAATATTTATTTTTAGAATTTGTATGTACATCTAATTCATCGACCATCAACAACAATGAAAATCATCACATAACATCCATTGATAAAATCAAACAAGCATTTATACAACAACAAACACTTTTCAAACAAGAAAACAAACACCTTTAGAGGAAGGCTATAAATCAGTTTCCGCTGTGCGACTCTGGTCCCTGCGGATCCTCTTAGTCAACTTGCCTTATCATAATTTGGAATTGTGAAGCATTCAATACAAGATTCGAATTAGGGTCCTTTATAGTATCCCTTACCGAACAACTCCATTCTTATTTCAAGCCACACAGAGGTCTAACGTTCATTATCAACACCGACACCACTAGTAGGACTATCCTTCATCTATATCCAACACCCATAATCTGGTCTCTTTATCCCTAAACCTGTAATATCTGTCTCAGATCGAGCCGAGCATTATATAAATAACACACGGGTCAGATTATGTCTAGAATGTGGATGTCAATATAAATAACTTATGGCATGGTATAAACAAATGCAACACAAGTGGCATGTGCATATCCAAAGTGTTATCATATCGCAAAAACCATGCACAAAAAAACACCCATTTCCAAGAAAAGTCAATCAACATTTCAAATGGGCATATAATCATGTGGGTGATACAAACATAATCTAACTATCATTAGGTATAAAATTCAACAACAATACATGACATGCTCTCAACAATGCCCCAGATTATCTCTCAGATAATCATAATGTAGACACACCTGGGGTCCATCTTATTTAATATATATATATGTGTGTGTGTGTAACGCATAAAAATCACCCAGATCAAACATATACGAAATATAAATATGGCATTCCCTTGGTAACCAGGTTATCTCTTGGATAACCATGTAAAACATATGTACATGGTTCAACTCCATGCTCTTGGCATCTTTTACTATTCTCGATAGCTGTATAATCATCATGTGTGGGGTTACACAACTGCATAGACTCCCGGTCTCATAAATAATCCAAGAGATTGATAATTACATAATCATCATCTTGACTTTCAACCTTATAGAATTCGACCTGGCTCTCAGCCAAAGAAGTATTCATTCGACCACTCAAACCTTTACTAATCCACTTAACTCCTAGTATCGTGGATGATCACATGGACTCTTAGTCTCATGTGCTCTTAGCATCAAAAATATCTATTCGGCATCGGCGTCGACAAATTATCAGATTGGTTCTCGGCCGTAAATACAATGATCTCATTTAGGTGAATAAGTAGGTGTCTATACCATCTCATGCTATTGTTTGCGCCAAAAATGGTCACAAACCCCAAGTGTTGTGAAAGCACCAGTGTATGAATACAAATCAGCAATATTCAGACACAAATCACAGATCTAAGCTAGCAATAAACAGCAATCCAGAAATAGATCACAAGAACACGAGATTTATAGTGGTTCGGCTATCTCCGGCCTACGTCCACTTCAATGATTTTTATCTTTTATTGATGTTCTTCGCTGATTACAGATGATTACAGTAGATACAATGAATGAATTCGAGTATAACAGCAATGGGAAGAAGTAGAATTGAATCCGGTAGAGTCTGGACGTTGAATGGCCAAAAAGATCCCTTTTCTACAGGCTTCAGGGGGTTATTTATAGGCGTAGGAGGCTGAGATCGCACTCAAACTTTGGGAGACTTCTTCTGGCACGTGAGGGGGCCCACGCGACCGACCCCACCAAGTTTCGACTCGATCTGTGATCGATACGAATCCATTTCGTATCCATCAAAAAATGATCCAATCGAGCTGAAACTTGGCAGGGACATTCTTTACCTCGCAAGCAAGTTACTGTGAAAATTTCATTGCATTTGGATCAACAGTTCGTGAGATATGATCGATTCAATATTGTGTTTTCGTGTGCACTGTCGCGTTCGAATCCATGTTTTGCATTCGTCCCTTCGTATCGATCAGAAGCACGTGCGCAAGGGATAACGTGGCACGAGTTTCCCGTATCGATCCACTTCCAGTGGCGCATTGACCGATTCGTATCCATGAATTTCGCCTTGTTTGTATCGAGTACTGTTATCTATTTTGAATCAGTCCTTAGCGTATCTCGTTTCAGCTTTCAACGTCTAGTTCGAATTGTTCATCGATTCGAACTAGGCATCGATCAATCGATACGAAATTCATGGATACGAAGGCTTGACCATTCTGATCGATACGAAGTCAATGGATACGAACCAAGGTGCAGTGATGGATACGAGCAGATGGACTCGAGCTTCATGCCTGCGAATTGACCCATGCCTGATCGATCCGAAGATGATCGATTCGAAGTTGTCAAGCTCCAATGGATTCGAACTTGACGATGCCTCTCTGATGGATACGAATCTGATCGATTCGAACAGGTCGTCACCTTGGTTTTGTGATGGATTCGAACAACACCTTGTATCTAACTTGGATCGATCATATCTCATTCATACGAACTCCGATTAACCTGAAATTTGAACCACTGGCTTTTATGGTTTTGCTCATCATGTCCTATCAATTGTAGCCTGACCCGGGCTCGAACGAAATTCATCGATATCCATGGTGAAACAGTGTATAACGAACTTTTACGACGAGCTATCTTTAGTTTCCCGGTCAACTTTTTGGTGTCATGGCCTTGCCAAAAGGCGGGATAACATTTGCCCCCCAAAACATGCCTTGCGATAGGAAGGTGTGTTTTGTAGTTCCCTAAGCTGGATGTTCATATCCTATCATCGACCTGCAAAGAACTTGATAGTCTTTCCTGACCACGAATGACGATCGTTCGCGACCGTATGTCATTTGAGGTAAAATGGGACCGTTCGAGGTCGGATGCCGTTCGCGGCAAATAACAAAATGGGACTGTTCGCGGTCGGGTGGCGTGGAAAGAAGAATGTGATTGTTCGCGATCGAGTGCCGTACGAGGCAGAAACGTGATCGTTCGCGATCGGGTGTCGTTCTAGACGAATTATGCTGGATTGTGACCGTTCGTGGTCGCATGGTGCACAAATGTGATCGTTCGCGATCGGATGCCACACGAGGCAGAATGTGATCGTTCGCGATCGAATGTCATATTGGGTGAATTGTGACCGTTTGTGGTCGGGTGCCGCACGAGGCAGAGTGTGATCGTTCGCGATCGACTGTTATACTAGATGAAGTGTGACCGTTCGCGGTCGGATGCCGTTCGAGGCAAACGGTGACCGTTTGAGGTCGGGTGCCGTTCGAGGCGAATGAGAGTGCCCCGGGGGGGGACTTAGTATTATCGATGTCAGATTCACGTTCGGGTGAATTTCTGATTCAGCGAACGCGGCGGTTCGTCGCCATACAAGGCGTGCTTGTGGACCATTCGCGATCCAAAGCATACGCGAGTGACTTCTTCTACAGAATTGCAAATATCAAATTAACGTTCACATGAATTCCATAACATAAATATCCAAACAAACAAAGTCTAAATGTCCAAATCAACATGAAACAAAAAGCAAAACAAGGATGTCAAAGTGTAAATTCTCACTACGAGACAGTCAATAATCATTCAGAGCATGCCTATGGATCGTTCGCGATCTCATACATGTGTAAATGGTTTGATGTTGTTAGTGAGAAGTTTACGACTTGTTCATCGTTATTTAAATCAATTGATAACCATACGGTGCCCCGACTCGGGGTCACCCCTGGCTGATGTAGATGGTGGCCGCTCTGGTTCCACCGTTGGAGCTCGCCTTCTCACATACCGAAGTAGCCTACCGTTCCTGATATGCCCTTCTACCTCATCCTTCAGGTGTCTACAGTCCTTTGTGCTATGTCCATTCAGCTCGTGGAATAAACAATATTTGTCTGATTTTCTCTCGTCGGTAGTTGGATCCCGTCGCATTGGTCTGCGATAGGCAACTTGCTCTCGGGTGTCTTGGTAGATTCGCTCCAAACCCTCGTTCAATTCTGAATAGGTGGTAAATCGCGGCTCCCTCCGTTGCCGCTTTGACCTGTCATCATTTTCTTCAGCCTTTCGCTTCCCTTTACCAGTCTCTGCACCTTTTTCAGGTGAATTACCGCCTCTAACTGCATAAACATCGATTTCTTCTTCTCTCTCCGTACGAGCATCCTCTAATCGCAAAAACTTTTCGGCTTCATGATAAAACTCTCCCAGGTCTGTAGGTGGATCCTTAGTTAGTGAATTCTTGAACTCCGTGCCATCATATATTCCAGATACAACTGCCATCATGACCATAGATGGATCTGGTCGATCCACTGACGCTGCTGCCGCATTAAATCGCGTCAGAAAATTCCTCAAAGACTCCCCAGCTTTCTGCTTTAGAGTCGCCAAACTCATCACGTTCTTGGGTCTCGAAATATGAACCCTGAATTGTCTCATAAACCTTTCTGTTAAATCTATCCAAGTCCCAATGGAGCCACTCTCCAGTTGTCTAAACCATAGCGCTGCAATGTCCGACAAATACAATGGAAAGCACCGAGCCATGACTTCCTGTGATGCCCCCAGCACTTCCATGTGCCTCATATACTTCGTTAGATGGACCGCTGGACCTGTCCGCCCATCATACATTTCCACCCGATGGTAGCTTGAAGTTTTGTGGATTCCTGGCCTGCCTGATCGTAGGAGTAAAGGGAATCCTATGTACATCCTCCAGATCTCTATTGACTAGTCCGCCTCTCATGGCCCGTCTAACCATCTCCGCCAACCTGTCGTTGTCACCAGGCTGTGATCTTTGAGTATCACCTTCGTTCTGCCCCCCTGGCTGAGCGTTCATCCCTTCATTGCCACCAGGTTGCTCGGATGTCCCTGAATCTCTTCCCGGGATTGGATCAACATGCTTTAAGTGTGTGCCCCCCAGCTCCGGCGCTGCGCCAGATGGTCCTGCTCCGTTCTGGATTCTGGTTGTTCCTTGATTTTGCGCTCCAAGTTGTCCAATCTGTTGAAGCAAATTCTGGATCATTTCCTCCTTTCTCTTCATCATTGTCTCCATCTCATCCTTGGTGATGAAGATCGATGCTTGGTTTGCCCCCGAGGAAGCCTCTTGACTCCCTTCATGCTGACTTTGCTCTGGCCTTTGTCTTCTACTAGTTTGCCTCGTCATATCTTCTCAGATCTGAGCTCTTAAGTCTTCGAATTCAACTTCTAAATGATAGAACTCCTGAATTAGCCTTCTCAGTGAAAGCACCAAAGTGTTTGCGCCAAAAATGGTCACAAACCCCAAGTGTTGTGAAAGCACCAGTGTATGAATACAAATCAACAATATTCAGACACAAATCACAGATCTAAGCTAGCAATAAACAGTAATCCAGAAATAGATCACAAGAACACGAGATTTATAGTGGTTCGGCTATCTCCGGTCTACGTCCACTTCAATGATTTTTATCTTTTATTGATGTTCTTCGCTGATTACAGATGATTACAGTAGATACAATGAATGAATTCGAGTATAACAGCAATGGGAAGAAGTAGAATTGAATCCGGCAGAGTCTGGACGTTGAATGGCCAAAAAGATCCCTTTTCTGCAGGCTTCAGGGGGTTATTTATAGGCGTAGGAGGCTGAGATCGCGCTCAAACTTCGGGAGACTTCTTCTGGCACGTGAGGGGGCCCACGCGACCGACCCCACCAAGTTTCAACTCGATCTGTGATCGATACGAATCCATTTCGTATCCATCAAAAAATGATCCAATCGAGCTGAAACTTGGCAGGGACATTCTTTACCTCGCAAGCAAGTTACTGTGAAAATTTCATTGCATTTGGATCAACAGTTCGTGAGATATGATCGATTCAATATTGTGTTTTCGTGTGCACTGTCGCGTTCGAATCCATGTTTTGCATTCGTCCCTTCGTATCGATCAGAAGCACGTGCGCAAGGGATAACGTGGCACGAGTTTCCCGTATCGATCCACTTCCAGTGGCGCATTGACCGATTCGTATCCATGAATTTCGCCTTGTTTGTATCGAGTACCGTTATCTATTTTGAATCAGTCCTTCGCGTATCTCGTTTCAGCTTTCAACGTCTAGTTCGAATTGTTCATCGATTCGAACTAGGCATCGATCAATCGATACGAAATTCATGGATACAAAGGCTTGACCATTCTGATCGATACGAAGTCAATGGATACGAACCAAGGTGCGGTGATGGATACGAGCAGATGGACTCGAGCTTCATGCCTGCGAATTGACCCGTGCCTGATCGATCCGAAGATGATCGATTCGAAGTTGTCAAGCTCCAATGGATTCTAACTTGACGATGCCTCTCTGATGGATACGAATCTGATCGATTCGAACAGGTCGTCACCTTGGTTTTCTGATGGATTCGAACAACACCTTGTATCTAACTTGGATCGATCATATCTCATTCATACGAACTCCGATTAACCTGAAATTTGAACCGCTGGCTTTTATGGTTTTGCTCATCATGTCCTATCAATTGTAGCCTGACCCGGGCTCAAACGAAATTCATCGATATCCATGGTGAAACAGTGTATAACGAACTTTTACGACGAGCTATCTTTAGTTTCCCGGTCAACTTTTTGGTGTCACGGCCTTGCCAAAAGGCGGGATAACAGCTATCTCATCAACAATAACCAAATGGGAGACTGGAAACTCTAAACCTGCTCCAAGAACCTTCCTCTCACGCTCTCAGTGCCATTCCTATAGTCTTAATTACCTCGATGGCCATCGTTACCCAATATCTTTCAAGTGCAAGACTACGCTGTGCGTTGGTCACGACCCTAGGATTGCCTCTAACGATAACAGAATACTGGCCTAAGTGACATAGGGTAGTGGCTCTCAACCATATATATTGTTAGCACCAAAATTGGTCACTAACCTCGTAGAAGAAAATTGTGAAGAGATATAAGTGATGAAAGTAAATTAAACAGAGAAGACAATGCTAATTTAAATGCAGAAAGTAAGAACACCAAATTTATAGTGGTTCAGCGTAATTGCCTACGTCCACTTTGTTCAACTTTATTGATTTCCTTTATAGTTGATTACAAATACAATTCGTGAATCAAATGCTTGAATGGAGTTGTTAAGTAGAGAAGATGAATCTTGAAAATGGCAGAGTCTCCCCGGTGTTTTCTCTCCCAAAAAAGGATCCTCTTCACTGTGACCCTGCCCCTCTATTTATAGACAAAGATGGGCTGAACTTCCCAAGTGGGCTGATGGCCGAACGCTCCAGCCCGAGTACAGTGATCACTGTATGCCGAACCAGATGTGCCGAGCGCTATGATGCCGAACAGTCCCTTCTATGCCGAACGATGTGGTTGATGTTTGGGGAGTGCAGGATGTTAGTCAGTCGAAGCCGAACGCTCCTCTAGACGTCGAGTGCTTTTGTGCCGAGTACTTCTGATGTTACCGGGTGTCATGCCGAGTACTCCTGTACGCCGAACCACAGATACTGCCGAGTTCCCCTTGATGTCGATTGCTTTTGTGTGCCGAGCAGTCTCGTATGCCGCGCAGTCTTGATGCCGAGCAGTCTTGATGCCGAGCAGTATTGATGCCGAGCAGTCTTGATGCCGAGCAGTCTTGATGCCGAGCCGTCTTGATGCCGAGCAGTATTGATGCCGAGCAGTCTTGTATGCCGAGCAGCCTTGATGCCGAGCATTGGTTGACGTTGAGTGCCAGTTGACGCCGAACACTGCTGAGTACTTCGCCGAACATTACTGGACGCCGGACACTATGGATGCCGTGTACTTTGCCGAACACTCCTGGACGCCGGACACTATGGATGCCGAGTACTACGCCGAGTACTCATGGATGTTAGTTGCTTCGCCGAACACTCCTGGATGGCAAGTACCTCGCCGAACACTCCTTAATGCCAGACACTCTCTGATGCTGAGCACTTATTGCCGAGTACTAGTTGCCTGGTCAAATCCCCAGGAAACACTTGCCCCCCAAAGTGTATTGTGTGGCCGAACGTGATGCGCTTTGAATCTGGTACAATCTACCTCGGAGGTACCTTCTCGAGAATGCTAGCGAAGGTGGTGCGAGACGAACGAGGTTGGGATGCCGAACGATACGTTCGAAGTCGAACGTACCTAGCGTGCCGAACGTCTCTCCACCACGATGCCGAACACTCCGGTATTGACCGGGTCTACCGGGTATAGCCTCTTCGACTTCTACCTCCCTCTATATAACCGGGTCCTTCCCGTCCCTTTTCCTTTACTTTTTCGTTTCCGTCATTCTTCCAAGATTTCTAACCTTCTCCAGTCGAACAGATTTGCAACTTGAACACTCCTTCTTAGACTCCTAACTGCAATCTAGTTACCGCTCCTCGTATAACTTGAATACGTTTCAAATGAGTCAAGTGTGTTCTGTAGAAGGCTTTCGAGTAGGTTGTCCCCCTTGCCGAACGATAATGTGAGGTGAGGAGGAAGGATTTGAGGTGTTTGCAAATATGTGGCTATTGTATTTAGCTCCATCGCGTCGAACCACAGTCAAAAATGAAGGAACAAGGGAAACGTTGGAGGTGGTAAGGGTGTTGGATGGCATAGTTATAGTTCGGCGTACGTTGTCGTGCGCCGAACGATAGCGAATAGTTTCTCGTCTTAATGAGGCTGAATACTCGTTAGAGCGCCGAACAACAACTTAGCCGAAGGCACTAAAGACGAACACTTACAAAAATGCCGAACGATAACTCAGCCGAACAACCGCTTAGCCGAACGATAACTCAGCCGAACAACAACTTAGCCGAATGAACTAAAGACGAACACTTAAATAAAAATGCCGAACGATAACTCAGCCGAACAAAACCTAGACCGAACAATTCCAATGCCGAACAACATTCAAATGCCGAACAGACACATACATGTCGAATGGAACTTAGGTCGAACAATCTTAATGCCGAACAAACACATATATGCCGAACAGAACTTAGGTTGAACAATGTCAATGCCGAACAACATTCAAATGCCGAACAAACACATACATGTCGAACAACATAAACGTCAAACTACACCTAGGCCGAACACTTTATAAATCATATGCTTTCTGAATCTGGAACTGTAATCACCTCAAGGCGAGCTTTTTGAGACGGTCAGCGATGACGGTCTTCGAAGGCGATGATTCGAAGCTAATTATTATATCTTTAAAACCTTTAGATTCTTATTGCCTGTACACAATTGCTTGCACTAGTTCACACACCACACGGGGGGAAAAAATCGTGTTGCTAATTCTAACGTTCAACGTTTTTTTAAGTATAGCTTTCTCAAGCATTTAGCCAGGTTCATTATTTATTCGGGATGTCGAGAAAATCTAGTTCTGCCACCATATCTGACAGGCCTGGGCCGTCAGCAAGGCAAGGAGCCGCTGATTCTTCTAACCCGTCAATTTCTCCCGCTCATAACTTGGCGCCTGACGCTCTGGAGGCAACCATCTTACTAGACAATCCGATCGATTCTCAGGCTTCGAAAATCAACGAAGCTGCTCTGAGGCGGATATGCTCTATTCACGGGATTCCTTTCGCCGACGTGTTAGTCCCTTCGAGACACGATCGCCCTCATCTGCCCCCAGTCGGGTACACTACCTGCAACAAGTTCATGTGTTGGATGGGCAGCGTGCCTCCCTTCAACTTATTTCTCCGGGACGTTCTGCAGTACATAGACATGGCTCCATCGCAACTGCACCCGAACGGTCATGCGTTTCTATATGGGACTTATTTACTTTTCATGGCCGTCTTCACCAGACCTCCAACCCCCGGTGATATCCGATACATTTATATGTTCAAGAGATGGAAAGATAGCCCTTCCTTTATGTTCCTCGAGCCATACCACAAGTGCCAGATCTTGACAGGGGCCTGTAGCAAATTCGCCCTATACAAACAGGAATGGTTCTATGTGCGCTGCCCTTCTGGTTTCGCTAGGAGATGGGTTGAAGGCAGTAAGTCTCTCTGCTGAATCGTTATTCGTATTTAATTGGAGTCATGCTTTTCCTAACTCTTCATTTCATCTTTTCAGGTATCAACCCGCGTCCGGAAGGCCGAGGATATTCTGAGGCTGTTGAAGCCATTAGAGCTCTTCCTGCTGAGGATTGAGACATCCGGACTATCATCTCAAATGAATCGCTGTCGGGGTTTGGCTTGCTAGCCCCTGGTCGTCGGATCAGCCTTCCAGAAGGTGTTACCATTCCTAAACCTCCGTCCGGTAAAGGGAAAAAACTTGCCGGATCGTCGGCGCACCGCGCTCCCGATACGCACGGAGAAAGCGAGCGTAGAGAGGATGATGCTCCCGAGACTCAGGGCGAGAACGTGGGTCTCGCTTGGAATCCGGCAATCGAAGTTTAGGATATTGAGACATCATCCTCCCCTTCGAAGGGAAAAAAGAAGCTGAAATATACGGTTCAAAAGGAGAAAGTTGGTGGCACCTCAAAATCTACGCCTATCCCTCCTGAGAAAGAGGCTTCTTCGCAGCATCTGGAAAGTTCTCTGAGGGGTCTGTCCAACTTGTCCAACCCTGATGATTTACTTAATTACAGATTCGATGATCCTGAAGCTCTCAAATTCTCTTCGCCCGCTAGAGGCAATGTAGGAGTTCAACTCCCAGCTCAAGGCCGATTAGCAAAGATAAACGAACGGGTCCGTCGGGGGGAACACTAGGACGCACACGCACATGCGCATTCCATAATATACTTCAAGTCTTTTTAGCCCGTGAATTCTCCTTAATTCGTTGTTATCTCCATTCTTTGCAGGTGATATGGGCCGCTCTCACGGACTTGATCGCCTTCAGGGGTCTTCTATATTCCATCACTCCGGACGGGATTCCGGTTCAAGCAGACGCAGGGACCGAGGTGATTATGAAGATAGGGACAATCGTCCCCGTCAGTCGTCTCACCGCAAGAAAGCACACTCTCAACCTTCCCAGTCTCGCGATCTTCCTCCTCCAACTGAGCCGGATAAAGAGAAGTCTTTGCAAAAGGGTTATCAGTCTGATGCTGCTCGAGAACAACATTCCAGTTCATCGAGTACGAGGCAAGTTCGAGAGCAACGTAAAAGAACGGAATTCTCAAGGCCTCCTCCTCCTACTCCTGCCGTGGACCCAACTGTTGCGGAAAAGATGGTCGACCTTAAGGCCAAGTTTCCGAAAATCTGTTTTGACGGCTTGAAATTCCTCCCAGCCATCCATCACATTCCTGGGCACGTGAAGCAAAGTGCCATTGCCTGCAACAATGACGTCTATGTTCAACATGACGCATTCGTGCACTTGGTGGAGAAGATCTCGGAAGTATCTGTCGAGCGTCAACACGAGATTGACCGTCTGAATCTGGAGGATGACAGCGATAAGAAAATCATCAAACTCCAAGACGAAGAGCTCGCTTCGTACAAGTCAAAGCTAGAAGCCGCTGAACAAGGTGCAAAAGATACTGCTGAGGCAGTTACTCGCTTAGAGGTGGCTCACAAAAAGGAGCTTGACGAAGCAGTCCAGCGCAGCGGCGCCCTTGCCCTAGAAAAAGACTCTGTCCAAAAAGAAAGGGACGCGCTCGCTACTCAAGTCAAAGAGCTGAAAGAACTACTCTCCAAGGAGAAAGAAGACAAAATAGCTGCTCAGGAAGAATCACAACGATATTGTGATGAGATTGTTGCTACCCGACTCCTGAAGACAAAGCTCGACGATGAACTTGCCGGGGTCGAGAAAATGAAGGATGAGGCCCGTGAGGAGGGCAAAAGAATGGCTATGTAGGAGCTTGATTCTCGCCTTGAGGCGGCCGCAGAGGCCGGTAGGGAAGAGGTCAAAAGTATGTTTGACCCGTTGATTGCCGAGTACGGAGCCCGCGTCCTTATGCACCGTGACTTAACATTCTTAGGCGACGGCTACCTCGAATCCCTGGCTGAGGCATGGGAAACTCTGATAAAGATCAGGAAAGTTGAGTCAGGCTCCGAAGGGGTCGACGAGGATGCATTGGTGAAGGAGTTCCTGAGGGGGAATGAGCCATCGGATTTATCCGCAGCATTGGATCTTTATGGCAAAGGCTCTTCCCCTTCGAAAGAGAAGAACGACGAAGCCGGCCCGTCAGAGGCCGACAGTACTACTCCTCACATCGCCGCTCCTTATGCTGCTCAATCGGCCGGTCGGTCGACGCTTGATCCATTTGAGCAGCATGCCAGTTATGATCCCGAAGATCCCGGGCTTGGCGTTCATGTGCTGTCACCTATCCTGGAGGGTGAAACCCCGCGCGCCACCGATAGCCAACCGGATCCTGGTAGGAAATTCTTCTTTCTCTAGAAGTCGAAGAGATCCCGTCATTTTTCAGCAATGGTTATTCGTTCTAATGCCCATTTCTTATATTTTCATGTAGGTCGTTCTGACGCCGAGCCAACTCCGAGGAGCGATGACGCCAAGGAGGAAGCAGAGAAAACAAGAGACGTTGCTCACGCAGGAGTAACTCCCGGTCCCGACGCCCAAGTGATCTGGGCGCTTGATGATGACAAACTTGATATTTCGTCTCCTGTCGAAGGAAGCGATGAAATTAAAATCACTGGCGCCTCTGAGCATACTTCAGAGATGAGCATGAAGGACCGTCTTGCCGACGAGGAGAAGAGAAAAGTCAAAGTCAAAGTCGAGTCTGAAATACTGGAACTCACTGACCCGCGGAACAGACCTTTGAAAATCATTCTCCCGGGCAGGTCCAAACCACTAGATGTTCCGTCTCCTACTCCTGACTCCGTTTCTCTAGCAAGCAAAAAGTCCAAGAAAAAGCGTGAGGGAGAGGAGTCGTCGGAAACATCAAAGGAAGACAAAAAGAAGAAGTCGAAGAAATAATCGATACACTCGTTCAACGAGTTTTTTGCTTAAGTCTTGTAATTGCTTTTATCTTTCACAACTTGCAGTTTGTATAGAGAATTCTGGATTTTGTAGGAGTGATCATGTATCCCCATTTTGGACTTATCGAATAAAAGTTTAGTTTCTTTATTGCTTGAATGATTCTCTTGTCTTTCTTTGGTTTGTTGACTAATTGTAGCCATAACTCAAGTTCTCAAGAGTTGCATTATCTCCCGGTCCGTTCTCGAGTACTTGGACTCTCTCCGACTCTGTGCTCCGGGAACTCGGAGATTTGAGATCGATTATACTCTAGTCCACGCTCTGGGGACTTAGAGTACTCCGTTCCGCACTCTGGGGATTCAGAGATTTGGAATCGTTTATACTCTAGTCCGCGCTCTGGGGACTTAGAGTACTCCGATCCACGCTCTGGGGATTCGGAGATTTGAAGTCGTTTATACTCTAGTCCGCGCTCTGGGGACTTAGAGTACTCCGATCCACGCTCTGGGGATTCGGAGATTTGAAGTCGTTTATACTCTAGTCCGCGCTCTGGGGACTTAGAGTACTCCGTTCCGCACTCTGGGGATTCGGAGACTTGGAATCGTTTATACTCTAGTCCGCGCTCTGGGGACCTAGAGTACTCCGATCCGCGGTCGGGGGATTCGGAGATTTGGAATCGTTTATAATCTAGTCCGCACTCTGGGGACTTAGAGTACTCCGATCCGCGCTCTGGGGATTCGGAGATTTGGAATCGTTTATACTCTAGTCCGCGCTCTGGGGACTTAGAGTACTCCGATCCGCGCTCTGGGGATTCGGGGATTTGGAATCGTTCGTACGAGTCTGTATGTCGTGCAGGATAATGTAATTTATCATCCAATTAAGAGATATAGAAACTTCATAGAAAATATGGCTTCAAGCCTTTATTAATGAAAATCAACTAAATTGCTTGATTACAACTTTCACAAGGAAACTAAGTCATTATTGAATGGAAACATGCAGGAAATAACAGTGCCTACAACAAGAAAGGAAAACATGCTAAATGTAATAGTGCCGCAAATGTTCACTGTTCCATGCTCGGGGGAGTGTCGCGCCATCAACGGTCGCTAGCTTGAATGTTCCTTCTCCAAGCTTCCGTTCAATGGCGTATGGACCTTCCCAGCTGGGATTCATGCGTGATGGTACCGGGAAGACTCGTTTCAGGACGAGATCACCCACATCAAAGATTCTTGGGCAGACTCTGCCGTCGTAGTAACGCTTGACTCGATGTCTGTGCGCCGCCGCCCTTAATTCAGCTTCTTCACGCTTTTCGTCGATGCAGTCCAGTGATTCCAGCAAGAGGTTTTGGTTCGTCTTGGGATCATAGTATGTCACTCGGTGCGATGGAACTTCAAGTTCCATGGGTATAACGGCTTCAGAGCCGTATGCCAAGGCGAACGGAGTGTGGCCGGTCGCGGACTTGTGGGTAGTTCTATACGCCCATAATGCTGTCGGGAGTTCATCTACCCACTTGCCTCCAACCTTCTCCAGACGCTTCTTTAGTATGGACTTGATTATTTTGTTAACGGCCTCGACTTGTCCGTTAGCTTTTGGGTGTGCAACGGCGGCGAACTTTTTCTCGATGCCGTACTTTAAACAGAACTCTTTGAACTCTCTACTTTCGAATTGCGTTCCGTTGTCTGTAATGATGGTGCGTGGAAGGCCAAAGCGGCATATAATGTTTCGTACAACGAAGTTAATGACCTTCTTAGAGGTGATAGTGGCCAAAGGTTCTGCCTCAGCCCATTTCGTGAAATAGTCGACTGCAACTATTGCATATTTCGCACCACCTTTAGATAAAGGCAAAGAGCCGATTATGTCGATTCCCCAGATCGCAAATGTCCAGGGACTGATCATTTGTGTGAGTTCCGTTGATGGAGCCCTCGGGATTTTTGCATATCTTTGACACTTATCGCATTTTCTTGCGTAGTCCGCGGCATCCCGGTTTACGGTGGGCCAGTAATATCCATAGCGGAGGATCTTCTTTGCTAGCGTTTGCCCCCCAGTATGGTCGCCGCATTCCCCTTCGTGAACTTCCCTCAAGACTCGCTTTGTTTCATCATGAGCGATGCAACGTAATAATGGGACTGAGAATCCTTTTCGATACATGGATCCACCCTGCATTACGTATCGCGCGGCCTTTCGAAGGACCTGCCGTCTTTCGCTTCTTTTTTCTGGTAAAGCCCCGGTCGTCAGGTACCGTTTGAATGGGGTTATCCACGACTCCTTCTCGATTTCTGTTCCCAACACGCGATCGACTTTCATTTCGTCTATGCTTGGGGCATGCAAGACTTCGACGGGATACAATCCCATTTGTTGCGCATCGTCGGTACTTGCGAACTTAGCCAATAAATCGGCTTCTTTGTTCTGTTCGCGCGGGATATGTGAGATTCATAACGCTCAAGATTTGATAGTAGTTCTTGGACCTGAATGAGGTACGGAGCTAGCTTTCGTCCCTTTGCTTGGTAGTCTCCCCGTACTTGGTAAACCACCAACTGCGAGTCGCAAAAGATTTCGACTGATTCGATCCCGAGTTCCTTGATGAGCTTCAAGCCAGCGATTAGTGCTTCATATTCAGCTTCGTTATTTGTAGCCGGGAAATCGAGCTTCAGGGCATAACAGATCGATCGGTTTTCCGGAGTTACAAGAACTACGCCCGCGCCGGAGCAACGGTCGTTTGATGCACCGTCAGTGTATAATTTCCATCGAACGGGGGGAATGATGTCGTGATCGTCCGGTTTGATGGGTATGGTAAATTCAGCGATGAAGTCTGCTAATGCTTGCCCTCGGATGGCTCTCCGTGGTAAGTACGCGATATCGAATTGGCTCAACTCGATGTTCCATTTTAGCAATCTTCCAGAAGTTTCCGGTCGTTGGAGTACCTGCCTCAGGGGTTGATCGGTATAAACACCGATTGAATGCGCTTGAAAGTATGGGCGCAGCTTGCGTGATGCAATCACCAAGCAATAAGCCAATTTCTCGATTTTAGGGTAATTCTTCTCTGCCCCCGTTAAACGCTTGCTAACATAATACACCGGCTTCTGGACTCGATCCTCCTCACGAACCAAAGCTGCGCTTATCGCATGAGGGGATATAGCCAAGTAGACGTACAACATCTCATGGTCAACTGGTTTTGATAGCATTGGTGGGCTTTCCAGATGCCTTACCAGATTCCGGAACGCTTCCTCACAGCTAGACGTCCATTCAAAATTTCTCTTTCCTTTCTTTATTATGTCAAAGAACGGGATGCACTTGTCAGTTGCCTTAGATATAAATCAACTCAGCGCAGCTACTTTTCCGTTCAAGCTCTGTACCTGCTTTATAGTCTTGGGCGCTTGTACATCTCGAATGGCTTGGATCTTTTTTGGGTTGGCTTCGATTCCCCTAGCGTTGACGATGAATCCCAAAAACTTCCCTGATGCAACGCCGAAAGAACACTTCAACGGGTTGATCTTCATGCCATAAAACCTAAGTATGTCGAACATTTCAGCCAAGTCTTGAATGTGGTCGTTTGACCGTCGTGACTTCACGAGCATGTCATCCACATAGACTTCCATGGTTTTACCCAGCTGGTCCTTGAACATTCGATTCACCAGACGTTGGTAAGTTGCTCCAGCATTCTTCAATCCAAAGGGCATCACTACATAGCAATACAGCCCGACATTCGTAACGAAGCTGGTGTGTTCTTGGTCCGGAATATGCATTGGGATTTGGTTGTACCCTGAGTACGCATCCATGAATGACAGTAACTCGTGTCCTGCGGTGGAATCGACCAACTGATCGATCCTAGGCAACGGGAAACTGTCCTTAGGGCATGCTTTGTTCAAGTCGGAATAATCTACGCAAGTCCTCCATTTCCCATTCGCCTTCTTTACTAGCACGGGGTTGGAGACCCATTCCGGGTAGAGGGCGTCGCGGACGAACCCATTGGCTTTGAGTTTGTCCACCTCCTCTCCAAGAGCGGCGGATCTCTCCAGATCCATTCCTCTCCTTTTTTGCTTGACTGGGACGTATTTCGGGTCTATGTTCAACATATGACTCGTGATGGCGGGAGAAATCCCACACATATCAGAATGCGTCCAGGCGAAAACATCAAGGTTCGCCCGGAGGAAGTCGCTAAGGTCTTCAGTCATTGCGGGGCCTAGCTGTGATCCGATCTTCAGTATTCGCGAAGGGTCGTCGCGGCTAACCGAAATGTCAATTGTTAATTCAGCCGGTGCCGCCTTCTCTTCCCTGGGTTTCTCATCGTCGTCTCTCGGATCTATATCTCCGTAGATCCAAGAACCATGCCCGAGCCAGGGCTCGGACACTACTTGTCAATTATCCGCATTGAGGATGCGGACGGGATTGTCCGCAACCTTTCCTTTCTCCCTCCGGTGGGCCTGTCGGAGCTCGGCCACATAACAGGAACGACCAGCTGCTTGGTCGCCGTGAACAATGCCTACTCCTTTGTCAGTCGGGAACTTCAAAGTTAAACACCACGGGGCTAGCGCTGCCCTAAACTCCGCCAGGGCCGGTCGGCCCAAGAAAACATTATACGGAGAGTCCACATCCAAAACTACAAAGGGTAGAATTCACACTCTCCGACGCTCGCCTTGTCCCAGTTCAACTGGTAACTCGACATATCCCACTGCATCAGTTGAAGCGCCGTTAAAGCCGTGGATACGAGCTTTGGATGGTTTCAAGTCTTTTGTTTCTAGCTTCATTTGATCGTAGGCCTTCTTGAAGATGATGTTGACTGAACTCCCAGAATCAATCAGAATTCTTTTTACGTATGCTGGTCCCATCGTTGCAGATATGACCATGGGGTCGATGGTCGGAGCCTCTACCTGATCAGCGTCTCTGCTTCTGAACACAATATCGTCTGTCATTACGCGCTGCTGCTTAGCAGGGGCTCCGTCCTCCATGTTCGAACAACACTCAAAATCTGCATGCTTCAAGGAACTTGCATATCGCTCCATCTCCTGCCAATTCTTATCCGCGGGGTGAGGCCCGCCGATAATTGTATTTATGACCAGTCTTCCAACGGTCCGGGCAGGCTCCTCGGGATGACGTGGAGCTGGTGCACGACCTGGGTTGGACGTTCCCTGTCCTCCTTCTTGTGGATCCTTCACAAATTCCTGCAATTTCTTCTGCCTGATCAACTTCTCGATAGCGTCGTGCAAGTGTCTACATTCTTCCGTATTGTGTCCATAAGTCTCATGGAAGCGACAATATTTCCCGGTCCGCTTCTGTTTTTCAGTTGATTCTTTTGGACGTGATTTTCTGTACTGAAAAGTATTGCAGGTGGATAGGTAAATGTTTTCAAGTGGGGCGTTTAGCGGAGTGTACTCGCTGTAGCTTGGAATTCTCGACTTCCACTTTCCTGCCTCTTTCCTTTTCCCTTGGCTTCTTCCTCCGGACTCCTTGGGTTGCCCAGGCTTGTTCTGGACATTGACTTGGACCTTTCCCGAGCTGTCTCCGGATTGCTTCACAGCAATGTTGCTCTTTATTGACTCTTGGACAGGTCCTGGCGCCTTATCTCGTCGTACCCACCTAGCTTCCTCTCTTCTTATGAACTGGTGTGCCTTAGAGTAGAAACGCTCTAGCGTAGCTGGAGGTTTTCCTGCCAGCCAGTCTCCAAACTCAGAGTCCGGATCCACACCTCTCATTACAGCCATCAGAATTGCATGGTCATTGGGGTTACTGACTTCAGTTGCTGCTACGTGGAATCTTTGCAAATATTCCTTCAACGACTCCCCAGGATTTTGGATTACACTTGATAGAGACATCACATCCTTTGGGCGCGTAGTGTGTATCCTGAACTGCTCAACAAACTTCTTTGCCAACTCCTCGAAATTTGATACGGATCGCGGAGGAAGTCGGGTGAACCACATAGTAGCGATCCCAGATAGAGTAATCGGAAAACACCTACACTTGGTGGCATCATTCGCTCTGGCTGAATCCATCATCCATTCGTACCTCATGACATGTTGTCTAGGGTCAGTCTTTCCTTCATATGCAGGAATAGTAGGCATACTAAACTTCCTGGGGTACGCCGCTTGCAACACAACATCCGTGAACGGAGTATGACTTCTTGACACTCCCCAGTCATCATTTGATAAGCCCTGATTCTCTTTCATCAATTGCCTGATCATGGCTATCAGATCGGGTGTCTGTATGGAAGGCGGAAGGTTGGAGTCTGTTCTACGCGCCTGTCCATGCTGATGCCTCCTCTCTTGGCGATCTGCCAATCGTGCATCTTGAGGTTCGACATCGTTAGCATTTTGATGATCTGGGCCTCTATCTTCCATCTGTATCCCGGTCCTGAAGCTTCCAGCTCTTGCTTGGTCGCGGTCTCCAGCTGTTCGAACAGCAGCATCTGCTCGCGCAGCATCAGTCTTACGGCGACTGCGCCTGGGAGGTTCATCGGAGGAAGTTGAGCTGTCAGATGAGGAGTAAGCAGCGGGATTTCCCCCAGCATTCTGTTGCTGCTGTTGAGTGAGTTGTGCCATCAGGTTGGCATTAGCTTGCATCTGTTCTCCTAGTTGTCTCCTGCTCTCCCTAAGTTCTCTCATCAAGTCATTGAACTCTACTCTAGTGACAACTGGAGTCTGTTCTTGAGCGGCAATCCCTGCACTCGGGATCGCTGGTTGATTGCTAGGTCCTGCTTGTTGCACGCTAGCAGTCTCGCGGGCATCCGCATTATGAGAAGCTGACCTGGTCCGTGGTCTTGCCATTGTAGAGTTATTGGTATGAACTCTGAGTAGAATCAACGGATGTCCTATCAGTGAGTCGGATCTTCTTTGGGGGATTTGTTCAATCCAGTAGCTTCAAAGCAGATCCTTGAGGTCTGAGAATTCGACTCTCAGTGAAAGCACCAAAGTGTTAGCACCAAAATTGGTCACTAACCTCGTAGAAGAAGATTGTGAAGATATATAAGTGATGAAAGTAAATTAAACAGAGAAGACAATGCTAATTTAAATGCAGAAAGTAAGAACACTAAATTTATAGTGGTTCAGCGTAATTGCCTACGTCCACTTTGTTCAACTTTATTGATTTCCTTTATAGTTGATTACAAATACAATTCGTGAATCAAATGCTTGAATGGAGTTGTTAAGTAGAGAAGATGAATCTTGAAAATGGCAGAGTCTCCCCGGTGTTTTCTCTCCCAAAAAAGGATCCTCTTCACTGTGACCCTGCCCCTCTATTTATAGACAAAGATGGGCTGAACTTCCCAAGTGGGCTGATGGCCGAACGCTCCAGCCCGAGTACAGTGATCACTGTATGCCGAACCAGATGTGCTGAGCGCTATGATGCCGAACAGTCCCTTCTATGCCGAACGATGTGGTTGATGTTTGGGGAGTGCAGGATGTTAGTCAGTCGAAGCCGAACGCTCCTCTAGACGCCGAGTGCTTTTGTGCCGAGTACTTCTGATGTTACCGGGTGTCATGCCGAGTACTCCTGTACGCCGAACCACAGATACTGCCGAGTTCCCCTTGATGTCGATTGCTTTCGTGTGCCGAGCAGTCTCGTATGCCGCGCAGTCTTGATGCCGAGCAGTATTGATGCCGAGCAGTCTTGATGCCGAGCAGTCTTGATGCCGGGCCGTCTTGATGCCGAGCAGTATTGATGCCGAGCAGTCTTGATGCCGAGCAGTCTTGTATGTCGAGCAGCCTTGATGCCGAGCATTGGTTGACGTTGAGTGCCAGTTGACGCCGAACACTGCTGAGTACTTCGCCGAACATTACTGGACGCCGGACACTATGGATGCCGTGTACTTTGCCGAACACTCCTGGACGCCGGACACTATGGATGCCGAGTACTACGCCGAGTACTCATGGATGTCAGTTGCTTCGCCGAACACTCCTGGATGGCAAGTACCTCGCCGAACACTCCTTGATGTCGGACACTCTCTGATGCTGAGCACTTATTGCCGAGTACTAGTTTCCTGGTCAAATCCCCAGGAAACATATATCAACAGGTGTGTCACGGATTCGGGGAGGGACCCCGCAATAAGGTCGCTATAATGGATACTAGCCAATCTGTTTTATTTTTCCGACATATAATAGAAGTACACATAATAATTAGACACACTTATGGCTCACAACCAACATACTCTCAACATGTATCATTATAAATATAATACCCCGTGTACTCGACCCTGTTAGAGTGACATCTACTTACAGAAAGTGGTTGAACTAATACTAGCTCAAGCGTCCTATACCATTTGATATTACTCGTTCGTTTACTTAATGCTCGTAAATTATACACATCATCGCATAATTATTCTACATAACAGGTCTAAAGAATAACTAAAGAAATATTACCGAAAGTGTCATACCAGATAGTACTATAACTCAGCTAAGTCTAATTCATTGTTACATAGAAATATAAAACAATCAAAACATACTGTTCAATTATTTATTGATTTGGAAGGGGATTTTAAAATACATTTTCCCCAAATTTTCAAAACAATTTCAATTATAAATTTCCAATCGAAAACAACTCAATTTATAAAATTCCATTCTTTCCTCAAAATCCATTTTTAGCTCCATAAATAAATATTTGCAACCCTCTTGTTTTATTACAAGGAATTATAAAATTAAACTTCATTCAAATCCAAATCCTTTAAATTCCTCTTATGGAATAATTTGTAAACTTTGAAATTATTTTTCAATGATAATAGTACCAGTAAAAATTTTAAATAATTCCATATTCTAATTAAAATAATTTCCAAAAGACATAATATGAGATTCCATAAAAAATGTGTTTACAACCCACAATTACAATTCAAAATCCCGTTTAAATTACCATAGAAAAATAATTTATCAATCTAAAGTTCTCTTTCATATCAACATATCTAAATATTTAACATTAAAATATAGAAGATTTATCAAATTTTATTGTATAACAAAATTTCAAAAATTTAATTTTTCAGAAATTTAATTCTAACCTTTTGCAAATATTTTTAAAGGAATTTAAATCTATTTCCCTTTATTTTAAAATAACTAAATACAAAAAATATTATTTCCAAAATTATCTATACAACAAATTTTACATATATTTTTGTTAATAATAATTTCCATTTAATGAATAGAGGGAATTAGGGATAAGGTCAAACTTTGAAAAAAATTAGGTTGAAGGACATGTAGTTTTATTTTTATGCTGAAGGACAAATGCTAGTTATAATTAGCATTATATTCAACTTTTATACTGTAGAAAATGCTAGTTATATCTAGCATTATATTCAGTTTTACACTGTACAAAATGTTAGTTATAACTAGCATTGTCCTTTAGCCTAAAAAACAAACTTGTCGTCCTTCAGCCTAATTTTTTTTCTAAGTTTGTCCTTGTGCCTATTTTCCTGTAGTGAATAAATCACATTTAAACTTATTATTATCCCAAAATATTATTTTGCAAAACTTCTAATTTATTAAATTCCCATAAATATAAACTCATCACCTTATGATGTCAATATTAAATTACTTTTATAAAATCGTTCAAATACTTTAGTAATCTTAGATAAATAAGAATACATTTATTGTCCACTTATTTAAACAAATACTAAAAATCACAACTTTATAATATTTTCTATTAATAATAATGTTTTCCAATATTAGATAAAAACTTATTCCAAAATTCACCTTTTATATCCAAAATATTTTTATTTCTTTCAAAACTTCAAATTTCAATTTGTTTATTCCCTTCCGATCAATTTCAAGTGTTGTATATGGTTATTCAATCATCTATTTTGTGTGCACAACAAATAATGTTTGTGTTCAATAATCAGCTAATATCATCATTACGACAACCAATAATTAAGGATATAATGCAATCCATATCTCCTAATATTCATCACACAACTAACAAAGAAAATAAAAGAAAATGCGATCTAAGCTATAGTTGTGAGTTATAAATGTAATTCACCTTGTTAAAGCTTCCTCTTCTCTTCGACAAGCATCCAAAACCCCAATCGTGACCCAAAACCCTAACATGAATGCTAACAGCCTTCACTCTCTGTCACGTGCATGTCCAGCCATCAGAAATGCACACACCATCCACTCCCTCACCTACAACCTTCTCCTTTCATTTCCATACGCAAGGAAGCATCGTCACCCTAGAGGTTGCACGCTTCAATCAAGTCGCCATCAACAGTCGCTCAGCCTCCATCGCATCGCCTCATCATAGTCGACCTCCAATCGCCCCCTCGCCTGCGGCATCAGTGTCGCTGTTTTGTATTTTTTATTAGAACGGTCATGATTTTAGATTTTAGGATAGAATTAGGGCTGGGGGAAGAAAGATAATGAGCTTGGCTTGCCAATGAAGATATGAGGAGAATTCTAGTACAAGGAGGAAGGTAAAATGGGATTTACTTGGTTTTGCGCCTTTAAATTCAAATTCAATCAAGTTTTTATTTTCATCTCATTCCTTTTCTTTTCACAACTCCTCTTTATTTTATTTTTAACTAAATTTTAATTTGATTTAAATTAATTTTACACTTATTAAAATATTTCATATTCAACTAAAACAATTTAATTCGAATTAATATATTATTTGAAAAGAAATATATTAATCTAATTTAATTTATTAAATCTAAATCTTTTATTACTTAAACTTTAAATAAATAAGAATTTATTTCCAAAATAATAATTATCAAAAATCGAATTTGAATATTTTATTTTAGTTAAACTTATTTAATTTATATATGGCGCATAAAGCAAGGTTGTTATAAGAATGTAGTTCAATTCGATACTAAGAGGAAGTTGGCATTGAGAATTGAGATTCGTTGGTCCTTTTTCGATACTTAAAAGGATTGGGAACGTAGCATATAGAGTCGAATTACTTCAGAAGATGACGTGCATGCACAACGTGTTCTATGTCTCTCACTTGTGAAGTTTGTACGTGGCTCAGGCATGATAGTTGAACCGAATTAGTTAATGATATCAAGATTTAACCAAAATAATCGAGACCTCGTAGGCCTATTTGTATCTTTGTACATGATATGAAGCAGCATAAGATGAAGACGACAGAGCTAGTGAAGGTCAAGGGGAGTTAGAGTGAAGGCGATTGTATTCGAAGACTGAGGGGAGCATGAGGACCGCTTATCCGGAGCTTTTTACTTGGTGAAACTTTTATTCATCGTATTTACTTTCATTTTTGATGTCATATAGGCTAGTTCAGTATCTTGCATGCTAAGGTAGGAAGTAAATATCATTACCTGCTTCAGTGTGCATGTCTAACGTTTGATATGCTTTCTTGCGGATGTTAGGCATGCGGGGTAGCTATATTTGATTTTACCTTGGTAATGTGGGGGAATTTAGAGTGTGACCACCCATATTTTTCATATTGAAGGATCGTAAACTATTATTTTTAAACTCATATTAGGTCGTATGACTCTATATTGGGAAATGCCTATTAGTAACAATTCCTATATTTAGGATTTTTCTAGACAATTTTAACCATGAAAACTTGTAACTGCTATAACTTTTGGTAAAAGCCGAATTTGCATCTGATACCACTCCCATTGAAAAGATATGAGGGTTTTGCTTTCCGTAGAGTAGTCATAATAGCGATTTGGACTTTCTGGCTAAGAGATATTGTTGTTTGAAGATTGACAGTTTTTAGAGCAGCTTAGCTGATAATTAGTGAATTTGTGGAAAGCCCACTAACCCATTTTAAGTTTGGAGGCTATAATAGACTGAAATATCATTCCAAAATCACTTTTACCTCTTCTCAAATAGATCTAAGCTCACATTAATCCATTCTCCATTCAAAACCTTCTCTTTTCTCCTCTAAATCATGTTTAAATCATAAATTAACGATAGATTAGCAAGGGGATTCATTAGAGATATTCAAATCCACATTTTTGGGATGGGAAACTTTTATCTTGGTTGTTATTTTTAGATTTGCGTTGATTTGCATGCAAAACTTGAATTTTGGAGGTCTTGGTGAGTGATTTATCATCTATCACCTTATTATATATGTATTAATTTGGCATGTTTAAACTCATTTTAAAGTCAAAATCGGATTTTGGGACTATTTTAAAGTGAAACCTGAAGTAAAACTGAATTTAAAATGTTTTAAAGTGTTCAAATCATGTTATTTTGATGTATGATTGCCTTGGTGTGTGGGGGCCTAAGTTAGAGACATATTATAGGATGATTCGCCATGAATTGTAATGTTTGTATGTTTGAATGTTGTTTGTTGTATGGATGGTGTTTGTATGCTTGTACGGTTGAAAGCACTAGTCGAAGTGAACTGGAGGTAGGAACCATGAAACTGGACTATGACGGTTGTGCTTGGGTATGTTTGGAGTCGTATCAATGCATGCAAGTCAAAGAACGAAGCATAAATCGACGTGAAAGCGAAAGTTAAAGTTTCTGCAGCACCTTGGCTCGGGAGAGACTGTTATGTGTTGGGATGGGCTTGGTGTTTGGGGTGGATCGGCTCGGGTTTGCTTCGGTTCGGCAAGGGAAAAAAATGAACAAATGTTGTCCGGTAGTGTTATGGTGTGGGGGAATGGAAAGAATTTTATGTCTGGTGTGTGTGCTTGTGTTTTCTCCGGGAAGATGCGGTTTGGTCTCGAACAAGAAATTTGCGTCGGTGCTTCGGGCTTTTGCTTCAACATCTTTGAGCTTAGCTTGGCACTATAGAACAAGGCATAGGAAATGAGCAATTCTTGTCATGGCATGGTGGTACTTTGGGAACTTCTTCGTGGCATGCTTCGGGGTTCTTGGGGTGATATAGAGTAAAGCAGGCGACTCCAAACGACTCAGGATGAACTTAGATCTTGTGTGGCAATTAGTGAGGTGATGGCCGGATGCTTCGACATGATGATGCCAACGACGACGATGACAACTGCAGAACCTTGATATGGTGACTCTACGACTTACGATGGGTGTCTAGAGGCATTTCGAAGATGATGATTTAACAATGGGAGTCGTGACGGTGATCCACAAGGGCAAGCTCAACAAAGGGGGCTTGCAATTGGGATTTTCGACTATGTCCTACTATGGAGATAGCCATGGTGGAATAACGATTGAATTCCATTACGGGGACATGTGCAAAAGGATCGTTGATAAGTCGGAGGCTTTTAGTGTGCTTGTAAAGAAGGGGCATCTAGGGATGTCCACCTAGACTTGCGATTGTGTCCAGACCTTATGATAGTAGGTTACCTTGGGCTTTGAGATTGTGGGCCTTGTTCCTAGGCTTTTGTAGTAGCATGGATTCGAGCGCCAATGAAGATGGTATTTCGATTGGGTCCCTGGTTTACGATTGTGCTATACGACTTATCATATATTCAACACATAAGAGTGACGGCGAGGACTGTTTGATGGATGTTACGTTTGCCATAGTTGTTTATCACTCTAGGATGTTACATGATGTAGGTATTTTTAACAGCATACCTAGATACTGGACATTACACTTCGACTGCGGTACTTTTATATAGTTGTGATAATAGATTAGCATATACCGACTATTATGTGCTAACTCTTTGGATGTAGGGACATGTCAGATATGGTTCTTCATACCTATGCCCTACTTACTATACACAATTTTATAGCATTTTGAGATGACGTATCACTCACACCAGACTGTTATCTAACCCAAAGTTTTCTGCTTTACTTCTTATTACCTCAGGTACCCTTAAATGAGTAAATTAAGGATATCATGTCAGGATAGCAGACAGAGCTATATGGAGTATGAGTAGGAAACTGCACTTTCATATATATATATATATATATACACACACACATACATATATATATATATATATATTTGGAGCTTACTATCGCTTATACTCCACAGTGCAGTACTATGGAGCTACATCAATACTTGTATTTTGAGAGATAATTATAGAGTTTATTTCGAAGATTTGAGATTTATAAACTCTTTATTTCGGTTTTTGTATAGTCTATGAACCTAATGCCTCTGATGTTCTTATTTGTGATTCATTTTATTATATCACTGTCTCGTCTGTTTTATATCTTTGTTGTTATATTATATTTATTCTATGCACTGTGAGATGTTATACATGTTCCGTGTTTGGATTTTTCTTTGCTTTTAATCATTCACTACCATCCTGCATCGACTGGATACCGCCACAACGCTCTATGCAGATATATTGGGTACTAAAGGTGTAGGGTGGTCATCACATCTATTAACTAGCATTAGATCCAATCAATTTGATAAAATAAAATCATATTTTGTTTTAAAAATATTTTATATTTATTTAATCAATCACATTAATTAAATTATTTATTATTAATTTTAAATATATCATATATATATATATTCATAATAAAATGATGGTATATAGATATAAGCATATGTATAACAATATACATATACATATAGATATTAAGATTTATATATATTGTATATGCATGCATATTATACTTACATGTACTATGGTAAATTCAAATACATATCAGAAATATAAATGTCTAAATATATACATATGTTTAAATATACAATAATATTTTTCTGCACACATATTTATAGCACTATATATATATTTTGGACATCCATACATACATACAAATATATAATGCATCATTTTATTCATTCAACAAATTCAATTCTCTTTCAATGAAAGACTCAAACACAAAGTATATTCCATATTTTTCTCTCCTTACTAATATTCTCCTTATTCCAATTATTCCTCTAAAAACTCTATATAAACCCAACCATATCACTTGTTTTTATTTATTGAAACTAATATACATTTTACCCTAAAAACCAAAAAACAACAAAAAAATGGCCGATCACTTTCTTCATCCAACAATCAAAAAACAATATGGCATCTTCATCAAGCAACCAATATCAAATACAAATTCAACCATCATTGTTGGAGTGCAAAAGTGGATATATCACGCAACAAGGCCAAGAGTTCAATCTCAAAGCAACGCAACAACAAGGCTGAGACCAGTGGCTACAACTTTGAAACATGTCGCGACTTCTAGCAACATTCTAGTGGCAGCAAATCTCACTCACACAACCTCCAACCACAACAGCATCTTGGGTAGGCAACCATCGTTAGTAATTTTTCGACAAGCCAAAATGCAAACACATAACAACATCACCTTCACGTTCAATCATCAAAAATGCAAGCATCAGATCCTTGAGGTATTGGCACACTCAGATTCAATGGAACAAGCTCGAATGACAAGGCAAATTTTAAATAGATGATAAGCTATAGTGATCAACAATCAAAAGTAAGCATAGCAGGGAGTATAAAGATCAAGTGAAAAACTCCAGATCAATGGCAGCAAAAATCCACGATGACATTGGTTCCAATCAGCATGAACCCATCAGCATTTCTACATCAGATTGTAGTAGCAACAAAAACCACTGCTCAATAATTAGTGATTGGAGGTAAGCATCTCTAGGAAGCTCCGACTTAACATAGGGGAAAAACCCCTTTTAAGTTGTAATCTTGAGGGCAGTAATAGGAACTACATGATAGTTGCCGAAGCTGGGTAAATCTATTTATCCTTTATTTTCTGCATTTTACGCTTTGCATTTCTATATATCATTTTATCTATGAAATAACTTTTAAATACCATATTCACCCCTTTTAAGATATATTTACGACCTCATAAATGGTATTAGTGCATCAGTGCTAAGAATAACTTTTAGCCATGTTTAGTTCTAGTAATGCTTTTTCGAGAGTTGGTTCATAGCTAGGTCACCTATGTCTAATGGAAATGATTTTGCATTTTGGATAGTTAGGGTGAAAACTTATTTGATATTAGTTGAATTTTAGATTTGAAATATAGTTGATATTGGTTGTGCTGCACCCGTAATGGCTAAAAATGGAAAAGAATTGCCTAAGCCTATAGACAGATGAGATGAATACAATAGATTACTTTGTGCTTTAAAAGCCAAATCTATGAATTCTCTTATATGTGCTGTTGATAAAACTGAAGTACTCATTGTATGACAACATAAGAAATATGACATTTACTCGAAGTAACACATGAAAGAACTTCATAGGTTAAAAGAATCACGTCTAGCCATGCTCATCAATGAATTCGAAAACGTTTTTTTATAGCAAAGATGAGATCATAAAAGAAATGTACATACGCTTTCAACCTTGGTAAACAACTCTAGAACTTTGGGAAAAATTTATTTTGAGGTTGAGTTAATCTATAAATTCTAAGAATAATTCCAAGGAATTCCAAGGCAAAGCTGACACCTATATGGGAATCAAAATTCTTGAATAAGAAAATTATGGAGAATTTGATAGGATATCTTATAATCTGTGAAATGGATCTTAAGGCTAGGGAAAAGCATGATAATACTGAAAGGAAAAAGTCAATTACATTAAAATGTTTAGGAGATAGAGAGATGAAAATGAACCTATTAAGGAATTAACAAGGTTGATGAAAGGAAAGAAAAATTGGACCAGAAAATATGGAAAAAATGCTGCAAAACGAAAAATTGCAAAATCAAGATTGGTCAAAATTTGAGATGATTTGGATGAGAGTCACTTGCTATAAATGTAACAAATAAGGTCATATCAAAACAAATTGCCCACTAAATAAACTTGTAACAACCCGTATATTTGGACCATTTAAATTGACAATAATCAACACATGTCAACTTAAATAATACAAAACACGAATCATTATGGGATTATAGATACATAAATGTAAATGAGAATCAATACAACATCACAGACATAGAATAATGCAGCGGAAAATACATCATCATAATAGCAGTTCATGAAGCTACTACAGGAAATACAACAATGTCTCAACATAAAGTGACTGAGAAGAAATACATAAATGTCTAACAAACTAGTACATCAATACTAGAATGGAAATAACTGATAAAGATAAATGCAAAGTCTTCAGCATCTTTAACCAACCTTGATCAACAACTGGATAGCTTCAGACTGACCCAAGCATAAATAAAAGAAACACTCGAGTCAGGACTCAAAATCTTATACAGGATAACCAAGTGCAAGAATAAAGTCCATAACTCAAAGATGAATAGAATAAACATCTCTAAGGATCCGGTAAACTATCTATATATACAATAGAATACGCTAAGTAGATAATGTCTAATCAGTAAAGTACGATATCAAAATAGTGTTAAGGCGTTACCATAATCCCCCTTAACACATTTTATAATGCCATAGTCTATACAGCACCGTAAACCCCACCGTAAACTAGTGGTTATCAGAGGGTACCCCATAGGTATAACACAAAACAAATCGTAGTGGTCGCGATAGGATAAACAGTATGACAAGGTACATGAGGCGATACCAACTAGGATACTAGTAGTTGCGTCATCCGGACTGATGTTGGGCATAGCAGCTACTACCCCAACACCGCGAAACAACACTCCCATAATCGAGGGGTGTACCCAAATCGAATCAAAAAGTAATAGATATGGTAACGAAGAAGTGCGTCAGCTAGAGGTGGCGAACCTCAATGGCCCGACAGGGCTCCTGTTTTAGTCATGTCAGGGGTCATCCAAAATCATTCTCTTTCTTTAGTCAACGCGTTCATCAAAACCATCCACTTCGTTCTGGATCAACACTCCGCGTATATTAGTTATTAAAGTGGTTTTCGGTATCGACAAAGAGTATGTCCATATCCGATCCCGGTCTCTTTAATAACTACGTATTAATTACCCGATGGTCATTTTATTATTAAAGTTTAATCAAATCAAAGTCCAAAAGTCAAGTTGCAAATTCGACTTTCAAATTTTGACATTACACAATTCAATTTATTCCAAATATTAAAAATCATATTTCCAAATGAGGTTCCAACATTTTAGTTAACAACGAATTCAAGTATTCAAGTTCAATATAATAAGATTCAATTTCGCTTATTAAATTTATTCATATTCAATGGATTTAAATTCAATACTCCATTTAATTCAAAATCATTAAATAAATTTCGATTCAATTTACATTCATCTTTACATTCATCATTTCATCCCAAGTAAATCTAATCCGGTTAAATCAATTTTATTAACTAAATTCTTTAAACCGAATTAATTTAGTTAATTAGTTTACAGAAGTCCAATTCAAATTCCATTAAAGCGAACTTATTTCATTTATTTGATTGCAAGATTTTCATAACCTAATTCAATTCCTTAATGAGTTTCAAAACAATTTAAATCTCAAAACCAAATTTTAAAATCACGATTAAACTAATTCATTAATTTAAATCATTTTAAATTCAAATTAGTTCCAATTTTAAATTCACAACCTTTACTAAGTTTAAATTATACCTAAGTCAAAATTCAATTTCATCTTATATTAAATTTCATTATCAAATTTCAAACCCATTTTATTTAACTTACTTAACTTAAAATTTCTTAAATCAAATTTCAAATTACTCAATTAAATTTGTCAAAACATTTATTCACATAAAATAACTTTGTTAATACATTTACGTCAAATCTATTGATTTATTTAATTTATCAATTAATTTATTTCGATTAAATCAATTAAGTTCGTTAATTAATTTTAAACAATTTGTTAAGTTCAATTCTAAATTTCACATAGGTTTCAATTTCCAAAATAGTTGGTTGACAAATCGGGTATCTTATTTTAATTATCTATCCTAGGCCAAGTTTGTTTAATCAGGTATTTATCATTTCAACCCAATATCATTAATAAAAAACAAACAAAACAAAGCATAACAAAGGGAACTTGCAGTGTGAAAACTGGGATGGTGTCAAAGTAAATAAACAAGCAATAGCAACCTTTCATAACAATTCAACAATTTATTTAAATAATCCCGAAATAATCGTATTAATTTACATTTTTTTATTTATGCAAATTAATATAATTATTCCTAGAATCAACACTAACATTTCATGCAGATTAAAGATTATTACATTATGGTTTTTCATTTGGCGTCTATTATCAAATTACTACATCAATCATACATTCAATGGTTCAAAGTGTAGTTAACACTATTCCTACGTGTCGATTTATTTAACATTTAAAGGGGTCAAGTTCAACATATATGATCTATTTTAAATTATTAACTATTCTATATCAAATTCAATTTTATGTTAATCATCACTTATATTAACGACCAAATTCCCCATCACATAACAGTTTAGTGTCACGACTATTTACCATAAACTAACCTCAACTCAAAATTTAACATCAACCATTTTAACACCCAAATCAATATCAACAACATCTATCACTTGATTATCATAGCATAATAGATTGAGTCGTGAATGAAATATTCACCTTGCGTGGTTAGAGATTTTTGACGACTAAGCACGAAGACGAATAGACAAGAGGCACTAACAAGCACAACAAAAAGGCGAACACAAACTGCAATCAAACAAATAATTAAATTGACAATTTTTGTTCAATACAATATATATATATATATATTCATATATAATCATACCAAACAAGGAGCTAGATAGATTCGCCAAGCTGAATGGGAGCCTAATTCTCCGAAGCAGTAGCTGGAACAAAACACAGTAAAACACAGTATGTGAGCAACTAGAATTCTAAAAGCTATATCCTGCTATATGTATACAATTCATATATATTTATATATAAATGCTGAAATACAACCGCGGCCAAGGCGAGACAGTAATGACGACGGAGCGGGACGTCGCGGTGGTCGGAGAAGGCGGGTGCAGGCTGGATCCGGGGACTGGGCAGGGCAGACTGGGCGGGCGACTGGTGCAGGCGGACTGTGCACGGGACTGGGCAGGGCGACTGGGGCAGGGGACTGGGCATGCGAACTGAGCAGGCGACTGGGGCAGGGGACTGGGCAGGCAAACTGGGCAGGGCGGACTGGCAGGGGACTAGGCAGGGCAGACTGGCAGGGGACTGGGGCAGGGGACTGGGTAGACGAACTAGGGCAGGGGACTGGGCAGGCGACTGGGGCAGGGCGGACTGGCAGGGGATTGGGCAGGCGACTAGTAGGGGACTGGGCAGGCGAACTGGGCAAGCGACTGGGGCAGGGGACTGGGCAGACGACTGGCGCAGGGGACTGGGCAGGCGAAATGGGCAGGCGACTGGCAGGGGACTGGGCAGGCGAACTGGCAGGGGACTGGGCAGGCGACTGGGGCAGGGGACTGGGCAGACGACTGGCAGGGGACTGGGCAGGGGACTGGGCAGGTGAACTGGGGCAGGGGACTGGGCAGGCGACTGGGGCAGGGGACTGGGCATGCGACTGGCAGGCGAACTGGGCAGGCGACCGGCAGGGGACTGGACAGGCGACTGGCAGGGGAAGGCGGACGGAGCTGGTGGAAGGCGGAGGCGGACGGAGCTGGTGGAGTGGGATGGTGGGGTAGTGAGTGGGCAGAGGCAGTGGGGTGGGAGGAAATGAGAAAACTTTTGCTGTGAGAGACAAATGAAAGATGTTTCACAGAGGAGGATGAAGAACGTACCAGTGAAAGTTTGCAAAAAAGATGAATATGACGAAGCTTGTTTTTATAAAATAGTACAAGGATTCCAAAGGCCTCAATTGATTGTCTCGGTAACCAAAAGGGCTGTTGGCTTTTCAAGGCAGCTGAATAGTCAAAAGGCTCATAGAATTCCAAACTGAGTAGGTAATTGGGTACCAGTCTGTGCTGCGTAACGGACCAGTTTGTAATCCGTTAAACAATTATAATTCGCAACGCCAAACTCCGATTGACACAAATAAATATATCGTTTCGATCAACGCGACGAGGCGAACACAACGGTATATAGATATCAGTGGTACGATTTAAATTATAAAATTCAAATTTTCTATTACGGAGAATGCAGCAAAAACGCAGAAGAATAAGATCGACGGAGCTAAAGATGTCCGAATTTTGAAAAACGAAAATTGACGTCTTAGTCAGAAGATGATTTAGAATTTTTCTATGTAAAAATATTCAGGTTCGGAAGATATTTTTTTCTTCACGTTTTAAAATGAACCGACGTCCAATAAAACGCAAACGAAATTTACTGCGGTATTTTACGACGAAACTTTACCCATATCTATAACCATCTAGACGCAATTTATAGACAAAGTTTGGACGCTAATTGGAATCGTATGTAAGTTCCACATTTTTTATATTAAAATAATGGATTCAAAATTTTAAAATTGGGTCGAAAATTCAGGGTCGTTACATTCACCCCCACTCAAAACTTTTCGTCCTCGAAAAGAAACGAGACGGTGAAGTAAGAATGAAGTAAGCAGAAAAGTCAAGATAGACTTTAAGAAAATTGGATTTATACCTGAAATCAGTAATTCGGGGTTTGAATCCCGGATACTATCCTCTGTTTCCCATGTGCAATCTCGCTCATCTGCACTCCACTGGACTTTGACGAGATTTACAGTCTTCCTTCTTAGTTTCTTTGTCTCACGATCGACTATCCGAAGTGGTTTTCTTTCGATAGTCAAATCTAGCTCAATATCGACTTCATCTAACTGAGCAATAGGAATGGTCATGGATGGATCACACATGACTTTCCGAAGATGTGAAACATGGAATACGTTGTGCATGCCCTCAAATTTTTCTGGTAATGCAACTCTATAAGCTAGTGTACCAATTCTCTCAGTGACAGTGAATGGTCCAAAAAATCTAGGAGCAAGCTTCCCTCTTCGACCAAATCGAATAACATTCTTCAAAGGTGATACCTTTAGAAATACCTCATCCCCAACCTGGAATTCCAAATCTCTTCTACGCCTATCTGCATAGCTCTTCTGCCTATCCTGTGCGGTCTTCATCTTCTTTCTGATCTCATTTACCTTCTCGGATGCCTCCATAATCATATCTGGGCCAAGAACTAATCGATCACCAGGCTCAATCCAACAAGCTGGTGATTTGCATGGCCGTCCATATAAAGCTTCGAACGGTGCCATATCGATACTTGCCTGATTATAAAGGTGGTTAAATTCCAATTCAAATTTGCTTGTTCAAATTTAAATTTTGACATACCTGATAACTGTTATTATAAGTGAATTCAACCAAATGGAGATGGTCTTCCCAAGATCCACCGAAATCAATTATGCAAGTTCGGAGCAGATCCTCCAAAATCTGATTTACCCTTTTAGTTTGGCCATCTGTTTGAGGATGATAAGCTGTGCTCAGATTCAGTTTAGTGCCTAAGACGTCCTGAAATGCCTTCCAGAATTTACTAGTGAATATAGGGTCTCGATCGCATACAATACTAGATAGAACTCCATGAAGTCTAACAATCTCTCTCATATAAATCTCAGCCAAACTTGAAGCAGTATGAGTGGTCTTAACAGGAATAAAGTGAGCAGATTTGGTCAACCTATCAACAATCACCCATATACTCTCGTTACCTTTTCTGCTCCTCGGTAATCCATCTATGAAGTCCATAGAAATCTGATCCCATTTCCAACACGGAATCTCTAGAGGTTGAAGTAATCCGGCAGTTCTCTGATGATCGGCCTTGACTTGTTGGCAAGTGGTGCATCTACTGACATATATAGAAATATCTCTCTTCATCCCACTCCACCAATATAAACGCTCCATATTACGATACATCTTAGTGACACCAGGATGAAATGAAAGTGATGACTGATGGTTCTATCTAAGCACTTCTTGTCTCAATCCATCGACATTAGGAACACAAATACGGTTGTCGATCCTCAGAACTCCATTACTATCAATCTGTGCTCCCACTTTACTGTCGGCATTTCCGACTCTACCTAAAACTAACTCCTTCATATGATAGAGCAAAGTGTCCGCATATTGTTTAGCTTTGATGCGATCCATAAGAGACAGAGAGATAACGAGCTGAAATAACATGCCTTCAACAAGATTACAACAAGACAATGCTTTGCTGCGGCTCAAAGCATCTGCTACGACATTTGCTTTCCCCGAAGTATAAGTAATGTCGAGATCATAAGCAGCTAAGAATTTGAGCCATCGGACTTGTCTCTGGTTCAAATCCTTCTAAGAAAAGATATACCTCAAGGACTTATGATCAGTGAATAATTCGAATTTTGTTCCCAAAAGATGATGCCTCCATAGTTTCAAAGCAAATACAACTGCAAGAAGCTCAAGATCATGCGTGGCATAGTTTAATTCATGGATCTTCAACTGACGACCCGCATAAGAAATAACCTTTCCATTTTGCATAAGGACAGCGCCTAAACCTTCTCGGCAAGCATCTGTATAGACAGTTAATCCTTCACTTTCATTAATTACCGCAAGAACAGGGGCTGAAGTTAACTTGCGCTTTAACTCATTAAAAGCTGATTCACATTTCTCACTCCAAATAAACTTAACATCCTTCCGAGTTAAAGTAGTAAGTGGGGCAGAAATCCGGGCAAAGTGCTCAATAAATCGGCGATAATAACCGGCTAAGCCCAAGAAACTACGAATATCTGTAGGAGTTTTAGGAGTCTCCCAATCCTGTAGATTAATTGATTCAAATCAGAAAGAGATAAAATTGTTTGAACAGAAACAACGAATAAGATAGAACTTACATTGATTATGGCGATCTTAGCTGGATCAACCAAAATCCCATTTTTAGAAACAATATGGACAAGGAATCTTACTTCGTCTCGCCAGAAATGGCATTTAGAGAACTTGGCTTTAAGCTGATGGTTTCGGAGTGTTTCCAGAACATAACGGAGATGTGTTTCATGCTCTTTCTTGTCTTTGGAGAAGACGAGAATATCATCAATGAATACAAGAACAAACTTGTTAAGGACATCACGAAAGACTTGATTCATCAAGTCTACGAAATAAGTAGGTGCGTTGGTCAAACCGAATGGCATAACCAACCATTCATAGAATCCATTCTCGGTACAGAAAGCTGTCTTATGGATACTATCTACTGCTACTCTGAGTTGGTGGAACCCAATGGCTAGATCAAGTTGTGAGAAGTCTTTAGCTCCATGGAGCTGGTCGAATAAATCATTGATGCGAGGCATCGAATAATGATTCTTGAGCGTGCGTTTGTTTAGTTCTCTGTAATCAACACACATGCGAAGAGATCCATCTGATTTGGTGACAAATACAATTGCGGCACCCCATTCAGAACAGCTTCTCCTAATCAAACCCTTAGCAAATAGATCATCAATTTGAGTTTTTAGTTCAGCTTTTTCTTTAGGATCCATCCTTCAGTGTGGGAGAACTACGGGAGTAGCTCCAGGAATTAGATCAATACGGAAATCGATTTCCCATTTAGGCGGTAAAGAGTTGACCTCTCCAAATACATCGGGAAATTGCTGAATAATAGGAGTAGTATTAAGATCATCCGGATGAGCATCAAGAGAGAATATGAAGCTTCCGGCATATTTTTGAGGTGATTGGCATTCAATAGTTAGAGGTTTTACTTTATCGTCTATAAGGGAGACGATTCGGGCCTTGCAAGAGATAATAGCTTCGAATTTGCTTAACCAATCAGCGCCTAAAAGAATGTCGAAGGCTTGGAATCCCAACACATAGAAATTCCAAGTGAAACGATGTCTTCCATATAAGAGCACCACCTCATTACAAACTCTACTAAGGTTGGCAGGTCCTCCAATAGGGTTGGAGACACATAAAGAAGTGGTGGCAAAAGTAGGTTCTAATTCAAGCTTATTACAAAGCTCAACAGTTATAAAGCTATGTGAAGCACTAGTATCGAATAATACTCTAATAGGTAGATCATGAAATGAGAAAGTACATCGTAAGGTACCTTGGTCATCCTAGGCCGGTGGTGCAGAGGGTGCAGGTGTGGTGATAGCAAATACTCCAGAAGTGGTGCCACACTTATGCATTGGGTAGTCTTTCTTGAAATGTCCAGGCTGGAGGATACATGGCATAAATCTCTCCTAGTCATAGAAGGTGGTGGGACAGCAGTTCCGGTAGATGGACAGCTATTAGCATAATGGCCCTTCTTATCGCATTTGAAGCAAGTGATATTAGCAAGGTCGATTGGGTTTTTCTAGGCGTATCCCAATCCAGTAGTCTTCTGCCAAGCTTTCTTTTGTTGATCAAAGTTCATCTTCCTCTTTCCGGGCTGGCTAGAAGAGGGCTGAGTAGGGGTGGCCTTTGTAGTAGGTCCCTTAGGCTTCGTCTCATATCTAAGAGCATAGTCAACAAGCTCTGTGAAGGTGCAGTGGGTGTGGCCAGTAAGCAAGTCATAATATTCTGGTTAGCTCCTAAAATGAATTTCTTGTTCTTCAGAAGTGGTGTATCAATCAAGCCAGGTCCGAACTTGGAGAGTTCTTTGAATTTCCTCTCATACTCAGAAAAAGTCATACTGCCTTGCTTAAGATCCATGAAAGCTCTATAAAGTTGGGCTTTCCCAGCAGCTGGCATCCATTGTGCCGAGAAAGCATCCCTAATCAACCAAATGGTCTAGATTAATAACATTCCAAAGATTGAGAGAAGAATTTAAATTTCGAAATCCAACGAATTTATACCTAAACTGGGCCCAAGTGATGGTGTTCTCCTCGATACGAGAAGTAACTGATTCCCACTAATCTTGTGCGGCATCGTGAAGTTCCCAAGCAGTCAGTTGACGCTTCTGAGCATCAGTGATCTCCAAACCAAAAAATATCTTCTCTAAGCCTTTAAGCCATTGCTGAGCCTCGATAATGTTCTTGGATCCAGAAAACTTAATACCTCCAAGCTGTGTATACTCCTTACTAAGAGTGGTGAATTTGACAGGAGCTGGAGCGGCAGGTGCAGCCTGAGCAGGACCATTGCCTCTTCCTCCCCTATTGTTTCTTCTGGTACTCATCCTGAAATACCAAAGAGATTTAGAACCAAGGATAGAAATCGTAGAACTCTAAGGAAAGTCCAATCAACGAATCAAAGAAGTTTGAATTGAAAGGTTTGGACATTGAATCGATTCTCCTCATTCTAGGGTATTGCTACCCTATCTCTAATGAGTTTATATAATCCCGAACTAAGGTTTTTAGGGAAACCAAAGCTCTGATACCAATTGTAACAACCCGTATATTTGGACCATTTAAATTGACAATAATCCACACATGTCAACTTAAATAATACAAAACACGAATCATTATGGATTATAGATACATAAATGTAAATGAGAATCAATACAACATCACAGACACAGAACAGTCACAGAATAATGCAGTGGAAAATACATCATCATAATAGCAGTTCATGAAGCTACTACAGGAAATACAACAATGTCTCAACATAAAGTGACTGAGAAGAAATACATAAATGTCTAACAAACTAGTACATCAATACTAGAATGGAAATATCTGATAAAGATAAATGCAAAGTCTTTAGCATCTTCAACCAACCTTGATCAGCAGCTGGATAGCTTCAGACTGACCTGAGCATAAATAAAAGAAACACTCGAGTCAGGACTCAAAATCTTATACAGGATAACCAAGTGCAAGAATAAAGTCCATAACTCAAAGATGAATAGAATAAACATCTCTAAGGATCCGGTAAACTATCTATATATACAATAGAATACGCTAAGTAGATAATGTCTAATCAGTAAAGTACGATATCAAAATAGTGTTAAGGCGTTACCATAATCTCCCTTAACACATTTTATAATGCCATAGTCTATACAACACCGTAAACCTCACCGTAAACTAGTGGTTATCAGAGGGTACCCCATAGGTATAACACAAAACAAATCGTAGTGGTCGCGATAGGATAAACAGTATGACAACGTACATGAGGCGATACCAACTAGGATATTAGTAGTTGCGTCATTCGGACTGATGTTGGGCATAGCAGCTACTACCCCAACACCGCGAAACAACACTCCCATAATCGAGGGGTGCACCCAAATCGAATCACAAAAGTAATAGATATGGTAACGAAGAAGTGTGTCCGCTAAAGGTGGCGAACCTCAATGGCCCGGCAGGGCTTCTGTTTTAGTCATGTCAGGGGTCATCCAAACTCGTTCTCTTTCTTCAGTCAACGCATTCATCAAAACCATCCACTTCGTTCTGGATCAACACTCCGCGTATATTAGTTATTAAAGTGGTTTACGGTATCGACAGAGAGTATGTCCATATCTGATCCCGGTCTCTTTAATAACTTCGTATTAATTACCCGATGGTCATTTTATTATTAAAGTTTAATCAAATTAAAGTCCAAAAGTCAAGTTGCAAATTCGACTTTCAAATTTTGACATTACACAATTCAATTTATTCCAAATATTAAAAATCATATTTCCAAATGAAATTTTGGTTCCAACATATTAGTTAACAACGAATTCAAGTATTCAAGTTCAATATAATAAGATTCAATTTCGCTTATTAAATTTATTCATATTCAATGGATTTAAATTCAATACTCCATTTAATTCAAAATCATTAAATAAAATTTCGATTCAATTTACATTCATCTTTATATTCATCATTTCATCCCATGTAAATCTAATTCGGTTAAATCAATTTTATTAACTAAATTCTTTAAACCGAATTAATTTAGTTAATTAGTTTACAAAAGTCCAATTCAAATTCCATTAAAGCGAACTTATTTCATTTATTTGATTGCAAGATTTTCATAACCTAATTCAATTCCTTAATGAGTTTCAAAACAATTTAAATCTCAAAACCAAATTTTAAAATCACGATTAAACCAATTCATTAATTTAAATCATTTTAAATTCAAATTAGTTCTAATTTTAAATTCACAACCTTTACTAAGTTTAAATTATACCTAAGTCAAAATTCCATTTCATCTTATATTAAATTTCGTTATCAAATTTCAAACCCATTTAATTTAACTTACTTAACCTAAAATTTCTTAAATCAAATTTCAAATTACTCAATTAAATTTGTCAAAACATTTATTCACATAAAATAACTTTGTTAATACATTTACGTCAAATCTATTAATTTATTTCGTTTCATCAAATTTGACTGCTATTGCTCTGTCTACCTTATTTTCTGCGTTTAGCAGCATTTCGGTAATGAAAATTCGAGTTTCTATAACTTCATCGGATTGCTGATATATGTGTACCATTCTATTCGTCTCGCTGTACTGATCACCGCAGTCTATTTATTTCTGTACTCGACATCGGTTATGCAGTGAAAATCGACGTAACAGTTATCGGAGCGGTAACATATTTTCGTTTCTTTCTTTTTCCTTGTCCTTTCAAATTTCAAACGAGTGAAACTTCTCAGTGATTGCTGCATTTATTTGAAAAGCAATGCTGGACTCTTCTTTTCATAAGATTTCCGTATATATATTTTGCGTGTGCCTTTTGTTTTGGTGTCTTCTCATATTTCCAGCCGAGTGAACTTTGCAATATTTAATTTCAAATCAACAGCTGCCCACTTTTATTTATTCTGTTCTACATATTAAAGTTTTGAGACTTTCCTATCTGTCGCCTTATTTTACATCTTCATCTTCCTGAAGCCTGTCTTTCCTTTCCACTTCACTATTTTGCCCAACACAAAAGAAGATACCAATCATATATTCTCATTTCGCCTGCAACCATCCATCCTCCTCCTCTTTCGAATCGCCCACCCTCCTTTATTTTGTTTTTCTTCCCCACCGTTCTTGTTCACCAGCCAATGACCCTCGTTCTTCCCAGCCTTGCCGAGACTTCATCTTCTTCCCCCATCTCGTCCATGCGACACCCATCCCACCTTGAACGCCGTCACCATCTCCTCTCCCTCCCAGGCGCAAGCACGCATACACCCAGACCCGAGACCCACTACACCGATCATCCTCGGTCGTGGCCTCGCCCACCTCCCCTACATCATCTCGTCGCCCGCCGCCCCACACTCACTCGACCTCGTCGTCAATGCAACAGCCAGGCAGCAGCCCGAACCCCCTGCACTTTCCTCCATTCCATAATCTTCGGCCGAAGTCCAGGCATCTTCATTTTATAAGGTATATATGCCACGTTGTTTTATATGGTGGTATATATATATATTGATACATATAAGTTGGTTTACAAATTTTGTATATATGATAATATATGCACGTTTTGGAATAAGTTTGTTACTTAGTAACTTATGCAGGTTATATATGTGTGTTTGGTTTTTTTCGAGTATTATATATGTATTTTAAACATTACAGGTTACCAGTTTCGATTTTTGGTATAATACATATTATGCCAGTTTTCATATGTTGGTTTATATCAGCATATATGAGTTATATATTAGTATACGTGTTTATTTATAACTTATATGTTTTTCTATATAGTTTGTACGCCCATATGAATATGTTTACAAATTACTATACAGTTATCAAATTTTGTCTACCCTTAGTTATATATATACATGTGTAGTAGATTGTTGCTTACAATATTTATTATAAAAAGGAGTATGTATATATATATGTTCACAAATTTAATTGCGGAATGGCTGTCATGCCTTGTATGTATATTGTTTTACATATTAATTTTTTTTTTTGGATTTTGAAAACTATGTCAATGTAGTAAATAGAAAAGGAAAATACATATAAGTTGTATATGTTAATTTCATTCAAGTTCGGTCTGTTTGTTTGTTTGTAAGCTGTTCATTTGGTTGATATGAGCCAAATACAGTTGTTGTTTATTAATTATAGAATATATGAAGATATTTTGCTAACTTGATTTATTTTGTATTACTTATCTATTACGTGTGTATGGGTGTGTTTTGAAGTTTTCGAGAAATGTTGCTAGTTATATGTTTGCAGTAGTTCTATTCTAGGTTTAAAGTGTTTACTTATATAATTTGAATTTCCATTTTGTTAAGTATTGTTTTAAAAAGGTAAAATGTATGGATGTTTTGATTGAGAGATGTTTACAGATTTTAAAGTAAGTATAAGTGAATTTGGTTTTCAAAATATATGGATATTTATGTGTTGGAGTTTAATATTGCTTTGGAATTAATATATATTTATTTTACTTTAATGAATGTGAGTTTATATGTTATACACTAATTTATATATATAAGAGTATACCAGAGTTGAGTTTTAATAATTATATAGAAATTTTATTTATAGGTGTTTAGATTTAGTATTTATTTGAAATGTGTGTATATATATATTTATATTATTTTTTATGAGTTCCAGGTTTAATATTGGTTAAGAAAATAACATAATAGAAATTTTATGTTTCCTTTTAGTCTATATCAAGCAGATTCTGATTTACTTCATCGATTCCTTGTTATCAGCTTCGACCGTCAAATCCGTGCCAATCTAGCTTTGCTTTGAAATTTGTGCTTGGATTCGTAACTCATCTCAGTCCCGTTCATCTCTAGCCTCGAAAGGTGAGCTATCACTCACGATTAACGTTATTTTATTTATTAAATTTGATTTCAATTGAAACGACAATTGAAATATGCTGCTGTTAGTTATTTATATTGCTATATCTATTTCATCATCTGTATCTGTTCACCTGTGACACCTCACACCATTATCTGTTATATATATTGATATATATATATATGCCATCATTTGTATCTGTTCACCTGTGACACCTGACACCTTATTTGTTATCTATACTGATGATATATGCCTGTTACCGTTGTTATATTATTATCATATCTGTTATCACTCTGCAAGTTTCCTGTTAGTATAGAATTCACTATGGGTTGAAATGATACATACCCGAACGATCTGTAGAATAGGAGAAAATCGGTATGGGTTGAAATGATAAACCCAAGCGATTTTCAATTTATTTGAATTTGGGATTGCGGGTTGAAAAGATATATACCCGTATATATTTAAATTGCGGATTGAAATGATAAATATCCATACCACTTGACCATAGGGTAGAAAATTATATACAGACACCGTTAGTCTATATATAAATATTTTGAACATGATTTCTATGGTTTTGAAAAGAAATATATGGTTTTGATAAATATTGATTTTAAAGATTCATTAAAGTTGATTTAATAAAGTTGATAAATAATATGTTTAAGTATTTATTTAATATCTATATTTTCAAATATAGAGTTTATAATGATTTGAAATTGATTTGAAATTATATTTATTTAAGAATTATACTTAAATAAGTTTGATTTGAAATTTATTAAATTTAAAATTCTAAAGATATGTTTTAACTTGAATTTGATTAAAGGTAACTTTAATGAATATTTCAAATTTATATAAATTTAAATGGGATATTTTGTTTATTTAAATTTGTGAATTGAAGTTGTATTAGATGTTATTGAAATGTTGAATATTTAAAGCTTTGAAATATATTGAAATTGAAATGGCTTATTTTATGGTTTAAATATGAATTTGAAATCGATAGATTGAAATGGTTATTTAGAAACTGAATCGAATTGAAATTGATGATTTGAGATTTGATTAAATTAAAATTTTGGAATTCGAGTTAATTTGAATCGATTTGTGAAATTTGAGGAAACTATTTTATTTTATAAAGAAATTTTAAATTATATTTAAACTATTGATATTTCACTTCATAAATTATTTTAATATAAACTATTTTAATATAAGTCATTTTAATATAAATCATTTTAATATAAATCATTTTAATATAAATTATTTTATTTATAAACTATTTTATTATATATACTAATTTTAATATCTAAACTGTTTAAAAGAAAAGTGTTATGATTTCCAAAATGCTATAATTTCAAAGTGTTATGATTTCCAAAATGCTATGATTTCAAAGCTGTGATTTCCAAAGTGTTTTGATTTTTTTTATAAAAAAAGGACTATGATTTGGAAAGCGTTATAACTTTGGAAAGTGATATGATTTTGGAAATGGATTTATTTGAAGTGAAAGTGATATCGTATTGATATGGTCTTGAAATGGCAATGATATGTCAGTTTGGAAATATAAATATTTGAAAGTTTATTAAATGACCATCGGTGTAATAATACGTAGTTATTAAAGGGACCGGGATCGGATATGGACATACTCTCTGTCGATATCGAAACCACTTTAATAACTAATATACGCGGAGTGTTAATCCAGAACGAAGTGGATGGTTTGATGAACGCGTTGATTGAAGAAAGAGAACGATTTTGGATGACCCCTGACATGACTAAAACAGGAGCCGCGCCGGGCCATTGAGGTTCACCACCTCTAGCGGACACACTTCTTCGATACCATATCTATTACTTATGTGATTCGATTTGGGTGCACCCTTTGATTTAGGAGTGTTATTTCGCGGTGTTGAGGTAGTAGCTGCTATGCTCAACATCAGTCTGGATCACGCAACTACTAGTATCCTAGTTGGTATCGCCTCATGTACCTTGTCATACTGATTATCCTATTCGCGACCACTACGATTTGTTTTGTGTTATACCTATGGGGTACCCTCTGATAACCACTAGTTTACGGTGGGGCTTACGGTGCTGTATAGACTATGACATGGTAAAATGTGTTAAGGGTGGAATGGGCCATGACTTAACGCTATTTTGATATCGTACTTTACTAATTAGACATTATCTACTTAGCGTACACTACTACCTAGTAGATAGTTTAACGGATCCTTAGAGGATGGTTATCCCAAACATCCTTTGAGTTACTTGTATTTCAGTTGATATTTCACTTGAGTTGGATTTATTGATATAAGAATGTTAATCTTGACTCGAGTGTTTTGTGTTTTCTTTACGCTCGGGTCAGACTGAGTGTACCAGTATTCGAGACTCACCTTTGGAGTTGGAGCTTCGCTTGGAGATCCAGCTATCTATCGATTCTACTATCTGTTATTCAGTTGATTCCAATGATGTATTCAGATCTTGTATTTGACTATTGTATTGAGATATCTTTGTATTCGAGACTTCTGTTGCATTTTGTTTAACTCTGTTATATATATAGTAGCTTCATGAACTACTATTCTTTTGTTTCCACTGCATTATTGTTATATTACTCTGTGTCTGTGATCTGTGATTATTTATTTACTGTATATGCTGAGTTTTGCCAAATATATATTTACAATCTGATATTTTGAGCAATTCAAGTCCGACATGTGCGGATGCGAATGGTTGAAATTATCGGGTCGTCACATAGTTGGTTGACCAATCGGGTTTCTTATTTTAATTATCTATCCTAGGACAAGTTTGTTTAATCGGGTATTTATCATTTCAACCCAATATCATTAATAAAAAACAAACAAAACAAAGCATAACAAAGGGAACTTGTAGTGTGATAACTGGGATGGTGTCAAAGTAAATAAACAAGCAATAGCAACCTTTCATAACAATTCAACAATTTATTTAAATAATCCCTAAATAATCGTATTAATTTACATTTTTTTATTTATGCAAATTAATATAATTATTCCTAGAATCCACACTAACATTTCATGCAGATTAAAGATTATTACATTATGGTTTTTCATTTGGCGTCTATTATCAAATTACTACATCAATCATACATTCAATGGTTCAAAGTGTAGTTAACACTATTCCTACGTGTCGATTTATTTAACATTTGAAGGGGTCAAGTTCAACATATACGATCTATTTTAAATTATTAACTATTCTATATCAAATTCAATTTCATGTTAATCATCACTTATATTAACGACCAAATTCCCCATCACATAACAGTTTAGTGTCATGACTATTTACCATAAACTAACTTCAACTCAAAATTTAACATCAACCATTTTAACACCCAAATCAATATCAACAACATCTATCACTTGATTATCATAGCATAATAGATTGAGTCGTGAATGAAATATTCACCTTGCGTGGTTAGAGATTTTTGACGACTAAGCACGAAGACGAATAGACAAGAGGCACTAACAAGCACGACAAAAAGGCGAACACAAACTGCAATCAATCAAATAATTAAATTGACAATTTTAGTTCAATACAATATATATATTCATATATAATCATACCAAACAAGGAGCTAGATAGATTCGCCAAGCTGAATGGGAGCCTAATTCTCCGAAGCAGTAGCTGGAACAAAACACAGTAAAACACAATATGTAAGCAACTAGAATTCTAAAAGCTATATTCTGCTATATGTATACAGTTCATATATATTTATATATAAATGCTGAAATACAACCGCGGCCAAGGCAAGACAGTAATGACGACGGAGCGGGACGTCGGGGTGGTCGGAGAAGGCGGGTGCGGGCTGGATCCGGGGACTGGGCAGGGCGGACTGGGCAGGCGACTGGTGCAGGCGGACTGGGCAGGGGACTGGGCAGGGCGATTGGGGCAGGGGACTGGGCAGGCGAACTGAGCAGGCGACTGGGGCAGGGGACTGGGCAGGCGAACTGGGCAGGGCGGACTGGCAGGGGACTGGGCATGCGACTGGGCAGGGCGGACTGGTAGGGGACTGGGTAGGCGACTGGGGCAGGGGGCTGGGCAGGCGAACTGGGGCAGTGGACTGGGCAGGCGACTGGGGCAGGCAGACTGGGCAGGCGACTGGCAGAGGACTGGGCAGGCGACTGGCAGGGGATTGGGCAGGCGACTGGGGCAGGGGACTGGGCAGGGGACTGGGGCAGGGGACTGGGAAGGCGAACTGGGCAGGCGACTGGCAGGGGACTGGGCAGGCGAATTGGTAGGGGACTGGGCAGGCGACTGGGGTAGGGGACTGGACAGGCGACTGGAAAGGGACTGGGCAGGCGACTGGGGCAGGGTACTGGGCAGGGGACTGGGGCAGGGGACTGGGGCAGGGGACTGGGCAGGCGACTGGCAGGCGAACTGGGCAGGCGACTGGCAGGGGAAGGCGGAGGCGGACGGAGCTGGTGGAAGGAGGAGGCGGACGGAGCTGGTGGAGTGGGATGGTGGGGTAGTGAGTGGGCAGAGGCAGTGGGGTGGGAGGAAATGGGAAAACTTTTGCTGTGAGAGACAAATGAAAGATGTTTCATAGAGGAGGATGAAGAACGTACCAGTGAAAGTTTGCAAAAAAGATGATTATGACGAATCTTGTTTTTATAAAATAGTACAGGGATTCCAAAGGCCTCAATTGATTGTCTCCGTAACCAAAAGGGCTGTTGGCTTTTCAAGGCAGCTGAATAGTCAAAGGCTCCTAGAATTCCAAACTGAGTAGGTAATTGGGTACCGGTCTGTGCTGCGTAACGGACCAGTTTGTAATCCGTTAAACAATTATAATTCGCAACGCCGAACTCCGATTGACACAAATAAATATATCGTTTCGATCAGCACGACGAGGCGAATACAACGGTATATAGATATCAGTGGTACGATTTAAATTATAAAATTCAAATTTTCTATTACGGAGAATGCAGCAAAAACGCAGAAGAATAAGATCGACGGAGCTAAAGATGTCCGAATTTTGAAAAATGAAAATTGACGTCTTAGTCAGAAGATGATTTAGAATTTTTCTATGTAAAAATATTCAGGTTCGGAAGATATTTTTTTTCACGTTTTAAAATGAACCGACGTCCAATAAAACGCGAACGAAATTTACTGCGGTATTTTACGACGAAACTTTACCCATATCTATAACCATCTAGACGCAATTTATAGACAAAGTTTGGACGCTAATTGGAATCGTATGTAAGTTCCACTTTTTTTATATTAAAATAATGGATTCAAAATTTTAAAATTGGGTCGAAAATTCAGGGTCGTTACAAAACTTGTCAAGGGAAAGGAAAAATGAGAGGAGCATTTGCAGCAACCTGGGATGATGAAGAAGAAGAAAAAAATAGTGATGATGATAAAGCATATCTATGCTTGATAGGAAAGTCAACCAAAAGCAACAGTAATGATGTAGTAAGTGAAATTACAAATTACTCTTGTGAAGATTTACTTTTGTTGTTTCATGAAATATTGTTAGCCTTATCCAAAATAATAAAAGATTTTAATCCGAAAAGCCAAACTTTTGTTCTTCTTTAAATTTTTCTAGTTTGGGATATCTATATAAATAGCCTTATAGCATAGAAGCCTAAGACATGATAGCATAGACTTATTGAACAAACTTAACAAAAAGGAGGCAGTGAGATGTTTACTGCATCAGAAATCTAAGACTGGTAAGGCGTGGAAAGCTTGAACGATGGGTAAGTTTAATTGATAATCTTTTCATGCTAAAAACACTATGAGTACCTCTATAATTATTGAGTTAATTTATAAGGATTTGTTTGGCTCTAATGATGTTTCTAGTTTACATGGTAAAAATATATTATTATATATTAGTCGATGATTACTCTAGATTTATATGGGTCGATTTTCTAGCGAAAAGGTTCGAAGAATTTGATTATTTTTCAATACTCGTAAATCTAGTTTAAAATGAAAAAGGTGTATCAACTATTTCTTTGAAAAGTGATCATAGTGGGGAATTTGAAAATTATGATTTCGAAAGTTTTTGTGAAAAAAAATTATTTTAAACATGACTACTTAACATCTCGAACACTCCAACAAAATGGATTGGTCAAAAGAAAGAATTGTACATTGCAAGAACTAACTAGATCTAAGATTAATGAATATAATCCTCCTTTGTCCTTTTGGAAAGAGGCAGTTAACACGTCATGCCATGTAATGAATAGAGTAATGAGTAGACTAATCTAAATAAAACTGCTTACGAGCTATGGTTTGACTAAAAGCTTAACATTCCTTATTTTAGAGTTTGTGGATGTTCCAGTTATATTTTTAATGCAGGCGATCAAATTGGAAAATTTTAGTCTAAAACGGATAAAGGAATTTTCATGAGATATTCATCTAGAAGTAAAGCATATAGAGTTTTCGGCAAACGATTGAAAACTATCGTGGAAACAATCAATGTGAAATTAGATGAGTTAGATAGCGATAATACTACTGGAAAAGGTAAAGATGGGGATGGAGAAAACAAGATCAATGAAAGTACATTAAAAGACAATAATGTTATTAATCAATGTACCACCATGCCCTAAAATCAAGATTAGAGTTAAGAATTTAAAGTTCGAGGCAAGTTAACCTCAAGAATTGGTCATGGTTAATCCAATGGTAGATATACAAATACATGTTTCTTTAAAAAAAATTATGTGCTTTGTGTATATATAGAGATTTTATTTCTGAAATTTAACCAAAGAATGTTGATATAGCACTTAATGATTAATGTTAGATAATAGCCATGCAAGGTGAACTTAGTCATTTATACAAAATAGTGTTTGCAAGTTAGTCCCTACACTCGATGAATCCTATGGTACGTACCAAATGGTGTTTAAAAACAAACTTGATGAATTCGTAAATGTAACTAGAAATAAAGCTAGATTGGTTGCAAAGAGATTTAACCAAATATAAGGTATTGGTTTTGATGAAACATTTGCCCCGGTTGCTAGATTAGAATCAATTAGAATTTTGTTCACTTTTGCATGTTTTAAAGGTTTAAACTTAAGCAAATATATGTTAAAAATAAATGGTTATTTAAAGGAAAATGTGTTTATTGAACAACTCCCGGTTTTGAGAATCACAAATTTCCAAGTCATGTATACAAACTTGAAAAAGCATTATATGGACTTAGAGAAGCCCGTAAAGCTTGATATGAATGTCTCAGCATGTATCTTTTGGAAATGGTATTAAGAAGGGAAGTACCGAACATTTGTTTCTATTGCATGAACATGATGATTTTCTAATTGTTTAAATTTATGTTGATGATATTATCAATAGTGCTACTAACGAAACACTGTGTCAAAATTTGAAAAATTCATGCATGATAAGTTTGAAATGAGCTTGGTAGGAGAACTAAAATATTTTCTAGGAGTTCAAATTAAGTAAAGTGAGAGGGGATTCTTTATCTTTCAATAAAATATGCGAAGGAGTTACTAAAAAGATTTGGAATTATGAATACATAACCACTTAAAACACCTATGAGTTGTTCAACTAAGCTCGGCAAAGATGAAAAAGGTACTAATGCTAATCAAAAGAAATATCAAGGCATGATTAGTGCTATTCTTTATTGTAGTGCATCTAGACCAGGCACAATGTTCAGTGTTTGTTTATGTGCACAATTTCAAGCGGATCCAAAAGAATCTCATTTAAAGGCCATAAAATGAATATATCTTTTGCACACATTTTGGATTATGGTATCCATCATGCGATAATCTCAACATAGTTGGTTATTTTGATGTTGATTAAGCCGATAGTATAATGGATAGGTAAACACTAGTGGAACCTTCTTAGAGTACTCATTAGTTTCTTGGTTAAGTCGAAACAAAATAGTGATACATTATCTATAAATGAAGCTAGATATAATGCATTAGGAAGTTGTTATGCATAAATTATAGATGTTGCAAACATTATTAGACTTTGACTTTGTATCTAAACATGTACCTATAAAGTATGATAGTGAAGTTCAATTGACTTGTCAAACAATCCCATTTACTGCTCTTATACTAAACATATAGACATAAGATATCTTTTTATTAGAGATTGCATTTTAAAAGAGGACATTTACATCGAATTTATTTCAAATTCTTTCCAATTGACCGATATCTTTACAAAACCTCCTTTAGAGGATAGATTTCTTGTTTATATCTAGATTTGTAAAATATGGAAATAGAATAGTATCGATAATTATTTTATTTTTATTTTTTTATTAATTTTATTTATATACTATTTTTAAAATAAATTCTGGATTGTTTAAAGGACTTATGTTCTGGGCATATGATCACTGCTAACTAAACCTATAGGGATTATCTAATGCATTGATGTTGATTATATAGTAGATAAAAATATGATATTTTGTTCCTTGATTGAAAAACAATATTTTAATACATTTTTTAATTTTGTAAGCAAACTTTATAGTAATTTCCATTTCGATTATTTCATGTCCCTCATCATCTCTATATCTATTATTTGACTTCCATATTCTATCTACTGACCTTATTTTCTTTCTTTTCACCATTAATTCTCGTTCTTATATTGTTGGCTAAATTGAAATACTCAAGATTTATTGTTGAGAGCTTATGGAATTTTTTTTTACACATATGGCATTATATAATCCTTAAGCCTCTCTAGCATACCTATAAAATAGTTATGTCATTATTTGTCAAGTAACAACCATTTTCATCTAAGGTACCTTGCAGCAATGCATGGATGGAAGGTTCTTGATCTCGTTTATGATGTGTATAGATAATTTATTTTAACTTAAATAATATTTTTAGTAACATCCTATTGGAACTCGGTCAATGTGAAGCGGGTTAAGTGGGTGAATTTCAAGTAAACTACCATTTTGGATCTTATTAAGCCTATGAAGTCTAAATTGATCTAGATCTGATCTAAATAAAATCATTATATTTATTGATAAAAGGATTTTATTTGATATTATATATAATATATAATGTGCACATGTGTATCATATATACATGTACATGCACGTGCTCGTACAACATACACAACGCGCATGGTTTAACATGCCTGCATCTAAATTTTAGGATTTACAAAGCATCGAAAATGTTAGCCCCTCTATATACATATTTACTATCTAATATATAATATTAATATGATATAAACACATATTTATATTTAATCAAATATATTTGAATATAATAATATAGAAATAATCTTATATAGATATATGTACGCATATACATGTAAAATAACATTTGTAAATATAAATAAAAATAATTTTAAATTCAAATTTAAATTTTCAAATTAGGAAACTGGATTTTGATTTGAAAATATTTTTTTAAGTTAAAAATCAAAATTTAAATTCTAAAAATAAGTTATATAACATATTTTGTTAATACATATGAATTTTTTAATAAACAAATATACATACATATACATATACATACATACATATATATATATATATATTAAAATAATTTATAATATTAAATGAAGTTTCATAATTGAACATTTATATTTATATAAAATATAATATACACATAGATATATATATATATATATATCATTTTATTTCGACCATATTTTGATTTTGCAAAAAAAATTAATTTAATAAATCCATAAAATTGTTTTTTAAATCTTAAAATAAAATTCCTTTTTTCTCTTAAAATGTAATAAAATATTTTTTAATGTTTGCAAATTTGTGTATATTTATATATTATCAAATTCAATTAAATACTTTAAGTTAGAAAAATAATTTAATACACTTTTAAATGGGAAATTTTTTTAAAGGAGAAATTAAATTAAATAATTAGTCAGAAGGAAACGCGCAAAAAAAATTTCTCTTAAAGACAAGCCCATAGCCAGTAGCGGTTTAAAACAATACACTGCTTTACTAATTCATTCCATTCGTCTTCCTCCTTCGCTCATTCGCTCATGAAATTCTAATCGACCGCAAAAATGGCACCCCAGACCAGAAGTAAACCGTCATCTCCAACACAACCACAAACTTTGACAAACGACGAACAATCGCCAGATATCAAACAACAATCACAGATTCGTGAAATAGTGACCTAGCTTCAGCGAAAATTCAGCAACAAACTCAAAATCGAAAAATTAAATTGTACCTATAGTAGATATTCAACAGCAATACACAATGGAAGAAAATGAAAACCTAGCTCAATTTGAGTCGAAAGCTGAGGAAGAAAGCAAAAGCTAGCAAGTTAAAATTAAAAAATCGCCAGTAGAAGAAGAAATGAAGCAAAATTGAGAAAAAAGAACAAAGAGAAGAAATGAACAAAATAGAGCAAATGAAAACCAATCAAAAATAACAGAAAATATATCAAAAAAGGTAACTGATACTATAAAATCAAGTATAACAAAGTTAATATAGTTTTATTATAGTAATACTAAATTTATTTGATAGAACAATGAAGAAAACATGCAGCAAAAATAGCTGCTGAGAAAGCAATTGAAGAACATCTGCAAAAAAAGAACAAAGATCGAAGAGAAAAAATGAAAATACAATTCAGAAGGAAATTCAAACAGAAACTCAAAAAACAATTCAATGGGTAAATGATACTACAACATTATGAAACTGATACCAACAATATCGTATTATTAAATGTATTCTAATAGTATCAAAAGTGTTAAACAGGAAAAAGCTCAAAAAGGAAAAGGAAAACAAATTGCAGATGGAAAATTTGAAGATGAATAACTCAATACGGTAAAATTACAAATATTATCACTTTATGACAGGATAAATATTGCAAAAATGATACCTATAGTTTGTCTAGTAAAAGACAAGGCTTTGGATCTTTGAAAATAGTTGTCATTATCATTTATTTAAACGCTGATACTAATATATTGGAAAAATGATACCCACCGTCTGTTTGTGTAGAGTTGAAACCTTGTAATTTAGAAATTAATTTTCAGTCTTATTTGTAGAAAACTGATACCAATACTTACAAAAATGATACACACTTTATATTTGTTTGAAGTTGATACTTTTAGTTTGGCAAATTGTTTTCACTGCAAGTTGTTATAAAACTAATACTAATAAAAACCAAAAATGATACCTCCAATTTGTTTGTTTGATGTTATTAGTTTTCAAATTTTAAATTTTAAATTATATCAATTGTAATTTTTGATAACCGAAACCTAAATTTAGCAGAAATGATAATCACTGTTTGTTTTTAGTACAATTGAAAACTAATAATTTAATAAACTGTTTTCCTAATAATGGTAACAAAGATGACATTGATATCTTCAAAAAATGAAACAAATAATCATTTTGTGTTAAGTATTTTGTGCTTTGATAAGTTGTTTTTATCATATTTTTTTATAAAAACTGACACCTTTATAACCAAAATGATACCTACAGTGTGTATGCTTTAAAGGCAATAATTTGGAATTTTAAAAGTTATTCAAAATATCTTGTTTATGAAAACTGATATCTATATCTAAAAAAATGATACTCGCTGACTATTTCAACTAGTGTTGACGACTTTATAAATTTGTAAATAATTTTCAATGTATTCTTAGAAAAAAAATACCAATACAATGCAAAAATGATACCCAAAGTATGTTTGTTTCAAAATTGTACTTTCTACTTTTTTGAATTGTTGTTACTACATTATGTTTAAAAGCTTATATCATTATAAATAATAACTGACACATAAACTGTAACGACCCGAAATTTCACTACTTTGTTTAGTAAATATTTAATTAATTTTGTATATTCAATATATAAGTTTTATAATGAAAATAAATTCATTTAATCAATTAATAATGATGGTAAATTTTTTTTCAAAAATTTTGTACCAAATTAAATAGTTCATATAAAAACAGAAAATGTGACCCGAAGAACGTTTTCCGAAATTTCGACCTTTCGACCTTTCGACACAAAAAAGTTGTCGGGAACGTTGTTCGTCTTTGTAAACTATATGTACGTATATATAAGAGTTAATTAAATGGATAATAATACACTTAGAAACAAATTATCTTATATTAATTTGGATTAGTAAGTGATGTGACAAGACATAGTTTTAAACATAATGAACATTTAATATAAATATATATTAAGTATTGTCACATCTTAGATTTGTAATCATTAACCATAATTATCTCTTGTCACATCTAAATTAATTAATAATTATATATATATAAGAAAGTGATGTAACTAGACATAACAATTATATATATAAAAGAAAGTGATGTGACTAAACATAATAATTATATATATATATATATAAGAAAGTGACGTGACTAAACATAATAATTATATATATATAAAAGAGAGTGATGTGACTAAACATAATTATATATACATAAATATATTATAAAAAATTTGTGATATAACTAGACATAATAATTATATATTTTTATATATATATATAAAAGAAAGTGATGTGACTAAACATAATAATTATAATTACATATATATAAGAGAGTGATGTGAGGAAACATGATTATATATATAAATATATTATAAAAGGTTTGTGATGTGACTAGATATAATCATGACAATTTATATTATTTAGTTACTAAGCCTCTTCTATAAATACCTCTCAACTTTCTTATTTTCTCTCATATTTTTCATTTCTTCTCCTTCTTCATTTCTTCTCTCTCAAGCTTCATCAATGGCTTCCCAATCCAAAATAAAAAAGAAATAGTTCAAAAACCATTTAAACTTAGATCGAACCATAGATCTAAGCTTCTTGAAGCATTCCAAAGCCATCTACCTAAGTTTCAACTCTAATGGAGTTCATCTTCCTCCCTTTCATGCCATGGCCGAAAGTTTAAGAGAAGAGGAGAAGAGTTTGAGTGCTCCATCGAAGGAAAAAAAGAAGTAAGTTATGCCGGATTGAAGGCGTGAAGCTTCGGGGAAGTTTGGAAGCAAGTTAGTGAGCTAAAGGTCAAGATTTGTCTTGGTTAAGGCCATGGCCAAACCATATAGTGAAGGAGAGGAGTTTGGTAGCTTGTCGAGGAGCGGAAGCTATGGCAAAATCACCCGGACAAGCTACGGAAAAGGAGGGAGCTAAGAAGGTGAGATCTCAAAAAACCCTTTCCTTTCTAGTTTATGATTAAAATGATTTGCAAGTTAGAAGTAAGTTAAGATTATTATTTACAAGTATATAAAAGTTATTGACATGTTTATACATTAATTGGCATGTTTGGTTGGATGTTTATATGGATGTGTACTTGATTGTTAACATTGGATGTTCACTTGGATGAATGAAAAAGAATAATGAATTAATAATGTGAAGTTTATCATGATAGTTAATGTGTTAACTATAATTAATCCATGAAGGAATAAATGGTGGTATATGTGGAAATTTAAGCCTCGAAATGTTTTGAATCATAAAAGAGGAATGGTTTGAAATGATTTAAAAATGAAAAGGTTTCATTTAGAAAAGGAAAGATAACATTTTATAATGATATACAATTTATATGGATATATAAATTAAATAATTGAAAGATGGATAATAAATAACTTTCTATGCAAGAGAATGTCTTGAAATGTGAAAATGCAATTTAATATGATTTTATAATCATCTATGAAGTCAAATATAATATTATAATAATATAATATTATATAAGTTAAAATATTGGAAAATAATATTTATAAGTGAAAAAGAGATTTATTATGGAAAATATTGGTTTAATTGTTTGAAAATGGTTTATAAATGTTTTATAAACATTAAAATTAAATTTGGAGAAGTTTGATAAATATTGAGTTTGTAATCAAAAAAAGACGCGTCGCGTAACGGTAGTTCACGATTTCGCATCATAAAAGATAAATCCTTCTATATGATGGATCGTAGTCATATTTCTTTTCAATAAGAATTTCTAAACTCTTATGACTATAGTTTTCAAACAAAAGAAAATGACCGAGATTTTATTTAATAGATTTTGAAATATGAGCAAACAAAGTTTTCAAGAAAATCGCGCTTTGGCAGTTCAGTGGCCAAAGTCGCAAATGTTTTAAATACCTATTTTTAAAATTTTTAAAACTATGGAATAAATCTTATAAATCATTTAAAATGTTTTAAAAGTGATTTGGGTTATAAAAACAAATTTCCAGGTGATAGCCAGTCATTTTGATCAATACAGCTTAAAAAGCACTTTTCCACAGCGCTTTATTATAAATTTTGAAATACAGCTTTAAACGTAACCGTTCTTTTCCAAATATTTTTTAAATGTTTTCAAATGATTAATAAAGTATTAAAGGCAATTTGAGAAATTTATGGAATGGTTAAATGATTAATGATTTAGAGTCGATCAAATAACTTGACCGCTTTTTGGGTGTCAAAGAGATAGTGTCTAGGCTTGAGTATGGAAAACCAGTTTTCTACTCTTTCTGACTATCTGGACTGGCCCCATGGAGGGGATAGTAAATTTTATTTACTCGGATCAAAATTTTCCAAAGTATAAAGGATATAATTTTCCAAATATACATAACTTGGATTTTATGAAGATAATCTTCTTGTACTTGGTGTTAAAGCCCGAAAAGGGAACCCATACTATTCGTGAAATTTAAAAGGCAACTTCGCCTTTGTTCCACCCATAGTACTGGTTGAATATGGGAATTGATATTGAGTAGAATTAGATGATTTCTATAGATTCTGCTTACTTAATATTTACTAGTTTGGGATTAACATCCTAGATAACATGGTTTTAACTCAATCAAAGTTTTGAGTTTTGAATTAAGAAATCTTTGTAAAGATTTAAATAAATGATTTGGAATTATTTGAATTTCTATACTAGAATTAATTTTTTAGGTTTGCAGTAAACTTTATCTTAAATAACATCGTTTTTGACCCATTTAAAAGTTATGTTTTGGAAATAAGAAATCTTTGATTAAGATTTAATAAATGATTTCGAAATATTTTCCTAAGTAAAAGGTGAATTGATTTGGAATTACTCCAAGATTAAAAAGGTTTAAATTTACAAAATAATTTGATAAATAAGGTTTAATGATTACATATACTCTGAAAAGCATAAAGAAATGATTCAATAAATATATCTCTAAGAGATATCTATGAATGAATAAAAAGATGAATCAAGTCAATTGATGAATTATAATCATATATGAACTTTAAAAAATTTTAATCGATGATTGGTTCAAAGAAACCGAGATCGGGTATCCGAAAACCACTTCAAACCAATGTATACGTTCGAAAGTGAAGACATGTTAAAGATGATGATTATTGAAGACCGGAGATCTTCATAGCGGAAGGTCTGCTTGTTGAAATTCTCTAGGTCGCTCCTAATATAGAGACATTTATCATAGCAGTGGTCCTATCGTGTTTTGAAATCTTCGGATTACAAGGACTGCTCGCTACTAATGGTAGTAGGAGGAGTGCCATCGGTTTCATTCAGTCCCAGAACAAACTTGTATGGACGAATGTTTGACATTGCATTTCTACGATCACAAGGTTGACTTGTACAAATGTACATCTGCTTGGTGGCGGAGAAGGCAACTTCTCTTAGCTTAACGCCTTTCTCCGAGACGTATGAGCTCAGAGGTTGTATGGTCGTGGAATTTAATAGTGATCGAAGAATGGCAATGTGGCATTTTAAGTGGAATGTGCTTTGTGGAAGAATAAAGCGTGGCTTTGTGAAAAGCAAAGCGTGGCTTTATTAAAATGAGCGTAGCCTCACGAGTCTCACATCCCGGAGATGATACGGGCAATTGTGTGGCCTGCAGGGTATATATTTCAGGCTATTGGTTTAATGTGTATGGAGGAATCCGGTGGAATCTGGATCCTCAAGCCATTTATTTGGATATAGTAGCTAGCTTGCGAAAAGTATTGAGGCTACTGGATATTGGTAGTGTAGCAAGTGCAGTTCCAAGTGACTTGCTTGAGAAAAGCGATTAAGGCACCGTGAGAACTATGTTTGTTATGCGTGGATTGAAGGAAAAGGCCACTAGTTCCTTGTAATGTTGGAAATCCAATCCCAATACGAGCTTTATGGTTTTGATTGTATTTCTAAAATAGCTGTAATGCAGAAACATTCTAGCTACCCCTTTTGTATCATATATTCCATTCGGTATATTACGTTGACTTAGTCCGGATATATTACCATAGACTTAGTCCAGATATTGATACTTTATTTTGATATATTACTTGAAAAGTATTTTCAAACCAATGGCATTAAAGATAATACCAAAGTATTTTAGTATAAAGTATTTTGGTTATCATAAGATAAAAACCCGTCCGTGTTTATGTGTGGGCATGGTCTTATGAGATAGCCTTCTTTTCAAAGGTTTTGATTTACATTAGCATTTAAGTATCTCATGCTGCTTTATCAAGCCTGATCTGGGTATTTCTAAAACTCGGGTCAGATCCGAGCAGTTTTCGGTTTACTTGAAGACGCTTGGAGTTTCCAGAGGAGAGTTGGAAACCTTCATCTATGTATGGATGTATTCTAATATCCGCTGCATCTATTGCATTTGTTTTTATTTTTCAGCATTTGTAAGGACAGGGGTTATAACTATCTAGGCTGAATCTATATTAGACTCTGATCTTGTTTTCAAATTTTCCGCTATAAGATTTTATATTGAAATAATATATGTTATTCCATTCGTGTGAGATTTTGTTCTTTCTTTATTTTCTTTTTTCCCTAACAATCGGGGTTTCCGACACTTGGATTTGCGTCACGTGAATACTGAGGATGTATTAGTGTCGATTTTCGAGGGTCGAAAAATCCCGGTCATTACATTTGGTATCAGAGCTTAGGTTGAGCAAACACCTAGGCTTTGGTGAGGTAAAACTCATTAGAGATAGGGTTAGTAACACCCTAGAATGAGTTATATGAGTGCGTATTTATTATTTGATATAAAATTTTTTTATGCTGATTTATTTGTTGAGTGGTTTATAGATTCTAGTCAATGTGCCTGATCACCGTTATCGCTATTGATTTCTAAACACTTAAACAAGGCAAACCAACACAATGTTTTAAAAGGATTATATTTTAAGTGTAAAGGAATATCTTTTGAAAGATATAGATATTTAGGTGTGTTAATTTATGGGTTAGGAGAAGGATAATACTCAGTTATTATCATTAATTGATTGATTGTATAATTTAAAAGTTTAAGTACGAACACCTCATGAATTTAGTTTCACAATTTGACTATGGGGTATTCGTTAAATAATAATGTTGGTTTAAGATTAAAGGAATTTATATAAGATAATAAATAAGCATGTAGTATAAAGGTGTATTTTACAAAATGATTTTGTAAAATATGGATATAAAAGATATGTTATATAAATTCTGAGAAATTAAATCTTGGGTATTTTGGAGAAGAATTATAAAAATTCTAAAAGGAGTAAGTTAATATAAGATGATTTTATGAAGGGATTTGTAAAATGGGTTTTATAAAAAAATAATCTCCAATGAATTTTTGAAAATTTTTAAAAGTAAGAAAGTCTCACATGATAACTAGTTGAGTGGCTCGAAAATAACCAAAAATGGGCAAGAGAAATGTTTGGATGGTAAACACTTTTCTTAAGTATTACCCTTCTTGTTAAGGGGATATTAGGTACTATTAGTAGTACCCTATTCCTTGTATTATTTTGAAGTTACTCGATCTATGTAATTTTCTTTAAGTTAAAAGGATAATTTTGAATTATTATTTGATAGGTTAATATTAAGAGTGGTAAAAAAAAGGAATATATTATTATGAAAGGAGCTGATTGTAATTTTGGAAAATAAAAGGTAAATTATCTTCTAAATTGAAATGATTCCTTTGGGATGAAATGTTTTCCTTTAAGAAAAATATTTGGAAATAAATATTCAGAGCGATTATATATGAAGAAAAAAAAATATAATATAAAGAAGTGTCTTTATAAAGAGTGTTTAAATTAAGAAATTATTTAAGAATATATTTTATAAAATAAAGTGTAATTAGCAAAGATAAATTGATGTTTGAGAAAGTTGGATTTGAGAATTCATATCCTATTGTTTTGAAAAAGTATAAAAGAGAAAGTTATGCAATATAAAATAAGTTTGGGACTAAATTTATTAATAAAGAAATTTCAAAGGAATTTTGAAATAAGAATTATAATGGTATTATTCCAAATAAAGGATGATCGATTTCTTTTGGTAAAAGAGATAGAAATATTCTTGGGAATAAATATTTTGAAGAAAGAGTTTATAAAGGTATTTTAATGAAAAAATAAAAGATTTATGAAGATTTGAAAATTTAAATAAGTTATAGGTAGATCATTTCGTCACATAATTCTGATCTAAGATTCGAGTATGGAACTTTAAGGTGTTTACATCGGTTCGAAAAAGGATTTATCACTCGATACTTTGACGACGAACATTGATGAGAGTTTGTGATTAGGATACTTATGTTTTCTATCATAGTTGAGAGCTATGTAAGGAAAACTGAAAGTTCTAATTGTAAAGCTTGATCATAGTACGTACTAGAGGATCGGGAGATCAATACTAGTTCGGAAGTAACTTTGTGGATTCGAATAGTAGATCGAATCAGATATTGCATACGGATGATCTATATACATCATACGAATGTAAGTTTAAAAATAATTTTTTTGGGCAAATAACTTTGGGTTCTGTTTTGGTGTAATTTCGGGGACGAAATTCTTTTAAGGGGGAAGAATGTAACGAACTGAAATTTCACTACTTTGTTTAGTGAATATTTAATTAATTTTAAATATTCAATATATAAGTTTTATAATGAAAATAAACTCATTTAATTAATTAATAATGATGGTAAAATAGTTTTCAAAATTTTTTCAACAAATTAAATAGTTCATAGAAAAACAGAAAATGCGACCCGAAAAACGTTTTCCAAAATTTGGACCTTTCGACACCAAAAAGTTGTCGGAAACGTTGTTCGTCTTTGTAAACTATATACGTATATATAAGAGTTAATTAACTAAATAACAATACACTTAGAAATAAATTATCTTATATTAATTTGTATTAGTAAGTGATGTGACAAGGCTTAGTTTTAAAAATAATGAACATTTTATATAAATAAATAAATAAATAAATATATATATATATATTAAGTATTGTCACATCGTAGAATTGTAATGATTAACCATAATTATCTCTTGTTACATCTTAGTTAATAAATAATTATAATTATATATATAAAAGAAAGTAATGTGACTGGACATAATAATTATATATACAAAAGAAAGTGATGTGACTAGACATAATAATTATATATACAAAAGAAAGTGATGTGACTAGACATAATAATTATATATATATATATAAGAGAGTGATGTGACTAAACATAATTATATATATAAACATATTATAAAATATTTGTGATGTGACTAGACATAATAATTATATATACATAAAAGAAAGTCATGCGACTAAACATAATAATTATATACATATATAAGAGAGTGATGTGACTAAACATAATTATATATATATATATATATATTAAAAAAGATTTGTGATGTGACTAGATATAATCATGCTAATTTATATTATTTAATTCCTAAGCTTCTTCTATAAATACCTCTCCACTTTCTCATTTTCTCTCATATTTTTCATTTCTTCTCCTTCTTCATTTCTTCTCACTCAAGCTTCATCAATGGCTTCCCAATCCAAAATAAAAAAGAAATAGTTCAAAAACCACTTAAAACTTAGATCGGACCATAGATCTAAGCTTCTTGAAGCATTCTGAATCCATCTACCTAAGTTTCAACTCTAATGGAGTTCGTCTTCCTCTCTTTCATGCATTGGACGAAAGTTTAAGAGAAGAGAAGAAGAGTTCGAGTGCTCCAGCGAAGGAAAAAGAGAAGTAAGCTATGCCGGAGTGAAGGCGTGAAGCTCTGGGGAAGTTTGGAAGTGGGTTAGTGAGCTAAAGGTCAAGATTTGCCTTGGTTAAGGCCATGGCCGAACCATATAGTGAAGAAGAGGAGTTTGGTAGCTTGTCGAGGAATGGAAGCTAGGGCAAAATCACCCGGAGAAGCTACGGAAAAGGAGGGAGCTAAGAAGGTGAGATCTCGAGAAACCCTTTCCTTTCTAGTTTATGATTAAAATGATTTGCAAGTTAGAAGTAAGTTAATATTATTATTTACAAGTATATAAAAGTTATTGACATGGTTATACATGAATTGGCATGCTTGTTTGGATGTTTATATGGATGTGTACTTGATTGTTAACATTGGATGTTCACTTGGATGAATGAAAAGGAAGAATGAATTAATAATGTGAAGTTTATCATGATAGTTAATGTGTTAACTGTAATTAATTCATGAAGGAATAAATGGTGGTATATGTGGAAAGTTAAGCCTTGAAATGTTTTGAAATCATAAAAGAGGAATGGTTTGAAATGATTTAAAAATGAAAAGGTTTCATTTAGAAAAGGAAAGATAACATTTTATAATGATATTCAATTTATATGGATATATAAATTAAAAGATAGATAATAAATAACTTTCTACGTTAGAGAATGTTTTGAAAAGTGAAAATGGAATTTTATATGATTTTATAATCATCTATGAAGTCAAATATAATATTATAATAGTATAATATTATATAAGTTAAAATATTGGAAAATAATATTTAACAGTGAAAAGGAGATTTAATATGGAAAATATTGGTTTAAATGTTTGAAAATGGTTTATAAATGTTTTATAAACATTAAAATTAAATTTGGAGAAGTTTTGACAAATATTGAGTTTGGAGTCAAAAAATAGGCGCGTCGCGTAACGATAGTTTGCGATTTCGCCATAAAAGTTAAATCCTTCTACAAGATGGAATCAGAGTCGGATTTCTTTGCAATAAGAATTTTTTGAACTCTTATAACTATAGTTTTTAAACAAAAGAAAATGATCGAGATTTCATTTAATAGATTTTGAAATATGAGCAAACAAAGTTTTCAAGAAAATCGCGCTTTGGCAGTTCGGTGGCCAAAGTCGCAATTGTTTTAGATACCTATTTTTAAAATGTTTAAAAATATGGAATAAATCTTATAAATCATTTAAAATGTTTTAAAAGTGATTTGGGTTATAAAAGCAAATTTCCAAGTGATAGAAAGTCATTTTGACTAACATAGCTTAAAAAGCACTTTATTATAACTTTTGAAATACAGTTTTAAACGTAACCGTTCTTTTCCAAATATTTTGTAAATGTTTTCAAATGATTAATAATGTATTTTAAAGGTAATTTGAGATATTTATGAAATGGTTAAATGATTAATGATTTAGAGTCGATCAAATAACTTGACCGCTTTATGGATGTCAGAGAGATAGTGTCTAGGCTTGAGTTTGGAAAACCAGTTTCCTGCTCTCCATGGCTATCCGGATTGGCCTGACGGAGGGGATAGTAAATTTGATTTACTCGGATCAAAATTTTCCAAAGTATAGAGGATATAATTTTCCAAATATGCATAACTTGGATTTTATGAAGATAATCTTCTTGTACTTGGTGTTAAAGCCCGAATTGGGAACCCATACTGTTCGTGAAATTTAAAAGGCGATTTCACCGTTATTCCGCCCATAGTACTGGTTGAATATGGGAATTGATATTGAGTAGAATTAGATGATTTCTATAGATTCTACTCACTTAATATTTACTTGTTTTTCTCATAGGGACCTTACCATCGTACTCCCTCCCATCATCCCCGTCCTTTCTACCTTCCTCTTCGTACCAATCGTCTCCCTCTTCGACCATACCTCCGTCTCTTCCTTCTGCAACTCCCATCCTTGTTTTGCCTGCTCCTGACCCTCCGCGGACATCTTTGTCTCTCCCAAATGTTTCTGTCCTTCCAGCTCTCTTTGTCTTTCCTCTGTCACCTTCTGTTGCTTCTTAGGCTTGGACTTCCCTTTTCAAATCAAAACCACGCAACGATGGTGCCTATTCCCCTCAGGTTATATCTTTGGAATTCTCTGGCGAGGCTCTGATGCCTCCTGCTGACACCATCTCGGCTAGCAATGAGGTCTGGAAGGACAACCTTGTTGGCTTTTTTCTTAACAAACCGTTGTCATATTCAGCTGTTATAAATCACTTGAAAAGAATCTAGAGGCTTAAAGGGGAGGTGTCAGTCAAGTCAATGGCTTCCTATTCCTTTTTAAATTCTCATCTACGGCTGATCGCAACAAGATTGCTGAGCCAGATCCCATCATCATTCAAAGTAATCTTTTCATTATTAAGCCATGGGATGCCATTGTAGGCAATAGCTGTGGCACCATAAGATCAGTTCCGATATGGATCGAGCTAAGCAACATCCTGCTCTATGCTTGGTCTCACTATGGTATTAATTGGATTGCTTTGAGACTAGGTAGGTTTTTATGCATGGATGAATCCACTGGAAAACTTGAGCGTATTACATTTGCGAAGTGTTTGGTAGAAGTCACCCCTGAGAAGTTACTACTAGATCAGTTTCCAATAAGGGTGCTTGATGGCAGTGAACAAATGGTTCAAGTGAATTACCTCTAGAAGCCAGAAATTTGTGTTGGCTATAAAGAATTTGGCCACACTGACATCTCTTTCCTTCTGGCTGAATGTAATACTAAAGTGGATGAAAGTGTGGAAACTGGCAAGATGCAGGAAAAAAAAGAAGTTCATTCCAATCCTGTCGATATGAGCAAGGTAGTAAAAATTAAGCAAGTGTGGAGGAAAGTAATTCAAAATAAAAGGAAAGTTAAAGGAAAGAATCAACATTCTAGTAAAGCAAATGAAGAGTGGTATGATGTGGCCGTTGGAAATAATAGTGCTGCTCTAGATGAAACTGAGATTGAGGAAAATGAAAATTGTGAAATTACAAAACAAACATCCATCACCAAACATGATGAAAGCAATGTTACTGTACAAAATAAATTTAGTGTTCTGAATGAGGAAAATGACATGGATTATGATGATATTGAAAGGAATGGAAAAGATTTGGACTATGAAAATGTTATTGAAGTAGAAGAAGGAGAGTGCCTCAAAGAAGAACAGGAAACAACTGAACAATGTCTTGAAGGAATCCCAGAGAGTGATAAACAACATGACAAGGGAATTTTAAATCATAGAATAACGCATTAACTGGTGCCCATTGAAAGTGAGAAAGTTAATTTCCCCAAAGCATGTAATGATTTATTCAAGGTAAATCTCGAAGTCAAGGAAGTGGTGGTGATGGCCCCTTTTTGTTTGGTAGTAGTAACAGTGATATATTTGTGCATGTGCACGTGCACACTGACACAGAGAGTATGCATATCTGCAACAATGCTTCCATAACACCAAATACAATCAAATGCAGCAGAATTCTTCTATCAAATATGATGTTAATTCCTTCCCAATAAGTAATGAATCAACTAAAGCATTATTCTGTGCTTCACTTGAAAACCAACTCAAACAAAATGTATTCAACATGCACAGTCAAGCTGAACTTCAATTGCCCAGATCACGATATATACCTATTCCTGCTTGCACCATCTCTTCACCTAGTTCTTCTATTCTCAAGCCAAATTCTGTAACTTTTGCCTTTCCTTATGTCAATAATGTTGTTATACCTGGCTGGGTGAACAAATCATATCCTTCACCCGATTATAACCATGTCAGTGCTTCTCCTCTATCTAAAAAGAAAAGTCTTCAGCTAAAATTGAAATGTGACTCATCCACAACATCCAAATCAGATTCTCTTGCAACCAGGAGTAAGAAAATATCAAACCACCAATCTCTTTAGTTTTAACGATGATACAAAATATAGGTGCTTGGAATATAAGGGGTGCTCACAATCGTATAAAACTTGATCAGGTTAAAAATCTCATCCTATCCCACAATCTAAATTTTTTTGCCATACTAGAAACAAAACTAAACCTACCTCTTACCATTTGTGTAGCTAACTACATAAACCCCTCTTGGAATCTTCATCATAACCTTGATGATGCTGAGTATGGTAGAATCTGTGTTCTTCATGAACCAGCCTCTATTACCTTATCAACCATTATCCCCTCCAGACAATATATCCACTTTCATGTCCAATGCTTGCAACCAGCTGTTTCCTTCTACTTAATAGTAGTCTATGCTGATAATTTCTTTGCTTTTAGACAAAACATGTAGAACTTCATCCCCAACCTTAGGCAGGAGACTCACCCATGGACTGTCATGGGTGATTTCAATTGTTGCTTGAATTTAAATGATAAACATGGTGGTATTCCTCTTTTGGCTAGGGATATACAACCTTTAAACAATGCAATCAATGATTCAAATCTAATCAAAATTGTGTCCTCTGGCGCACAATACACATGGAATAATAGGAATCGAAGTGGGGTGAGGACTTTTTCTACCATTGATCATGCCTTCTGTAATTTCAATTCCTTTAACCTTTGGCCCAACCTGTCCATCCAAATCCCCCAACCTATTCTGTCTGACCACTCCCCTCTTATTTTTTCCTCTGGTTATCCCATTGTTAAGGAGAAAAGAGGCTTTAAATTCTACAATGCATGGCTTAAGGCCCTTGATTATAGTCTTATAGTCCGGTCTGCTTGGTCCTTAAGCGTTAATGGTAATCCAATGTTCAAATTCTACAGGAGGCTGTGCAATGTCAAAGCTGCCTTGAAAGCATGGGCCTTTAAGCACTACGGTGATGGGACTAAGCAGACGAATCTTTTGAAAGAAAAACTCAAAGTGGCAGAAGAGCATATGATGAACAATCCCAGTGATCCTTTAGCAGCTGAAGAGGAAGGCAGACTCTTTGATGCTCTTAACCTTGCTCTTAATATTGAAAGTAGAATGAAAAAACAGCAGCTTCATAATAAATGGCTCCAAGATGGTGACAAAAACACTGCATTTTTTCATTATTCAATAAAAATCAAGCAAGTTAGGGAAAACATTATTTTAATTCGGGGGATGATGGCTGCTTTTACTCTACACCTGATCAAGTTGACAGTGCCTTCATCAATTCTACTCTAGTCTCCTAGGTGACTCTTCCAGACCAGCTCCTGATCTTAATATGCTTGATACTATTCCCCTTCCAATGATCATGTATTGATCAGGCCTCCTCTCTGGTCAGCAGGGTGACTAATGAAGAAATGAAGCATTGCTTATTCTCTATGAACAAGAAATCATGTGGAGGGCTTGATGGATTTCAATGTTCCTTTTTTCATTCATAGATGGGAATTAATACAACATGATTTTTGTAGGGATGTGCATAATTTTTTTGATAAATGCAAGCTCCTACCACAAGTCAATGCAACGAATCTTATTTTAATCCTGAAAAAATCTCATGCTTCATCTGTTAACTCTTACAGACCAATCTCTTGCTACAATGTAGTGTACAAGTGCATATCAAAAATCATTGCTACGAGACTTGTCACTGTTCTACTTGGCCTAATTTCTCCTAATCAAGTTGCTTTTCTGCCCAACAGGAACATACTTGACAATGTTCTTCTCGCTCATGATCTTCTTTTTGGTTATGCTAGAACTAATAATCCCAGTGCTGCCATGATGAAGCTGGACTTAAAGAAAACATATGACTCTGTCCACTGGGTTTCAATATTCAGGATTATGGCACTTATGGGATTTCCCAAGCTTTTTGTTGGTTGGGTATATGAGTGTATTTCTTCACTGTCTTTCTCTCTCATACTCAATGGAAGGTCTGTTGGCTATTTCAAGAGCATGCAGAGAATTCGTCAAGGCGATCCAATTTCCTCTTATATATTTATCCTTGTCATGGAAGTTTTCACAAGACTAATCACTCGGAAGTATGAAACTAAACAAATAAAATTTCACCTGAGCTGTAAAGATCCACAGATAACCTTCTTAATATTCGCTGATGACATAATGGTATTCACTAAACCACCCTTGCCTTCAAATCAACGCATTCTTTCAACTATGTCTTCCTTTACTAATATGACTGGCCTCAAACACAACATGTAAAAATCAAGCATAATCTTCTCTGGTATTCCCATGATTCTGTCCTCTGATTTGTCTTTAGCCTCTGGTCTTCAACTCATGCATCATGATATGACCTATCTTGGGTTGCCTCTCCACACCTCCAGAATTACACTTGCTGACTGTCTCCCCTTGTTCAACAGAATCACCTCTACCCTAGATAGCTGGGCTAACAAGATGCTATCTCAAGCTGGCCGCCTCATTTTAATCAAGTCAGTCAGTTTCTCCATGACTATTTACTAGGCCAAAGCCTTTATTTTACCTACTAAGCTTATGGGCTTGATGCTATGTTAAGGTTTTTTTGGTGTGGTAGTATCCATAGCAAAAAGCCTATGCCTTGTTCTTTCAACTCAATTGAAATGCCAAGACACAAAGGAAGTTTGGGAGTCAAGAAACTTTGTCTCTGGAACAAGGCTACTTTTAGCACACACCTAAACTCAATTTTATCTAGGAAGGAGAGCATATGGGTGACATGGATCAGGACACATAAGATTGGCATGAAAAATTTCTGGTTCATGGAAGCTCCGCAGTCCTGCAGTTGGACTTGGAGAAGACTGCTTTGGTTAAGAGAAGCCTTCCTTCCTTTATTCTCATGAAAATGCCCGATCTCTATACCGTTAAATTCTAGCATGAACCTTGGGGTGCTTATGGCATGATACTATCTAAACAGCTCAGTTTTCAGATCATAATACAAACAGGAATTACAAAGAAAGCTAAGGTATCTGATTATATTCAGGATGGCCAACTGCAACTGCCACACTCATCAAAACAGGGAATAAGAGCAACATGGGATCTCTTGTAGGCTAAAACTTATCCTTCTGTCTATCAAGACCATGTGTTATGGAAGGGAAAACCACATACTATTGCTCATGTGTACAATCTCTTATATAACACTGAAGCATTTCCTACTTGCAGATGGGTGAAGTTATATTGGAACTCCGACTCTACCTCTAAGGAAAATCTTATGTTCTGGAAGGTGCTAAATATGGCTTTGTTAACTAGGGATGTGCTACTAAGGTTTGGTCTTGATCATGGTACTTGCTATTTTTTCTGTGCTGATAGTGTTGAGTCATGTCATCATATCTTCTTTGCTTGTGTTGAGAACCTCATCCTATGGAGAAGGATGATGGTCATGGCGGGTGATTGTTTACTCTCTGGACCTGATGACATTCACTGGGACATGATTTATAAGTCGACCGGATGGAGATCTATGTCTTCTCGTCTCATTACACTTTGTGTAAAGAAATATCTAAATTTGACCTGGATCGAGAGAAATCTGATACGCTTTGAAGGAAAAAGAGAGATACTGAAGCTCTTTGGAAAATACTGAAAATTGAAATCTTGAATGCAACGTTGAGAATAGGAGTCTTTTCTGAAGTCATGAGTTCTGCTTGGAGATAACCCTATCTTTGCTTCGTGTTCAACTTGTGGATTTTGTGGGTGGTATTTTTCATTTGTGTTTCTTCGTGTGTTTGCCTCTATTCTCATAGTTTTTTCTCTTATGTGTTTCTAGCTTAGAGCTTGTTCTGAGCTATGTTTCATTTTATTATTCCTGTGCAATAAAATTTGGTAGGGGACCAGTTAACCCCGCTAGCCTTGCTAAAACAAATTACTAGTTTTGAATTAACATCCTAAATAACATGGTTTTAACTCAATTAAAGCTTTAAGTTTTGAATTAAGAAATCTTTGTAAAGATTTAAATAAATGATTTGGAGTTATTTTAATTTCTATTCTTGAATTAATTGTTTTGGGTTTGCAGTAAACTATGTCTTAAATAACATCGTTTTTGACCCATTTAAAAGTTATGTTTTGGAAATAAGAAATCTTTGATTAAGATTTAATAAATGATTTGGAAATATTTTCCTAAGTAAAAGGTGAATTGACTTTGAATTATTCCAAGATTAAAAAGGTTTAAATTTACAAAATAATTTGATAAATGAGGCTTAATGATTCCATATACTCTGAAAAGGATAAAGAAATGATTCAATAAATATATCTCTAAGAGATATCTATGAATGAATAAAAAGATGAATTAAATTGATTGATGATTGATAATCATATGTGAAATTAAAATCTTTTTAACCAATGATTGGTTCGAAGGAACCGAGATCGGATTTTGGTAACTCTTATCCAAAAACCACTTCAAACCAATGTATACGTTCGAAAATGAAGACATGTTGAAGATGATGATTATTGAAGACCGGAGATTTTCATAGCGGAAGGACTGCTTGTTGACATTCTCTGGGTCGCTCCCAATATAGAGACATTTATTATAGCAGTGGTCCTATAGTGTTTTGAAATCTTTGGATTTCAAGGACTACTCACTACTAATGGTAGTAGGAGGAGTGCCTTCGGTTTCATTCAGTCCCAGAACAAACTTGTATGGATGAATGTCTGACATTGCATTTCTACTATCACAACGTTGGCTTTTACAAACGTACATTTGATGGTGGTGGAGAAGGCAAATTCTCAACACCCTTCTTTGAGACGTACGAGCTCAGAGGTTGTATGTTCGTGGTAGTCAATAGTGATCGAAGAAATGGTAATGTGGCATTTTAAATGGAATGTGCATTGTGGAAGAATAAAGCGTGGCTTTGTGAAAAGCAAAGGTGGCTTTGTTAAAATGAGCGTAGCCACACGAGCCTCATATCCCGGAGATGATACAGGTTATTATGTGGTCTGCAGGGTATATATTTCAAGCTATTGGTTTTATGTGTATGGAGGAGTCCGGTGGAATCTGGATCCTCAAACCATTTATTTGAATATAGTAGCTAGCTTGCGAAAAGTGTTAGGGCTACTAGACATTGGTAGTGTAGCAAGTGCAGTTCCAAGTGATTTGCTTGAGAAAAGCGGTTAAGGCACCATGAGAACTATATTTGCTATGTGTGGATTGAAAGAAAAGGCCACTAGTTCCTTGTCATGTTGGAAATCCAATCCAAGTACGATCTTTATGGTTTTTATTGTATTCCCAAAATAGTTGTAATGCTTTGAAAACATTCCAGCTACCCTTTTTATATCATATATTCTGTTCGGTATGTTCCGTTGACTTAGTCCAGATATATAACCATAGACTTAGTTTGGATATTGATACTTTATTTTGATATATTACTTGAAAAGTGTTTTCAAACCAATGTCATTAAAGATAATACTTGGTATTTTTAGTATAAAGTATTTTGTTTATCATAAGATAAAACCCGTCCGTGTTTATGTGTGGGCGTGGTCTTATGAGATACCCTTCTTTTCAAAGGTTTTGATTTACACCAGCGTTTAAAATTTCGAGTATCTCACGCTGGTTTATCAAGCCTGATTTGGGTATTTTTAATACTCGGGTCAGATCCAAGTAGTTTCAGGTTTACTTGAAGGCGCTTGGAGTTTCCAGAGGAGAGTTGGAGATCTTCATCTATGTATGGACGTATTCTATTATCCGCTGCATCTATTGCATTTTTTTTTATTTTTCGGCATTTGTAAGGAAGGGGTTATAACTGTCCAGGCTGAATCTAGATTAGATTCTAATATTGTATTTAAATTTTTCGCTATAAAATTTTATATTGAAATAATATATGTTATTCCATTCGTGTGAGATTGTGTTCTTTCTTTATTTTCTTTTTCCCTAACAATCGGGGTTTCTGGCACTTGGATTTGCATTACGTGAATACCGAGGATTTATTAGTGTTGATTTTCGAGGGTCGAAAAATCCCGGTTGTTACATTTGGTATCAGAGCTTAGGTTGAGCGAACACCTAGGCTTTGGTGGGGTAAAACTCATTAGAGATAGGGTTAGTAACACCCTAGAATGAGTTTTGAGAGTATTATATATATAAGCGCGTATTTGTTATTTTATATAAAATTGTTTTGTGTTGATTTATCTATTGAGTAGTATATAGATTATGGTCAATGCGCCTGATCACCGTTATCGATAGGGATTTCTAAACACTTAAACAAGGCAAACTGACACACTGTTTTAAATGAATTATATTTTAAGTGTAAAGGAATACCTTTTGAATGATATAGGAGAAAGTCTACGGGGTGGATCGTGTAGTGTATATGCAAGTATATGTGACAAAATATATGATGCAACTATAATAATATTAATCTAAGTAAATATAGAATAAGCACACCAAGATTTTATACTGGTTTGGACCTCCCGTCCTACGTCCAGTCCCGAAGCTCCCCTTCGGAATTCGACTATCAAAAACCCTCGCTTCGCCTGGAGGAATAGGCTTGGTTACAATAAGTTGTTCTTATCAAATGTGTGTTCTAATATAACACGGATGTTGACTAATTAGTACAATTGCTTCCAATATATTTCTAAGGAATATTGTCTATGAAGAACTAAGTATATGGAAGAGTGAATACAAGTAAAGATTGCTAGAGTGCAGAGATCAAGAATAGAGGATAGAATTAGAAAGCGTAAGTATGTAAGGTAAGTTCTTTCTCTTGATTCTTGATGCTATATATAGTTGTAGATAGGTATCTTGAGTAGTTACGTCCATTAACGAATGTTCTTCAGTTGCTTCTGTTGATGATGAAGGGTTGCGGCGAAGGGAAGCGGAGATGTCCATTCGTATGTGGCAGTTGAAGTCCATTTCTAAAATTCGAGTTTGAAATCAAACGTCTGGGATATGTTTCAGACGTCTGATACTATATATATTTTTGAATATAGTAGAAGATCAGACGTCTGATACTATATATATTTTTGAATATAGTAGAAGATCAAACGTCTGATACTATATATATTTTTGAATATAGTAGAAGATCAGACGTCTGAGTGTTATTACCAGATGTTTGGTTTTGCCTGTCTGTTGTTCTAGAGAACTGATTCAGACGTCTGGCTTGTGCACCCAGACGTCTGATATTGTGCATATCAGTTTTTGTGCACTTTTTCTTGTGTTTCTTTGTTCCTATCATCTTGTAGTCTCTTGTAGTGTCCTTTGAACCTCTTTCTTGTCTTTCTAGTGATGTTGTTCTAGCAAGTACCTGTATATATATAAATATATATGTATATTCGATTTCCATTGTATAGTTGTTGTCATCGAAACCGTAGATTGGATTTCCTAACGTTCTCCCCCTTTTTGATGATGACAACTATACAATGTACTTAGATATTTTTTTTATAAATCTCCCCCTGAATATGTGCTTTCCATTATTTCTCCCCCTTTGGCATTATCAAAAAGTGTTAATAACTTTTTAACTAAGACAACATGTTCTAAATATGAAATATTTACCAACTGTAGGAAGGTTATATCAATATGAACATAAATAACAGACCAAAAAGCACTTTTCTTTAAACAAATTGATTGATTACATGCGTAGATTTTTTATTATTATAATACAAAAGATGGAATCCTAAAAACTAAGGATTTTGAGGAAGCTTTAGCTTGATCATCTCCTTAATCTTCATTCTTGGAAGAGCTAGCTTGTTTTTTTGGATATGTCGGAGTTTGTTGGAGAGGTTCTTTTTCCTCTTCAAAAAGTTTAGAGTGTTTTGAAGGAGGAGGAGAAGGCGTTGGAGTTGGCCAATCTTCCGAAGGTGGTGTAGGCCCACGGACTCGTTGTAGAACCTCTTTAAGAACAGATAACATAGTTGAAAGCGATGCTTCAACTATTGCTAGGCGAGAAGCAAATGTTGTTTTGAAGCTATCAATTCGCTTATCCAGTAATTTTTGATTTCGTGATAGGATAAGTTGATTTTGGAGAGTTAAGTCGCGAATACTCTCATTTGGATTCGTCTCAGTGCGGGTCTCCAAAATGTTGTCTTGGCACGAATAATCAAAATGTGGAGGAGGAGGAGGAGGAGTATTCTCGCGATGTTGCTCTACCTCTTGTGATGGTTCAGGTTGTTATTTGGGTGGAGGCCTAGCTTGGCTATCTTGTTGATGACGTTGCGTTCATTCTTCAAATGATATAAAATCTAGAGGATTTTATGGTAAGTACAAAAGGGAGAAAAATTTTGTGGAGGCATACTTGGGAGATATCTCTTCAAAAGTTGATCAGTAAGAAGGAATGTTGTGAGCTCTCAGAAGACGCATGATGTACGTAGGGTAGATGACGGATGGGCATGATCGAGTCCAATAATGTTTGAGCTCGTCAAAAATAAATTTTCCCAATTAACCCTTGTTCCACTGAAGATAGCATATAGAGCCTTGTGCTCTAACTCTGTGATTTGCTCATGGCTACCAAGGCGAGGAATGATTGTGTTGATAATCATTCTAGTGAGAAGTCTCGCCTTAGGTTGTAGATATTTTGAAGCAAATTTAGGCATTTCATCTTCCCAAATTTGATGAGTGATATTATCTCTTGGTTTGAGGCGTATATCTGGGATGTTGTACAAATCTTCTCCGGAGTCGGAACAACCCAGAGTTCGGCCTATAATCCCCGATGTAAGTCTAATGGTGTTGCCGTAAACACTTGACCATAGCCAATTATCATCATTTTCGGTATTCCAAACGTCAGTGCTATCTAAATTAGCATAGAAAAGGAATATTGCAAGTTGGTCTATTTGGATATTATTCGAGTTGAAGGAAATCAACCGATGTAGCCCCGCATTTTCGCATATCTCATCCAAATAGTACATAGGAAATTTGAGCAAATTGTAGAAAGGACTTGTATGTATCTTCTTCTTTTGAATGTCTTCATATCTTTTGATTGAATGTGGTACACGATTCATTCATCTCTCAATTTGATCATCAGAACATACTTGCGGGTTGGATGAAGTAGGTTGGTCTTGCTTTTGTTTAGAGATTTTAGGGTTTTTCGTTTTTGGTGCCATGAGAATCGAGCGTGTTTTAAGGAGAAAGCGACTTGGAGAATTAGCGTATTGAATTTACAGTAGAAATGAAATGAAAGTGAAAAAAATGGAAAAAATAGACGTTATAAGGTTACTTAATAGTGTCGATTGAATTTCAGACATCTGGAAAGTGAATCAGACGTCTGATTTAACCTAGTATGAGGACAGTAAATTTGTTCAGACGTCTGGTTATTGGTGGTAGACGTCTGAAATAGATAGAGTTGTAAAATTTCAAAGTCAGAGAGTTTTGTCAAACGTCTGGATGTAGAATAAGACGTTTGAAATTTGCCTTGTTGTTATTTTGAGATGGCGGAAACTTTGTTTAGACGTTTGGGAACAATTTTTAGACGTCTGAAATAAACTGTTGTGTATTTTTATAAGGCAGATACTATTTTCAAAAGTCTGGTTGGTTACATCAGACGTCTGATATATGCACAATATTGAAAAATTGTGTGATACAAGGGTGTCAGACGTCTGATGGCATTGTTAAGACGTCTGAAATATCTAGTTTGTCTTAAAATAGCCTTATTTTTGAAGGGTGTTGCTTAATTATCGAGAGATTGATTTTCGTGAAACATAATATTACTTATTTGTGAAAAAGAATACAAATATAATTAGATAAAAATATAATGAGAATAAGCAAATTTATTTAGATGGAGATGGAGCATTGCGATCTTCAGATTTGCTATCCTTCCACGGGTTGAGTGGAGACCAAATATTTCCACGTTCGCTGGTTCTTGGGGAACCAGAGAATTGCCTAGGTGGAGGATCCCAAGGTGTTCGATAAGAGGTAGAATGATCCATAGGATTGCAAGGAATCGGAAGTGATTCATGTACATCCTTCTTTCGTGAATTGCGAAATTTGATTGCTACTTGCTCCAAAAAACATAGTCGTCTTGCAGTGACTTTTTGTTCGAAGTATAGTTCTCGTTGTAAATCCATCTGTTGCTTTTGATAAAGATGTATATCATCGATTTTCTCCTTGGTGTTAGAAGATCCAAAAAGTGATCGTTTGGATCGTTTTTTGTCGGGCGTGAATCCTGTGTGGTAGGAGGACCACTTATGGGTCGGTTCTCGACCTGGTGTAGGAGTAGGAAGTCGATGAGGGGTATCCGCTGAACTATCCGAGGTTGGTGTTGAAAAAGAGAGGTGAGAGTTGTCGGAAGACATGTTTTTGTTTTGCTTTTGTTTATTTTAAAAGGAACTAATATAAAATCTGTATTTTATTTGTAACAATAGGAGCTATTTATTCATATTGTAAAAAGTTATAAATAGTTATTTTCAGTTAAACGAACATTCTAAAAAATTGTTGGTTAGTGTTATAAGATTTTGTTTGTGGATTAAAACTTTTTTAACCAAAAATAGAATAAACGAAACTTAGAATTAGCTAATAAGATCATTAAGAGAACATATTCCTAAATCGCGTCGTAGTTTAACAAACGTTTGTTCATTTATTCGTTTTGTGAAAATATCTGCTATTTGATTCTCAATATTTACGTATTCTAATGTAATAATTCCTTTTTCTACATTGTCGTGTAAAAAGTGATGTCGTATATCTATGTGTTTAGTACGTGAGTGATTTACAGGGTTTTTCGATAAATTTATTGCACTTGTATTATCGTAATATATTGGTGATTTATCGATAACTTTTCCGAAATCCTTAAGCGTTTGTTGCATGTATACCACTTGTGCAGATGCTAAGGCCGCTAAAATGTATTCGGATTCACAAGTGGATAAAGAGACACCGTTTTGCTTTTTTCTAAACCATGAAACCAACGATTGTCCAATAAAATGACACGTTCCGCTAGTACTCTTATGATCTGTTTTACATCCACCGAAATCCGCATCGCTATATGAAACAAGTTCAAATGATGATCCTTTAGGGTAAATGTTTGCACAAAAAATGGACAAACACCTCAAAGTTGTATGATTTAGTAGATCTTATGTTGTTCTTAGTGATTTTGGAGATTGATGCAAATATATGAAAAGCAGGGGCTAAACTGTAAAAAGACACGCAGATTTATAGTGGTTCAGCCAGAATGCGCCTACGTCCACTTTATATGTTATTTCTCTTCTCTTGTTTTGATTACAAGTACAAAGCTTTGATACAAGTAAAAGAAAGTCGTTTGAAAGTCCTATCCGTGCTTGAGCTCTCAAACTTCTTCCCCGTTGTTGTACCCCTGCCCCTCTATTTATAGAGTGAGGCTGGGGGTAGGGGTCTTGGAGGTATATAGCAGCTGGCGGACCTGGGCTGACGTAATCTGGCCTGGTGGATCTGGTCCGGTTTCCTTTGGTTCGGTGGTGAGATGAGTGGTCCAGTGGTGAGATGTGTAGCTTCGTTCGGTGGAGACTTCATTCGGTGGAGAGGTTTGGACTGGTGGGGAGTTGGTTCGGCATAGGCTGGTTCGGTGGAAGTTGGTCTGGTCGCAGGTTTATCCGGTGGGGATTGGTTCGACATCTTGGTCCGACAGGCTCCTGGTTCGGCAGCGACTTGGAGGAAGGTGGACCGGTGGGGCTCACGTATTTTGGTCCGGCATGGGTGCGTAGGTTGGTTCGGTGGTGGTTGTCCTGGCTCCCTGGTTCGGTGGTGGATGAGGTAGCTGGCTGGGGATGAGAGTGGAGTGGAGTTGAGATTGATTCGGTCGTAATGGTCCGGTGGGACTTCGTCCAACATTTGCCCCCCAAAGTGGGGCACATGCCAGCATGCGTCTCACTTTGTTTCAGTTTGTTCGGTTTCAACTGCTGATCCGGTTGGTTCGGTCGCCCACGTTCGCTTATAAGTATGGGCTTCGAACCTTCGTTTACCCTCCATCGTTTGAGATAGCCGAAAACCCCTAAGTGCCGAATCAATCAAAGCGCCGAATCACCTAGTGCCGAATCAGGTGTGTTATCTTCTGCCGAACGAGCTATTGCCGAACGGACTTGGGAACACGGATTACCGAATGATCATGTGAATCCTGAGTGCCGAATGAACTTTTGCCGAACGGGCTTGGGGACATGGGTTTCCGAATGATCATGTGAATCCTGAGTGCCGAATGAACTTTGAACCTTCTATGTTTCGAATTAAAAATGAAATCCTGGATTGTACGCACTTGCCTGCTTATATTTCTACATCCTTTGTTTTAACGGCGTACTTTTTCATGTTGCAGATAATGTCTCACAGAGTTGAAACTCGATCAGATAAAAAGAAGTCCCAGGGCGAAGGAGAATCTTCCGCATTGCCCCCTGCTCGGCCAGGACCGGAACGTCACGGAACTGCCCCGAGATCACTGGTGGACGGCTACGGCCCTCAGGAACTTCTGAACTCCCCGCCCGATTGCTTTCCCAGCTCCCTTAAGGAAGAGCAGCTTGATGTCATCTCCCGTTCTTTCGGAATTGATAGGGCGCGCATGCTGTTGCCAGGGAGAGAAGTTATGCCATACGACCCTCCCGAAGGGTACTTTGCCTACAGCAGATACCACTGTATGTGTGGTGCCATCCCGCCTCTTAATGCTTGGGTCGTCAGCTTTCTTACATATCTAAAGGTGGCCCCATTCCAACTTCAACCCAACTCTTACGCCATTCTGGTGAGTCTCTTCGTCATCTTCCAGAGGAGATATGGGCGTCCTCCTTCCAACTGGGAGATCCGGTATTTGTACAACTTGAGAGGCTATAAGAAGGGGTCTCCCTATATCAGCTTGGAATCTGCCGTATCCTTTAAGCCCGTCCTGGACTTATACTCGAAGTTCAGTATGTTCAAGAAAGAATGGTTCTTCATCAGGGGTGACTCTGTTTCCATTCGTCGCTTCACCTCTGGCTGTAAGTGTGAAGCCTTATTTATAATTTCCGTTACATCTGCAGTGCTTTATCTTACGTGCTTTTATTTCTTGCTAGCGACAGGTGGTTTTGTGGTTGTGGAGAATGACCGCCTGGTTCAGACGGCGGCCGAGATAGAAGCTATCTCGGGAGAGATAGATCGGCTGCTTACCTGATCAGAAATGCAACCCTTCTGGAGTATAATTTGATCCTTCCACAGCAGTCAGTAGTCAAGCAGAGGGAAACGGCGGAGGAGAGGGCGGCTGCTCAAGCTAAGGGAGGTATCACAGTAGAGAGTGGCAAGAGGAAACCTTTCTCAAAATCTCCAGCGGTCGGAGGTAAGAAGCTTAAGAAGTCGGATGGTCCTTCCCCCAGCACTTGTCCACTTACTCCGGGGAAGGAAGATGTGGAGGAGGAGAGAGGTGAGGGTGGAGATGACCGGGAAGGTGGTGATGGTGGCGATGGCATCGGGGCCTTGCTTCCCGAGCAAGCAGGCGAGATACAGGAGTGGGCGGATGATGCATTCCACCAAGCTTTCGAGGGGCTGGACGGAGAGCCGACTTTGGTAGAGAAATCTGGGAAAGCTGACAAGGTCGGGACTGGTGCAAGCGAGTCTTCTCAGACTATTCCAGCCAAGGTGGTTCCGACGATTCAAGGTGAACTTTTGACTCCTGCAGGCTCCATTTACGATAGGGACTTAGGAATATTTTATGATCTGCTCCCGTCCTGGAATGAAATCCAGGACTTATTGCAGTATCCTACTCCTCCCTAGGGTTTGTATAACAACTGTGTTTCCTTTCTTCTTTTAACTTTTAATTTGCCGCGTTTCTCGAATTATGGATGAATGTAAGCTTGTGACACTTGTTCTTCATATCAGGAGCAGGTAAAACGGCTAAGGCCTTAGATCTTCGGCACCGGCTTGAACAATACAAGCTCTCCAAAGCTTCCGCCAAGCCGAAGCCTTCGACCCACCGTTCCGGGGATGTAGTCGGCTACCGTCCTCTTCTCGGGGTTATTGAAGAGGGTATTCAAAAGAGAAAGAGGAGTCATCCCTTATCCGAACCTTCACTTGGTTCTCAGCCCCCAGTTCAGCCTCTTCATGACATCACGGAGGAGGATACCGAGTTCGCACTTTCTCCGCACCCGTCTGAAAATCCTACCGTTACTCAGATTGATCGTCCTGGCTTGGCTTGTAATCCATTTGCGGGTCATCCTGATCTAGATCCAAGTTCCCATGATATTTCCTTCGACGAAGTTACCGGTGAGCACCTTCTTCCTCGCAACCCTATGGTAAAGGTGCTCGATGAGGCCAAGTCTCTGGACCTCGACTTGCTTACTACTCGGATTGTCACTATGGGGGACGAAGCTAAGGCAAGCATCGACCGGGTTGCTGAGGAAACCAGGAAGTTGATGGGGCACCATACCCGACTGGTCAAGGCCGGGGAGGAAATCGGGAGTGCCAACATAAGATTGCGGTTAGTGGTTTCTGACCAGGCCAAGCAACTCGCTGATCAGGCCATCCAGATTTCCCAGCACGAGGCCGCCTCTGGACGTTTAAAGAAAACTATGGAAGAGGCCAGCCGGGCCGAACTGCGGAAAATGGAGGCTACCTGCAAAGAACAGATCGACATGGCCATTGCCACGGTGGATGAAGTCCGGAAAGCGGATTTGGAGCAGATAGAGGAGTTGTCGGGGAGGCTTGAGGCCGCAGAGCTTGCTCAAGCTAAGCTGAAGGAGGAGATGGAGGTGATGCGGAAATCCCTTCAGGCTGACTGCTCGAGATACCGATTGGAGAGAGAAACTGCCGTTGGGAGGTTGTCGGCTTCCGAGGCCCGGATGAGGGAGTTTGAGGAGAATGAGGGGATGATGGACGAAATGCTTCAGGACATGTACTTCCGAACTTGGAAGCAGGGCAACCTATCCTGGATGGATGATTATCCTAGGGTCATGGCTAAGATTTATCTTCGGGCTCTGCAGGAGGCTAAGGCTGATGCGGATAAAGTGGATGGCGTGGCCTTCAGCATGGATGTGGTCACTGCCCAGTTTACCAAGGAGGAGAAGGTGGCTGTGAAGGAGGGTATGCGGTTGCTTGCTGCTGAGGAGGCAGGTGTGCAAGTAGAGGATGACGACCAGGATGGTCAAGAAGCAGGTGCTGGTAAGTCTTCCTTTTTAGTCTCTCCATTAACTTGGTTGCTTATCATTAATGAATCCTTTCTCTGACTGGACAGGTGGGCAACAGGACAAGGATAAAACTCCAATGCAGCCGGCCCCTTGATTAGACCTGGAAAAACTCTTTTTGTGGACTTGACAGGGTTGTATATGTTAGTCTTTAAACAGTAAAGTAACTCTTAGGTTGTAATATTTTGCTACTTGTAATAAATAGCTCTATTATTGACGTGTAATTCTTTAACTTAAGCTGATTTTGTCGTCTTCTGAATGTTTGTTGCTATTTTGACATGTTGTATGAGAAATATAGCTATGCATATTCTTGTAATCAAATTGTGTTTGATGTCAGATTCTTGTTCAAAACATAATTTTATGTCTTACAATGTTAGCGTGAGGCGCGAATAAATTGTAGTCATGTGTTTACATATGAAAGAAGGAAGTGCCGCCCTTTATATTTTGCTTGTGGATGGAAGCTTTGAATATCCTGCGTGACCGGGTAAGGGATGCGGTCCATTATCTTGCTGTGAGTATCTGCTTCTATTAGTGAGTGTCTCCTGTTTTGTGTCCTGTACTTCAGGAATTGTTACAGAGGATAGGAGAAAAGTTTCTTAAGTAAAATTGAAATATGTGAAAAATTAAAACTTCCAATCACGGAAGGCCTTCGATGTGCTTAAGTTCGTGGCAAACGGGCTTTGTAGTCACTTTCCCTAGCTGTGGGTCTTGGAGACATTTGTCACCCATCTTACGCCTCCGCGGGGAGTTAATTCTTTTTTACCACAGCCTCACTTAAGACACATCAGAGCCGAGATCGCGCACAGTAACTACTCGGGCCATTAAGGCCCGTAATCGTGGGTATTATTCGATTTACTGTGGCCGGCTAGCGTGGGTTCCGATCGTCAACTGTGAACTTCCCCTGGCTGGCCACACCTTATGTTGGGGCTTATAGTCGGTTCACAGTTGCCGGCGAGCCGAACGCCGTAATGAGCTGCCTCGGCTATAGTCGGCCTTCTCGGTGGCTTATAATTGGCTCATTACAGTTGGCTTTAAGGGCCGTCGCGAGCAATGAGTTAACCCACAGCAGAGGGATGCCGGAGCAAAAGTGTCTCATTGGCGAGGGCATAGATTTGCGTAGTACCTGTTAGGTCTTGTCCAGGTGAAGTTGCGTTGTGGAGTGCATTGAGTGGAAATGCTACGTGCATAGGATTTCGTTCAACAGAAAAGGATAATGTTAACAAGCAGCCAAGATATAAAGGAACAAGTTAAAAAAGAGACAAGGTTTTTTAAAGTGGTTCGGCACGAAAAGGCCTACGTCCACTGATTCTCTTTGTTAATTCACTTCATATGGGCAGTACAAGTTAAGAAAAGTATTGACGGAGGTGTTGGATGTTCCATGCCCTCTGGAACACCTCTCCGTTCACTGTTGACAAAATATAAGCTCCATTGTGGAGATCTTTATGAATTACATATGGTCCATCCCAGATTGGGTCTAGCGCTCCAGGGCGAGGGAAGATTCGCTTGAGGACAAGATCCCCTTCATGTAAGGTACGATGCTTGACTTTGGAGTTGTATTGTGCCGCCACTTTTTGTTTGTGGGCTGCTGCTTTGAGGACTGCATCATTTCTCCTCTCCTCAACTAGATCCAAAGACATGTGAAGGAGTTCTTCGTTCTCTTCTGGGTTATAGTGGATCCTACGGTGGGAAGGCACAATGGTTTCAACTGGGAGCATAGCCTCTGATCCGTATGCCAAAGAGAAAGGAGTGTGCCCTGTTGATGTTCTGAAAGATGTGCGATAGGCCCATAGTGCCGTAGGAAGTTCATCCACCCAAGCGCCCTTTGACTTTTCGAGCTTCTTTTTTATCAGAGTTTTCATAATTTTGTTGACGGCTTCGACTTGTCCGTTTGCCTGGGGATACGCTACGGATGAGAAGCTTTTGTGAATTCCGTGTTCTTGGCACCAGTTGGCGAATTCCTCGCTGTCAAATTGAAGTCCATTGTCTGATATGATTTTGAGTGGGACTCCGTACCTGCACAGAACATTTTTGATCAAAAAGTTAATAACTTTTGCTAAAGATACTTTATTCAGAGGTTCCGCTTCCACCCATTTGGTGAAATAGTCGACTGCCACTATAGCATATTTGGCCCCGCCTCGGCCCATTGGCAGTTCACCGATTAAGTCGATTCTCCATATTGCGAAGGGCCAAGGGCTGGTCATTTGAGTAATCTCAGTTGTTGGTAGCCGCGGAATCTTAGCAAACTTCTGGCATCTGTCACACTTTTTGACGAAATCTAAGGCATCCTTGCTTAAGGTAGGCCAGAAATATCCATATCGGAGTATCTTCTTTGCTAAAGTTTTCCCTCCGGTGTGATCTCCGTAGCTTCCCTGATGGATGTTAGATAAGATTTCCTTGGCTTCCCTCCCAACGACACACCTTAATAATGGGTTAGAGAATCCGCGCCGATAGAGGATGTCTTCTTGTATCGTGTAGCTGGATGCTTTCCTCAAGATTTTCTTGATTTCGTTATGCCCGTTGGGTAGCATGCCGCTTTGTAGGTAGTCTCGGATGGGAGTCATCCAAGTTGCTTCTTCGGTTGCAGCTATCAGATTCACTTGCTCAAAACTTGGGGCCAGTTGCTTCGAGATGGTTACTGCCCCGAAGATGGCGATGTCTCTCACACTTGCTTGTTTTGCCAATTCGTCGGCCTCTTGGTTATCTTCCCAAGGGATGTGTTTGACTAAGTAGTGGTCCAATCAGCTGAGAAGTAACTTGGTCTTCTTTAAATATGCTATGAGTCGTTCTTCTCGAGCTTGGAATTCTCCTAGTATTTGGTTAACAATAAGTTGAGAATCGCTATGAAGACACAAAGAACGGGCTCCGATTTCTATGGCAAGTTCTAATCCAGCTATCACTGCTTCATATTCTGCATCGTTGTTGGTAGCAGCGAACTCCAACCTTATAGCATAGTGCAGCTTATTTCCCCTGGGAGTGATTATTACCACACCTGCCCCCGAGCCTTGTTCGTTCGATGCGCCATCCACAAAGAGATTCCACTTGATGTCTTTTGTTATTTCCAATTGCTCCTTATCTTCGTTGGTAGTGAATTCTGCAATGAAATCAGCCATGGCTTGTCCCTTGATGGCGGTGCGAGGGTGATAGGTGATATCATACTGACTTAGTTCAATGCACCATTTAAGTACTCGCCCAGAAGTGTCGGGACGATGGAGTACCTGCCTCAGTGGTTGATCGGTTAGAACTTTGATGGAATGGGACTGGAAGTAGTGACGCAGTTTCCGTGATGTGATTAGTAAACAGTATGCTAGCTTCTCAAGTTTAGGATATCTGACTTCTGCCCCAGTAAACCTCTTGCTGACGAAGTAAACTGGCCGCTGTGTGCGGTTGTCTTCCCTTACCAAGGCAGCGCTTAGGGCGTGAGATGACACAGCAAGGTATAGGTATAATTCTTCGCCTTCGCTTGGAGTCGAGAGTACCGGTGGTTTCTGGAGGTGTTCGATTAAGTTAAGGAAAGCGGTTAAGCATTCGTCAGTCCATTCGAACTTTCCTTTGTCTTTCTTTAGAGCTTTGAAGAAGGGAACGCACTTGTCCGTTGCCTTGGAGATGAATCGGCTTAGGGCGGCCACTTTTCCATTCAAACTTTGCATTTCCTTCCGAGTGGAAGGTATCTTGATATCCCTTAGCGCTCGGACTTGTTCAGGGTTTGCTTCAATCCCTCTGGAATTGACGATGAATCCTAAGAACTTTCCTGATGACACTCCGAAGGAGCACTTTAGTGGATTCAACTTCATTCCATACTGTCGAAGTACCTGGAACATCTCGCCTAGGTGGCTTACATGATCTTTGGCTTTCCTTGACTTTACCAGCATGTCATCCACATATACTTCCATAGTTTGTCCTATTAGCCCTGCAAACATCTTGTTGACGAGGCGCTGGTAGGTGGCTCCTGCATTTTTAAGTCCGAAAGGCATTACCTTATAGCAGTATAAACCCCGGTCGGTGATGAAACTAGTGTGGTCTTGGTCGGGAGCATGCATAGGAATTTGGTTATATCCTGAGTATGCGTCCATAAAAGATAGGAGCTCGTGCCCGGCTGTGCTGTCAACAAGTTGGTCGATTCGGGGAAGTGGGAAGCAATCCTTTGGGCAGGCGTCATTTAGGTTGGAAAAGTCAATGCAGGTTCGCCACTTCCCATTAGCCTTCTTTACCAGCACCGGGTTGGCGATCCATTCTGGGTAGATAGCTTCTCGTATGAAGTCATTGGCGAGTAGATTCTTTACTTCTTCATCGAGGGCTGCTGATCGTTCTGCCCCCATACTTCTCTTTCTTTGTTTTACGGGTGCCTTGGTAGGATCAATGTTTAATACGTGGCATGCTATGTCGGGGGAGATTCCGGTCATGTCAGCGTGTGACCATGCGAATACATCCAAGTTGTGGCGGAGAAAATCGATGAGTTGTTCCTTCAATTCGGCTTTTAGTTGGGACCCAATTTTCAATAGTCTACTTGAGTCGTGCTTGTCTACAGATATAAACTACATAGCCTCTGCAGGCTCGGCGGTGGCCTCCTCCTCTTTGTCCCTAGGGTCTAATTCATTGAAAGGGTCGCTGGTATATCGAAGAGGAGGAGCTTTCTTTAGTTGCTATGCTTCTAAACTTTTCGTGCAGAGGGCAATCTCTACACCCTTCCCTTTATCCTTCCTGTGGTTGTTGCGGAGTTCAGTCACATAGCAGTCTCGAGCAACGTCCTGGTCTCCTTCTACTTCCCCTATTCCATTGTCCGTTGGAAACTTCATCTTTAGGCACCATGGGGCTAGGACAATTTGGAAGTCAGACAAGGCTGGTCTTCCTAAGAAGGCGTTGTAGGCCGAATGGTTTTCTATTAGCACGAACGTCTGCTTCCGCACAATGGAGTGGGGATGGCTTCCAATCTCAACAAAGAGGTCCAGTTGCCCGAGGGGCATCTTTGCATCTCCAGTGAAACCGTGTAGTGGTTTATCGCAGGGAGATACATCCTTCATTGATAGCTTCATTTTGTCGAATGCGTGTTTGAAAAGAATGTTTACTGAGCTTCCAGTGTCTACCAGGATTCGGTAAACTTCGGCGGGACCGAGTCGGGCAGAGATAACCATGGGATCCATGTGAGGGTACTGCCTTCCTTCTAGGTCACGTTTACCGAATGTGATGTCATTACTTTCTTTCCGCTTCGGGTGGCGCTCTTCTATAACCGAATTGACACAGTCTTTATTGTCTCTAAGCGACTTTCCATATCTTTCCATCTCTTTCCAGCTTCTGTCTGTGATGTGCGGTCCTCCTGAGATGGTATGGACCACTATCTTCTCTTGACTAGAGCTGCTAGCGTTGCGGTTTCCTCTGTCGGCCCCCGGTGAGGGTAGCCTTGGGTTTTCATTGGCAGGAGCTGGGGTCCTGTCCTGACCTTTTACATAGCGTTCCAGTTTCTTCCTTCTGATGTGTTCCTCAATCAAATCTCGGAGATGATGGCATTCATTGGTATCATGCCCGTGCGATTCGTGGAAGCGGCAGAACTTTCCAGACTTCTGCGCGTTATCTGATTCCTTCTTGTATGGTGGGCGTTTGTATCTAACCTCGCCTTGGGTGGCAAGGAAGATATTTTCGATGGTCTCGTTCAAAGGAGTGTAAGTGTCGAATCTCGGTCCAGGCCGATATAGGCGATTTTCTCCCTTCTTGCCCCCAGCATTGTCTCTGGAATCATTTCTTCGAACGTCCCTTGCCACAGCAGGGGTGTTGCTGTGAGTTGCCTTATTTTGATGTCCTGACTGCCCCTCAACGGCAGCATCCTCGAGCCTCATATATTTCCCGGCTTCATGGAAGAAGTCGGGTAAAGTAGCTGGTTTTTCTTTTGTCAACCGTCTAGCGAATTTAGTGTCCGGATGCACACCACTACAGAGGGCCATTAGGATAAGCTTCTTGTCGGCATCTTGGACTGCGGATGCTATGGCATTGAATCGGGTTAGGTATTGTTGCAGTTTTTCTCCGGGTTTCTGTTTGATGCTGGATAAGGAATAAGCGTCCTTAGGTTGTTCCACATGAATGCGGAACTGACTGATAAACTTTTCTTTCAACATTTCCCACGAGCTGATGGATCCCTGGGGTAAATGATAGAACCAGGAGGTAGCGAGATCTGCTAAGAATAGTGGAAAGCATTTGCACAGTACTCCCTCTGTTGCTCCACTCATGAGCATATGCTGTGTGTATCTTTGTAAGTGTACGATGGGGTCGGAGGTTCCCTTGTAAGGTTCCATTGTTGGCATCTTCCATTCTCGGGGGGTGATAGCAATTTCGATGTTGCGGGCGAAAGGGCTGGTTACCCTAACGCCTATCCCTCGATCTCTTTGCTCCCGTTGGATGCACTCTCTGAATAAGCGTGCCATCCTTTCATCAGAATTTGGAGCAGATAGAAAGGAATTTGGTTCTGTTCTGTGGGATTGATTCCGTCCAGATGACCTGTAGGGATGGTATCGTCTATCATTCCTCATATTTTCCAGCGGCTGCCTTTGATCTTCTGGGAGCATGCTAGGGTCAGCTACAGTTGGCCCTTGCCATGATCTTCCCCTGCTGGGTTCTGATCTAAGCACTTCCTCGGGTCCAACTTCGGGCTGGACTCTAGCTCGGCCCCGTTCACCGGCGTTTTCGTGGTTAGGCAGTATGACAGGCTCAGCTACAGTTGACCTTCGTCCGGTACCTCCCCCGTTGGGTTCGGTACCAAACGTTTCCTCAGGCCTAACTTCGGGCTGTGCTCGGTCTCGACTCCTACCATGGCTACTTCTGCCGTTAGCTCCTTCGAAGAAGGAAGATCTTTGTTGTCTCTGAGATCCTCCAGACTGGGACTCGCCCCATGATTCAGTGTTGCGGTTGGATTCTTCAGCATCCCTTAAGCGTGACATGAGATGGTTCACCAAGGCTTCCTGCTGGGACGTGAAGCGGTTAGTTACTTCAACCACAACTCTGTCCAAATCTGCCCTAGTAATTGCTGCAGGCTGTTCTGTGGCAGGAGTGGTCGGATTAGCCTGTCCTTCATTTGTTACTGCTTCTGGAGGAGGACGATTTACTTAATTTGTGGCAGCTGGATCCGGAAGACTGTTGGATGCGATGTTTTTTCCTTTGTTAACATCTTTTCTGGGTTTGGGAGGCATGTTTTCCAAGTGGCGAACAATGCTGTTAGGAAAAATGTTAAGTGGATGAAGCTGAAGCTTCGAGCTTCTACTTCTCAGTGAATGCACCAAAAATGTTTGCAAAAAAAATGGACAAACACCTCAAAGTTGTATGATTTAGTAGATCTTATGTTGTTCTTAGTGATTTTGGAGATTGATGCAAATATATGAAAAGCAGGGGCTAAACTGTAAAAAGACACGCAGATTTATAGTGGTTCAGCCAGAATGCGCCTACGTCCACTTTATATGTTATTTCTCTTCTCTTGTTTTGATTACAAGTACAAAGCTTTGATACAAGTAAAAGAAAGTCGTTTGAAAGTCCTATCCGTGCTTGAGCTCTCAAACTTCTTCCCCATTGTTGTACCCCTGCCCCTCTATTTATAGAGTGAGGCTGGGGGTAGGGGTCTTGGAGGTATATAGCAGCTGGTGGGCCTGAGCTGACGTAATCTAGCCCGGTGGATCTGGTCCGGTTTCCTTTGGTTCGGTGGTGAGATGAGTGGTCCGGTGGTGAGATGTGTTGCTTCGTTCGGTGGAGACTTCATTCGGTGGAGAGGTTTGGACCGGTGGGGAGTTGGTTCGGCATAGGCTGGTTCGGTGGAAGTTGGTCTGATCGCAGGTTGATCCGGTGGGGATTGGTTCGGCATCTTGGTCCGGCAGGCTCCTGGTTCGGCAGCGACTTGGAGGAAGGTGGACCGGTGGGGCTCACGTATTTTGGTCCGGCATGGGTGCGTAGGTTGGTTCGGTGGTGGTTGTCCTGGCTCCCTGGTTCGGTGGTGGATGAGGTAGCTGGCTGGGGATGAGAGTGGAGTGGAGTTGAGATTGATTCGGTCGTAATGGTCCGCTGGGACTTCATCCAACAGTAAAACAAACCGTAATCTCTAGTACTAGATAGATATCGTAAGATACGTTTAATAGCTCTTTGGTGAGATTCTTTTGGTTTTGCTTGAAATCGGGCACAAAGACATATGCTCATCATAATGTTGGGTCGACTAGCCATCAAATATAGTAAGGAGCTAGTCATACTACGATATAATTTTTCATCAAAATCTTTTCCATTATCATCCTTTTCTAAGTGAACACTAGTACTCATTGGTGTTGGTTTGCTTGAAGTTTTATCCATTCCAAAGCGACGTAATAAATCGTTACAATATTTTTCTTGATGTATAAAAATATCATTTTCAAGTTGTTTTATTTGTAATCCTAAAAAGAAATTTAATTCACCTATGCAAGACATTTCAAATTCACTTTTCATAATATTTGAAAATTGAGAACAAAGATTTTCGTTAGTTGAACAAAAAATAATATCGTCTACGTAAATTTGTACAACTAAGATGTCGTTATTTTCTCGTTTAATAAATAAAGTCGTATCTATTTTACCTATTTTAAATCCATAAGTAATTAAATGATTTTTAAGACGTTCGTACCAGGCACGGGGGGCTTGCTTTAAACCATATAGGGCTTTGTGCAATTTAAAAACATGATCGGGATATTTTTCATGAACAAATAATGGAGGTTGTTCAACATATACGTTTTCTTTAATAAAACCATTTAAAAAAGCACTTTTGACGTCCATTCGAAATAATTTAAAATTGTGATGACTTGCAAAAGCAAGTAATGTACGTATGGCTTCGAGTCTTGCTACTAGAGCAAAAGTTTTGTCATAGTCGATACCTTCTTCTTGATTATAACCCTGAGCGACTAAACGTGCTTTATTCCTAACTATATTTCCATTTTCATCTACTTTGTTTTCAAATACCCATTTTGTTCCAATAACTGATTGATTTTCTAGTCTTGGTACTAATTTCCAAACATTATTACGTTCAAATTGATTTAATTCTTCTTGCATGGCTATTATCCAAAAATCATCGTTTGAAGCTTCTTTATAGTTCTTTGGTTCAAAAGTTGACACAAATGCAATATGACTTATTTGGTTAAGTTGATTTCTACTTACTCTGGAATTAAGATCCCCAATAATATTATCTTTTAGATGGTCTTTTAGAATTCTAGGGGGTGACACTAGAGTATTATTTTGTGCATTTGTCTCATTATTAGATGAGTTTGTTGTATTTGTTATAGGAATAATTTCTTCATCGTCATTAGTATGACTATTAAGGAAATTTTCATCAAATGAAACATGTAAACTTTCTTCAATTATGTTAGTACGTTTATTGAAAATTCTATATGCCTTGATACGATCCGAATATCCAACAAAGATTCCTCCATCGGCCTTCGGGTCGAATTTTCCTAAATTATCTTTTGTATTTAATATAAAACATTTTGATCCGAAAGTTTTAAAGTATGATACTTTAGGTTTTCTTCCAAAAAACATTTCGAAGCAAGTATGTTTAGTCATAGGTCGTATGGTTACTCGATTCAAAACATAACAAGCCGTAGCAATAGCTTCAGGCCAAAAATGTTTTGGTAGAGCACTATTATTCAATAGTGTTCGTGTACATTCTTGTAACGTACGATTTTTTCTTTCTACTACACCATTTTTTTGTGATGTGCGGGGAAAGGAGAAATTATGACTTATGCCCTTTTTATTACAAAAATTAGTAAAAAGATCATTTTCGAATTCTCCACCGTGATCACTTCGAATATTCTTAATTTTCAAATCCATTTGAGTTTTAATTTTTTTAGCAAAAATTTTAAACATACCAAACGTGTCACTTTTATGTTTTAAAAATAAAGTCCATGTATATCTTGAAAAATCATCAACTATTACGAAAACATATTTGTTGTGATTTATAGATCGAACTTGAGTTGGACCAAATAAATCTAAATGTAATAATTCTAACGGTTGTTTTGTAAAAATATTATTTTTAGAATTAAAAGAGCTTTTCTTTAGTTTACCGATTTGACAAGCGTCACATAAATTTTCTACTTTATAATTTATTTTATGTAATCCTCTAACTAGCTCATATTTTGTTAACTTATTAATATGTTTAAAATTAATATGACAGAATCGTTTATGCCATAACCATGGATCGTCATGTTTGGCGGCTAAACATAAGTTTGAATTTTGATTTATATTCATATTTAAGACATAAATATTTTTGTTTCTAAAACCTTCAAAGATAAGTTGTTTGTTATTATCGGAAATATTACATCTATCTTTTTCGAAATTGCTTTGAAAACCTTTATCGCATAATTGACTAATACTAAGTAGGTTGTGTTTTAAATTTTCTACTAACAAAACATTTGTAATACTAGGAGAGTTAGAAATACCAGAGTTGATGACTTCTCCGATGCCAACGACATATCCTTTTGAGTTATCTCCAAAAGTTGATGTTCCGCCATCGATATATGTTATATTTGATAACATTTTTGCATTTCCGGTCATATGCTTGGAGCATCCACTATCAAGTATCCATTTCTCCTTATTTTTTATTTTGGGTACCTACAAGATAAAAATGATTTAATTGGTACCCATATACTTTGTTAGGGTCCTAGATGTTAGGAGGAGTAGGTAGCCATACCTAAGAAGGTTTGGTACCTTTATGAATATAGTTTTTATTATAGACTACATTATCTAGGAAATTATTAATATGTTTTTGTCTAATCAATTTATTATTTGTCTTAGGAATCCAAATTTTTATATTTTTGGTATTCGTATTAGACTTAGGTGATCTTTTAGTCTTTTGATAAGTAAAACTATATTTCTTAATATTATTCCCTTTTTGTTTAGGAATATTTTTAAATCCTATTCCATTTCTATTTCCTGAAGGTTATGAAGTTTTGATAAGATTTTCCAAATCTTGTTTTCCTTTATTAAATTTTGGAATATTATTTGTAATTTTATCTAATTTTTCTTTTAATTCAAAATTTTCAATGTTTCTATATTACTTTTCAAGTTGATATTTTCTTTTAACAAATATCCTTTTCTAGTTTAACTTTTCCAAAATCGATAGATATAGTTTCATATTCAACCAAACTACTTTTAATTTTTTCTTGAGATAATTATAGTTCCTCCTCTAAAATAATTTTTTCATCTTTTAACATTCCTATTTCAAGTTCTAATCGATTTATTTTGGCTATGTGTACTTTATTCAATTTTTTAATTTGTCTAAATTTACCATCTAATTCCAATAATTCATCATAGCTAAGTTCAGGACATACCTCATCAGTTTGTGCCATAAAACATACATTAGCTTGTTCACCGTCACTATCGCTGTCACTATCTGATGATGATGAAGATTCTGAGTCATCCTATGTTACTTTGAAAGCTTTCTTTTTTTTGAATTTTTCAAATTTGTTCTTCTTTTCATCATTGTTGAGCTTGGGACAATCTTTCTTCATATGTCCAAATTGATCACATTCATAGCATTTGATTGACGTTTGATTTGTTGAGCTTGATTTTCCTCCTTTCTGAAATTTGGTCATTTTCCTAAACTTCATGAATTTGTGGTAATTTTTGGCAATAAATACGATTTCCTCTTCGTCTAAGTCGGAGTCTTCATTTGTTGCTGGGAATGCTATGTTTTTCTTCTCCGAATTTTGTTCTTTCTTGCCTGCAAATTAGCTTCATAGGACATTAAATTTCCTATCAATTCTTCAACTAAGAGTGTTGAGAGGTCATTAGCTTCTTCAATAGCTAATACTTTTCTTTCCCACTCTGGAGTTAAAGAATTGAGTATTCTAGATACTAAGTCAAAATTTGTGAATTTAACTCCTAGTGCCATTAAATCGTGTTGAATAGTTTGAAATCTAGAGTACATGTCCACTATAGATTCATTTTGTTTCATTTTAAATGAAGAGAATTGATTTTGCAAAATTGAGATCTTAGTTTGTTTAACTTTGTTCGTGCCTTCGTGTGTAACTTGTAAGGTACGCCAAATATCATATGTAATGTTACATAACATGAAACGTGAAAATTCATTCTTATCTAATGAACAAAATAAAACATCATAGCTTTGGCATTATTAGAGGCTGCGGGTTTTTGTGTATCATTCCATGTATTCATAGCAGTAGCAGGTGCTTCATATTTATTTTGAGTAGCTGACCAAATTTCTAATCCATTAACTTCCATAAAAATTCTCATACGTGTTGACCAATATGCATAATTAGAACCATTAAAAAGTGGGGGATGTGCTGTGGATTGTCCTTCTTGAAAAATACTTGCCATATTAAAGTGAATCAAATATGTGTTACTGTACTTTGATCAAACCTTACTCTGATACCAATTGAAAGTCTACGGGGTGGATCGTGTAGTGTATATGCAAGTATATGTGACAAAATATATGATGCAACTATAATAATATTAGTCTAAGTAAATATAGAATAAGCACACTAGGATTTTATACTGGTTTGGACCTCCCATCCTACGTCCAGTCCCGAAGCTCCCCTTCGGAATTCGACTATCAAAAACCCTCGCTTCGCCCGGAGGAATAGGCTTGGTTACAATAAGTTGTTCTAGTCAAATGTGTGTTCTAATATAACACGGATGTTGACTAATTAGTACAATTGCTTCCAATATATTTCTAAGGAATATTGTCTATGAAGAACTAAGTATATGGAAGAGTGAATACAAGTAAAGATTGCTAGAGTGCAGAGATCAAGAATAGAGGATAGAATTAGAAACGTAAGTATGTAAGGTAAGTTCTTTCTCTTGATTCTTGATGCTATATATAGTTGTAGATAGGTATCTTGAGTAGTTACGTCCATTAACGAATGTTATTCAGTTGCTTCTGTTGATGATGAAGAGTTGCGGCGAAGGGAAGCGGAGATGTCCATTCGTATGTGGCAGTTGAAGTCCATTTTTGAAATTCGAGTTTGAAATTAGACGTCTGGGATATGTTTCAGACGTCTGATACTATATATATTTTTGAATATAGTAGAAGATCAGACGTCTGAGTGCTATTACCAGACGTCTGGTTTTGCATGTCTGTTGTTCCAGAGAACTGATTCAGACATCTGGCTTGTGCACCCAGACGTCTGATATTGTGCATATCAGTTTTTGTGCACTTTTTCTTGTGTTTCTTTGTTCCTATCGTCTTGTAGTCTCTTGTAGTGTCCTTTGAACCTCTTTCTTGTCTTTCTAGTGATGTTCTAGCAAGTACCTATGTATATATAAATATATATGTATATTCGATTTCCATTGTATAGTTGTTGTCATCGAAACCGTAGATTGGATTTCCTAACAATGGGTATTTATGTGTGTTAATATATGGGTTAGAAGACGGATAATACTCAGTTATTATCATTAATTGATTGATTGTTTAATTTAAAAGTTAAATACGAACACCTCATCAACTTAGTTTCACAATTTGACTATGGGTATTAGTTAAATAATAATGTTGGTTTAAAATTAAAGGAATTTATATAAGATAATAAATAAGCATGTGGTATGAAGGTGTATTTTACTAAATGATTTTGTAAAATATGGATATAAAAGATATGTTATATAAATTCCGAGAAACTAAATTTTGGGTATTTTGGAGAAGAATTATAAAAATTCTAAAAGGAGTAAGTTAATATAAGATATTTTATGAAGGGATTTGAAAAATCGGTTTTACAAATAAAATAATCTCTAATGAATTTTGAAAATTTTGAAAAGTAAGAATGTCTCAGATGATAACTAGTTGAGTGGCTCGAAAATAACTAAAAATAGGCAAGAAAAATGTTCGGATGGTAAACACTTTTCTTAAGTATTACCCTTCTTGTTAAAGGGATATAAGATACTATTGGTAGTACCCAGTTCCTAGTATTATTTTGGAGTTACTTGATCTATATAATTTTCCTTAAGTTAAAAGGATAATTTTGAATTATTATTTGATAGGTTAATATCAAGAGTGGTAAAAAAAGGAATATATTATAATGAAAGGAGCTGATTGTAATTTTGGAAAATAAAAGGTAAATTATCTTCTAAATTGAAATGATTCCTTTGGGATGAAATGTTTTCTTTAAGAAATATATATTCAGAGCGATTATATATAAAGAATTTCTTTATATAATATAAAGAAATGTCTTTATAAAGAGTGCTTAAATTAAGAAATTATTTAAGAATATATTTTATAAAAGAAAGTGTAATTAGCAAAAATAAAATGATGTTTGAGAAAGTTGGATTTGAGAATTCATATCTTAATGTTTGAAAAAGTATAAAAGAGAAAGTTATGTAATATAAAATAAGTTTGGGATTAAATTTATTAATAAAGAAATTTCAAAGGAGTTTTGGAATAAGAATTATAATGGTATTATTCCAAATAAAGGATGATCGATTTCTTTTGGGAAAAGAGATAGAAGTATTTTTAGGAATAAATATTTTGAAGAAAGGGTTTATAAAGGTATTTAAATGAAAAATACAAAAGATTTATGAAGATTTGAAAAAGTTAAATAAGTTATAAGTAGATCATTTCGTCACACAATTCTGATCTAAGATTCGAGTATGGAACTTTGAGGTGTTTACATCGGCCCGAAAAAGGATTTATCACTCGATACTTGATGATGAACATTGATGAGGGTTTGTGATTGGGATACTTACGTTTTCTATCATAGTTGAGAGCTATGTAAGGAAAATTGAAAGTTCTAATTGTATAGCCTGATCATAGTCCGCACTAGAGGATCGGGAGATCAATACTAGTTCGGAAGTAAAGTTGTGAATTCGAATAGTAGATCGAATCAAATATTGCGTACGGATGATCTAAAAATAAATTTTTTGGGCAAATACCTTCGGGTTCTGTTTTGGTGTAATTTCGGGGATGAAATTCTTTTAAGGGAGGAAGAATGTAACGACCCGAAATTTCACTACTTTGTTTAGTGAATCTTTAATTATAAATATTCAACATATACGTTTTATAATGAAAATAAACTCATTTAATTAATTAATAATGACGGTAAAATTGTTTTTAAAATTTGTTTACCAAATTAAATAGTTCATAAAAAACAGAAAATGTGACCCGAAAAACGTTTTCCGAAATTTCGACCTTTCGACACCAAAAAATTCTTAAGAACATTGTTCGTCTTTGTACACTATATATACATATATATAAGAGTTAATTAACTAAATTACAGTACACTTAGAAATAAATTATCTTATATTAATTTGGATTAGTATGTGATGTGACAAGACTTAGTTTTAAAAATAATGAACATTTTATATAAATATATATATTAAGTATTGCCACATCTTAGATTTGTAATCATTAACCATAATTATCTCTTGTCACATCTTAGTTAATTAATAATTATATATATATATATATAAAAGAAAGTGATGTGACTAGACATAATAATTATATATATAAGAAAGTGATGTGACTAGACATAATAATTGTGTGTATATATATATATAAAAGAAAGTGATGTGACTAAACATAATAATTATATATATAGAAAAGATAGTGATGTGACTAAACATAATTATATATACATAAATATATTATAAAAGATTTGTGATGTGACTAGACATAATAATTATATATACATAAAAGAAAGTTATGCGACTAAACATAATAATTATATACATATATAAGAGAGTGATGTGACTAAACATAATTATATATATATATATATATATTAAAAAAGATTTGTGATGTGACTAGATATAATCATGATAAATTATATTATTTAATTCCTAAGCTTCATCTATAAATACCTCTCCACTTTCTCATTTTCTCTCATATTTTTCATTTCGTCTCCTTCTTCATTTCTTCTCACTCAAGCTTCATCAATGGCTTCCCAATCCAAAAAAAAAAGAAATAGTTCAAAAACCACTTAAAACTTAGATCAGACCATAGATCTAAGCTTCTTGAAGCATTCTAAATCCATCTACCTAAGTTTCAACTCTAATGGAGTTCGTCTTCCTCTCTTTCATGCCATGGACGAAAGTTTAAGAGAAGAGAAGAAGAGTTCGAGTGCTCCAGCGAAGGAAAAAGAGAAGTAAGCTATGCCGAAGTGAAGGCATGAAGCTCCGGGGAAGTTTGGAAGTGGGTTAGTGAGCTAAAGGTCAAGATTTGCCTTGGTTAAGGCCATGGCTGAACCATATAGTGAAGAAGAGGAGTTTGGTAGCATGTCGAGGAATGGAAGCTATGGCAAAATCACCCGGAGAAGCTACGGAAAAGGAGGGAGCTAAGAAGGTGAGATCTCGAGAAACCCTTTCCTTTCTAGTTTATGATTAAAATTATTTTCAAGTTAGAAGTAAGTTAAGATTATTATTTACAAGTATATAAAAGTTATTGACATGGTTATACATGAATTGGCATGTTTGTTTGGATGTTTATATGGATGTGTACTTGATTGTTAACATTGGATGTTCACTTGGATGAATGAAAAAAGAAGAATGAATGAATAATGTGAAGTTTATGATGATAGTTAATGTGTTAACTATAATTAATTCATAAAGGAATAAATGGTGGTATATGTGGAAAGTTAAGCCTCGAAATGTTTTGAAATCATAACAGAGGATTGGTTTGAAATGATTTAAAAATGAAAAGGTTTCATTTAGAAACGGAAAGATAACATTTTATATTGATATTCAATTTATATGGATATATAAATTAAATAGTTTAAATATAGATAATAAATAACTTTCTACGTTAGAGATTGTTTTGAAAAGTGAAAATTGAATTTAATATGATTTTATAATCATCTACAAAGTCAGATATAATATTATACTAGTATAATATTATATAAGTTAAAATATTAGAAAATAATATTTAAAGTGAAAAAGAGATTTAATATGGAAAATATTGGTTTAACTGTTTGAAAGTGGTTTAAATTTTTTTTATAAACATTAAAATTAAATTTGGAGAAGTTTTGATAAATATTGAGTTTGGAGTCAAAAATAGGCGCGTCGTGTAACGGTTGTTCGCGATTTCGTGCCATAAAAGTTAAATCCTTTTATAGGATATAATCAGAGTCAGATTTCTTTGCAATAAGAATTTGCCGAACTCTTATGACTATAGTTTTCAAACAAAATTAAATGATTGAGATTTCATTTAATAGATTTTGAGATATGAGCAAACAAAGTTTTCAAGAAAATCGCGCTTTGGCAGTTCGGTGGCCAAAGACGCAAATGTTTTAGATACCTATTTTTAAAATGTTTAAAAATGTAGAATACATCTTATAAATCATTTAAAATGTTTTAAAAGTGATTTGGGTTATAAAGAAAAATTTCCAAATGATAGAAAGTCGTTTTGATTAATATAGCTTAAAAAGCACTTTCCGTGGCACTTTATTATAACTTCTGAAATACAGTTTTAAACATAACTGTTCTTTTCTAAATCTTTTGTAAATGTTTTCAAATGATTAATAAAGTATTTTAAGAGTAATTTGAGAAATTTATGGAATGGTTAAATGATTGATGATTTAGAGTCGATCAAATAACTTGACCACCTTATGGGTGTTAGAGAGATAGTGCCTAGCCTTGAGTTTGGAAAACCAGTTTTCTACTCTCCCTGGCTATCCAGATTGGCCCGACGGAGGGGATAGTAAATTTGATTTACTCGGATCAAAATTTTCCAAAGTATAAAGGATATAGTTTTTCAAATATGCGTAAATTGTAATTTATGAAGATAATCTTCTTGTACTCGATGTTAAAGCCCAAAGAGGGAACTCTACTATTCGTGAAATTTAAAAGGCGATTTCGCCGTTATTCCGCCCATAGTACTGGTTGAATACGGGAATTGATATTGAGTAGAATTAGATGATTTCTATAGATTCTGCTCACTTAATATTTACTTGTTTTGGATTAAAATCCTAGATAACATGGTTTTAACTCAATCAAAGTTTTGAGTTTTGAATTAAGAAATCTTTGTAAAGATTTAAATAAATGATTTGGAATTATTTTAATTTCTATATTTGAATTAATTGTTTTGGGTTTGCAGTAAACTATGTCTTAAATAACATCATTTTTGACCCATTTAAAAGTTATGTTTTGGAAATAAGAAATCTTTGATTAAGATTTAATAAATGATTTGGAAATATTTTCCTAAGTAAAAGGTGAATTGACTTTGAATTATTCCAAGATTAAAAAGGTTTAAATTTACAAACGTATATCTGCTTGGTGGCAGAGAATGCAACTTCTCATAGCTTAACTCCCTTCTCTGAGATGTACAAGCTCAAAGGTTGTATGTTTGTGGAATCAATAGTGACCGAAGGAATGACAATGTGGCATTCTAAGTGGAATGTGCTTTATCAAAGAATAAAGCGTGGCTTTGTTAAAATGAGCGTAGCTTCACGAGCCTCACATCCCGGAGATGATACGGGTAATTATTTGGTCTGTTAGTTATATATTTCAGGCTATTGGTTTTATGTATATGGAGGAGTCCGGTGGAATCTAGATCCTCAAGCCATTTATTTGAATATAGTAGCTAGCTTGCGAAAAGGGTTAAGGCTACTGGATATAAGTAGTGTAGCAAGTGCAGTTCCAAGTGACTTGCTTGAGAAAAGCGATTAAGGCACCGTGAGAACTATGTTTACTATGCATGGATTGAAGGAAAAGGCCACTAGTTCCCTGTCATGTTGGAAATCCAATCCCAATACGAGCTTTACAGTTTTGATTGTATTCCAAAAATAGCTGTAATGCTTTACAAACATTCTAGCTACCCCATTTGTATCATATATTCCATTCGGTATATTCCGTTAACTTAGTCCGGATATTGATACTTTATTTTGATATATTACTTGAAAAGTGATTTCAAACCAATGTTATTAAAGATAATATCAAAGTATTTTCAGTATAAAGTATTTTGGTTATCATAAGATAAAAACCCATCTATGTTTATGTATGGACGTGGTCTTATGAGATACCCTTCTTTTTAAAGGTTTTGACTTTCATCAGCATTTAAAATTTCGAGTATCTCACGCTGGTTTATCAAGCCTGATCTGGGTATTTTTAATACTCGGGTCAGATCCGTGTAGTTTCAGGTTTACTTAAAGATGCTAGGAGTTTCCAGAGGAGAGTCGAAGATCTTCATCTACATATGGACATATTCTATTATCCGCTGCATCTATTGCATTTCTTTTAATTTTTCAGCATTTGTAAGGACAGGGGTTATAACTGTCCAGGCTGAATCTAGATTAGACTCTGATATTGTATTCAAATTTTCCGCTATAAAGATTTATATTGAAATAATATATGTTATTCCATTCGTGGAAGATTCTGTTCTTTCGTTATTTTCTTTTTCCATAACAATCAGGGTTTCCAACACTTGGATTTGCATCATGTGAATCCGAGGATGTATTGGTGTCGATTTTCGAGGGTTGAAAAATCCCGGTCGTTACATAAACGGTGTATTTTTGAGTTAAATGATTTGTAATTTCCAAATTATTTCAAATTACATTTTTATAAAAACTGACATCTCTATTCACTAATACCCACTAGCTGTTTTGAATAAAGTTCATATCCTTCTAATATTTTATAGAACATTTTCCATGTAATTGTTGAAAAAATAATACCAATAAAATGCAAAAATAACACCACTAACATGTTTATCAAAAGTTATTAGTTTCAAATTTTCAAAATTGTTTCAAATCAAATTTTTGTGAAAATGATACCTTAACTGTAAAAATGATAGTCCTTACATATTTGATTGAAGTTGTTTCATTGCAGCTGATACCCAACCTATTGTTATGTTTCGACAAAATTTGTTTCACTTTCAACTTATTGCCTTTATTTCAAACAATGGGATGATGATTTTGTAAATCCACATCCTACATGCATGAAAGTCATATCAAAAGGAGGGGAGCAAAAAATAGCAAAAGCTGTAGATAGAAAGCAAGACACAACTTATAGATGTGGATTACAAGCAATAATCAAAACGGTAAAATTGGTAAAACAAAACAATGGCCAATTTAAAAAATAAATGGACACATTGAAGAAGACTCCATTCTATAACTTCTTCATAGTGTTTTATGAAGAAAAAATAATGATGAAAGAATGCAAGAAGCATCAACACAATTTGGATGCTTTATACAAATGCTACTCAATTGAAACCGATATGTTCTTGTTTGGTGAAGAAAAAATTAAAGTAACCGCAAAAGACATAAACTTACTTTTTGGGTTACCGTTGAAAGGAGTAAACATTGAACCAATACAGAAAATGACAAGTAAAACAATTCCAATAGAGTGCAAAGAAATTGCAAAAAGAAAATTTGGCAACTGCACTTACATTACAAGAAATGTTGTTGAAAGAAGAATAAAACAAAGAAATAGCAAAGAAGAAAAAGCAGTATAAAGAAGACCTACCATTGTTAATAGTAATGGAAATACTATTAACATTTTTCTTCCCAAACAACCAACAGAAATTGAGATAGGGAATTCTACAGCTCTTGATTGATTTTGAAACAATGCAATCAATTTATTGGCCTCTAACAATAGAGAAAATTTTCAAAAAATTTGTCAAAAAATTCATCCACAAACCAAGAAACGTGTCAGGATGCTCCATGCTTCCATTGGTAAGATATGTTAATCAAAATATTATTATTATAAATATATATTATTTTTAATAATCATATCTAATCGGTTCTTTATATCCTAATAGTACTGCATATGTGAGAAGTTGCAACTAATTCAACCAAGACGGCCATGTACTGAAGATTTACCAGATTTGCAAAATGGGATTTGAGAAAGCTTAAAGACATAGCTGTCAACCAATTTTTCGACAATGTCAAAGACGGTGACGTAAGTTAAAATTCCATCTTATCTGTGTTAATAAATATCACATTAACTCTTACTTAGAATAAATTTTAGCATTATATCTTTTCTTCTATAATTTATGACCATACATACTATTAATTATTAACTCATACATTGTATCAATTCCAATACCTGATATTATTTTTTATATATGCATAGTACCAGTTTCAAAACTTAATATAATTTGTATCTCTGCATAGTATCAGTTTAGCTTCTACATAGTATCAGTTTAAATTCTTGATATCAATTTTGTCTCCACTTAGTATCAGTTTTGTCTAAGTATATTACATCTTCTGTTTATAATAAAAATTCAATTATCACTATAAGTTATAAGATAAGATAATATCATAGCTTAAAACTCAAACAAAATTTCCCATACCTATTATATATGTGAAAGAAATAACTAATCTTCTTCCACATAAAGAAAGACTTCTTCAAACAATAGCTATAAAACAATGATTGTCCACCAAACAAAAAGAAAAGTAAGGGAAAAAAAATAAAATTTGAAGAAGCTGAAGAAAGTATAGGATCATTTGAAGAAGACATAAGTATTAGAATCTTCCAAATGCATATCAAAGATTTGGAAGATGAAGCCAAAAAAAGAAAGAAAGAATTGGAAAAAGAAAAGAAAAGGAGGATAAAAGCTGAGCAAGAAATTCTAACTAAAACAAGAGTTGAGAGAAATGAAGTCAAAATTGCAAGAAAATGAACTAAAATATTCATACGCTAAAGACAGTGAAGAAAATTTGAAACTGAATTGAAGAAAGACGGTGAAGGAAAAATTGAAGAGAAAAATGCAAATTCCAATGTACAAAACTACAATATAGCAACTGAAGTGAACAAAGATACATGTACAGAGATGGAAATAGAAAATGCAAAAACCGCAACAAAAAAAATAAAAAAATGAAGAAAGAATAGTTGAACAAGATGTACAAAAATCAACAGAAAGACAAACGGAAGTGCAAAAAAATGTGCAGATGGAAGCAGAAAATGATTTGCTCAAAAAACTAGAAAATGAAGAATCACAAAATGAACAAAGAAGTCCAAAGCGTGAAGTAGAAAAACCAGCTCAAATACCAACTGAAATGCATCAACAAGTGGAAGCAGAAAATGAAAATCAAGTGCATCAAAAAGAAACAAAAGATGCTCAAAATATGGAAGAAGATACCAATATCAAAAGCCAAACTTTACCCTATAATGTTTTAGTACTTGACTTCACTCCTCTAACTTTCAAACTATATGACACACAAGAGTGTAAAACCGAAAAAACTGAACAAGATGATGAAAAGAACCCAACAGAACCTGCTGGTCGAAAAGGAAAAACAACAGTGGCAAAATCAACTGGCCGAAAAATCAAAGCAACGTAAAGAAAAACAGCTTCTTATATCCAAAGACTAAAAGCAAGAACAAGAATAAGAAAACAAAGCGACGGCTTTGACTATGGTCAGAAGCAGAAAAAAGTAGCAAATAACCCAAAACCCCAAAAAACAAAGATGATGAAAATAAAAGTACAGAAGAGGACTTTCCAAAGCCACCTGCAGTAATAGAACCAACACTTTCAGAGATAGGACTTGGACATTGTAAATGTTTGATATATCTCAATATAGAACAACAAAATGTGATCAAAACTTTCTTTTCTCTGACATCATCACAAAAGTAAGTTTACAAATATTTATACTATTGTTACATACGAAAATATGTTTAATTAATTTATACAAATCTTTTCTGTTAAAACAGTGAAGTAGCATGGGAGGATAATAACACAATCAAAGGAGGATGTGTTATAACAAAAAAAGCACTATGACATGTACTGGAAGGAAATTATACAGATGGGCATGTACATAAATTTAATTTTTTCTTTAATGATACTGATATCAATCAAAATTAGTACAAAAACGAATACCTAATAGCTGTTTGGTTGGAATTCATGCTTGGTTATTTTATGTTACTCATAACAAAACAAATACCTACATATATATTCAAAAATGATAACTAGTTTCTATTTGTTATAACTTTATGCTCTGAAAATTTAATTATTTAGTTCACCATCATATATGACAGAAAAAATACCAAAGTAGCAAAAAACTAATACCAAGTAGTTCTTTGCATTAGAATTAATGCTTCGTTATTTTATAAATTATTTTCACTATTGTGTAAAAAAAACTGATACCTGTATATATGAAAAACCGATACTTAATTTCTGTTTTGATAAAAGTTGATGCTCCAAAATTTTAGATATTTATTTAACTCTCATATATGACCAAAATAATATCGAAATAATGAAAAAACCAATACCTAATAGCAGTATGTTTGAAATTGATGCTTGCTTTCTTTTTAAGATATTTTCATTGTAATTTACATCAAAACTGAAACCAAAATAAAAGAAAAAATGATACCTAGATCATGGATCATAAAATATGACAATGGTTAATTTTAGAAAAATATTTTCAATACCATGTACAATAAAACTAATAATAAATCAATGCAAAATCTGATACCCACAAGCTGTTTGAATTGAGTTTATGCTTTGTTATTTTTATACTTATCAATATACACAACCACTATTAAGATTACTGATACTATTTATTATTTAATATTGCTTCACTAATAAAAAACTTATACTTTCATGTTTTTAATACAGATAATTGATTGGCATATATCTAAATGTGGACTAGCAGTACATAATTATGCATTCACAACCATGATGACGGTAAATAAAACTTTAATATGCAAGTATATAATAATTGCTTCATATACTAAATTGTAACTTATTTTGATATTCAACAGAAAGGAGTTGTTTGTGATATAAAAGGTGTTAAAAAAAGTTTGGTCCTGCCTATGCTTGTAAAAATTGTACAGGACAAATATGCAGAAGATGTTTATTTTCCTTTGCATTATGAAAACCATTGGACGTTAGTCACTTTGGCATAACCAATAATGCAATGGTGTCATGTAGATTCTAGATGCCCTAGAAGATCTAATGAAAAAACAACTCCAGTTTGAAATAAGCCATGAAATTGGTATGATATTTTTTAAAAAAAATACTTAATACAATTAAAAAAAGTAAACATAACCTAACTTTTTATCATTTTATCTTTAATAGAGACAACAAATAGCAGAAATGCTTCAAGAAGTCTAGAAAAAGAATAATATACAAGATATGGAGGTGAAGCCAGATGAAATGCATCAAATCCAGTGTGCACAGCAAGGAGAGGACACGTAAGTTTTTTTCCTGGTAAAAATGATATCTACTAAGAACAAAATTGACACTATAGTTTAAACTTGTAGTGATACTCAATTGACAGTTACTCATTATTAAAACTAGTTGTCATTTTGCATTATAACACTTTATACAAACTACTATACATCTTTGTATGCCTTTTAAATTGAATTGAATTTGATTCATACAAAAAATATTATCATTCAATTCAATAAACATTTAGTTCAGAACTAAACCAGTACCTACATAAACAAAACTGATACCTATATAAATAAAACTGATAAATGAATGCAAAACACTGGCACTAAATGTATACATAATCAAAACTAAAACAAAATAATTACCAAAAAATTCTTAAAATGATAACTACAAACGCTAAAACTCATACTAAAACTAATGCTAAGTGTGGTAGTAAAACTGTTAAATGTTTTAATTCAAAGCATACTATATGCTTGTACCATTATCCCTAAAATTCGATGTTTTATATTAGTTATAAACCTGATATACAACTGATGCAAACTGATACTAACAATATATTTTGGTTCAAACAGGCTTGATTGTGGCATATACGTAATGATATTCATCATTTCACTCAACAGAAGTAGAATACCAATCAAAATAGAAACTGAGCAAATATTGTCAACAAGAGCAAGAATTGTCCATGCAATACTGATAGACGATGAGCACTGCTGGAATTTTTTCAAGTACATGTCAAGCCTAGAAGAACAAAAAACAAAAGAGGTGAATTTGTTTGCAAAACCTGATGTTATGTTTAGTTGTCTTAATATACATTTGAGATAACATGTTAAAAGTACTAGAAACTAAATCTTTTTTTTAATGCTGATACAAACACTTCTTGGTTTTATGTCAATTTGCTGTAAAGACTACATACTTATGTCAAACATTGCAAAAATTAGCTTTGTTTAACTTCTCTCACACTTAATGTTCTATTATGATAGTTAATATGTTTCTACTTACAAATGAAACTGATACCAGCAGTGTGCAGCGACTGATACTATTTTTTTCACCTACATGTATGATTGAAATTAATACTTGATTATTTTATAAATTATTTATTTCAAATGTTATTTCCAACAAAACTGATACCTATATTCATGCAAAATGATACCCATTAGCTGTTACATGTAACATAAACCCCTACAAATTAAATTTACTGTACTGTATATATAACAAAAGTAATATCAAAAATAATGCAGCGCTCATACTTAGTACCTGTATGATTAAAATTCAAGCTTCAAGATTTAATTAATCGCATTAAACATTATATATAGTAAAACTGATACCTACATTTATGAAAAAATGATATCTAGCAGTTATTTGATTTACTATGATGCTTTATAAATTTAATTATCTAGTTTACTGTCATGCATATCAAAAGAGATACCAAAATAGTGCACTCATACATAGTAACCGTTTGATTAAAATTCATGTCTGTTCATTTTATACATTATTTTCACTATAATTTATAGCAAAACTGATACCTACGTATATACAAAACTGATACCAAGTTGCTGTTTGAAATAATTTGACAACAACAATATACCAAACTGCACTTTTACACTTCTACATCATATATCAAGTTGCCAACTGTTCACCATAACATACTATACAATATATGTAACAACCCTGGTTTTGGAGATTACCTTTAAATATTAAATTATAATGGTAGTTATGATTCAATATTGTGATTTAAATTAAAATTGGAGATTTTAAATTATTTATTTGAAATAAACAATGAATTTTGAAAATAAAATATGAAAATAAAGTTTGGAAACTTTATTTTATTTGTTTGGGTTAATGATGAATGGAAAATGATTTTTATTTAGAGAAAATGCAATAATTTTATTAATTATTGCCAATTACTTCTTTTTATTATTTTTAAAGGAAGTATTTGATTTTTAAAGGTTGTTTATTTAAATAAAAAGGTGAAAATTAGTTTAAAAATGAGTTTTAATTATGAATTTGAGTTTAGAATGGTTAGATATATTTTTCTAAGCAAGAAAAATATTTCTGTGGAATTTTAGAAGTTAAAAATAAGGTTTTGTGCATTTATTTGTGAAAATTATGTATTTTTGTAAAATAAAGGTTTTTAATAATAAAAATGTTTTATAAACTAAAATTATCTTTTTTTTATGATGTAAACATTTTATTTAATATGTATGTAAGTTCACATATTTTGTTTGGTTTAAAAACTTGAGAGAAATGTAATTTGTTTTGTAAATAGTGTAACTTATGCATAATTATGTATGTACATGAACTAAAACTTAGGCCATTTGATTTTTCTTTTAATTGTTGGGTCCAAGCCCGCTTAGCCTAAGTCTGAAAGAAGGAAGTGAGAAAACAAAATTGTCTGTACGTTCATTTTGCTACCTCACCTTCTTCTTCCTCAAAGGCAGAAAACCAAAAGAGAAACCATCCCTCTTTTAAAAATCCAAGCTTCAATCTCCAAATTAAATCAATCTTTTGCTAAAAATTATCAAATTAAAGCTCTTTTCCATAGGTAATCAATATCTAAACCTTATAATTTCATTAAATTCCTAATTTGAGAAGGAGGTTTCTAATTTACTCTATATCTTGTGTTGCATGTTTGTAAAGCTCCATTTTCAGGTTCTTGAAGCCAAAACCATCTCAAAGCCTCAACCTTTTTGCTTAAATCTAGATATTTGTGCAATAACAGCAAGGTGAGTGATAAACTCATAATTTCTAGCTGAATTAAAGCTTCAAAAACCGAAATTTGAGCTTTTGTAATCTTTTTGTTGTTGTTAGTTTTCTTTCTGCGAATCTAGTTTGGGTTGCTCTTTGCATGTTTATATCTTTTGATCCCGGCAAGGAAATGCTGCCGGATTTCTTGCATTTGGTAGTTTGCATGTTGAACTTTGTTGCTGAAAAATTTGGTTGGAAAATATTGTCTTTTGAGTGTTCAAAACTTTGCTGCAAAATAAACTCTAAGCACAGATTTTTGCCTGTAGTTGTTTTCTGAGTTGCTGCAAACATGGCCTGAGTCCATGTTTGAGACAGCATAACTCATTCATTTCTTATTGGAATTCAATGATTCTTTTTTTGTTTGAAAGATGAAGTTTTCTAGTATATGCATATAAATATTTAGCTCGATCCAAGATAATTTGGTCCTCTGTTTCATGCCTGGAAGTTGAACCCAAGATGGTTTCAGGCCTGTACATTTTTTGTTTTTGAACTGTTGCAAATCAGATTTGAGTGATTCTTTTTGTAGATTGAAGTAGGAGTGTTGAATTACATTCCTGCAAAATTTCATGACAATCTGGGTTCGTTTGATATTTCGAAACTGCTGTCGAACTTGAACCCGCAGCCTGCTGGAATTCAGCGATTTAACCCTGTTTTAGTCCAACTTGAAACGATGCAGATTCTTCGTATCAAATTGGATTTGAGTGATTATTTTTGCAGATTGAAGTAGGAGAATTGATTTACATTTCTACAAAATTTCATGACAATCTGGGTTCGTTTACTATTTCGAAACCGCTGTCGAACTTGAACCTGCAGTCTGCTGGAATTCAGCGATTTAACCTTGTTTTTAGTCCAACTTTGAAACGACGCAGATTCTTCGTTTCAAATCGGATTTGAATGATTCTTTTTGCAAATTGAAGTAGGAATGTTGAAATACATTTCTACAGAATTTTAAGTCATTTTGACACGGTTAACTTGTTCAAACCTGCTGTCGAATATTGAGTCGCAGCTTGTTTTAAATGGATAATACAGTGTAATTTCCGTTATTTCGATGTTTTCTTGATATTTCTTTCTGGATTTCATACACAGGTATTATAATGTGTTTTAATTTTTTTTCAAATAAATGGGCTTTTGAAATTATTATTATATATTATTTTTTAGTATAAAAATTATATACTCTATAATAAGAGAATTTCAAAGTCAATTTCTAAAGCTATTTCGAAACTTTCCTAAAACTCGTTTTCTTCAACTGAATTTCTATATAAAATGCACAATTTTGCACTTCGAGCGAAGAGGGAGGAGAATTAAGTGATTAGATAAAACGTGTGCTATGAACACGTGCATTTATCTTCTCAGTTAATTCATAATCTATTCGTTTGATCGTTTTGACCTTCGGGTCTGGTTTACCGATGAGATGAGGTAAACTTTGTACTGCTTTGAGTGTGGAATTGACTAACGGTTAGTAAACCATTTAGTGCAAACGTGTGGTATGGGACACACATTAATACTTTGCAGATTCCTATTAGAGGGGTTTGTGACACATATTGCCAGTTAGTGGTGTCCAGTACTGGGCCTCCGGACCTTCGCCACTACGGTTTGTTGCCTTCAGGTTTGTGCCTTCGGGTTTATTACCTTCGGGTTTGTGCCTTCTAGTTTGTTGCCTTCGGGTTTGTTCCCTATAGTATCGCTTTTGGAGTTGGTCCTTCGTCACCGCTCGAGAGATACTTGGGTTTGTCGCCTTCGGGCTTGTGGATCCTTGTTTATACAGTACTGAGCACGTGCATCCTTTGTTTTATTGATATTTATATTTCCCTACAGCATCGCCTTTCGTAGTAGGTCCTTTGAACCACTCGATACATAGCGATTACCTTGTGAAAAATGGTGTTACCTTCATTGGTGTTTGTTATTTGCCTTTTTGGCTTGATTTGGGATATTCAAATCCTTTGTTTATTTGAGTTGCCGATGATATGAGGCTTGTTATGATTCATCTTTTGTTAGATGATCGAGTTATCTCTTTTAGAGATATTTGTGGTTCTTATGACCTTGCATGTTCATTATCATTTAGCTTATCTAACTGATTTGTTTAGTTAGCCTGACCCGTGTATTTTTATACTCGAGTCAGACCGAGGTGTTTCAGATTAGGTACATTTTGACTTAGCCTATTCTGCTTCTGCATGGACTATTCTACTAGCTCCTATTGTTATAGTTTTTTGTGTAGTCCTTTTTGGTTGTAACTCTGATATGTATATTCTTTTGACTTGCCTGTATATTGTGATTGCTATACCACTTGACATGTATCATTTTGTATACTCTGTGATGTATCTGTATATGTGTATATGTATGTGATGATCTACTGTTCTGTGATGTGTTTTGCATTCGAGTTGTTGTATTTTGTTCTGATAGATCCTGTAGCCACCTATGGCTTTGTATTAAGTATTTATTGGATATGTCGATCCACTTGAAAATAATATGTATATGCTACATTTATCGACGTATTCGGTAGATAGTTAAGACAAGGCTATAGATGGTCTCTCCTATCCAGCTCTATTCTCCGTATTAGCAGACGGTATTACCTTGTAATACTCTTTGCTAATGTGGGTCTCGGAGTGGGGCGTTACAATATTTATTAACTTTTAAGCTTATATTTCTTTATATGGGTTTTCACTTCACAACTCAGAAAACAAATAATTTTAGTCATTTCAAAAGTAGGAAATATCATCATGTATAAATGATATAAATAGTATGTAAAGAATGATACCATAGTTGTTTATATCTAAAACAGATTAAAAACACAGAAAACCCAATACTATAATCTATGATATATAGAACTAATATTAATAGCATACAACCACCGATACCACTTATTTTACATACCTGAAACTGAAACTAATAGAACCAAAAACTAATACTGAACATCCATTAAAAATAAATAAACTGAACAAAATATAAAAATTTAGCACATTACTTCCCATGCAACATATATATTCCAAAACACACAATAGTAAACTAAAAATGATACAATATAACAAAGTTCATATAAAAATATTAAGTCGTTGTCAAATATAGTATATGATAAACCAATACACTGATATAAAAATGTTCAGTGACATAAAACCATCAAAAAGGACATAAAACCAATAATATCTTCTTAGAAGCTTGACAATCAAATTAGATCTTCTTAGAAGCTTGACAATTACACTTGTTGTGACCATATTTCTTGCATACACCACATCTATTTTGTTTATTTTGAAAATATGCAAATCCTCCTTTCCATTTTATAGAAGGTCTACCAGCACCTCTTTTCTCCTTTAGTGGCTTAATAACATCTTCAACACTTGCATCAACAATATGCTTATCAAAATTAGGAATAGGATTAATAGAATTAGCATAAGAACACCGATAAGCATCAATGATAAAACAGTACTCAACAAAATCATAAAATGACAACTTTGACTTGTTTATGCATTTAATAGCATGAGCACAAGGAAATCCTATAACTTTCCATTGATTGCAACTACAACTCCACTCTTTAAGATCAACACGATGAGAGTTTGGTGATTTCACTTCAAAAAAACTCTGAAGGCTTGTATACATCCCATCCAAATCCTTCTTCAACCAATTCACTTAAAAGAGATTCCATAGAAGGATAAAGAGTAGTATTCCATAATTGACACTCCTTTCTCCTATTAGCCATTTGTTCCATAACTTTAATTCGAATTCCATCTAAGTATACAGTAATAGGCAAGGCCCGTTCATCCAAAATCCAACTATTAAAACTTTCAACAACATTTGAATTATATTCACTATATCGTTTACCTGGAAAAAATAAATCAACCCCATTTATCAAAGGCTTATCCTTCACACAGCAGCGACACTACAAAGTTTGCAAAATTTTAGAATGTGCTTCTTCAAATTTATACAAATTAGAAGCTCTAGAACACATCTTGAACAAATCAATGATAGACATATTCGAATTCTTTGCCTTAACGGTTGAAAGTAAATTCTACTCCATATGAAGATAGCAATAACTATGAAAGGCTAAAGGAAAAACTTCATGAATGCCTAAAATTAAACCTTGATGACGATCCGACATAAAAACCAAATCACGATCTTCTTGAAGCATTTGTTTTAAATGACCCAAAAGCCATTTCCAATTATCCACATTTTCTAAAGAAACTATACCCATAGCTAAAGTGAAAAAACCTGCATTTAACAGTTTTAAACAAATACTAAAATAAAATTCAATCAACTCTTAACTTAAAAATCGATACCTAATAACTGCTACCATTAACAAAAATCCGATACCTACAAACTGATAATGATAACTAAAAACTGATTCCTAAAAAAAATATAACTAAATTATGATATTATACATTAAAGCATATTAAAATAAAAACGTACCCCGATTGCCATTTTTGCAGTAGCATCCATCAAAACTCCTGGCGTCCCCTTAAATAAGTAGCATCTAAAAATATCATAGGTCGACATGCTTGAAACCAATTAAACAAGCACCAAAACTAATAAATACTCTCTTAAATTGATTAGTACAAGCATTAACTTCCATATCAACACAACTACCTGGATTATACTTCTTCAATGCTTCTAAATACCAACTCAAATCATTGTACAACATAGCATCATTGCCATGCAATTCCATCAAAGCAAATTGTTTTCCACAATAAGCAAAAGAGTAAGACAGCTCAAGATTGTATTCTCTTCTAAAATCATCTATTATATCTTTAGGCTTTTTACTAGGACAATCATGAATCTCATTAATAATTAACGATTTAACAAATGCACTAGAAAGATGCAGATTATTCAAATTTCTAAGACCAACCCCACAAGAATGATAACCAATCAAACTTCTAATAAAAAACCTAAAATCATTGACTCAAAACTTCCCTTTTGAATTTGGCATGCCTTCAAAACTTCCCTAAAATCATTGGCTCCTCCAAAACAAAAACCAACAAAATCAAAAATGGATAATTTCGAACCTCTCTTCAACATATCCTTCAAATAACTTTTACAATGAACAACAACATTTGAACACAAAGATCCACTAGAAGATGAATAACTATGAAGTTAGATTAAATTGAAATAGAACCACCACCAACATTTTCCAATCGAGAACCCTTGATTTTAACGGTAAAAGGAAAGAATGCACTCTTCTTATACAATGAAAACAAAGTATACTCTAAAGATCAGAATCGGTATCAACCACTATAACTTTATTCTCAAGCACATAAGAAATCTAAATGGATGAAGGAGTTAATTGAGACCAATATCGACAAATGTCATTCTTCAAATCATAAAAACAACAATCAATGGACAACCGAGTGCTGAAAGTATTATCATCGAAGACAAACAAACAAAGAAGCCTATTATCACCACTGCAAAAGAAAAAAAACAGAAGTAAAAAATCAAAAACAAAATAAAACAAGTTTTACAAAACTGATACCTACTAACAATAAAACTGATACCTAAAATCTAAACCTCGAATTTTAGTAAAACTGATACAAAATCATACGTCAACAAATATTTGATACTAACAAAACACTAATTTAAACTATCTATTATTTGCTACGCCTCATCATCTATACACAAAGAAAACATTAAAATGCTTCAAAACTTCATTATTATCAAAATGGTATTAAAAAACTAAATATGATACTTAAACACTGATCCACAATAAACTAAATATAGCAATAAATTTTCATCCAAATCAATACGAATCCAACATAAACATAAGTGAACAAAAAACAAACAACATATGATTTAAAACAAATTAAAAACGATGCTGCATATAGAAGAAAAGAAAAGAGAACGAACTTGCTACAACCGCCCATATTTTCCATAGAATATGAGAGAAGAAAACATAGCAATAAAACTAATTTCAATTATTAAAAAAACAAAACAATGTTAGAAACGACCAAATTAAAACTCTAATAGAAGAAAAAGCAAAAGAAAAAAATAGAATCATACCTAAATTTGAGAATTGACAGTATCGGATTAAAAGAAAGGAGAATCAAAATCGTGATAACATGAGTGAATCGTGCAACACAATAAAAAAGAACAAAGAAGAAAATTCAAATTTGAAAACAAAAAAGAAAAGTGAAGAAGAATTAAAGAGGAAAAAGAACGAGATCGGAGAAAGCGCACGACATTTAGGGTTATTTAAAATATTTTAATGATTTTGTCCTTGGCAATAACATATTAGTGGGCTATCCTAGCTTGCAAAAAGGCCTTTAAGTTTGTCCTTCATAATATTTTCCTGATTTTAAAATTATATAGATGCTCTCTTCCTAGACAGGATCGCTCATTTTTATCAAAAAAATTCACAAATATATATATATATATAATTTTTAAATTCAACTTTTTATTAAAGCACTTTTAAAATTAATATTGAATTTGTTTTTTAATTTCAAATAGGTTGAAAGTAAAATACGTATATATATTAAAAAATTATAACAATATAACAATATTCACATACATATGTACATACAAATATATATATATTGGATCAATAATGTATACATATATGGATTCGTGATATAAATCTTATCTAATCAGATATAATAAAACAATAGATGACGTACGTACATACATACATACATACATACATATATATATATATATATCAATTTGTAGTAAAGTTTTACATTAACTATAGCCAAGTAATAACACGTAAAATGTCGAACTAGTGGAACTCCTAGAATCTAATGTGGTTTCTTTCAAAAAGCGCTAGGAATTGAAGAGACCTACTATAACATCCCTGAAAAATTAGAACACTTTATATTTAAATATAAAGATTATTTAAATAATTGAATTATGAATTTAATATTAATTAAATGGATTTAATAGCATTATTAAACTCCTTTTAATTAATAAATAATAAGGTAAAATCATTCTGTAAATTTGTTCACATAAATAAATAGTTCGATGAAAAATTGAAAATATGGTCGAAATTTATTTTTCGGATTTTTGACTTTTAGCCGAACAAAAGTTGTCGCAACATTGTTGCACACACATTTATATGTATAATAACATGTCAAATTAGTGCAAAAAGGATTAGTAAAATTAAGTGTGATTAAAGTTGTTAGAATATGATTAAATAAAGTAAAGAAAACCTTTCTCCTTATTTTAAATTAATGCTTACTAAATTGTACATAAATTTATGTGCATCAGTATATGTCATTATCATATAGTACATAGCCATGTGTTTGCATTGGAAAGTGGTAAAAGTGTAGGGAAAAGGAATGGTAATTTTGTAATATGATTAAGGAGTAAGAGAGGTAATTTGCCAAATTTTCATTTCTATAAATAAGCACCTTACCTTCACTTTTCTCTCTACACTTTCATTCTATTTTCTTTAGCTCTCATTTCACATCTTCTTCTCCGTTCATTTTCTATAACTATCAAAACATAACCATTCCTCCTATAAATAATTGCATAAGCTTGTAATAATATTGTCTTCATCTCTATCTTCTCAAAGTTGCAAGTTTTGGAGCCCGTTTCCCTTTTTCTAGCTAGGTAGTATGATTTTAGGGCATCTTTAGGAGCTTAGGCATGAGCTTTTGGAGGGAGGGGGAATTTTGTTGTTTGTTTGGGTCGAGGAAGGAAGCTTGTGTCTTTGTTTGAAGTTTAGCTTTGGAAAATGTGAGTTAATCTCACTTTAAAGTGGTTTTAAAATTAACAAAATATTGTAAAATATAAATTGTTGTTTATATTGTTTTTAGTTATATATATTACTTGTTTGGATTTGATTCTCGTTTGAAAGCGGAAGGCATAAGCAACTATTGTTTTGTAGAGGACAAAAAGCAAGAGGAAGTCAAAGTGTTCTCGTAGTGAATTGGTTACAATGGAATACTTCGAAGATCATACTACATATATATAATTTACAAGGGACTTTGTAGAGAGATCTAAAGAGGTTTCTCATCATTATTGATTTACTTTTATATGTATCTTGTTTATATAAATATCTGGTTGTTATTTGAGACGTTAAAGTAGCAAAAATGTTGAATAGTATAACAGTCGTGTTTTTGCACTTTGAAATCGCGTTGTTGCACTTTGAAATCGCATTTCTTTAATCTTGTATTTTGAAACCTTGTGCTTCTATTTGCATCATTAAATATTTTCTAGCTGTAACGACCTACTATTTTGAACCATTCAAATCGATAATAAACCACACATGTCAGACTTGAATTGCTCAAAATAACATTTTGTTATTTATATTTGGCAAAACTTAGCATATACAGTATAAATCAATCATTGAATCACAGACATAGAGTAATTCAACAATACACAGCGGAAATAGATAAATAGTAGTTCATGAAGCTACTAAATAAACATCAGGGTCCAAAGCAAATACAACATAAGTCCAAATACAAAGAAGTCTCTAATGTATAAGCAAATGACAAGTCTGAACATAGATAACTGGAAATAACTGAAATAACTGAAATAACTGAAAAGCTGAATAGATGAAATATAGATCTCCAAGCAAAGCTCCAAGCTCCAAAGGTGAGTCTCAAATGTTGTAATACTTAGGCTGACCCGAGCATAAAGCAAAACACAAAACACTCGAGTCAGGATTAACGTTCTTATGTAAGTAAATCAACTCAAGTGAAATGTCCAAATGAAATGCAATATAACATATAAGATGTTTGGGATTCCATCCTTTAAAGATCCGCGGAACTATCTACATACATAATAGAGAACGCTACATGGATAATGTCTACAGTAAATTAAAATATTAAAGTAGCGTTAAGGCGTTACCCATATTCCCCTTAACACATTTTTATATAAATACCGTAGTCTATACAGATACTATAAGCCCCACCAAACTAGTGGGATACTCAAGGAGCACTCCATAGGTACGATACAAACCAAAGTTGTAATGGGCTCGATCAAAATAAATATGACAAGGCACGCGAGGCAATGCTCAGGATAAGATACTACGATTTTTCACTAACGGACTGGTGGTAACGCATATCAGCAACTACCACCCACCTTGAGACACACTCCCAAATCAAGGGTGTGCACACCAAAATCAAATCACAAAAGTAATAGATATGGTTTTGAAGAATCATGATCGATAGGGGGAGCGACCCCACTTGACCCGGTATAGCTCCTGTTTTTGTCATTTTAATTATGACGTGAAAGTCAAGGCTATCCATCATCGTTCTCTTACTTCATTCCAGTAGCGTTCGCCAAACCATCCTACTTCATTCTGGGTTCTCCACCATATGCACAGTTATTAAAGTGGTTTTCGGTATTGGCAGAGAGTATGACAATATCTGATCCCGATCTCTTTAACAACCAAACGCTTATTTCACACCGTGGTCATTTTCTAAACACTTTTATAAAATCTCAAATTACAAATTAAAATCAATAATCAAATATCTAACTTCAATTATATTTAATTTTGGAAATATTTCCTTAATCACTTTAGAATCAAATCAAGTTATAAAAATCATATCTTTAAAATCTAAAATCAATAAATTTCAAATCAATTCTTATTTGAATTCAATTCTTAAAACAATTTGAATTACAAATTAATTCTAACTTACCTTTCCAAATCTCATTTATTAAAGTTACTACAAAATCTATTTTTATTATATTAATTTATGTTTTATTTAAATATTTTAAAACACAATATATATTTATTATTTTATTTTTTTTAAATTAAATTTTATTATAATATCTTATATTATATATTTTAAAAATAAAGTTATAAGTAAAATCTTAAAATTTACATTTTTAAAACTTAACTTGTAATTTTAAAATTCCCAAAACATATAGTTTAAAATCTAAATTTTACATATATATATATATATTAAAATAAAAATCTTTATATTAAATTTTAAAAATCAATATTTTATTAAAACGCATATTTCCAAAATTTCAGAAATCACTTTAAAAACAGACCAACGGTCTCCGTATGTAGTTTTCTATCCTATGGTCAAGTGATACGGATATTTATTATTTCAATCCCAAAAAATTTAAAATTTACAGGTATATATATCATTACAACCCGCAATTCCAAATTTCCAAAATCAATAAAATCGTTCAGGTTTATCATTTCAACCCATAACGATTTTCTCTAATCTACAAGATCATTCGGGTATGCATCATTTCAACTCATAGTGATTTCCTAAAGCTAAGGGAACTTGCAGCATGATTTGCATAAAATAACATAACACATAAATTGCATAACATATTACATAACATAGCACATATTACATTTTAACATAGCATGTGACATAAAATTCCTACCATAACATAACATATTATATAATCATTTCTAACATAGCACTTAGGTGATTTTCTATATTTCAAACATAACATATATATGGCATATAAATTTTTCTTCATAACACTTTTTTTTCATAGAATATTAGTGACATAATTTTTTTTTACATAACCTGTGTGACAAAAATTTAAATCAACATAACACTTTTTTTACTCAACATAGCATTTTCATATTACCATCATGAGACATATATCCTATGCATATCATCACATCCATTTTATAAGTGAACATCATATTATCAAACCATATCGTGTCAAAATCATAAGTGAACATAAGTGAATATATATCATGTCAAAATCATATACAAAACTATACAAAATCCTAACTATTACTACATTCCATATGACATATCAAGTGATGTTTATTCACTTAACATAATAGCGTCAATCGTAAGTGAATTGCTCACCTTTCGAGGTTAGAGAATTTGACAACACAATTAACTACGAATTTGAATTCACGAACTCTACAAGCTACCAATCCAAACAACCAAAGCAAAGCAAGCACAAATCAACACGAATCAAAATATAACAAAGTATATTTATTTTTCTCTTTTGTTTTTTTTCAAAATAGAGGAGGGTAGGAGTTAGGGGGTTTGGCCTTGGGAGGAAGGGGGCACGGCCTAGGGTTTTGGGTTTGGCCTTGGTGGAGCGCGACAAGGAGGAGCAAGGGAAGAAGGATGGTGATTGGCTAGGTTAGGGTTATGGTGGTGGTTTGGCCGAAAAGAAGGGGAAAAGCAAGGAAGGAGAGAGGAAAAGAGGATGGGAAGGGAGAGAAGCTTTTGGCCTTGGGGTAGGTGGATGGTGGCCGAGAGGAGGAGGGGAGGAGATGGCCATGGATAGTGGTAGAGGGCGGCGACAAGAGGAGAGAGGTAGGCAAGGGTTTTGAAAGAGGAAGGATGGAATTTGATTTGGAGATTTTAGAGTTTGGAGTTTCTGCAGTTTTTAGGAAGATGGAGAGGAGTATAATGAAAGTTTCTGAAATGAGGAAGAGAGAAAAGTGTGGTAGTTTTGTTTGGATGGGAAACAGAAGGTCGATGGGTGGGAAAAGGAAGGGTCCGATGTCTCTTAGGGTTCCTAGGGTCTCTTGGTTTACTAAGAAGCCCATTAGTCTAATACAAACCCAATAGCCCAATCACACTATCCCAAAAACACTTAGCCAAATTTACACAACTAAATACTGTAAATTTATGTCAATTTTTTACTGTATTTTAATTTTTTAGAGCAATAGGAATTCGATTTTGATGAAACGAAAAACGGAGATGAGACTAGAATTCAGTTTAGTATCATATAAAAAGAATAAAATTTAAAAATTCAAATTCAAATTTAAATTTTCCAACCAAAAGTCAAACTTTGACTAAGTTTGACCAAAATTTGAAATTTCAGAAAATTTCTATTTTATTGAATTTGAAAAAATATATTACTCAACATTCCAAAAATTGTTATTTAAATTCAAATTTATTTAAAGTTTAAAATATTTAATTCAAATTTCAAATAAAATTCCTTTTAAAGTTTGACTGAATTGACGGGTCGCTACACTAGCGCTTTTTTGCTTTTAAAATGTTGTTTGAACCAATTTTTTATGGCTTGAAAAAGGTAATAACACCTAACTTCAAAATGTTTAAAAGTTAGAAAATCTTTGGTCGCATTTTTGTAGTTCGAAAGTCAAGTTTTAAAAATACTTTTAGATGGGTTTTGTTGACTTCAAAATTCTCTAGATATTTGTGAATACATACTAGGCTCATATTATGTTGTTCTAAAAATAAAATATAGTATTCATAAATTTAAAAATATGGAAAAAATTTCATTTTGAAAATAACCGATTTAAAGGAATTTTCCATACTTTTTTAGCGGCAGTTCTGCAACACTATTTCCAACTTTTATAAAATTGTTTTAAACTTGATTTTTCTTCTTTAATCCATTTAGCGAACTTTTCTAACATCTATTTAAGTGTTTTAAAAGTGCTTTGAAATTTATATAAATATTTAACAAAATAAGTTTTTGTTTGAAAATAAGGAAAGAAAATGGTTTTGAGTTTTTAATATATGTTAAACTTGAAATTTCTTTTAAAAGATATTTGAATGGATGTTTTAAACTATATTGCAAGTATTTTTGGGTTTATTGAAAGTGAAAAGAAAACATGGGTTGCAACATCATTGTTGTGAAAATGTTTCCTAAGAATTGAGAAAGAAGTCATGGATTATAATGTTTTGTTATGATAAATAATCTTAAAAAGTAGAAAAGAATTCATGGATTATAACACTTTTGTCGATGATTTCAGAAAGTTATTACGAAATACTTGTTACATGGCTTAATAAGTATTTATATTATTAGATATTTGGAGGAGTTTGTTCTAATAATAAGTTGATCTATCAATGATGTTCTATAAACGGAAAATGATTTTAAAAAAATTGTTTTAAAGATAAAGCTAAGTGTAATTGGTTTTGGGTTTATAGTAAACAATGTTTTAATGACATTTGTTTTAAACCTTCTTTTTGATACACTTAGAAATATAATTAGCTCTTTAAATGAATATTGTAAAGAGTGGTTTTAAAGTGTTTTACAAATGTTTATGATGTGAAAATCAAGCACAAGTACGAGTCAAATTTTTTAAAAGTTTAAAAGTTTGATTTCGTTCATGGAAAGGATTTAGACTTATCCTTAGTACCAAACATCGAGAAGGTTGATTCGTTACTATCTGTGAGATTTAAAACTGAAGTCTCTAGGTAAGGCCAGGAGCAACCAGTGCCTTGGCTTACCTGGCTTCATTTTTAAACGAGGGATAGTACGAGTTGGAAATCCAAGTTTGGTGATAAAAGTAAGAAATTTAATTTCCATAAGCGATATCACTTATATGGAAAGGATTTAGGCATATACTTAACACTAAATGTCAAGGTATGGAAACTGCCTCTATCTCGAAAGATAAGTATATACGTCGAGATAAGGTCTGAGAGATGACAATGCCCCTAACTTGTCTGGCTTCACTGTTAACCGAGAGATGGTACAAGTTTGAAATCAATGAGTGGTGATAAGCATGTAGGATTTAATTTCCTTATGCGATCATTATGTTATTCTCGATAGTTGATTTATTGACTATCAATTATGCTATCTTCTTTGTGTTTCATCAATCTAAGACGATTTATTGCTCATTTGAGTATTGATATCCTTTGTCGAAAATGACTAAAACCAAAGAGCGAGTGGACGTCAAGCTATATGGGGTTGCTCCCATTAGGGTATCCTCTCATCTACTCTAGATTGGATTCGACTATATGTGCATAGAGATATGAAACACTCGGATTCTCGATAAGGTTGGCAGGTTTTGGTTTGTACATTTCCGAGAGAATCACATAGTATATGACCCTCTTAAGTATATTTTCTAGTGGTATATTTTCGGTAAGGGGGCCCACCCTCCTAGTCATTGTTGGAAAAATTCATTTTCCTTGTTTGATTCAAATCTTTGAATTGTTTTCTTAATTGCATCGAGAAGTGCCTTGTGCACTTCTCTTTGTTTAATTATTTGGGTCCATTCTTTAAATTTGGATTTTGATCTTGTTTATGCTCATTCTTCCAAGTTTGGGTTTTGTACTAATTTGTTTCCATCCTTCCATGTATGGATGTTGTTCTTATGAGGTAAAACCCATTTCATGTTTAGCGGCATGGTCTCACAGATTATTATATGTTCATCATATTTCTTGAGTTTTCTCACTTGCTTTTCCATACTAATGCATGTGTCATTTTATTATAATGCTTGGGTTAGATAGATTATTTTTCTAGATTGTCGTTGGTACGACATGGAGTTCGTAGAGAAGAGCTGGATGTTCCCCTGCCATAGTATATTTATTTTCCACTATATGGTTATGTATACTCATCAGCAATTGTATGGTCTAGGAGTTATAACTGTCCAGACTGATGAGGTTTGTTTTATACCATGTATCTTAGAGTGAGTTTTTTCACTGTCTGGGTTATATTATATGTTATCATTCCACTATGAGATTCTGTTTTCACCTATTCTTTTTATATTAGCCTAACAAAAGTCTTTCCCACACTTGGATGCTCGGCATTCTAATACTATGAATTTATTAAGTGCGGACTTTCGAGGGTTGAAAAGGTGAGTCATTACATCTAAACACCTTTTGATATAATTATGTATTTGATCTTATTTTTGGTTTGAAAAATGGACGAGGAGGTGGCTACTATTTCTAGCGAGAGGTGAGGGAAACTAAAGCCAGAAAATATATCAAAAATGTAAGGGGTGGTGGGTCAAATTAGAAAAGAAGGAGAGAGGAAAAAGTGGATCGAGATTCTTCCTTTTCTTCACTAATTCAAACCTAAAATATCAAGAATATCACCACCTAAATTTTGTTTGGCTGACCATATCGTTAGGCCTCATAGGCTTGCATTCTGCTTCAAACGATATCAGTTAATTTAATTTAAATAAAGTTCAAATGTACAATGATTCAAATGTACATCGATATCGTATATCAATACATGTGTATATAACTTTTATATTAGAACTATTGTCAATACTAATCAACATAAATCAAATAAAATTTTATAATTAATATTTCATAAATATAAATTAATTTATAACAATTATAATTTAATTGAATTAGGTGGTATTTGAAGTATTCAACATTGTAGTTAGGTGAATTTTAGGTGTAAATTCGACCAGTGATTAATATCGAACAATTCGAATATTAATGTTCACATGTCACATTAGCTAGTGGTGTGACAGTTTGGCTGAATTTATTGCTTACGTGGTTTTGATAAAATCTAATTGTACTATTTTAAGTAGCCCTCGGTAGTGACAATTATTTACACCAATTGTCTTTGTTAAAATTATATTATATTAGGACTTACGGAATTTGGTGTTGATCTAAATTCCAATATCGTCCACATTCTAGTTGAATAGTCCAACACAAACTTCTTGATTCACTAATGACAATTATTATTAAGCGAACTGCTCTGGCCAAAGACATTGACTTTGAGTTAACATCATTTGACCGTGATACTAACCTCATATAACCAAGGAGACGATTTTCCTATTGAATAGTATTTCACTTCCAGTGCTTCAACTCGAACCCAACTATAGTCATTCCACCATGCTATGATAATCAAAGTGGAGTATCCATATTGAAATTCTATAGTATTCCAAAGTCGAGAGAATTGTGTAATATTGTCACTTCGATATTTTCTGTTTGACCGTAGTTATATTAACCAATAGAAAACTATTCGGTGAGTCATATCACAGTATCCAATAACTGTCAGTACGTAACCCGTTGGTACCCCTAGCGGCTATGAGTAAATACACTGCCCAATATTTGGAGAGCATTACGTACTTTAGCTCAATGGATGTATCGATATCCAATCTTGATACATCTTAACTAGGAATATTTTAAACAATATGTTTGTTATATTGTTATTAATTGCTCATTAGTGCAATACATTTTAATTACTATCACAAAACAAACCGTTTATGGATTCTCTATTAAATATACTAAATTAAATAATTAATTAATAACATATTAGAACAAGTATATAATATAAAGAAAACCACCTTTTATTTCGAATAAGATTTTATTACAGAGTTAATAATCAACAATAAATTATAGAATATACCCTAGACATACCCCTAACTCTACCAATCTCCCACATACACTTGGGACCAATTATGGAATCTCAATCTAATGCCTTTGATCAGCTTGATGAGAACTAACTAAGTTAATCCTTCGTAAATGGATCTACTATGTTGTTCTTTATATCTACTCTTTATATCACGACCTCTTTCTCTTAACGAATTCTTCAGTTGGGTAGAAATTTTGAAGAATGTGTTGAGATTTCATTTGTGCACTAGGCTCCTTTGTGATCTTTGCTACATTTGCTGCAAAACAATGTCATTGGATCCCCCGTATCGGAAATCACTCATGGCTCCTTTAAAAATTTGCGCACCTAGATTGCATCCTTACTTGCTTAACTAAGGGCGATATACTCAGCCTTCATCATGGAATCTACTGCTTTTTCCTATTTGGAACTTTTGCAACTGACGGCCCCATCATTTATAGTAAAGGCATAACCTAACTTTGATTTATTTTCATCGACATCACTCTAGAAATTAGAGTCCGCATACCCATTTATATAGAGGTCTTCATTCCGTACATAATGAATAAGTCCATAGTATTTCTTTTCTATAGTATATATTTTATGGCACTCCAATTCTATCCCCAATATTAAACTGATATAGACTTACGCATCCCAATGCGTATGCCACATCCAATCTAGTACATAACATAACATATATTATGGATTTGATTGCCGAAGCATACAGTTTCCTCTTCATATGCTCTTTCTCTTTATTCGCTTGTGGAGCATCCTTCTTAGTAATGATGGTTCCAGATTACGTCGGAACATTTCCACGCTTAGAATTCTCCATACTGAACCTTTTCAGTATGGTGTTTTTGTACAGGGTTGAGAAAATCCCAACAGCCACTTAGATCTATTTCTATAGGTCTCTATACCCAGTATATAGGATGGTTCTCCCAAATCCTCGATGGAGATATTCTTGGAAAGCCAAGCGTTCAATGATTGCAATAATGAAACATCATTGTTAATCAGTAGTAGATCATCGACGTATAAAACCAAGAACACGATAGCACTTTGTTGTTCCTTTCGGTACAAGCACGCTTCCACTGCGTTTTGATAAAACCTAACTATTTGATTACTTTATCAAAACACCTATTCCAGTTCTTTGAAGCATGTGTAAGTCCATAAATGGATTTTAACAACTTGCATGCCTTACTCTCTTTCCCACAGACCTCGAAACCGTCAGGCTATGACATATAAATGGTTTCTACATAATCACCATTTAGAAATAACATCTTTATGATCATCAGCCATATATCGTAGTCATAGCTTGCAGCAACAGCTAATATTATCGGAATGGACTAAACCATTGATGTGGGCGAATAAGTTTCACCATTATCGACATCTTGAATTTGACGAAATCCTTTCGCTATAAGCCTCACTTTATAAATCTCCACTTGTCCATCTGCATTTAGATTTTTCTTAAAAATCCATTTGCAGACGACGGGTTTTATACCTTTGGGTATGTCAGCAAAGTTAAAACCTTGTTTTCGTATATGAAATCCATTTCAGATTTCATAGTTCCAAGCCAAAGCAAAGTCTTTACTTTTTTTTGCTTATTGGAATGAGAGAGGAGTGTTATCATCTAAGAAGCAATCCTCTTTCTCACCATCCACGAAAAAGCCATTGCATCTCTTTGGTAGACGAGATTCCTTAATAAACCTTTTAATGGATTGCATGTTATCATATATAGGTGAATTTTATTCTCCCACTGGTTCAGCATTTATGTTAGTTTCTCGGATCTTATCCAATTCTAAAACTTCATTTTTAATTTCTTTTGATAGACAATTATTTTCTAAAAAGTAGCATGTGTGGAAACAATAATCTTTTGTTCCTCTATGTTGTAGAAAATATACCCATAGAATACTTGGGATATCCTTTAAACTTTCACAAGACTGATCTTGCCTCAAGCTTGTTAGAGCCGACGTTCTTAACATAGACTGGAAAACCCTACACCTTCAAATAATTTAGGTAAGGTTTTTTCTCATGTCACGTCACATATGGCATCTTAGGCACAAATTTTGTGGGTATCAAATTCAATATATGCGCTGCAGTTTCTAGTGCATGTCCCCAATTAGAAAGAAGTAACTCAGCTTTACTCACCATAGAATGAACCATATCTAATATGATTCATTTCCTTCGTTCTAAAACTCTGTTTTGTTACAGAGCATATGGTGGTGAGTAACATAAGAGATAATCCCATTATCTCTTAAGTATTGTTGGAGCTCTTATTAAACATACTCACCTCCTCGATTTGATCAAAGTATTTTAATCTTATGGTTTGCCTGATTTTCAACCTCATTTTATATTCAATGAATTTCTCACAGAAATCAAATTTGTTCTTTATACGATATACATATCCTAGTCTTAATAAATCGCTCGTAAAATTTACAAAATAAAATGAATTATTTTTGGTAACTATAAGCATTAAGAGACATACATCAGTGTGTACAAGGCCCAAGAGTTCGTTAACTCTTTCACTGCTTCCACTAAAAAGGTGCTTGATCAATTTTTCTTTAAGAGACAACCCACGCATATCAAATGATTAAGAATCAAATGATGGTAGAAAACCTTTATTTTTGTGTAGTCATTTCTCACTTATATGACCTAGCCTACAATGCCTAAGATAGTTATTATTTATGTCAATATAAGAAGAATTAGTCATAGCATAGACATAATTAGTTTTAATCACATAAATGCCATTATCTAAAATATCATCAAGGAGTTTATTACCACTCAACATAGTGTTCATAACATTATTAATCCAGTGAAAAATATATCCAGTTCAGACAAATTGGACGCAAAAATAATTCCACGAATAAAGTCGTTTACATAATAGCAATTATTTAGTATTAGTACTAATCCATTTACAAAGATAAATGATAATCTCCAACCATTGTTGCATTACTAAAGATCTGTCAGCAAATGATAATCTCCAACCGTCTGTTCCTACGTCCTTGTAACGAATTATAGATGCGAGTTCCAAATCTAGTATTTAATACCTAATGTAATTTATTGATTGCAAGCAATTTTGAATCATAAATATACCTATAGGAGCAGCAGAACTATTATGTTTCTTCTCTATGACAATATTCAAGTACTCTAAATAGTTTTGTTTCTAATGACCCTTCTTATGATAGCATTGACATTCACCATTGTCAGCTAGAGCGGTTTTCTTATTCTTCTCATTAACCCTTTTCCTCTTCTTCAAACCATTCTAAGATGATGTTTTACCCTTAACCGCAAGCACCATGCTTTGATCCTTTGGATGAAGATTCGGCTAATCTCAGCATATTATGCAACTTCACGAGACTTGCATTCAACTTGTTCATATTATAGTTTAATATGAACGACTCAAGCTGTGGAGTAAGGGACTCTAAGATCATGTCCACTTGTAGGTTGGTACTTATCATTACGTCAAATTGAGCAAATCTATCAATATAACATTTCATTATTAAGACATAATTGTCCACTTTCGTGCCCTTTGACATCTTCATATTAAACAGTTTCTTTATAAGTTTGTATCTTGTGGAATGAGACCATTCCCCACACAAAGCTTTAAGGCTATCAGAAATTTGATGTACATTCATGTTGTAATGCTCTCTCTTCAAAAGGTTTGTCTAACATAAACAACACGTAAACTTGAATGCTTTTCAGGTCAGTTGCCCATTTTCTATAAGCAATTTTGAATTTGGGGTCCGCATCTTCAGCGGGTCTAACCCTTGGTGGTTTGGTTATCGATGACTATAAGTGTTCATATATGAGTGATATCTTAATCGCTCGTAGCTAGCCACTATAGTTAGGTCTAGTGAGTTTGTCATTTTCAATAAACAACTTGGATTTAGATATTTTCTACAAATTTTAACTTAGTAGATTAGGACATTATTCATAGTCGATGTTCTTAGAATATTAGTAAGGTTAAACATTACATTTCATTTTACAAATAAGCATCCATTAGTCTTTTATGTTTCTCAAAACCCTAACATGAAATATAGAAGTATTTCCACTTCACTAGTGAGTGTTAGGATCCATCTACTGTAGGTTTTTGCCTTTGAGGAAAACTCAACAAATCATAACCCCGCATATGATGGATAACTCCTTATCCGTTGTATCGTATAAAACTCCTGATTAATGGTTCTTTGTTATAATCTCATCATTACCTTCAGAAAAGCTCAACAAATAAAGAGATTTTATTCACTCGAACCAACCATTTTGCGATGGCCTAAGTATAATTGCATATACCTTAAGAAAAGCTCAACAAATATGTGCAGTTATCTTACCTCGTCTATTCTATTAATAGTACTATAAAAAACATCTTTGGCTTGAGGAAAAACTAAGGAGTAGGGATAAGCAATATTCGGTTAGAACCAAATTAACTACCAAACTGGTTCACTTCAGTCGACTCGGTTTGGTTATGAAATTATATCAGCTTGAATTCGGTATGTAAAATAATTTTATTTTGGTTATCAGTTTAACCGAATTAACCGAACTTTTATTATATTATCCAAATTCATGGCATTGTAATACTCTTAACAATCAGTTTACTTATAGAAACAAACCTTATCTAATAAAAAAAGGTTAATTTGTCTTATAAACTGAAAATAAATACTCAAAATAGTTTATATAAACATAAATTTATGTTTTCCATTGACTAAATCAATCATTTGAATGATAACATATGATAAGTTCTCTTACTTGCTTTTTTAGTTCAGTTAAATCGATTAATGACCGAATTAACTTAAATTAATTTGGTTTGGTTTGATTTTGATTTTTTTTTATTTTAATTCAGTTTGACATTTTTAACCTCAAAATCGACCGAACCGACTGAACGGTCACCCCTAATAAGGAGTATGCAAGTCATCTAATAATATATAAATGGTAGAGGACTACTTTATACTAAAGATTCATAATCTTTAGTATATTCAATTGAGTGATATCAGCTTATGAAATAATGTATTTCTTATTAAATACCCTCGTGATTCAAGTGTCGAACACATTTGAAATCATGATATACGTGCTATAAGTATGTGTTTATTCTTTAAATCTAATTAGGATTCTTATTGTTCTATTATACGTTCATATTATATAACTTCATTATTGTATAACATTTTATAATTTAATTAACTTATGTAATAATCTCATGTATAATCTAATATGATTTTTATTAATTAAGTCTTATTTAATCAATTTAATTAATTAATTTTATTTTATTTAGTTAAATATTTTAAATTGAATATGTAGACTATAACATCTATAGTTATACACATATATTTTTGTAGATATGTAATATTTTATTTGTCAATTAACATTTAATTGATTATATTATATTTCGAAAATTATATGCTTACATAATTAAAGATTTTAAGATATTGTAACATATATCACAATATATTATATAATTTAATTAATTAACTATTTAATTAATTTTTTAATCTAATTAATATTTTAAATAATTTTTGAAATTATACTATTGGTTTCCAAAATAATTTAAAAAATTATTTTATAACATTTATAAAAAAAATTCTTATTTTAAATTAACCTTTTAAATTTAAAATTTTACTTTTAATTTCAAAATAGATTTTGAAAATTAGCCCAAGACCCAAATTCAAATTGGGCATTTCATACTAAAGATAACCTTTGGGCTCACTTCGCCTTTCTTTTGAGCCAGGCCGGTAGTCAGATAGGGAAGAGTACTTGATTATGCAAACCCAGCCTAGACATTACTTTTTCCAAACACCTTACTAAATGGTTAAGTTTAATTAGTTGTCCATAATACTACTAATTTAAACCTCATAAACTTTTGGATTTTGATACCATTGTTGGAAATGGACCAATGTGTAGTGGGTTAAATGGACGAATTCTATAACAACCCGCCTTTTTGACTATCAAAAGTCGACACCGAATAATATCACTGTGTTCAAATATCGACCATCCAATACACAAAAGGGAAGATTGTTAGGGTAAATAAAAAGAAAAGAACAGAGAATAGAAAATATCAGAACCTCACAGCGGAATCAACAACATATAATATAATAAGGACAGTTGGTACCCGGCTATTTGGCCCGGCTACAAAGCGACAGTTGCAGAAGTTATAGTTAGAACTAGACAAGATTCTGGCCAAGAAGAGACAGGAGATATAAGGGTTTGGTGCAATTGATATGGTTCGGCATGAATGCACGGCTCGGTGAACGCAAGTTGCTTGCTTTGGGCCGACGTACCTTGTTCTTGGGCTTGCGCAGGGAGTCCAGCCTATCTTCGTCTATAAATAAAGGGGCAGTGACACAGTTGAAGGGACCTTTTTTGGGAGAACACTAGGGTGACTCTGCCGCTTTCAAGACTCGTTCTTTTCAGTTCAAACTTGTATTCATGTCATTAGTGTACAGATTGTATCTGTATTCAACTACTTGTGAAAGCAATAAAGATTAAAACTCAAAGTGGACGTAGACAGTTACGCCGAACCACTATAAATCTGGTGTTCTTATTATCTGCAGTTAATTTAGCTTACATCCCTCTGTTTTAGTTTAACTTCTTCATTAATCTCTCTACAAAAAACTCTCTTTGGGTGTTAGTGACCAATTCTGGTGCTAACATTTTGGTGCTTTCACTGAGAATTAAATTCTCAGCTTGATTGGATCTCATCGTCTACTAGTGGATTTCCCTATTCGCGAGATAGATCCAGTTGTTTACCAGCAAACTTCCTATTCTACTCAGATTTGAAAGAAATCTAAAGGAATTTGATATCCAAAGTCAGAGAAAATAAGTCTACTGCCACTGTTTTTGGAAGATTTGATTATGCTAGGTTTCTTGTTTAGAGTTAAGCAAGTGCTTATGCTCATGTGAAAGGGTTGGATTCACTGATGTACGCAAGATTTGGGGATTGGATGTTGAGGTTTGCACTCAAGTTGAATGAAGGCCGACCCCCACCCCTCTGAAGGCAATTCAGCTGATCTCTCATATGGCCGAACCCTCACCAAGGCAAGCACACATATACCGATTGCTCCAAAACCTCTATATACCGATCGGTCCAAAACTGTTGTATACCGATCGCTCCAAAACCTCTATACATCGATCGACCCAGTGTATGCCGAACGAGAAATGCCGGTCGAGAGATGCAGAGTGATGTCCCCTTAACTAAAGGTTAAGTGCTGAACCTCCCTTCAAAGTTGAACGTCATTCAGGCTGAACCAAAATGCCTAGGCCGAATCACACATCTATGCCGAGCGAGGCCTGTATGCCGAGCGATGCGTTTATGCCGAATGAGGCCTCTATGCTGAGCGAGGCGTTTATGCCAAGCGAGGCCTCTATGCCGAGCGAGGCCCCTATGCCGAGCGATGCCTCTATGCCGAACGAGGCCCCTATGCCGAACGAGGCCCCTATGCCGAGCGAGGCCCCTATGCCGAGCGATGCCCCTATGCCGAACGAGGCCTCTATGCCGAACGAGGCCTCTATGCCGAATGAGGCCTTTATGCCGAGCGAGGCGCTTGTGCCGAGCGAGGCCTCTATGCCAAGCCTCTCGTTACTAGTGTATGCCAAGCGGGACTACGCCGACCGACCCAGTGTATGCCAAGCGGGACTACGCTGACCGACCCAGTGTATGCCGAGCGGGACTACGACGACCGACCCAGTGTATACCAAGCGAGAGTACACCGAGCGGGAGTACACCGAGTGAGAGTATGTCGAACGACCCATTGTATACCGAGCGAGAGTATGCCGACCGATCCATGCACTGTATATCGATCTCTCTCTCAAAAAACAATCTAAACGATCCTTTTACAAAAAATATGGATCGGGTACAACCCAAATTACCGAACCCTAGCCGCAGCGCAGTGCCTCCGGATAGTGAATTCAAAACTCAACTTAATAAAGGAACATTCTATCCACATCCCTGACATCCAATGATCATCCAGGGCATAGAGGATCTAGAGGCAGCTTATGAACGACAACAAGGGAACGGACAAGCAACCGCTATTCAAACGGTACTCCCAAAGGTTAGAGAACATAGATGATATAACTCTAGAAAACGCCAAGATGACTCCAAGCACCATTCTTCGTTGACCCAACACTTCGAATTTAGTGACTCCAAGCAAACCAATGTTTGGCTCTAAGCAATTTATTCCAAATACTAACAAGAATATCATACTGATCGCATTTGAGGAGAGTCGACCTCCAGATATATTTTGGCAGCTAGTTAACTGAAGAGCCTCCTACGACTATGGATCGTTTCTTTTATAAAATGAATCAGAACCAAAGTGAGGAGGAGTGGATCAGACTAGGAAAAATAACAATGCAGGCCCATCGGCTAAGGACACTGATTCTAGTAGACAAAAAAAAGATCTCAAAATTCGACTCATATGCTCTTTGGTAGATTCAATCGATAGCCTCTACTTGGAAGCTCACGACTCAGAGTGGTACTGAAAACCAACCTTGAGAGAGTCCACCAAAGTCTAGAGAAAATCAGGGGAATGTTGTATATTCCAAGATGCACACTGATCCTAACACTGGCGATTACAAACACCTCCGAGGTGTGATCGAAAAGCTTTTTCGGAAAGGAAAGCTTCAATAGTACGTGCAAGCCTTCTAGAAGGGCGAGCCAGGAACTGGGAATGCCCATTAATAAGGTGACCAAGTACTCAGAGTTGGCTGCCAACCAATCCTTGCAAACCTTAATCGGATTTGTGGAGTTTCATCAAGACGAGCATGATTTGATCGCTCATCATCAACCATGTGCCTTTGATTTGGGGCCAAGGACTAGAGATTGAAAAGCTCATCATGGTCAAAGCCCAACACAAAGCCAACATGACCGACCATCCATTCATCGACCTCCACATTTGCCTTGGAGACCTGAACAAGGCTTGGAATGAATATGGCCCGATCATCAACTCCAATCGAGTCATAAAACAAAGTTCGACAAAATACAGATGCATCCCCTGAAGCTCAGTGACGCCGGGATCTGTATAAAGTGGACGTGATTTGATCATCTACACATCAAATCCTACCTTGAACACAAAAGGTTGTTCGAAAGCCCGAATTGAAGTAGTTGTGGTGGACTACCTACTCGTTAACCATCGCTATCAATACATGGACACGACTACGCCTTGAAACATATGCAACTTACTTTGTCTACTCAGTGATCCATTATCCTAGTTTTCTAGAAAGAGATACGAAGCAAATTGTGTGAGACTTGATTATCCAATCCCAGCGTGGATGTGATCCAACCATCTATCATATACCTCCTTCATTGACTTGATTGGAAGAGCTATAATCACCAAGCAGACGAGAATTGATCATCCATTTTTCAAGTTTCATCCTTGATGCTGGGGGAGAGTCCCATTCCATGAGAAATCGCAGTTCGACCATTCATTCGATGACATTAGCCTCGATACGGTAAATGAAATACAAATCAAACGGGTGGAAATACGACTGCTCTCAACAAAAATCTCTAAGTCCCTGAAGCGGACTAGAGTACTCTACGTCTCCAGAGCACGGACTAGAGTATAAATGACTCGAGAAAAATCTCTAAGTCCCCAAAGTGAGGACTAGAATACTCTGAGTCCCCAAAGTGCGGACTAGAGTATAAACGACTTAAAAACCTCTAAGTCCCCAGAGTGCGGACTAGAGTACTCCGAGTCCCCAGAGCGCCGACTACAGTATAAACGACTTAAAAAAATCTAAGTCCCCTGAGTGTGGACTAGAGTACTCTGAGTCCCCAGAGCGCCGACTAGAGTATAAACGACATGAAAATCTTTAAGTCCCCAGAGCGTGGACTAGAGTATGAATGACTTGAAAATCTCTAAGTCCCCAGAGTGCGGATTAGAGTACTCTGAGTCCCCAGAGCATGGACTAGAGTATAAACGACTTAAAAATCTCTAAGTCCCCTGAGTGCAGACTAGAGTACTCTAAGTCCCCAGAGCGCGGACTAGAGTATAAACGACTTGAAAATCTCTAAGTCCCCAGAGTGTGGACTAGAGTACTCTGAGTCCCCAGAGCGCGGACTAAAGTATAAACGACTTGAAAATCTCTAAGTCCCCTGAGTGCGGACTAGAGTACTCTAAGTCCCCAGAGCGCGGGCTAGAGTATAAACGACTTGAAAATCTCTAAGTCCCCAGAGTGCGGACTAGAGTACTCTGAGTCCCCAGAGCGCGGACTAAAGTATAAACGACTTGAAAATCTCTAAGTCCCCTGAGTGCGGACTAGAGTACTCTGAGTCCCCAGAGCGCGGGCTAGAGTATAAACGACTTGAAAATCTCTAAGTCCCCAGAGTGCGGACTAGAGTACTCTGAGTCCCCAGAGCGCGGACTAGAGTATAAACGACTTGAAAATCTCTAAGTCCCCAGAGTGTGGACTAGAGTACTCTGAGTCCCTAGAGTGCGGCCTAGAGTATAAACGACTTGAAAATCTCTAAGTCCCCAGAGTGCGGACTAGAGTATAAACAACTTGAAAGTCTCTAAGTCCCCAGAGTGCAAACTAGAGTACTTTGAGTCCCCAGAGCGTGGACTCGAGTATAAACGACTTGAAAATCTCTAAGTCCCCAGAGTGTGGACTAAAGTACTCTGAGTCCCCAGAGCACGGACTAAAGTATGAACAACTTGACAAAAATCTCTAAGTCCCTGAAGCGGACTAGAATACTCTGAGTCCCCACAGCACGAACTAGAGTATAAACAACTTGACGAAAATCTCTACGTCCCGAACTGTGGACTAGAGCATAAACCATTCGACAATCTCTACGTCCCTGGAGCATGGACCGAAGCATGAACAAAAATTGGGCACGAGCCGACCGGGGGAAGAATAACTCTAAGTCACTAGAATGCAGAGTGGCGTATAAACTTTGATAAATAGATGAGTGGATTCCGACCGTTCTCTATTCTACAAACTTCGGCCTAAAATCGACGGGAGGAGTATTAACTCGCTAAGGATGGAGTTCGACCATCCAACTTGTGGCCTTGCCAAATCAATGTTGCAAGCGGGAGTACAAATCACTAAAAGCTAAATACGTCAGCTCATTATAGATCTAGCTTGGCGTTCTTTACAACTTAAGGCAACGACTGCAAGGAGGCCTCAACACAGAACCGATCGGAATGGCATCCAAAGCTACGAATGACTGACTATATCATACCTTAGATCGAGGGTCAATATCGATCCGCACCAAGCACATACGAATGTGACCCGAATGTCCCTTGAAAAACTATAACCACTAGAGTGTGGAAAGGAGAGTAAACCACAAAGACTTAGTCATTAATTCTCCAGCACCCTCCTTTGATCCGTCAAGGGGAGTATGAAACTGGATGAGCGTGACTCGACTGCTCTTGCGCCAACTTTACCCCGAGATCTGATTACAGAACATGAACCAAAGTGGACGTAGTTGACCTTCCAGTACCCAACTTACGCCTATAAACTGACGAGGCATCGAAGTATTCCCCTCGGAATGAAAAACACAATACAATTCAGGATAGGCGAGACTCAGCCTCCCATCAACTGACCCGATCCCATGATTCAACGGGAAAGAGAGTAAAGCTGAAGTGGGCATGGTTGGCCTTCCTACTTATCTGTATATGCCCCAGACTTGGGGGCACGACCGAGAAGCAGGATGAATGTGAACCAACTATTCACCGATCAACTCTATGTCTTTGGAATAAAGGTGGGAGTATAAACATAGCTAGGACGAGACTCAACCGTCCACACAGTACATTTATCAACCCAAGATTGGGAGTAGAAGCGTGATCATCCAAAGACTGGCTACAATAGCTCAATATTGAAACTTATATATAGTGTTTACAACTACTCAACGCTACGACCAAAAGAATGCCTAGCGATAGAATCATTGAATCGATGCCTAAGCTCGTTGGCAACTGACTATCACTCCAACCCGAAGGACAGATAAAAGATCATGAATGCATTGAATGGAAAGTGCGTTACTTGAATATACAAGCAACTCTGAACTCAAAGTAAAATCTAACTTTGCAGCTTCACGCAACTTGAGGCTGACCCCTACTCGACATTTTCTTCAACGTGATTCTAAGCCTGATCTTTGGCCATTTGCAGATAATCGATCAGAGCATTCAGAGCCCTTCACTATCAGACTTAATAACTCATGATAGGGCTCTAGGATTCGACCAGAGCAACCATCAACATTGACCATCCCAACCATATTTCACATTGAATGTTACGCGAAATAGTTATATCTAAACTCGAAGAATCCAAGATTGCACCGGCTAAACTGACAATCGACATTACAGTTAGCCAAGGTGACCCTTCACGGGTGCTGAAGATCGGATCACAGCTCAGTGCAATGATGATAAAAGAATTAGTTTGATTTCTCTGAATAAATGATGATATGTTCCCTTGGACCCATTCTGACATGCGTGTGTGATTTCACCAACTATCGCGAGCCATGCATTAAATATCGACCTGAAGCTACAAAAGCTAGCATCATACAATGACCTGAGATGTTTGAAAGACTACTTAAATAGAATATCGAACTAAGCCAATTCGATATTGCTTATTTCCCTCGAAGAGCTATCCAAAGACGGAAGTTAGCAGACCTCATATCTGAATTCACTACGTCAGATGACTACTCGAAGAGTAGTGGAGAACCAACCAACAGATGGAAAATGTGCGCGGATGGAGCATCCGGGGATCAGTGTTATAGCGCAGGAGTCATGTTAATGACTCCTGGGGAACGATCGATCTGTTACATCCTAAAACTCGATTTCCCTGTAACAACAACGACGCTTAGTATGAAGCCTCGACTGCCAGCCTTAAACTTACTAGAGAACTTGAAGTGGAAACTTTACATATCTTTTTTGATTCCTAATTGGTAGTATGCAAAGTCAAGGACGATAATCTTGCTAAGGGGCATTGTCTTGCTCCTTATCTCAGCCAGGTCCAAGAGCTACTAGACGACTTCACGTATTACATCATTACACACATCCTCGGCGAACGAAATGAAAAGAGTCAAGTCACTGGCCAAGCTGGCTAAAATGGGTCATGGATGACTCCTATAAAAGTCTATCCACAATGAGGAATTCTTACTGAACGGAGGAATTTAAAACGACAGATCCTCCTCAAAGCTTCATGCCAAATCATCCAAGAAGAAGTCATGTGTAGGAAGGAGTTTATCTATTCTCATGCTTTGGTGTATCACCCATGAAGATATCAAATGAGTCTTGAGTGAAGTCTATGAAGAAGAATGCGGCGACTACATCAGGGGGCAAACCCTGACAAAGAAAATACTCTGCTACGGGTTTTACTAACCAACTATCAATCAAGATGGTTGATCATGCTAGACAAAGCGATGAGTGCAAGATGTTTGCAAAAAATTCGAGAGCACCACCGATGGAAATTACTCAAATGACTTGACCATAATCGTTTGCCACTTGGGGGCATTGACATCATCGTCTCCTTGCTGATCCCAAAGGTGGTGCGAAATACATCATCGTAGCAGTTGATTACTTCACCAAATAGGCAGATGCAGAACTTTTAACCATGACCAACATGAAGAAAATAATCGACTTCGTCGTCCGCAACGTCATTTGTCCTTATGACCTTCCACGATCCATCGTAACTGGTTGAAGCTATGAACAAAATCATAAAGTCTAGTCTGAAGAGAGGATTGGAAAAGGCTAGAAGTAAATGGGTAAATGAACTCTCAACAGCGTTATGGGCTTATAGAACTACTCATGAGTCCATAGCTGGCCGTACTCCCTTCACCCTTGCTTACGACTCTAAGGTCATCATCCATGTAAAACTTGAAGTCCCTTCTCATCAAGTGGCTGGTTACAACCCTTATTTCACAAAAAATATAAACAAGGAACTGCAATCGAATTGCAATTAAACTAGATGGAATTAGTGACGACTTATGAGCATATAAAACACATCCGGGAGCCAATGGCAAGAACATGTACCTGAACATGCATGTGTATATTCAAAAAAAAATCGACTTCTTGAAATCAACAGAAATTGAATGTTCATTTAAGTTTATTAAGAAAAGACTGGATTAGATAGCTGAAGCCTACTAAACCTATAGAACCAGATACAGATGACCACTGATGAGCTACAATCCTGAATTTATACTATTGGGAATCGACCAAGCGTCATGGGGGTCGAAGAAGGATACGACACTTTGGGAGGATAAAATTGAAGGATAATGACTATTCAGGAAACATGATGGATTTTTTTCTGGAGACTCTAACTTGCTTCGATTTAAAGCATGTCATGTCTGCAACAAGACGTACTTTGGGGGGCAAATGTTACCCGGCTACATGGCCCGGCTACAAAGCGATAGTTTCAGAAGTTATAGTTAGTACTAGACAATATTCTGGCCAAGAAGAGACTGGAGATATAAGGGTTTGGTGCAATTGATATGGTTCTGCATGAATGCACAGCTCGGTGAACACAAGTTGCTTGCTTTGGGCCGACGTACCTTGTTCTTGGGCTTGCGTAGGGAGTCCAGCCTATCTCCGTCTATAAATAATGGGGCAGTGACACAATTGAAGGGACCTTTTTTGGGAGAACACTAGGGAGACTCTGCCGCTTTCAAGACTCGTTCTTTTTAGTTCAAACTTGTATTCAAGTCATTAGTGTACGGATTGTATCTGTATTCAACTACGTGTGAAAGCAATAAAGATTAAAACTCAAAGTGGACATAAGCAGTTACGCCGAACCACTATAAATCTGGTGTTCTTATTCTCTGCAGTTAATTTAGCTTACATCCCTCTGTTTTAATTTATCTTCTTCATTAATCTCTCTGCACAAAACTCTCTTTGGGTGTTAGTGACCAATTCTGGTGCTAACAATAGTAGAAACTACCACTCCAAAATACCGAGTATATCAGAGTTAAAAATAAACCTCATCAACTGGACAGTTATAAAATCCTGATGTTACAATTGCTGATATGGATACTATATAATATAGTAGAAAATAAAACACTACGATATATGAACCTCCAACTCCTCTTCAAGATCTCCATAACACCAAAGACAATGTAACGACCCCGGATTTTATATAAATTTAAATTGATAATTAATTAATTTTTTGAATAAAATTTATGAAATTAATCGATTAATTGATTGCGAGTTTCCCCGAGTTCAAATAAATTCTGTATAAATCATTTAAATTTAAAATATTGTATATATATGTGTATATATGTGAATATATATGTATTTGAGCATATATGAGTAAATTTGAAATTATATATATATATATATTTGATTTGAATTTAAATTGTAAATAAATGGTTTAAAAATGAAAATATATATGATATAAAAATATAAAATAAATACATTGGATAAAATTTAATAACATAAACTAAAATAGAAATTCACCTATATTACAAAATAAATATAAAAATAATTAGTATTTAAGTTAGAAATAAATATTTGAAATAGAAATAGGAATACAAATATATAAGATAAATTATAGAAAATTATATATAGTAAACAAATTAGTTGAATTAAACAATATATTTTGGCAAAGCCAGCGGGGTTAACTGGGCCCCTATCACTTTATTGCATGCACAATAAAAATGATTCAAAACAAGCTTTGATTCAAAAAGAAACAGGGAAAACAAAGAAGAAAAAAGACAACAAGGAACAAATAATCAATGACACCAACTGCTGATCATAATTTCACGGAAAAGGCACTCTCTCCTTCTCAGTTGCAAGTATATTCTTTCCCTCACTTCAGACCAAAGTGTTCCAATGCTCTTTCTCTTATTATCAAACACGATAGAATTTCTCTCCTTCCATATCACATCCATATAAATTTTAATGCAAATCACCAAAACTCTGAATTTGTTGGTCTTCCACCTAGTTGCCTTTAATATAATGTTCCAGTTGATAACTAAAAAAGCAGAGGCAACAGAGCTTTGTATTTTACAAGCAATTCTATCAACCAGTTCATACAGTTTAGGGCAGTCAAAGAAAAGATGCTCAACTGTTTCCACATACTGCTCACAAAAAACACATTCAGGGCAACAACTAAACCCATAATTATTTAACACAGATCTGGTGAGCAGAGCACTGCTAACCACCTTCCAAAACATAAGGTTTTCTCTCGGGGTAGAGTCAGAAGTCCATAATACAGAGTACCACTTTGCAGCTGGCAAGACAATGTTACCAACTAGGTGATTGTAAACCAACTTAATACAATGTGGCTTCTTGTTCCAAGACACAAATAAAGAGGGATCATAATAGTAACTGCTGCTCTGAATTAAACACCAAAGTTGCCTAACCACTTGACTACTATTGTAAGGTAGTTGAATTCTGCCGTTATTGAAGTAATCACTAACTTTAGCTTCTCAATTAACACCAGACTGTACAATCATAGCATGATCAAACAATCTAGATAGAATCATACCAGTACTAACCCAAGGTTCATCCCAAAAACTAATATCAGAGTTATGGTGGACATGATACTGAATAATGGGAAGAAAGACATCTCGGAGTTTAAGAATATTCCTCCATGACCAACTACTATCTTGCGCTATGTCCAACATCCAAAACTTCCCTTGCTTGATGTTATACTTCCATGTCCAATTGACCCAAAGACTGTCTTTCTTATTTATGACATCATGAAAATGTTTACTGATTGCAGCTATGTTCCACATTTTTGCATTTAAAACACCCAGACCACCCAACTTTAAAGTGGTCTCAAACTTAGAAAACGAACAAGGCAAAAGTTTCTTATTGTGAATACTTCCAGTCCAGAAGAATCTATACATGGCAGACCGAACAAGGTGTAGGAGCCTACCAGGTAGGATAACTGAACGAGCCCAATAGACCAAGGAAGGGAACACAACAGATTTTATGAGAACAAGCCTACCACTTTGAGACATACTCCTATTTTCCCATGCATTCATGACAGAAGTAATCTTATTATATAGGGGAAGACAATCAGCAATTGAAATTCTTTTAGTAATAATGGGAAGACCTAGATACCTCATATCAGAGAGCATACTAGAGAACCCACTGAGTTGATACAAACTAGCTGCATGATCATCAGAGACACCAGCAATTAGCAAGGAAGATTTGGACTGGTTAATGGATAGACCTGTCATAAGGTAAAAGGACTGCAGAGCATTCAATATTTCACTTAAAGAGGAAGCTTCAGGTTTAGAAAATATCATCACATCATCAGCAAACATAATAGATGAAATTTGATGGAGAGAGCACTTAGGGTGGAACTTAATGAGCTTTTGCGAGAATTTGTTCTTGAGAGTAACATTGAGGACTTCCATAACCAAAAGAAATAAATAAGAAGATATTGGGTCTCCCTGCCTTATTCCTTTTTGACTTCCAAAATAGCCAACAGGTCTACCATTAACAATCATAGAGAAGGACGGGGTAGATATGCAAGTATATACCCAAGAAACAAAGGTTTTAGGGAATCCCATCATAGCCATAATCCTCACAATAGAAACCCAATGAATAGAGTCATAAGCTTTAGATATATCAATTTTAAGAGCAGCAGCTGGAGAGACATTGCATTTGCCATATCCTTTCAACAGTTCTTGGGCAAGAAGAACATTATCAAGAATATTCCTAGATGGGATAAATGCTGCTTGGTTGAGAGACACTATAGTAGGCAGAACACATACTAATCTAGATGCTAGAATTTTTGAAATGCATTTGTACAAAACGTTACAACACGAGATAGGCCTGAAAGAAGAAACTTTGGAAGGAGGAGTAACCTTAGGAATTAATGCAATGTTAGTGGAATTAACCTCTCTCAGAATTTTACACTTGTTAAAGAAATTATGGATAGCTTGACAGAACTCATGTCCAAGCACAGGCCACGAAGCGATGTAAAAAGCAACATTAAATCCATCAGGACCACCAGAAGAATGTTGGTTCATGGAGAAAAGGGCAGACTTAATTTCTTCATCCGAAACAGGCTTGATTAAAGCATCAGATTCAAGGAGGGAAATGCAAGGCAGAGGAAGGGAAGAAATTTGGTTAAGGTCAGGAGAGAACTCAGAAGAGTTACTAAGAATATTAGAGAAATAATCAACGAATGCTTTGTCCACAGATTCAGGAGTTGAGAAAACATTACCATGTTCATCCATTATGCTGTAAATATTTTCTCTGGCATGCTTGACCTTTAACGTGTCATGGAAAAATTTAGTATTCTTATCACCTTCTTCAAACCATTTGTTGTGGAGTTGCTGCCTTTTCATACTAGCTTCCAACTGAAGAGCTTTATTCACATCCAAGAACAAACGACCTTCATCATTAGCAGCATTAACATCCTCTGGATTTTCCATCATGTATACCTATTTGGCCCTGAGTTGCTCAATCAGGTTAGAAGATAGCAAACTACCATGGCCAAATGTAGTGGAAGCCCACAGTTTGAGAGTTTGCTTTATGCTTTTCAATTTCCTGCAAAACTTATACATTGGGTTACCAAAACAAATATAGGTATTGTGAACACGAGACACTAAATCAAGGAAATCATCATGTTTATCCCAAGCATTAAAAAATTTAAAACTTCTTTTGTCTCTTCTTAAATGGGGATCAAGGGCTAAAATTAAGGGAGAATGATCTGAAAGAAGAGGAAGAGGAAGGAAAACAGACATAGAAGGCCAATAATTAAGGGAAGAGATGTTAAAAAAGGCATGATCAATTGTTGTAAAAGTTCGAACACCACTACGGCTTCGATTGTTCCAAGAATATTTAGCACCAGACTTGTTAACCAAGATTAGCTCAGAGTCAGAAATAGCAAGATTGATAGGAGCAATGTCACGAGGAAGGAGGGGAGATCCACCCTTTTTATCATCAAGGCAAAAGCAAGAATTAAAGTCTCCAAGAACAACCCACGGATGAGTGTTCTGCCGAAGAGGAGGGAGGGATTTAAATAGAGAGTTTCTTGAAAGAGAAGAATTATCAGCATAAACAAAGGTTAAATAGAAGGAAGATTGAGTTTGAGAGAGATGGACATGGAAATGAATAAATTGTCTTGCAGATAAGATGGGGGATAAGGTCATGACAGCTGGATCATAAATAACTAGGATTCTACCATAGGACGCAGAATCAAGATTGTGATAGTAAGCCCAAAGGGGATTAATATAAGAAGCAGCTTTAATGGTAAGAGGAAGATTGAGCTTAGTTTCGAGAATGCCAAAGAGACAAATATCATACAAATTAATAAGGCTTTTGACTTGATCAAGTTAGAATGGGCACCCCTTACATTCCAGGAAGCTATTTTTTTATTCATGGATTAATTAGAGTGAAAGATGAATTTTGTTTTTTCTCTTTGCTGACAGAGCTCTTGTTTCAATACGACCAGGGTGTAGAGAAGTGGGGGAGGTAAAATTAGAGGAAGTGGTGGGGGGATTAGGTGGAGGATGTGGAACAGAACCTGGAATGATGGCTGGCCAACCTGGAATATCAATGGAAAAATTATATGCTGGGGGAACGTCAGAGTGATTTCCCACAACTGCTTGATGCATGTTGAAAATTACTTGCTTTATTTGGAGTTCAAAGGACTGGCACCATTTTGCTTCAAAGTCAAATTCTTCAGTGTGCACATGCACATTGTGTACAGGTGACACAGGTTCCACCATTTGATTACTGGCAGTAGAAATAGCACCAAGAGGTTTTTGTTGCTCCAACCCAACTGAAAATTGACTTGTTTCATTAATTATATCAGAATTGCCTTCTGTAGATTTTCCAATACACAAAGAGAGAGTTTCAGCAGATACATATCTGGTCCCATCATGTAGAACTTTTCCTTCCTCCACCTCCAATTGTTCTAAAATTCCTTGATCATTGTCAACATCTTGAAGCAGACTAAACTTGTTATTTCTTGTAACCTGATTTAATATACCAGCTCCATCACTACAGGGTATGACTCCAACTTCAGAACTAAAGTTAACTTCCTTATCCACATTTTGTAATGAATTACCTTTACCACAAGACTTATTCATGGTAGCAGTTTTATCTTCTTCACTTAGATTTCTTTTTTTCCCCCTGTTACTGTTAACTTTTTGCCATATTTGCTTCACTTTACTATCTTTTTCTAGCCTTTTACTTTTTATCACCTTACTTTGATCAACCTCACACTGAATGTGAAGATCATCTTTATCACCATTTTTGTTATTACCTTCACCAGAACTTTCCACTTTACTGCAACTAGATACCATATGACCAAACTCCTTACATGTTGTACAAATTTCAGGTCTCCATAAATAATCTACCTTCACTATTTGGTCAGAGCCATCAAGTAGCTTAACTGTAAAGTTATTAGGAAGTTCATATTGAGGGGATACTTCAACCATACATTTTGCAAATGAAATCCTTTCAAATTTTTCAGTAGAAGCATCCATACATAAGAGTATTAACACCCTGGAAGCTAACCAATTAATACCCATAGGAGACCAAGCATACAAGGGAATGTTGGAAAGTTTAATCCACACAGGTACTGCTTTGATGCTGCCACAGGAGTTTCCTACTTTTTCATCCCAAGGTTTTACAATAAATAATTTATTCTTCATAACAATAGGATCAGACACAGCAATTCTATTCTTATCATCCTCATTAGAAAACTTGAATAAAAAAAGGAATCCATCATATTTAACACTAATAGATCCCTGTAATTTCCATGCTCTTTTGAGAAAATAGAGCACAGAGGAGTATGGTAGAGGATTATCAAGAAAGAACCCAACTAAATAATCTTTCCATATCGAGTTACCGGCCTGAACTACTTCAGAAGGGGGCACTATTGCATCACCATCAAACACTAACTGGATATCACGCGGAACATATTTACCTGCATTGATAGGCTTGGCCTTAAACAAGGAGGACCAAGCTACAGGAGGACAGAGAGGAGGCGGTTGAGAAGGAGACGAGCGAACTGAGGAAGAAACTAAGGGACAAACAGTGGACGAAGGGACAGTAGAAGGTATGGTAGGCAATGCTGGTACGGAGGAAGGAGGTACAAGGAGAGGGGAAGAAGGACAAGGCTGATTAGAAGTTGAGGGAAAAGATGGGTCGGCGGGAAAGAAAATTGATGGAGGAATGGTCCCCATTAAAAGAAAAAAGAAAAAAAGAGGAATTTAATATTATTTCTTGAATTCATTATAAATTATAAAACAATAAAAAATATAATAAACAACATAAATAAATTATAACAACATATTAAATATAGAAATGCATTCAAAAATAATAAAAGAAAAAGAAAATAAAATAGAATCTCACTTATATTGCAAAGTGATAGAACAAACAAAAGAAAGAAACAAAAAAATACATATGAAAAATATGAAACAAGTAAACTAATGAAACAAAAATATATGAATATAAAGCTTGTAAAGGAAGCCACCACTATCTTCATTTTGTAACAGCCGAAATGAAGAAGAAAAAAATATGAATATAAATATGGTACAAGCCTAATTAATGCAAATATCCATCAGCCCCCAAAGCAAAGAAATATCCCTGATTTTTGTACAACAAGTTTTATCACTTGTACAACATAAATTATCACCCTGAACATTTCATTTCAGCTGAGAAAACCATACTTATCATTCTCAACAATCTCTCATCTCGTTCCAGTATTCATCCACCATTATAACTAAGAAAACTGAAGTAAGAATCATTTTTAAACTTAAACAATCATTCAACCTAAACATCAAAACAAATTTATACAAGCCTGAATCAAGAAGAAGGGTTCTAGTAACAAACTCAAGCAAGATTTCAACTTTGCAAAGTTTAAAAAGATTTCAACTTTCAACTTGAAGACTTCTGGAATCTAAAAATGTTCAAGGTGAGTGACAGTTAGTTTTTAATTGAATATATGTTGCAATGGCTATGTGTACATATGCTTGTATTAGTGTCTTCCTTCTTCTCTGTTTGTTTTACAGGGTACAACCCAACAAGAAAATTCAATTTCTTGTTTTATAATCTATATTAGACTTTGGTTTCAAAACAAAACAGTGGTGTTTAAGTATGAGCAATAATTTAAAAATAGTTTCATAAGATAAAAACGCATATAGAATGAAAAATCAAATTTTTACAGTAAGAACTTTCATTTCTGGAAATTTCAAACCTCACGAAATATTGATTCGGGTATATAACTTGAATCCTCATAAAAAATAGGATTTTTAAGCCTTGTTTGATGATTTTTAATTGAGTGGTTTGAGAGCAGTTCGTTTTTGTTTGAAAATTGGATTTTGACCAATTTCTGGTGATCGACTGATTCGTGATGGTCGGGTTTTCGCGTGGAGGTGGACGAGCCTACGGTGGTGGTAGGAAAAATAGTCGGAGGTGGTGAAGATGACGGTGGCGACAGCGGCGTAGGATTTTAATTTGTAAACCTAGTTTTTGAGTGGATTGGAAATTCGTGCACTACGTCTTCGTTCGAGCATCGAGTCGCTCGCGCTTTTGGGAAATGGTGGTTGGGTCGTTGATGAAGACGTGGCTGGAAGCTTGGGTTGTCTGGTGGACGGAGCGCCGAGAACGAGGCATTGACAGGTTGAAGTGGGTGTTCCAGACTGTTTCCAGATTTGGGTATTTGCCTCGATTTCGTTTTCGAGGCAACGACGTGGTTCGAGTGGTCGGAACATGGTCTAGAGGTGATTGTCGACGTGCTCGAAGTCGTGGTGATGGTCGGAGTTCGCCAGAGGCGATGTGCACGTGCACGAGCACTTTGTGCCTGAGTGTTTCATTTTGCCTAGGAAGGAATGAGTTTTCCTCGTGTCGTACTCGAGTGGTTCGAGTCATTTACTCGAAGCAAGGAATAGAGAAGCTCGGGTCAAATTTTTGTTCCAGGCTTCAACCTGAAACTGTCTCAGTTTTGAAATTTTAAAACCAAATTCAAATTTATCAAGCAAGGTTTTAAAATTGAGGTTAAATCAAAAGTAAATGTAATCCAAGTTGAATTAGAATTCAGTTTAGACATAAATAAAATTTTAAAATTCAAATTGTTTAAATAACTCAAAAGCAACTAAAGGTAATGGAGGAATTTGAATTTAAAATGGACTTAGAAATTGAAAATGAAAATTTAAACAAGTTAAAATTTAAACTTGGAACTAATTCCAAATCAGATTTTAAAATTTTGAGATTTAATTAAGTTTTATAACTTAATTTTGTTTTAAACTTATTTGAAGATAAACAAGAATCTATTTCAATTTTGAATTTGAATTGAAATTTAAAAAAAGGAAATTTGAAATAATGTTTTCAATATATTGTAAATAATCATTTAATCATAAATATGAATGTGTTACTTCTAAAAAAAATGAAGATTTATGATTTAAAATTCATTAATGAATGAGTTCCTAATGGTTAATTAATTTATAATAAAAAATGATTAATATAAGAAATTTTCTTTAAAAAAGTGATTAAAGAAATTTAATAGTTAATGAAATCATTAACTAAGATTATTTGAACAATTAATTAATGTGACTAATTTTAACAATGAATTTAGATAAATTAATTTAATAATGATCATGTGTGGAATCATTAAGTATAATTACTTAATATAAGTAATCAAGGAATTAATTTATTTAGTGTAGTCAATTGAGTTAATTTGATTAGTTCAAGTTAAAATTCTTAAGTATAATTCAGAATAATCACTTGATAATTTGGGAAAATATAATTACTTAGAGAAGTAATTAATGGATAATTACTGAATGTAATTAATTGAATGATGATTTGAAATTTGAGTAAATTATTTGTTAATAAATTAAAGGATTAATTAATAATGGTGATTAATTAAGATTAATTTAATAATTAAAGATTAATTGATTCATTAATTAAGAATGATTAGTTAATAATTAAAGGTTAACTAATAAATGATGAAAGGGAATTTATTTCAAATAATTTGTAAATAACTATGATGGTTAACCCAGATTAATAATTCATTCCTAAATAATACATCTGATTTAAATTAATCAGTTGATTAATAAATTTACTTGTGAATGTTTGGACTTGACTGGATGATTGAATTGTTGATATTCCCTGATCTGTGACACTGTGTGATATATATTCTGATTTGTGTGTGATCTGTACTGTAGTTATTTATCTGGGATGAATGTAAATTATTATCTGTGACTTATATATTTGTGATCTGTGATCTGTGATCTGTAAATAAAAGATAAGCGTTATAGTTTATACCGCTTATCAACTATATTTCTGTATTCTGATCTGTAATGATTGAATGATGTTGCACTACTGTGTGAAACCCCTGGACTACACCATACACACACAAATATGGATTTCACGTGGAAATCAGTTAAGTCATAGATTTTTGACAATTTTAAAGATTGAGTTCTTAAATCCAAATAGTTTTGGAATTTGAATTGAGAGCTTTGCAAATGAGTTTCAAATGTAAAAGTTATTTTAAATAACTTAATAAAACTTGATATCTTAATAATTTGATTCAAATTTGAATTCAATACTTGAAATTGAATTCAATGATTTGGGAAACTAATTGTTTTCAATTGATAAAAGCTCTTATATAAGAAATGGATTTCCAATTTGAATTAAAGGAATTTCAAATTTGAATTGAAAATGGTTTTCCAAGTTACAAATAAATCTTTGGAAACAAGTTTTGAAAGCTATCAGTTAAATCTTTGTTTAAAGATTGGACGAGTTAATCCAATTGAAATGGAAATTGATTTGTAAAATCTGTGAATGAATCTTTGTGAAACTGGGTGAACTTTGTGAGATAAATCTTTTTATGTAAAAGATTAAAATGGTAATGTGTTTAAACCATTTGAAGAGAAGTTTTGGGTAATAAGTTGTGACTTAACTGAAATCCCAATATCCATATGTTTTTAAATATGCGCTCGTTATTCGGTTTAGCCGAGAGAGGACTTTGTGTCATATAACCCATTCTGAATAATGATACGACGTATATGGATAGCATTTGAAGACCGGTGGTGAAGACCGGATACTTTCGAAAACGAAAGGATTACCATTGATTGTCTCTGCATCCGCTGATCCCCGGTATAGAGATTTTAGCACCCTTTGTGATGGGAAGTCCGGACGTGATTAGAAATTATCCGGATTTGCAAGGGCTTCTTCGGAAGTGCCTTCAGTTCTGTTCGAACCCGAAACAGACTTGTATGGTTGTATGTCTGACATTACACTTTGAGATATAAAGCTGGTTTCTTTCAAATACATTTCTGTTTGGTGGCGGAGATTTATTCTCTTAGCTTAACACCCTTCTCTGAGACGTACGAGCTCAGAGGTTATGTAGTTGAAAGTTATTAGTGATATACTCCCAATTTGGTAGTGTGGCATGCTGAGTGCTGTTGTGTGTTGGTGATCATTTGTTGATCAAAGCATGGCTTTGTGAAAAAACGTAGCTTTGTGGACGATACCTCATCGGACCTCACAAATCGGTAATGGTTGAAACAGGAAAGATGCGGTAAGGTTTTAGGGGTAGCTCCCCTAGGGTATGACCATTCCTTTTGGAAAAAGGTGGTATCATGGTATGGAGCCTAGATATTTACCTGTGTGGTTGCTCCAATCTCATTTACTGTGTGATTGTTGCTTTGTGATCGAGGGCCCTCGGATAAAGGTCGCAAACGACCGGGGGTGGCATATCTCAGGTTTACTACCCGGGAAGGGGGTAACCGGCCTTGTGTTGGCAGAGAGCCAGGTGGTTCTCGTGGCGTCCCTCCAGAGGCGTTCCCATGTGGCAGTGGGAAGTTCCTTAGCCTGACCATTTGTTGGAAATCCAATTTCCAATACGAACCCTGTACGGTTTTAGTTGTAGAACCTGCCATTTACTTATGGTGGTCACCACTGTTTAGATGGTAGCTATAGTAGGCATAGTTCGAAATGTCTATGCTGGCTAAGATTAATATTATACTTTCGGAATGTTTTCCACTATGCACTAATAATAATAATCCAATGATTTTGCGTAGTAAGCATGTTTGACTATCATAAGAAGAAATCTCCTCCAATTCTGCGTTTGCATTGTGTGTGTGGCGGGAGGTCTTATGGTAGTTTCATTTACCAAAAGCATTGCGGATTTCAATGTTTAAAATTCTTTTGTGTTTGTTTAAAGATAAATTGTTTTTGTTGCTCACACTAGTCCCATGACTGACTCGGAGTTTATTGTTCCCTTCCTAAACTCTGGGTGCCCACAATTTTCCACACGGGCAGTCTAGAGTTGGGCTTTTAAGATAGTCAGGTTCAGTAGAGTATCTGGACTAGTTCGTTTCTTGGAGTTCACGGACGACCGACATTGCTTATCTTTGTGGTTCGAGCTTGACATTGGAGTGGTTGGACTCAACCTCTCTGACTGATCATTTGGAGTTATCATTTCTGTTATTTCCGCTGTATCATTATTTATCTTTGATATTGTTGTATCATATTGATATCATTGTTGTATATCATTCTGGATATTGTATTCATTGGAGTTGTATATGATATCATCTATTTCTTTCTTCCGCTGTGTTGTTATACTTAATGGTGTTATAAGCTCCGGTGAGCCAGATTCGGAGTTTGAATCTGCGGCATCTTGAGTACAAGTGAAGTACGGGTGTCGATTTTCGAAGGCCGAGTTCAGGATCATCATAGACAACCTAGGAAAATACTCGATCTGACCTGAGCATTATAATAAAATAACACCCGGATCATTCTGGAAATACCAGCGTGAGATAATTCAAATAATGAGGAACATATAAAAGTTCTGTAGGAACGTGTCGTTAACGCGGAACAGGTTTTTACCTCACAAGGATAACATCTATATGGCAAGAGTGGAGATAAACAACATGAAACAAATCCAAATAAGAATGGGCATAAATAGTATTAAAAACTGGATTTGGAAGAATGAAAATAATCCGAGCAAAATCCAAACTAGATAGAATGGACAAAATTAGATAATAGTCCAAACTTTATAAAATGGACAAAATAAGGTAACAGTCCATCGCATCATTATGCTCAATAAACGGAATGAGGGAAGCTCCAATAGAAAAATATTGGAAAGGAAAAATACTTCTAAAACGAATCTGTTCCCATGCAATAGTCAAAAATTCTTGACGGTATCGAGCCGGAACAACTTGTTCCTCTTGAACACCCCGATTCAGGGCCAAAGAATTTCCTGCAGCTACCATATAATATTCATCTCTATTTGGTGATAAATAAATTATCTGTGCCTCTTTTGATCTCTCAGACATTTCATAAAGCGGACTCTCTATAGATCCCCAAGGACCAATCCTCACATGAATAGCTAAAGATCCAATAAGTCCAACATTGATTCCTTCAGACGTGTCAATTGGGCAAATACGCCCATAGTGGCTCGGGTGGATATCTCGTATCCGAAAGCTAGCAGTTTGTCCCGTCAATCCTCCAGGACCCAAATAACTCAATTTTCGCCCATGAACAATTTGTGTCAATGGATTAGTTCGATCCAAAACTTGAGATAAAGGGTGTAGGCCAAAAAAGGATTCATAAGTGGTTGTTAATGAAGTTGAAGTTACCAAATTTTGAGGAGTCGGTATCAATTTATGTCGGATTGCTCCACATATAGTTCCTCGAATCGAATTTTCTAAACGAACAAGAGCCAATCCGAATTGATCTTGTAACAGATCTGCTACAGAACAAATACGTTTATTTTTTAAGTGATTCATATCGTCAAATGTACCCATTCCAAATTTAATTCCGATCAAATGATCCGCAGCAGCCAATAGATCTCGTTAGTGTATTGAAATTAGATGAAATTTTTTTGTTTTCCACTTCTTGTAATTGTAACGTTGATTCATAAATATATGAGTTTTTATTATCCTCAAAATTTATATATTTATATGATAAAATATCATATCCGAAATGTTTTTTCAATTTGTCTTTTTGACTCATCAATGAATTTACTGCATAGTAATTTTCTTTCATGTAATGAATTAATTGGTCTTTTTCTTTTTTATATAAATCCGATTTCGTTGAGTCTTTTTTTGAATTATACGACATTGGTTGGCCCTATTTTGCCATTTTTTTGGTACTAAATAAGACCATTTAGTCTGAGATAAATTATATTGATAATGACCCCTTAACCACATTTTCCATTTATTCATTCTATACTTATGTATTTTCTTATGCTTTGGTTTGGAACCAAATATTCCTTGTGTTGTACAATAATTCTTTATTATATCTGTAAGAAAAGGATAGGTGTTATGATATTGAAGTACAGATTTCAAAGCATATTTATTAAGTAATTGATTTTGCGAGAATTTGTAAAATATATATGCTTGAGACAAAGAAGATAAGTCCCAATAAATATTAGAATTTTTGTTGCTTTTCCTTGTGTAGATCCTATTTCAATAGGAACTTGATGAGTCGACCCGCCTACACGTCTTGCTTTTACTGCTATATCGGGAGTTACTCCACGTATTGCTTGACGTAAAACGGATAGTGGATTTGTTTCCGTCTTTTGTTGAATCTTTTTCACGGCTTGATAGATAATTTGATAAGCCAATGATTTTTTTCCGTGTTTCAGAATACGGTTAACCAACATGTTAACTAATCGATTACGATAAATTGGATCGGATTTTGCAGTTTTTTCTTCTGCAGTACCTCGACGTGACATGAGCGTGAAAGAGGTTCAAAAATAAGTTTTTTTTATAAGGGCTAAAAATGAATCACTTATTTTGGCTTTTTGACCCCATATTGTAGGGTGGATCTTGAAAGATATGAAAGATCTTCCTCCAAGCCGTACATACGACTTTCATCGAATACGGCTTTCCACAGAATTCTATATGTATATATGAGATCGAGTATGGAATTCTGTTTACTCACTTTAAATTGAGTATCTGTTTCCCTCCTTTTCCTGCTAGGATTGGAAATCCTGTATTTTACATATCCATATGATTGAGTCCTTGGGTTTCCGAAATAGTGTAATGTAAAAAGAAGTGCTTCGAATCATTGCTATTTGACTCGGACCTGTTCTGAAAAAGTCGAGGTATTTCGAATTGTTTGTTGACACGGGCAAAGCAACTCGATCGAGCGAGGGGTCGCAACTCAATCATGTATGATGGAATCATCAAAGATTTTATCTTTTCTAACTCTGTCTGTAACTCACTAAAGGCTCGGGAAAAAAAGAGAAGATGGATACGAACGAGATATCCAGCAACAAGAAGAAGGAAAAGGATTGAATAGAGGAACTCCCAAGCATTTCTTGATCTCAGATGTGCCCATATCAATGGAACGGGTGACTCATTATTTCGATGAATCATTTCTTCGGACAGAAGAAGATTCTGTAAACACTTATTCGAAATCTCACTTATCAGAGTCCATTGTGGAAGAATCCTCTGAGGAATTGGCCATGATATATCTGATCCATACATAATATCATGAAAAATGGATACAAATTTTTGACTGCTACTTAGTATTGGCAATGGGTCTGAAAAAGTATCTACAAGGGCGAAATTTAGATATTTGCACCCTGTCGAAGTAAGGAACCATGGCATATATGTTTGGAGTCCAAACTTGATAGAATGGACAAAATAAGGTAACAGTCCAAACTTGATAGAATGGATAAAACAAATACTTAAACACCACGAAGAGTGGTTGACTCTTCCCATTGCAATTAAAGAGAAAAAGATGCAAAGGTTCGAATCAAATAAGAAAAGGAAAATTTTCAACAAAGGACTAGGGAGGTGCACCACCCTTGAAGTATATCTCTAGCAATATACTTCTGAGAAGCTCATATACTCCGTGACACTTCTCGAAAATGTAGGATCCCGCCAAACCTTACCGAGAATCCGAATATGTCACATCTAAATCTTAACCGTTTTAAGGTGACGGTACAACCAAATCTAGATAAGATGTTAAAATACCCTAATGGGAGCAACCCCACATAGTTGGACGTCCTTTCATGCTTTGGGTTCGGCCATTTACCGACAAAGAATAACAAAGCTCAAAAGATCAGCTAATTGTTTTTAAGGTGACGATACACCATGAAGAAAGCTGAATCCGATAATTAATAAATCAATATCGGAGATAATTAAAATGGTCGTATATGGAAATTAAATATCAAATATTTAACACTTACACTACTCATCGACTCCAAACAAGTGTTATATTTCGGTTGAAAATGAAGCCAGGCAAGTTGAGGTAGTGTTACCTCTAGGCATCGCCTTGACGACATTTTTAGCCATCAAGATAGAAACAAGTCCAAGCCTTAACGTTTAGCATTAAAAGTACGACTAAATCCTTTTCATATAAGCAATATCAATTGCAGAACTATTTTTCCATAACCAAAATCAAACTTTACTTTTAAATCTGTACTTGTGCTTGATCTCCATATTTCAATATTGATAAAAACACTTTGGAAACACTCCTTTTAAAAAAATATTCTTTTAAAATACAAACTGATAGTACTAAGTGTATTAAAACAAGAGTCAAAAACAAATGTTGTTAAAATGTTATTTACTTCAAATCCAAAAATAATTTACACTTAGCTTATTTATAAATAATTCCTTTTAAAGGATTTTCTCATTTATAAACCATTATTTATAAATTTAAAACAACATTTATTATCTCAAAGTAAATAAAACAATTTAAATACCTTTATAAATTTAAAACTATATTGATTATCCCGAAATATTATTAATCACATTTATAATCTCCTTTAAATAAACAAATCCATTATCTTTAATAAAATAGTTAATTATAGCCAAACATTTTTATATCATCGGTAAATTAACTTTAAAATCTTTGTTAAATCAGTTTATTAACTTGAAACACTTCTATTGTATTAGTTAATTTACTTTAGTCACTTTTATATAAATCAATTAATTAACTTTAAATATCATTAATTAAAAGATTTATTAAATCCAAAGAATCATTAAATAGAATGATTAATTAAACTCCATTATCAATAATTAAGATAATTGATTAAACTCAAATAATCATTAGTTAAAATGATTAATTAAATCCAATCTCATAATCAAAAGATAAACCAATTTTAAACATCATTAATTAAATTGGTTAATTAATTTTAGAATCATTAGTTAAAATTATTAATTACGTTAAATTATCATTAATCAAAAGGATTAATGAATTTTAAAATTATATTTAGTAAAAACACAAGCTCAAGTTCAAAAACATATGATAAGGTTTTGGGATGAAAGTCAATAAACGACGGTATAGCAAAATCGCTATGATGACATTTAAACAATTGGATATCAAGATTTATTTCAGCTAAGCATCAATATAATAGCATAAGAATGTAAATAAATAATTATTGGCCAGAAACCCCTTAGAGTCTCTTTATAAATTTTCCCTGCAAAACAATGGTTACGGATAATATATATAATCATATGGGTTCATAACAATCAAATTAATATGTCATCCATTTTCCAAACGGAAATTCAACCAAATAATCAATCAAATAATTTAACTAACATCCAAGAAATCAATAATAATGTATACCATCATAGATATGATATAGTAAAATTGAATGTGAGTTAACTCACATTGATTCCAGTTTTCACCGAATCATTCCAGTTTGGACTAAAATCGAACGGACGTTTGATTTTAACATAACAATAAGTTCCAAATCAATGCAAATCAACTCCATTGCAAATAAAATGTCCATACGAGTGCAACGTAATGAACATCATCCGAATCCGACCTCATACGCATAACTTATAGGTTTTACAAGTTTTTGGATATAAAAGTTTCACGAATTAAATAATATAATTAATTAACAAATTACATCACTTAATTAACTAACCGTAATAAACATCTTTCTCCTCAATACAAATGCCTCTACATGCCTAAATTCGTGCATGAATTGAAGTGACACGACGCAACTCTCGACGATTCTCCAAACGAAGTACGCCAGCGCATTTCTCCCCTCAAACTCGACCTACTGGCCACCGCGACTTTACCTCCGCCCCCTCACTGGAATTTCGACCTGGCACCATTCCAACTAAATCTATCCACTATCATAACTCCAAACTACCCATATTCACCGTTGCCGTATGCTGCCACGACATCACCCACGCGTGTGCCGACCATTGCTTACGCTAGCACCACCACGCGCCACCCCAAAGCCTCACCAATCACCGGATCAAACCCAAATATGCCCTCAAACACAGTCAATTTTTTCAGCCTGCCAACGATGGTCTAACAACATCTAACCGTTGAACTTGCTCGTGGGCTCGAGCTTTACATTTTCCTAATTGAAGGCGTCGCCTGAAAACACCTCAAGTAGTCCAAATCAATATGGACCGTGCGATTGGAGATGGTTTAAATGAACAAAAAAATGGCGAACACCCTCTGATATAATGCGAATATATAATAAGGAGAGGGTATGGTCTACATGGAGCGTATGGTGCCTGGTATGGGCTTAGAGATGTGGGTTATGGCCTTAAGTATGGACTAATATATATATTTAAATTTAAAAAATATCAAGCTTAAACGTTCGAAAATCCCGAACTCCTATCGAGATGTGCCACCTGGTGTTATACATGTTATACCCCTATTCCGAACACAATGGAACTAGTGTCGAGACCCAATTCGATCATATATAGAAGATAGTTTTTCAAACTGTAACAACCTTATTGTTAATTAACTAAATAATTATTTTTAATTATGGACAATTAATTTATAATTATGATTTGTGAAATTAAATTTAGTATTGAGAATAATTGATTAGATTTAATTAGAAATGAGTTTCATTTATTAAATTGGATTTCAATTTAAAATTTTAAAATATTATTAAATCAATTATTTAAATTTGGTGTTTAGAGTAAAGTGTTAATATTGAGAACTTTCGTTGAAATGTAATTTTTAAATTATTAATTGGTTTGATAAATAGAAAAATTAATTTATGGATTTTGTGTAACATTGTTAGAGTACTAGTGATGCATTAGTGATAAAACAAAACAAATTAGCAACACTTGCTATTGGATACTTACCCAAACCCTATTAGGCCCATGTAGGAGAGAAATAAGATGTACCTATACTTCTTTCTCCTTCATTCTTCTGTTCAAAAATCTAAAAACCAAACCTCTTTTGTTATCTAAACCCTAGAATCAAAATCATCCTCAAATCAGGATCAAAACAAAGGGCTTTTGTTCTGTAATGAAAAACAATTTTGGTGAAGTTGAAGGTGCAGCAAAGCCTAGGCAAAGATTAGCAAGATATAGGAAGCATTAAAGGTGAGTTAATCATTCACATACCTATTTTTAAATCTTTGTTTGCTCAATATAATTGTTTGAATGATTGTTGATTGAATTGTTTGCAATTTGGTTGAATACTTATGTGACTGTTGTGTTATTGTTTGTTGGAAATTTGGTGTAAAAGTCACTGTAGTAAAATAATGATAAAATTGTAGTAAAGTAATGCAAATTGAGTCAATATTTTTGTGGTAGAAAGATCTTTCAATTAGCTACAAGTTATCATTTATTCACATTTCAAAATTCTGCTGTCTAATGGCTCAAAATTGAGTTTGAATATGATGGTGTAGTTCTGCCATGTGAATTTGCTAAGTTGAAACCTGAAATAAAATAACCGTAACTTTTGATTGGTAGACCGCATTCGAGTGAGGTTTTTTTCAATTAAAATATAAATTTATAAGGAACAACTTTCATGTTTTTTGTTTTTCATAATTTCGAAGTTTAAATAGTCAAAAAACTCAATTATTGTCATTGGTCTGTCAATGAAAAATAGTGTTAATAAATCTGAGATATTAAAATAGCCATAAATTTTTCATTACTTATCGAAATTTGATGATTCTTGAAGTTCTGGAAAGCTTAAATTATCTGTTATAATTTTCATGTTTTGAGTTTTTCATAATTTTGTTTAAATGGTCGAAAATGCATTTTACATTCGCTATCCTGAGCATGAAAAACAGGCTTAAGCAACAAAAATCTGAAAATTTCTTCGACCATATTTTTTGATTGGTAAATCCATGTTTGATGAATTTTTTTGCAAAAGAAAGACAATTTCATGAACGATAACTTATATTTTGATCATTTTCCAGATTTTGAAGTTTTCTTGGCCAAATTCATGTTTTAAACAGCACTGTAAGCTCTGTCCTGTCGGGAAAAATTCTGAGATGAAGCATAAATTTGTTTTTGTTATAACTATTGATTCGTTAATCTGATTTTGGTAAACTTTCTAAAAAGCTATCACAATAAAAAAAACTTTTGTTTTAATAAATTTGGTCAAATTATGGGAGTAGTTAATTGATAATCACTGATTTGTGAATACGACACTTTTTGAGTTGATGTGCTTTCAGGCCATCTTTGAGTTGACATTCTTTTATGATATCCTTATGATGGTACCTTTTTGTTTAATCCTCTATCGCAATTGTTGTGGTTTGATTTAAGGTGTAAATCACCATAATTTCTATATGGGCCTATGATATGCATGATCTTGTTTATGACTTGGCGTTTTTATTAGTGGTTATGAATCAATTATGTTTTGTTTTTGGCGTATTTTCCAATTGCAATTGTCATTTCTCTTTATTGAATGTTGGCATATTTATTCTAGCCATAATTATATTCTAGCCATAACACTGCCGAATTTCATGAGATTTTTTTTATATATAAAATAATATTTTTAAATCTCTTTTTTGATCTTAGGTTGTGATATATTGGACTCTGTTTTTCAAATGGGCCAAAACTCCGCCTTAGCCAACCTAATTTAGGTTCGCTACCTAAATCGGTGGTATATTGTTTGCCAATTTACCACCATTGGTCAATAGTCTACTATATTGGGCTAATTTTCTTTACGGTTGGGATTCCTGACTGGAAGGTCATGCACTACGAAGGATGGAGGCGTGCGGGTCCTAGGTGTAGTGATGTGAACGGGTAGCTTACGGCATTCGCCTTAGACCGTCTTAGTTATCCTGGGTTGATCGCCAAATATGTTATGGCGTTATGAGTAGGTTATGGTGTTGCACGCTCGAGCTCTACAACTATAACTTTACAATACTAGCGTCTGTTTATTTGGTATTTTATGAGTCGGGTTACATCTATCTCAGAAGCCCACATTGCCTTGTTATTACCTTATTACATTTTATAATTTTTAATATCATATTGTTTTATAGATGGTAATTGTGGTTAGTATCGTATTGATTTATTTACGATACTTTAGTGACATATTTATTATCATATTGATTTATGTATGATAACTATCATTGGTATCGTATTGATTTATATACGATATTTTGGTCGGATTTATTTATTATCATATTATTTTATAAACTATAATTATTAATGGTATCGTATTGGCTTATATACGATACTTTGGTTAGATTTATTTTATGATATTGTTTTATACATGATAATTGTCTTTGGTATCATATTGACTTATATATGACCCTTTGGTTAGATTTATTGATTATCATATTATTTGTATATGGTAATTGTTGTTGCTAATATTGATTTATATAAGATACTCTGGCTTGATTTACTTTTATCATATTCATGATAATGGTTGTTGGTATCGTATTAATTTATATACGATACATTGAATTGATTTATTTTTTTTATACGACAATTGTTGATGGTATCATATTGATTTATATAGAAACTTTGATTGGATTTATTTGTTATTATATTATTTTAAATATGATTAGTTTAGTTAGTGTCGTATTGATACTTTGGCTTGATTTTTTCCTATCATACTGTTTTAAATATGACAATTGTTGTTGGTGGTGGTCCATAGATCTTACTTCACTCACACTAGAGATAGTCTGACCCGTGTGATTTGTTTTTATAATCCTTGAGTCAGTCTAAGGATTTTGTTGGCAGGTTAGGTTCTGCAGCAACACTCTTATTCTTTTTCCATATTTTGGGGTTTGGGACTATGCAGCTTTGGACCTAATAGTAGTTAATAATATATTATGGTATGTATACTACTATGTATTTTGGGAGTGGTATCATGTGCTATGAACTATGTATTATGGACATTACTACTATGATATGTATTATGTATTCTGCTGTTATTGTTGTGCTGAGTTATGTGTTGTTAGGAACTGGAGATAGTGGTTTTGATGACAACAACCTTTGTAACTTATTTTATTATAACTTATATACTAACACTATTGTTTAGATACATATGAATGTTATTATGCAGGATATATATAAGGCAGGTACTGATTATTAAAGACTGTACATTATAAAGATCAAGATTTGAAGATAAGTGTCTAGTTTTGTTAAAACTTCATAATAGCATGAAAATATTCATTCCAAATTTCATTTGGGATGGAACCCATTTCTACCTTCTTAGTGGCTTACAAACCCACGACAAGCAGCTTACAAACCTATGACAAGTGGCTTACAGACCCACGAACATCTTGGTTTTGTACAAGTTCTCGAGTCCTGATGTGATGAGATATTTTGCAGGAAGAAGCTTGCAAAACTACTTCAAAATGGTTTTTCAAAATGATTTTCAAAACTGCTTTTCAAAATGTTTTAGCCTTAAAAATTATCTTTTCAAATGATTTTCAAAATGATGTTTTAGCCTTAAAATATTCTTTGTTTTTGTTTAAACTCTTGTTTTAAACTTCGTTTGTTTTTAAAACTATCTTCTGATTTTTAAATATTCTTTTATAATATATATATACTTGAGATTTAAAATCAAATTTATATATACATTCTAAAAATATATTTTTATACTCTTCTTTATTTTAAATCATAGGAAAATTAGTTTATTTTACTCCAGAATCATTTCATCTTGTTTTCCTTTCAATACCATTTTCAAAACAAATTTTACATTGTTTTTAACTAAGGGATGTCGACATCATGGGATACCCCATGTCGACATGGTGGCCGTTAAATTCAAAAGCTTCAATTTTCAAAAGAAGTGTCTATTCGTTTAAATCTCTTCACTAATGGTTATGACCGTTACTGGTCTATAAATAGCCTTCACAAACGAATTTTTTAACTAATTATTTTCTTATTTTCTTCACTCCTTCTCCACAAATCCATATTCTAAAATTTTCATATTTTTAAGATCATGCCGAAATTCTGCCGAATTCTCAAGTGAATCAAATTAGAATCTCATTCTTGTTTGATTCTCTGCCCTCCCTCGAAGATCAAAGTGCTATTCAGAGTTATAGGATCAATTTGTAATCAAAAGTTTATCGAGTCTCTCTATAAGGTGTGGTTGTGCCTGGAAATCATTTGGGTGATCTTGTGTCCCGTAAATCAAGAGAGTTTTCCCTAGACTCGAAGACAGGAGGGTACCTCAAGGCCTTTAGAAATTGAGGATTGTAATCTCGACATTGGTATAATAAAAATCTGTACGAGGTGTTTGCCTTGGTGCAGGACTGGACGTAGGGTAACTCCGAACCAGTATAAAATCCGGTGTGTTATTTCCTTTTACTACCTTTTATTTACTTTCTGCATCTGTGTTTGATTCTGTGATTGTTCTGTGATTAAGTTCTGCATTTTTTTATATCATAATTTTTAAATTAGTTCATATAAGTCTTAGAATCCATTAAACACTATTCACCCCCCCTCTAGTGTTAAATTAGCCTTAAGATCCTTAATTCGCACTTCCTTTCAATTGGTATCAGAGCATAGGTTTTCATAGTTTTCATAATCTAAAACTTGAAAAGTTAAAAATGGCATTTTAGGAGATTTTATTAATACTAGTTTGAATTTATGCATTTCATCAAAGTATCATAAGTCTGCATATAGTTTTTATGAAAAATCAAGTTATCTACCGAATTGGTGTGTTATGCAGGAACATACATGTTACATGGCTTTTTAAGAATCAACAACTAATGGACAAACTGTGCAAATTGAGAAAGATAAATGGATACTTGATAGTGGCTGTTCAAGGCGTATGACTGGAAATCCCGAGATACTCAATGGCATTATATATCAAGATGGTGGATTGGTCAACTTTGGAGACAACTCAAAAGGATATGTGGTTGGCATCGGCAATGTCGGTAATTCTAAAACTCCTCTTTTTTCTGATATTTTGCTAGTTAGGAATTTAAAACATAATCTGCTTAGTATAAGTCAACTATGTGATAAAGGATTTAAAATTAAATTTGGAAAAGATAAGTGTCATATCGAAGATAATAAATATTATCTTTGATGGAATTAAGAAGAAAAACATTTACATCCTTAGTGTGAAAGTTTCAAATGATGACTTATGTCTTTTGGATAATACAAGTTGTAACAACCCGCATATTTTACGATTGTATATTTAAATATTTTATTTAAATATAGCATCGTTAGTCGGATTTAAGTCCGAAATGTCACTTTTTGCAAACAGTCGAATTAGGACTCGAGACCACTTCCATTGAGTCCAAAATGGCATTTGCGACCTTTTTGAGTATAAACATCGATATGTTTGGAGTTGAGTGAAATTTTGATATTTTCATTTAGGGCTTTGGGTTTGGGTTTCAGCCCAATAACCTAACACCCAACCCATCTAATACCCTAACTCCCACTCCACTCCTCTTTATTCCTTCATAACATTTCCTAACACTCAAGCTAAAGCAAAAATGGGGAAAGAGAAAGGAAATTAGAATTCCAAGCTCTAGATTGATTAGGAAATACAAATTCTAGCTCCAACATCAAAGAGAAGCTTAGGTAAGCATCCTCTTCTTCTTCTCCATCTCAATCTCTATCCAATTTCAGAAATTTTCTATAACCTAACTTAGGAAATATTGCTTATGATCTTAGATTGGAGCTTCTAGAGTTGAAATTGAAGAGTAGTTGATATTTCCTTTGCTTTAGAGCTTCTCATTTGTTGTTTTGGGTTGAAAAGGTGAGTTTTTGAACACACATCTATGTCTATATCTTTGATAGTTGTTAGGTAGTAATCCCTAACATCTATTCCTTGTCCATTTGCTTTTGAATTGAATTGGTTTGATGAATATTCCAATTTTTGGCGTTTTGAAGTCAAATCCTTAAAAATCCTATCTTTGATGTTTGAACACGTTTTTGGGGTGTTTCGAAGAGCCATACAAGGCTGGGTTATCGCTTGGCGTAAATCCTTAGTCTCTGTTGCTCGTCCATTCGCCTCTGGTTAGGATTTTGCCCCACTTGGGGGCTAGGCTGATAATGCTGTAGAAGATGGTTCAGTCGACTGAACCAGGAGATCGGTCGACTGAACCATGGGACAAAAAATACTCTGTACCTATATCAGTCGACTGACCTTATGGTTCAGTCGACTGACCTGGAAACCGAAAGTTTCCAGGCATAGTATCAGTCGACTGACCACCTAATTCATACGACTGATCTGCTTGTCTCAGCCCAATTTTTCTACTTTGCGTGGGTTGCCAATTTTAATCGATTTGTGTTGATCTGATTTGTTGTTATCATTTATTATCGACTTTGATGACTTCTTTTTCGGTATTTTGGGAATATCCATTTTGATGGACCCGGTATCGATTTTTATGGATTTGATTCACGTCTTCGTATGTGAATTTTTGGTGATTGATTGTTTCTACAATCATTTCTGTGATTTGTCACTTCAAAATACAAAGGTTTCTATACTAGTAGTAAATATTCAAACTCTTTCACAAAAATGATTTTAACTCTATTTGTTACCTGGAGGTTTGACCAGGCAACTAGGTCGTTCGACAATTTCAGAGCTCGTCCGGCATTCAGTGGTCGTCCGGCATTCAGTGGTCGTTCGACAATTTCAGAGCTCGTCCGGCATTCAGTGGTTGTCCGGCATACAGTGGTCGTTTGGCATTTCAGAGCTCGTCCGGCATTCAATGTTCGTCCGACATTCAGTGGTCGTTCGGCATTTCAGAGCTCGTCCGGCATTCGATGGTCGCTCGGCATTACAGCCTCGACCGGCATTCCAGGCTCGTTCGGCATTAGGGGTATCGTTCGGCATTCGAAGGTCGCTCGGCATTATAGCCTCGACCGGCATTCTTGCCTCGCTCGGCATTCCAGCCTCGACCGGCATTCCAGCCTCGTCCGGCATTCCAGGCTCGGTCGGCATTCATGCCTCGTTCGGCATTCATGCCTCGTTCAGCATATCCCCTTGAACGGTATCGGATCTCATTCGGCCTGCACATTCCACTCAACGTACTGCCTTGTTCGGCTTGAAGACATCGTTCGGCATCTGTCGCTTGGCATTTGTCGTTCGGCATTCATGGTTCGGCACACAGAAGTTACTTGCTTTGGGCTGAGGTATCTTGTCACTAGGCCCACCAGGGAAGTCCAACCCATCTTTGTCTATAAATAGAGAGGCAGGAGCACAGTGAAATGGACCTTTTTCCGAGAACACTAGGGAGACTCTGCCACTTTCAAGACTCATCCTTTTTACTTAGCAATTGCATTGAAGTAACTGGTGTACGGATTGTATCTGTAATCGATTATCAAGTAAAGCAATAAAGATTAACTTCAAAGTGGACGTAGGCAATTACGCCGAACCACTATAAATCCGGTGTTCTTATTTTCAGCATTCAGTTTAGCATATTGCTCTCTGTTCACATTTTCTTTCTTCATTTATCTCTCTACACAATCTTTCTCAACGAGGTTAGTGACCAATTTTGGTGCTAACACTTTGGTGATTTCATTGAGAATCGAATTCTCAGGCCACAAGGATCTGCTTTGAAGCTACTGGATTGAATAAATTCCCCGAAGGAGATCCGAGTCATTCATAAGGCGTCCGTTGATTCTACTCAGAGTTCCTACCAATAACTCTACAATGGGAAGACCACGTACCAGATCAGCCTCTCATAACGCGGATGCCCATGAGACCGCTAGTGTACAACAAGTGGGACCTAGCAATCAGCAAGCAAATCTGGGTGCAGGGATTGCCGCCTAGGACCAAATGCAAGTTGTCACTAGAACAGAGTTCAACGACCTGATGAGAGAGCTCATGGAAAGCAGGAGACAACTTGGAGAGCAGATGCAGGCCAACGCCAACCTTATGGCACAGCTCACTCAACAACAGCATCAGAATGCTGGGGGCAGTCCAGCTCCTTACTCTTCATCTGACAGCTCAACTTCATCTGATGAACCCCCTAGGCGTAGACGCCGCAAGACTGAAACTACGCAGGCAGGTGCTACCGATCGAACAACTGGGGATCATTTACACCTCGGAGACCGCAACCGAGCGGGAACGGGAAACTTGGGGGCTGGAGCCCAGGTGGAGGCTGGACGTCCGGCTCACCAAGATGCCAATGATGCCGAACCTCAAAACGCACGTTTGGCAGATCGCCAGCAGAGGAGGCATCAGCCTGATCAATCCCATGGGACAGACTCGAACCTTCCATCTTCCATACAAACCCCGGACCTAACAGCTATGATCAGACAGTTGATGAAAGAGAATCAGGGCTTGTCGAATGATGATTGGGGGTATCCAGGAGTCATACTTCGTTCACAAACACTGTCCTACGGGCTGAATACCCCAAGAAGTTTAGCATGCCAACTATCCCGGCTTATGAAGGAAAGACTGATCCCAGGCAGCATGTGATGAGGTACGAATGGATGATGGATTCAGCTAGAGCAAATGATGCAACCAAGTGCAGGTTCTTTCCAATAACTCTATCTGGGATCGCTACCATGTGGTTCACCCGACTTCCTCCACGGTCCGTATCCAGTTTCGAGGAGTTGGCGAAGAAATTTATAGAACAATTAAGAATACATACTACTCATCCAAAGGATGTGATGTCTCTATCAAGTGTAATCCAAGCTCCTAGGGAGTTGTTGAAGGAGTATTTGCAGAGATTCCATGTTGCGGCTACTGAAGTCAGTAATCCCAATGATCACGCAATTCTTATGGCTATGATGCGAGGTGTGGATCCGGATTCAGAGTTTGGTGATTGGCTGGCAGGAAAACCTCCAACTATGCTAGAGCGTTTTTACTCAAAGGCACATCATGTCATAAGAAGAGAGGAAGCCAGGTGGATAAGGCGAGATAAGGCATCGGGGCCTGTTTAGGAGTCCGTGAAAAGCAACATTGCTGTGAAGCAATCCGGAAACAACTCGGGGAAAGTTCGGGTCAATGTCCAGAACAAGCCCGGGCAGTCTAAAGAATCCAGAGGAAGAAATTAGGGGAAGAAAAGAGAAGCGGGGAAATAGAAGCCAAGAATTCCAACCTACAACGGGTACACCCCACTGTATGCATCTCTTGAAAATATTTACCTATCAACTTGCAATACCTTTCAGTACAGAAAGCCACGCCCAAAGGAGTCAACCGAAGAACAAAAGCGGACCGGGAAGTATTGCCGCTTTCATGAGACCTATGGGCACAATACTGAAGAGTGCAGACACCTACATGACGCTATAGAGAAGTTGATTAGGCAGAAAAAGTTACAGGAGTTTGTAAAGAATCCGCAAGAAGGTGGACAGGGAACGTCCAATCCCAGTCGTGCACCAGCTCCCCGTCACCCCGAGGAGCCTGCTCGGACTGTGGGCAGACTAGTCATAAACACGATCATCGGTGGACCTCACCCTGCAGATAAGAACTGGCAAGAAATGGAGCGGTATGCTAATTCCCCGAGGCATGCAGATTTTGAGTGTTGTTCCAATGTAGAGGATGGGACCCTGCTAAACAGCTGCGTATGATGACAGACGATATAGTATTCAGGAGCAGAGATGCTGATCGAGTGGAAGCTCCTACCATTGATCCGATGGTCATATCTGCGTCAATCGGGCCGGCTTTTGTGAAAAGAATTTTGATTGATTGTGGAAGTTCTGTCAATATCATCTTCAAGAAGGCCTATGACCAGATGAAGATGGAGACGAAGGATTTGAAGCCGTCTAAAGCTCGTATCCACGGCTTTAATGGCGCAGCGACTGATGCAGTGGGATATGTTGAGTTACCAGTTGAACTGGGACAGGGTGAGCGTAGGAGGGTCTGAATCCTACCTTTCGTAGTTTTGGATATAGATTCTCCATACAATGTGTTTTTGGGCCGACCGGCCCTGGCTGAGTTTAGGGCAACATTGGCCCCGTGGTGTTTGACTTTAAAGTTTCCGACTGACAAAGGAGTAGGTGTTGTTCATGGCGACCAGGCGACCGGTCGTGCATGTTATGTGGCTGAGCTCCGAGAGGCCCAGCGAAGGGAGAAAGGAAAGGTTGCGGACAATTCCGTCCACATTCAGAATATTGACAATTGACAAGTAATGCCCGAGCCCTGGCTCGGGCATGATTCTTGGATCTTCAGAGACATAGACCCGAGAGACGACGATGAGGAACCCAGGGAAGAAAAAGCAGCACCGGCTGAACTGACGATTGACATCTCAGTCAGCCGAGACGATCCATCGCGAGTACTGAAGATTGGATCACAACTCACCACCTCGATGACCGAAGACCTTAGTGATTTCCTCCGAGCGAATCTCGATGTTTTCGCTTGGACACATTCCGACATGTGCGGGATCTCTCCCGCTATTACGAGTCATATGTTGAACATAGACCCGAAGTACGTCCCAGTTAAGCAGAAAAGGAGAGGAATGGACCCGGAGAGGTCTGCCGCTCTCAGAGAGGAGGTGGATAAACTCAAAGCCAATGGGTTCGTCCGCGACGCCCTCTACCCTGAATGGGTATCAAACCCCGTGCTGGTGAAAAAGGCAAACGGGAAATGGAGAACTTGCGTAGATTATTCCGATTTGAACAAAGCATGCCCCAAGGACAGTTTCCCATTACCTAGAATTGATCAGTTGGTCGACTCCACTACAGGCCATGAGTTGTTATCATTCATGGATGCGTACTCGGGATACAATCAGATCCCGATGCACATTCTGGACCAAGAGCACACCAGTTTCGTCACAGATGTTGGGCTATATTGTTATGTAGTAATGCCTTTTGGATTGAAAAACGCAAGAGCGACCTATCAGCGTTTGGTGAATCGAATGTTCAAAGATCAGACTGGTAGAAAGATGGAAGTCTATGTGGATGACATGCTCGTGAAGTCACGACAGTCAAATGACCACATTCGAGACTTAGCAGAGATGTTCGACATACTCAGATATTATGGGATGAACATCAACCCTCTGAAGTGTTCCTTCGGCGTTGCGTCGGGGAAGTTTGTGGGATTCATTGTTAATGCCTGGGGAATTGAAGCTAACCCGGAAAAGATTCAAGCTATTCGAGATGTACAAGTGCCCAGAACTATAAAACAGGTACAAAGCTTGAATGGAAAGGTGGCCGTGCTAAGTCGATTTATATCCAGAGCCACAGACAAGTGCATTCCCTTCTTCTATATAATAAAAAAGGAAAGAGGAATTTCGAGTGGACATCTAACTGTGAGGAAGCGTTCCGAGATCTGGTGAGGCATTTGGAGAGTCCTCCAGTGCTGTCGAAACCAGTAGACCACGAAATGTTGTACGTATACTTGGCCGTATGCCCGCATGCTATAAGTGCGGCTTTGGTCCGCAAGGAGGACCGAGTTCAAAAGCTGGTGTATTACGTTAGTAAACGTTTAACAGGGGCAGAAAGAAATTACCCTAAAATTGATAAATTGGCCTATTGCTTGGTGATTGCATCATGTAAGCTGCGTCCATACTTTCAAGCACACTCAGCTGGTATCTATACCGATCAACCCCTGCGACAGGTACTCCAATGACCAGAAACTTCTGGAAGGATGTTAAAATGGAATATCGAATTGAGTCAGTTCGATATTACCTACCTTCCACGAAGAGCCATACAAGGACAAGCATTAGCGGATATCATCGCTGAGTTTACGGTATCAGACGAATCAGATGGTCATAGTGTCATTCCCCTCATTCAATGGAAATTGTACACCGATGGGGCATCAAATGACCGTTGTTCTAGGGCTGGTGTAGTTCTTGTAACTCCAGAAAATCGATCGATTTGTTATGCTTTGGAGCTCAATTTACCGGCTACGAATAATGAAGCAGAATATGAAGCATTGAGTGCTGGTTTAAAGCTTGTTGGAGAACTCGGGGTAAAATCAATTGAAATCTTTTGTGACTCTCGGCTGGTGGTGTACCAAGTGCGAGGAGATTACCAAGCAATGGGACAAAAGCTTGCTCCGTACCTTGCTCTGGTTCAGGAACTATTGGCGAGCTTCGAACATTATGGCATTTCGCATGTCCCTCGTGAACAGAACAAGGAAGCCGTCTCCTTGGCCAAATTCACAACCACTGGCGATGCACAACAAATGGGATTAGTTCCCGTCGAAACCTTACATGCTCCAAGCATAGATGTGATGGAAGTTGATTTTGTGTTGGAAACGGAAATCGAGAAGGAGTCGTGGATAACTCCGTTCAAACAATACCTGCTAAACGGGACTTTGCCCGAGAAAAGAAGCGAAAGGAGACATGTCATTCGCAAAGCCGCACGATATGTGATGCAGGGAGGAGTAATGTATCGAAGGGGGTTCTTGGTTCCCTTACTACGGTGCATCGCCCGTGATGAAACAAAGCGAGTCTTGGAGGAAGTTCACGAAGGAGAATGTGGCGATCATATTAGGGGGCAGACACTAGCAAAAAAGATCCTACATATACTATTGGCCAACTGTGAATCGGGATGCTGGGGACTATGTAAGAAAATGTGACAAGTGTCAAAGATACGCAAAAATCTCGAGAGCTCCACCAACGGAACTCACGCAAATGGTTAGTCCATGGCCGTTTGCAATCTGGGGAATCGACATAATCGGTTCTTTGCCTATATCCAAAGGTGGTGCAAAATACGCCATAGTTGCGGTCGACTACTTCATGAAATGGGCCGAGGCAGAGCCTCTGGCCACAATCACCTCCAAGAAGGTCATTAATTTCGTTGTACGAAACATTATATGCCGCTTTGGCCTCCCGCGAACCATCATTACAGACAACGGAACTCAATTTGAAAGTAGAGAATTCAAAGATTTCTGTTTTAAGTACGGCATTGAGAAAAATTTCGCCGCCGTTGCTCATCCAAAGGCTAATGGACAAGTTGAAGCCGTGAACAAAATAATCAAGTCCATATTGAAGAAGCGTTTGGAAAAGGCTGGAGGCAAGTGGGTAGATGAACTCCCAACAGCGCTATTGGCTTATAGAACTACACACAAGTCCGCAACTGGCCGCACTCCATTCGCGTTGGCATATGGCTCGGAAGCTATTATACCCATGGAGCTTGAAGTTCAATCACATCGGGTGACACATTATGATCCTAAGACGAATCGGGATCTCTTGTTGGAATCACTGGACTGCGTTGATGAAAAACGTAAAGAAGTTGAATTAAGGGCGGCAGCATATAGGCACCGAGTCAAGCGATATTACAACGAAAAAGTCCGCCCAAGAATCTTTGATGTGGGTGATCTCGTTTTGAAACGAGTTTTCCCGGTACCATCACGTATGAATCCCAACTGGGAAGGTCCATATGTCGTTGAACGGAAGCTTGGAGAAGGAACTTTCAAGCTAGCGACCGTTGATGGCGTGACACTACCCCGAGCATGGAATAGTGAACATTTGCGACGATATTATATTTAGCCTGTTTCTTTCATGTTTTAGGTGCAATTATTTCCCGTATGTTTTTATTTCATTGATTCTTAGTTCCCTTTTTAGCATGTAATCGGAAGATTTAGTTTGTTTTCATTAATAAAGGCTTGAAGCCATCCTTTCTATGAATTATTGATGTTTCTGAACCTTATGGTCTGGTGACAAACAACTGGAGTTGCATTATTCTACCTGACGTACGAACTCGCATAAACGACCTAAATCTCCGAGTCCCCTGAATGCGGACCGGAGTACTCTAAGTCCCCAGAGCGCGGACTAGAGTATAAACAACTTAAATCTCCGAGTCCCCTGAATGCGGACCGGAGTACTCTAAGTCCCCGGAGCGCGGACTAGAGTATAAACGACTTAAATCTCCGAGTCCCCTGAATGCGGACCGGAGTACTCTATGTCCCCGGAGCGCAGACTAGAGTATAAACGACTTGAATCTCCGAGTCCCCTGAATGCGGACTGGAATACTCTAAGTCCCCGGAGCGCGGACTAGAGTATAAACGACTTGAATCTCCGAGTCCAATTAATGCGGTCCGGAGTACTCTAAGTCCCCGGAGCGCAGACTAGAGTATAAACGACTTGAATCTCCGAGTCCCCTGAATGTGGACCGGAGTACTCTAAGTCCCCGGAGTGCGGACTAGAGTATCAAAGACTTGAATCTCCGAGTCCCTTGAATGCGGACCGGAGTACTCTAACTCCTCGGAGCGCGGACTAGAGTATAAACGACTTGAATCTCCGAGTCCCCTGAATGCGGACCGGAGTACTCTAAGTCCCCGGAGCGCGGACTAGAGTATAAACGACTTGAATCTCCGAGTCCCCTAAATGCGGACCGGAGTACTCTAAGTCCCCGGAGCGCGGACTAGAGTATAAACGACTTGAATCCCCGAGTCCCCTGAATGCGGACTGGAGTACTCTAAGTCCCCGGAGCGCGGACTAGAGTATAAATGACTTGAATCTCCGAGTCCCCTGAATGCGGACCGAAGTACTCTAAGTCCCCGGAGCGCGGACTAGAGTATAAACGACTTGAATCTCCGAGTCTCCTGAATGCGGACCGGAGTACTCTAAGTCCCCGAAGCGTGGACTAGAGCATAAACGACTTGAATCTCCGAGTCCCCTGAATGCGGACCGAAGTACTCTAAGTCCCCAGAGCCCGGACTAGAGTATAAACGACTTGAATCTCCGAGTCCCCTGAATGCGGACTGGAGTACTCTAAGTCCCCGAATCGCGGACTAGAGCATAAACGACTTGGATCACCGAGTCCCCTGAATGCGGACCGGAGTACTCTAAGTCCCCGGAGCGCAAACTAAAATATAAATGACTTGAATCTCCGAGTACCCTGAATGAGGACCGGAGTACTCTAAGTCCCCGGAGCGCGGACTAGAGTATAAACGACTTAAATCTCCAAGTCCCCTGAACGTGGATTGGAGTACTTTAAGCCCCTAGAACGCAGATTAAAAAATATTCTAAGTACCAAAAATGTGAAACAAGAGATGTCAAATTCCCAAGAATATTCAAGTAATGTGAAGGTGGATTGGGAATTTATGTAACTCACGAGAATTTGAGTTTCGTCCACAGTTATACAGAAAGCTAAAAAGCAGAGATCATTTGAAAGGCAAAGAAACTAAACTTTATTCACTAATCCAAAATGGGGTTATACAGCTACTCCTCCAAAACTCGGAGTCAAAAATCTGTCTACGTTGACTACAAAAATAAATAAGTAAAAAGTAGTTACATATCTAAGCTTACCCTCGTCGAACGGGTGCAGTAGCTACTTCTTCGGTTTCTTTAGCTTCTTGTCTTCCTTCGTTTGTTCGGACGACTCCTCCCCCACGTGCTTTCTCTTGGACGTTTTTCTCGCCAAAGAAACAGTATCAGGAGTGGGAGGAGGAATAGCCAGTGGTTTGGATCTGCCAGGAAGAATGACTTTTAGAGGCCTGTTCAATGGATCTTCAAGTTCTACTACTCGAGACTCGATCTTGACCTCAACTTTCTTCTTTTTCTCTTCCTTAAGCTGCTCCTTCGTACTCACTTTCGAAGTGTGTTCTGAGGCACCCGTGATTTCAATTTCATAACTCCCTTCAACGGGAGACGAAGTTTCAGACTTATCGTCGTCGAGCGCCCTGATCACTTGAGCATCAGGACCGAGGGTTACTCCCGCGTGAGTAGCGTCGCTCGCTTTCCCCATCTCCTCCTTGGCGTCATCGCTCCTTGGAGCCGGTTTAGGATCGGGGCGGCCTGCGTAAGAACACAAGGGACGAGCGTTAGAATACAATAACCTCTCGCCGACAGCGACGGTTCGTCGAACTTAAAGAAAAAGAGTTAAGTACCGGTTTCTTGCTGGCTTTCGACCGTCCGAGGGGTCTCGCCCTCTAAAATGGGAGATAGCACGTGAATGCCGAGACCGGGGTCTTCCGGATCATAGCCGGCGTGTTGTTTGAACAGATCAAGTACTGGCCGATTGACCGATTGTGTAGGAGAGGGAGCTGAAGGTCCAGTTCCAAACGAGCCAGCTATGTCATCTTTCTCCTTTGATGGAGGAGAGCCTTTACCAAAGAGAGCCATAGCTGCAGACAAGTCTGATGGCTCGTTCCCCCTGAGAAACTCTTTCACTAAAGCCTCCTCGTCGACCTCCTCGGTGCCCGACTCCACCTTTCTAATCTTTATTAAAGTCTCCCAAGCCTCGGCTAAAGATTCAAGGTAGCCCTCGCCTAAGAAAGTCAAGTCCCGGTGCATGAGGACACGGGCGTTGTATTCAGCTATCAGTAGGTCAAACATACACTTGATCTCCTCTCTGCCGGCCTCTGTAGCCGCCTCAAGACGAGAGTCAATCTCCGCGGAAGCTATTCTTTTGCCCTCTTCACGGGCTTCATCCTTCATTGTCCCGACCTTAGAAAGCTCATCGTCGAGCTTTGCCTTCAAGAGACGTGTAGCAACAATCTCGTTGCAGTATCGCTGGGACTCCTCTTGAGCAGCTATCATCTCTTCCTTCTCCTTAGTGAATAGCTCTTTCAACTCCTTGACCTGCAGGGCAAGTGCATCCCTTTCTTTCTGAATAGAATCTTTTTCTAAAGCCAAGGCCCCACAACGTTGGACCGCTTCGTCAATCTCCTTTTTATGAGTCATCTCTAGACGAGTGACGGCCTCGGCAGTATCTTTGGCACTTTGTTCGGCAGCCTCGAGATGGGATTTATATAAAGAGAGCTCTTCATCCTGATTTTTGATAATGTCCTTATCGAAGATAGCTTCAACTTTCAGGCGGTCGATTTCCTGTTGACGCTCGACCGAGACTTCCGAGACTTTTTCGACTAAATGAACAAACGCGTCATGTTGAACATAAACGTCGTTGTTGCAAGCGATGGCGCTCTACTTGACTTGCCCCGGAATATGATGAATTGCTGGAAGGAACTTCAGACCGTCGAAGCAGATTTTGGAAAATTTGACTTTAAGCTCAGCCAGCTTCTCCGATATCGTTGGGTCCGCTGCAGGAACAGGGGGAGGTGGCTTTGAAAGTTATGTTCTCTTACGATGTTCTCGAGATTGTCGTGTGCTTGATGAACCAGAATGTTGATCTCGGGAAACATCGGGTTGAGACCCCTTCTGCGAAGACTTTTCTCTGCCTTGCTCTGTTTGAGGAGGAAGATCGCGAGAGTATGAAGACTGGCTGTGTGATTTCTTTCGATAAGTCGACTCTCAGGGACGGTTGTCTCGGTCTCCGTAGTCGTCTCTATCCCGGCGCTTGCCGGTGCCCGAGTCCCGGCCAGAATGATGAAAAATGGATGAGCCGTGAAGACAATCAAATCCATGGGAGCGTCCCATGTCACCTGCATAAAATGAAAATGACGACAAGTTAGAAAAGATCGGGTTGATGGCGAAAATTGAAGTGTAGGGTGAAGTGCACATGTCTGTGTGTGTCCTAGTCCCCCCCCCGACGGACTAGTTTCTTTATCTTTACTAATAGGAGTTTTATCTTCCTGGACATGGGCTTGATCGCCTGCATTGCCTCTGGTGGGCGAATGAAGCTTAAGCGCCTCTGAGTTGTCGAAACCATAATTGAGCAGATCGTCAGGGATGGTAAGGTTCGACAGACCTTTCAGCGAACTTTCTAAGGGTTGAGGGGAAGGTTCTCTCTCCTCTGGAATAAGCGTGACTTTAGACGTTCCACATACTTTCTTCCTCCTCAACTTATAGGTCATTTTCTTCTTTCCCTTTGAAGGGGAAGATGACGTCTCAATATCGTGGACCTCGACCGTCGGGTCCTGAGTGGGACTAATATCTTCACCCGGTACTTCGGGCGTTTTGCCTTCTCTAATTTCTCCCTCTTCTGGCATGTCAGGGACATTACATGTCGAAGGCCCAGCCTGCCTTTTTCCCTTGCCTGAAGCAGGTCTGGATAGAGTGACGCCTGGGGGGAGGTTTATTCGGCGACCTTCCGCCAACAGCCCGAATCTCGCAAGTGACTCATTTGAAATGAGGGATTTGATGTCCCGATCTTCTGCCGGGAGAGCTCGGATAGTTGCCACTGCTTCAGAGTATCCGGAGCCTTCGGGACGTGGAGTGATACCTGAAAAAGTGGATAAAGAGTTAGAAAAGATGCGGATTCCGCCAAATTCAAGTGTTGATCTAGAAAATGAACTTACTCCCTTCCACCCATCTCCTAGCGAAGCCGGAAGGACAACGAACATAGAACCACTATTGCTTCTACTGGGCGAATTTGCTCCATGCCCCAGTCAGGATTTGGCATTTACTATATGGCTCCAGAAATATGAAAGACGGGCTATCCGACCGTCTCTTGAAGCAATAAATATAACGGATATCGCCTGGAGTCGGAAGCCTGGAGAAGACACTCATAAAGAGGAGGCGAGTTCCATATAAGAAAGCATGACTGTTCGGAGGTAGTTGTGAAGGAGCGATTTCAATATATTGCAATAAGTCACGAAGGAAGGAGTTGAAGGGTGGAACGCCGCCGACCCAGCACATGAACTTATTGCAGACTGTATACCCGGCTGGGGGCAAATGCGGAAGATCATTCCCTGAAGGAACTAACACGTCGTCGAAAGGGATTCCATGGACAGAGCATATCCGACGGAGTGTACTTTCGTTAATCTTTGAGAACTGTGAATCTGCTGGGTCGTCTAAGAAAATGGCTGCCTCCAGAGCGTCAGGAGCTAAATCGACGGATGTTGTCGCGGTGCTCGGTAAGTTTTGAGCAGGGGTAGTCGACGGATTCGAAGTATCTACAACTTCTTGTCTAGAGGATAGCCCAGGTCTGTCTGAGATCGTAGCAGAGCTAGATTTTCTAGACATCTCTAATGAAGATCGAATCCAACAAAGCACATGTTTGAACTATACTTGAAAAACAATTAACATTAGACTTAACAACGTAAGTATTCCCCCCATGTGGTGTGTGAACTAGTGTGATCATCCAAATATAAGTGTTGAGAAATTAAAAGTCGCAGAGTTGATGATATAAAGTTGAGCTTTGAATTGTCATCTTCAAAGACTGTCATCGCTGACCGTCTCCGAAAACCTACCCTATCCTGTTTTTCAATTTTGGACTCGGACATTGGCACTATATGTTAAAGGCTGTTATTTATTTTTATCAGTTTTAATTCAGGCTTATAATTGTTGAAACTGGGGAGTCATCAGTTCGGATTAGTTCGATATGCTGGTTTGTTTAAGTCCTTGTCCTTGTTTTTTGTCATATGAATAGGCATGGGAAATAAGTGAGTTCAACAAGGGTCATGTTCAAGTTGGAATGATTTCGACTATCGTTGTCTATTCATCAAAGGCCAAGACCGAGCGACACTCGAAACACACGGTCTAAATGCCGCTCGGCCTAAATGCCGCTCGGCCTAAATGCCGTTCGGCCTAAATGTCGCTTGGCATCAACCCCGCTCGGCCTAAAATGTCGTTCGGCCTAAATTTCGCTCGACATCAACCCCGCTCGGCCGAAATGTCGTCCGGCCTAGGTCCATCGTTCGGCATTCTCTGGGCAAACGTATGAGCCAGATACACCGAATTATTTACTTCCAACCTCCCTGACGTCACTCTCACGTAAATTTTACCGAATCAATCGTCTCGTACTTGATCATTCTCTGCTCAAGATGCAAGGGCCGAACGGCCGCGCTCGGTTCTTTTTCGCCCCTTAATTACCGAACTGCCTCAAATTTGACTAAAGTCATACTAAGTTCTTGCCTTAGGATATGTCCGAACCTCAACTCGTCTCCCTCATCCACACGCCTCCTACTTTCTATAGTCTATGGAAAGTTCACTAATTCGAACTTCCTAGTTTGAAAAAATGTTCAAATGAAGGATTCTTACCAAAGAGTATGGTGGGATCTTGGGGATCTATGGGCTTGAGATTGAAAGTCGTTCGGACTCAATTTAGGAAGGAAATGTAGGAAGGGCTTGATGGATTCAGGGTAGGAAGGGAAGATCAGAGAAGTGAACGAGGTTCGAGGGAGGTAAGTTACGAGTTCTTGTAGGATAACAGAGGTAAAAAGTAAAAAGAGAAGAAGAAGTGAAGTGCCGAACTTTATAGGGGGAGGAAAGGAAGTCGAAGGGGTAATGACCGGTAGAACCGGTCAAAGCGCATCCCTTGTTCGGCATTAGCTATGTCGTTCAGCATTTATATATCGTTCGGCGTCGATTATGTCGTTCGGCATGTGTATGTCGTTCGGCATCGGCATGCCGCTCGGCATACATTGCCTCAATCGGTATTCGAGAGAAAGTACTATCGAGAAGACTATGCCAAAGCTCGAAGAAAAGGCTCATGATTCAAAGCGCATCATGTTCGATCACATGACGCAATTTGGGGGGCAAGCGTTACCTGGGGGTTTGACCAGGCAACTAGGTCGTTCGACAATTTTAGAGCTCGTCCGGCATTCAGTGGTCGTCCGACATTCAGTGGTCGTTCGGCATTTCAGAGTTCGTCCGGCATTCAATGTTCGTCCAGCATTCGGTGTTCGTCTGGCATTCGGTGGTCGTTCGGCATTTCAGAGCTCGTCCGGCATTCGATGGTCGCTCGGCATTACAGCCTCGACCGGCATTCCAGGCTCGTTCGGCATTAGGGGTATCGTTCGGCATTCGAAGGTCGCTCGGCATTACAGCCTCGACCGGCATTCTTGCCTCGCTCGGCATTCCAGCCTCGTCCGGCATTCCAGGCTCGGCCGGCATTCATGCCTCGTCCGGCATTCATGCCTCGTTCGGCATCTCCCCTCGAATGGCATCGGATCTCATTCGGCCTGCACATTCAACTCAACGTACTGCCTTGTTCGACTTAAAGACATCTTTCGGCATCTATCGCTCGGCATTTGTCGTTCGGCATTCATGGTTTGGCACACAGAAGTTACTTGCTTTGGGCCAAGGTATCTTATCACTAGGCCCACCAGGGAAGTCCAACCCATCTTCGTCTATAAATAGAGAGGCAGGGGCACAGTGAAATGGACCTTTTTTTGAGAACACTGGGGAGACTCTGCCACTTTCAAGACTCGTCCTTTTTACTTAGCAATTGCATTGAAGTAACTGGTGTACGGATTGTATCTATAATCGATTATCAAGTAAAGCAATAAAGATTAACTTCAAAGTGGACGTAGGCAATTACGCCGAACCACTATAAATCCGGTGTTCTTATTTTCAGCATTCAGTTTAGCATATTGCTCTCTGTTCACATTTGCTTTCTTCATTTATCTCTCTACACAATCTTTCTCAACGAGGTTAGTGACCAATTTTGGTGCTAACACTATTTTTAATACAAAGCTCGTTTATAAAACTGTTTTCCAACCTATTAGTATATACAAACCTTTACCTCATTCGTATGAGAAATCTAATTAAACGGCTTAGCAAAACAAGTGGTATGAAACGCTTGCGTTTACTTTATCGGTTAATTCTTAGACTTGTTCGATTGAAATATTGTGACAATTTTCGAGTGGAAATCTACAATTTGTTCGTAAATATTTAAGTTAAGCCAGTGGTTATGGGACATGAAGCTAAACTCATTTATTTACTAGCTTAGTGTAATAGACACTTCTTGATGATCAATGCTGATCATTTTATGATTTAGACTAGTGATGTGCGATGTCTCTTTGTCCGCGTGGGGGACTATACCCTATTCTGTTGAGCTTCATCTCATTTTTTTATGGGCTAGCGACCCATGGTCTTTGGACCGTTCGTGGAGCATTCGGCTCGATAAGTCGGTGCATGGGGTGTATCTTTTTAGGTGCATCGATGTTCGACTAGGCATGGGGCATATCTTTTTAGGTGCGTCGATGTTCGACTATACATGGGGCGTATCTTTTTAGGTGCGTCGATGTTTGATTATGCATAGGGCGTATCTTTTTAGGTGCGTCGATGTTCGACTGTGCATGGGGCGTATCTTTTTAGGTGCGTCGATGTTCGGTTCATGGGATAGCGTCTCATTTGTGATACACGTGTTGGTGAGTTTTCATGCTCCCATTTGTGATAGGCCTTCCCCCTTTGTGATTTCTGGATTTCTAGTTGATGATTTCTAGAATTTGTGTTTCACAAATTTTGATGATAGGCATTGATGAGCTCTATCAATTATTTGTGTTTTTGGTGAATAATTTTTTAGCAAGACGGTTGTGTAGCATGACACTACACAGCCGGTTAGATAGCATAATATAATGTAATTAGTGCGATCAACAGGCCTAATCGCTGACCCAAATGGGAGAATACTGCAAAACAGTCACTACATGGCAGAGTCTTATATACAAAACAGCTTAGTACATATGTCAGGAAATAAAATAGATAAGTAATGTGGAGTGGTCAGCGGTGGTGTCCAGATTTCCCTCCAGAAGGAGCTGCGCATGTGCTGCCTGCTATTCAGTCGGCGATGAACTGGAGAATGGCAGTCTGAGCCTGAACGGAGCTGAGAAGCTGTGTCCTGATACAGATGAGAAATAGTAAATAATACGCCTGCACGTTCCCACGAAGTTAAATTTGGGCCGACTGAACACATGTGCATTTCGCTCGGCCCAAATGCACCAACTGAATATAGCCACAAAGAGATCTAAGTGCCTATTGGGGGGGTTATCCTGATAGTGCTCGAAAAATGAGGTGATTGTTGGGATGTAGCCGAGTATGTGTACAGACGATGCAACCCAAACCCTAAAGGAAAAGTCGCATTCTATGAATAGATGTTGTATGCTTTCGGTTGCGATAGAGCATAAGGCACAACTTGGGTCCACCACGATGTTGCTACGAAAGAGCCTGTCTCTGGTGTTGATGCGCCCGTGGATAAGGCACCATTGGAAGAAAGCGATGCGAGGTTGGAGATGGCATTTCCAGAGTCTGGGGAAGTTGAAGAGGCGTCTAGGGTTGTTCAGGTGAGCATAGCAGGAGGCGACGGAGAAGCCAGCTGTGGGATTCGGGGCCCAGATGAACTCATCTGGCCGGGGGTGGAATCTAATGTTTTGGAGGATGGAGGCAGCTTGGTGAAGCTCGGCTAAGGTGGCGAGGTCGAAGTAGGATGGTGGAAAGAGGTGGTCAGGGCCCGAGCTCGAAGAATCAGATGTGGTAGCAAGGACCGAAGCTGAGTGAGAAAAAAGGTTGGGAAGGATAGAAGAGAGGGGCAGCTGGCCGTGCCAGATATCCAACCAGAAGAGGCAGTTTGCCCCATTACCCAGGTTGACTTGGAAGAGTGGTTTAACACGGGGGAGGGTGGCGAGGACCCCAGACCAGAATGGGGATGGATTAAGGCTAGTGGAGCAGTGGAGGACAAGGTGCGGGTTGGAGCGGTAGTGAAGAGAGGTAATCCATGTTTTCCTAAGGAAGGTTCCGGGGGTGAGAAGCCGCCATAGCCATTTTGTGAGAAGCGCGAGGTTGAAGTAGTATAGGTTAACAATTCCAAGACCACCGTTGTCAGTATGCAGACAAGCTGTCTGCTAGTTTACGAGCTTCTTAATTCTACCTCCATTCCAAAGAAAAGAGCTTCTGGTCGAGTCTATCCTTTTGATTACCCAGGTTGGAAGCTTGTAAAGAGACATCCAGTATGAAGGGATTGCCGATAAGACTGATTTAACAAGGACGAGGCGCCCCGCTAAAGAAAGGTAATGTGCTTTCCAGGAAAGAAGTCTGTTTTCGATTTTGGTAATGAGTGGGAGCCAATCCACTCTGAGTAGTTTGGTTGGACGGAGGGGGATACCGAGGTATGAGATAGGGAAGTGCGCGATGTTGCAGTTGAGCAAATTGGAAAATGTTGGCCCAAGGTGATTGGAGTTACCAAGCATGATGATGGAGCTCTTACTGAAGTTGATGGATAGGCCTGATATGAGTTCAAAAGAGTACAGTGCTACTTTAAGGCAGTGGATGTGGTTGACTGTAGGTGATGCAAAAAGGTTAGTGTCGTCGGAGAATTAGAGGTTGGAAATGACTGGATTTGAGTTAGGGAGCTTGATGCCTTCAAAGATGTTGTTCGATATAGCTAATTTGATCATACGGTTGAACACGTTAGCAACGAGGACGAAGAGCAAGGGAGACAGTGGGTCTCCTTGTCGCAAGCCACGAGCAGACTTGATTAGGCCCCCTGTAGCACTATTGATCGCGATAGAGGACAAGCTGGAACTAAGAATACAATGGATCCAATTGCACCATTTAGAGGGGAAACCTCTATGCTTCATAAGCTCCAAAATGAATTGCCAATTAACTGTGTCAAAAGCTTTCGAGAAGTCTAATTTGAGGAGCATACCTGGCGTTGAAGTTTGGTGGCAGAAGGAGATGACTTCTTGAGTAGTCGCCACGCAGTCCATGATGTTGCGGCCAAGGATGAATGCGGATTACTCAATTCCAATGAGGGGGGCGATGACAGCTTGAAGGCGATTGGCTAGAACTTTGGTTATGATTTTGAAGGTGGTGTTCAGGAGGCTAATGGGCCGGAAGGATGGAAGGGAAGTGGCTCCTGGGGTTTTGGGGAGGAGGATGATATTAGCATAGTTAAGGCGAGCAACAGATGAGGGATCGGCTTGGAATTCGGAACACATCTCGATAATGTCATATTTAATGGTTTCCCAATAATGCTTGAAGAATAGTGGGCCGAAACCGTCTGGGCCAGGAGCTTTGTCATCCGACATGCCATTCAGCGCAGCCCAAATTTCCGCCTCTGAGAAGGGTTGGTCTAGAGGGATGGGTGAGCACTCTGGGTAGAGTAGGTTCCAGTCAATATGTGGTAGAGGGGGGTGGTGTTTACCCAAGATACTTCTATAGTAGTCGGAGAACGGTTTTAGGATGGCGGACTGATCAGAGATAGTGGTACTGTTGTGAGTGATCTCGGGGATAAAAGTGGATCTACGCCTGTCGTTTGCAAGACGGTGGAAATAGGCAGTATTCTTATCTCCATCCTCAATCCATTTCGCTTTGGATCGTTGTTTCTAGCCTATTTCCTCTTGCAATGATAGTCTGTCCAGTTCCGCTTCCAGTTCGCGCAGGCGAGATCGATCCGATTCGATAAGAGGGTTAGATTCTTCGAGTATGTTTAGGTCCAAGATCTCATCTTGAATTGCAGATATAGGCGACCGAATAGAGCCCCAAACTGACTTGGCCCAGGGTTTGATGATCTTTCGGAGAGATTGGAGTTTGGAGACTACTCTGGCGGTGGCTGAGGGGGTGTGGGAGGGCTGTGACCAGATTTCTTTGATGAAGTTGTCAAATGATGGCTCAAGGAGCCAGAGGCGCTCGAAACGAAAGGGTCGGATAGGACAAGTGAGGGAACCAGTGTTGAGTAGGAGAGGGAAATGGTCGGAGCTAATTGTGGCTAGGCCCGAGACCAAGGAAAGTGGATATAAATCATCCCAGGTCGGGTTGAAAAGGAAACGGTCCAGTTTGGCTAATGAAGGTTCTGATCTACGGTTAGACCAGGTGAATAGACGGTTACTGATGGGTGGATCTATCAGGGAGCAGAGATTAATGAAGTGATTGAAGGAGTCGGAGTCCTAGGAAAGATTGCCCAAATTTCTTTCTACTGAGGATCTGGTGGTGTTGAAATCTCCACCAACCACCCAAGGACCATTAATATGTGAGGCGAAGGTAAGACAATTCGACCATAGATCGCTTCGATCTTGAGTGTTTTGTGGGCCATAGATATTAGAGAAGAAGAAGGTCGTCCCGGTTTGTAAGTGACGGAGGGCTAAGTGTAGGGCTGCTGTGTGATAAAAAGTTTGGCAGTGGGACCACACGGATTCATTCCAGGCTGTCATAATGCCACCACTAGAGCCGATAGCATTCAGGTGGGCCCACCCAGATAGGAATGGCCTACCAATTTGTCTGAGTATGTTAGGTGATGGGTCTGATAGTTTAGATTCTTGCAGGAAAAGGATGTCGATTTTTTGTGGGGCTATTATAAGGCTAACAGAATGTCTTTTACTGGGGTCCCCCAACCCCTTGTATTCCAAGAAATTAGCTTCATTGGGAGAACGATAAGCGCTCCGATTCGAGTGCATGCATGGAGGTGTAGTGTTCTCCACGCAAACTCACGCCCATGCAACGTGCCATTTTTTTGTTTAGACTTTTATTAAGAGAGGAAAAAACTACGTGTTTAAAGAAACTACCAGGATGAGATGCTGCTTTGTCCAGTCTGGAGCTGCAGTGTACAGAAGTTGGAGTGACGAGCTGGGACCACTGACCAGTCACCGGATGGGCCGCTTGGCTATGTTCTTCAGGCAGGGGAACTGGGAACTGGTGAGGGGGAGATTGGATATCTGCTTGAGGGGCTACAGTGTGGATCTGGTGAGGGGGAGATTGGATATCTGTTAGAGGGGCAACATTGTGGGGTGGTCGAGGCGGGGATAGGGCTGCTGGTGATGCTGGGGTCTGCCGAAAAAGCGGGGTTGAGAGGTCCAAATCAGAGAACGGGTCCCACCTATGCTCCTGGACTGGCCATGGGTCCCAGCCCCTTGGACCAACCACTTCAATCGACTGATCGTTGGATTGGCGAAGTACCGGTGGGGAACCGGAGAAGAGAGGGATATAATTCATTACATCAAACCTGTCCTGAATCTAAGACTTCAATCGGGATGTGTTGTTCGAATAGGGGGAAGTCTCTCTCATAATCTACTCTGAGCAAGTGATTTTCCGGTCGCCTGTTCGGGTGCTCGTGCTCCCATTTTTCAATGTTCAACAGGTACTCCACGTTGTTCAAGGTTGTGACGAAGGAGGATGGGGAGTTGATGCCGCTAAAGAATTGCATTTGGACATATAAAAAGCGATGGTCGAGTTCCGCCCATTCGCAGTCATCTTGCACCAGGAATTTACCCACTGGCTTGACAGCTTCGGAGATGGCCTCTGAATTGAACCTCAGAAGTTCCGGCAAACCCGAAATCCGTGCTCATGACGGTGGATCCAGAGACGGAGCTGGGTGATCAAGTTCGGACCAAGGCTGAAATTGTATAACGCCTCCTGCCCAAGTGATGGTCGAGCGTTGGAGGATTTGATCTCTGATTGCGTATGTGGGACAGTAGAAAATGAAGCTAGTATCTGACAGAAGCCAAAGTGGCCAGTCTCTGTGGTGAAAGGTGGAGGAGAGTGCATGATGGAGGGAGTCGATTGACCAGGTACCACTGATGATGTTAGCAGTAAGGAGCAATGATGGGTCCGCCATAGAGATTGTTTTTGAATTCAAGCTTGTGTTATGATGTTGCATTGGGGATTGGGGCAGATTTTGTGGAGCTGGAGGGGAGAGAGAATGCATTGGGGAGCTGGAAGGTTTCATTTGAGCTACAGAGAGATGCGACTTGGGGACCCACTGGGCAGAATTGGATTTGTCTTTAGTGGGAGAGGAAGGGACGTATCTGTTTTTTCGTGCATGAGTGTGATTATTGACTTTATCGGGACAGTGGGTTTGTGGATGCCCGAAAAATCCACATTTGTAACAAATCTTAGCGTCCCTACAATTCTTCGCTAGGTGTCTCAATCCCGCACATTGAAGGCAGCGACTTTCCAATTTCAAGAAGTCAACCGTTTGACGAATGTTTTTGAAAAGCGGCATGGGGTGGCGCCGCTTGGATGGGGGATTGGGCAGGAGGGGGGAGCGTGGTGCCGAGCCCGCCACCTGGGCATAGGTTTTGGCGGTGGGGATCTCAATGCAAAGAGGTTGTTTGGGGACGGGAGTGTGCAGTGGGGCATGGGTTGGGATCGGAGGGGGAATGGAAGCGGCAGCGGAGGCATTTAGTGGAGGTGGACCTTTTAGGGCGGTGTTGTATTTACTGGGGACGAAGGAGATCGGAGGTAAGGGAGTTGGTTGGGGACGGGAGTGGGCAGGGGGAATGGAGGATGCCATTAACAATTGTTTGCTAAAAAAACTATATAAAGATTAGTTTTAAATATCTGGAAATCAATTAAATTCATTCTGATTCTTTTTGTGACGACCCTGAATTTTTGACATTGGAAATCAGAATATTTAATTGATTTTATATATCTGGAAGTTAGTTTAATTTGAAATTCAAATATCATAATGAATTTGGCAATTAAATTATTGAATTTAATATATTAAAAATTGGGTAAAATATTGAATCTTGATTTTTAAGCTGATTAAAAATATTTTCAAGGCTTAGAAATTTTATATTAATAATACTGAACGTGATAGAAGTTTTGAAATTTTATCGTTTAAATCGATATTTAAAAATAGCCTTCCGAGGCACAATCTCGGAATTCGACGAAACTAGTACCATTGGATCCATAATAATGTGTTATTATCGGATTTCATTTTTTGTAGCATTAGGAGTTGTTGTGTGATCATACGATAGGTAAACACGCTGAAATTATATCGAAATTTAATATAATAACTGGTCCAAAAAGCTATCTTCCCCATACGATCAAATTTGGACTCAAAACCTTTTCCATTGTGTTTGGAATAGGCGTATAACATTATAAACGCCTAGCGGCATGCCTCGATAGGATATCGAAATTTTGAGTTCCAAATTCGTGACGATTTAAATTTGAATTTGAATTTAAATTGAATATATATCTATACAGTCAACTTCAGCTGAAATAATTTCACGTCGTCGTTTTTCCTTCACTTCAAAATACTGTAGCTTGTTCATTTTGGCACGCAACCATTTCATCCTTATCTCCTCTTTTCTTTTTGAAAATAAAATAAAAAATAAAACGACGGAAGAAAATATTATTTTGTTCGAATAGAAGAAATCAAATTAATGGCCACCGTCCCCTTTCTCGTTCTAAAAATTTAAAACATGTCGAAGATAATGGCTGCAGTTAAATCGCGACTCTCTCTCTCGTCCCATCCACAAAATTTTCGATCGAAAACAAAATCAATTCGAGCGAACGATAATTTGTTTCGCGAGCATCTCTTTGGGGTTCGATTTTGGATGGGAAGCGTCAGGATAGGGGTGCGACGTGCTAGTCGGTCGAAGTCTGGAAGGGAGGCGAGGGGCACTCGAGCGTCGCGAGTCGAGCAGTGCTCTGATAGAGGCAGAAAGCGGTGGCCTAGGGCTGAGGTGGCATCGGTGGTCTTCGTCATCAAATTGGGGGAGGCCGGAATGGATTTTAGGGCCGGTTGTGTTTGGAGTAGTTTGGGTAATTTCCTATTTTATTAAATTTCATACATATGCACACATCTAATTCAATAAAGCAGAAAAGAAATTTTTTTTTTAACAGTAAGGCACCATTTGGTTTTACTGTTTTTCAATATAAGAAAATGTATAGGTACATTTGTATATACAGTAAAGATAATTGCTATTTTGATTTTCAGAAAAGAAATTTTTAAATGTAAATATATCTAGAAAGTATATATACATTCATGCTCTGGCTTACTGTTACTTTGGAAAATGTATTATGGTAATTAGTTTGTTTAATTAACTTATTTAATTAATTTAGTCACTAAAAATATATTTTTAAAAGAAAATTTGTTTACAGATTTAATTATTAGTTGAATTAAATCATTAGTTAAAAATTAAAACTATTAAACAGTAATTAATTTGTTTGATCTATCTGAATATTAATAAAACCTTATAATGTCTGTTACAAGGTCTATAAATCGAGAAAACAAACTGGAATGGAAATGGGATTGCAAAATAAAAGCAAAGGTGAGATCTTCTCACTCAATCGAATTTTTCGATTAAATTTAAATAGTTGAATTTAAATTCTGGATGTGTTTGGATGAATTGGATGATTTATCTATTGATGATATTAGATATAGTAGGATATATATATATATATATTTGGAGATTGATTTCCCACATTATATAGCGGATGAGACCCTATGCGCCGCATAATAGCGGATGATATTTTATAAATCCCATATACCGCGATATTCCACCTCGAAGTGGAATGGGTATTTAATTGTTGTGCTAACATCTGTGGATGCAGGGAAACGGGTTGGAGGGATCCAACTGGATTCCTCAAATTGTATGAATTTGTTTCATATGTTGTGTGATGATTTATTGATAATCTATGAATGATTATATTGATGATTGAATTTGTTGAAGGCAATAATTTAGCCGAATGTATTTTTGGTATCGTTGGATACCAGAAATAAATAAAATTGGATTTTTGAAATTAAAGTAGGAAATTTTAAGTAAATTCCTTTTGAAAGAATTGGGTGAATTTAAAAGAAGGAATTTAAAAGCATAAAGTTGATTTTGAAATCTTATCGAATTATTTTCAAAATATGGGAAAAGATATTGATAAATGGGGTTTGAATAATATTGTTTAAAAGTTGAAGAATTTATTGGAAATGGAATTTTAAATAATTTGGAAAGAATAAATGGATTTATTTAAAAGGTGATAATTTTTTTTGAAATCCAATTGATAATTGATTTGGTATTGGAAAATAAATCTTTGGAAAATCAAAATGAAAATTTATTTGGTGTTTGAAAGCGAATATTTGGAAATCGATTTGCAAATGTTTGTTATTTGGAAATATTTATACTCTATTTACTAATTTTATTAGTTTGGACTTGAAGTTTTATATGAGATATTAGTATAATATTCTCATAACTAATATTTAAGTAAGAGTTCAAAGATAGTTTTATTTTTAAATATTTCCAAGTATATCTTGGATAAGTGATTTAAATTACTTTAAAGTATTCGGACTTGGCAGATTTCCAGTGGAAAATAAATAATATCGGGAATTTTATTCCGTGAGTGAAAAGTGATTTGAAATTGGTTTTCAAAGTGATGAAGTGTGGAAAATATATATCTTGCAAAGATATTTTGAAATTTAATAATTTGGAAAAATTATTTAGATTGGGTGATTTTTGTGAATATGTCTTGATAGTAAAATATCCAACTATCAGTATAAACAATTTGGGGAAATTTATTGAGGCTTGATTGTTGTGAATGTTGTTTGATAGTTAAATAACCGACTTTCAATATTTGCCTTAGAAATGGCACTTGAATTTGTTTTTAAAACAAGCGCTCATTATTCGGTTTAGCCGGGAAAGGACCTTTGTGTCATATAACCCATTCCGAATAATGATACGACGTTATGGATTGCAAGGACTTCTTTGGAAATGTCTTCAGTTCTGTTCGAACCCAGAACAGATTTGTATGGTCGTATGTCTGACACTACACTTTGAGATATAAAGCAGATTTCTTTCAAATACATTTCTGTTTGGTGGCGGAGAATATATTCTCTTAGCTTAACACCCTTCTCTGAGACGTACGAGCTCAGAGGTTATGTAGTTGAAGGTTATCAGTGATATACTCCCAATTTGGTAGTGTGGCATGCTAAGTGTTGCTGTGTGTTGATGATCATTCGTTGATCATTTGTGATCAAAGCATGGCTATCGTGTAAAGCGTAGCTTTGTGGACGAGACCTCATCGGATCTCACACCCCGGAAATGGTCGAAACAGGAAAGATGCGGCAAGGTTATGAGGGTCGCACCCTTTAAGGTATGTCATTTCCTTCTGGAAAAAGGTGGTATCATGGTATGGAGCCCAGATGCTTTACCTGTGTGGTTGCTGCAATCTCATTTACTGTGTGGTCGTTGCTTTGTGATCGAGGGCCCTCGGATAAAGGTCTCAAACGACCAGGGGGTAGCATACTCGTGTAGTAGTTACCTGGTACAGAGGTAACCCGGCCTTGTGTTGGCAGAGAGCTAGTTAGTTCTCGGGACGTCCCTCCAGAGGCGTACCCATGTGGCATAGGAAGTTCCTTAGCCTGACCATTTGTTGGAAATCCAATTCCCAATACGAACCCAGTACAGTTTTAGTTGTAGAACCTGCTATTTAACATGGCAGCTATAGTAGGCATAGTATCATGGTACCTATGCTGGCTAAGATTTATATTATACTTTCGAAATGTTTTCCACACTAGGCACTAATGATAATATTAAAAAGATTTTGCGTATCAAGCATGTTTGACTATCATAAGGAGAAATCTCCTCCAATTCTGCGTTTGCATTGTGTGTGTGGCGGGAGGCCTTATGGTAGTTTCATTTTCCAAAAGCATTGCGGATTTCTTTTTAATACCAATAACTGTTTTTAAGATCTCACACCAGTCCCACGACTGACCTCGAGTTTATTGTTCCCTTTCTAAACTCTGGGTGCCCATAATTTTCCACACGGGCAGCTTGGAATCAGGTTATCAATTGGATCTGGATGGATTGCTATGGAGATCTGGAGGCGAGCTGGATGGCGAGACGTATCACTTATACTAGTATTATTCCGCTGTGTATACTGTTATGTGGACAAGTTTATATAACTGTCCAGTGGTGTGTGTTGTGTTGTAAACTCTGATGATGTATTGTATAAACTGATATAGTTCTTTGTTTAAAGATTATTTATTTATCTATTATATGTTGTTCCGCTGCGAATGTGAGATTCTGATATTGTTTCTGTTTCTCTTTCTTTCTTCTTCTACCTCTTCTTCTTAACCCTAATGATTCGATTTTCCAGCATTCGATAGTTCGGCAGTTGATACAATGGTTGTATTGATGTCGACTTTCGGGCGTCGAAAGCTCGAATCGTTACACTTTTTGGATGTCTGAGATGATTTGGGATATTGTATGATTTTTGTTGTTATTTGATGTATACTTGTCGTAGTATGGCATTATTGTTATCATACGTTTTTGTTATATCTCTTATCCTATCTCACTTTATATGATATTTATAGCTAGACTGATCTGTTTATTATTTTCTTCCTAAATAATACTCGGGTCAGACCGAGGTATTTCAGGTGCTCCTGCTTGACTTCTTATCAGGGTCCTTCACCTGACTTTTGGCTAACTACTTTGGCATAGTAGTTTTTGTTAGTATACATTTGAGATAGAGACTCCTTGTTGTATACTTATTCTTTTGTCTAGCACTTGTATCTATTCTTTTGTGATGTAGTGGATCTAGTTTGACCACTATTTTGATGTACACTTTTATGTGTTATATTCATATCTGTTTCTACCTTTGTGATATGAATATCTGTGACTGATTTGCGTTATGTTTATTTCTATATTTGTTTCCAAAGTCCACATAGCCACTGTGTTGTAGCTTTGAGTTTGTATTCGATATGTCAGATTTCCTCTTGAAATGAAATGTAAGATATATTATATGACATATCGGTACTCGCACAAAGCAATTACACAGATGGTCGCTCCTCAACAGCCTTATTCTTCTTGCTAGTCGACGGCATTACTCAGTAGTGTCCTTGGCTAGTGTGAGTATAGAGGTGGGGCGTCACACAAGTGACCCTTGGATTTGGCATAAAAGATTTGGTCATTTAAATTTCAAACTGTTATCTAGGCTATCAGAACTTGACTTAGTTAGAGGTCTTCCCAAGTTAAACTTTAAAGTAGATAGTATATGTGATGCTTGCTAATTAGGAAAACTTACGAAAAGTTCATTTAAACTAAAAGATATGATTTCTACTTCTAAACCTCTAGAATTACTTCATTTAGATTTATTTGGTCCATCTCAAGTTCAATCAATTAATCACAATAAATATGTTTTTGTAATTGTAGATGATTATTCTAGATATACTTCGACAATTTTTCTTAAACATAAAAGTGATGCTTTTGAATTATTTAAGAATTTTGCTAAAAGAATTCAAAATCAACTTTCTTTAAAAATAAAAACTATTCATAGTGATCACGGTGGAGAATTTGAAAATGAAAAATTTGAGAATTTCTGTAATCAAAAAGGAATTACTCATAATTTCTCTTTTCCAAGAACTCCAAAACAAAACGGAGTGGTAGAACATAAGAATAGAATGATTCAAGAGTGTGCTAGAACAATGCTTTCTGATAGTAACTTACCTAAAAACTTTTGGGCTGAAGCAGTCGCTACAGCTTGTTATATATTAAATAGGATTTTAATTAGACCATTAACTAATAAAACACATATGAATTACTTTACAATAAGAAACCCATAGTAGCTTATTTTAAAGTTTTTGGTAGTAAGTGTTTTATTCTTAATACAAAAGATAATTTAGATAAATTTGAACCTAAATCCGACAAAGGTATCTTTATCGGATATTCTAATAGAAGTAGAGCATTTAGAGTTTATAATTTACGAACTAACACTGTTGAAGAAACAATGCATGTATCTTTTGATGAAAATTTTAAAGATACTGTACAAATAGAAGATGAAGAAGATTTTGTAACTATAAATAATGAACCTAATGAAACTAATTGTGAAATCATTCAACCTAATAAAAGAATTAGGCTATTAAAAGATCATCCTGTAGAAAATATACTAGGAAATATTGAATCTATAGTTAAAACAAGAAATCAACTAAATAGTATGAGTAATGTATCTTTTATATCAACTATTGAACCTAAAAATCCAAAGGAAGCATTGTCAAGACCCGATTCTTTGACTTCCGAAAATCGACATTAATACGTTGTAACGACCCACCATTTTGGACCATTCGCATCCATTATAAGTGTATAGGTAGACACTCATGCCGGAGTTGAATTGCTCAAAATACCGCGTTGTTAATTTAAATTTGGCAAAACTGAACATATACAGTAAATAAATAATCACAGATCACAGACACAGAGTAATAAATGCAGCGGAAATAAAAGAGATAGTAGTTCATGAAGCTACTATATGAAAATATAAAATACATCAGAGTTTACAACAGAAGAGTAATACGATACATCAGATACAAATCAGAGTACATCACTGGAATCATCGAATCTCTGAAAGCTGGATAGATAGCTGGATCTCCAAGCGAAACTCCAACTCCAAAGGTGAGTCTCGAATACTGGTACACTCAGTCTGACCCGAGCGTAAAGCAAAACACAAAACACTCGAGTCAGGATTAACATTCTTATATTAATAAATCCAACTCAAGTGAAATAGCAATTGAAATACAAGTAACTCAAAGGATGTTTGGAATACCATCCTTTAAGGATCCGTTAAACTATCTACTAGGTAGTAATGTACGCTAAGTAGATAATGTCTATCAGTAATATAAAGATATCAAAATAGCGTTAAGTCATGGCCCATTCCACCCTTAACACATTTTTATTCCCAAAAGCATATACAAGACCGTAGTTTCCCCAAAACCGGAAGTCACCAGAGGGCAATCCATATACTAAAGGTACAAATCAAAATCGTAGTGGTCGCGCATAAATGGAATACAAGTATGACAAGGCACATGAGGCAATACCCAAGGTAGTGATACAACCGTTCGCCTGATCCGGACTGGTGAGAACGCAATGCCGCAGCGCCCGCAACACCGTGAAACAACACTCCCAAAATCAAGGGTGCACCAATCGACAACAAATATAAGTAGTTCGAAGAAGTGTGTCCACTTGAGGTAGCTAATCCTCCATTGGCCCGGCACAGCTCCTGTTTTAGTCATTTCCAATTTGACACAAGTGTCAAGGCTATCCATCATCGTTCTCTTTCTTCAGTCAACACGATCACCATTCCAACCACTTCATTCTGGATCATCACTCCGCGCATAGTTATTAAAGTGGTTTCGGTTCAGATAGAGAGTATATCCATTACCGATCCCGGTCTCTTTAATAACTTTCGTAATTATTACACCGATTGGTCGTTTATATATTTCAAAAACCAAATCAATTTCAATTTCAATTTCAATTCGTAAACCAACATTTCATTTGTCTTTCTACACCAATTTCCAAAATTTACGTTTCAAACTTTCAAATTACCATTTCAAAATCTTATAATACAATTTCAATTTTATTTAAAACAATTCAATATTGATTCAAGTTCGAATATAAGTTTCATTCCGAAATCATTTAAATAAATTTTATTTCACATTCAAATCAATTTAAACTCATTTATCGATTTCATTCAATATTCGTTAAGTTACTTTATCACTCAAAACAATTTCTATTCAATTTCCAATTCATTAAATCTATTTCTTAAGTTCAACTTCATTATATCAAAACTTACAAATTGAATTAAATTAAATTCGTCAAATCAAATTCTTTAACTTTCAAGTCTTACCTTAATTCCAAAATATCACATTTTCATTTCTTGTTACAGAAATTCAATTTCACTTATTTACTTTCTTAAATAATTTTCCAAAACTTAATTAATAAAGAAAACTCAATTTCAATTATTTACGAAGTAAAATCATTTATTCAAAAGTTCAACTTTCTTATTAAAGAATTCAATTCAATTTAATCATTAAATAATTTAATCTTATTTAAGTATTAAATAATTCAAAACTTAATTATTAAATAATTCCAAGGTTTAATAATTTCAAACTTAATTATAATTTCAAACTTAATTATTAAATCATTTCAAAGCTTAATAATTTCAAACTTAATTATAATTTCAAACTTAGTTATATCATTTCTCAAATTAAACATCGTACTTTCATCAATTACATTTGTTAATATTTTGTTTCGTATTATTAAATATTAACACTTTCCTTTCATCAAAATTCGAATTTCCACTTCATTTCAAAACCATATTATTTATTCAAATAAAATCTTCGTTTTATTTTTAAATCCAATTATTGACCAATCGGGTTTTATATTTAATTTTCTATCCTAGGTCAAAGTTCAATTTGGGTATTTATCATTTCAACCCGATTCCAATTCAATTCAAAAATCAAAGCATAACAAAGGGAACTTGCAGTGTGATAACTGGGATGGTGTCAAAGTAAATAAACAAGCAATAACAACAATCAATATCAATCCAATAATCAATTCAAATAATCCCGAAATAACCGTATTAATTCGCATTGTTATTTGTGCGAATTTGTGACGACCCGACCTCCTACGCCCAGGAAGACGTATCGTTTTGAAGAAAAGAAAGAGGTGAGAAAGTAGAAAGAAAGAGAAGAAGAAGAAACAACATCAGAATCTCAACAGCGGAACGAATAAAATATAATATCACATAAGAGAATACATAATATCATATACATCAGAGTTACACAGATAATACAACACATACTAGACAGTTATAAACACCTGTCTAGTTAATACAACTCGATACATCTCAATACAATACAGAGATACTGTAACAACCCGCATATCTATCAATTCTATATTTAAATATTTTATTTAAATATTTTATCGTTAGTCGGATGTTAGTCCGAAAAGCTACTTTTTGCATACGGTCAAATTAGGACTCGAGACCACCCCCATTGAGTTCAAAATGACATTTGCGATCTTTTTGAGTGTAAACTTCGATATGTTTGGAGATAGTGAAATTTTCGTCACTTTTCCCGCTTGAGACTTTGGTTTGGACTGCACCTTCTTAACTCAGCCCAACCCCCTCTTCTCTTCATCACTTCATCAAATACTTCAAGCTTCTTCAAAAATGGTGGAGGGAAAGAGAAATTAAAACTCCCAACTCAAATTCTATTGCAAATCCGAGATTCAACATCAAATTCAAGTAGAAGATTGTAGATTCAAGCTTTGGATTGCTTCCCCTTGCTTTCAATCTTCATCTTCATCAATTTCGTGGAAAAGGTGAGATTTTTGATCTCACATCTTGCCTATATCTATCTTGGACTGTTGGGAATGATCCCCTATTGTATTTGCATCAACATTTGCATTTGGTTTGGATTGGATTGGCGAAAAACTTCAATTTTCAGCGTTTTGGTGATTTTTCTGGCCTTAAGTCGTTTCTGGCCTTCGCTGAGTCGTCCACGAGTTAAGCCTAAGTCGTGAGTCGTTCACGAGTTAAGGGCTTAAGTCGCGCGCGTGCATTTCTGTTCGCCTGGCTTGAGTCGTTCACGAGTTAACTCCTCGAGTCGTTCACGAGTTAAAGTGTTAAGTCGTTCAGGGGCTAAAGGTATAAGTCGTTCAGGAGTTAAAGGCCTTAAGTCGTAGGTCGTTTTGCAGTTAGCTCGCTCGCCCTGGCCTTAAGTCGTAGGTCGTCCTCGACCTAACTCCACTAGGTCGTTCCAGCCTTAGCCCGTAGCTCGAATTGGAGCTTAAGTCGTAAGTCGTTCGTTCCACTAAGTCGTTCAAGGCTTAGGTCGTTAAGACATTCGTTTCCTAACTCGTAGCTCGTATTCAAAGCTTAAGTCTTTAGGTCGCGTGCCTTGCTAACTCGTTAGGTCGTATGCCCAGTTAAGTCGTATGACCTTAAGTCGTAGGTCGTTTCTGCCTTCGCTAGGTCGTTCGCGAGTTACTAGCTTGAGTCGTTCAGGAGCTAATGGCATAAGTCGTTAAGTCGTTAAAGGCTTAAGTCGTAAGTCGTTCGCGAGTTAGTACTTGGTCGTTTGACCTGTTTTTCCCCTAGGTCGTTCGACCTGTTCTTCTGCTAAGTCGCGTGGCATTCTCCACTTAGGTCGTATGACCTTATCCCTTAAGTCGTAAGTCGCTTGCCTCCCTTAAGTCGTAAGTCGTTCGCGAGTTAGTACTTGGTCGTTTGACCTATTTTTCCCCTAGGTCGTTCGCGAGTTAGTACTTGGTCATTTGACCGGTTTGGCTTCTCGAGACCGCTTGCCTTCACTAGGTCGTACCGTGACGGGGCGCTGCCCCGCACCCCGCCGTGGGCGCTGCCCCCTGGACCCCCGCGACCTTACCGGGCAGGTCGAACCCCGTATTACTCTGCGTAGGCAATCTTATCTGACAAAGCATTTATCAGAATTTCTACTTTGATGGTTTTGGGATTGACTTCATTGGACTTTACTCACGTCTTCGAACGTGAATTGATTTGTTTCTACAATCGTTTCATGACTTGTCACTTTAAAGATATATGAAGGTTTCAATACTAATAGTAAATATCAACACTCTTTCATCAAAGCGATTTCAACACTATTTTAAATATCAAAAGTTCGTTTTCTCAAACCGATTTTCAATCTACTAGTATATACAAGCCTTTACTTCACTCGAATGAGAAATCGACTTAAACGACTTAGTAAAACGAGTGGTATGAAACGCTTGCGTTCACTTCGTCGGTTAGCTCTTGGACTTGTTCGATTGAACCCTTTTGTGACAATTTCCTAGTGAAGATCTACAGTTTGTTCGTAAATATTTAAGTTAAGCAAGTGGTTATGGGACATGAAGCTAAACTCATATATTTACTAGCTTAGTGTGATTGACACTTCTTTATGATCGATGATGATCATTTTATGGTTTAGACTAGCAATGTGCGATGTCTCTTCGTCCGTGTGTCGGACTTGCCTTCGGGCCATCCGTGTGTTCGGAAAATTTAAATGGATAGCTTCCATGAGATAACTTCTCGTCCGTGTGTCGGACTTCCCCCTTTTAGTGATTTCTGGATTTCGTGTGTTGATTTCTGGGATTTGTTCTGGATTTCGTGTGTTGATTTCTAGATTTAGTGCTTCACCAACTTTTGTGATTTTCACTGATATGATATCAGGTTTTTGTGTATTGGTGAATTCGTGTGTCATTACCTTTCTATGTGTTTGGATCTTTGAGAAGATTCTTGTGACATTGATTAATCCCTTGTTGATTATCATTTACATACTTATAGTAGTATGCCATCATGGTTATTATATGTTTATGCCATACCCCTTATCCTATATCATGTCATCTGATATTTATAGTTAGACTGATCCGTTTATTATTTTCTTATAAATAATACTCGGGTCAGACCGAGATGTTACAGGTGCTTCTGCTTGACTTCTCTTCCGGATTACTCTGACTTTTGGCTAACTACTTAGATTAGTAGTTTTTGGATGTACACCTTTGAGATATAGACTCTATGTTGTGTACTTATTCTTTTGTATAGCACGTGATGCTATTCTTTTGTATTATCGTGGATCTTTCTGACCACTACTCTGATGTACACTTTTATGTGTTATATATATTTATTCATATCTTCTTCCGCCTTTGTGATATGGATGTCTGTGACTGATTGTCGTTATGATTACTTCTATGTTTGTTTCCGAAGATTATATATAGCCACCGTGTGATAGCTTTGTGTTTGTATCGGTATGTCGGATTTCCTCCTTAAAAGATATGCATTCTATTCTATCTGACGTATCGATGCTCGCACAAAGAAGTTACATGGATGGTCGCTCCTCCACAGCCTTATTCTCCGCGCTAATTGACAGCACTACATCGTAGTGTTCTTGGTTAGCGTGGGTATAGAGGTGGGGCGTCACAGCTTGGTATCAGAGCCAAACTTCGGAACAATGTAGAATAACTTAACAAGGATCATCGTCCTAAGTCCACCTTAGGAGTTGTGTTTCAGGATTTAGTTCGAGTCTTCGAACCGACTTATCCTGTTTTCTTTATGATTCCTTATTTCATCATTCAAGATTGCTTGATGTTCATTGGTGAATAACCTTCTTCTTTCTCTTCTTTCTTTGAAAAGGAGGAGGATGTCAAGACCAGGCCGTCCTAGAGCTGGAACATCTGCTGCTGCTCCTCGAGATGGAGTTTTTATGACAACTCAACAGCTTCTTGAATTAGTGACGAATGCACAAGCAGCTGGAGCTAACCCGGAACCTACTCACCCAAAGTCGGGATTTGCACGGTTGTGCAGCGATTACACCAATTTGGGTGGGAAGCCCTTCAAAGGTTCCGAACCTATTATCGAGGTTCAAGCTTGGCTAAAATCATGTGATCGAATCTTCTCTCGCATGAACCTTGTCGATCTGCACCGTGTTCAAGTGGCTTCTAGTATGCTCCAAGAGAGAGCATTGGATTGGTATGAACTCCTTACATCCGAAATTAATGAAGCGGACCTCACCTGGGAGCACTTCCGGGAACGCTTCGAATCGAAATTCGTACCCGAGGCTGAAAAGGTAACTTTGGCTCGGCGATTTATTGACCTTGTTCAAGGTCAGGCTTCTGTGGCGGACTACGTCGCATCATTCGAATCCCTTTCCAAATATGGGGTCGAATATATAAATACTCCACTAAAGAAGAACCAGAGGTTCGTTTACGGCTTAAACAAAAGCCTCAAGAAGCCACTACTTTTGAAGTTAGAAGTTTCTTTCGACCAAATTGTAGATATCGCTCTTCGCCTTGAAGAGGCTGATAGAGAAAGTGATGTTGAAGTAGTAGCTTCCAAACCCAGCTTTAACAACAAAAAGAGGCCCAACAAATTTAAAGGTCCTTACCCCAACAAGAAGGGCAAGGAAGCAACTCCTGCTGCTAAGACTTTTTCCTCTGGTGATGGGAAGTGCTATAACTGTGGTGTTAGGGGACATTTTTCGGACAAGTGTCCAAAGCCCCGCTCTTGCCGCTACTGTAAAAGTACAGATCATTTTATGCACCAATGCAAAAGGCTTCAACAGAAGGAGGGAAAGCTTAATGTGGCTCAAGCCCCTGGTAACACATCTCGCCGTCAAGGTATGTCTCATTCTGTCCTTGATGGCATTATATTATTTCATGATCAACCTATTAGAGTTCTCTTTGATACGGGTGCATCCCATTCTTTTATATCAAAGGAACTTGTCGATACCTTTTCTTTAAGTGTTACTGCTTTAATGACTTCATTAAGAATTGCGAATCCGGTTGGTGGATCCGCAACTCTTAGTTTACTCTGTAAAGACGTAGAGATTATTTTGTGTGATTTTTCTTTCCTAGCCGATTTGCATGTCATGCGTTACTTAGGCTTTGGAATGATTTTGGGTATGGATTGGCTTACTCGTTATGAAGCTCATATCCTATGTCCTGAGCGGACTATTTATCTCTGTCATCCGCAATCTGTTAATCAGATTTCTATTATTCTTAAAGATTCAGATTCTGCTTTAGTTGCATCATTATATTCTTTAAATCCTCGTGATGATGACAATGATGATGAGGAGGATGTCATTTCTCGTATTCGCATCGTTTGTGAATTTTCCGACATTTTTGAGCCCGTTTTAGGATTACCACCTAAACGAGCAATTGAGTTCAAAATTAATCTTTTACCTGGAGCTCAACCTATTACCCGTCCTCCTTATCGCATGTCTAATAAGGAGAACGAAGAGATGCGCAAACAACTATCCGAGTTGGAGACGAAGCAACTTATTCGCTCTAGTTCCTCGCCTTGGGGAGCTTCAGCTATTTTCGTAAGTAAGTCCGATGGTACACTTAGGCTTTGCGTCGACTACCGCAAGCTTAATGATCTTACTATTAAGAATAAATATCCATTGCCTCGGATTGATGATCTGTTTGATCAACTTACTGGTGCTAGAGTCTTTTCACAATTGGACTTGGCTACCGGTTTCCATCAGCTTCGTATTGCAGAGGATAGTATTCCTTTGACTTCGTTCCGTACGCGTTATGGATCTTATGAATGGCTAGTTATGCCATTTGGTTTAACGAATGCTCCGGCTTATTTCGTTGACCTTATGAATAGAGTTTTCAAAGATTTTCTCGATCGGTTTGTTCTCATCTTTATTGATGATATTCTTGTGTATTCTAAAACCGAGGAGGAACACGAAAAGCACCTTCGAATTGTATTGGAAACTCTTAGGAGTAATCAACTAAAAGCAAAATTTTCTAAATGCCATTTTTGGCAATCTAGTGTGAGGTTTCTCGGTCATATTATTTCCGAATCCGGAATATCAGTGGATCCTTCAAAGATTGAAGCGATTCAAAATTGGAAGAGACCGGAGAGCGTGACTGAAATCCGTAGCTTTCTCGGATTGGCTGGTTATTACCGCCGTTTTATTAAAGACTTTTCTAAGATTGCCGTTCCTCTTACTGGCTTAACAAAGAAAGGTGTTAAATACATTTGGTCGGACAAATGTGAAACTTCTTTTCAGAAATTAAAAGAACTCCTTTCAGATGCTCCTATTCTTATTATTCCCGAAGGGAATCAAGACTTTGTCGTTTATACCGATGCTAGTCGCGTTGGTTTGGGTGCCGTTCTTATGCAAAAAGAACGTGTTATTGCTTATGCTTCTAGGCAACTGAAGCCGGCTGAGACTAGATATGCCACACACGATTTAGAACTCGCGGCTATCGTTTTCGCCCTTCGAATTTGGCGACATTATCTTTTGGGAGAAAAGTTTATTCTTTATACTGATCATAAGTCTTTGAAATATTTGTTTTCTCAAAAGGAACTTAATTTACGTCAACAACGTTGGCTCGAATTTCTTGCCTCTTATGATCTTGACATTCTTTATACTCCCGGAAAGGGGAATCGAGTTGCCGACGCACTTAGTCGAAAATAACAAGCGGTTGTTTCCATGATGATATCTGAATGGAACGATCTCGAACTTTTATCCACTTGTGAAATTCGAGATCGCGTTTCCGAATTGTGTTCATCTCTTGTTTTATGTAGCCTTGAGGCTCGTCCTTCTTTATTAGACCGCATTCTTGAAGCTCAACAGCTAGATCCTGAATTGGCTTTGCTTGGCCAAAATCTTAAGGATAAAACCGATATTGAAGGTTTGAAAGACTTTGATATCGACTTTCGTGGCGGCATTCGAAAATTTGGTAGACTTATCGTACCAAATATTAGTGATCTTCGTAAAGACATTCTAGAAGATTCTCATCGTTCCAAGTATTCCATTCATCCCGGTAGCAGTAAAATGTACGCTGATATGAAGCGACTTTATTATTGGGAGGGAATGAAATCTGATATCGCTAACTTTGTTAAGTGTTGCATGACTTGCCAACTTGTTAAGGCTGAACATCAAAGGCCCGGTGGGCTATTGCAACCATTGGAAATTCCAGTATGGAAGTGGGATCAAATTTCCATGGATTTTATTGATGGCCTTCCCCGTTCTCGTTCGTGACATAATAGCTTATGGGTGATTGTTGATAGACTTACTAAATCTGCCCATTTTATTCCTGTTCGGTCGAACCGAACCGTTCCTCTTCTGGCCAAACTTTTTATTAAAGAAATTGTTAAACTGCATGGAGTTCCTTCTTCCATTGTTAGTGATCGGGATCCATTGTTTACTAGTGGGTTCTGGAAGAGTCTTCAAAAAGCTTTGGGAACGAAGCTTAATTTTAGCACCGCTTATCACCCCCAGTCCGATGGACAAACTGAGCGTGTGAATCAAACACTTGAAGATCTTCTTCGTGCTTGTGTTCTTGACTTTGGTGGAAGTTGGGAAGATCATATTTCACTTGTTGAGTTTTCCTATAATAACAGCTTCCAATCTAGTATTGGTATGGCTCCTTTTGAGGCACTCTATGGAAGGCCATGCCGATCTCCTTCTTGTTGGCTTGAGGCCGGTGAGAAACTGGTTTTAGGACCAGACTTTATTCGAGATTCCACAGAAAAGATTGAACTTATTCGACATAGGATGAAAGAAGCCCAGAGTAGACAAAAATCCTATGCCGATAACCGAAGAAGGAAATTAGAATTTTCTGTTGGTGATCTTGTATTTATTCGTGTTTCACCAATGAAGGGTGTTGTACGTTTCAGTCGATCGGGAAAGTTAGCGCCTCGATATATTGGGCCATTTCCTATCACCGAACGTATTGGTTCCATGGCTTATCGCCTTTCATTACCGGCTCAGTTTTCTGCTATGCATGACGTGTTTCACGTTTCTCAATTACGGAAGTGCCTTCGGGATTCCGATTCTACTCTTGAGCCCGGTGTTGTGGAAGAGATTGAAGTTTCACCTAATTTAACTTATGAGCAGCATCCTGTTCGAATTATTGCTTCGGAGACCAAACGACTTCGAAATAAAGATGTTCCGCTTGTTAAAGTTCAATGGTCCTCAAATCCTAAGGATTGCTCTTGGGAAACTAGAGAATTCATCGAGCGTACACATCCGGAATTGCTTTCTCCTGCTCTTTAAGGTAAACTTCTTAATTCCAATTTCTTTTTGTGTTAATATGCTTTTATGGTTGTTACTTTTTATTTCCACCATATATATATTGCGAGGACGCAATTTCTTTAAGGAGGGGAGTCTGTAACAACCCGCATATCTATCAATTCTATATTTAAATATTTTATTTAAATATTTTATCGTTAGTCGGATGTTAGTCCGAAAAGCTACTTTTTGCATACGGTCAAATTAGGACTCGAGACCACCCCCATTGAGTTCAAAATGACGTTTGCGATCTTTTTGAGTGTAAACTTCGATATGTTTGGAGATAGTGAAATTTTCGTCACTTTTCCCGCTTGAGACTTTGGTTTGGACTGCACCTTCTTAACTCAGCCCAACCCCCTCTTCTCTTCATCACTTCATCAAATACTTCAAGCTTCTTCAAAAATGGTGGAGGGAAAGAGAAATTAAAACTCCCAACTCAAATTCTATTGCAAATCCGAGATTCAACATCAAATTCAAGTAGAAGATTGTAGATTCAAGCTTTGGATTGCTTCCCCTTGCTTTCAATCTTCATCTTCATCAATTTCGTGGAAAAGGTGAGATTTTTGATCTCACATCTTGCCTATATCTATCTTGGACTGTTGGGAATGATCCCCTATTGTATTTGCATCAACATTTGCATTTGGTTTGGATTGGATTGGCGAAAAACTTCAATTTTCAGCGTTTTGGTGATTTTTCTGGCCTTAAGTCGTTTCTGGCCTTCGCTGAGTCGTCCACGAGTTAAGCCTAAGTCGTGAGTCGTTCACGAGTTAAGGGCTTAAGTCGCGCGCGTGCATTTCTGTTCGCCTGGCTTGAGTCGTTCACGAGTTAACTCCTCGAGTCGTTCACGAGTTAAAGTGTTAAGTCGTTCAGGGGCTAAAGGTATAAGTCGTTCAGGAGTTAAAGGCCTTAAGTCGTAGGTCGTTTTGCAGTTAGCTCGCTCGCCCTGGCCTTAAGTCGTAGGTCGTCCTCGACCTAACTCCACTAGGTCGTTCCAGCCTTAGCCCGTAGCTCGAATTGGAGCTTAAGTCGTAAGTCGTTCGTTCCACTAAGTCGTTCAAGGCTTAGGTCGTTAAGACATTCGTTTCCTAACTCGTAGCTCGTATTCAAAGCTTAAGTCTTTAGGTCGCGTGCCTTGCTAACTCGTTAGGTCGTATGCCCAGTTAAGTCGTATGACCTTAAGTCGTAGGTCGTTTCTGCCTTCGCTAGGTCGTTCGCGAGTTACTAGCTTGAGTCGTTCAGGAGCTAATGGCATAAGTCGTTAAGTCGTTAAAGGCTTAAGTCGTAAGTCGTTCGCGAGTTAGTACTTGGTCGTTTGACCTGTTTTTCCCCTAGGTCGTTCGACCTGTTCTTCTGCTAAGTCGCGTGGCATTCTCCACTTAGGTCGTATGACCTTATCCCTTAAGTCGTAAGTCGCTTGCCTCCCTTAAGTCGTAAGTCGTTCGCGAGTTAGTACTTGGTCGTTTGACCTATTTTTCCCCTAGGTCGTTCGCGAGTTAGTACTTGGTCATTTGACCGGTTTGGCTTCTCGAGACCGCTTGCCTTCACTAGGTCGTACCGTGACGGGGCGCTGCCCCGCACCCCGCCGTGGGCGCTGCCCCCTGGACCCCCGCGACCTTACCGGGCAGGTCGAACCCCGTATTACTCTGCGTAGGCAATCTTATCTGACAAAGCATTTATCAGAATTTCTACTTTGATGGTTTTGGGATTGACTTCATTGGACTTTACTCACGTCTTCGAACGTGAATTGATTTGTTTCTACAATCGTTTCATGACTTGTCACTTTAAAGATATATGAAGGTTTCAATACTAATAGTAAATATCAACACTCTTTCATCAAAGCGATTTCAACACTATTTTAAATATCAAAAGTTCGTTTTCTCAAACCGATTTTCAATCTACTAGTATATACAAGCCTTTACTTCACTCGAATGAGAAATCGACTTAAACGACTTAGTAAAACGAGTGGTATGAAACGCTTGCGTTCACTTCGTCGGTTAGCTCTTGGACTTGTTCGATTGAACCCTTTTGTGACAATTTCCTAGTGAAGATCTACAGTTTGTTCGTAAATATTTAAGTTAAGCAAGTGGTTATGGGACATGAAGCTAAACTCATATATTTACTAGCTTAGTGTGATTGACACTTCTTTATGATCGATGATGATCATTTTATGGTTTAGACTAGCAATGTGCGATGTCTCTTCGTCCGTGTGTCGGACTTGCCTTCGGGCCATCCGTGTGTTCGGAAAATTTAAATGGATAGCTTCCATGAGATAACTTCTCGTCCGTGTGTCGGACTTCCCCCTTTTAGTGATTTCTGGATTTCGTGTGTTGATTTCTGGGATTTGTTCTGGATTTCGTGTGTTGATTTCTAGATTTAGTGCTTCACCAACTTTTGTGATTTTCACTGATATGATATCAGGTTTTTGTGTATTGGTGAATTCGTGTGTCATTACCTTTCTATGTGTTTGGATCTTTGAGAAGATTCTTGTGACATTGATTAATCCCTTGTTGATTATCATTTACATACTTATAGTAGTATGCCATCATGGTTATTATATGTTTATGCCATACCCCTTATCCTATATCATGTCATCTGATATTTATAGTTAGACTGATCCGTTTATTATTTTCTTATAAATAATACTCGGGTCAGACCGAGATGTTACAGGTGCTTCTGCTTGACTTCTCTTCCGGATTACTCTGACTTTTGGCTAACTACTTAGATTAGTAGTTTTTGGATGTACACCTTTGAGATATAGACTCTATGTTGTGTACTTATTCTTTTGTATAGCACGTGATGCTATTCTTTTGTATTATCGTGGATCTTTCTGACCACTACTCTGATGTACACTTTTATGTGTTATATATATTTATTCATATCTTCTTCCGCCTTTGTGATATGGATGTCTGTGACTGATTGTCGTTATGATTACTTCTATGTTTGTTTCCGAAGATTATATATAGCCACCGTGTGATAGCTTTGTGTTTGTATCGGTATGTCGGATTTCCTCCTTAAAAGATATGCATTCTATTCTATCTGACGTATCGATGCTCGCACAAAGAAGTTACATGGATGGTCGCTCCTCCACAGCCTTATTCTCCGCGCTAATTGACAGCACTACATCGTAGTGTTCTTGGTTAGCGTGGGTATAGAGGTGGGGCGTCACAGATACAACACAGCGGAAATACAGATAAACACTAACTCAGCGGAATCACTATATATCTATACGCTGAAGCCTCCTGCTCCATTGCTTCTCCAGACGTTCGTCAAAGCTAACCTGAATCCCTTGGCTACCCGTAAAAATTTGGGTACCCGAGAGTTTATGAAAAACAGAAATAAACTTCGGGTCAGACATGGGTCTGGTATGAGTAACAGGGTTAAAGTTGTTTAACTTTGAAAATCAGTTGAAAACAAAGGTATCACGTAAGACTTCCCACAAATAAACACGGGTAAGTTTTTACCTTACGCTAACCAAAACATTTGATAGAAAATTCAGTGATATTATAATAGTGTCTAGGGTTTTCAAGTAAATAGAAAATAGCTGAAATTGTTACATCTATTAAATTCCAGCATACTAGCCACAAAGTGGGTAATACAATCAAAACCATAGGGTCTCGTAGGGAAAATGGGTTTCCAACAATGGCAGGGCTACTGGGGTACCGCCCGTCACAGTACCTGGCCTAGATCAGCGTACCGAGGAGTACGCCCGCTCCCCTGCAACACAAGGCCGAAACCATTCCTTACTGAACAGTTCCGAACGAAACAACCCCGGCAGTTGGAGCTCAAAACTGCCCACTAAATCGAAATAAAAGGGACATCTAGACAGGGGTATATCTCGCTCTCAAGTGGGGGCTACCCACGAAGCCTTGCTGCACCTCCCCTGTTTTAGCCATTCCCGGTTGATGAGGCTTGAGGTCACGATTACCTTATCAAAATTCATCACTTAGAATGCTCATCGTCCGCCTGACGATGTTCTGAAAGCATTCAATCCATACAAGTTCGTTCCGGGTTCGAACGAAACCGAAGGCATTATCTCGTTACACTCGTATTGGAATCACCCTCAGAGTTAACGACAATAACCCTTGCATTCTAAATCACCATCTCGAATCTATAAGTACTATCTCCGTCAAACTCATTACGGAATCACCCACAGAGTTATACTGACGAATAGTTCTTATACCTCGAGTCTTCACTTGCTCCACTTGGATTTCACGACCTAACGTTATTTTGGATCGATGTGGTATTCGGGTCTCCAGACCTGGAATCCCGGTATACGGAAACCCGATCCCGGTCTCATCGAAATCCAAACCGTGTCTTTTAAGGCCAAATTATTTTAAAGTTAAAACAATTCAATTTATTATCTATATCAACACAGATAGATAAAACACAATATAACAATGGATAATGACATCATCATCATAAACAGATAATCCATATTATCTACTCAACAGATAATCAATATCATCATACTTAACCAAGCATCCATAACTCAATAGATATATATATCTGAGATCACAGTCAATCATGGAAATCAATATCATCCATACAATACATAAGCAATGATTCATAAACACATCATTTATAATTAATTTAAAATGAATTAAATTAATTACTTATCTCTAATTAATTTAAAGTAAATTAAATTAATTACTTCATCCTATAAATCTTGCTTACTTAACCATTGATTAATTACAAATCAATTAATTAACCATTCTCTAGATTTCCATCTTAATTAATCATCCTGGATTAATTACCTTTTAATTACATTCAAGTAATTATCCTTTAATCAATTTCACACATTAATTATCCTTACTAAAAACAGTAATTAACCTTTAATTACTCTATTTACTAATTAACCATAATTAATTATATTTATCCATAATTAATTACAATTAATTAATTACTCAAATCACTTATTATCGATTAATTATCTTAAATTACATCATTATTAATATAAGTTAATGATCCCTATTTTAATTAATTATTCCTTTAATTAATTATCTCAATTAATCCTTTACTCAATTTCACCAAGTAATTTAATTCAAATTACTTTCATACTTAAATCTTCTTCAATTAATTACATACAGTAATTACCAATAATTACTTCACTAATTAATTATATTTCATTTATTACCTTCAAGCAAATACTTATTAATCATTCTACGATTAATTTAAATTAATTAAACTTACTTAATTATCTTAAACAAATCAAATTAATCTCAATTTATTTCAATGAGTAAATAATTCCTCAATTACTTTTATTAAGTAATTATACTTAAACTATTCACCGGTGATTATCATCAAATTAATTAATTTAATTAATTATTTAAAATTTAACCACATTAATTAATTTTTAAAAATCTTGGTAAATGCACTTCATTAACTATCCTTTAATTCCTTCATTAAGTAATTAATTTAGATTAACTCTTGTTAATCACAAATATATTTATCTTTAATTATCCATTAATTAAAGTCTAAATTTTAATTAGTTAATTATATTTGATTAACTTAACCACTTAATTAAAAATTTCTTTAATCATTAATTAAATTTTAGATAAAACATTTCTTAATCATGACTAATTTGTCATTGACAATACATTTGGAAATAAATTTACTTTTGAACTTGTTTTAAGTTTCATTTTAAATATGAAATTCAAAGTGAATATAATTTAAACTTAAACAAAGTTTAAATAATTTAAAAATCTTCCTTTAAAATTATATGGAAGAGATACTTGACTTATAAAAGTAATTTATAAATGTTACACCAAACTCATTTTTAAGTTTGAACAAAATTTTCACTTAACATTCCAAGTTGTTTAAATCCTTTAAATTTAAACTTCTTTTAAATTTTAAAAACTGAAATTTCAAACTAAATCTTTTAATTTCCAGATCTGAATTCATCTTTAAAACTTACTCACATTTATAAAATTTCAGTTTAAAACATGTCAACCTACTTCTATTTAAAAGAGTTAGTGATTCAAACTTAAACTAATTTTTTTTTTCCTTTCTTTTTCAAAACTGAGACTATAAATTTAAACTGAATTCAAAGGTTCGAACTTGAATTTAAAAACTGGGTTTAAACCTTCTTTACATTCGAAAACTCCAGGGTTTAAAAATTTAAAACTAGTATCCAGGTTTCTGGTAAAATTTGGAAATACAAAACACCCAAAAGACACTCAACTAGCTTCGAGTCCTCCCCTTCCTTCCTTCGTGTCAAAACTCGAATTTACTCGAGTGTTTCTCGAGTTCAACCCTGCAACTCAAAATAACAACTGATACTCCAATATCCTCGTGCACCTGCACAAACACTGCCGCCACCTCAGATCATCCACGATGATCTTCTCCAAACAACGCTCACCCTCACATCTGAACGCGATCAACAGATCTTCATTCCCAAGCTCGAATCGAATTCGAGTGCAAAGTCAGAACCTGGAACAATACATCTCGAACACCACAAACCCTGTTCATCGACCCATACTCGATGCTCCGACCACCGACTGCTTCACAACTCTGGCTGGGGACTCGTCTACCAACCCTCTACCATCGCTCAAAATCGCAAAGCACTCGATCAAACCCAGAGTGTGAACGAACGAAAACTTAGCCTTGTTTAAAAATTAGGTTTAAAAACTGTAAACCCTTACCGCCGCTTCCACGATCACCTGACCACCATTAAAATATTTTTCCTAGAACCCCCACTCGTCCCTCTATCACCATACTAAATTCCGATCATCACCCACCCGAGGATCACCAGAAATTCCCAAAACACAGAAAAACAAGCAAATACGAACTGCTCGTCTACCCCGCATCTAAAAATCGCGTATCTAGTTTTAAAAATCATGTTAAAGGATGAAGATTCAATTTACATGACTGAATCGAAATCTAAAAGTTTTGAAATTTCACTTGTTTAAAACTTTGTCCAGCCCTGTTGATTTTCCAGAGATATTTACAGTTATTTGTACTTGAATAAATTTTTAACTTTTAATTTATACTAAACCAAACAATTTTTTTTGTTTTAAATCCTAAGTTCAAACAACCATAGGTCAAAGGATAAGGATTTTTAAATCTAAGTCTTGGGTTTGGAATCACAGAACAAAGAACAACAGCATGCTTACATTTCATACATTCATATATATACAGCAATGCACTTATAAATACACATGCATCATACTTATTTTCAGAGATAATAAAACAATGAGATCCATACTAAATTTTCTATAAGAGAGTGATGTTACTCACCAAGAATTTGCAGTGAAGAAGAACAGAGCATGTTATCTTTTGAAAGCAGTTTGAATTTGAAATCTGGAAAATGTTTTCCTTTAAACTCTCTGGTCAATCACCTTGCTTGTTTAGTTGCTTGATATTTGTTGAAGCTTGTTTTGAGATTAAAAATGGAGTTTCATTTTGTATTTGCTTAACTCGAACTGGACATGGAAATGATAGAAGAAAAGTTGTTTTCCAGGCTTTGTACAAAACAGTTTACAGGGTTCTACATTTTTTTCTTATTTCATTTCTAAGGTCAGAGATATTTTATAATTTGGTGGCTGAAGATTACACTCGTATATACTCGAACAGGTTTTGTTGGCTGCAAGCATTTGAGAGCATTTATTGTTATGTACTTCATGTTTTCTTTATTCATACTTATCTCATTTTCTTTTTACTTGGCTGTGACTTCTATTGCAAGCTACAAATTTTATATTTTGCTTTGCTTTGATTTTTCTTATCTTGTTCCCAGGCCTACATGCATATATCCATTCGAATTGTTCCACTTTGCCTTAATCTTTGGCTATGCAGATTTGCTATGCAATCACATTTCTGGTTAGATAGTGAAATGAAATGAATGTTGTTTTTAATATATTGTTTGTTTATATCCACTATGTTACTTGTTTTATTGTCATTCGAATATATCGTTTGATGTCTTCTATTTTGTTACTCGCTTTATAGTTATACTATTTGTTTATAAATATGGAGGATGTTTATAATATTTGAATTTAAACCATTAATGTACAACTTACTTTTGTTATTTGTTTTATTGCTTGTTATTTTAACATGTATTTATATTTATATATTATAAAACTCAACTATCAATTTTTAGAAAAACTAACAAAAGAGATTATCTCTTTTATTCAAATTCACTTATGTTATAATATACTTAACTATCGTTTGACACAATTACATTTAAAAACTTACATATAGCAAAATCCCTGTTTATTTAAAAGTCTATTCATAAGATATTATTTATCAAAATAAATTGAATTTATAAAGAAATTATCTCTATAAAAATAATAAAACTCGATATCAAATAAAATGATTTTATAAAAGAAATTATCACTATATATAAATAAATTACTTATTTTATAATCTATATTCAAAAAGAAAAATGAAACTTTTGTTAAAGTTAAATTTAGGCTAAAATCAATTTTAAACAAGTTTACTCTATCCTGTATATATTTCAATGCTAAATGATTTTTTTTATATTAAATTAAATAAAATTTCAATTTACCAAAAATATTAAAATAAATAAACATATCTTTATTTATTAACTTTCAAAAAAGATCTTATCTATGTACAGTATATACAGATATATATATATATATATAGATTATAAGCAGAAAACAATTTATCAGCTTTTAATATATAAATTATCAGTCAGATATTTATTTAAAAGAAAATTGTTGAATCAATTCAAATTTTATTAACAATTATTGTCAAATCAATTTAATTTTTAATCACAGATTATTAAATTGATATTGCCAAAATTTCCGGGACGTCACAGAATTAATATGATTATTTCTAGAATCTACACTATCATTTCATGTAGATTAAAGATTATTACATTACGATTTTCACTTGTCATTCAATTTACAATTTCATACATCATCAGTTTAACAACATACATTCAGTGGTTCAAAGTGTAATTAAACAAATCCTACGTGTCAATAAATTTAACAGGTAAAGGGGTCATATTATACAAATGTCAGTTAATCAAATTTAACATTTAACTATCCTATATCAAGTTCAATTTCAATACTATTTATCATTTTAACATTAACAATTTAACGTCCAATATAAACATCAACAATCAATCAATTATCAATTAAATTGTATTATCATCGCATAAATAATTAACAGATAATGGTGTCAGATGTCACAGGTGAACTGATACAGGTAATAGCATATATAACAGTGTAATTAACTAATAGCAGCATATTTCAATTGTCGTTTCAATTGAAATCAAATTTAATAAATAAAAGAACGTTAATCGTGAGTGAGTGCTCACCTTTTGAGGCTAAATAGTTGAACGAGGATGGAAGCGAATTGTTGATCCAAACACGAATTCCAAGACACGACACGATGAATATAAATTTGACGGTCAAGGCAAGGCTGGAATAACATGAAATTGAAGAAAACAAATCAATAGCTAGATATAGATGGGACAATTTGATAATAGGAATCGATGAGAATGAAACACATCAGCTTGAAATATATGGAAAATATATATTATTATTATTTTTATTAAAATCGATGGTTTGATTCAAGACCGATATTTAAAAAAATCGTCTTCAAAATAAAACTCGATATAAGCATTTTATTTTTAAATCAAACTTACATTTTCCCATAAGATTAATATTTGATTTCAACACATACTAAAATTAATGCAAGAATTAATATGTGTACTACAAGCGTTTCATACTATATGAGTCCTAATGAAATCAATACTTAAACTAGTATATTCTCTATATAAAATATTTAGCATTGATCGACTTCCTATAACCTATGTACAAAGACTCAACACACAAAGTTTTACAGGGCAACTACAACATGGAAGCAAATATTGACTGCACATAGAACCAAAATGCAAACATTGCATCTCTATTAAGTGTTCAGAATATGTTAAATGATAAAAGTAGTTCAATATCTAATATTAGCATTCGGACATTAGTTTAAATTTCTCTGAAACACTTCCAATAGAGGATGATATTTCGAACACAATACAACCAGATTCAAGTTACAACATGCAGTCTAACGAATATAACAGTCCTATTTTAGATACAAATGACCAAATCAATTCTAATGTGGAAAAAACATAACAAATTCATGTTGTTACCAATATAACAATAAAACAATAAGTGGTAGTGCTCAATCTTCCTAAAATTAGGAGGGCAATGCGGATGACATGCAGGGCATTAAAAGCACACAAGACAACAATGATACACTTTAGTACTTTAGTTTATATTAAAACAAGGAATACACTTTAGTTTATATTAAAAACAATACTTAAACATCAATTAAAAATTTCAATATAAATATACTTAAAATTAGTACTGTGACCATAAAAATGTAAGTATCTCAAACGTTTCAGCTTATATATCATTCTATATTCATATTCTAAGTTAGTGTCTATAATAAGCAACACCTACTTACTTTACTATAAACCCAGACAGAAATACACTTTCCTACAACAACTATGTACAAAATTTTTGTATAAACTCTTATATACAACATATGATAAATGTAACCAATGTATAATACTTCTGTAATAAGATGTATCCACTATCTTCTAAGCCAATACAGAATGCCTATATAAATAGAGTATGAAAATTTTTAAAAAATATATATATAAACTAATACTTTATCTTTCCAGTATCACATATAAATAATATATATAACTAACGCATATGAGAACCTAAAGGTTGCTGATGAAGCTAAAGCAAAGGAGCAGGGGTTGTGGCACACACAGGGGAGAACAGTGGAGGCTAAGCGGAAAGAAGAGGACGAGAGGGGAAAGGAATGGGACTTGCGGTTGCGCGCTGTGTTTGGAGGGTGGAAACGGAAGGCAGTTGCGACAGAGAGGTTCGGCAGTGGGGAGAGGAGGGTCAGAGGCGAGTAGGCGGTTGTCAGGAGATGGCCATGGCTCGGGTTTGTAGCCAATGCGTGGAGAAGTGATGGCCGTGAGGTAGGCGTAATGTTGATGTGTAGGCGGTGAAGGTGAGGCTACAATGTTCACCATTTTTATTCAAAACGGCAGAGGAGAAAAGAAAATAAGAAGAGAAAAATGAGTAGGAAAGTAAATCAAAGAAAGATGAACAGCAAACAAAAATATTGGAAACGTTGGTTACCCAAAAGTAAGTAATAAATTTTTTGGAATATGGAAAGTTACGATAATTAAATTTCTTAAAAGCAATGCACGCCCGTGATTAACGAAGAGCCAGGAAAGCACCAATACGTTTAACACACTGGAAACAAAAAGGCATGACACCGGTATCGAGACTTTGTAACGTCTACAGATTTCACCGTCCACCGGACGTCGAAACGCACATACGAATATACCGCGGAGATCAGCACGATGAGACGATCAAAACGGTATATAGAAATCAATGGTACGATTGAATTATAAAAATTCGAATTTTCCAACTAGCGGAAAATGCAAGAAAAACACTGAAAAATAAGATCGACGGAGTCAAAGATGTCCGAATTTGGAAAAACGACAAACTGAAATCTTGCTCAGAAGATGGTTTAGAATTTTTCTATGTAAAAATATTTAGGTTTCGGAAACATTTTATTTTCATCGCTTTTTAACTGATTAAATTGAAGTGAATTTACACGCGAAATAAACTTTCGTATTTTCGGACGAAAATTTACCAGTTGCTATGTTTAACTATACGTATGCCAAATATCAAAATTATATTTCAAAATTTTATCGTTTAAAATTTCACAAAATTTCAACTAATTACGTTTTTAAATCAGTTGAAATTTACGGGTCGTTACACTCTCCCCCACTCAAAACTTTCGTCCCCGAAAAGGAACGAGGTAGGAGAATAGAAACAACCAGAAAGAAAAACAGATTTTTGAAATACAAAATAACAATTTATTTAAACCATATAAATTCAAATTTAAATTAATTGATATTCAATAATTGATTTAATCCATTTGATTTCACTAAAATCAATCACAATTATTTCTAAATTAATTTTCTTTTTATCCAATTATCCTTAATTTACAATTTCTAAAACCATAAATTTGAATAGTCTTTTATTATAATCAAATATTTGATTTTCAACAGATTTAGTTCTTTAATTCCAAATTATTATTAAATTTATTCTATTTAATATATCTAACCACATATATTTAACCCATATAAATTAATTTAAACCATAAAAGTTTCGATTCAAATTAATTTATATTTACTAATTGCTTTTAAATTCAAGGTATTTTCATAGGTTGATCAAATTTCAATTTATTAATTCTTTCGAAACAAATTTATTTCATAATTAACTGAGTTTACTTATTATTCTATCTAACTCTATTAACATCTTTATAATCAAAATTTAGTGTATAACATTTATTATAAACACTCAAATTTTATTTATAAATTCAATTTATCTTATATGTTATCCAATTACATATTCAACTTCTGAACGATTTAGGTAAGTTGTATTAGAATGCAGTTGAACAATAAACAAATAAACTTTTCCAAATTCAATTATTCAAGTTTAAATATTTATTCCAAATTTTGGTTTTATTTATAATTAAAATCATCCTTTAACAAAATTTAAGAATTAGATTTCCAATTAAAACAATTTAGAGATATATATAATATACTTATATCAAATCAATTAAATTTTAAAATAAGATACCCATATATATAAATCAAATTATACGAAAGAAATTCAAATCAAAATATTTTTTTCGAACACACCGTAGCAAAGCTATAGAATAGTCACTCCACTTCGAAACTCGAAAATGAATGTCGATGATGCGGCCGCCATCACCGAAATTATTTTCCAGCGACAAAGAGAAGAGCACTGATTTCAACATTTTAAAATTCTTTGAAAACTATTTCTATTCGAAAATACTTTCAATAATATATACTTTAAAATTTTAAAAACCAAAGTTCCAAATCACCGGAAACTAAATTCTCAAATTTCTGAATTAAATTCATTTCAAATTACAAATCAATTTATAAACCATAATTATAAATTCATTTAGAATAATAAATGATAATCAATATTATCATTTCAAACAACCAATTTAATTAACCTCTAAATTCCAGAAAATTGTACTTATATTTTTACTATATATTCAAACAAATTTGAAAACAATATTGTGTCAGTTTGCTCTGCTCAAGTGTTTTGGAAATCCTATCGATAGCGTTGATCAGACGAATCGATCGAAAACCCAAATCAACATCAGCAACTCAAACAAAACAATATATAAAACATTTTTAATATAAATTTACAAATACACTTCCTCGCTTGATGATACAAGAATGGATTCAAAGCAAGGATAGAGATTCAAATTTGATGGACTCAAATCAAAGAGAATTTTGATTCAAAGATAAGTTCGAAACAAGATATGATGATTAATAGCAAAGTAGGAAGATTGATAAGTTTATATAAATCGCGGACAACCTTAACTGGATCGACCGTGACTTCAAGAATGAGATCGGTGTAGAATTCCGAGGAAATTGACATTCGATCTCAAGAAATAGAATTTAGGTATAGCAGGAGATAGATAGCATCGTAAACCGAGGATACAGAAATCTCCGGTAAATCAATGCCTATTGTAAAGGAGTTTCTCCTTTATGAATCATTCGAAAATTGGCGAGACCGCCGATTCACTATAAGGGTCATTCGAAGTGGAGTTATGTGATGCTCCATAATTTGAAAGAAGACGAATAGTGAGGGATACGAATGAATTTCGGAACCGAGGGAACGTTCCAAAATTCAAAGGAATTGAGTCAAAGGAAGAGATTGAAACTCGAATGAGAGTGATTCTGTAAATAAATTTACCCTATATGCTAAGTTTTGCCTAGAGCTACCAAAGCTCTGATACCAACTGTAACGACCCGCCATTTTGGACCATTCGCATCCATTATAAGTGTATAGGTAGACACTCATGCCGGAGTTGAATTGCTCAAAATACCGCGTTGTTAATTTAAATTTGGCAAAACTGAACATATACAGTAAATAAATAATCACAGATCACAGACACAGAGTAATAAATGCAGCGGAAATAAAAGAGATAGTAGTTCATGAAGCTACTATATGAATATATAAAATACATCAGAGTTTACAACAGAAGAGTAATACGATACATCAGATACAAATCAGAGTACATCACTGGAATCATCGAATCTCTGAAATCTGGATAGATAGCTGGATCTCCAAGCGAAACTCCAACTCCAAAGGTGAGTCTCGAATACTGGTACACTCAGTCTGACCCGAGCGTAAAGCAAAACACAAAACACTCGAGTCAGGATTAACATTCTTATATTAATAAATCCAACTCAAGTGAAATAGCAATTGAAATACAAGTAACTCAAAGGATGTTTGGAATAACCATCCTTTAAGGATCCGTTAAACTATCTACTAGGTAGTAATGTACGCTAAGTAGATAATGTCTATCAGTAATATAAAGATATCAAAATAGCGTTAAGTCATGGCCCATTCCACCCTTAACACATTTTTATTCCCAAAAGCATATACAAGACCGTAGTTTCCCCAAAACCGGAAGTCACCAGAGGGCAATCCATATACTAAAGGTACAAATCAAAATCGTAGTGGTCGCGCATAAATGGAATACAAGTATGACAAGGCACATGAGGCAATACCCAAGGTAGTGATACTACCGTTCGCCTGATCCGGACTGGTGAGAACGCAACGCCGCAGCGCCCGCAACACCGTGAAACAACACTCTCAAAATCAAGGGTGCACCAATCGACAACAAATATAAGTAGTTCGAAGAAGTGTGTCCACTTGAGGTAGCTAATCCTCCATTGGCCCGGCACAGCTCCTGTTTTAGTCATTTCCAATTTGACACAAGTGTCAAGGCTACCCATCATTGTTCTCTTTCTTCAGTCAACACGATCACCATTCCAACCACTTCATTCTGGATCATCACTCCGTGCATAGTTATTAAAGTGGTTTCGGTTCAGATAGAGAGTATATCCATTACCGATCCCGGTCTCTTTAATAACTTTCGTAATTATTACACCGATTGGTCGTTTATATATTTCAAAAACCAAATCAATTTCAATTTCAATTTCAATTCGTAAACCAACATTTCATTTGTCTTTCTACACCAATTTCCAAAATTTACGTTTCAAACTTTCAAATTACCATTTCAAAATCTTATAATACAATTTCAATTTTATTTAAAACAATTCAATATTGATTCAAGTTCGAATATAAGTTTCATTCCGAAATCATTTAAATAAATTTTATTTCACATTCAAATCAATTTAAACTCATTTATCGATTTCATTCAATATTCTTTAAGTTACTTTATCACTCAAAACAATTTCTATTCAATTTCCAATTCATTAAATCTATTTCTTAAGTTCAACTTCATTATATCAAAACTTACAAATTGAATTAAATTAAATTCGTCAAATCAAATTCTTTAACTTTCAAGTCTTACCTTAATTCCAAAATATCACATTTTCATTTCTTGTTACAGAAATTCAATTTCACTTATTTACTTTCTTAAATAATTTTCCAAAACTTAATTAATAAAGAAAACTCAATTTCAATTATTTACGAAGTAAAATCATTTATTCAAAAGTTCAACTTTCTTATTAAAGAATTCAATTCAATTTAATCATTAAATAATTTAATCTTATTTAAGTATTAAATAATTCAAAACTTAATTATTAAATAATTCCAAGGTTTAATAATTTCAAACTTAATTATAATTTCAAACTTAATTATTAAATCATTTCAAAGCTTAATAATTTCAAACTTAATTATAATTTCAAACTTAGTTATATCATTTCTCAAATTAAACATCGTACTTTCATCAATTACATTTGTTAATATTTTGTTTCGTATTATTAAATATTAACACTTTCCTTTCATCAAAATTCGAATTTCCACTTCATTTCAAAACCATATTATTTATTCAAATAAAATCTTCGTTTTATTTTTAAATCCAATTATTGACCAATCGGGTTTTATATTTAATTTTCTATCCTAGGTCAAAGTTCAATTTGGGTATTTATCATTTCAACCCGATTCCAATTCAATTCAAAAATCAAAGCATAACAAAGGGAACTTGCAGTGTGATAACTGGGATGGTGTCAAAGTAAATAAACAAGCAATAACAACAATCAATATCAATCCAATAATCAATTTAAATAATCCTGAAATAACCGTATTAATTCGCATTGTTATTTGTGCGAATTAATATGATTATTTCTAGAATCTACACTATCATTTCATGTAGATTAAAGATTATTACATTACGGTTTTCACTTGTCATTCAATTTACAATTTCATACATCATCAGTTTAACAACATACATTCAGTGGTTCAAAGTGTAATTAAACAAATCCTACGTGTCAATAAATTTAACAGTTAAAGGGGTCATATTATACAAATGTCAGTTAATCAAATTTAACATTTAACTATCCTATATCAAGTTCAATTTCAATACTATTTATCATTTTAACATTAACAATTTAACGTCCAATATAAACATCAACAATCAATCAATTATCAATTAAATTGTATTATCATCGCATAAATAATTAACAGATAATGGTGTCAGATGTCACAGGTGAACTGATACAGGTAATAACATATATAACAGTGTAATTAACTAATAGCAGCATATTTCAATTGTCGTTTCAATTGAAATCAAATTTAATAAATAAAAGAACGTTAATCGTGAGTGAGTGCTCACCTTTTGAGGCTAAATAGTTGAACGAGGATGGAAGCGAATTGTTGATCCAAACACGAATTCCAAGACACGACACGATGAATATAAATTTGACGGTCAAGGCAAGGCTGGAATAACATGAAATTGAAGAAAACAAATCAATAGCTAGATATAGATGGGACAATTTGATAATAGGAATCGATGAGAATGAAACACATCAGCTTGAAATATATGGAAAATATATATTATTATTATTTTTATTAAAATCGATGGTTTGATTCAAGACCGATATTTAAAAAAAATCGTCTTCAAAATTAAACTCGATATAAGCATTTTATTTTTAAATCAAACTTACATTTTCCCATAAGATTAATATTTGATTTCAACACATACTAAAATTAATGCAAGAATTAATATGTGTACTACAAGCGTTTCATACTATATGAGTCCTAATGAAATCAATACTTAAACTAGTATATTCTCTATATAAAATATTTAGCATTGATCGACTTCCTATAACCTATGTACAAAGACTCAACACACAAAGTTTTACAGGGCAACTACAACATGGAAGCAAATATTGACTGCACATAGAACCAAAATGCAAACATTGCATCTCTATTAAGTGTTCAGAATATGTTAAATGATAAAAGTAGTTCAATATCTAATATTAGCATCCGGACATTAGTTTAAATTTCTCTGAAACACTTCCAATAGAGGATGATATTTCGAACACAATACAACCAGATTCAAGTTACAACATGCAGTCTAACGAATATAACAGTCCTATTTTAGATACAAATGACCAAATCAATTCTAATGTGGAAAAAACATAACAAATTCATGTTGTTACCAATATAACAATAAAACAATAAGTGGTAGTGCTCAATCTTCCTAAAATTAGGAGGGCAATGCGGATGACATGCAGGGCATTAAAAGCACACAAGACAACAATGATACACTTTAGTACTTTAGTTTATATTAAAACAAGGAATACACTTTAGTTTATATTAAAAACAATACTTAAACATCAATTAAAAATTTCAATATAAATATACTTAAAATTAGTACTATGACCATAAAAATGTAAGTATCTCAAACGTTTCAGCTTATATATCATTCTATATTCATATTCTAAGTTAGTGTCTATAATAAGCAACACCTACTTACTTTACTATAAACCCAGACAGAAATACACTTTCCTACAACAACTATGTACAAAATTTTTGTATAAACTCTTATATACAACATATGATAAATGTAACCAATGTATAATACTTCTGTAATAAGATGTATCCACTATCTTCTAAGCCAATACAGAATGCCTATATAAATAGAGTATGAAAAATTTTAATGTCAAGACCCAGAAATCGACCTTCGAAAATCGGCACCCGTACTTCACTTGTACTCAAAATGCCGAAGATTCAAATGCCGAATCTGGTTCTCGGGAGCTTATAACACAGTTAAGTAAATAACACAGCGGAATAAAAGAATAATACATTGATATACAATATCTGATACAACAGAGTGGTACAATGAATATCAATATACATCAGAGATATGATACAACAAATAGCAGCGGAATAGAAAAATAGATAACATCAGCAGCGGATAATCTCCATCTTCAAAGCACTAAGCCAGATATAGCTCGAACTCCCAATAACGAGGCACAAAGATAAGCAAGTGCAGTCTGATCCAAAGACTGAACTAGCTCCAGATAACCTACTAATCTGACTATCTGAAAAACCAAACTCTAGACTGCTCGTGTAGAAAAAATTTTGAGCATCCAGAGTTTAGGAAAGAAACAATAAACTCCGGATCAGTCATGGGACTGGTGTGAGCAACAAAAACAGTTTATCTTTAAAACAAATAGCAGAGAATTTTAAAGTCAATTCGAAATGCTTTTGGAAAATGAAACTACCATAAGACCTCCCACCACACACACAATGCAAACGCAGAATTGGAGGAGATTTCTTCTTATGATAGTCAAAGATGCTTACTACGCAAAATCAAATCATTTTTGATATTATTATTAGTGCATAGTGCAGAAAACGTTTCAAAAGTAGAATATTAATCTTAGCCAACATACGACCAGTATCGTATGCCTACTATAGCTACCATCTAAACAGTGGTGACCACCGTACGTAAATGGCAGGTTCTACAACTAATACCGTACAAAGTTCGTATTGGAAGATGGATTTCCAACAAATGGTCAGGCTAAGGAACTTCCTATCCACGATGGGTACGTCCCTGGAATAGACGACCCGAGAACCTAACCGGATCTCTGCCAACACAAGGCCGGGTTACCTCTGCAAAAATAGGTAACTACTGACACGCGTATGCCATCCCCCGATCGTCACCGATCTTCCCGAGGATCCCCGATTTCCAACAACCACAAAGTAATAAACTTGCAGCAACCACAGAGGTTAAGTATCTGGGCTCCATACCATGATACCACCTTTATCCAGAAGGAATGACATACACTAAGGGGCGCTACTCCCTAGAACCTTGCTGCATCCTTCCTGTTTCGACCATTTCCGGGGTGTGAGGCTCGACGAAGTCTCGTCCACAAAGCTACGCTTTGTCACAAAGCCATGCTTCGGGTCAAACAAATGATCAACCTATGATCACAAAGATATAAGATCAAATAAATGATCATATCGCAAATGATCAAACACTGATCATCACACAGCAACACTCAGCATGCCACATTACCAAATTGGGATATATCGCTGATAAATTTCAACTACACAACCTCTGAGCTCGTACGTCTCAGAGAAGGGTGTTAAGCTAAGAGAATAAATTCTCCGCCACCAAACAGAAATGTATTTGAAAGAAATCGGCTTTATATCTCAAAGTGTAATGTCAGACATGTATCCATACAAGTCTGTTCCGGGTTCGAACAGAACCGAAGGCACTTCTCACGAAGCCCTTGCAATTCCGGATAACTTTCAATCACGTCCGGACTTCCCATCACAAAAGAGTGATATAAATCTCTATACCGGCGCGACTCAGTGCAGAGACATTCGACAGGTTGTCCTTTCATTTTCGAAAAATATCCGGTCTTCAACACCGGTCTTCAAATGCTATCCATATACGACGTATCACTATTCGGAATGAGTTATATGACCCAAAGGTCCTTTCCCGGCTAACCCGAATAGTGAGAGAAATATTTAAAAACATACGGATATTGGGATTTCAATTAAGTCACAACTTAAACCCAAACTTTCTTTACAAAAGGTTTAACAAATTACCATTTTAATCTTTTTAAACAAAAAGATTCAATTCATAAAGTTCACTTAATTTCACAAAGATTCATTCACAGATTTTCCAAATCGATTTCCATTTCAGTTTAATTAATTCGTTAAATCTTTAAATCAAAGATTTAACTTATAGTTTTCAAAACAATTTCATTTCGAATGGTTTAAATAAATCATCATTTTAAATCTGTTAAAAATAAACAGATTTAATTCATAGCTTTCAAAAAGAATTCATTCATAACTTGGAAAATCCATTTTTCAATTCACTTGAAATTCCTTTAATTTAAACTGGAATTTCTTTTCTTATCTAAAAGCTTTTATCATTTGAAAACAACAGTTTTCAAATTGGAAATCTGATTCATTCATACGAGTTGAAATCCTTGGTTTAAATTCAAATTCCCAAATTAATACTTTAAAATGGTTTAATTCATACAAACACATTTGTATCATCTTTTATCAAATCATAGATTTAATTTCAAACTTGAATTCAAATTTAAATCAAATTATTTAAATTTTCAAAACTCGATTAAGTTACTCAAAATAACTTTTATCTTTGAAATTCCATTTCAAAAGCTTTTCACTTTAAACCCCGAATTTCTAACTTCAAAATCAATTGAAATTAAAATTTTAATTTCAAAAACAATCAAATTTAAATTATCTGTGACTTAACCGATTTCCACGTGAAATCCATATTTGTGTGTGTATAAGTGTAGTCCAGGGGTTTCACACACAATAGTGCAATATCAATCATCACAGATATATCGATAAGCGGTATAATCGATAACGCTTATCTTCATTCACAGATTCATATATAAAATAAATTTATCCGTCACAAAGATTCACAATTATAATTCGATGTGGGTTTCGGATAACCAACTGGAATCCGACTCCCTGTCGCATCGAAATTCAAATGTCGTTTTACGGGCAAAGGGTTTCATATTCACATAGTAATATATCACAGAAACGGAAAATCTCAGATCACAACATAAATCAGGATGTATCACAAAGCATCATATATCAGGGATATCAAATAATTCACATCAATAAAATCCAAACATTCATAGGTAAGGTCAACTGATAAATTTAAATCAGATTAATTACTTATGAATAATTTATAATCCTGGTTAATAAATCATAAATTTCAAACCATTTTGATAAATTTTTCATAATTAGTTAATCACCTAATTAATTACCCTTTGATTAATTATTCTTCAAATTAATCACTTTAATTAATACTTAATGATCCTTAGTTAACTATCTTCATTAACTAATAATCATTCCTTAATCACTTTTCTTAAGAAATTTCTTAGATTAATTCATTAGTACTCACTCCTACTTATAAATTAAATCTAAATTATTTATTCATAAATTAAATCAATCATTCCTTAATTATTTTTCTAAAGGAATTACTTGTATTTATCATTTTTAATTTAAAATTGATTTACTATTAATGGCTTAATTTATTAATCATTGATTCGTAATTAAATTACTTGATTACTTTACTACTATTCATTAATTTATCAACTTTGAATAGTTGGTTATAATTTTATTTATTACTTAAGCATTTATTTATTTAAACTCTTATTTCAATTACAATGTAATGATTTTTAATTTATTTCCAAAATAATCAATTAATTACTGTTCCATTTAATTAACATCTTTAAGCTCCTCTTTGAACTTTTGAAAATCAAATTATCATTAACTACAATTTTACTGTTAATTGAATTTTTATACTAAAATTAATTGCTTAATTAGAATAATAATTAAGTGTTTAAACATCGTCAAGTATTAACAACAATAATTTAGACTTGTATTAAATTCTTGACTTAACAATTTAAATCTTTGTTAAGTGACAGTATTTAAAACTTATAGAAAACAAGTTATTAAATTTTAAAATACTGCTGCAGTTAAACAAAACCCTGAGGCTCCCTTAAATTTAACTCGAGTGGTACTTCGATTTCTACACGTATTTACCCGAGACCCTCCACTGGTCTTCACGCAACTTCTTCTTCTACCCTTATCTTTTTGCTTCGAGTCTCCCCTGTGCCTGACTTCGAGTAAACACTCGAATTCCTCGAGCAAACACATGAGAATTTGTCATCCCCATTTCCAATACCTTTCACCAGACAAAAGTGCACGGTGCACGTGCACCGTGACTTCGATCAACTCCGGCCACCACCTCCATTTGCTTCATATCGCACATCATCATCAGAGATGATCACGACCCCCAGAAAACTTCACTCTAGCTCGAATCAAAATCGAGTTCGAAAAACTCGCACCTGGAAACGCAGCCCATCATCTCCTCAAACCTGGCATCGCTCCAACCACGTCGCCTCGACCACCGGTGGCCACGAAATTCCGGCCACGACCTCATCTGACACCCCACTTCCAACCACCAACGACCGGTTGCACTCGGTCGACCATAAAGGATCGAACGAATCGAAACAAGTCCCCACGTCCAAACTAGGTTTAAAAACTTTGAACCACGGCCATCGCCGCCATCGTCATCACTGGCACCACCCTCCATTTTTCCCAGCACCCCCATAGGCTCTTCTACCGCCTCACACAACGCCGAGCCTTCCAGCCGCCTCGATCAACCACGGCGACCCAAAAACTCCAAAGTAGAAAACCACGAACTGCTACCAAATCAGATCACTAAAAATCACGATACTTATTGCTAAAATCATCATTTTCTACCTACATTCATGTTATGTATTTGAATTCGAAGATGGCGAGATTCGAATTTTGTCAAATATCAAGTTGTACTTGAAATTATTATTTTCCAGAGATAATATTAAATGATTTCAATTCGAATTTATTTTTAAAATTTAATTCAAAGTTAAACAAGCAATAACTCTTTTGATTCCCAGTCAAAATATCAAATGGTTTGGGAAGAATTGATTTTTGAAATCAAATTTTGATTTCCAAAGTGTCAGAGAACAAACTAATCTTTACTTCCTGTATCATATTTATTCTGAGACTCTGTATATATGTACCAGTTATCCATCATATATGTATATAGGTATATCTCATTCAATCAACAAAGTATCAGATTTTTCTATACAACTAAATTTAAGTTTAAATTGAAGTTACTCACCAGCATCAAGTCATATAAACAAATTCGAGGTTAAAACAAAAGGTTGCTCACCTTGATGTTTAGGAAGAAGAACAGAACTTTTCTGTTGAACCAGGCTTTGATTTTCTAGCTAAAACTTGCCTCCTTACTCTCTGGCTTGTCTTGATCAATTTGTGTTGTTTAAAGTTGAAGTTTGAAATTGTTGATCATCTTTTAGTTTTCAAAATGATGTTTGCTTTTTATTTTCTCAGCTCGAATGAATAAAACTGAGATGGATGGAAATGGAGTTTACTGGTAATAATATTTGTACAGGGTGATGACAATATTGGTACAATGTAAGTGATATTTGTATTCGTTTTGTACAACACAATACAGGGATATTTCAAACGAATGGGGGCTGAAAGTATTTTCGAGCAGACCTTGTTTTGTGCTAGAATGAAAAGCATTAAATGCTAATGTACCAGATGTCTTCCTTGCTTATCTTAGTTGTACAAAAGATGTTTTTATTTTTATCTTCTCTTTTTATATTGCCTGACCTTGCTTTGTTTTCGGCTGTACAAAGATATATATCTTGTACTTGTTGGCTTTTCCATTTTTGTTTATTGATATGAAGAATTTTAGTTCGGCTGATATGTTGTATTGGTTTTATCTTGCTTATATGTACAAGAGATATTTGCTGTCTTCATTCATTTATACTTTGATTTATTTCTATTTTACACAAACCTGGTTTGCTTTCACACTTGATTTTATTTCTTGTTTATTTGTTTTCTCTAGGTTTTCTTACTACTTTGAAATGTAAATAAATTTCTATTCTAAATTGTTGTTAGATTTTAACAAATATTCTACTTCTATTTTAATTAAAACTTACCTTATATTAATTTCAATTCCTATTTCAAATATTAATTATCATTATTTACTTAATATTTATTGTCTTATATTTATTTTATAAACTCAAACCATCTTTAACCATCAATTCAAATATATATTAAATTTGCTCGTATATACCTAAATATATGTATATACTCACATATACACTATTTACAATATTTTAATCTCAAATGATTTATACAGAATATACTTGGATATCGGGGAAACTCGCTCCATTTAATCAATTTAATTTCACAATTTTTATTCAAAAATTTATTTAATCATAAATTTAACTCAAAATTTCATTTAATTATTAATTTAAATAAATTTAAATTTCGGGGTCGTTACATTTAAAAAATATATATATAAACTAATACTTTATCTTTCCAGTATCACATATAAATAATATATATAACTAACGCATATGAGAACCTAAAGGTTGCTGATGAAGCTAAAGCAAAGGAGCAGGGGTTGTGGCACACACAGGGGAGAACAGTGGAGGCTAAGCGGAAAGAAGAGGATGAGAGGGGAAAGGAATGGGACTTGCGGTTGCGCGCTGTGTTTGGAGGGTGGAAACGGAAGGCAGTTGCGACAGAGAGGTTCGGCAGTGGGGAGAGGAGGGTCAGAGGCGAGTAGGCGGTTGTCAGGAGATGGCCATGGCTCGGGTTTGTAGCCAATGCGTGGAGAAGTGATGGCCGTGAGGTAGGCGTAATGTTGATGTGTAGGCGGTGAAGGTGAGGCTACAATGTTCACCATTTTTATTCAAAACGGCAGAGGAGAAAAGAAAATAAGAAGAGAAAAATGAGTAGGAAAGTAAATCAAAGAAAGATGAACAACAAACAAAAATATTGGAAACGTTGGTTACCCAAAAGTAAGTAATAAATTTTTTGGAATATGGAAAGTTACGATAATTAAATTTCTTAAAAGCAATGCACGCCCGTGATTAACGAAGAGCCAGGAAAGCACCAATACGTTTAACACACTGGAAACAAAAAGGCATGACACCGGTATCGAGACTTTGTAACGTCTACAGATTTCACCGTCCACCGGACGTCGAAACGCACATACGAATATACCGCGGAGATCAGCACGATGAGACGATCAAAACGGTATATAGAAATCAATGGTACGATTGAATTATAAAAATTCGAATTTTCCAACTAGCGGAAAATGCAAGAAAAACACTGAAAAATAAGATCGACGGAGTCAAAGATGTCCGAATTTGGAAAAACGACAAACTGAAATCTTGCTCAGAAGATGGTTTAGAATTTTTCTATGTAAAAATATTTAGGTTTCGGAAACATTTTATTTTCATCGCTTTTTAACTGATTAAATTGAAGTGAATTTACACGCGAAATAAACTTTCGTATTTTCGGACGAAAATTTACCAGTTGCTATGTTTAACTAGACGTATGCCAAATATCAAAATTATATTTCAAAATTTTATTGTTTAAAATTTCACAAAATTTCAACTAATTACGTTTTTAAATCAGTTGAAATTTACGGGTCGTTACATACGTCCACTGTATCAACTGCCGAACAATAGAATGCCGGAAAACCGAACCCTGAGGGTTTAAAAAGAAGAGGTAGAAGAAGACAGAAGAAAAAGAAAGAAGAAACAACAGAAACAATACCAGAATCTCACATATCGCAGCGGAACAACATATAATAGATAAATGAATAATCTTTAAATCAAATAACTATATCAGTTTATACATTACATCATCATCAGAGTTTACACAACAATATACAACACAACACTGGACAGTTATATAAATTTGTCCTCATACAAAATACACAGCGGAATAATAATATCATATACAAGTGATACGCCTCGCCATCCAGCTCGCCACTGAGCTCCACAGCATCTCTTGAATCCAGAATGACCTGATAAACTAACTCTAGACTGCCCGTGCAGAAATTGGTGGGCACCCAGAGTTTAGGAAGGAAACAATAAACTCCAGGTCAGTCATGGGACTGGTGTGAGAACTAAAACAGTTTTTATCTTTAAAACAATAACAAAGGAAGTAAAAGACATCCGCAATGCTTTTGGAAAATGAAACTACCATAAGGCCTCCCGCCACACACACAATGCAAACGCAGAATTGGAGGAGATTTCTCCTTATGATAGTCAAACATGCTTACTACGCAAAATCATTCAATTTCATATTATTATTAGTGCATAGTGAAGAAAACATTTTGAAAGTATAATATTAATCTTACCCAACATGCAACCATTATTGTATGCCTACTATAGCTACCATCTAAACAGTGGTGACTACCATAAGTAAATGGCAGGTTCTACAACTAATACCGTACAAGGTTCGTATTGGAAGATGGATTTGCCAACAAATGGCCAGGCTAAGGAACTTCCTACTGTCAATGGGATCGCCTCTGGCGGGACATCCCGAGAACTAACTAGCTCTCTGCCAACACAAGGCCGGGTTACCCCTTACACTGGGTAACTACGACACGAATATGCCACCCCCGGTCCTTTGGGACCTTATTCCGAGGCGCCTCGATCACAAAGCAACAATCGCATAGAGTAAATGAGATTGGAGCAACCACATAGGTTAAATACCAGGGCTCCATACCTAATACCACTCTTTTCCAAAAGGAAATGACATACCCTAAAGGGAGCGACCCTCATAACCTTGCCGCATATTCCTCTTTCGACCATTTCCGGGGTGTGAGGTCTGACGAAGTCTCGTCCACAAAGCTACGCTTTTTCACAAAGCCACGCTTTGATCAACAAATGATCAATAAATAATCATCACACAGCAACACTCAGCATGCCACACTACTAAATTGGGAGTATATCACTGATAAATTTCAACTACATAACCTCTGAGCTCGTACGTCTCAGAGAAGGGTGTTAAGCTAAGAGAATAAATTCTCCGCCACCAAACAGAAATGTATTTGAAAGAAATCAGCTTTATATCTCAAAATGTAATGTCAGACATGTAACCATACAAGTCTATTCCGGGTTCGAACAGAACCGAAGGCACTTCAAAAGAAGCCCTTGCAATCCGGCTATTCACAATCCCGATCGAACTTCCCATCACAAAGGAAATCTCTATACCGTAGCTAACGGTACAGAGACAATCGATAGGTCATCCTATCGTTTTCACAAATACCCGGTCTTCACCACCGGTCTTCAAAACGATCCATACCGTCGTATCACTAATTCGGAATGGGTTAAATGACACAAAGGTCCTCTCCCGGCTAAACCGAATAGTGAGCACAATATTTAAAACATATGGATATAGGGATTTCAATTAAGTCACAACTTATTACCCAAATCCTTTCCTTTAAATGGTTTAAACAAATTACCATTTTAAATCTTTAAACAAAAAGATTTACTTCACAAAGTTTACCCAACTTTCACAAAGATTCATTCACGGATTTCCAAATAAATTTCCATTTCAATTGGATTAATCCATTAAATCTTTAAAATAAGATTTAATTTATAGCTTTCAAAACTATTCACAATTCAAGTCTTTTATAATATAAAAGATACACCATTTGAAATGCTCTTTTATTTCAAAGCAAGATTTAATCATCGTCACAAAAGTTAATTCATAGTTTTTCCAAACTATTCACAATTTCATTTCAACTTGAAATGTTTCGATACAAATTGGAAATCTTTTCACTTTATGAAAGCTGTTATTATTTGGAAACAGATAATTTTTGTTTTGGGAAAAACTGATTTCATTTATACAAGTTACGGTCTTTGGGTTAATTCAAATTTCCACAACAACACTTTTAAAAAATGTTTTAAATTCATATAAACACCCTTTTCCACTTGTATAATCTTTTAGACCAAAATTCCCAAATTATTGAATTCAATTTCAAAATATTGAATTCAAATTTTAAATCAAATGATTTAAATTTCAATTTTATTAAGTTATTTAAAATAACTTTTATTTCTGAAACTCATTTTCAAAACTTCCAATTCCAATTCCAAAACTATTTTGGATTCAAAAATTCAATTTTCAAAATTGATAAAAATTTGTGACTTAACTGATTTCCACGTGAAATCCACATTGGTGTGTGTATTGTGTAGTCCACGGGTTTAACACAATAGTGCAACAACATCCAATCATCACAGATCAAATATAATTGATAAGCGGTATAAAATATAACGCTTATCTTTCATTCACAGATCACAGATAAACAGATCACAAATCACAACATAGAACAGGATATATCACAAAGCATCACATATCAAAGATGTCAAACAATTCAACATCCAATATAATCCAAACATCCATAAGTAGGATTAATTTAATTATCTGATTAATTTAAAGTCAGATAAATTTCTATGAATAAATTTTACTAGTTATGGTAAATAAATAATCAATTAATTTCAAATTGATTTTCAAATTTATTTCAAAACACCAAATCAATTTCCATATTGATTCCCCAAATTCACTCCAAGACACCAAATAAATTTCCAAATATTTCCAAAAGATTTATTTTCAATCACCAAAAATCAATTACCAAATGGATTTCTAAATCTATTTCCTTTTTTAAAATAAATTCCTTTTTAAGAAGATAAATTCCTTTATTTTTCAAACTATTTAAAAAATCCAAATTTTAAATAAATTCTCAACTTATAAATAATATTATTAAAAATCCCTTTATTAAGCCCTTTTTCCCAAAATTTTGGAATTTAATTCAATATGGTTTTAAAATAAAACTTTATCTTTTTGAAACCCCTTTTAAATTTATCCAATTCTCAAAAATAAATTTTCACAATAAATTTTCAACTTGAATTTTAAAAATCCAATTTATTTATTTATTTTCGGTATCCAACAATACCAAAAATATATTCGGCTAAATTATAGCCTTCAACGATTCCAATCACAATATAATCACACACATATTATAAATAAATCAACACACAACATTGAAACAAATTCAAATGTTTGAGGAATCCAGTTGGATCCCTCCAACCTGTTTCCCTGCATCCACAGATGTTAGCACAATACCAATTCCACTTCACGGTGGAATATCGCGGTATACGGGATTTATAAATATTATCCGCTATTATGCGGCGCAATAGGGTCTCATCCGCTATATAATGCGGGAAATCAACTCCAAATACATATATAATACCAATTCCACTTTACGGTGGAATTTTCGCGGTATATGTTTTTAATAAATAACCTCCGCTTAATATACGGCGTATAGGGTCTATTTCAGCACAATAGATAACAATTATCATTCAATCAAGCAATTTTAAATCTAACTATTTAAAATTTAAATCGAAACAAAATTTGATTGAGTGAAAAGTTCTCACCTTGAGTTTAAAACGTTGAGCGTTCCAATTTCAAATTAAATCGAGCGCCTTTGATTTAATCCAAAATTTTCACAAGCTTTAATCATCTCCGGATCTGCTGCAGCGCGTAGATCGCGTCGCTGCGATTCCAACGCCACCAAAATCGCCAAATTCTGATAACGTATGCAAGAGTTATCGATTTATAAAGTTTGTATATACATTTAAAACAATTTCCTTTTGCATTTTCATTTTTTTTATTATACCAGAACACATCCTGCCGTTGATTTTATTTTTGAAGCTAGATCGTGGCCGCGTGTTTATTCTTCTCCCCTTCTTCCAGGTTATGTTCGAACAAAAGCAACCCATACGCCGCCTCTTCCCTTGAATTATCGTGACCACCTCGCCACCTTTGAAGATGATCCAAGACCGTCGTATTGAAGCTCGCCTCGAGAGACACCACCACTAGGATAACGGCTGAGCTCGGCCATCTATGCATCTCGAAAAACGTGGTGAAACGTGTGGCCTTCGAGTCCAAATTTCCGCCAATCCAATCAATTAAATTCGATCACCACCGTTCAAATTATAGAGGAGGATGTGCTCTATGATTTTGCTTTAGCTAATTTTTCGAATCGGTTGACGGATCGAGAGATAAAGGAGGAAGAATAATTGAAAATATCGGCCATTAAAAATGTAGACGGGGGCTGGGAAGAAAGAATTAGGGTTTAGTGTAAAATGAAAGTGTTGAGGTGCTTTTATATAAAATTGACGAAACACTATTCATCTCCAATTTTTCGAACTCCAAACGAAGCGTGCTGGCTGGCGTTTCTAGGGTTTTACTCGCATTTCGAACACAATGGTACGTGTTTCGGGAGCTAATTCGGTCATATGTGCGAGTTACGAAATTAAACGATCAAATTAAAATTAAATCGATTAAAACGATTTCAATGCGTTTTGGCTCGCCCCGGACAAACCGTAAATCCGATTGACATGAAATTTGAAACCTTATAATAATTTAACATTACGGATCCGATGAAATTAGTTTCATCGAAATCCGAGACTATTTGAAAAATGGCTATTTTTAGTCGTTAATTAAATATTAAAATATTCAATTTTCACAATTTAACTTTTAATACAATTTTAAAAGTTCTATAACATCATTATAACTCCAATATGATTTATTATAACTTTATAAATCATTTTTATACACATTAAACCCAATTTCCAATTATTTCTGGGATTTCAAATATTAATTTATCGATTTAATTTTACAATTAAATCTTATATTCGAAATTAAATTTATTCGACTTACAAATTTTACTTGTTAATATTTAAAAATCAATTAAATATCTGAATTTCAAATGACAAAAATTCTGGGTCGTTACAAGCATCATCTGTTGATTCATGGATTCTTGCTATGCAAGAAGAATTGAATCAGTTCACCAGAAATGATGTTTGGGAACTTGTTCCTAGATCTGAGGATAAAAGTATAATTGGAACAAAATGGGTTTATAAAAATAAAACGAATGAACTTGGTGAGGTCGTGAGAAATAAATCTCGTTTAGTCGCGCAAGGTTATTGTCAAGAAGAATGAATTGATTATGACGAAACCTTTGCACCCGTAGCAAGACTAGAAGCTATCAGGATTCTACTTGCTTTCGCAAACTACAATAATTTCAAGTTATATCAAATGGATGTTAAAAGTGCTTTTCTAAATGGTTTTATAAAAGAAGATGTTTAGGTTGAACAACGTCCACTTTTTGAAGATAATAAATTTCCAAATCATGTATATAAATTAAAGAAAGCTTTATATGGTCTGAAACAAGCTCCTAGAGCCTGGTATGAAAGACTAAGATCTTATCTACTACAATTTGGTTTTGAAATTGGTAAAATAGATACAACTCTTTTTATTAAAAGAAACAAAAATGAGATTCAATTAGTACAAATATATGTAGATGATATAATATTTGGATCAACTAATAACATAATGAATAAAGAAATTTCAGATATAATGACTAAAGAATTTGAAATGAGTCATATGGGAGAACTAAGTTTCTTCTTAGGACTTCAAATCAAACAATTAGATAAAGGAATTTTCATTAGTCAAGAAAAATATGCTAAGGATTTAATTAATAAATTTGGATTGACCACTTCTAGTGGGAAATCAACTCCAATGACAACTAATGTAGCTTTAAGTAAAGAAGATAAATCAAAAGATGTTGATCAAAAATTATATAGGGGAATGATTGGTTCGCTGCTTTATATAACAGCAAGCCATCTTGACATCATGCATAGTGTCTGTCTCTGTGCAAGATACCAATCTCAACCTAAAGAAACTCAATTAAAAGCTGTTAAAATAATTTTATGATATGTAAAACATACTTTAGATTATGGTTTATTTTACCCTAAAAATGATGTATTTGATTTAATTTCATATTGTGATGCTGATTACGCTAGTTGTAAATCAGTCTGAAAAAGTACAAGTGGAACTTGTTACTTTCTAGGACATTCTCTGGTTTCCTGGTTTAGTAAGAAGCAAAACACTGTATACTTGTCAACAACTGAAGCAGAATATATATCTACTGCTTTGGCTTGTTCTCAAGTTATATATATGCAACAAACTTTAAAAGATTTTGGATTAACTATAACTAAATCACCAATTTATTATGATAATACTAGTGCAATAAACCTATCTAAAAATCTAACTCATCATGCTAGAACAAAACATATTGATATTATACATCATTTTCTTAGAGATAATATAAGTAAAGAAGTCATAACTCTTGAATATATTATTACTGAAAAACAAATTGCTGATATATTAACCAAACCATTAAATGAACAAAACTTTACTAAATTTAGAAGAGAATTAGGTGTATGTTCATTAACTGAAATATAAATTATAAATAATACAAGTATAGTTAATAATTAATATAAATAAAAATTTCTCAAAAATTGAACTGGGCATGTCAACATGACCCATCCCCCTATGTCGACATACAGGCCGAGATTTTCAAATTTAAATTTCCCTCTAAAATTAGTTATTAAGTTATATATTTATATATTTCGACTTTTACTCCTTTTCTCTGTAATAAACTTCTAAAACAGTAAATTAATGGCTTCCTCTTCTAATAATGAACCTTCTTCACCCACTTCTCCTCATTCTGGCCCTTTTCAACGTTCCACACACGTACGAGTCATCAAATTACAAAAGAAGATGAAAGATTTGCTTCAAATGATGATGGAAATTCAAGTGAGTCAACTACGAATGGCTAGAGAACAAGATAGGCAAGGCAGAATTCTCAGGAATTTAAAAAAATTCCTTATGGATAACCATGCCAATCACATTGTCATCGAAGAATCATCACAAGCCATGAATTCTGAAGAAGAAGAGCCTATGGAAGAACCACAAGAGGATCAAGAAGAAGAACATCCTCTGCCGAATCCGGATGTTCATATGGAGGAAGACGATGGCGTGATTTGCGTTGGAGAGGTCCTTTTTGACGCTAATGGGAACTTGGTCGAACAACGTGGAAACTTTTGTCTCCACTATCCAAATTGTTCGGTCCATAAATCACCAATGGTTAAGGGTCCTCCTTAAGCGTTTTTCGTTTTTGTTTTTCTCTTTCTTGATTATATATTGGTTTGTTAATTTGTATATAAAGTGTTATCTTAATTAATGTTCTTCTAAAAACAATCTTTGGTATATAAAATCTTGAATTCCATTTAACTTAGGATGCTATATTTCACTCATACATAGTTATTATTCGTATGTCATATGTTTGTTTATCTCATTTTCTATTAAGTTCAAGGTTTATAGGTTATTTTTGTTGATGACAAAGGGGGAGAAGTTATATAAAATAATAAGGCTTGGAGTAAGGAGGAGTTGTTGGTGTAAGGGGGGGTTATGGTATGATCGAAGCGGTAAGTATATTTTATAAGGTTGTCATCATCAAAAAGGGGAGATTGTTAGGAACTGGAGATAGTGGTTTTGATGACAACAACCTTTGTAACTTATTTTATTATAACTTATATACTAACACTATTGTCTAGATATATATGAATGTTATTATGCAGGATATATATGAAGTGACCCACTTTTCTTCACCTATATTTTAATGATTTTTAGTTGAGTTTTTTTTAAACCAGGTATCACTTCTTTTCTTGCCTCTTTTATTTCTTTTAATTAATTTCCCAAGATCCAGAATTTACTAATATAAAAATATCAGTATTTAAATCAAGTCATATCATTTTATGTGAAGATATATAAATGTTTCTTTGCGTATCAGAATGTTAAAGTAGAAAAGAAATTTAATCACACAATATTTTCCATAATTGAGAGGTTTTGTGTCACATGGCTATTTCTACACTTTAATCTTTTTATTGACTCAAGATTGACTAATACATGATTCAAGTGTTACCACCTTAAAATGACTCAAGACTGACTAATACATTTTCAGGCATTATCATCTTGGAATGACTCAAGATTGACTAATACATTTTTCAAGTATTAGCATCTATTATTCTCTTCTTCATTTTCCAGATTATTCTATAAACCAGATTGATTAATTTGTGGATTTATAACCCATGTATTTAATCTTTGGGATTCAGGAATTCATACATGTTGTTTTAGAATGATAAAACATATTAAAACTTGGTTTGATCCATGGATCACTGGTTAGTCTAGCCCAGATTCAGGATTCAAACATAAACATGCACAAAACATGCACAAACATGCACAAGCAATTCAAGTCAAGCAAAATGCACATATCCAGGTTCTTAAAGCATGTAATGATCATGTGAGTAGTAGAGTTGTAAACTAATTTAATGCTCATATAGATTCTGATATTTAGATTGGAAATAGTGTTGAATATGATTTTAGAAAGATCTTTGCATATTTCTGGCTAAAAGCATATAAAGTGTGATGTTCTGTATTTTAAACACTTAACAAAATTACTCTGCATTCTTGTTTGAGTCTATATTGTCTATCCCTATTTTTGGCTTGCTACTTCAGTTTCATATTGAAGTCAGTTCCAGATTTTACCAATTCCAATTCCTAAATCCTTATATACTTATGATTTTCAGGTTTAATGGTATCATAATCCTACTCTTGTTCTAGACATATCATAGGATTTAGTTGCATTTCAAATTAGCTTACACTATGGTCTTGTTTGCTTCAGGAATATGAAGACTATGACTTCAAGCTTTTGCATGTACTTGTATTAATTACAAGACATGTACAAGCCTTAATGGTTAGCCAAGACCATGTTCAACCCATCCACTTAATACTTTGGCACATATTTATTCAAAATCAACTTTAACTTTACAACTGAAATATAACAAACATGCCAAGGAGAATATATCCACATATCAGATTATATGGCATGTTCTCCTTCATTATAATCCACTGGATTATTTCCAGAGTCTGGTACTTAATCAACAACTCACAAGCACATATAATACTTAAGTTTTTTACATGTTCTTTTTAAGAAAACAAAGCAAGTATCAATCCTGGAAATACACAAGACATAAGAGAGTTTGCCTAGATTATTTATTACAATTAAACTTCTACTTCTCTAAAGCGTTTTAAAACCAGCAAGTTCTTCAAACATCCATACAAGCAAGCTACTCAAGCATCTTTCCCTGCAGCAACACTTTGAACTGCCTCAATGAAAATGAGACACCCCAAAGATTGCAAAGGCAACAAATAGGGTCAGAAAATATATTCTGGTGTGAGTGAAATCATAGATTATAAATAACTTGTAATTACTAAATATTGTGCAGAGATTCATATGTTTGATGCTTATTTAAATTCATACTAAAATCTGAGTATATATATACATATATAAGCTCTTACTTACATACATGCACACAAGCATTCATTCATCAACATTATTCAGTTATATGTACATATACTCTTATGGAATAACTCCCTTAATTCCATAGATCAATTTCTCAATCCCCGTTTATCATTTATTTAGTCTTAACTCTTGCCATTGAACACCATGTGTGCATTGCAAAGGGGCTCAATTCTGTTAACCCTTTACACAGAGGCCTACAGGACTTAAACAAGTCATGCACATACCCATCATCCACCTAATGATGAGTAGATCAAGGCACTACTCCTAGATTAGCTTTATAATCTAGAGACCATTCTCATTTTCTTTCAGGAGAATTTTATTAATTCTTGAAATGCTTTACATTCTTTTCTTCCTTTCATAAATCAAAGAGTATTAAACTCACTCAGGGATTTCAACCAGACATACAAAGCATTCATGCAAAACACCATATCCCATTTTAAGGTCATTTTTATTCAATCATATTTTCTAAAACTTGCATATATTTATTTCCAGAAATATTCCCATTTCTTACCTAAATCTGGTGAAGTCATATAAAACATTACATTTATTTTACTCTAAACATAGGGTATGGTTTTTGAGAAAACCCATAAAAACATATTAACTTGTGATTTGAACAAATCAGCACATATATATAATATTGCATTGTTCATATCATTTTTAAAATGAACTAGACATAAGCATGAATCCCTTATTCACACTGCCTACTTCATTCTTCATTAATACCCTATTTCTCAGTAAAAATATTTAACTCATCTCCATATAAAAACTGGATTATAAGTTACAAAATCCATTTCTGTGATCAGGGTGTTTGTCTTTTCAAAGCATTAATCAAAACAATCAAAACAGATCAAAACATCAACCAAAGACTTAGCCAAAACACCAACCATAATCAACATTTATTTATTCAGAGAATAAAATTAAAAAAAAACATGATATGGTTTTATAAAAGTAATATGGCTGCCCTTAACTTGGGTCTTAATGCCTTAAATCTCATAAGATGATTAATCACTCACCTTCCTTCTTCTTTCCCCAAGAATGCTCTAACTTGAAAACAGTGTGAGTTTGCTCTTCTTTTTATTTTCTAAAATATCTTTCTGTTTTCAAAAATAAACTGCTGCTTATGCTTTGATTTTTAAAACATTTAGCTAGGGTTTTAGTGGAGTGAAAAACCCATTTTATCCCCACACAAATAAGAGAATTCTGTATATATGTTTATGGCTAAATATGCCATTTTCTTTTTGATTCCATTCCGGGTATTACAGTTGCTTTCCTTCTTTTTCTGTGTACATGCCATTTGCATGTTTCACATACACACTATTTTCATGTGACTTATCTACATTATGTATTTTCTTAAGACAAATCTGTAATGTTCACATATATATATTTTTATCAATTAATTCCTTGCTAATGTTTCAAACCATTTGTTTTCTCTTGATTTTAAAAATGTATTTATACATATATAATACTAAACTGGTTTCATATATTTTTAATCATCATAAGAGTTTATTTTATCACTCTATACTCCTCTGGCTACTTATATACAATATATATATATGAGATATGTGAATATAAAACTCATTCATACTTAGTTATTTTCTTCCCATTATTATTTACTGAAAACAACTATCCTCTTTCTTATTTATTTCACTCATTCTTGATATTTATTTTCAAACTATTTTATTCTCTGAATATTTTCCATTAACTGATTTTTATAAAAAAATCATTTTCATCTCAATAATTTGGGTCTTCACACTCTCCTCCTAAAAGGAATTGTGTCCCACAATTATTTTTCTCATACATTTCCATCCAAATGTATACAAAGCATAATTTCATTTCAGAAATTTCAGAAACTCATGCATTCAAAACCAATCAAACATACATAAGTAATGTTTAAGTTTATCATAATTTTAGGCATACCTTTAAGCAAAAAATAGATTAGGATATTTATCCTTCATCCTATCTTCAGTCTCCCATGTACAATCATTCTCATCTAAACTCCACTAGATTTTAACCAATTTAATTATTTTATTTCTCAATTTCTTTTCTTCTCTAGCCACAATACCCACTGGTTCCTTCTTGTAAACCAGATTTGCTTGAATTTCAACTTGTGTAGGAGATTCCAGAATGATCTCCTTATCATGCACCCATTTTTTTAATTGAGATACATGAAATACATCATGTATATTACTCAATTCCTCTGGCAATTTCAACTTATAAGCCAAAGTTCCTACTCTTTGAATAATTTCATATGGCCCTATATATCTTGGTGACAATTTTCCTACCTTGCCAAACCTCAATATTTTTCTCATTGGTGAAACTTTGAGAAATACATAATTTCCCACTTTAAATTCCACTGGCCTTCTCCCTTTATCTACATAGGCTTTTTGTCTCTCTTGTGCTGCTCTCATTCTCTGCCTTACAAGTTCAATCCTTGTAGAGGTTTCTTTCACATGTTCTAGTCCAAGCAACACTCTTTCACCTGCCTCCATCCAGCATGCAGGAGATACACAAGGCTTCCCATACAAAGCCTCAAATGGAGCCATACCTATAGTGGACTGATAGCTATTGTTATAAGCAAATTCAGCTAAATAGAGATGATCTTCCCAGTTGCTTCCAAAATCAAGTATACATGCTCTAAGAAAATCCTCTAAAATCTTGTTAACAATCTCAGTTTGCCCATCTGTTTGTGGGTGGTAAGCTGTGCTCAAGCTTAATTCTGTCCCCATAGCCTCTTGAAAGCTACCCCAGAACCTTGAGGTAAACAAGGTATCTCTATCACTAATGATAGTCTTGGGGATTCCATGTAATCTCACTATCTCCTTCACAAATAATTGAGCTAATTTGTGAGCATTTCTATTTGAATTCACTGGAATGAAGTGAGCTGTTTTTGTGAGTCTATCAACCACAACCTAAATACTATCATTGCCTCTTCTTATTCTTGGCAAACCATCCACAAAATCCATTGAAATGCTTTCCCATTTCCAGGTAGGCACTTCCAGAGGTTGTAGTAGGCCTGAAGGTCTTTGATAATCTGCCTTGACTTGTTGACATGTTAAACACCTTTCCACATATCTTGCCACTGCCCCTTTCATTCCTAGCCACCAATAGTTTCTTTTAAGATCATGGTACATTTTTGTACCACCTGGATGATAGTGTACTTTGTCTTGTGATGCTCATCCATAACCTCTTGCTTCAGTTCTTCTACATTGGGTATGCAGAGTTTCCCTTTCTTTCTTAAGTAGCCTCTATCATCAACTTCATAATTTTCCACTGACATGCCTTGTGATATCATGTCCTTCTTTTCTTTTAAATTAGTGTCTTGATTCAGCATATTTCCTATTTTATCAATCAGGGTTGATCTTAAGGAGATGCGACTTAATTTTCCATATTCAATCATGTCACTATGTACATTGTCTGATGCACCAATTTCTTCCTTCATTTCTACTTCACTAAGGATTGTTAAATCCTTGAATTCAGTCATCATTAAGCTTGCCAATCTTGCTTGATGTCTACTCAAAGCATCTGCTACCTTGTTAGCTTTTCCAGGAGTATATAATATATCAAGATCATAGGCAACTAAAAACTCTACCCCCTAGTTGTCTCATATTCAAGTCTTTTTGAGAAAACAAATACTTAAGTGATTTATGGTCTGTAAACAATTCAAATTTAGTACCTAACAAATAGTGTCTCCATAGCTTCAATGCACAAACAATGGCAGCGAGCCCTAAATCATGAGTGGCATATCTGGTTTCATTTGGCTTGAGTTGCCTTGATGCATATGTTATGACTCTTCCATGTTGCATGAGTACTGCCCCTAACCCAGACCCACTAGCATCAGTATAAACCACTAATCCTTCATTTCCCTCTGGAACTTGCAAGACTGGAGCTTCCATCAATGCCTTCTTCAATGATTCAAAAGCTTGTTCACATTTTTCTGTCCACACATATGGTTGCTCTTTTCTGGTTAGCTTGGTTAGTGGAATGGCTATCCTTGCAAAGTCTTTTATAAACCTTCTATAGTAGCCTGCCATTCCTAAAAATGACCTCACCTCATTCACTGATTTGGGTCTACTCCATGATTGCACTGCCATGACTTTGTTTGGGTCTACACAAATCCCTTGTTGAGATATAATGTGTCCCAAAAATTTGACTTCATTCTGCCAAAATGTACACTTAGTAAATTTTGCCTTTAAATCATGTGCTCTTAATCTTGACAAAACCAGATGAAGGTGCTTTGCATGCTCCTCTTCTGATTTTGAATACACCAATATATCATCAATGAAAACAACTACAAATTTATCTAGAAAATCTCTGAATGTCCTATTCATTAAATCTACAAAATAGAATTGTGCATTTGTCAATCCAAAAGGCATTACTAAAAATTCATATAGCCCATACCTTGTGTTGAATGTAGTGTATTTAATACTCTCCTCCTCAACCTTCATTTGATGGAATCCAGAGGCTAAGTCTAGCCTTGAAAAGATTCTTGCTCCATTTAATTGATCAAATAAATCATCAATTCTGGGGAGTGGATATTTATTCTTGATGGTAACTTTTTTAATTCCCTGTAATCAATACACATCCTCACACTACAACAAAATAGACTTTTCACAGCGTTTGAAAAACGCTGTTAAAAGTTTTCACAGCGTTTTTAAAAACGCTGTATAACGACATGCGGTCGTTGACCCTAAATTTTTAACTGCAAAATATAAACGCTGTCAAAAACCCACTTTCTACAGCGTTTTTTAAACGCTGTTAATAATTTTTCTACTGCAAGGTATAAACGCTGTTAATAGTTTTCTACTGCAAGGTATAAACGCTGTCGTAGGGATATGCATTTTTTTCCCAATGAATTGACAGCAATGTATAAACGCTGTCGTAGGGATATGCATTTTTTTCTAATGAATTGACAGCAATGTATAAACGCTGTCGTAGGGATATGCATTTTTTTTCCAATGAATTGACAGCAATGTATAAACGCTGTCGTAGGGACATGCATTTTTTTCCAAAGAATTGACAGCAATGTTGTGTCATTGCAATATTCACACATATCATTAATATAAACTACATTTAATTATATTTTAATCAGTTAATGTACATAACATAAACAAATCAAACTAAAAATTGTAAAATAAAAGCATAACTATTAATCACTTCCATAAAATAAGTTGAACACAATATCCATGAACAAAGTTTACATAAACCCGTAAAGAGAGATAAAATTTATAAACCAACTGCATACAATCTTGATGTATAATCAAAACGAGAAGTAAAATAGATTTGGCACAGCGTCAATACCAATCTTGAAGACCTTGTTTCAAGCCAGACCTTCCTCTTTCTACTGAAGCGGTATCTTCATTGTATCGAATTTAAGTGTCTTCCATGTACCGTGACCATTGTTCTTTGACAGTGGATATAAAAACATGAGTTGTTGCATTTCTTTCTGTAAATCGTCTGTTCTATCAGAAGCACTTTCTCTAAGACCATCAATAGTAGTTTGAACCTAACCAAAATGAATTTGGTTATCAGTATACAAATATCATACAGGTGGATGCTACCTCTAATTCATTTCATAAGCATGTTCATTAACTATTCATTTCAAACTATAGTCATTTCATATGCTAACTATATAACTACAGGTAACTAATTCAATATTATGTAGAAGTTGCAGAAAAGACCTGATATATTTGAGCAATATTATTGTTTGAATGGGTTTTTAGAAAAAGAGGAATAAGAAGCCACATAATTGTCCCATGGCAGATTTTGAATCAAAATATTATGTTGATCCCAGATGTTACAAGCCTTGAGCTCAAAACCAAGGAAATTGAATGGAAGAAAAAGTAGTATAAATTATGAATACATAAGTTGCAACATAACAATATTATTATGAAAGCACTTGCTACCTGATACCAGGTACATACAGTGTGCAATTATGCCAATGTGGCAATGTGTGGAATTTCATAGTAGATTCTTTACAAAACCAAATAATGTTTCAAACATGTTAACCATCATGTATGCATAATTACAGACTACCTTAGATTTGGAAAGACAGCAGCTAAGCCTTACAGATGGACATATAATTTTGTTGCATATATATGTTAGCTTTTAAATGCAAGTAAAAATATACTAACCAAGGTAGTATAAAAATTAGAAATATATTGCTGAAGTAATATCAGTAATTATATCAAAGGAATAGAGAAAGTATACCAGCTTCTTCTTTCTAGCACTTGAACTACTCCAGTAAAACATTTGATTTTTCCAGCCCGAGCAATCTTGTACAAGCACTTTTGAATCCATTGATCTCCAAATTTCTATTGGAAAAAAAAGAAATTTTACTTTATTTAGCTCAGAATATTTATCGAGTATTTAAAATTTTAACATTTCTAGTCTTCATAATAGATGAGTTATGGAGATGTTCATATTTTATAAATCAATTTGAAGTTTTATTTTGTGGTTCCATCTCTGAAATCTTTATTGATGTGCATAAGAGTTATCCTATTTAACTTGGGTATTTTTGTGAAAGCGGTGGCAAAAACTATACATGTATCTGAATAAAGCTGCTACATCTTGAAATTCCTCATCATAAGATGGTCTCTATAGAAAAAAAATTACCCAAATGATTTCTGATTTAGATAGAGAACTATATCAACCTATAAACCATTGCCAATACAAAAAATATCATATATTAACTGTAAAATTTCTAATGGAAATAATGAATAGCAGTATTACCTAACAACACCAAAATGAACCGAACTGTGTTCCCCATCCATGCTTACTGCGAGCCTTGGACATTCCAGGTCCTTGCAGAAGAATGTAGATCATAATACCAGGCTCAGCTCCTCTTTGAATGCTTAAAACGCTGTTAGTAACGGCTCACTCATAATGATCAGCATAACCTATTCCTTTACTCCATTTAAACGAGTTACGAGGAACCTGTGTAAATTAACATGGACACTAGTTAATCAAACAAGGATTTGTATTGCCAAGTTAGTACCAAATGAATGTGGAAGCTTGCTTTGTTATATATGTTTGGGTTGCAAGTTTTGTTGAACTAATTTAACAAGGTTAAGAATGAATGTCCCTCAATACTGTGATGCAGTTCCTATATATATTTCAGATTGACAAGAGGTTCGCCAAATATATGTTGAAGACCATGAATGCCTTAACATGAACAAAGCCCAGTTGGTTCAATGTTGGATCATAAAATAAAAGTGAATTACCTTAAGCATGAAGAAGGCAGCTTGATAAATCAATAATCAAGAGTGCTGAAGTGTTTTTTTACCTAGTACATTTTCATGAAGGAAAAGGTATGATATTAATATTGCCAAATTTACATTTCAGATATTGTAAATATGTATATGCTACACTAGATAATAAGAACATGAAATATTCAAACTTTGTGAAGAACATTCAAATAAGCAACCAAAGCTTGTGCATCGCATTTTGGAATTTCAGGTAACATGCTTGTTGAACTCTGACATGATTGTATGAACCTATGGATTTGCATTCAAATAAAGTACTCCATCCAATTGATCAAACCATTTTACCTTAGAGTAACTCAACAACATTTAAGACACCCTCTATGGTAGATACCTGAAGAGTTCATAAAATTGCGTATAAAGACTACACCAAAAGAAAAATCCAAGATAATTTGAGATGATTGTATAATTTAAAAAAAAATCAAGGCAAAAGGTCAATCAGTAATGCATACCGAAAAATAAATGTTGGCAGACCCATCTACGCAAAAGCAACGTGATACTTTAGTTGGTTACTTGCTCAGCAACGTGATCAATAGGTTTATACCTTGAAATTGTATCCAAAACATAATAAGTGACCATTAAGATAGATATGTGTACAATAAATATAACTTTTAACACTTACCAACCTGCTCAAGCTTCAGTCCATGCCTTAGGCCTGTAATTTTTAATCGGCTAGAAGTTACTGCAATAAAAAACATTGCATAAATTGACCACCTGTGAACAATAGTAAAAGGTTTAATCAAAATCCAAACTTTGTTTGGTTTGAAAAGGTCATTCATTTAATAAAAGAATCAAGAAGTCATAATTAAAGCTGCCAAATGTATCCTAAAAGAATTGTAAAAGAACTTAAATGACAGTTACATAATTATACCATAAACCAATAATGCACTCCAAAACTGAAGCAACTCATAAGCATCCGCATGCAATGTTCAGTCTCGTCAGCATAGGCTATAACATACTCCAGATCCATGCACTTCAGTCTGGTGCACAACTCTTCTCACTTCATCAACATGTCCCCGTACGAACACTCCAGATCATGCTTCAGCATGTGGTTTGCACGATCCCATCTTGATAGCCTATTTGTGTCATTGCCCATCATCAGATCCATGCATTCTACAGCAAGTCAGCACCAAAGATCCATGCACCAAATTTAAAGTGTAAGTCAAGTTGTTATCAAAATATCTAAGAGGTTTAGCTACGCTTTTGCCCAAAGCTTTTAACCCAGCAAAATGAAACACAACATCAAACTTGCAGCCACAAAAATTAACATAAATAATACACCGAGGTTGCCTTTGTATTTTTAGTTTAATAATTTTTTAGAAACTTAGCTAATTTAGCATAGTTTTTATAAAAACATAGTTAATTTTTATAATCTTATTTGATTGTTATAGAACTCGGTTAATTGTTATAAAACTTAGCTAAATTTTACAAACTTAGTAAATTTAGTCAAAGTTAACTTTTATAAAAGCAAATTAAATATTCTTAACTTAGTTATTTTTATAAATTTAATTATTTTTTAAATACCTAACTAATTTGTATGAACTTAGTTACTTTTATAAACTTGTTTAATTTTCATAAAACCTAGCTAACTTTTATAAAAATTAGTTAATTTTTATAAATTGGGTTAATTTTATAAATTTAGTTAATTTATACAAAACTCGGTTAATCTTTATATATTTATTTAATTTTTATAAAAAAATTCTAATATTTAGAAAATTATTAAATTTTTATAAAACTGGATTAACCTAGGTAAATTTTATAAAACTTAGAAAATTTTTATAAATTTATTTAAATTTTATAGTTAATTTTTAGAAAATTATTTAATCTATAAAACTTGGTTAACATGGTTATTTTTTATAAACTTAGTTAAATTTTGATAAAAGTTAATTAATTTCTATAAACTTTTACTCGACTTGGTTAATTTTTTATAAAACTTGATTAATTTTTATAAACTTGGTTATTTCTTTCTAAAACTTAGTTAAATTGGTTGATATATCTGATTTACTCATATATTAAATTAACAAAAAAATTAATACGAAAACTTCACACTTCACCTTTCATGTTCAGCGGGTGATACAATCTCAGCTTTGATGCATGCCTCAGCTTTCAGGCATGACTTTGTAGCTATGTACTGAGCTTTAGTACCAAAATTATCTTGTAATATTGCAATCGATGATATACAAAGATTGTTTTATAAAACTGATAGAGTTGACATAAAGGTATTGAATGCTTTTTACATTAAACTAATAAAAGATGCAATTAATAATTAGACTAACCCCAATTAAAGGTAAAGATGCATCAACTTTTGATGTTGTCCTAAAACCTCTTTTCTGAATAGGATCCTTTTTGTAACTACCCCAAATTACAGGGAATAAAAGAATGCCTTGTTTAACTAGTTCAGTTCTGAATCTACCAGGTTTCTCTGTAGCTTATGTTACTATCTCCTTATTCCCTGCCATAATAACCTAAACATACAAAGTAAAAAAAATAGTGTTCAATTATTTCTTAGAGAGAGTAATTCTTTATACAAGAGAATAATGTATTGGTCGTGTAGTGTCTCGAAGCTGCACAAGTTTGACAATTCTGTTAGTTGAAAGTTTTAAAGGCAAACGTGATAGAGTTTCATTTGTGTTATCTAAACAATCTGTTCCTCTTCTTTCTTATTCTCCTAAACGAATAGGGCTGCATGAACAATGAAACCTACAGAGCACTGATTCAATATTCGAATTTAAGGGGCTTTATCTATTGGATAAGAAACAAATTGAAGATAACTTTTGAAACTATGGCATGTATTTGAATTTCCTGTAAAGACAAATTAACAAAGTTGAAATCTACATGGTGAATATGTTGTTTAGCATCATAGCAAATTGTCAACAAAAATGTTTCAATAGGAAAAATATATATTAGAGAAGAAAATATAACAAATAAAATATATAAATGATAGCTACAAGAGAGAATATTCTAAAAAAAGGGAAAGAGAAAAGGAAACTCTGTAAATATGTATGAATAATCTGAACTGGTATTATCTTTATATCCAAGGCTTATAAGATCACATATGGCACATGTTGGCAAGATGGGATTTATTTATAAACAATTTGTAACCCAAAATACAATTATATCTCCCTTGAGAAACGTATTTATTTATCTTGGCTTGATGCCTAGCCCATGCCTTATTACTTGATACATCACATGGCATAAGCCTACTCCCGTTTATATCATGATGTTCTAAACCTCATTAGCTCTAATTTAGAATACATGTACAGGTCTTTTTTGCTTTACCTCAGACTTCATTTTATGTTTATGTTTCATAATAGAGTTTATACACACTACAGTTTGACAAAGAAAGGGTCATATCAGAATAAATATATTCATTTAATAAATCACTTATAATAGAGTGCCATCCAAATTTGTTAGTTGATTAGAAAAGCTATGTTGTTTTGATTCTATAATGTTACCAAACAATAACACACGACCCTCTTACAAATCAAAATTTCATGTTAACCGAACACAACAACAGTACTAATCTGAAATGTTCCACAAATGTCTCTATATTCCAACCAAGAGCCTAATATCACAGAATGAAACAAAAATCAAATCTTCATACCTTATTACAAAAGAAAATACATACTAATTTGATGATCCAATAATTGAAATCAGGTTACCTTGTTTGATCTCCGTCGCTTTCATTAGTTTTATCTACAAAAATAGAAATTGTAGTCAATAGGTGATGACATTTGGAACTCAAGACTTTATACCACTTGCTAGCAACGTTGAGAGCATCAGACTTTTTCTACTCAGAAACATGTTGTGTCTCCTTGTAGATTATATGTATTGATTTATCAAGGTTGTCACTTTTAAGATCAGATTGGAACAACACTAAATTCCTCTACTTGAGTGGAAAATGCATGCACTGCTAATAGTAGGATTAGCGTATTCATTTATATCATTATGTGAGTTATTGTATTTTAAGCCTGTAATCTATAGAAGGACATTCATGCATAATTTGTCTTACCCAAGCATTTGATAAAGATTCGACATGTATAAAACAGTAAAAGAAAAAATATCCAAACTTATCCTTTTTATTTTGCAAGTTAGTTATGTGTATATTAATCTATATTCTTGGATATGTGACGTAATACATCTGAAGCTAACAAAAATTGTTTAAAGGCGGACCGAAAATACTTTTGGTGTAGTCTCACATAACAATTCCGAGGTTAAATATATACAGTAGACAGAGATATTCTGAATTAAACATCACTCGGTTGCAACATTAATTTAAGTTCTTATATGATAGAGTCTACTTATAGCCACAAAATTTAAGTTCTCATTTGTCCATACATACACCAAAAACAAACATATTGAACATGATAGATACAAGAGAAAAAACCTAGTAATGAATTGACCTTACCATCATCTAGAACATGATAATTAATCTTTTGATGTCCGGAGAAACAACAATTCACATTACAAAAGTACGTAGTACATGCACATGATTAACTTTAGAAAGGTACATAGTAACATGCACATGAGTAGCATAGTCCTATATACCAAGTGGCAAGTTTCTCATTTCTTTTACAATAAAATATCACAAACACAAAAATAGGAGTATAGAGTAACATGCACATGGTTAACTTTTGAAATTTTCTTCACTTATAATTCAAACTTCAACAGGTTAAACACTTAACTTAAGCTGGAAATTTTTGAGATGAATTGCCACTTAATGTAAAATAAAAAAATCAAGCAAAAAGAATAAATAAAAATTACCTTAAAATGAACCCTCAAAGCCTAGCCCACTGTCTTCCCAGTTTACATGATGTTGTCGGTTTCCCGGGAATACTTCACCGCTTAAATATCATTTCAAGATTTCAAATACCAATGTCCATAAAGGTCGTCTAAATCCATTGAATTGATATATTCTCTCGCTCACATATTGGATACTTGACAACATCAACTCTTCCTATTAAGAAATAAGCACATGAGCATCTTAAATTAACTTTCTAGCTATTTCAACATTTCCTAGTGTTAGCTAACCAAAACTTTCAAAGCAGATTTTGAAGGCGGTTTCATATACTAATGAATTTGTGTGCTAGTTATCAAATGTTTAAAACTCCATAAAATATAGATTATGTGAAGAATTTACACCGTTCAATCAAGCAATAGCGACTACCAATTAACCCAATTTTTAATTAATTAACATGAAATCAAGTATCAATGATTAATTAACATTACACTAATAATACAATTAAGCTGAACAACAAGCTTTCTTTGTACGAATCGATAAATGAATGAAAAGGAACGAGTAGAGATACCTGGAAAGACATCACACGATGGCCAAAAAAGCTTCTTTGGTTGAGAGGACAGAGAATCGTGATGAGAGAAATAGGGGTGAAAGAGTATCGGTTTAATAAGAGGATTTTTGTTAGGGTTCCGTTTGTTTTTTTAGGGATTTTTCTTTGTTTTTTGGGAGGAAGAGTTTGAATGGAAAAAAGGAATAAGCGGCCTAGAAAATATTATGCTGAAATTTTGCCGAGCTCTAGGCGGGAACATTTAATAGCGTGTCATTATTTAATTTTGTTTTATTAAACGGCTAACAATTGCAGTCATTTTTAAAACGCTATTTTTTTCAATTTTTTGTTGCTATGAATAAGAACTTTTCTTGTAGTGTCATTGTACCATCATGTTTCTTTACAAATACCACTGGAGAACCCCATTTTGAACTACTAGGCCTTATGAATCCTTTCTACTCCAATTCTTCCAATTGTTGTTTCAATTCCACTAATTATTTAGGACCCATTCTGGTAGACTTCTTGATGATAGGACTTGCTCTTGGGATTAATCTTATCTGAAATTCAACTTGCCTATTTTCTAGAACTCCTATAACCTCTCCAAAGACATTTGGGTATTCATTTATTACTTTTATGTCTTCCAGAATTAATTCTTTTTCAGTCATGCTCCACATTTGATTAAGGCAATTTGTTTTGGCTATTTCACTCATGACTATAATATTTTTACCATTTTCTGTTTTCAAAGAAATAGTAAAATTTTCCAAGTTCAAAATTGCTTTGAATTTACTCAACCAATCTACTCCTAGAATAATTCCTATTCCAGGATATTTTAACACAAACAAATCATATTTAAACATATTTCCACCTATGTTTAATTCTACTCCCAAACATTTAATTCCTAGCATGCAAGAACTACCTAGGGGACTCTGAATAAACAAAGGTTTATCAACTAAATTGCATGTGAGAGCCAATTTATTCACTATGTCTTGTGATATTAAAGAATGTGTAGCCCCAGTGTCATATATAACTGAGATTGGATAATCTTTAATTAGGAGTATACCTTCCAATTGTCCAGAATTTCCCACTGCATTTGCTTTTGCTTTGCCTTCCAATGCTCCTACCTTTGCTCCTTTCTTGAACTCTGGCAATTCTTTTTGATATGACCTTCTTTCCCACAATTATAGCAAGTGAACGGGATTTTCTTAGCTGCTTGACACCTATTACTCATGTGTCCTTCCTTGCCACAGTTGTAGCAAATAATTTTCTTCTTAACTTCCCCACCGGTTGCTCCTTCAACCTTCTTGTCTGAATTCTTCTTGTCATAAGGATGTGCTCTATTTTTCCCCTTCTTGTTGTTGTTATTAGCTCTCATGTTCCTGAATTTCTCTCTTGCATTATCATGTTGTTCAAAAGAAAGAGTGAGATCTATGACTTGATCAAATGTTTTGTCTTTATATGGTAGCATTGCTCTACTTAAACCAGCATTAAGTCCTTGAATAAATCTTGAATTCTTTGATTCCTCATTCCCTATGAGCATGGTTCCATACTTAGACAAGCTCTCAAACTTTTGAGTGTATTCAGTCACACTCATTGATCCTTGCCTCAATCTTATGAACTCCTCAAGCAATGTTGCCTTAGCTGTTGCTGGGAAAAATCTAGCCTCAAGCATATCCTTGAACTGATCCCATGTTATCTCATTTTCTGGTCTTCCTGTGATGATTACCTTCCACCAATCCAGTGCTGCTCCTTTGAGCCTTCTGGAAGCTATTTGCCTCTTCCTTTGGTCATTGATTTGCATGTCTGCAAATATCCTTTCCAAAGTTCTTAGCCATATTTGCACACCCATGACTCCTTCAGTGCCTTCAAAATCCTTACCTCCTAAATTTGAGAATGTTTTCAGTAGCTTAGATAACTCCTCATGAGGATTTTCTTCCCTCTGCACTGCTCCTTCCCTAAATGCCCTCACCAAATCTTGCAAATTGACCAATGGTGTTGCATTAGAGGGTCCTGCTCTAGAGTTTGGTGGTCTTCCTACCATGATTCGCTATACAATTTACACAACTAGTTAGTCTTATTTTTGATTTAATTATTTCAGTAAGTTATTCCTACTGAAAATATTTTTATGTGGTTTGTTCCTTAGGATTTTATCCATATAAGAAAATCATATTTTTTTTGCTATGTTTTTGATAACATAGTTCTGATACCAACTGAAGTGACCCACTTTTCTTCACCTATATTTTAATGATTTTTTGTTGATTTTTTTTTAAAAACCCGAGATCACTTCTTTTCTTGCCTCTTTTATTTCTTTTAATTAATTTCCCAAGATCCATAATTTACTAATATAAAAATATCAGTATTTAAATCAAGTCATATCCTTATATGTGAAGATATATAAATGTTTCTTTGCGTATCAGAATGTTTCTTTGGTTTGATCCATGGATCACTGGTTAGTCTAGCCCAGATTCAGGATTCAAACATAAACATGCACAAAACATGCACAAACATGCACAAGCAATTCAAGTCAAGCAAAATGCACATATCCAGGTTCTTAAAGCATGTAATGATCATGTGAGTAGTAGAGTTGTAAACTAATTTAATGGTCATATAGATTCTGATATTTAGATTGGAAATAGTGTTGAATATGATTTTAGAAAGATCTTTGCATATTTCTGGCTAAAAGCATATAAAGTGTGATGTTCTGTATTTTAAACACTTAACAAAATTACTCTACATTCTTGTTTGAGTCTATATTGTCTATCCCTATTTCTGGCTTGCTACTTCAGTTTCATATTGAAGTCAGTTCCAGATTTTACCAATTCCAATTCCTAAATCCTTATATACTTATGATTTTTCAAGTTTTATGGTATCATAATCCTACTCTTGTTCTAGACATATCATAGGATTTAGTTGCATTTCAAATTAGCTTACACTATGGTCTTGTTTGCTTCAGGAATCTGAAGACTATGACTTCAAGCTTTTGCATGTACTTGTATCAATTACAAGACATGTACAAGCCTTACTGGTTAGCCAAGACCATGTTCAACCCATCCACTTAATACTTTGGCACATATTTAGTCAAAATCAACTTTAACTTTACAACTGAAATATAACAAACATGCCAAGGAGAATATATCCACATATCAGATTATATGGCATGTTCTTCTTCATTATAATCCACTGGATTATTTCTAGAGTCTGGTACTTAATCAACAACTCACAAGCACATATACTACTTAAGTTTTTTTTATATGTTCTTTTTAAGAAAACAAAGCAAGTATCAATCCTGGAAATACACAAGACATAAGAGAGTTTGCCTAGATTATTTATTACAATTAAACTTCTACTTCTCTAAAGCGTTTTAAAACCAGCAAGTTCTTCAAACATCCATACAAGCAAGCTACTCAAGCATCTTTCCCTGCAACAACACTTTGAACTGCCTCAATGAAAATGAGACACCCCAAAGATTGCAAAGGCAACAAATAGGGTCAGAAAATATATTCTGGTGTGAGTGAAATCATAGATTATAAATAACTTGTAATTACTAAATATTGTGCAGAGATTCATATGTTTGATGCTTATTTAAATTCATACTAAAATCTGAGTATATATATACATATATAAGCTCTTACTTACATACATGCACACAAGCATTCATTCATCAACACTATTCAGTTATATGTACATATACTCCTATGGATTAACTCCCTTAATTCCATAGCTCAATTTCTCAATCCCCATTTATCATTTATTTGGTCTTAACTCTTGCCATTGAACACCATGTGTGCATTGCAAAGGGGCTCAATTCTGTTAACCCTTTACACAGAGGCCTACAGGACTTAAACAAGTCATGCACATACCCATCATCCACCTAATGATGAGTAGATCAAGGCACTACTCCTAGATTAGCTTTATAATCTAGAGACCATTCTCATTTTCTTTCAGGAGAATTTTATTAATTCTTGAAATGCTTTACATTCTCTTCTTCCTTTCATAAATCAAAGAGTATTAAACTCACTCAGGGATTTCAACCAGACATACAAAGCATTCATGCAAAACACCATATCCCATTTTAAGGTCATTTTTATTCAATCATATTTTCTAAAACTTGCATATATTTATTTCCAGAAATATTCCCATTTCTTACCTAAATCTGGTGAAGTCATATAAAACATTACATTTATTTTACTGTAAACATAGGGTATGGTTTTTGAGAAAAACCCATAAAAACATATTAACTTGTGATTTGAACAAATCAGCACATATATATAATATTGCATTGTTCATATCATTTTTAAAATGAACTAGATATAAGCATGAATCCCCTTATTCACACTGCCTACTTCATTCTTCATCAAAGCATTAATCAAAACAATCAAAACAGATCAAAACATCAACCAAAGACTTAGCCAAAACACCAACCATAATCAACATTTATTTATTCAGAGAATAAAATTAAACAAAAACATGATATGGTTTTATAAAAGTAATATGGCTGCCCTTAACTTGGGTCTTAATGCCTTAAATCTCATAAGAGGATTAATCACTCACCTTCCTTCTTCTTTCCCCGAGAATGCTCTAACTTGAAAACAGTGTGAGTTTGCTCTTCTTTTTATTTTCTAAAATATCTTTCTGTTTTCAAAAATAAACTGCTGCTTATGCTTTGATTTTTAAAACATTTAGCTAGGGTTTTAGTGGAGTGAAAAACCCATTTTATCCCCACACAAATAAGAGAATTATGTATATATGTTTATGGCTAAATATGCCATTTTCTTTTTGATTCCATTCCGGGTATTACAGTTGCTTTCCTTCTTTTTCTGTGTACATGCCATTTGCATGTTTCACATACACACTACTTTCATGTAACTTATCTACATTATGTATTTTCTTAAGACAAATCTGTAATGTTCACATATATATCTTTTTATCAATTAATTCCTTGCTAATGTTTCAAACCATTTGTTTTCTCTTGATTTTAAAAATGTATTTATACATATATAATACTAAACTAGTTTCATATATTTTTAATCATCATAAGAGTTTATTTTATCACTCTATACTCCTCTGGCTACTTATATACAATATATATATATGAGATATGTGAATATAAAACTCATTCATACTTAGTTATTTTCTTCCCATTATTATTTACTGAAAACAACTATCCTCTTCCTTATTTATTTCACTAATTCTTGATAATTATTTTCAAACTATTTTATTCTCTGAATATTTTCCATTAACTGATTTTTGTTAAAAAAATCATTTTGATCTCAATAATTTGGGTCTTGACAATATATATAAGGCAGGTACTGATTATTGAAGACTGTACAGTATAAAGATCAAAAATGAAGAAATCAAGTTTGAAGACTCATGAGTATCAAAATCAAGATAATTTCCTAGTTTTGTTAAAACTTCATAATAGCATGGAAATCTTCATTCCAAATTTCATTTGGGATGGAACCCATTTCTACCTTCTTAGTGGCTTACATACCCACGACAAGTAGCTTATAAACCTACGACAAGTGGCTTACAAACCCACGAACATCCTGGTTTTGTACAAGTTCTCGAGTCCTGGTGTTATGAGAGATTCTGCAGGAAGAAGCTTGCAAAACTACTTCAAAATGATTTTCGAAACTGCTTTTCAAAATGTTTTAGCCTTAAAAATTATCTTTTCAAATGATTTTCAAAAAGACGTTTTAGCCTTAAAATATTCTTTGTTTTTGTATAAACTCTTGTTTTAAACTTCGTTTGTTTTTAAAACTATCTTCTGATTTTTAAATATTCTTTTATAATATATATATATATATACTTGAGATTTAAAATCAAATTTATATATACATTCTAAAAATATATTTTTCTACTCTTCTTTATTTTAAATCATAGGAAAATTAGTTTATTTTACTCCAGAATCATTTCATCTTGTTTTCTTTTCAATACCATTTTCAAAACAAATTTTACATTGTTTTTAACTAAGGGATGTCGACATCATGGGATACCCCATGTCGACATGGTGGCCGTTAAATTCAAAAGTTTCAATTTTCAAAAGAAGTGTCTATTCGATTAAATCTCTTCACGAATGGTTATGACCGTTACTGATCTATAAATAGCCTTTACAAACGAATTTTTTAACTAATTATTTTCTTATTTTCTTCACTCCTTCTTCTCCATAAATCCATATTCTAAAATTTTCATATTTTTAAGATCGTGCCGAAATTCTGCCGAATTCTCAAGTGAATCAAATTAGAATCTCATTCTTGTTTGATTCTCTGCCCTCTCTCGAAGATCAAAGTGCTATTCAGAGTTATAGGATCAATTGATAATCAAAAGTTTATCGAGTCTCTCTATAAGGTGTGGTTGTGCCTGGAAATCAATTGGGTGATCTTGTGTCCCATAAATCAAGAGAGTTTGCCCCGGACTCGAAGACAGGAGGGTACCACAAGGCCTTTAGAAATTGAGGATTGTAATCTCGACATCGGTATAATAAAAATATGTACGAGGTGTTTGCCTTGGTGCAGGACTGGACGTAGGGTAACTCCGAACCAGTATAAAATCCGGTGTGTTCTTTCCTTTTACTACTTTTTATTTACTTTCTGCATCTGTGTTTGATTCTGTGATCGTTCTGTGATTAAGTTCTGCATTTGTTTATATCATAATTTTTAAATTAGTTCATATAAGTCTTAGAATCTATTAAACACTATTCACCCTTCCTCTCTAGTGTTAAATTAGCCTTAAGATCCTTAATCCGCACTCCCTTTCATGTGTTTTATTATGTTCTGTATTATATAACCTAGGAAAAAATTTCTTGTACCATTGCTTTGAACCGAGACTGAGCACGAAGGGAAAGTTAATAAGCCTTCATATTTTTAATGCTAGTGTTAGTTCAAGGGAATGAGTACAACATTTAGCCCTATCGAGTTCCATTCTCTGTGCCTTCCGACAGTAATACTTAGTATATCTCTTGGTTGGCATGGGTATAGGAGTAGGGCGTTACACAAACCCAATTATATTATATAAATTTCTGAAATTAATTTCTACGCTTTTCGAACTCGCACGGCCAAACGATACGTCCAATTGCCATGAAATTCGATGGCATATTATAATTCATTATTATGGATCTAATGAAACCGGTTTCGTCGAAATTCGAGAATGTCCCCTGGAATGATAATTTCAAAATTTTAAATATCGTTTTATATTTTCGATCCAATTATCGATATTTATACGATCTATTTATATTTGTAAATAAATTTACAAATTGAATTCATCAATATTATTTATTAATTAAAAGGAGTTGAATAAAATTATTAAATCCATTTAATTAATATTTAATTCACAATTCAAATATTTAAACATTCCCTCTATTTGAATTATAAATTATTAAATTCTAAACATCTAATTATTTAAATATTTAAAATTAATTAAACATTTAGATCAAATAACCAAAATTTTGGGTTGTTACATTCTCCCCCCTTAAATGAACTTCATCCTCAAAATTCCTAAGGAAGAAAATGTTTCCAAACTCTTAATTTTAAAACTATTAATTAAAATGAGTTATTAAACTTATTAATTAAATCTCAAAATTTTGCGGAAAATTACGGTAGCATCTCCTTTGCGCGGCACATTCGAAACAACTACAAATTGCCTCAACGGGCTCTAAACCAACCACAGAAAACAAAGCCAAGTGGCTTGCCATATTTGGGACATAAAATCATCAACCAATATAAATTTCTAAATTTATCATGTACCTTTTTTCATTTGATTTATATTTTGGCAAGTAATTTATTATCTCTATGCAAATGCAGGTGCGCAAGAAGTTAAGTGGAAATCTCTTGCCTCCCTATACTTGCATAATCTAAAAGAGAATCAGGTTGACACAAGTAATATGATGTAACTCTACATGAAAAACTAACGTGATATAAATCTACATGCAACTCTAGTATAAAGTAAAGCTACATGCAACAATATCACAATCATAGGTAACAAAATACAAAGAAAATTCTATAATAAATGTTATGCATTCAATAATTTCAAATGATAATTATAGATCTAAATGCTCGGTTTTTAAATTAAAAAAAATTTCAAATTTCTCAGAAGGGAATTAAATCAAAGATCAAAATGACAAGAAGGGGATTCCTCTGAATAAAGTATGGTGAAACTCTAGAATCAAAACAAACATGGAGCATCCAGTGTATTCCGGTTCCTCCAAACACATCAACTAGAGTGAATAAATATTATTCCTTTCCCAAAATCTTCAAAATCTTTTTTTCTCTCAAAACAACCGAGGTTTAGGTCCTAATAACAACAAATCACAATCCTTTGTCCATAATTTAAACTTTATAAACAATGGTACATAAAATCACTCAATAAATTCAAGCAAATCAAATCAATTAAATTCTATAAAGGAATAAACTGACACTACTAATCAACCAATCAAATTCCATAAGAGAAAAACCTATCACTTAACATTGTTTCAAAATGTCAAATGACTAACAAACAAACCTTGACTTAGGTTCAAAACTTTATCAATTGTCCAAAAATATAAATAATTCACTAAGCGTGCCATTTTGCTCAACAGCTTTTGGTTATTGCTTATAAGATTATCCAAATTCACTCAGAAAAAATTAAAAGTTATACTCTAAAATTATTGGTTTCTTGGCTACCAGTTTTTTTCTAAATCACTTAAATTTGCATTTAATATGTTATTCAATACAAAAGTTATTTATGATTATTTCATAAATTTTCATCTAAGTTTAAAAACATTTTACAAAGTCATTTCTTTATAAAACATCAAATAATAACTTATTCCATTTTATTTACTTGTATAATACTCTTCTATATCCTGAGAGTACATACAAATTTTATTTTACTTTTCACAATTTAGGTGGAGATCTAATCAAAATTTGGGTCTTTTAAAAGTGAGTCAACTTCTCGACCTCTTTAACTAAAAGTGTTAAAATGGAAGACATTTATGGGTTGGCCCAATCAACAAATAGTTTACACTACTTAGATGTGTTTAAACAAAAGTTATGGTTTTGATAAAAACTATGTTAATCAAAACTTTCTTATCCAATTTAACCCATTTTAAACCTGTTTTTTAACTATCCCTTACCTTAAATAGAGGTAAAATCTCATTTATCAAAACAATATCTTATGGGTTACACTTTTTATTTTGGAAACCAATTCCCCTTTAAGGGAACTTAAAAATTAAATACCCCGGTTTTTTAATTTCCAAAAAACTTATCTTTGAAAACATATTGTGCATATTTTTATATGAAATAACTTCAAACAATTTAATTTTAAAAACTCACTTTGGTTCGTTCGGATTTGAACTTATTTCGATCGCATGATGATAAAGGGAATAATTTAACAAGCACTCCATAACGTATGCCTAAGCAAACAACCGATCGTCACTTAGAAGATTATTCGGATTACCACAAGACTAACCAAGACGTTTTCATCTGAATTATCCCAAAGAAAATGCACACCATTAAAATTTCACTTCCCAAAACATTTTTACTTTTAAATACTTCTAAAAATACTACTATTTCAGTTCTTAAAAATTCTTTTGAAATTAATTTCAAAAGTTTTTTTTAGAGCATATTTTATAAACTAAATTTAGATAAATTTTCCTTTATATGAAATCATCTTATATGATAATAACTCTTCTTTATTATAGTAGAATTTTCTCAAATATATATTCTCTAAAGGTCTTATACCATCATTTAGATTATATTAAACAACTTTTATTATAGTTAAATCCTTAACTCACCGTTATTAAAAGGTGAATTTTAACCTAACATTTTCTCCGAACACCTTATAATCAAATTATGAAACTTAATTCACAAAGGTTCGTTTTAAATCAAAGTGGTGAATGTCCTAAATAAACTGAGCACAAATTTAACAACTAACAAACAACAGTCAATGCTTCTAATTTAATTAAGCATAACTGAACAAATAATAGTGATAATAAATAAATATTATCACATTAAAACAAACACACCCTATAACTATATAAAGTTTTGAAAATTATTCCTTCATATATATATAATATAATCCTAGGCAAAATATTTAATTTACCAAATTTTCAAAAAATCAATACCATGTTCGTTAGCCTTGTTTAAGTGTTTAGAAATCCCTATTAATACCATGGCGTCCCACGTCTCGACCAGAATTCTTAAAAACTCAAGAGACCAATTAATATAATACATTTTTATAACATTAAAAAATACACTTTCGAATATATAATACTCTCAAACTCATTCTCTGGTGTCGCTTATCCTATCTCTAATAAGCAAGACCACACCAAAGTTAAGGTTCTCACTTCAACCTGTGCTCGGATAACATGCTGTAACGACCCGCCTTTTTGACTATCGAAAGTCGACATCGAATACTACCATTGTATTCAAATTTCGAGCATCCAATCGACGGAAGGGAAGAATTTTAGGATAAATAAAAAGAATAGAACATATATGGATACTATATAATGCAGTGGAAAATAAAACACTATGATAGATGAACCACCAGCTCCTCTTTAAGATCTCCATAACACCAAAGACAAATTGGGATAACACTCGATCTGATCCGAGCATTATAATAAAATAACACCCGATCAATCTGGAAATACCAGCATGAGATTACCCAAATAATAGGGAACACATAAAAGTTCTATGAGACCACGCCGCTAACACGGAATGGGTTTTTACCTCACAAGAATAATATCCATACAGGCAAGAGTAGAGATAAACAATAGGAAATAAATCCAAATAAGAATGGGTATAAATAGTATTAAAAACTAGACTTGAAAGAATGAAATAATCCAAGCAAAATCTAAACTACACGGAATGGATAAAGCAAGATAACAGTCCAAACCTAATAGAATGGACAAATAAGGTAACAGTCCAAACAAGATAGAATGGACAAAATAAGGTAATAGTCCAAACTTGATAGAATGGACAAAACCAATACTTAAACACCGCGAAGAGTGGTTGACTCTTCCCGTTGCAATTAAAGAGAATGGATTCAAAGGTTTGAATCAAATAAGGAAAGGAAATTTCCAACAAATGACTAGGAAGGTGCACCACCCTTGAAGTATACCTCTAACAGTATACTTCTAAGAAGCTCATATACTCTGTGACACTTCTCGGAAATGTACCAGTCGGACCCTACCAAATCTTTTCGAGAATCCAAATATTTCACATCTAAATCTTAACTATTTTAAGGTGACAGTACACTGAAATCTAGATGAGATGTGAAAATACCATAATGAGCACCCCATATAGCTGGACGTCCTTTCATAGTTTGGGTTCAGTCATTTACCGACAAAGGATAACGAAGCTCAAAAGAGCGACTGATCATTTTTGAAGTGACGATACACCATGAAGAAAGCTGAATCCGATAATTAATAAATCAATTACCAGAGTTAATTAACATGACCGTATATGAAAATTAAGTATCATATATTTAACACTACTTGTCGATTCCAAACAAATGCTATCTTTCGATTGAAAATGAAGCTAGGAAACTTGAGGTAGTGTTGCCTCTAGGCACCGCATTGCCGACATTTCTAACTTTTCAAATAAAAATGAGTTTAAGCCTCAACGTTTAGGGTTAAAAGTACGACAAAATCCTTTCCATATAAGCGATATCGATTATGGAACTATTTTTCCATAACCGAATCGAACTTTACTTTTAAAAACTAAAATTCTGCTTGATCTCCATACTTCAAGATTGGTAAAAACACTTTGGAAATACTCCTTTTATAAAATATTCTTTTAAAAGACAAACTTATAATACTAAGTGTATTAAAAATGGGGTCGAAAACAAATGTCCTTAAAACATTATTTACTATAAACCAAAAAACTATTTACACTTAGCTTTATTTATAAATAATTCCTTTTAAAGGACTTTCTCATTTATAAACCATTTTTTATAAATTAAAAACAACATTTATCATCTTAAAGAAAATAAAACGATTTAAATACCTTTATAAATTTAAAACTATATTGATTATCCCGAAAGATAATCATTCACATTTATAATCTCCTTTAAATAAACAAATCCATTATCTTTAATAAAATAGTTAATTATTGCCAAATGATTTTATATCATCAGTAAATTAACTTTAAATACCTTTATAAATTTAAAACTATATTGATTATCTCGAAAGATAATTAATCACATTTATAATCTCCTTTAAATAAAAAATCCATTATCTTTAATAAAATAGATAATCATTGCTAAACACTTTTTTATCATTAGTAAATTAACTTTAATATCTTTATTAAATCAGTTTATTAACTTAAAACACTTATATTATATTAGTTAATTTACTTTAATCACTTGTATTTAAATCAATTAATTAACTTTAAATATCATTAATTAAAAAGATTTATTAAATCTAAAGAATAATTAATTAGGATGATTAATTAATCTTTATTATCAATAATTAAAACAATTAATTAAACTCAAATAATCATTAGTTAAAATGCTTAATCAAATCCAATCTCATTTAAATCAATAGGTAAACCAATTTTAAACATCATTACTTAAATTGGTTAATTAATTTCAAAATCATTAGTTAAAATGATTATTTAATTTAAATTATCATTAATCAAAAGGACTAATGAATTTTAAAATTTTGTTTAGTGAAAACACAAGCGCAAGTTCGAAAACATACGACAAGGTTTTGGGGATGAAAGTCAATAAACGACGGTATAGCGAAATTGTTATAACGACATTTAAATAATGGGATATCGCGATTTATTTCAGTTAAAATTCAATATAACAGCATAAGAAGGTAAATAACTAATTATTGGCGAGAAACCCTCAGGGTCACTCTACAAATTTTCCCTGCAAAACAATGATTGCGGATAATATATATAATCATATGGGTTCATAACAATCAAATTAATATGTCATCCATTTTCCAAATGGAAATTCAACCAAACAATCAATCAAATAATTTAACTAACATCCAAACAATCAATAATAATATATAGCATCATAGATATGATATAGTAAAATTGAATGTGAGTTAACTCACATTGATTCCAGTTTTCGCCGAAGCGTTCCGGTTTGGACTAAAACCGAACGAGCGTTCGATTTGAGCATAAATTCCAACAAGCTCCAAATCAGCCCAAACCAACTCCATTGCGAAGACAATGTCCATACGAGTGCAACGCAATGAACGGCGTCCGAATCCAACCTCGTACGCAAAAGTTATAGATTTTACAAGTTTTTAGATATAAAAGTTTCATGAATTAAATAACATAATTAATTAACTAGTTACATTACTTAATAAATTAACCCCAACAATCATCTTCTTCCTCCCCAATACAAATGCTTGTACATGCCCAAATTCGTGCATGAATTGAAGTTACATGGCGCAACTCTCGACGATTCTCCAAACCAAGTACGCCAATGCATTTCTCCCTTCAAACTCGACCTACTGGCCACCACGACTTCACCTCCAACCCCCTCAATGGAATTTCGACCTGACGCCATTACAATCGAACCTAGCCACTATCGCGACTCCCAACTACCCATGTTCACCACTACCGTATGTCACTACGACATCACCCACACGTGTGTCGGCCATTATCCATGCTCGCGCCACCACGCGCCGCCCATAGCCTCGCCAATCACCGGAATTGAACCCAAATCTACCCTCGAACGTGGTCAATTTTTCGGCCTCCCAGCAACGATTTAACAACATCCAACCAGTAAACTTGCTCGTGGGGTTGAGCACTACATTTTCCTAATTGAAGGTGTGGCCTGAAAACGCCTCGAGTGGTCCAAATCAACATGGACCGTGGGATTGGGGATAGTTTTAAATGAGAAAAAAATGGCAAACTCTCTCTGATATAACGCAAATATGTAAAAATAAGGAGAGGGCATGGTCTACGTGGAGGGTATGATGCTTGGTATAGGCTGTAGAGATGTGGGTAATGGCCTTAAGTATGGATTAATATATATTATTTAAATTCAAAAAATATCAAGCTTAAACGTCCGAAAATCTCGAACTCCTATCGAGACTTGCCGCTTGGCGTTCTATATGTTATATCCCTATTCTGAACACAATGGAACTAGCTTCGAGACTCAGTTCAATCATATATACAAAAGATAGCTTTTGAAACCCAATTATATTATATAAATTTTCGAAATTGATTTCTACGCTTTTCGAACTCGCATGACCAAACGATACGTCTGATCGCCATGAAATTTGATGGCATATTATAATTCTTTATTACAGATCCAATGAAACCAGTTTCGTCGAAATTCGAGACAGTGCCTTGGAATGATAATTTCGTAAATTTAAATATCATTTTATATTCGACCCAATTATCGATATTTATCTGATCTATTTATATTTGTAAATTAATTTATAAATTGAATTCGTCAATATTATTTATTAATTAAAAGGAGTTAAATAAAATTATTAAATCCGTTTAATTAATATTTAATTCACAATTCAAATATTTAAACATTCCCTATATTTGAATTATAAGTTATTAAATTCTAAAAATTCAATTATTCAAATATTTAAAATTAATTAAACATTTAGAATCAAATGACCAAAATTTTGGGTTATTACAAATGCTAATTTTCTTTTTACCATTTTGGAGCTTATTGGGCCTATGAAGTCTAAATTGATTTGGATCTGATCTGAATAAATTTTAAATAAAATTATTGTTTTATTTTACTTATAGAAAAAGGATTTTATTTGATATTATATATGATATATATTGTGCACATTGTATCATATACACATGTATGTGCACATGCTAGTGCAACATATACATTGTGCATGGTTTAACATGCATGCATTTAAGTGTTGGGGTTTACACTACAATGGATATGTTATGTAACGGCCCAGAATTTTTATCATTTGAATTTGAAATATTTAATTTATTTTAAATATTGAAAAGTTAATTTTATAGGTTTAATAACTTTAACTTCAAAATAGCGATTTATTGGATAATTTAATTGTTGAATTTAATAATTGAAAATCGTTTAAATAATTGAATCTTGGGTTTTAAGTTAGATAAAAATGATTTAAAGGGTTATTTAATTTTTATTAATAAGAATGGAAGTAATAAAACTTTTAAATTGGATTTAAAAGTGATTTAGCTGATTTTTGAAATATCTCGTTTTAATTAACGAGTGAAAATAGCCTTCTGGGGTACGGTCTCGGATTTCGACGAAACCAGTTTCATTAGATCCGTAATAATGAATTATAATATGCTATCAAATTTCGTGTCGATCAGACGTATCGTTTGGTCGTGCGAGATCGAAGCGCGTTTAAAGTAATATTGAAAATTTAATATAATAATTGTGTTCAAAAAGCTATCTTCTCCATACGATTGAATTAGGGCTCGAGACTAGTCTCATTGCGTTCAGAATAGGGGTATAATATATAGAACGCCAAGTGGCATGTTTTGATTGAAGTCCAAAATTATATGCTAGATCTTTTGAATTTTAAATAATATATTTACTTCGACTTAACCATACACTGCCTTACCCATCACTTTCAGCCCATACCACCCCGTACAAATCCAACCCCCTCTACCTCTTCCCTCCCATTAATTAAATGCTGCTAGTAAACTAAAAAAAAGAAAAATAAAAGAAAAAACAAGATTTCAAAAATTAAAATGGGTAAGCTTAAATCTTTCGGTTCTCTATGGGTCGATCTTCTTACTGCTGCATTCGAAGGGCTACGGATGGATTGACGAGCTCGACAGTAGTCATTCGAATGGGTTAAAGAGCTAGGGTTAGCATTTTTGTACTGTTCGTGTGGATTTAGGAGAAATCGAGGTGGTGGTTAAATTCGTGGCATGAAACAGCAGCTACGGTCGAAGTTTCGTGAGGTGCAGCCTATAGATGGTGATCGCGATATTGTACGGACGTAGGCCAGGTCGAGTTTTGGATAGCTCGACCATTTGAGGTGTTTGAGGCGTCATTGCGAAGCATAGGGGAGTTTGACGGAGCTGTCGTGAGGTAATTTCGTGGTGAAACGAGGGAGCTCCCCTATGCGTGTATGCTCGGCCGTCGATTGTGCAACCTGTAGATGTTCGCTGGGGAAGAAAGTGTAGGCAGGGGTAATCTTATAATTTGATTAAAGTTATTTAATTTTAAATTAATTTTATTCGATAAATTATAAAACTTATAACTCTTTCGTACGAGGTCCGATCGAGATGAAACTTTATGTGTTGCACTCGTGACGATGAAAGCTTCGCAATGAAGCTGGTTATTCGAATTTGGAGACTATCAGAAATTCGGCTAAAATCGAACGTCATCCGGTTTTAGTTCCAAACCAGAACGTTTCGGCGATGACTGGAAATTTCAGTGAGTTAAACTCACCTTTTTGGATCACTAGTATAATTATAGTTGATAAAAATTATTGAATGATTGTTTGGATGAATTATTATATTTATTAGCTGGTTTGGATATATTCCTGCCTATTGGAGCGTATGAGACCCTACTACGTTCTCGTTTAAGAGCGGATGACTCTTTGTATACGAATCCCGCCTCGAAGCGGTTCATTTATATTTTATGAATGTGTAATAGTTGTGATGCAGGGGGAAACAGGTTAGAGGGATCCAACAGGATTCATCGCTATTGTTGAATTGTTTCAATAATATATTTTATATGGATTATTGAAAAATAAACCTGATTATGGACATTATAGTTATAACATTGTTATATGTTGAAAACTAAAACCAAGTAGTGATAAGAAAACCAATATCGATATTGGTTAAGTGTTGGGTGGCCATTGGCCTCAAATTAGTATTTTAAAAATACTATAAATTGCCGTTTAAATCAGAATTTGATTTTTGAGACAAGAAACGATTTTAAAATCCGAGATTGAGTTTCAAAAATATTTTTAAGGATTATCTAATTATAAATATTAATATTGTTTTAAGTTATTAAATTATAAATATTAATTTAAGGTTATTTAATTGTAATAATATTCTTTTAAAGTTATATAATTATATTAAAATTATTGTAAAGTTATATATTCGTATTAATACTATTTTAAAGTTATTTAATTATTTTAATATTGTTTAAAGGTTATTTGTTGATAGTTAATATGTTCTAAGAATTTATAAAAAGGTTAATAAATTGAAAGATTAATTATTTAAGAATAACTATGGTTTAAAAATTAATAATAAGGATTATTAATAAGGTTTTAAAATAAATTATTACTATTTATAAAATGGTAAAGATTGATTATTACTACTATTATTATTTCTTAAACAATATTTTGGAATGATTAATTATTATTTAAAGATAATTAAAGTTAATGATTTCCATTTATTTATAATATTCATTGTTAATAATAATAATTATATAATAATGTTTTAAAGTAAATGATTTTAATTATTTATAAATGTTTCTGAGACTATAAATAGAGTTGAAAGACTTGCATTTTATAAAGAAATTTATAAAATGGATTGAAGACTTAAGGAAAAGTTATTTGCAAGAAGAAAGAGTTTATAAATAGTTAGATATTTATAAACGAATTTTAGAAAGAGGTTTATTGATTTATAAAAGTAGTTTTTATAAATGGTTTATGGATTCATAAAGGGTTTATAAGTGATTTTTGAAATGTATAAGAAGCTTATAAGGGATTGAATTTTTGTAAAGGAATTATAAATGGTTTTTGGGAGGTTTACAAATGGTTTGGAGAATTGTAAGAAAATTTATAAATGATTTGGAGTCAAATGAAAAGAGAATCTTTCTCAGTTTTGTAAATACACTTATACTATTGAGATAAGTATATAGATATTTTCTAAATATTGAAAATATAGGAATCAGTGGATATATCTTGTAAAAGTATTCCTATACAAGAAATTTACAAGTGGTTTTTATTCGTAAAAGGTTTATAAAACGAGGCTAGTGGTCGCTTATATGCTTAACCAATGTTGGTTTTCCCTATGAAATATAATCTTTGTTTGAATGTTTGTTTATTTGATAGTTAAATAACCAACTGTCAAAATCTTGGCCTAAATATGTAATCTTCTTAATTTTGGTGGTACGGAAATATTCCCTACTTAACACCGAAGGATTTTAACTTTGGAAATATCTAGGGGAAATGCGGGAATTATATGGTACAGTTACCATCGGTGGCGCTATATTGTAAGTATAAACTCGTTTTGTTCTTCTAGGACAAATGATAAGGAGATTCATCCACTTGAACGGTTAGGGGGTGATCCTCGCTCTTATGTATTGTCTGATTATTTCCAAAAAGAACCGGCATTGAGCATTTCGAAAATCGGCGGTTGGTTTTGTGGAGCACCCGAGAAGCGGAGGAGTGTAATCGTAAGAGATGACTCGAACCGTAACCACTCCGAAAACCATATACGGTTCTATGGAGGAGATTCATGGTATATTGTAATGTTGGGATCCATGTATGATTCCGGAACCCGTTGGGGTATGAGAATTTAGGTGTGATTCCAAGATCTAATTAAGATGTGGGAATCTATGTGTGACTCCGAGACCCGTTGGGGTATTGGAATTCATGTGGGATTCCATGATCTATTTGGTGATGATGCGTAAGCTTGAATGCCAGACGTAGCCTCATCAGCGGGAATGACTAAAATCAGAGATAGGAGGCATTGCCAGTAGGGTTGGCAAACCCATAAGGTGTAGTCGGCTCCTCCTAGATGTCACTTATAATTGTTATGCATGCATGGGGCGATGCACTCGGTCTTAGCAAGACCAGCTATGTTTTTCCTATGGTACATCACTTGGGATGTATGCTGCTTTGGAAGGATATCTCTGTTCCTTATGCAGGAGGACCGTTCCTTGAAGTACATATGGCACCTCCATGGAAATCCTACACAATTAGCGAACGCGCCTTATCGATTTTCGATTTTATACCTAGTATTGTTGTGATGTACACTCATGAGCATCACAGCTACTTGATTATTATTATTATTGCCTTTAGACATTATTATAATATAAATGGATTTTCTACAGAAACTATTTTGGTTATCGTAAGGTAAAAACCCATCCGTGTTCATGTGTGGCATGGTCTTATGAGATACCTTTGATTTCAAAGGTTTTACATAACTTTAAATCCAGTTGGGTGTGTTATCTCATGCTGGTTTTCCAGACTGAATCAGGTGTTATTTTATTATAATGCTCCGGTCAGACCGAGTATATTGTAGATTGGTTTGGATGCTTGGAGCTTCAACAGACGAGTTGGAGTCCAGGGACGTATTCACGTAGATGGTTATTTTCCGTTGTAGACACTGTTGTGTTTATTAGCAATAGTGAGGACATATTGTTATAACCATCTAGGCTGAAATAGGTTTGTATACTCTAATTGATGTCTGTATATACAAATATTGCAGTTTTTTTATTATTGTTTGTGTAAAGATTTATGGTATACTATAGATTACTCGTTCCACTGTAAGATTCTGTGTTGGTTAGTCTTCTTCTTCCTTCTTTCTTTTCTCTAACAATCGGGTCTTCCGGCATTCAATTGCTCGGCATGTGATACAATGGACGTATTAGTGTTGATTTTTGAGGGTCGAAAAGTTACATGTTAGCCCCTCCATATACATATTGTTGTCTAATATGTAATATTAATATGATATAAAAATACATTTATATTTAATTAGATGAATTTACACATAATAATGTAGAAATAATCTTATACGGATATGTACACATATACAAATTTAATTTTGAGAAAAATGTGTGATCTTATAAAATAGAGGAGAGCACACATGTGTGTGTATGTGTGTGTGTGTGTGTATCACAAGACAAGGTGCTGCCAACATGCCTGGCAGGTAGCTAATCTAAGTACAAATAACAAATGAGAAACTCATGTAACCCTACAATGAGCTCCGGCAAGGCCACCGCCCATTACACCCTAATATCAAGCTCCGGCATGGCCACCGCCCGATATTAAGATGTTAGAAGTACCTGAAAATGTATGAAAAATCACATAGCCAAAGAAACATGAAGCCAGCTCTATCTGAGAAGGAAACTCCATGCTGCTGATTCAGAAGGAATGGAAATGCGAATGGTCTGAAAAGGAACTGCAAATGATCTGGACTAGAAACGCCACTCTGAAGACTTAATAAAACTAGAAGGAGTGCATAGATGAAAAGAGAACTCTCCTGAAGACAGAATGCCATAATGAAGATGAAGATGTACTGAGAAGAACCCCTCTCTGCAATCAGTAATCCTACAATTCGCCATCCTATGTACCTACAATAAGAAACTACTACCATATCTAGCCCAAACCTGTAACTGAAAAGGAACTAAAGAAAATAGTTAGAATGATACACATATATGTATATAAATTACATTTATATACATATATATGTATAAAATATATAGAAGTAAAGAAACAAAAGTTAAACTATTAGGACATGATAGAATAAAGATTAGAAAAAGACTAATAGGAATCCATGATCAAATGAACTTAAAGTTCTATAAACTAAAACAAACAAAAACTAAATCAATAGCTACAAATTTTAATATCCGTATGGCCCTTTGATCAAAAGAATTATGATTCATAGTGAAATCATCATTTAAGTTTGAAAAATATTAATACTATAATTATTAGTGTCAAAAATATTATTTTTATGTTTAAATAGTTTAATATTATTATTAACCTTATTAAGATATTCTTTAAATAGATTATTTTTAGCTAATTTATATTTAGGACTAGATATCCAATTAAAACAAAATAAAGAAATTATAAAACTTAATTTATTAAAATGACTATAATTATTTTTTAAAATTTTCTGATTTCTTTCAAACCAAATATACCAACAAATTATAGTAAATAAAGTGTCAAGTAAAAATCTGTTTTCCTTTTTGAACATAAATCTAAAACTATTCCAATAATATTCGCAATCATAAATTTAGTAATTAGATTAAAGTTAAAGGTTTTAAGAGTATTTTTCAGAATGAAATATGTATCCATACAATCATAGTATACATGTTTAATATCTTCAAAATGCAGGTTACAAAAATAACATTTATCATCACTTTGCATATTTTTTCTTTTTAAAAATTGTATAGTATTTAGTTTTCCATGCATAATTAACCACATGTGAATTTTAGATTTAGGTGGAGCATTAGATTTCCAAATAAATTTAAAAGAGTTATTGGTTACTCCCGAAAAGTTAATAAATCTATAAAAAGAATTAGAAGTATATTTCTTACTCTTATCCCATTCCCAACTAATACAATCTTTATCATTATCAATATTATATAGGTTTAATCTAGGATAAAGCAAAGCAAGCTGCCTAAGAGTTGAACCTACTAAAATACTATTAAAACTGAAATTCCAAGGAGGGTCATTTTTAGGAGAAAAACCTTCTATAATTAAAGCATCCTTAAAATTACAGATTTTATATAGCTCCTTAAATTCTATTTTAAATGGAATAAAAGAAATCGATCATGCCAAAAAGAAGTAAAGTTACTAGAATGAACTATTGTATTAGTGCCTAAGTTAAAAATCTCGTGGCATTTTAAAATAGATTTCCAAAAATTAGAAAATTTACGTATGATTGTAGGAGTAATTTGATATAAATTACTACTACCATTATAGTAATATTTAGAAATGATTTCTTTCCAAGTAGGATTTTCACTAATATCCTTAAACTTTCATAACAATTTACCTAATAATGACAAATTCATATTACGCAAATTAATGACTCCTAAACCACCATCCTTTTTGGACTTACAAACAATTTACCAATTTACTAAACATTTAATACTACTATTTGAGTTTTCCCCACTCCATAAGAAGTCCCTTCTAATTTTATCAATTTTATCAATCACCCAATCTGGAAAAAGATGCATAGACATCCAATAGATCGGGTGAGCAGATAAGACAGAGTTTATTAGAACTAATCTACCCGCTCTTGATAACACATATACAAATATAATAACGTTTGTAAATATAAATATAAAATAATTTTAAAATTCAAATTTAAATTCCAAAAATTTAAATTTGAAAATTATATCTAGATTTGAAAATGTCCTTTAAGTCCAAATGAAAAATTCAAAAATTAAATTTTATAAAAAAATTATATAATATATTTTATTAATATATATACGGATTTTTTCAAAATATTATATATACATATATTAAAATAAACGTTTTAAAATCATTTACAATATTAAATAATAACGCACAATTAAATATATATATATTTATATAAAATATAATGTGTTTGTATATCATATTATTTCGACCGTATTTTGATCTTGAAAAATTCAATTTTTTATTTAATAAATTCATATACATTTATTATTTTTTATTTTAAAATAGAATTCCTTACAGAAAAAATTCCCAGTTTTATTAACTTGTAATAAAATATTTTGTAACATTTGCAAATTTGTGTACATGCATACACACACATACATACATACATATATACATACATAGACATACCTACATATATATATATATATATATATATATATCTGTGTGTGTTTATAATTATCAAATTCAATTTAATACTTTAATTAGAAAATTTAATTTATATATATATATATCGAATTTAATATTTGTATTTTTGAAATTATATGCTTAAAATTTGACAACATGATTAAAAAATATTTATATGTATGTGTATTTAATTTTCAAATTCAAATTTTATTTAAAACACATTTGAAATTTATATTAAATTTAATTTTTTTTCATTTGAAATGGGTCGAAAGTAAAATTCATATATTCCTTTTTTTAGTTTATAACAACTATACACACACACACATACATATATATGTGTGTGTGTGTATGTATATATATATATATATGTGTGTGTGTGTGTAGTAAAGTTTTAACTGTAGCTTAGTAATATCAATTCAATTGTTGAATAAATGGAACTCCTAGGATCGAATATGGTTTCTTCCAGAAAGCTTTACCAACAGAAGAGATCTACACACCTTTTGATACAATTGTATTTGATTTTGTTTTTAGTATGAAAATAGATGAGGAGGTGGTTACTATTTTCGGCCAGGGGCGAGGGAGACTAAAGCCAAAAAGTATGTCAAAAATGTAAGGGACAATGAGTTTAAATAAGAAAAGAAGGAGAGAGGAAAATGTGGATCTAGATCCTTCCTTTTCTCCACTAATTCAAACCGAGAATATCAAGCATATCACCCTCTCTCTACATTTGGCCAGCCACATCCTAGGCCTCATGTGTTTGCATTCTACTTCAAACCATATTAGTTAATTTACATTTATATCGAATTCAATTATAAGTCGATATCATATATCGATACATGTTTATATAACTTTTTTATACGTACTATTATTAATACTGATCAACATAAATCAATAAAATATTACAATTAATATTTCATAAATATTAATTAGTTTAATCAATTTACAATATGATTTAATTAAATTAGGTGGTATTTGGAGTATTTAACATTGCGGTTATGTGACTCTTATGTATAAATTAGGTCAGCAGTTAATATCAAACAACTCGAATAAACGTTCACACGTCACTTTAGCAAGTACCATGATAGCTTGGTCACATTTATTGCTTACCCAGTTTTCAGAAAATTTAATTTTACTATTTTAGGCGGCTTCTGGTAGTGACAATTATTTACACTAATTCACTTCGTCAAAACTATATCACATTAAGATTTATTGAATTTGGTATTGGTCGAAGTTCTAATATCGTCCACATTTAACTTGAATAGTACAAACAAAAAGTCCTTGATTTCATAATAACAATTATTATTAACTAAACTGCTCTAGCCACGGACTTCGACTTTGAGTTGACTTCAGTTAGTTGTGATACTAACCTCATATAATAGAGAAGATGAATTCTCTATTGAATAGTGTTTCACTTTCAACGCTTCAACTTAGACCCAACTATAATTGTTTGATGGATATCGTGCAACGATTTAACTATAATCAAAGCAGGGTGCCCACAATAAGGTTCAATGGCATGTCTAAGTCGAGAGAAATGTGTAATATCGTCACTTTCCTCTGTTTGACTTTAGTTATATTAACCAATAGTAATCTCGAGTGTGTCATCCCACAATCATCCAATAACTATTAGTAGGTAACCACTTGGTGCCCCCATTGGACATGAGTAATACATTGTCCAACATTTGGAGAGTGTTATGTACTCTCGTCTCAATAGGTGTATCAATATCTGGTCTCAATACATCTTTACTAGGAATATTTAAAATGATATATTTAATATATTATAATAAATTATTAATTATTACAACACATTGTAATTACTATCATAAAACAAATCATTTATGGATTTTTTATTAAATATGCTTAAATAAAATAATTAATTAATATAACACATTATAACATGTATATAATAAAATAAAAACACCTTTTATTTAGAACAAGATTTTATTACAGAGTTAATAATTCACAATAAATTATAGAATAACTCATAGGCATACCCCTAACTCTATTACAACAATTCTCATCTACAGAAGCTCGCGGCAATACATAGATGAAAGTGACTTGATTTCATAATGAATTAAAAATAACTTATTTAATTACGATATTTCTTGTGGGCTATGTCATTTGAACTACACTATATAAGAATACATGTATCATTTGTTTATATCGTATTCACTCTTATGGGATATTTTTTACTAAGGAATAGATCGGAACAAAGTTGGTCAAGGCTACTTAGAGAGCATAGCTCAATTGGTAGGACTGCTTAGTGACTATGGAACAAAGTTGTAACATCCACTATCTTGAGGCCTGAAGCTAAGCACTATAGATGCGCAGTCATATATAGTACTAACTTCTCGTGACAAAATGCGGTAATGTTAATGGTATCCATAATATCAAAAGTAAAATGAATGTGAAATAAATCATCACACATTTTCAACAACTTTTCTGATTACATTTCAAATCCATATTTCATATCTAGTTACATAATCCCAAATGATTCCCAGGTTTCGATCAAACATAATTAATACAAATTACGCCAAGAGCGACATATGAAGATGCCCCCTTGGATGATCTAAGTCTAAATAGACATATCTGTCATAAATACATTATAGTGGAAATAAATCTAAGTAGCATCTACATAGCTAACTTTGGATCTTGCACGTCTTTGAAAGCTTATTCATCCAACCTACTAAACCTGAAAAACCTTAACTCTCAACCTACTTAAATTAAATTTTGAGCACTTGAGAGTTTAAAAGGGAAGTCAACCACAAAGGCTGGTGTGAATAATATTATTACATCTCGATTTACTGATATTAAGTGAGACTAGGCGCTTGAAAGGGACTAAGAATCGTAATATGGAATATTAACTAAGTTATCTACTAGTGCGGAATATAAATATAAAAGTAAAGTAAATGACACTAGGGATTTTTATACTAGTTCGGACTTCTCATTCTACGTCCAGTCCCATAATCCTCCTGAAATTTAACTATCAACCCTCACTTAACTCAGAGGAACATGTATTGCACCGCCTGAGCAAACCGGACTTCTACCGCCTAAGCAACTGAATAGGACTTCAACCGCCTGAGCAACCGAAAAGGACTTCAATATTACAGAGAATTTTCTTAACTGATTGTGCTCTTTTAATAGAATGGATAAGTCTTTAGAATACACCCTTCCTATAATCTTCTCCTTTATGGTATATAGTGTAGTTCATAAAGATTGGAAGTTAATTTAATCATAAATAAATTTTTACTTGAATGTGCAAGTTATTAGAACAAGAATTTGAGTGCAAATGGCAGAATGATTAGAGTATAATTATAAGAGAATAGAATCAGAAAATTAGATGATTAAAACAAATAAATTGAAGGCTATATATAGTGTTTAACTGTTGCAACTCATTGTGAAAAGTAACCATCAAAAGATATGAAAACAACTCTTGAATCAAGGGTTGTTTCTGTTCGATGAATGGAAGTGACCATTCAGAAAATAGCCGCTATGCAATTTCAGTCGAAAAGAATTCAGTCTGCTGAAATTTAAAATTTTCAAATTAGAAAGTGATATATACAAAAACTTACAATTCAGTCGACTGAACATTCATATAAACTGTGCATATGCACAGATATTCAATCGACTGAACTGCATATTTCAGTCGGCTGAATACCATATTTTCTGTTTGTGTGTGAACTTGTAGTAAAATACCTGGCATATGTAACATGATTTGAAAACATTTTATAATTACGTATGCATGTGCATATACCACCTTGGAGAGATTTTAACAAAAATTAACTACTAGACTAGACTATAGACAAATCATAAACAATATTGAAACTTCTATCTGAATTTTGGTCTGCAGTTGTCAAGCATCTTCTCCTACAAATATGGTTAGTTCACATAATATTTACTTATATAATTGTCCTGATCAAAACATCAAAATACAAGATTCTAACATTCTCCCCCTTTTTGATGATGACAACTATGTAAGTTTGAAAATTTATAAAAGTGTTTTGCTCCCCCTGAATAAATATTCCCCCTATCAAACAATTTCTCTCCCTTTGTCATCGATAAAAAGGAATAAATATATAATATGAGAAATATATTCATAAAAGCATAGAAATAAACATTTTATCATAGGGAAAGTAAATGAAAGTAGTCATCGTAGAATGAGCATCACAGAAATAATGCACATGAGCATGGAATTTAAATAACAATTTCACAAAACAATAAACATAACAAGCAGAAATAAATAATGTCTTCAATAACATGATAGAAAATGCATAAAAAATAAATAACTAAAATTCCTCACTCTCATGAGTTTCCTCCTCCTCCTCTTCTTCAGATGTCGTCCATGTAAATGGAGTGGGGTTCTCGACGACACTTGTAGAGGTAGACCCGGTGCAAGACACTTTCTCCTAGATTTTATTTAAAAAAACTTTTATGGAATTAAGCTTATTATTTGTTTTTGTCACATTTTTCTCGACGTTAGCCAAACGCCATCCAAACTTACTTTAGTTGCGGGAGAATATAACAAGTGCTTGCTTTGGAGTGATATCGCCATGGAGCTCATGGATCCCATCGTCTTCTTCATCTTGATGGGGAGGTTGAGATGATGAAGAGGCAATGTCCGTATCCTGGGGTTAAGGAATCCCTTGATATCTATTGGCGGCCCATTGTTGAAAGCTTATAATTTGTTAAGCTTCCAGGCATTTGGGAAGATCATAACACTTAGAGTCTTTGAATTGAGTTCGCTAATAGTTATAAAATCGGCATCGGGCAAAGAGACTCCAAAATTTTAAGAATACGCATTATGTATGCTCCATAATGAATGGTCTTGCAGTCCGCTTATGGTTGATGGTGAGAAACTTGTCCAAGATAACTTCAGCCCAATTTACCCTTTGAGAAGAATAAATAGCGTAGAGAGCTTGGAAATCTCACTTGTAGACTTTCTCGTAACTGCCGGTACAAGGTTGTAGAGACCGAAAGAGAGCGTGATGAAGAATACATTCCTTTGGACGTAAGGCAACAGGTTTCAGAATTGTTAAGTCATCGGATAGAAATTGATGAGAGACTTCATCTCGGTTATACATATCGAACTCTATATCATCGATGTCTACTCCTTCGGATGGACAACGGAGGACGTGGCCAAGTCTTTGAAGTGGAAGATAAATTTTGATGCCACAAACCAAGGTCCAGATACAATCGTCTTTATTCCTTGGATCTTGGTGATATAAGTTCATATTGGTGAAGAACAACTTTGTAACGCCCCACGTCTATACCCACGCTAACCAAGAACACTACGATGTAGTGCTGTCAATTAGCATAGAGAATAAGGCTGTGGAGGAGCGACCATCCATGTAACTTCTTTGTGCGAGCACCGATATGTCGGATAGAATAGAATGCATATCTTTTAAGGAGGAAATCCGACATACCGATACAAACACAAAGCTATCACACGGTGGCTATATATAATCTTCGGAAACAAACATAGAAGTAATCATAACAAAAATCAGTCACAGACATCCATATCACAAAGGCAGAAGAAGATATGAATAAATATATATAACACATGAAAGTGTACATCAGAGTAGTGGTCAGAAAGATCCACGATAATACAAAAGAATAGCAACACGTGCTATACAAAAGAATAAGTACACAACGTAGAGTCTATATCTCAAATGCGTACAATCAAAAACTACTAATCTAAGTAGTTAGCCAAAAGTCAGAATAATCCTGAAGAGAAGTCAAGCAGAACACCTGTAACATCTCGGTCTGACCCGAGTATTATTTATAAGAAAATAATAAACGGATCAGTCTAGCTATAAATATCAGATGATAATGTATAGGATAAATAATATGGCATGAACATGTAACAACCAAACGGCATACTACTATAAGTATGTAAATGATAATCAACAAAAGATCAATCAATATCACAAGAATCTTCTCAAAGATAAAATAGGGTATCATACCCTAAAATTGTATTCATAACAAGTCAATAACACATAAATTCACCAATGCACAAAAACTGATATCATATCAATGAAAATCATGAAAATTGGTGAAGCATAAATTCCAGAAATCATCACAAGAAATCCAGAAAACACATAAAAAAGGGGGGAGGCCTAACACATGAATGCGAGCATGAAAACTCACCTACGCGTAAAACACATGACGAGAAGCTATCTCATGGAAGCTATCCATTAAATTTTCACACAGGAATGGCCCGAAGACCGTAGGGTGCTACCCTACATATGTGATGGCGAAACATCACACAAACGGGGTATAGTCTCCCTCGCAGACAAAGAGACATCGCTCAATCGCTAGTCTAAATCACAAAAATGATCGTCATGATCATCAGGAAGTGTCAATCACACCAAGCTAGTAAATATATGAGTTTAGCTTCATGTCCCATAACCACTTGCTTAACTTAAATATTTACGAACAAACTGTAGATCTTCACTAGGAAATTGTCACAAAAGGGTTCAATCGAACAAGTCCAAGAGCTAACCGACAAAGTGAACGCAAGCGTTTCATACCACTCGTTTTACTAAGTCGTTTAAGTCGATTTCTCATCCGAGTGAAGTAAAGGCTTGTATATATTAGTAGATTGGAAATCGGTTTGAGGAAACGAACTTTTGATATTTAAAATAGTGTTGAAATCAATTTGATGAAAGAGTTTTGATATTTACTACTAGTATTAAAACCTTCATATCTTTAAAGTGACAAGTCTTAAAACGATTGTTGAAACAATCTATCACAAAAATTCACATTCGAAGACGTGAACAAAATCCAAGGAAATCAGCTCAAAATGCATCAAAGTGGAAGTTCTGTTGAATGCTTTTCAGATAAGATCGCCTACGAAGGGGTGTACGGTAAGGCCGAGCGACCTATCAAAATCGAGGTCATACAACCTAAGGGAGATGGCCATACGACCTAACGACCTAAGCAAATAGGGGCGAGCGACCTAAGCAAATAGCACAGGCCAGGCGACCTAACGGTTTAAGGGTCTACGACCTAACGAGTTAAAAAAAATCCAACGACCTAAGAAAATTAGGACTAAGCGACCTAAACAGTAAGAAGGTCGAACGACCTAACGCTTAACTCGTGAGCGACCTACGACTTATCGAGGTCGAGCGACTTAAGAGGCATGAGGACCAGCGACCTAAAACTGGCGACCTAAGGATACGCGACCTAAAGGCTTGCGACCTAAAGACACGCGACCTAGAGGTACGCGACCTAACGAAATCATGCGACCTAACTACCTAGCCAAGGTCATACGACCTAAAGTGATAAAGGTCTAGCGACCTAGTGGCCTTGCGACCTAAGCAGAATGGCCACACGACCTAAGCCTTAACTCGCAAGCGACCTAACGCTATCAAACGACCTAATTGTTGAACGACTTATGAGTTAACACACGAATGACTTAACGACCTAGTGTAAATGGTCCAACGACCTAACTCGATCGACCTAACTGGAGCTTAGGTCGGAGACGACCTACGAGATAAGCCATGACGAGCGACCCAGAAGTGGAGCGACCTAGCGTTTAACCCGCGAGCGACCTAGCGCTTAACTCGTGAGCAACCTAGCGCTTAACTCGTGAGCGACCTAACTTTTAACTCGCGAGCGACCTAGCACTAGAACGAAAATCTACAGACAGAGGCTTTGAGACAGTACGACCTATAGCCCAGATTTTGCCAAAAATGCTGAAAAATTGGGTTTCTCGCCAATTCAATCCAAACTAAATGCAGATATTCATATAAATGCAATAGGGGATCATTCCCAACAGCCCAATGACATCCATAGGCAAGATGTGAGATCAAAAATCTCACCTTTTCCACGAAATTGATGAAGATGAGACTTGAGAGCAAAGCAAGAACACCAACAAGCTTGAATCAATGTTCTTCACGTGAATTTGATGTTGAATCTCGGATTTGCAATAGAATTTAAGTTTGGAGTTTTAATTTCCACTTCCCACCACCATTTTTGATGAAGCTTGAATGTTATTTGATGAAGTGATGAAGAGAAGAGGGGGTTGGGCTGAGTTAGTGTGTGTTCAGCCCCAAACCAAAGTCCTAAGCCAAAAAGTGACGAAAATTTCACTATCTCCAAACATATCGAAGTTTACACTCAAAAAGATCGCAAACATCATTTTGAACTCAATGGAAGTGGTCTCAAGTACTAATTTGACCGTATGCAAAAAGTAGCTTTTCGGACTAACATCCGACTAACGATAAAATATTTAAATAAAATATTTAAATATAAAATCGATAGATATGCGGGTTGTTACAAACTTAATTAGGAGAGGATAAATTTTAACATTATTCGAGTCATATCCAATTAAGTGATCGATGCCACTAGCTTCTGCGAGTTCTCGAATGGCATATCCATTAAAATCAGAGAACTTGACAAAGGATCCTTCAAAGATTCGGGAACTTTCATAGAATTGAATCTTGTAACTGTCGTCTCGTTATGAAGCCAAGAGCGGATTTGGCTTTTTGAAGGACCAGCAGTGGATTCGGGAGCTAGTTTGCTTAGGGAAGCTATTGTTTTGAAAGGAATTGGTGGAAAATTTTGATTTTTTGAAAATGGAGGCTAGGGTTTCTGTTGAAATGGAGTTGTTTGGGTAAGTGGGAAATGAGTAATAAGAGAGAGTTATGTAGTAGGTTGGTGAAAAGGAGTATTGGGAAATGTGAAGAGGCATTTTTGAAAATAGAAATATACGAATCAGTCGACTGATGTGCAGGCTTTTCAATCCCCAATGTTTTCAATGCAAAATAAGGAAATTCAGTCGACTGTTTATAGGGCCTCAGTCGATTGAATGCTAAAACAAATTCATAGACATTGAAGCTTCTGTCAACTGAATTCAGAGACCAGTCGACTGAGTTGCAGGAAAAAGCAAGCCACAAGTTTATAGTTCGAAAGTAGGGGTATTCATTCAACTGTGTTGAACTAATCAATCGACTGACTGCAGGGAAAAACTTCAATTTACTTTGAATATTCAGTTGATTGGGTGGTCTCAATCAGTCGACTGAATTTTTTGAAAGTTTTGGTATTTAGCTTCTTTTTAAGTTTTTCTTGTTTTATTTAAACTATATATATATATATATTATTTATAATCTTAATATTATTCATAAAATATGCTTACTAGAAAACATACAACTTATCCAAATGAAAACAATAATCAAAACGACTTAATTTACAGAATTTGTCGAGTCATCCGTGTGCGGTTCAGCCTTTGTAATTTCTTGTAAAGGATGGATAGGTGACCATCCTTTATTACGTTCCCAAGAGTTTAGCGACACTTAAGGACATTGAGGACTTCATTCCCAAGAGTTTAGCGACACTTGGGGACGTTATGGAGATGGTTGATGTACGCATTGCTTTGAGGATGATCCGCAAACTTCAAGGCAAATTGTTCTAGGAAGCTCAAGCGTTTTGCATTCACTTTTTGCTCATATTACATTTCGCGTTGAATTTCTAATGTTTCTCTTTGATAATGGTGTATGTCATCAATCTTTTCTTTAGTTGACGGAGAGCCAAAACCTAAGTTTCATTTAGCTCTTTTTTCCTTGTGGCGTATACCTAGTGTGATGATTTGGTGATGGTGTAATCTTGACTGGGATATATACTGGAGTTGTATTATTTGATTATGACTCGGAGGTTGGAGTGCTAAACACTAGTGATGATTAGTTGGATCCTTCTTGCGATGACACCGTAGAGATGTTGTATTAGTTGAAAATGATTTAGCTAAATAGTTTTGAAATTAAGTGATGATTGAAAAGGTGAGTTTGAGGGAAGAAAATTGAAGCATATTTATACTGATTGTATACCCTACTTCAGGTTTATACAAATTGAGTGCAAAACGTCTGGATGTTCTTAGCAAAGAAGAATGTGAGGTAAGGAAAACTAAGGATTAATGGCCAGACAAATAATTAGAGTTGAAGTATGTTGTTAAAACAAGAAATATAATAGTACATTGGAATAGCATACAACTTCCTCCCAAGAGACTTGAGTTCAAGTGCCAGTAGATCCATTTTTTTTTAAATTTTACAAACAAAATTTTATAAAATAATATTTAATTATAAATCATGTAACAATATAATTCCTAGTTCTCGTCATAATTTAATAAAAATATTTTCATTTAAAATTTTGGTAAATATATCGGCTATTTGATTTTCTGATGGTACAAAATCTAGCGATATATTTCCTTTTTCTATATTATCAAAAAGAAAATGATGTCTAATATCAATGTGTTTAGTTCTAGAATGATTTATTGGATTTTTCGATAAATTTATTGCATCTGTATTATCACAATAAATTGTGGATTGAGAGAGGTTTATTCCAAAATCTTATAGTGTTTGCTGCATGTATATTACTTGAGCACATACCAAAGCAGCAGAGATATATTCTACTTCACACGTCGAAAGTGAGACACAATTTTGTTTCTTACTAAACCAAGATACTAAAGATCGTCCAATAAAATGACAATACCACTAGTAATCTTTTGATCCGTTCGACATCCTCCAAAATTAGCATCACTATATGATACTAATTCAAAAGACATTCTTTTGAATAAAAGAGACCGTAGTCTTTAGTCTTGCTTAAGTATCGCAAAATTAGCTTCTCTGCCCGCAAATGTGATTCTTTGGGATTTGCTTGAAATTGTGCACACAAGCATACACTCATTATTATATCTGGTCTACTATCAGTTAAATAAAGTAATGAACCAATCATACTACGATATAGTTTTTGATCAACACTTTTGCCATTTTCATCTCTATCGAGATGTACTATAGTACTCGTAGGAATCTTTTTAGCAGAAGTGTTTTCCATACCAAATCGTTTTATGAGATTATTACAATATTTTTCTTGATTAATAAAAATTCCATTACTTAATAGTTTAATTTGTAAACCAAGAAAATAAGAAAGTTCTCCCTTGTGCGACATTTCAAATTCTTTTGTCATTGTACCTGAAAATTCTTGACATAATTTTTCATTTGTGGAACCAAAAATAATGTCATCTACATAGATTTGAATTATTAAAATATCATTTTTATCTTGTTTTATAAAAAAAGTTTGATCTACTTTTCCAATTTTAAAACCAAAATTAATTAAATAATTTTTAAGACGGTCATACCAAGCACGAGGTGCCTGTTTTAAACCGTATAAAGCCATTTTCAATTTATAAACAGGATCTGGATATTTTTCATGTGCAAATAAAGGAGGTTGTTCTACATATACATTTTCTTTTATAAAACCATTTAAAAAAGCACTTTTTAGATCCATTTGATATATTTAAAATTATTAAAACAAGCATAAGCTAATAAAATACGTATAGATTCTAGACGAGCTACAGGTGCAAATGTTTCATCATAGTCTATACCTTCTTCTTGATTATAACCTTGAGCAACAGCCTAGCTTTATTTTGAATAATATATCCTTGCTTATCGGCTTAATTTTTGTAAACCAATTTTGTACCGATAACCGCTTGATTACTTGGTCTAGTAACTAAGTCCCAAACTTCATAACGTCCAAATTGATTTAATTCTTCTTACATAGCTATAATCCAGTAATCATCAATTGAGACTTCTTTAGCATTTTTGGTTCAATGTTTGAAAGAAAAGCTACGTTACACATTTGATTTAGTTGATTTCTAGTTCTTTCTTTAGTAACTACTTCTCCAATGATATTTTCAACAGGATGATTTCTTAGAAGTCTTGGTGGAGTTCTTAATTCATTATTATTTGGTAAATTGTTGTCTATATTATTTTCAATATTTTCAAAATCATCTTCTGAGTTATTTGATTTAGAAATATTTCTTCATCTTTAATTTTATGATTAAATTTGAAATTTTCATCGAATGACACATGAAGTGTTTCTTCGATTATTTAGTTCTTTTATTATAAATTCTATAAACTTTGCTTCGTTTCAAATATCCAATGAATATTCCTTCATAGATTTTGGATCGAATTTACCAGGTTTGTCTTTTTTATTTAATAAGAAACATTTTGAACCAAAAACTTTAAAATATGATATGTTGGGTTCTCTTCCATTAAAAAGCTCATATGGGGTATGTTTTGTTAATGGTCTAATGGAAACTCTATGTAAAACATAACAAGCAGTTGCTACAGCTTCTGCCCAAAAATGATTTGGTAGAGTACTTCCATTTAATATAGTTCTAGCATATTCTTGAAGTGTTCTATTTTTTCTTTCTACAACTCCATTTTGTTGCGGAGTTCTAGGAAATGAAAATTTCTAAACAATTCCTTTCTTATTAAAATATTTCTCAAAAGATTCATTTTCGAATTCACCACCGTGATCGCTCTGAATGTTTTAAATTTTTAAAGTTTTAATATTTTGAATTCATTTAGCAAATATTTTATAATTTTCAAAAGTATCGCTTTTATTTTTCAAAAATATTGTCCAAGTAAATCTTGAAAAATCATCTAATATTACAATAACATATCTATTATGGTTTATAGACCGAACTTGAGTTAATCCAAAAAGATCCAAATGTAATAACTCAAGTGGTTATAATGTAGAAATTATTTTCTTTGATTTAAAAGAAGATTTTGTTAATTTTCCTAATTGACGAGCATCACAAATACTCTTTACTTTAAAATTCATTCTTGGTAAACCTTTAACTAAATTATTCTTAGATAATTTACTTACTGCTTTAAAATTTATATGACAAAATCTCTTTACCATAACCAAGGATCATTTTTTTTGGCTACTAGACACATATTTGTGTTATGATTAACTTTCATATTTATTATGTAAATATTTCCTTCTCTGGTTCCTTCAAATATAAGATTATTATTATGATCAAATATGTTGCATTTATTTTTAGAAAAAGTTATATTAAAACCTTTATCACATAATTGACTTATACTAAGCAAATTATGTTTTAAATTCTTAACTAGTAAAACATTTGTAATAAGAGGTAAGTTAGATGTATCGTTATTACTCACATCGCCTTGGTCGATGATATAGCCTTTGGAATTATCTTTAAATGTGATAGATCCTCCATCTGAGTAGATAATATTAGTCAGCATATCTTTGTTTCCTGTCATATGTTTTGAGCAACCACTATCAAGTATCCACTTTTCTCTTTTCTTAGTTGGTACCTGCAAAAAATATAGGAATGACTTTGATACCCACTTTTTATTAGGTCCTAAGAGTTAGATCTTAGGAAGCGAAACCCAAGTGGGTTTAGAATTTCCTTCATAAGTAAAATCTTTATTTTTAAGAGCTGAATTTAAAAAAGATTTAATATACTTATTTCTGATTAAATTATTATTAGTTTTTTATATCTAAATTTTTATAGTATTTATGTTGCACATTTCTTTCTTTTGAGTGAAAACATTTTGTTTTGCTTTTACAAAATTCTTATGTAAATTGAAATTTTTATATGATGAGTTATTCTTCCTTGAAATAGTCTTTAAAGAATTTGAATATCCTAACCCTTTCTTATTAGAATTAGTTTGAGAACTACTAATAATATTAGAAATATTTTCTCTTCCTTTATTAAAATTTGATACATTTTTAGTAATATTCTCTAACTCGGTTTTGATACTGGTATTTTCCAATTCACGAATTTTGACATTTGATTTTAAATCATGATTTTCTGAAGCTAATGTCATATTCTTTTCTTTTTGCACTTCCATTTCATTTGATAGCATAGTGAGTTGAGAAGAAACGTTAGACAAAGATTCCTGTGTTTTAACAAGTTCTAAAATTTTCTTTTCATCTCTTAGCATGTCAACTTCTATTCATTTCTATTTAATTTTTCTAGTGCATCTTTATACTTCCTTTTAACTTCTTTTAGTCTATCCAATAGTTTAGGGTTTATATCTATTAAATTGTCAAAAGTTAAATCACTTACATTGTTATTCGAAGCCATAAAGCAGACGTTGGCTTGTTCAGAATCACTGTCAGTATCACTATCTGAAGATGAAGACGATTCTAAATTATCCCATGCAATAGAGAATGCTTGCTTCTTTTTGTAAGTGTCCTTCTTATTCTTGTATCCGTCTTTCTTTCTGTTAGGATAGTCATTCTTCACATGACCCTTCTTATGACATTCATAACACTTAAGATTTGAGACTAGCATTATCTCTCCCGTTGTTTCCAAATTCTTGTTCTTTCTAAATTTTAAGAACTTTATGAAATTTTTTGCAATAAATGTCATGTCATCTTCATCTGAATCTGAATCTTCTTGTTCAGCTTGGAAAGCGATATTCTTTTTATCCTAGGCTTAATCTCGTTTTGCCTGCAAATTTACTTCATATGACATGAGATTTCCTGTTAACTCTTCAGGTTTGATGGTAGAAATGTCATTTGCTTCTTCAATAGCTAAGACTTTTCGTTCCCATTCATCCATTAAAGAGTTTAGGATTTTTGATACAACATCAAAGTATGTATATTTTTCACCTAATGCCAATAATGAATGATATATGTCTTGGAATCTAGAATACATCTCGTTTATAGTTTCATCCGGTTTCATTTTGAAATTTTAGAGCTGACTTTTTAGCATAGAAATCTTGCTTTGCTTAACTTTGTTGGTTCCTTCATGTGTGACTCTACGAGTTCTCCAAATTTCATAAGCAGTTGTACACATGTTAACTCTATTAAATTCCTTCTTATCTATGGCACAAAATAGCATATTCATGGTTTTTGCATTCGATACAACATCTAACTTTTGTGTGCTTGACCACTGTGCATATGGTGTAGTAGGTATAGTAGATTCATTCTAAGTGATATTCCAAGTATCATATCCATTTGCTTGCATATAGATTCTCATTTGATTTGACCAATAATTGTAATTCAAACCGTTAAAAAGTGGTGGTCGTGCAGTGAATTGACCTTCAACAAAACTTATGTTAGTGTTATTTTCCATATTAACTGAATATCAAATAACTGTGTTATGGTTATATGATGGCCTTGCTCTGATACCAAGTGAAAAGGACTAAGGATCGTATAATATGAAATATTAACTAAACTATTTACCTGTGCAGAATATAAATATAAAAGTAAATAATAAAATAAATGACACCAGAGATTTTTATATTGGTTCGAACTTTCCGTTTTACGTCAGTCCCAAACTCCTTCTGAAATTTAATTATCGACCCTCATTTAACCCGAAGAAACGACTATTACACTGCTGAGCAACCGAACAGGACTTCAATCGCCTAAGCAATAGAATAGGACTTCAACCGCCTGAGCAACCAAACATGACTTCCAGTACAAATAGTAAAATTGTTTCTGATTGGGTATGCTCTTGAATAGCACAGATAAGTCAATAACGTAAACCCTTCCTACAATCTTCTCTTTTATGGTATTTCGTGTAGTTTGTGAAGATACGAAGTTTAATACATCACTAATGAGTTTGCTTGAATGTATAAGTGATTAGAGAGAACTATTGAATGCAAATGGAAATATAGTTTAGACAATAAGAATGAGAATAGAATCAGAATTGGTGATTTAAACAAATGATTTCATGGCTATATATAGTATTTAAGAGTTGCAACCGATCGTGAAAAGTAGCCATGAAAGGATATGGAAGCAACTCTTGAATCAAGAATTGTTTCTCTTCACTGAAATGAAGAGTCTTTTCAAAATATAGTCATTATGAAGATTCAGCCGACTGAATGGAATAATTCAGCTAGCTGAATCGATAAAAAATTGAATCAGCAAGAAAACAGTGCAAAAATGACCCAATTCAGTCAGCTGAATATGCCAGGGCAGCCGACTGAATATTCAAAATAAACTGTGCACATGCATAGAATTCAGTCGGTTGAATGGCCTTGTTCAGTCAGCTGAATTATGTTGATGAACAAAAATTGCCTTAGCTCGGTTGGTTAGAGCATTTTCTTTCTAAATTAGTGACCCGGGTTCGAGTCTTGCTCCATGCATTTTTGGAAACTTGATTTTTATTTAAAATATGATTTCACCATTGACCCAAGTTCGAGTCTTGCTTCATATTGTTGTTTTTGTTGTTGTTGTTGTTATTATTATTATTGCTATTTTTTTAAACTTTCATTGCTTTTAGAAAAAAAATTCGAATGTGTGTGTATAAGTTATGTAAACTCGAATTTTGAGAAGATTTTAACATCTGTAAACTCTAGACATGACACTCTATGATTAATAATACTTTGTGTTTGTCACCTTCATCTTGTCTCTATCGTGTATATCTCTTCTTGTATCTCCATATAGATACTTTTATTCTCTTTTATACTGTGTATCTTCATGTTGAACTTGTTTGTCTCTTTTTGATACTCATGTACCTGCAAGTTAGCTTAGAGGTTCTTTGGCATAATTGTGTTGTTGTCATTAAAATCCAACAATAGAGGTTCTAACATTCTCTCCCTTTTTGATGATGACAACTATACAATTTTAAAAATATTCATTCTATATAAAATAATGTTAATATGTTTAAAGTTCCCTCTACGTATAACATCTCCCCCTAAGTAAAATATTTCCCTCTATTAATATGCATATGAATTTCTCCCCCTTTGTCATTATCAAAAAGAAAGAGGGAATATAGTAATTATAAAATATCTTGTAAACAGAAAGATAAATCCAATATTAATTATGGAGAAAATAAATTAGATTTTATTGTATTTGCTAAAGTCCATATTTCATTGTAAGCTCGTAATTCTATTAAATATATGGAACATCCTTTAAAATTCCAAAATCCATCCTTTTCCTTTTGTTTCTCCAAGTACCTACAATAAATAATAATAATTTTTGGTACCCACTGACTACGTTAGGGTCCAAGAGGTTAGGTCAAAGGTAACCATATCCAAGAGGGTTTGGTGGAACCTCTGAATAAAATTTTCATTATTAACTACTGTATTAAAATAATCATTAATGTATTTTTCTTTGGTTTTCCAATCAATAGAAACCCAAATACTTAGATAATTTTTATTCATATTTCCCGTCAATGATTTTTTACTTCTAGAGATATTATAAACATTATTGGTCATAGCAGTACTTGAATTTCTATAAAAATTGGATTTAGACTTTACTTGAAATCTAGTATTAGCACTAAAATTTTTACTATACATGAAAGCGTATCTAGTGCTATTTCTACGATCAGTTTTATTATATCCTAAACCATTTTTATCATGTAAAGGTCTAGAACTAGATAAAATCGTGTTTAAATCATTTTAACCTTTATTAAATTTCACAAATTCATTTTTGCGTTTTTCAAATTTAGTTTTAAAGTCACAATTGTTATTTTCACTATTTTTCAAAATATCAATCTTCTCATTTAATTCGGAATTCTCATTTTTTAACATATAGTTCTCTTTTTTGAGAAGAAAATTTTGAGATTTTGAATTATTTAAAGAGGATTTTAATAAATCATTTTGTCTTTTCAAATCAAAATTTCTTTTGAAAATTTTTCTCTCTTTTTTTGAAATAAGGCATTTTATTCATCTAGAAAATCTTTAAGAGTTATAAAATTATTTTTTAAGACACCAAGTTGATTTTCTAAATTTAATATACCATTTTTCAATTTGTCATTATCAAGTTCGACAGATTTCATCTTTTCAAATATAATAAAATTAGGCTTTGAAATCTTATCGTTTATACAAACTAATTCATTATTATCTTTTACGGAAATTTGTAAATCAGAAAGTACATTTTTGTAGTCCTCATTGGTGGTTTTGACTGGGATTTTGCTAGTCGTATTTTGATTGGACATTTTTTGGCCACTATCTATGATATTGTGACGATCGATAGAATTCCAAGCTCTGATACCAAGTGAAAGCGACTAAGGATCGTAATATGGAATATTAACTAGGTTATCTACTAATGCGGAATATAAATATAAAAGTAAAGTAAATGACACCAGGGATTTTTATACTGGTTTAAACTTCTCGTTCTATGTTCAGTCCCAGACTCCTTCTGGAATTTAACTATCAACCCGCACTTAACTCGGAGGAACAGGTATTACATCGCCTGAGCAACCGAACAGGACTTCTACCACCTAAGAAACTGAATAGGACTTCAATCGCCTGAGCAACTGAACATGACTTTAATAATATAGAGAATTTTCATGACTGATTGTGCTGATTTAAAGCACTGATAAGTCTTTAGAGTACATCCTTCCTACAATCTTCTCCTTTGTGGTATATAGTGTACTTCGTGAAGATTGAAAGTTAATTTAATCACAAATGAATTTGTGCTTGAATGTACAAGTGATTAGAATGAGAATTTGAGTGCAAATGGCAGAATGATTAGACAATAAGTATAAGAGAATAGAATCAAAAAATTAGGTGATTAAAACAAATAAATTAAAGGCTATATATAATGTTTAAGTGTTGTAACTCATCATGAAAAGTAACGATCAAAAGATATGAAAACAACTCTTGAATCAAGGATTGTTTCTGTTCGATGAATGGAAGTGACCGTTTAGAAAATAGCCGTTATGCAATTTCAGTCGACTGAACAATAGAATTCAGTTTGCTGAAATTTAAAAATTTCGAATTAGAAAGTGATTTATACAACATCTTACAATTCGGTCGACTGAAGAGGGCAGTTTAGTCGACTGAACATTCATATAAATTTTGTATGTGCACAGATATTCAATCAACTGAACTGCCTATTTCAGTCGGCTGAATACCATATTTTCTGCCATATTGAAGTTCTTTGGTAATATTTTTGTGTGTGAACTTGTAGTAAAATACTTGGCATATGTAACATGATTTGAAAACATTTTTTAAGTACGTGTGTGTGCATATGCCACCTTGAAGAGATTTTAACAAAAATGAACTACTAGACTAGACTATAGACAAATAATAAACAATATTGAAATTTCTATCTAAATTTTGGTCTACAATCTATTGTCGAGCATCTTCTCCTACAAATATGGTTAGTTCACATAATATTTACTTATATAGTTATCGTGATCAAAACATCAAAATACAAGGTTCTAACACCGCTTAGCAGAACAGGTTTCCTCTCACTAATATCCATTTAAAAAGCATATCTTTTGCAAATCATAATCCTGCAATCAAACTGATTATAACAATAATAACAAGTATATATATGCATAAAAATCAGTAAATCAATGGACCATCTGTCCATACTATAGTTTTGTTTGGCTAACTATTAACCATTGGTTAACTCAGGCCTACCAGACATACTCCGCAGTCTAACTTCCATTAGACACAATACGGGCTAACTACCCTTAACTTTCTTTCCTAGGGTCAAATGAACCTAATGGCTTTACGGGCTCACCGATAACCTATCTTTACTCTGTATATTCCCTTCTGTGTGTAACTTCAAATTTAGTCCAACCTGTGACAAGCCCTACACACTGGGATTTTGGACTTATTTCAACTAGGGGCTAATACCTAAAATATAGAGCGCGACCCTACACCGATCCCATCTGGTCTTCTAATATCCGAGTCACAAACTTAGGGCTAACTACCCTATTTATGTTTCATTTCCTGCGTTAGGGTTTACTACCCTATTAAAACTTTATTTCCTTATAAATAGTCTTTACAAATGGTTTACCACTGAAGTCATACCTTCATAAAACAAGGAAATAATATACTTTGGTTTACTCAAAACACTTATGCCATGATATATATACTTTACATAAAATAGTGTTACTGAAACTTTATTGATAGGATTATCTATCCCTTCCAAGTAAGTTAGAAACCCTTTTTAGCTTAAAAGATTTTAGGCCATGAAGCCAAACAATACCTTTAAAACCTCTGTTTAAACCTTAAACGATACCTTTTGAAATCATCGATAATAACCCTTTCAAAAGCTTTGCTAAAACCTTAGACGTCCTCTTTCAAAACCATTTAAACTTACCTTTCAAAAGTATTGGAAAACTTTCATTCGAATACTCAAAATAAACCTTTTGAAAACATTGGGGATCTCTCTTTGAAACAAATATTATACACCTTTTGAAAGCATTGAAATTCTTCACTTAAAACGTACCTTTTGAAAGTATTGGGTTCAAATAAAAGTATGTGGAAACATTGCTTCAAAACCATTTAAAATCATTCCTTTCGAAACCTTTTGGGTTAAACTTTTAATATAACTAAGGGTCATAAAAGAACAAAGGCGAAAGCATTACTTTCGAAAGCATATATCCCAAGTAAAAGAAAGAGGATAGTTTCAAAACCATTGCCTCTGAAACCATTTTGAAAGCAGTTAAACTACCCTTTCAAAAGCTTTGAGAAGGCGGCTTCAGAGTATAAATGCGAAAACACCCTTTCGAAAACATTGATTCGAAAGGTTTGAATGCGGCAACATGGGTTTAATCCTTTCAAAAGCTTCTTTTAACACAAAGGCGGCAACTCACATGAAATCTCTTTTATATAAACAGAGGCAAGTTGATTAAGACGAAAGCTAACTCCAACCCTTTCGAAAGCATCATTTATGCACGAAAATAGTTCAAAGTGAATAAGAGTGGCTTCTACCCCTTCGTAAGCATGGTTTCGACGTTGTACCTTCTACCTGTCCCCAATCCACTACATATGAAAGGGTTGTTACCATGTGTATCGGTTTCGAATGGGTTATAAGCGGGAGTATGGTGTCGAAAGCTTGCAAATGGAAGTGGCGAAGTAGTAAATTTAAGCAAAACTGATTTATAGCCTGTTAAAGTAATTTCTTTTCAACTAACTTGCCTTATTTGTCAAAATACTATTAGTTACCACTTCTTTATCAAAAATCCTTTTCTAAAGTGATGTCGAATTTAGATATTATCAAATTAAAATGTTTAACAAATAAACCCTTCTCCTTGATAAACAAATATAACATTTATGTCATTTAACTAAAATAATGTTATAACTATAATAAAATACTTAGGAAAATTCCCCAAAAATTGTCATAATTCACTTTTAATATGTTTTCTAATATATTTGAATTTCATAGCCAAAACCATATATAATTGCCGAAAATAATTTAAACCCAATTTTAGCTATTTTCTTTCATAGAAAATTCATAATAAATCCACAATAACTTAGAAATTTATGAAACTTGAAACACACTTCATAAATAATGTTTTCAACCATATGCCAAAAATGCAAGTCATTTGGATGTCGTTTAATAGATTTTTCAAATCTAAACTTATCATAAATCTATACGAAATAACATAAATCATCAACAAGCATATATATCCATTTAAACAATCATATTATGGCATATTATTAGCTAAACTAATTCGGATCGAACTAGAAACCGAAATCAACAAAAATTAGATGTAAGATCATTATTCACCTTAGTTTGTTGTTAAGAAGGTTGAGATTTGTTCTTGATTTGATTTGCTTAAGCTTCCTACTTGGCTCTTAGCTCTTCTTCTTGAATCCCTTAATGGTGGCCCGCCGAGCTTACAATGGTTTTGGTTTGTTTTTAAATGTTAAAATGAGTAAGAGATAAAGGTAAGAAGGGTTTAGGGTATACGAATGAAGACTATTCCTATTTTTCCCTTATCATACACCTTCTACTTAATTTTAATTCTCTTTTGCTTATATTTATTTAGGCACGGCCTACTTATCAATTTCCAAATCTCAATTCCTTAACCATCTACATTATTTCATTTAATTTACCTAATTAAATTCTCTAAATAATGTTAGTCAAAATTAGGGTCATTACAGACTCTCCTCTTTGAGGCCGCGCGTGGAGGTGGCGCAAGCGAGAGCGAGGGAGGAACGGTGCTTGGTTGGGTTGTGGTGGCGGCAACACGACGACAGCGACAGAATTGGATGGTCGAGGTCGAGTTTATGGGAATGTTCAAATGTTAGAGGAAGGATTAGTTGTCTGATGGTAATTAATTAGTTTAATTATGTAATTACTGAATAATTAGTTATGTTAATTTATCTCATCCTCATCCTTATGAAATCGTTCATACTAGGTCGAAACCGAGTGTTGTTTGTTGCATTGCACTCGTATGGACATTACCTTCGTTTTGAAGTTGGATTGAACGAGATCGAAGCTTGTAGAAATTTTTGCTATAATCAAACGGTCGTTCGATTTTAGTCCAAAAATCAGAACGTTTTGACGAAAACGAAAATCAATGTGAGTTTAACTCACATTAAATTTTATTATATCATATCAGTGATGTTATAAACATTTATTGATTTCTTGGATGTTAGTTAAATTGGTTGATTGCTTGTTCGGTTGAATTTCTGTTTGAAAAATGGACGACATTAATTTGATCATTATGAACCCATATGATTATATATATATATATATATAATCTATAGCCAATATTTTGCAGGGAAATGTGCAGAGAGACCCTGAGGGGTTTCTTGCCAATAATTATTTATTTACATCGTTAGGCTGTTATATTGATGGTTAATTAAAATAAATCCTGATATTCCATTTAATTTATTAAGTGTCATTATAGTAATTTCGCTATATCGTCATTTATTCAATTTCATCCACAAGACCTTGTCGTATGAACTTAAGCTTGTGTTTCCGCTAAATAGAATATTAAAATTTATTAATCATTTTGATTAATGACAATTTAAAATAATTGATCATTTTAACTAATGATTTTGAGATTAATTAACCAATTCAATAAATGACGTTTAAAATTGGTTTATCTTTGATTTAAATGAGATAAGGTTTAATTAATCATTTTAACTATTGATTTCTTGAGTTTAATTAATTATTTTAATTAATGATAATTGAAATTAATAATCATATTAATTAATGATATTTAAAAGTAATTAATCATTTTAAATAATGATATTTGAATTTAATCAATCATTTAGTTAATGGTTGTTTTAAATTTAACTAATTGTTTTAACTAATGATATTTGGGATTTAGTTAAATCATTTTAATTAATGATGTTATATAATTAATTAAATCATTTTTACAAATGATGTTTTAATTGATTGTTTTAACTAATGAGGTTTGAATTTAGTTAATCCAATTAATTTATTGAACTTAATTAATCATTTAATTAATGACATTTAGAATTATTTCATCGTTTTAATTAATGATGTTTGACATTAATTATTCATTTTAATTAATGATTATTCAGATTTAATAAATCTTTTAACATATAATATTCAAGTTAATTAATTGATTTAATAAATGAGTTTAAAGTAAATTAACTTATTTTTTTTAAAGATAAATGACTGATTTAATGAAAGTGTTTTGGAAATAATTAACTATTTTATATAAAGATAAATTATTTGTTTATTAAAAGAAAATCCCGATACCTATCGAAGATCATATAAAAGTTCTGAGAAGATAAATGAAAATTGTGAGTAAGTTAAACATGGAATTGGAACTCGATTATTGGGATGCTAATTTGGATAATCTTCTGGGTGTCGATCTGACGTTGGTTTAGGCCTTTAAGGCGAGCACTTGGAAAAAAATTATTCTCTTAACGTTTTACAATCAGGAACAAATTCTAATGGAAAGCAAGGTGTTAAGCAATTAATTGAATGAGGCTTAACAATTTTGTATACGTTTGAGATAATAAATATTGTTTTAAGATTTATAAATAATGGTTTACAAATGAGAAATCCTTTAAAAGGGATTATTTATAAATAAAGCTAAGTGTAAATTGGTTTTTGGGTTTATAGTAAACAATGTTTTGATGACAATTGTTTTTTACCTTTGTTTTTAATACACTTAGTATTATAAATTTTGTCTTATAAAAGAATGGTTTGAAAGAGTATTTCTAAAAATGTTTTACCAATACTATAATATGGAAATCAAGCATAAGTTTAGTTGTTTTTAAAAAGAAAAGGTTTGATCCGTTCATGGAAATGAATTATTTCCGTAGAGGGAATCACTTATATGGAAATGATTTATTTGTATAATTAGCACTAAATGTCGAAGAAGTAAACTTGTGGCTATTTCAAAAGTTAAGAATAATCGTTGGACATGACTTTGAGGTGACACTATCTTGACTTGTCCGATATTACTGTTAACCAAGAAATAATACAAGTTTGAATTCAATGAGTGGTAATAAGTATACAAGACTTAATTTCCATATATGACCGTTTTATATCCTCGATAGTTGGTATCTCAGCTATCAGTTACTTTAGCTACTTTGTAATCGTCATTCTAAGATGATTTATTGTTCCATTGAGCGTTGTTATCCTTTCTTGGAAAATGACTAAACCAAAAGAGCGAGTGGACGACCAGCCATGTGGGTTTGCTCACATTAGGGTATTTTCACATCTCATCTAGTTTGGATTCGTTTATGCACTTAGATGTGGAAATATTCATATATTTGGTAAGGTCTGGCGAGGTCCGGCAGGTACATTTTCGAGAAGTGTCACGGAGTATATAAGCTTCTCAGGAGTATATTACTAGAGGTATACTCCAAGGGGGGTGCACCTTCCTAGTCATTTGTTGGAAATTTTCCTTTCTTATTTGATTCGAATCCTTGAACATGTTTATCTTTAATTTGCTACGAGAAGAGTCAACCACCGTTTGTAGCATTTAAGTATTGATTTAGTCCACTCTATCAAGTTGGACTGTTACCTTATTCTGCCCATTCTATCAAGTTTGGACTGTCATCTTATTTTATCCATTCAATCGAATTTGGACTATTTCCTTGTTTTATCCATTCTGTCCAGTTTGGATTTTACTCGGGTTATTTTCCATTCCTTCAAGTCTGGTTTTAATATTATTTATGTCCATTCTTATTTGGAATTGTTTTCCTGATGTTTATTTCTGCTCTTGCCTGTATGGATGTTATTCTTGTAAGGTAAAAACCCATTATGCGTTAGCGGCGTGGTCTCACAAAACTTTTATATATTTCCCCATTATTCGAATTTATCTCATGCCGGTACATTCAGACTGATCTAGGTGTTATTTTATTATAATGCTTGGGTCAGACCGTTTTCCCAGGTTGTCCTTGGTGTTATGGAGGTCTTGAAGGGGAGCTGAAGATTCACCTATTATAGTATTTTATTTTCTAATGTATTATATGGTATACCTATCAGCATTTTTTAGGTCAGGATTTTATAACTGTGCAGCTGATAAAGTTTGTTTTTAACTTGGATATACCGTGTATTTTTGGAGTGACGGTTTCTACTGTCCTTGTCATATTATATTCTATCGATTCCACTATGAGATTCTATTTTTCTCGGTTCTCTGTTCTTTTCTTTTATTTACCATAATAATCTGCCCTTTGTCGATTGGATGCATGACATTGGAACACAGTGGTAGTGTTCGGTGTCGACTTTCGATGGTCAAAAAGGCGGGTTGTCACACTACACCAGTCACATCTGGTTTTTTAATATTTGAGTCATAAATTTAGGGTTAAATACCCTATTCATATTTCATTTCCTGTCTTAGGGTTAACTACCCTATTAAAACTTTATTTCCTTGTAAATAGTCTTTATAAATGATTTACCCCTGAAATCATATCTTTACAGAACAAGCAAATCATATACTTTGCTTTACTTAACACACTTATGTCATGATATATATACTTTACATAAAAGAGTGTTGATGAAACTTTATTAATGGGATTATCTATCCCTTCCATGTAATTTAAAACCCTTTTTAACTTAAAAGGTTTTAGGCCATGAAGCCAAACAATACCTTCGAAACCTCTGTTTAAACCTTAAACAATACCTTTTGAAATCATTGAGAATAACTCTTTCAAAAGGTTTACTAAAACCTTAGACATCCTCTTTTGAAACTATTTAAACTTGCCTTTCGAAAGCATTGGAAACCCTCCATTCAAATACTCAAAATAAACCTTTCAAAAACATTGGGACCTTTTGAAAGCATTGAAATTCTTCACTTGAAACGCATCTTTCAAAATTATCGGGTTCAAGAAAAGTATGTAGAAACATTGCTTCGAAATCATTTAAAATCATTCCTTTCGAAACCTTTTGGTTTAACTTTTAATATAACTAAGAGTCGTAAAAGAACAATGGCGAAAGCATTACTTTTGAAAGCATACATCCCAAGTAAAAGAAAGTGGATGGTGCTGAAACTAACCCTTTCAAAACCATTGCCTCCAAAACCATTTTGAAATCAGTTTAACTACCATTTCAAAAGCTTTGAGAAGGCGGCTTCAGAGTATAAAGGCAAAAGCACTCTTTCGAAAGCGTTGATTCAAAAGGTTTGAATGCGGCAGCATGGGTTTTATCTTTTCAAAAGCTTCTTTTCGAACATAAAGGTGGCAACATGGGTTTTATCTTTTCAAAAGTTCTTTTATATAAACAATGGCAAGTTAGTTAACTCGAAAGCTAACTCCAACCCTTTCGAAAGCATCATTATACACGAAAATAGTACAAAGTGAATAAGAGTGGCTTCTACCCCTTCGTAAGCATGGTTCAACACCGTACCTTCCGCCTTTCTCCAATCCACTATGTACCAAAGGGTTGACACCATATGTATTGGTTTCAAATGGGTCGAAAGCGAGAGTATGGTGTCGAAAGTTTGCAAATTGAAGTGGCGAAGTAGTAATTTTAAGCAAAACTGATTTATAGCCTTTAAAGGAAATTTCTTTTCAGATAACTTGCCTTATTGTCAAAATACCATTGGTTACCACTTCTTTATCAAAATCATTTTCTAAAGCACTGCCGAATTCAGATATTATCAAATTAAAATGTTTAACAAATAAGCCCTTCTCCTTGATAAAACAAATAAAACATTTAAATCCTTTAACTTAAATAATTTTATAACTATAATAAAATACTTAGGAAAATTTCCCAAAAATTACCATAATTCACTTTTAATATGTTTTCTAACATATTTAAATTTCAGAACCAAAATCCATATATAATTGCCGAAAATAATTTAAACTCAATTTTAGCTATTTTCTTTCATAGAAAATTCATAATAAATCCACATAACTTGGAAAATTATGAAACTTGAAACTCACTTCATAAACAATGTTTTCAACCATATATCAAAAATGAGAGTCATTTGGATGTCGCATAATTGATTTTCCAAATCTAAACTTATCATCAACCTATATGAAATAATATAAATCATCAACAAGCATATATATCCATTTAAACAATCATATCATAGCATATTATTTGCCAAACTAATTCGGATCTAACTAGAAACCGAAATCAACGAAAATGAGATGTAAGATCATTATTCACCCTAGCTTGGTGTTAAGTGTTTGATGTGATTTTTTGTTTGATGATAACAAACATATATCAATTTATATATGTGTTTGCAGATTGTACTATACACATATAGGAATAAATATTCATATTGAATAATAATACTATTGCACAGAATTTATATAATTCAATCAGTATTTTTATTCAACATAATATTTTATTTCAAGACTTATACAGTACAAAGTTTTCAGCTCTCTCTATATACATACACCGGTTTCATACATTTCACATTCACATTTTTTCTCACTACAACACTCAACACTTAGTTTTTCACTCTGTCTGCACATCTGCATCTATCTGCATTATCCAGCTCCAGTTCTTGTTCTGTCTCCTGTGTACCTGTATAATTAGCAACTACAGCAGTAATCTGAAAATAAACAAATTTGAATTTGCAAAAATATAAATTTTTTTTTATTGGTGTCTCAGATATATGGGTTATTGTCATCATTTTTGATTGTGTAATATCTGTGCATATCAGTATTCTTATCAGGGATAGGTAATCATGAGTGGCTGCAATACACACGTGTACATTTATACACGTGTGCACTGCCTCGCCAACTCGTGTGCGCAGTCAACAAAAGCAATCATGCACAACATAGACTCAGCTGGATATGCAACCTGACAATGCTCAAGTCAAAAGACATGGTGAGCAACACAAGTGCAACAATCGACAGTACATGCTCAAGTTCTCAACAAACAAATACAACAATCTCAGAAATTCATACATAGAAGCATGGACTGCAAATGCAACAACAACTTGAAACCTAGTCATTGCAGCAGTTTGACCAAAACTGGACACAGCAACCATAACTCAAAGCATATACAAGACTGGACATTCAGGTCTGGACATACATGAATACAAACCAAATGAAAATGCAGACTCGAGTATACAATGAAGACTACAAGTTCAAGTCCAGTTCCAACAAAGATATGGCAACACAGCAACAAAGACTATGGCACCGACATATGAACAACTACAACAGGACAGGGAAGTAATAACAGCAAACCAAATGCCATCAAGATAAATACAATGAAGCATACAAGTAATACAAAACTGTCAAGTAGACAGAGAACCATGAAACAGTCACATATATACATACCTGAATGTATATATATATATATATATGAAGTATCAAGAGCCAAAGCCACAGTGAAATACTCAAGGCAAAAGCAAATATCTACAACAAGCATAAATATATGTGGAGCAGTTATGATTGAGACAAAGTCCAGTCAATGTCGAAGTTCGAATAAATCAAGAACCGAAGCCATAGTCAAAATGAAGAAGTCACCAGCAAATCAACGCCTTGATGACCAAGGCAAAGATGAACAGAATAGAACGATTCAAATTCAACACCGTGAAGAGCAAGAAAGAAATATACGTGTATATACAAAATTGAAGAAGTCAGAAACCATCTCGAGCATCAAAACAAATCAGAAGATTTGGTCAAGAAATCAAATATGGAAAACAAATCTTGGCAATGCAAATATAGGAAATATCCAAAGCCGTGAGTAGCAAGCAAAATTCGAATCGTATATACCCAAAATGTCGCAACAAAATAATGGAAATATTCAACGACGTGAAGGCCAAGTAAGAAATCAAATCAGACGCGAATTATTAGGGTTTCTACCCTATATATATACCCCAAGATCATCATAGGAACAATACAAGAAGAGAACAAGCAAGATAAATCAGAAAATCTCAACTCAAATCATACCAATTCAATCACCCGAGCCTTTAGCAATCGGAATTTTCTCTAAACGTGGTTGCGCAAGCTTTAATCAGAGGCGATTGGACATTCGAAGGGAAGAGGAGCAATCGAAGGCAACTCAGAGACCCAATCGGATCGTTGTTGAGACAAAGCCGCTTTTTCCAGAACCCTAAATTGCATCAGATAACGAAAGAGGGAAGTGGCCGTGTTTTTTTTGTTTGGGTCGGGTTGTTTTGTTTAAGGGCAAAAAAAAATTTACTTAAGTTTTTATTTATTTTTGCTCTTGTTTTTTTTAAGTCTGTACTTTTCAAATCAAATCTTGGTAGAACACCACCTAGGATTTAGGTTGTGTCAGATTGTCTAGTTAGGATTAGTTCAGTAAGCAGGGTTTGCGAGTTTGCAAAACTCTATAGGAGGTAGTAGGGTTTGCAAGTCTGTTAGAGTGTTTGTAAGCGGGAGACTGTTTAATTCTAATAGAAATCTGGGAATGCTGCAGTAGGCAGGGGTTGCCGAAGCTGGGTAATTTTTGTGTGTGATTTACTTTTCAGCATATTTACTTCTCTACAGTTTGTTTTTGTGTTTGATTTTATAAATTCCAGAAAATTTGCTATAACCCTATTCACCCCCCCCCCCTCTAGGGTTAATCTAGATCCTACAAGTGGTATCAGAGCCCGGTATTTTTTCTTTAACTCTAGAGTCATGAATCCACCAAATAATGCTTTTTCTGAGGGGCAATCTATTGCTAGGCCACCCATGTTTAATGGGAATGACTATGCTTATTGGAAAGTTAGGATGGGTATTTATCTTAGTTCTGTTGATTATGATGTTTGGGACATTATTGAAACTGGCTATAAATCTCCCACTATAACTGTTGGTGATACTGAGATTCCTAAGCCTAAGGATAGGTGGGACGCTAACGATAAGAAATTAAAAACTACAAATGCTAAAGCCATGAATGCTTTGATCTGTGCTCTTGACAAGACTGAATTTAATAGAATTTCTCATTGTAAAACTGCGCAGGAAATTTGGCATACCTTGGAGGTGACACATGAAGGAACTTCTCAAGTCAAGGAGTCTCATCTAGCCCTATTCAGCAATGAATACGAGAACTTTGTGATGGACAAAGGCGAGAGCATAAAGGACATGTTTGGACGCTTTTCAACTTTGGTGTACAATGCTAGAGCGCTTGGGAAGGTATTCATTGAGGTAGAGCTTGTGAGGAAGGTGCTACGAGTCTTACCGATGAGCTTTGAGGCAAAAGTCACGGCAATATAAGAATCGAAAGATCTGAGTAAACTAAGCATGGAGGAGTTGATCGGCAACTTGATGACATATGAGCTTGAGCTAAAAGCAAAGGAGGAACGCAACAACTCCGAATCAAAGAAGAAGACGATTGCCTTAAAGAGCAAAGAAGAGAGCAATGAAGAAGAAGAAGATCCAATTGAAGAGCTTGCAATGGCTGTCAATAATCTTAGAAAATGGTCAAAATTCAGGCCACGCAAGAAGAAAACAAGTGGTAATAAGTCAAAAGATTCTGACAATTCCGATAATGAATTGACTTGCTTTAACTGCAAAAAGCCTGGCCACTTCAAACAAAAATGCCCACTTCTCAAAAACAACAAAGGAAAGAAAAAGAAGAAGAAGGCCTTTGCAGCGACTTGGGATGATGAAGAAGGAGAGGGAGTTTCGAATAATAGCTCAGAGGAGGCTAACTTGTGTCTTATGGCAAAATCAGATTCAGAAGCAAGCTCAGAGGAATCTAGTGAGGTAGGTGACTATTCTTATAAAGAACTTGTTTTGATGTGTTGTGATCTTACTAAAACAATTGATACTCTTGAATCTAAAATTGAAAAACTGAAATCTGATAAGAGAGAACTTGTCCATGAAAATTCTAGGTTAGAAACTGAACTTGAAAATATTCAAAACCTAGACTGTAAAAAATGTAAAATTTTAGATTCAGAACTATCAAGACTTAAGAATAGCTTTGAGAATCTTGAAAAAGAGAACTTGAGTCTTAAGGAAACCATTGACACTAGGAAAAATGATTTTATAAATAGATGCACCTCACTTGTGACTGAAAACACAACACTAAAAACCAAAGTCCAAAATCTTGAGAAATCTCTGAATAACTTTTCAAGAGGAGAAAACTCTTTCAACATGTTATTGGGAAATCAACTTTTTGCTAACAACAGAAAAGGACTAGGCTTTAGGAAAAGACAAGTTGATGATAATGCAAGAGTGTCTTTGTTAGATGTGGAATAATTGGACATCGTGCTGAAAATTGTAGTCATAGGAACAAGAACACAAAATTTATACAAGTTTGGGTTCCTAAGAATTCTACAAACAAATTTCATGTCTATTTGAACAAGAATGAAAGGACAAAACAAGTTTGGGTTCCAAAGGGATTGTTTATTCATAATGCTTCAGTCACTAATATCATTGGACCTAAGAGTTTCTCTAGGGCATCCTCCTCTCTCTTTATGTAGGTTTGTTGGCGGGCTAAAAAGCAACAAGAATGGTTTCTAGATTCAGGTTGTTCTAGACATATGACAGGTGACAAATCGAAGTTCCTTAGCCTAGAGAATTTTAAAGGTGGAAATGTGACCATGGGAGACAATAGCAAGTGTAAGATTATTGGTAAAGGTGAAGTAGGTAAAGGTACTTTTTTCTTGACTAATGTTTTATACATTGATAATTTGCATCACAATCTCATTTCTATTAGCCAACTATGTGACAAAGGTATGAATGTGGTTTTTGATAGTGATACTTGCAAAATCATTGATAAATCTTATAATAACATTGTTTTTATGGGCAAAAGAAAAGGAAATGTTTACACGCTTTCGTTTGATAATCTAAATCTTTCTAGATGTTTGGTAGCCACTGACGAAGAGGCATCTTTATGGCATAGGAGACTTGGACATGCTAGCATGGGCCTCTTAAAAAAACTTGAAACGAAAGAATTAGTCAGAGGGTTACCACATCAGAAATTTAAAAATAATAAAGTGTGTAAAGCATGTTCCTTGGGCAAGCTTGGTCGATCATCATTTCGCCCTAAAAACATTGCTAGCACATCAAGGGTCCTTGAATTAATTCACATGGACTTATTTGGACCAAATGAAATTGCAAGCTTGAATGGAAAACGTTATTGTTATGTATTGGTTGATGATTATTCTAGATTTACATGGGTTTATTTCTTAGCCAAAAAGTCTGAATCTTTTGATTATTTTTTAAAATTTGCAAAACTTGTTCAAAATGAAAAAGGAGTTTCAATTAAAACTTTGAGAAGTGATCATGGAGGCGAATTTGAAAATTTGGAATTTGAAAGCTTTTATGAAGAAAATGGTTTAAAACATGAATTTTCTGCTCCACGAACACCTCAACAAAATGGGGTGGTTGAAAGGAAAAATCGTACATTGCAAGAATTGGCTAGATCCATGTTGAGTGAGTATAAACTACCTCTAACCTTTTGGGCAGAGGCAGTGAATACTTCGTGCTATGTAATGAATAGAGTAATGATTAGAAAAATACTAGGCAAAACGTCTTATGAATTGTGGCATGAAAGGAAACCTAACATTTCTTATTTTCGTGTATTTGGATGTCCTTGTTTCATTCTTAACACAGGTGATCAACTTGGAAAATTTGAATCAAAGGCTGATGAGGGAATTTTCATGGGCTATTCAATAAGGAGCAAGGCCTACAGGATATACAACAAACGAACAAAGACAATTGTTGAACCAATCAATGTGAAATTCGATGAATCTGACCTGGAAAGGACGACTGAAAAGGCGGTTGATGATGGGGTAGATCATGAAGGCATTGAAGAAGGGATATCTAGTGAGAAAGCTGAAAGTAGGACTGTTGATGCTGATAGATTGAAGTTCAAATCCAATCATCCTCCTGAATTGGTTATAGGTGATCCTACGGAAGGTATACGCACTCGCTCTTCATTTGATAAAAATTTGTGTGCGTTTTGTTGTCACAGTGGTTTTATTTCTGAAATGGAACCTGATTCTGTTGAAATGGCTCTTAATGATGAAAGTTGGGTTTTAGCAATGCAAGATGAACTTAATCAATTTGAGAGAAATAAAGTTTGGAAATTAGTTCCTAGGCCTAATGACTATCCAATTGTTGGAACTAAATGGGTGTTCAAAAATAAACTTGATGAATCAGGAAATGTAATTAGAAACAAAGCTAGGTTGGTCGCAAAAGGATATAACCAAATAGAAGGCATAGATTTTGATGAAACATTTGCTCCAGTTGCTAGGTTAGAAGCCATTAGGATTTTGCTAAGTTTTGCATGTTATAAGGGTTTCAAACTTAAACAAATGGATGTAAAAAGTGCCTTTCTAAATGGTGATTTAAAGAAGAAGTTTTTGTTGAACAACCCCCCGGTTTTGAAAATCATGATTTTCCAAATCATGTGTATAAACTAGAAAAAGAATTATATGGTCTTAAGCAAGCTCCTAGAGCTTGGTATGACTGCCTTTGTACATATCTTTTGGAAAATGGCTTTAAAAAGGGAAGTGCTGACACGACACTGTTTCTATTACATAAAGGAAGTGATTTTTTGATTGTTCAGATTTATGTGGATGATATCATTTATGGTGCTACTAATGAACTCTTGTGCGAGAAATTTGAACAAGTCATGCAGGCTAAATTCAAGATGAGCTTGGTTGGAGAATTGAAATATTTTCTTGGATTTCAAATCAAGCAAAGCAGTGATGGTATTTTCATTTCACAATCCAAATATGTGTTGGAACTGTTGAAGAAATTTGGAGTTGAGAACTCCAAACCATTGAGAACTCCTATGAGCCCATCAACAAAGTTGGACAAAGACGAGAAAGGAATTGCTGTTGATCAGAAGAAATATCGAGGAATAATTGGTTCACTTCTCTATCTTACTGCTTCTAGACCTGATATTATGTTTTCTGTGTGTTTGTGTGCACGTTTTCAATCTAATCCTAAAGAATCTCATTTGAAAACCACTAAACGAATTTTGAGATATCTTTCACACACACACAAATTTGGACTGTGGTACCCTTCTTGTGAAAATTTTGATTTAGTTGGTTATTCTGATGCTGATTATGCTGGTTCATTGGTTGACAGGAAAAGTACTAATGGGACATGTTTCATGCTAGGACATTCATTAGTTTCATGGTCAAGTCGAAAACAAAATTGTGTTGCATTATCCACCACTGAAGCAGAATATATTGCTTTAGGAAGTTGTTGTGCTCAAATTTTATGGATGATGCAAACTCTTTCTGATTTTGGCTTAGTTTATAAACAAGTTCCATTAAAATGTGATAGTAAAAGTGCAATAGACTTGTCAAATAATCCTGTTCATCATTCACGCACAAAACACATTGATGTGAGACACCACTTTCTTAGAGATCACATTGCTAAGGAAAACATTTGCATTGAACATATTCCAACTGAGGCTCAACTTGCTGATATTTTCACAAAACCCCTCCCCGAAGACAGATTTTCCAGATTACGTTTGGATTTGGGGATTATAGAAATTGACTAATCATTTTCCATTTTTTGGTTGAAATATTCTTGGATATTTATTTTCAACTTCAATTTCTAGGATTCAAACCAGTTTTGGATATTATTCAAAGATTGATTCGAATATGGTATTCAGTAGTGGAAATATGTTTTGTTTTATTTCTTTTCAAAATTTTAAAAAAAAATTCATAATATAATTAACTTGGTAACTTATTCCACGATCATTTCTATTTCTACCATCTTTCTATCATTCATAATGGTTTTGTAAAATGAGAAGAGTGATTTCTTTTAAAATTTAAAAAAAAAATCTCATGCATCCATTCTCATTTAAAAGTCCTTATGGTTATGCATGGATGGAGCATGTGAGTGAATTATTTTTATTTTATCATCATTCCATTCTCATTTAAAAGTCCTTATGGTTATGCATGGATGGAGTATGGTAGCTAAGTATTTTTTAGGTCTCACTTAAAAGTCCGAATGCTTAGACTAATAAGTAACTGCTAATACCATTTAAAAGTCCTTATGGTTATGCGTGGTTAGTAAGTGCTTATTTTTGTGCTTAAATGTCAAATTATTTTTAAAATATCTCTCTTCTCATTATATAAAAACCGAATCATCGATCCATTCTCTACAATGTGGAAATTGTTACCTCGTTATGATATATTATGATTTTTCTTTGTTTTGCATTTGTTTTTTTATTTACAAAAAAAAATTCCACTACTGTTCCATTAGTTTCGTCAGTCTTTTGATGATAACAAAAGGGGGAGAAGAACAAGATTTTGATAAGGAAGTAAATATTTTTGGAATACTTCAACAAATTTGTTAAATGTTGTTAGTTAATTTTCTTTAGTTCTTTTATTCTTCTGTAATTTTCTAAATTTTGTAAATAGGGAGTGGTCTCAGTTGTAGGGGGAGCATTCATATAGGGGGAGCTAAATATTTCATGCTCAAACACATTTATTAGAATTTCAAAATTTTTAATATATATGTTTGTCATCATCAAAAGGGGGAGATTGTTTGATGTGATTTTTTGTTTGATGATAACAAACATATATCAATTTATATATGTGTTTGCATATTGTATTATACACATATAGGAATAAATATTCATATTGAATAATAATACTATTGCACAGAATTTATATAATTCAATCAGTATTTTTATTCAACATAATATTTTATTTCAACACTTATACAGTACAAAGTTTTCAGCTCTCTCTATATACATACACCGGTTTCATACATTTCACATTCACATTTTTTCTCACTACAACACTCAACAGTTAGTTTTTCACTCTGTCTGCACATCTGCATCTATCTGCATTGTCCAGCTCTAGTTCTTGTCCTGTCTCCTATGTACCTGTATAATTAGCAACTACAGCAGTAATCTGAAAATAAACAAATTTGAATTTGCAAAAATATAAATTTGTTTTTATTGGTGTCTCAGATATATGGGTTATTGTCATCATTTTTGATTGTGTAATATCTGTGCATATCAGTATTCTTATCAGGGACAGGTAATCATGAGTGGCTGCAATACACACGTGTACATTTATACACGTGTGCACTGCCTCGCCAACTCGTGTGCGCAGTCAACAAAAGCAATCATGCACAACATAGACTCAACTGGATATGCAACCTGACAATGCTCAAGTCAAAAGACATGGTGAGCAACACAAGTGCAACAATCGATAGTACATGCTCAAGTTCTCAACAAACAAATACAACAATTTCAGAAATTCATACATAGAAGCATGGACTGCAAATGCAACAACAACTTGAAACCTAGTCATTGCAGCAGTTCGACCAAAACTAGACACAACAACCATAACTCAAAGCATATACAAGACTGCACATTCAGGTCTGGACACACATGAATACAAACCAAATGAAAATGCAGACTCGAGTATACAATGAAGACTACAAGTTCAAGTCCAGTTCCAACAAAGATATGGCAACACAGCAACAAAGACTATGGCACCGGCATATGAACAACTACAACAGGACAGGGAAGTAATAACAGCAAACCAAATGCCATCAAGATCAATGAAGCATACAAGTAATACAAAACTATCAAGTAGACAGAGAACCATGAAACAGTCACATATATACATACATGAATGTATATATATATATATGAAGTATCAAGAGCCAAAGCCACAGTGAAATACTCAAGGCAAAAGCAAATATCTACAACAAGCATAAATATATGTGGAGCAGTTATGATCGAGACAAAGTCCAGTCAATGTCGAAGTTCGAATAAATCAAGAACCGAAGCCATAGTCAAAATGAAGAAGTCGCCAGCAAATCAACGCCTTGATGACCAAGGCAAAGATGAACAGAATAGAACGATTCAAATTCAACACCGTGAAGAGCAAGAAAGAAATATACGTGTATATACAAAATTGAAGAAGTCAGAAACCATCTCGAGCATCAAAACAAATCAGAAGATTTGGTCAAGAAATAAAATATGGCAAACAAATCTTGGCAATGCAAATATAGGAAATATCCAAAGCCGTGGGTAGCAAGCAAAATTCGAATCGTATATACCCAAAATGTCGCAACAAAATCATGGAAATATTCAACGACGTGAAGGCCAAGCAAGAAATCAATCAGAAGCGAATTATTAGGGTTTCTACCCTATATATATACCCCAAGATCATCATAGGCACAATACAAGAAGAGAACAAGCAAGATAAATCAGAAAATCTCAACTCAAATCATACCAATTCAATCACCCGAGCCTTTAGCAATCGGAATTTGCTCTAAACGTGGTTGCGCAAGCTTTAATCAGAGGCGATTGGACATTCGAAGGGAAGAGGAGCAATCGGAGGCAACTCAGAGACCCAATCGGATCGTTGTTGAGACAAAGCCGCTTTTTCCAGAACCCTAAATTGCATCAGATAACGAAAAAGGGAAGTAGCTGTGTTTTTTTTGTTTGGGTCGGGTTGTTTTGTTTAAGGGCAAAAAAAATTTTACTCGAGTTTTTATTTATTTTTGCTCTTGTTTTTTTTAAGTCTGTACTTTTCAAATCAAATCTTGGTAGAACACCACCTAGGATTTAGGTTGTGTCAGATTGTCTAGTTAGGATTAGTTCAGTAAGCAGGGTTTGCGAGTTTGCAAAACTCTATAGGCGGTAGCAGGGTTTGCAAGTCTGTTAGAGTGTTTGTAAGCGGGAGACTGTTTAATTCTAATAGAAATCTGGGAATGCAGCAGTAGGCAGGGGTTGCTGAAGCTGGGTAATTTTTGTGTGTGATTTACTTTTCAGCATATTTACTTCTCTGCAGTTTGTTTTTGTGTTTGATTTTATAAATTCGAGAAAATTTGCTATAACCCTATTCACCCCCCCCCCTCTAGGGTTAATCTAGATCCTACATTAAGAAGGTTGAGATTTGTTCTTGGATTGATTTGCTTAAGATTCCTACTTGACTCTTAACTTTTATTCTTCTTGAATCCCTTACTATTGGCCGGCCGAGCTTACAAGGGTTTTGGTTTTGTTTGTAAATGTTAAAATGAGTAAGAGATGAAGTAGAAGGGTTTAGGGTATAAGAATGAAGACTATTCCTATTTTGCGCTTATCATACACCTACTTACTTAATTTTAATTCTCTTTTACTTATATTTATTTAGACACGGCCCCCTTATCAATTTAAAAATCTCAATCCCTCAACCACCTATTATTTCATTTAATTTATCTAATTAAATGTTATTAAATAATGTTAGTTAAAATTAGAGTCGTTACAAAAATTCCTTAAAGTCGCGGGTTCGATTCCTAGCAAACGGAGTTGTGTTTCCCTTAAGGTTTGAAGTGGTTGTTCTCTGATAATACCGAATAAAAATGGTGGGTGATTGAAGCTCCAAGTTGGGCAAGCTTAAATGGGGGACCAGTGTGGCGGGCAGCCGAGCTTCCTGACTCTACTCTCCGGAGTAGAGTTTTTTTTAAAAAAAAAAATGGATTGGTATGAATTTTGTTACAAAGTTTCTTAATGTGTATTTGATGTTTAATTTTGATTATAGTTTATAATGTCTTATTAAATTATTCTTCTACACCGTCTTTTTCTTTAATTTTGCAAAGATGATGATAGGTTAAGATTTGACTATTCCCTTAAAATCATTTTTTACCTACCATTTTATTAGCGTTTATATATTATTTTCATGGTATATTTTATATGTTGGTTTTTTATTAGAGAAATAAATTTCTTTCTTGGATAGTGTATTTGTGTAAGGAGGCATACAAACATGGGGATGATGTTATATACGTTGGGACAATCATGGCATTATTTTTGTTGGGACAATCGTGACATTATATTTTGCTTGATTCTATGATATCATACGTGCATACTCGATACATGCATTTCACATGTGATAAATCTTAACTTAGTGTTTATTATCATCAAAAGGTAGAGATTGTGGAATATATAGTCAATGACCATGTTTGATGACAACAAACATTTATTTTATTACTAATATATTTATTGAGTGTTTGCAGATTTAATTCAAATATTTAATTTAAGAAAAACATTGGTTAGTTCATTTCATTGTAAAGTGAACATAATATATTTGTCTACCTTTGATGACAAAAATTGTACATTATTTTATTCATTCAAAACAAGCACGATTCTTTTTCAATGAAAGATTCAAATATGAAGTATATTCCATATTTTTCTCCGCTCCCCAGTATTCCTCCCTTATTCTTATTGTTTTTCTCCAGCAAATTTATTATAAATTGTCAAACGAGTCGGATCGAGTCAAGATGGATCGGATCAAAATCAACTTGACCCATTTTATGACTCAATCCGTCTAATATATTAATTACATGATCAATATGATTCAACCCGCCTTACGAGCATATTAGCTCATTTAATCCATTTAAAAATATATATATATATATAAAACAACAAAATGAAATATGTCCAAAAACTTGTCAAATTATCAAATACACTGTTTTGAAAACCAAATTAAATCGTAGTTTTGAAAACCAAACCAGACCACGGTCTAACCACGGTTAATCATGAACCACCAAGAAAAATGGCTAGAAGCAACATCAGGCTAGACTTGTCAAAATATGACCCAACCCATTTACCCTACTTTTAAATAGGTTGGGTCAATCCATTTATGAATTTTATTAAATGGGTTGTGGGTTGGGTTTACCCATTTTTAAAAGGGTTATAAATGGGTAACTCGTTTACCCATTTGTTAAAAACATTAAATTTTAATATAAATTTGAAAAATAAGAATTTTGAACATACAATGTAGTTTTTTATGAAGACAGACAGTTGTACTTAGAAAATAACAGGCTACCGCATACTCATATTTGAATTGCACCTAGTGCAGAAGCCGCTATTTTTTTGTTCAGACTGCAATAACTTCTTCATACTAACTCGAAATCAGCCGAGACATCGACCGATGAACTCTCACCAAAATTACGGACAGTACGATACACTCGGATACATGATCTTATGAACGCACACTGTAGTTCTCCAAGGGGACTGACAGTTGTACTTAGAAAATAACAGGCTACCACATCCCCATATTTGAACTCCGCCTAGTGCAGAAGCCGCTATTCTTTTTGTTCAGACTGCAACAACTTCTTCATACTAACTCGAAATCAGGCGACATTTCGACCGATTAACTCCCACCTAAATTACAAACGGTATGGAACACTTGGATACATCATTGTGTGAACGCATACTGTAGTTCTCTAAGGGGACTGACAGTTGTACTTAAAATTACATGCTACCGCATCCTCATATATAAACTCGCCAAGTACAGAAGCCGCTATTTTTGTTCGTTCAGACTGCAATAACTTCTTCATACTAATTCAGAATCAGGCAAGACTTCGACCGATTAACTCCCACCTAAATTACGAACAGTATGAAACACTCGGATACTTCATCTTGTGAACGCATCTCCAAGGAAATTGACAGTTGTACTTAGATAATAACATCCTACCACATCCTTATAATTGAATTTTGATAAAAATTAGAATTAAAATTTTTATCGAAATTCAAAACATAAAAATTAGAATTAGAATAATTTTATATTTATTTATTTTTTATTAGTTAAATCAAACTTAAATTTTTAAATGGATTAAATAGGTAACCCACTTATTAAATGGGTTGGGACATAAATGGGTTGGGTCGTAAATGGATAAAAAAGAATGAATCATAAACGGACTGGGTCAAACTTAACCCAACCCAACCCGTTTGACAGACCTACATCATGCCCTCAACAGCACAAACCGTGCGAGAACCTGTTTAGACCACTCTACAAAGACAAATAAAACCTGACCAAATTTATCTTTTACTAAATAATTGAATTCTTCGCAATGCCTACAGGCCAAGTATAATGGCCCATTGGTAAGCTGAGAATGAATGAGCTTGGAAGATGGCCTCTATTTATAGAGAGTTAGGAAAAAACTTATGCTTATTATGTTGTGATGTGGGATATACCCCTGTTAACATTTTTACTTTTTTTTTCTTGTACTGTTGCTTATTTCATCCAACACTAATATTCAGGAATTGGTATGATTAAGTTTACATCATGCTTTTCACAACATCCAATTTCAAAAATATCAAACTGATATTAATATATTGTATTTATATGTCACGGTTATATAAACCTTTATAAATAGAATTATAATCATAGTTTTGCTTTGTGATATGTACCCTAAATGTTAAACTAAAGCCTGCAGTTTTCAACTTAATTATTCATTAAAACAAGAATTTTCATGCTAAAACACCGTGAAATTGTTTTGAATTAAAGTTTTTTCTGGTATTTTGATAAAATATTTTATATTAATTTTAGATCACGTATAGGTTGAAGAAAGAAAATTTAACACGGTTCTAACGGTCCGATTGGTTCAACCTTCGAACCTCTGACCTTGAAATACCACGGTTATGTCCGTGGTTCGTCTTCAAAACTAGGTTCGAATACCATCACAAGTATGAAAATGTAAAACTGCACCAACTGCATATAAGAATAGTACGAAAGATAGGTTAGACGTCAACTAAAAAATAGTGCAGATGTGTAATACTGAACCGATAAATGAAATGCAAACGCAACCGTCTATAATCACTCCTAAGTCAGCTTTATCTGAAAATGAGATGTGAACGCAATCATCCAAAGAGCTAGAAAACATGCATTTTACGTCAAAGCATAGATGCTGTATATATCTTCTGTTCCAAAATGCACATGGATAAAAATCTGGAGCCTACATGTTTTTACAAGCATCGCAGTGCTACCCACTGCTAACAACTAAACAAAACTCGTTATTTGACAAACTAAAGATTGCAGATGTATCCTCAAGCAGCAGCTCCTTCGTGGAGAAGCATTTGACCAAAATGCCAAACTCCCGCAATAGGCAACCAATCTCAAATACAAATTCAACCATCATCGTTGGAGTGCAAAAGTGGATATATCAGGAAACAAGGCTGAGAGTTCAACTTCAACGCAATGCAATAACAAGGCCCAGACCAGTGACAACAACTTTGCAATAGGCAGCAACTTCTTGCAACATTCCAGTGGCTGTAGATCTTGCTCACACAACCTCCAACCACGACAGCATATTGGGCAGGCAACCATCATTGGCAATTTTCCGACAAGCTAAAACGTAAACACAGAGCAACCTCATGTTCAAGCATCAGACAAGCAAGCATCAGATCCCTTAGGCACACTCAGATCCAACGGCGCAAACTCGAATGACGAGCGAATCTCGAATCGATGGCAAGCTCTAGCGATCGACAATCAGCAGCGAGCATAGCGGCGGTGGATAAAGAACCGATGGCGAACTCCAAATCGACAGCAACAACAATCCGTGACAGCATCAGTTCCAATCAACGTGAACCCGCCAGTATCTCAACATCAGATCATGGCGCAATAAAAACCGCAACGCAATCGTTTGTGATTGCAGGCGAGCATGTCCAGGAAGCTTCGATCTAACGTAGGGGAAAGCGACATCGTGTGGATTTTTTTTGAGGGAGGCAACTTTAATTTTTGGGAGGATCTGATATTTTTTTGAAGACACTTTTCGAAAAAGAACTTTTTCTTTTACGGTCTGAAGGTTCGGGAGAAGACGGATAAATGTTTTGGAAGAAGGAACAAGGAGACTTTTTAAATTTTTGCCCTCTCACCTTTATATTCTCGCAGTTAGTTTTTTATTTTGTTTTGTAATTATCTTTTTTGTTGAACTTTAAATATTTTTTTTAGGAGTAAACTAAGGTTGGTAGTGAGGAATTTGTTGACTTGGGGATAAAGTTGGGGGATAAAATTGAGGCATAGTTAACGGGCATAGAATCAAATAGTCACTTAGTAAGGAGTTGCAATTTTATGAGTTTGTAGTAATCTTGGAGCCAGTAGTACCAGATAATTGTCAAAGTTGGATAAGTCTGTGTGTCCTTTATTTTCTATATTTTATGTTTTCACATTTCTATATATTTATTTATTCTTGAAATAATTTTTAAATACCCTATTCACATCCCTTTACGGTATGTTTATGGTCTTAAAATGTATATGCGTATTTGAAGTATACTTAAATTAGATTTAAATTGTATAAATTAATAAGGCGTCAAATGGTATTTTGTCCATTTTAGAATTGGTGTGTGGTCGGCCTAATAAGAGGGGGAAAGGGGGTTTGAGGTTTGAAGTGGTATGAGGTAAATATGAAGGTATTTGTTCCAAACCACACTAAAAATAAAGAAACTAGACCAGCCCGCAGTATAAGAAATGGATGAATTTCAGAAAAAATTACCATTATGGAAACCTATGAAATCTAAATTCATTTAGAACTTTTCTAAATTTAGTTTAAATAAAATTATGTATTTTATATAAATTTACAAATTGTAGTTTGAGATTTATTCAATTTTGGTTTAATTATATATATATATATATATATATATCACATACGTATATACATACATATATATATATATATATGTTTGTGTATGTAACATAGCAATCCTGCAGTGTATAACATGTCTGTATATAGATGTTGGGATTTACATCGCAACAGACACATTAGCTCATTTTGTGTGTATTGTATGTTGTTAAATATGCGCATGAACATATAGTTATAAATTTCAAATGATTATTTTTGTGTGTGTGTTTGTGTATGTATAAAGTATGTTTTATCGTTAAAATATTACAGAAAGTATTTATTTATAACTATATATTATTATACCATAAATAACAATAAACATATATGTATATAGATATATATAATATAAAATAATTAATTTTTTTTAACTTAATAGTTAAAACACATCAGATCTTAAGTTATAGTGATTGTAAAATTTAATATACATATATATTAGATATATATTATAATGAGTTAAATAGTTTCTGCCATAATAAATTGATATAAAAATAATTACATGATAAAAATTCAAGTTTTATATTATTAGAAAATCTAAAAACACAATTTAGGGCTTATAAAAAAATTCTAGAATTTTTTCAATTAAAATATTATTTTTAATTAAATAATTGATATTAGACCGAAATTAAATTAATTTAACAAAATATAAAATTAAGTTGAAAAAATCTAAAACCGTTTTCAAAGACAACTGACATAATGAATTAATTTTAAAAAATATATAAATGAATTTTAGAAACATGGATTACTTCATAAGAATTTATTGAATAGGATAATCATTAAATATTAATAATAATAATACATATAAATGGTAAAAAAATTATTTTCAACACTTATAATTCATAATAAACATAAACAAGTGTTTGGAAAAATTCAAATCAATGTTATACAACAGATATGAAAACATGTGTTTTAATTCAAATTGCATGTGAATATTAAATCATAAATTAATGCGCGCGCGCAGACACACACACACATATGTGTATGTGTATGTATAAACATATATAATTTTAAACTAAATTTTATTTTAATATTTAATATCATATTATAAACATAAATCATGAACTAGATCTTTAGATTTTATGCATATATCCAATCTCAATTGTGACAACAATAATACATACAAAAATCTCGCATGGCTAATGAAATAACAGTAACCTGATTATATACATAAGTTTACATGATTAAAAAAATCTAAAAACATAATAATATAATCAACATATAAATAAACATTACCTGGAACAAATGCCCTAAATTCCACGTTGAAATAATGAATTCTCTTTCTCTAAAATTCTTTGATTTGTCAGATTGCTAATCTAGAATCAACGACTTTCAAATAGGTTCTTGTTTTTACTTGAATTGGATTTGAGATTTTAGGATCAATTTAGAGAAAGGTTGCAGCCATGAAAGAAGAAGGAGATGGTGGCTCAAAGGAATTAATTAGAATATGATTAGGGTTTTTAGATTAGTACTTATAATAGTAGGATAAGGGAGGAAAGTATGTAAGTTTCCCACTAGATATTAGCCACGCATCTCTAATCTATAATCCTATGTTGTAGCCGCCTCTAACCCTAGCTAAACCAGCCATATTTTTCTCTAATCATTATGGGTTATGAGCCTATTTAACCGAATTTAAATATATACAATTATATTTAGCTTATTTTGTTATCGATATCTCATATCGATCAATATATGCATAACTATTATGAATATATGCATTAATTTTATTTCTCAAATCATATTCAAATTTAATAATTAATATTTCGTACGTATTAATTAATTTATAACAATTATAAACTAACTAAATTGTATGGTTTAAAGAGAATTCATTATATCGATTGTCAAACTCTTGGATGTGAATTTGGTCAGTGATTAACATCAAACTATTCGAATGTTAACGTTCACGCGTCACTTAACAGGTGGTGTGACATTATGGCCAAATTTATTGCTTACTTGGCTTCGGTAAAATCCAGTTTCACATTGTTAAGCGTTACCCAGTTGTGACAATCATTTGCACTGATTCTCTTCGTTAAAACTATATTACTATGGATTTATGGAATTTGGTAATGGTCAAAATTCTAATATCGTCCACATTTAACTCTATAGTCCAAACACAAAAGTCTTTGGTTCAATAATAACACTTATTTAACCCAAATGCTCTGGTCAGGGACTTTGACTTTGAATTGACTTGGGTTGACCATTATACTAACCCATATAACTGAGGAGACGAATCTATCTTAAATAGTGTTTCACTTTCAATACTTCCATTCGGCCCAACTATAGTCACTCGATGGACGTCGTGCAATGATTTGACTATAATAAAAGCGGAGCTTTCGTATTGAAGATACACAGTATTCTGAAGTCGAGAAAACTGTGTAAATCAGTCACTTTGATATTTTCTGTTTGACTTTAGTTATATTAACCAATAGAAAACTATCGAGTGAGTCATTCCATAGTTATCCAATAACTATTAGCACGTAACCTCTAAGTGCACTCAACATCCATGAGTATAGAGAGTGTTACGTACTCTAGTCTCAACGGATACATCGATATTCAGTCTCGATGCATATTGACTAGGAACATTTAAAATGGTATATCTAAATTTTATTATGATAAGTTACTCATGCTTATAACACTTTATAAATACTGTCACAAAATAAACAATTTATGGATTTTTCTATTAAATATACTTTTAGTTATATTAATTAATTAATTAATATAACCATATTATATTAAGTACATAATAGAAAGAAAACACCTTTATTTCGAACAAGATTGGTCAACGAATTAGATATATGTAACAAATTACATAATTGTCCCAGGAGCATAATCCTAACTCTATCAATCTCTCACTTATACTTGGCATCAAGTATGGAATCTTATTCCAACTTCTTCAATCGATCTTCTCAGAACCAATTGGGTCAGTCCCTCTGTAAACGGGTATGCTAGTATGTTTCAATTAACTACTCTGTCAATCAACCCTCTCCGACGGTGATAAACTTTTTTATCATGTGGAATAATTCGGAGCATGTCTCTCGACTTCTGGTGAGCTCTAAGTTATGTTACGAACTATATCGCAACATTTTCTCAACATTTGGAATCGGCTCGGTTATAAATTTATTATAACACCCCATATTTTTAGTAATATTATTTAGGATATTTAATTAGTAAATAAAATAAAATAATGTAAAGTGATTTATGGATTGAGATTTGATTATAATTAATGGCAGCCGTGTCATGTTAATATGTAAATCAAAACGAGATAGCACGAATAAAATGTGTTAGAAAATAAGTAAGGGGTAAAATGGGAAAATAGGCATTCTAATACCCTAAACCCTTAGCCATGAATCCTCACTTCATTTCATTTGCAAAAATAAATTATTAACTAAAAGAGAGGACGGCCACCATTTTCTAGAGCAAGAAAAAAAAAAGATAAAGGGGAAGCTTAATCAACAACTAATTCATTCAAATCTCACATCTTTAATCACAAAGCTAAGGTGAATAATTACTACATCTCATTTTTCTCATGGTTTTCGGTTTTATAAATGAATCCAAAGTGTTTTTGCATGATAATGCCATGTTTTGAATGATTAAAAGTTTATATATGCTTGTTGATGATTTATGAATTTTAATATTGATTTTATGATATGTTTTGATATGAAAACCATATTAAATGACATCTAAATGCCTTGCAATTTTAGATATAGATCAGAAATAATATTTTTGGATTTCAATTTTCATAATTTTTTGAATTAATGTGGATTTTATATTAATTTTCTAGTGAACAAAATGATTATTTGGGTTTTAAATTATTTACGGCTAAATAAATAATTGTTTGGGTTTGAAATAAATATATGTTAGAAAACATATTAAATTGGATTTTCTGGAATTTTTATAGAATTTTCCTAAGCGTTTTGATGAATATATAAAATCATTTAAGGTATGGGACATAAATGTTATATATGTTTATTTAAGGAGAAGGAGTATTTTATAAAATAAAATTATTGTTTATTTCTGAAAATATTGGCAGCACTTTTGAAAAATATGTTTAGTAACCAATGAAAATTTGATAAACAATAGAAGATTAGTTGAAAAGTGTTTCTCTTTAAAGTTAAAAACAAAAATAACATGTTTTTAGCATGTTCCGCTACTTTCGGCACCAGGGGTTCCGACTAGGACGTTTAGACACCATGCTTTCGAAACCAATGCGCAGGGTATTAATTTATGTGGTACGTAGCATATTGGGTAAAGGCGGAAGGCACATAGTCGAAACGTTGGGTTTCGAAGGGGTTGGAGTATGCCTTTGTTTTAAATTAAGGAAGTGCCTGCTTTGCTTTCAAAAGGATATATTTCGACTCGGTTGGCTATCGACCAAGTCTAATGTTTTTAAAGAAAAGGTTTCAAATAGGTTGCACTCTTTTGTTTCAAGTAATGCTTTCGGAGGGGTCAAAACATGAAGTCAACGGTTTCGAAAGGTACACTTAAATTTTAAAAATTAGCCACTTCTCCAATGCTTTCGGAAGGGTGGTTTTGACACCATCACTTCTTTACTTAGGAATACTTTCGAAAGGTAGGATTTCGACTTAAATGATTTTATAAACCATTTTGTTCTGTTGAAGTATAACCCAATGGTTTCGAAGGAGTTGATTTAATGGTTTCGAAAGGTGTTTTTCCACATGTTTTAAATTGAACCCAAGTGCTTTCGAAAGGTTTGATGTTTTCGAAAGGTTTTAAAATGGTTTCGAAGGGGTAGTTCCCCAAGGGTTACGAAGGAGTGGAAAAGGTAATGTTTGCTGATGGTTTTGAAAGGGTTGAAAGGAAAGATTTGTCCAAGGGTTTCTAAAGGCAATGTTTCGAAGTGTTTTAAGATATGATGTCTATGGTTTTAAAGCTTTCAAAATGAACGTTTTTAAAGGTTTCGAAAGGGTTTTAAGAATTGTCTCGAAAGGAAGGCTTTAGCCTTTCGCCCTAGGTCAAATAAAGGGTTTTACTCGGTTTCGAAAGGGGTACTTTCAATGGATTCGAAAGGAGTACTTTCAAAGGTTTAATTGTTTTCATCAACTAAAGTTTGAGTAAAGTGTGTGTGTGTGTGTGTGTGTATAACATGGCAAGGTGATTTAGAGTAAAGCATAGAGTATATGTATTTTCCTTGTGTGAGTTTGATTTAAAGGTTTTAAATCATTTTGAAAAAAAAGGTTTTCAAGGAAAATTATAAGAAGGGATCCCTAAGTAAAATTGACTCGGATATTACCAGATGGGACTGGTATAGAGTCGTGTCCTATACATTAGCTATTGGCCCCGGTTAATTTTGTCCAAAATTCCAATGTGTAGGGATTTTTCACAGGTAAGACTAAAATTATGATTATACATAGAAGGGAATATATATTTGTATATAGATAGGTTATTGGTAGCCAGTAAAAACATTAGGATCAAGTGACCCTGGGAGATGTTAAGTTGGGGACAGACGGTCTAGAAGAGAAGTATTTAACAGATAGATAGGGATAGACCATCCAGAATAGGAGTGTCTAACAGGTGTTAGATAAAAAAAATTATATTATCTGGTAGGCCCGAGTCAGCCAAAGGTTAGTAGTTAGCCAAAAAAACCTATAGTGTTAGAACAGATAGTTCATTCATTACCTAATATGTATGTTTACATAATGATGCTTATCATATTTTAACCAGTGTTGGTTGCAGGAAAAGGTTTGCAAATGAAATATATGTTTTAAAAGAATGTTAGTGAGTGGAAACCCATTCTGCTAAGCGGCGTAGTCTCACTTAACATTAATAATCGAGGTGTATAGTATTATCCACACCAGGCTTATTGCTTGACTCGAATTTTATGTTTTCCCCTTAAACTCTCAGGTGCTCAAAATTGATTTGAGTAGGCTAAGGGTTAAGGTATACAGGTTCTTAGTAGGATGGCGTATAAAGCTACCGGAGGCGAGCATGAGGCTAATGGATAGCTATTTAGGAGTTGTTCTTGTTTTGTTATTTTATTCCGCTGTATGTAATAAGTCGACTATGACTATTTTACTCCGATCATCCAGGCGGGCATTATTATATGTCGCTCTTGGCATATTAATTAGTATATTTGATCATTTCTTGGGAAACGTTTTGGGATTGCACAATTTGAATATGGAACATGTGTTTTGAAATGTAATGGAAAATGTTGTTTTGAAATATGTGATTTGTTTCATATTCAAGTGCTTCTGATATTATAGATACCATTAACATAGCCGTATTTAGTCGCTAGAAGTTAATACTATAGATAATTGTAGCAACTGTAGCGCTTAGCTTTGGGCCTCTAGATAAGGGATGTTACAACTTGGTATCAGAGCAAATATGAAATACTTTAACTAAAAAATGAATTTTGAAAACATAATCCTAAGTTATTAGAGTTAAGATCTGGGTATGCTATAGTAATGTACTTGTATTTACTACATATATAAGTATATGCTATATCTCTATTCTCCTATCTCTCTTAGGCTATCCTTTTGTATCTCACGAGGATTAAATATAGATATGGATGCAAGAAGAAGGAGAGCTAACCTAGGAGGGGATAGCACCACCACAGGTGGGAATGCCCGAATGAATATTAGAAGGAATCAATGTCAGGCTCAGGTTGAGAATGTTAGTGCTGGGGTCCCATAAGTGGATATGGCAGCCATGTATCAGTTTTTCATGAACATGATGCAAGCTGGAATTGCTGCTGGAGGAGGAGGAGTTCAGGAAGCTCTGATGGTCAACCATCATGCTAAATTGAGCAGAGATTATACTAGGCTTGGAGGGAAGCGTTTATTGGAATTGAGCATGCTATCGAGGTGGAAAACTAGTTGCTACACTATGAAAGAATTTTTGCTGACTTGGGGCTCAATGATGAGAAGAAAATGAGACTTGCTTCAAGACACTTCAAGGAGTCGCTTTGTTTTGGTGGAATACTGTGACTGCTGGTGTAGATGAGGAGACAATGACATGAGCAGAGTTCAAGAGGAGGTTCCAGGAGAGGTTCATGTCAGTAATGGCGCAGTCTATGTTGGTTAGAAAATTTGTTGAGCTAGAGCAAGGAGAAATGTCTGTTTTGGAGTAGCTTGTAGGTTTGAAGAGTTAGCCAGATAAGGTTATGCCATTGTTGATATAGTGATGAAAATGAATGAGAAGTTTATTAGAGGTTTGAAGGCAGAGTTGGCGAGGGCTACCTTACCGGACATTAGAGATCCCTGTCATGTGGTAGTGGAATGGCGTTAAGACACGAAGAGATGCTTACTTTTTTGGAAAAGAAGAAGGAGAAGGAGGTCCAGGTTGGACAAGGTCAAAAGAGAAAGTTTTTCCACAAGAAGGGTGCTCAGAAAGGAGGAGCAGCAAAGAAAGGAAAGTCTGAGGTGGTTTGTTTCAAATGCAATAAGAAAGGATACTATGCTCATAAGTGTCGAAAGGAAAAGGAGGTTATCGAAAAGAAGAACATCATGTGCTTCAATTGTGATCAGATCGGCCACTATAATAATTAATGCAAGGAGCCCGCAAAGAATGGAAAGGGCAAGGTGTATGGATTGGAGCCTGCTACTTCGATGCCAATAGTGCAGGAGAAGGGAAAGGCAGTTCTGGGAGGCACACCACAGATTCACGGTATGTATGTTAGTGTTCTGTTTGATACTGGTGCATCACATTCTTTTATATCTCGATTTTTGGTAGATAAGCTTAATCTATAACCCTCACATTTAGTTACTTCCTTAAGGATTGCAAATTCGATAGGAGGGTATGCGACACTTAGGATGAAGTGTGACCACTTAGAGTTTGATTTGTTAGGTCATACATTTGTTTGTTGTTTGCATGTGTTTGACTTTGTAGGGTTCGGGAATTACATTGGGTATGTATTGGTTAAGTGGGTATGATGCTAGGATATTTTTTCATGATAGGAAAATATCACTTAGTCACCCTGATTGTAGTGATCAGATACTTTATACCGTAGAAAACCCTAGTTGTGAAGTAAATGCTTTATTAGGTGTTGTAGAGCTGGAAGACGAGTTGAATCAGGTTTTCATTGTTAGAGAATTCGTGTATGACTTCGAGCTGGTAGTTGGATTACCACCGAAACAAGTCATTGAGTTTCGGATAGATTATGTGTCTGGAGTTGAACCTGTTAGTAGACCGCCAAGCAGGACGACACCTACAGATCAGATGAAAGAGTTGAAAGTGTAGTTGGTGGATTTGGTAGGCAAGAGTTTCATCAGGCCGAGTAGTTCACCTTGGGGAGCATTAGCAGTGTTCGCTAAGAAGTCGGATGGATCGTTAAGGCTATGTATCGATTGTCGTAAGTTGAATGAGTGGACAATAAAGAATCGATATCCATTGTTGAGAATTGACGATTTGTTCAATTAGTTGAGTAGAGCTAAGGTATTCTTTCAATTGGATTTGGCGATGTGTTTTCATCATCTTAGAGTAGCAAAGGCTAGTATACCTATGACGGTGTTTAGGACAAGGTATGGATCGTGCGAATGGTTAGTTATGTCGTTCGGACTAACTAATGCGCTCGCATTCTTTGTGGATTTGATGAACCGAGTTTTTCGAGATCACTTGGATATGTTCATATTGGTTTTCATAGATGATATTCTTGTATACTCTAACGATGAGAAGGAGCATGAAGTTCATCTTAGAGTGGTGTTGGAGACGCTGAGGCAGCATCAGCTAAAGGCGAAGTTTTCAAAGTGTCATTTCTGGAAGAAGGAAGTGAAGTTTCTGGGTCATGTAGTCTCAGAGAAAGGGTTGTCAATGGATCCGATTAAGATTGAGGCGGTGAATAGTTGAAAGAGACCCGAGATAGTGACCGAGATAAAGAGTTTTCTTGGATTGGCTGGGTATTATCGGAGATTTATAAAAGATTTTCACGGATAGCAGCGCCGATGACCAAGCTAACGCGAAAGGATGCGAAGTTTGTGTGGACCGATAAGTGTGAGGAAGCATTCCAGAGCATGAAACACTTATTGATCCATGCACCTGTACTAGTTGTTCAGGAGGGGAATCAAGATTTGGTAGTTTATACAGACGCGTGTGGAACAGGATTAGGAGTTGTTCTGATGCAGAAAGGTAAAGTGATTACCTACGCTTCTAGACAGCTTAGACCGCATTAGGTTAGATATCCGACCCATGATTTAGAGTTGGCTGTAATTATTTTTGCTTTGAAGGTGTGGAGACATTACCTTTTAGGAGTGCGATTTGAGCTTTATACAGATCATAAGTCGTTGAAGTATTTGTTCTCTCAAAAGGAGTTGAATATGAGACAGCAGAGATGGTTGGAGTTTACTGTTGCTTATGATTTTGGAATTGAGTATACACCCGGAAAAAGGAAGTAAGGTAGCCGATGCACTTAGCAGGAAACACTAGAATGCAGTATTCGCGATGATTGCTGAGTGGAAAGATTTAAAGGCATTGTCGACTTATAGAGTGCAGTGCAGACCCGAGGCTGGTTCTAGTGGGAGAAGTGTTATGTAGTCTTGTTTAGAAGTCCAACCGGTAATGATTGAAAAGATTGATTCTAAACAGGAGTAGGATCCAGTTTTGGTAGGATCAGGAAGTTATGAGATGGAATGGAGAGCGATGACTTAAAGGATTTCAGTCTTGACCAAAACGAGTGGTTGAGAAAGAAAGGAAGGTTATGTGTTCCGAATGTAGGAGACATAAGGAAGGAAGTTTTGGAGGAATGCCATCGTTCGAAGTTCACTATTCATCTAGGAGGAACTAAGATGTATCAGGATATGATGAGGAGTTTCTTCTGGGAAACCAGAAATTGGCTTATGGGTAAAGCAGTGTTTAAATTGCCTGCAGGTAAAGGCTGAACATCAGAAACCAAGTGGATTGCTTCAGCCATTAGATATTTCGGTATGGAAGTGGGGTTCTATCTCTATGGATTTTATAGACAGGTTGCAAAGATCTAGAAGAGGAAATGAAAGTATATGAGTCATAGTGGATAGATTGACCAAGAGTTCCCATTTCTTTCCAGTTAAATCAACTAGGACAGCACCTGTTTTGGCTAGGTTGTTTATGAAGAATGCAGTTAGGTTGCATGGAATTCCTAGTAGCATAGTGAGCAATAGAGATTCTTTGTTCACTAGTGAGTTCTAGAAGAGTTTGCAGGATATTTTAGGAACCAAGCTCAAGATGAGTACCGCTTACCATCCGTAGACAGATGGACAAACAGAAAGGGTTAACAAAGTCTTGGAGGATTTGTTAAGAGCTCGTGTGTTAAGTTTTGGGGGATCATGGGAAGACAACCTACATTTAGTCGATTTTTCGTACAACAACAGTTACCAGACTAGTATTGGGATGGCACTGTTTGAAGCTTTGCATGGAAGACCATTGCAAATCTTCCCTTTGTTGGTTGAAGACAGGGGACAAGTTGGTTCTTGGTCCGGATTTAGTAAAAAAGAAGCTGCGTAGAAGATTGAGCTGACTTGAGCTAGGATGATGGAGGTTCGGTCTAGGCAGAAAAGTTATGTAGATGGAAGAAGGAAAGATTTAGAGTTTTCTGTTGGAGATCATGTGTTTATTAAGGTTTCACCGATGAAAGGTGTGATTAGATTCGGAAGATTGGGAAAGTTGGCACCAAGATTCATTGGACCTTTTCATACTGTTGAAAGGATCGTGAAACTCGCATATAGGGTAGAGTTACCGAGTAGTTTGGAAGGAGTCTATGATGTTTTTCATGTTTCTCATTTAAGGAAATGTGTTAGAGACCCGAAGATTACTATAACACCGACTGTATTAGAGGATCTAGTAGTATAATCGGACTTGACTATAGTTAAAAAGCCGATTCGTATAGTTGCAAGAGATGAGAAGAGGCTAAGTAACAAGACAGTCAGACTGGTGAAAGTCCAATGGAGCGAGGATGAGCGAAACTATACTTGGGAGACTGAGGTAGGATTAGAGACGCTTATCGTGATTTGTTTGATGGTATGTTTTACCTTGTTGATTGATTTGTCGTATACCTTATCGTAATTTTGGGGACGAAATTCTTTAAGGAGGGGAGTTTGTAATACCTCATATTTTTAACAATGTTATTTAGGATATTTAAATTAGTAATAAAATTAAATAATATAATGTGATTTATGGATTGAGATTTGATTATAGTTAAGGGTAGTCGTGCCATTTTAATATGTAAATCAAAACGAGATAGCATGAATAAAATGTGTTAGGAAATAAGTAAGGGGTAAAACAGGAAAATGGACACTATAATACCCTAAACCCTTAGCCCTGACTCCTCACTTCATTTCATTTGCGGAAAAAAATTATTAACTAAAAGAGAGGCGGACCACCATGTTTTAGAGCAAGGAAAAAATAAAGGGGAAGCTTAATCAACATCTAATTCATTCAAATCTCACATCTTTAATCACAAAGCTAAGGTGAATAATTACTACATCTCATTTTTCTTTTGGTTTTCGGTTTTATGAATGAATCTGAAGTGTCTTTGCATATAATGCCATGTTTTGAATGATTAAAAGATTATATATGTTTGTTGATGATTTATGCATGTTCATATTGATTTTATGATATGTTTTGGTATGAAAACCCTATTAAATGACATCTAAATGCCTTGCAATTTTAGATATAGATCAAAAATAATATTTTAGAGATGGGTTTCAATTTTCATAATTTTCTGAATTAATGTGGATTTTATATTGATTTTCTAGTGAAGAAAATGATTATTTAGGTTTTAAATTATTTACGGCTAAATAAATAATTATTTGGGTCTTAAATTAATATATGTTAGAAAAAATATTAAATTGGATTTTCTAGAATTTTTATAGAATTTTCCTAAGTGTTTTGATGAATATATAACATTATTTAAGGTATGGGACTTAAATGTTTTATTTATTTATTTAAGGAGAAGGGGTATTTTGTAAAATAAAATTATTGTTTATTTCTGAAAATATTGGCAGCACTTTTGAAAAGGATATTTAGCCACCAATGAAAATTTGACAAACAATAGCAAGTTAGTTGAAAAGTGTTTCTCTTTTAAGTTAAAAACAAAAATAACATGTTTTTAGCATGTTCCGCTACTTTCGGCACCAGGGATTCCGACTAGGATGTTTCACCACCATGCTTTCGAAACCAATGCGCATGGTATCGATTTACTTGGTACATAGCTGTTATCCCGCCTTTTGGCAAGGCCGTGACACCAAAAAGTTGACTGGAAAACTAAAGACAGTTCGTCGTAAAAGTTCGTTATACACTGTTTCACCGTGGATATCAATGATTTTTGTCCAAGACCGGATCGGGCTACAATTGATAAGACACATCAAGCAAAGTCATGAGAACCAGCGTTCCAAATTTCAAGTCAATCGGGGTTCGTATGAATGAGATATGATAAATACAAGTTAGGGAAGATACGATGTTCGAATCCATAGAAGAGCCACTATTCGAATCCATGGAGTTCGTATCCATCGCCTCAGCATGTTCGAATCCACCACCTCAAATTCATATGATCTAGTTCGAATCGATGAGGTCTTAGTCGTTCGAAACCATCGAGTTCTCCCTGCTTCGAATCCATCCAAACAGGCTACGTTCGAATCCAACACTTCGAACCCCTCAAGTTTTTCCTCCACTTCGAATCCATGCAACCAATACCCTTCGACTCCATCCCATAAGTTACTTCGAACCCACTCCGTCAAGATAGCTTTGTATCCACCAGTCGAATCGATTCGAAGGGCGCCTATTCGATCGATTCGAAGGAGCATTCCTTCAAACCCATCACTTCGAATCGACTAAGTCGAAGCGCCTGAAACGAGGGGTTTTGACCCAGACAACTCGGAGCACAACTCGGGTCGACACGAAGAAGGCGCGCCATGTCATCGCGAAGACACACTGAATCGAGTCGAGGCAATCGATTCGAAGTACTCGAGTCGAAAAGGATCGATTCGAAGAGACGTTTCAGCCGAGTATGCAATCTTAAATCGATCATATCTCGAGATCTACAAGTCCAAATGCTATGAAATTTTCACAGAAGCTTAAGCACATGATGAAGAATGTCCACGCCAATTTCAGCTCGATTGGATGATTTCTTGATCGATTCGAACCAAGGGTCGAATCGATCCCAAAGTGGGCCCGGATCTCCAGATTTCGGCCATGTGGGCCCCCTGACATACCAGTGTGGTCTCCCCTCATTTTAGGCGAAATATCAGCCTCCTACACCTATAAATAGAGCCCCTAGTCATTCAGAAAAGAGGTCAGACAATTTGGAGAGCAAAAGAGCACCCAGACTCTGCCAGATCTACTCAGAATCACCACTGCTTCCTTAGATTCAGATTGTAATCATATAATCAGTTGTACTACATCAGAAGAAATTGTAATCATCAAGTGAACATCAATAAAATCATCAACTTCAAAGTGGACGTAGGAAAGATCGCCGAACCACTATAAATCTCGTGTTTATCTTCATTATTTCTGAATTGTGATACTCTGTTTGCTTAGATTTGAGATTTGTGTGTGAATATTGTTGATTTATATTCATACACTGGTGCTTTCGCAACATTCGGGGTTTGTGACCAATTTCGGCACAAACGCTTTGGTGCTTTCACTGAGAATTGAACTCAGGAGTTCTATCATTTGAAAGTTGAATCAGAAGGCTAAGAGATTCAGATCCGAGGAATCATGACAAGACAAACAAGTAGAAGGCAAAGAGCTGAGAGAAGTCAGCACGAAGGAAGTCAAGAGGCTTCCTCGGGAGCAAACCAAGCGTCAGTCTTCATCACCAGGGATGAGATGGAGACAATGATGAAGAGACAGGAGGAAATGATCCAGAATTTGCTTCAACAGATTGGGCAACTTGGAGCGCAAAATCAAAGAACAACCAGGGCCCAGAACGAAGCAGGACCATCCAACGCAGCGCCGGAGCTGGGGGGCACACACTTAGGACATGTTGATCCGAACACGGGAAGAGAGACAAGGACATCCGAGCAACCTGACAGCGATAGAGGGATGAACGCTCAATCAGGGGGGCAAACACCTGAAAGCTCACACGGACTCGGGGGGCAGATCGAAGGTAGTGAACGAGGACTACAGCTTGGAGACAATGATAGATTGGCAGAGATGGTCAGGCGAGCCATGAGAGGTGGATTGGTAAACAGAGATCTTGAAGATGTGAACAGGAGTCCCTTTTCTCCTGCGATTAGGTTGGCTAGGAACCCACCAGAATTTAAACTGCCAACAGTAGAAGGGTATGATGGGAGGACGGACCCTGCGGTCCATCTAACGAGGTATATAAGGCACATGGAAGTGCTGGGGGCATCACAGGAAGTCATGGCCCGGTGCTTCCCATTGTATTTGACAGACATAGCAGCTTTATGGTTCAGACAGCTAGAGAGCGGCTCCATTGGGACATGGACCGATTTGATCGAGAAATTTATGAGACAATTCAGGGTTCACATTTCAAGACCCAAGAATGTGATGAGTTTGGCAACGCTAAAATAGAAAGCTGGAGAGTCTTTGAGGAATTTCCTGACGCGATTCAATGCGGCAGCAGCATCGGTGTATCGGCCAGATCCATCCATGGTTATGATGGCAGCTGTGTCCGGAATAGCTGACGGCACAGAGTTCAAAAATTCATTAACTAAGGATCCGCCTATGGATCTAGGGGAATTCTATCACGAGGCAGAAAAGTTTTTGCGATTGGAAGACGCTAATGCTGAAAGAGAAGAAGGAGAGGGAATAGAAGTTTATGCACTTAAAGACAAAAAGCCTCTCGAAAATGATTCAGGCAAGGATAAAGGAAAACGAAAGGCTGAGGACAATGGTGACAGGTCAAAGCGACTGCGGAGAGAGCCACGATTCACCACTTATTCAGAGCTGAATGAGAGTTTGGAGCGAATCTACCAAGATACACAAGAGCAAGTTCCCTACCGTAGGCCAATACGAAGGGATCCCACTGTTGACGAGAGGAAATCAGACAGATACTGCTTATTCCACGAACTGAATGGTCATAACACTAACGACTGTAGACATCTGAAGGATGAAGTGGAAGGGCACATCAGGAACGGTATGCTACTTCAGTATGTGAGAAGGCGAGCTCCAGCAGTGGAGCCAGAGCGACCACCATCTACATCAGCTAGGGGTGCCCCCGAGCCGGGACACCGTATGATTATCAATTAATTAAAATAACGATGAACAAGTCGTAAACCTCTCACCAACACGGGTAAATCATTTGCACATGTGCGAGATCACGAACGGTCCATAAGCATGCGCTGAATGACTACTAACCCTATCGTTGTGGGAATTTACACTTTGACATCCTTGCTTTGCTTTTGTTTCGTCTTGATTTGAACATTTGAACTTAATTCTGTTTAACATTTCTGCTAAAGACTTATTTTCAATGAGAAAATGCTACTTGTAATTTCATAACGGCTAAGCCACTTACACATGTACGGGATCACGAACGGTCCCTAGTCATGCTCTGAGATGGCGATAAACCGTTGCAAGAAACAATCCGGGGATTCACCCGAACGTGAAACCTGGTATTGATGATACTAAGTCCCTCCCCGGGCACACTCAATTCGCCTCGAACGGCACCCGACCACGAACGGTCACAATTCGCCTCGAACGGCATCCGACCGCGAACGGTCACAATTCGATCGCGAACGATCACACTTCGCCATGAACGGCACCCGACCTCGAACGGTCACCATTAGCCTCGAACGGCACCCGACCTCGAACAGTCACCATTAGCCTCGAACGGCATCCGACCTCGAACGGTACCCGACCTCGAACGGTAACCGTTTGCCTCGAACGGCACCCGACCGCGAACGGTCACACTTCATCTAGTATAACATTCGATCACGAACGATCACACTCTGCCTCGTACGGCACTCGACCACGAACGGTCACAATTCACCTAATACGACATTCGATCGCGAACGATCACATTTTTGCCTCGTACGGCACACGATCGCGAACGATCACATTCCTCTTTCCACGTCACCCGACCGCGAATGGTCACAAATTGCAACGAAAGGCACCCGATCGCGAACGATCACAACTCGCCTCGAACGGCACCCCTCGCCTCAAATGGCTTGATCGCGAACGGTCGTCATTTGGGGCCATATAGAAATGCTAGATCGCGACGGTCGAATTCCACCTCAAATGGCTTGATCGCGAACGGTCGTCATTTGAGGTCATATAAAACTATCAATTTCTTTGCAGGGCATCAATAGGATATGAACATCCAGCTTATGGCATTACAAAACACACCTACCTATCGCAAGGCATGTTTTGGGGGGCAAATGTTATCCCGCCTTTTGGCAAGGCCGTGACACCAAAAAGTTGACTGGAAAACTAAAGACAGTTCGTCGTAAAAGTTCGTTATACACTGTTTCACCGTGGATATCAATGATTTTTGTCCAAGACCGGATCGGGCTACAATTGATAAGACACATCAAGCAAAGTCATGAGAACCAGCGTTCCAAATTTCGAGTCAATCGGGGTTCGTATGAATGAGATATGATAAATACAAGTTAGGGAAGATACGATGTTCGAATCCATAGAAGAGCCACTATTCGAATCCATGGAGTTCGTATCCATCGCCTCAGCATGTTCGAATCCACCACCTCAAATTCATATGATCTAGTTCGAATCGATGAGGTCTTAGTCGTTCGAAACCATCGAGTTCTCCCTGCTTCAAATCCATCCAAACAGGCTACGTTCGAATCCAACACTTCGAACCCCTCAAGTTTTTCCTCCACTTCGAATCCATGCAACCAATACCCTTCGACTCCATCCCATAAGTTACTTCGAACCCACTCCGTCAAGATAGCTTTGTATCCACCAGTCGAATCGATTCGAAGGGCGCCTATTCGATCGATTTGAAGGAGCATTCCTTCAAACCCATCACTTCGAATCGACTAAGTCGAAGCGCCTGAAACGAGGGGTTTTGACCCAGACAACTCGGAGCACAACTCGGGTCGACACGAAGAAGGCGTGCCACGTCATCGCGAAGACACACTGAATCGAGTCGAGGCAATCGATTCGAAGTAGCCGAGTATGCAATCTTAAATCGATCATATCTCAAGATCTACAAGTCCAAATGCTATGAAATTTTCACAGAAGCTTAAGCACATGATGAAGAATGTCCACGCCAAATTTCAGCTCGATTGGATGATTTCTTGATCGATTCGAACCAAGGGTCGAATCGATCCCAAAGTGGGCCCGGATCTCCAGATTTCGGCCATGTGGTCCCCCTGACGTACCAGAACTGGTCTCCCCTCATTTTAGGCGAAATATCAGCCTCCTACACCTATAAATAGAGCCCCTAGTCATTCAGAAAAGAGGTCAGACAATTTGGAGAGCAAAAGAGCACCCAGACTCTGCCAGATCTACTCAGAATCACCACTGCTTCCTTAGATTCAGATTGTAATCATATAATCCGTTGTACTACATCAGAAGAAATTTTAATCATCAAGTGAACATCAATAAAATCATCAACTTCAAAGTGGACGTAGGCAAGATCGCCGAACCACTATAAATCTCATGTTTATCTTCATTATTTCTGAATTGTGATACTCTGTTTGCTTAGATTTGAGATTTGTGTGTGAATATTGTTGATTTATATTCATACACTGGTGCTTTCGCAACATTCGGGGTTTGTGACCAATTTCGGCACAAACAATAGCGTATTGGATAAAGGCTAAAGGTACATAGTCGAAACGGTGGTTTTCGAAGGGTTGGAGTATGCCTTTGTTTTAAATTAAGGAAGCGCCTGCTTTGCTTCGAAAGGATAGATTTCGACTCGGTTGGCTTTTGACCAAGTCTAATGTTTTTAAAGAAAAGGTTTCGAATGGCTTGCGCTCATTTGTTTTAAATAATGCTTTCGAAGGGGTCGAAAGCCATAGCTGTCGCCTTTCTATCCTTCGAAGTCAACGATTTCGAAAGGTATACTTAATTTTTAAAAATTAGCCACTTCTCCAATGCTTTCGGAAGGGTGGCTTCGACACCATCACTTCTTTACCTAGGAATACTTTCAAAATGTAGGCTTTCGACTTAAATGATTTTATAGACCCTTTTGTTCTGTTGAAGTATAACCCAATGGTTTCGAAAGAGTTGATTTAATGGTTTCGAAAGGTGTTTTTCCACATGTTTTAAATGAATCCAATTGCTTTCGACAGGTTTGATGCTTTCGAAAGGTTTTAAAATGGTTTCGAAGGGGTGGTTTCCCAAGGATTTCGAAGAAGTGGAAAAGGTAATATTTTCTGATGGTTTCGAAAGGGTTGAAAGGAAAGGTTTTTCCAAGGGTTTCTAAAGGCAAGGTTTTGAAGTGTTTTAAGATATGATATCTAAGGTTTTAAAGCTTTCAAAAGGAAGGTTTTTAAAGTTTTCGAAAGAGTTTTGAGAATAGTTTCAAAAGGAAGGTTTTGGCCTTTATCTGCGCCATAAGATGGCCAGGTTAAAGCACCGAAAAAGCCCTTGACCGCGTCTCTGGCCAGGTCAAGGAGCCTTCTGGAGGGAGGTCGGGTAAGTCCTTGGTTCTGGTCTCTAAGATGAGCTAACCAAGAGCACTAGACAACAATGGACTAAGATGTCCAGGCCCAAGAAGAGGCCCATCAAACAATAGACTAAGATGTCCATGCCCAAAAAGAGGCCTATCAAAAATGGACTAAGATGTCCAAGCCCAAGAAGAGGCTCATCGGATAATGGACTGAGACGTCCAAGGCCAAGAAGGGGCTCATTAAATAAAAAATGAAATGTTCAAGCCCGAGAAAGGCATATTCAATTATGGACTAAGATGTCCGAGCTCAAGAGGCGACTAATCAAATTACTTCTATACAAGACCTAAAGGATTCATGCATCAAAAGAGTTAAACAGAACTCCACTTATTAATAACCGAACCTGGGTTTCGGGACTTTCATTCTAAACATCATCTATTAATACCCGAATCTGGATTTCGGGTCTCTCATATTTGAATTTCATCAATTAATACCCGAATCTGGGTTTCGGGACATACATTTTAGAACTTCGTTTACTAATACCCGAATCTGGGTTTCGGGTCTTTATCAATCACTAACTATCTTTATTATACCCGAATCTGGGTGTCAGGATTATTGGTTGATTATGCCTTAATGCCCTAATCTGAGCCTGTGGTTTATATTACAGAGACAATTGCCATGGACTTTTGATTGTCCAACACATGCTCTAATTTGGGTAGAGGATTTTTATTATGATAAACAATAACCGTAGATTTCTGCTCATCAAACAGATGCCATAATATGCACCGGAGATTCTTCTTACAAAGATAATTGTTCATAATTTCAAATTATCCGATATATGCCCTAATCTGGGCTCGGGACTTTTTGACATGAAGACAATTATTACGGATTTCTGGTTAATCCACCATAAATACCTGAATCTGGGTTTAGAATTTCCACTCAGAAGACTATTTTTGGACATTGCTATCTGGATTCTGGATGTCTCATTATTAACTTATAAACTTCACAAGTTAATACCCTAATTTGGTTAAATCTCATTACTTCCTAATCTCTATCGAATCCCAAATCTGAAGTGTCAAGTAGTAAAGTTGAAGTTATTTAAACAGCCAGAATTTTCAAACTGGTCCTCTTAATACCTAAATTAAAGTTAACGTTTCATGATTCTAAATGAGACTCACAAATATCCGAATGAAGACTTCAGGATCATTCAAATCCCCGTGAAAATTTCTAAATACATATTAAAGTGGATGGATAACAAGGGCCTAATTTTAGATAACAACTTATAGCCCCCATTTACAACTATTAGCTATTTCCCACAAGGTGTTCGTAGGTGACACTTACCATATGCATTAATAGCCATCGATTACAGGCCTCATATCTTTTGAATCAAAATTATGATCAACTAAGTGACTAGATATAGAAGCGTTAATATGATGATTTACGAGGAAGAATACACATAAATATGATAATGATCTAACAACATAAAATATCACTTACTTTGAATTTTGTAGGAAAATGAAGTTAGAAAGAGCGAGAAAGTTATGAAATTTTTGTCCTAAAGAACAAAAGCTTCATTCATACAAGGGGGAGGGCAAAATGTTAGCCATAAAATCCACTCAAGAGTAGAAGTATGAAAGAAGGTTAATGAAAGTATTAGGTTTCGATGAAATTACAGGCAGGGGTTCAGAAAAAGGTCATAAGAGGATGTTTTGAAGGCATTAAGAAGGTTTCGAAGGAGTCGGAGGCACCAGCTGCCCTTACAGTGTGAAGGCTTTCGATTCTGATGGAAACAGGAATACCCTGCTGTCACTTTCAAACTTTTGACATAGATAAATAAGCAAAGACGGCTTTGGAACATCTTTTAAAGGCAATGGATGGTAATCTCCCACTTACGCGCCAAACCTTTCGGAACCAAAGGTTTCGCCTACATAACAACCCTTTCAAAAGCATATCCAAGCCTTACGAACAGGTCGAGGCCAATGATATCAGGAGAAGGTTCCGCGTCAATCAACAGATAAGCCTTAAGAAGCTACCAACAATAACAGAACCATTAGAGCTTCAATGTCTTCGAAGCCCCTATGATAAGCCTTTGACGGCGTCGGAAGGCTCCCATCATTGCTTCTGATGACAACAAGGCAACATGAAGAGAAAGGCGCATTTGAAGACCTTTCGATAACGTCGAAAGCAATTCTGGAGAAAGCAGAGAAAAGGAATACTAAAGACTTAACAAAGGCGAAAGAGTGATAAAAGACCCTTTCGACTCAGTCAAAAGGTCCGGGAAAAATAAAGAAAACGCATGGGAGAGTCAAAGGATACGAAGGAGATACCTTTCGACAGTGTCAAAGGCAGATGAGGCAACATATAAAAGGAGGCCATTCGACCGGGTCGAAGGCATGAGCGCGGATGTAACGCCCCACCTCTATGCTCATAATAACAAAGAGTATTAAAAGAAATACTGTCTATTATTACGAAGAATAAGGCTGGATAGGAGCGGCCGTCCGTAGTTGGCCTTACACTAGTATTGGTTATTTCGATAGGAGTGGTTTATATTTTTCATTTTTCATCTTAATTATTTACTCCCATCGACATACCCAATTACCAGTATAAAACAAACTATGATGGTTCATAATAGTTTATGACATTAGATATAATAATAACACAGATAATATAAATGCGGAACACAGATAAAACAAAAGTCTCATATATATATATATATAACTGATGTCAGTTACAATATAGTTGACACAATACATATGATACAACTACAACTGTCGACTCAAGAAGTTATATATACAAGTACATTATCGACTAATATACATGAATACATATCATCTTAAAACATACACTCTGACTACTACAACAAAACGAAGACCACTTCAAATGATATAAAAGTCTTCATAGCTCAACAGCAACTCAAAGCAGGAAATCTACAACCTGAAATAACTCGGGTCTGACCCAAGTATTACATTCAAAAGAAAATAATACGCGGGTCAGTCTAATTCAAACTCAGTTATTAATGCACAGAAGCAATAATAATCAAACATCAAAGAGACGACAGTCATAGAAATCTCATATATCCGACTCCTCGATAAAAGAATCGGATAACGGTAGATATAACACTAACTAGTGTTAAACAACAAATCTGAAATCCAAAGCAATTTAAACAATTGAAATGTCAATTTAAAAACATCAATGCTGATTGGCTGCAGTACACGCTAACGTGTACTGCCTCGCCAATACAGCCTACGAATTACGCAACAGATCAATGAATCCAGAACAAAAGAAATATCAATTAAAACCTGTCAATTCTGTGTGGCTGCAGTACACGCACGCGTGTACTGCCTCGCCACTACAATAATGCAAACAAACTCGACTAATAGACCAGAGAACTGCAAGGGTAAAACTGCACCCAAATACAACTGGCAAAAGTAAAGACCAGACAACATGGCTCAGGTGGGACTGCACATACAAACAAGTGCAGCCACCATGACAACAAGTACGACAGGGATGAGCAGATGCAAGCAACAATGACACATGAATATGCAGTGTATAACCAAGTCGAGGCCTGAAATATATAAACAGTGGCAACACGTCACAGTAAAGATCCACATGAAATGATGTTAGTATGCTAAAAGGTTGGAGGCAATGCAAACACAAATATCGATTAATGCAAACTGTCTCGAACCAATGATATCAAAACTTCATGAATAACAAAATTCAAGTGTAGTACACATGTCAATGAAGTCACAACTCAACTGCAGTCCAACTCACGTTCAAAGAGCAACAAAATGATGAAATTCCAAATCACAAAAGTTCAGTGAAATAAAAGCCGATGGCACCATCTCGAAATCAAATTCGAGTTATATAACTCAAACTCAATTGTCCAATGCTGTCACAAAATATAAATGCGCAAGAAAAGCAACAAATATACAAAGGCCAGAACTAAACCATATGAGGTGATATACAGTGGGATATACATGTGTGCAAACCCCTTTTCAACAGACTCGAAGCAATGCTCAGTGCACAACAACTACACTGCAGATACGAATCTATGTAGTGAACTACAAGATGAACTTGTATACAGTGACCAGTGAATAACTTAATGAATTTGGACCAACTTCAACTCCAATGTAAACTATATCATATCTGATACAGTGACAGTATGGATGCAAGCAACAACATCTAATTCAAGTAACTGACAAGATTAAAGTCATGGAATTTCATAAACCAGTTCAAGTGTGCTACAGGGAAAATGCAACATGAATTTGGACAGTGTAAATATGAGACTCGATTGAACAGCCTCCACAATAATCTGGCCATGTTCAAAACTTGATACAAGGATCTACATGATGAACCATACTAATAGGCCTACATGAAGACATAAATGAAAGTATCACTTTTGAACAAGGCAAAGAACCACTAACAGATGCAGACTTCAAAAGTATCAGTCTCGAAACGGAAATGCAGTGATGGAACAAAGAACCCAAGTTTATATGCAAATAAACAGTGTAGTGATGGAATTACAGTGATATGCAAATGCAACAGGTAAGGGATAATTCAAAAGCTACACAATATCAAAGTGCTACTAGAGGTAGTGGGTAATATGGCAAAAGTCGAACAAGATCAACATCACAAAATCAAGTGTGCAGCCGAAGACAATCTACAGGTCAAAGTCGACGCCGAAGCCAAAAAGGAAGACGAAAAACAGTCGAGCAAATACATGTCAACAAAACTGCCAAACAAACCAAAGCCACAGATATAACTCAATGCAATCTCGAATCAAATCGAAAGGAAACAAAATAGCAAGGTAACCGAAATCACAGTGAAATCGTCAAAACAAAACTCAGGTCATTAAAGATAACAGCAACACTAAGAAATTACACAACTACGAATCATTTCGAATTAACAAAAATCAAAGTTTCATAATTCAAGCTACTGTCAGATTCAACTTGCAGAGGAATACTTTAAAGCAGAGCCGAAGACAAAAATAAATCTACAGGCAATGGTGATGGCCCAAGATAATACAAAGTCAGGGAATTTCAAACAAAAATCAAACTGCCGAGACAAAGTCAAGCAAACAATCAAACAAACAATGGTTTAAAATTAGATGTGAGTGAATATAATCACTCACCTTTGCCATCAGAGCACGAACGATCGACCGAGCGACCTCCTTCGATCGATTAATTGAGAATGGCGCCTTCGATTTTTGAACATGCCCTAGCTTCAAAAAGGGGACGACGAGAACGAGCAGCCCTAAATTGCCGCAGCCCTAATTTGGGAGCAAACGAGCACGAGAAGAAACGGGAGTCGCCATTGTTTACTCGATCGTTTTGCTTTAGGGTTTAGGGTTACGAATGAAAAATGGAGAGGGGATCGAGTATAACCTTAGATAATATTACGGCATTAGGCAAAACTATGGGCTAAGAAAATTTATAAAGCCCACCTCCATTTCAACAAATTTTTGAAAGGAATTTAAACCGGGTTTCAAAACTCCAAACAGCAACTAACAACACAATTAAATCATCATTTTGACGATGATTAAAAATTACAAACTCCCGGGTTGTTACAGACTTCCCTCCTTATAAAAATTGCATCCCCGCAATTTTCACAATGAAGGTCATCAACAACTATTATTCTTCTAACATAAACTGGTTAAGCTAGAAAAATAAAAGTCGCGAATTCAAATGCCACGGAAATCTTTTATCTTCATAAAAGAGATTCACAAATTCTCAACAAAGTCCAATTATCAAAAGATAATCAGAAGACCGCAAACGGAATAAATGCAAACATCAGCAATATTCAGTTACCAATAGATAATTATAATACAGAAATCACAAAACAGCAATATCTAATTATCAATACGATAATTAGAAAACAACAAAATCTAATTATCAACAAAGATAATTTTGAAACACAAATCACAATTCGCAAAACTGCCAATATCTAGTTATTCACAATTAACTAGAAAACACAAACTTCATATCAGCAAACTCTAACTAACAAAAGAGATAGAAAGAAAACAGCAAATCAATAAAAATTAGCATAATCTAGATCAATTGGAGACTAGAAAAATCTCATAATCAGCGAAATTAGCCATCAACCAATAGTCGATTATCAAAGACGAAAATCAAATCTCAAATCAACAATTATTCGATTATCAAAACGATAATCAAATCACAAATCAACAAGTATTCAATTATCAAAAACGATAATCGAATTTCAAATCAACAAGTATTCAATTATCAAAAACGATAATCAAATCACAAATCAACAAGTATTCAATTATCAAAAACGATAATCAAATTTCAAATCAGCAAATGTTTAATTATCAAATATTTAATTATCAAAAGCGATGATTAAATCTCAAATCAGCAAATGTTTAATTATCAAAAGCGATAATTAAATCTCAAATCAGCAAATATTAAATTATCAAAAGCGATAATCAAATCTCAAATCAGCAAATATTCGATTATCTAAAGCGATAATCAAATTTCAAATCAGCAAATATTCGATTATCAAAAACGATAATCAAATTTCAAATCAGCAAATATTTAATTATCAAAAGCGATAATTAATTCTCAAATCAGCAAATATTTAATTATCAAAAGCGATAATTAAATCTCAAATCAGCAAATGTTTAATTATCAAAAGCGATAATTAAATCTCAAATCAGCAAATATTTAATTATCAAAAGCGATAATTAAATCTCAAATCAGCAAATATTTAATTATCAAAAGCGATAATTAAATCTCAAATCAGCAAATATTTAATTATTAAAAGCGATAATTAAATCTCAATTGAGAAAATATTTAATTTTCAAAAGCGATAATTAAATCTCAAATCAGCAAATATTTAATTATCAAAAGCGATAATTAAATCTCAAATCAGCAAATATTTGATTACCTAAAGCGATAATCAAATTTCAAATCGCAAATATTCGATTATCAAAAACGATAATCAAATTTCAAATCAGCAAATATTCGATTATCAAAAACGATAATCAAATTTCAAATCAGCAAATATTTAATTATCAAAAGCGATAATTAAATCTCAAATCAGCAAATATTTAATTATCAAAAGTGATAATTAAATCTCAAATCAGCAAATATTTGATTACCTAAAGCGATAATCAAATTTCAAATCGCAAATTTTCGATTATCAAAAACGATAATCAGAACTCATATCAACAAATATCTAATTATCACAAGCGATAATTAGAAACAACAAATATCCGATTATCAAAAACGATAATCAGAAACAACAAATATTTAATTACCGATACGATAATTAAATCTCATAACATCAGATATCTAATTACCTGCAGATAATTAGAAACAACAAATATCTAGAAATCAATTAAGAAGACTAGAAAATCAACCATAAAAGCTTGGATCGATCCCATCAGATGGCGAGTTTTTAATTCGCCGCACGTGCATCAACAAATGGCCGAAGCCTACCAAGTACTCAACATAATTTTAGCGCCCATCAGATTGACCCGAAGGTCCGCAGATGTAACGACCCGGCATTTTGGACCATTCGCATCCATTATAAGTGTATAGGTAGACACTCATGCCGGAATTGAATTGCTCAAAATACCGCGTTGTTAATTTAAGTTGGCAAAACTGAACATATACAGTAAATAAATATAATCACAGATCACAGACACAGAGTAATAAGTGCAGCGGAAATAAAAGAGATAGTAGTTCATGAAGCTACTATATGAATATATAAAATACATCAGAGTTTACAACAGAAGAGTAACACGATACATCAGATACAAATCAGAATACATCACTGGAATCATCGAATACTGAAAGCAGAATAGATGGCTGGATCTTAAAACAAGCTCCAACTTCAAAGGTGAGTCTCGAATACTGGTACACTCAGTCTGACCCGAGCGTAAAGCAAAAACACAAGACACTCGAGTCAGGATTAACATTCTCATATTAATAAATCCAACTCAAGTGAAATAGCAATTGAAATACAAGTAACTCAAAGGATGTTTGGAATAACCATCCTTTAAGGATCCGTTAAACTATCTACTAGGTAGTAATGTACGCTAAGTAGATAATGTCTATCAGTAATATATAAAGATATCAAAATAGCGTTAAGTCATGGCCCATTCCACCCTTAACACATTTTTATTCCCAAAAGCATATACAAGACCGTAGTTTCCCCAAAACCGGAAGTCACCAGAGGGCAATCCATATACTAAAGGTACAAATCAAAATCGTAGTGGTCGCGTATAAATGGAATACAAGTATGACAAGGCACATGAGGCAATACCCAAGGTAGTGATACTACCGTTCGCCTGATCCGGACTGGTGAGAACGCAACGCCGCAGCGCCCGCAACACCGTGAAACAACACTCCCAAAATCAAGGGTGCACCAATCGACAACAAATATAAGTAGTTCGAAGAAGTGTGTCCACTTGAGGTAGCTAATCCTCCATTGGCCCGGCACAGCTCCTGTTTTAGTCATTTCCAATTTGACACAAGTGTCAAGGCTATCCATCATCGTTCTCTTTCTTCAGTCAACACGTACATCATTCCAACCACTTCATTCTGGATCATCACTCCGCGTATAGTTATTAAAGTGGTTTTCGGTTTAGATAGAGAGTATATCCATAACCGAATTCCGGTCTCTTTAATAACTTCCGTAATTATTTCACCGATTGGTCGTTTATTTATTTCAAAACCAAATCAATTTCAATTCGTAAATCAACATTTCATTTGTCTTTCAAAACCAATTTCCAAAATTTACGTTTCAAAACTTCTAAATTTACATTTCAAAATCTTATAATTCAATTTAAATTTTCATTTACAAAATCCAAATATTGATTCAAGTTCGTATATAAGTTTCATTCCAAAATCATTTAAATTAATTTAATTTAACATTCAAATCAATTTACATTCATTTATCGATTTCATTCAATATCGTTCAATTAATTTATCATTCAAAACAATTTCTATTAAACTTCTCATTCATTAAATCAATTACTTAAGTTCAACTTCATTAAATCAAAATTTACAATTTGAATTAAATTAAATTCATCAAATCAAATTCTTTAAATTTCAAGTCTTACATTAATTCCAAAAATATTACATTTTCATTTCTTGTTAAAGAAATTCAATTTCACTTATTTACTTTCTTAAATAATTTCCCAAAACTTACTAAATCAAGGAAACTCAATTTCAATTATTTACGAAGTAAATTCACTTATTCAAAGTTCAATTTTACTTATTAAAGAATTCAATTCAATTCAATTTAATCATTATATAATCCAATCTTATTTAATTATTAAATAATTCAAAACTAAATTATTAAATAATTTCAAAGTTTAATAATTTCAAACTTAATTATAATTTCAAACTTAATTATTAAATCATTTCAAAGTTAATAATTTCAAACTTAATTATAATTTCAAACTTAATTATTAAATCATTTCAAAGTTTTATAACTCCAAACTTAATTATAATTTCAAACTTAATTTAATAATTTCTCAAATTAAATAACATTCTTTAATCAATTACATTGTTAATATTTTGTTTCAGATTATTAAATATTAACATTTCCTTTCATAAAAATTTAAATTTCAACTTCATTTCAAACCCGTATTTTTATTCAAATAAAATCTTCAATTTATTTTTAAATCAAATTATTGACCAATCGGGTTTTATTTAATTCTCTATCCTAGGTCAAAGTTAAATTTGGGTATTTATCATTTCAACCCGATTCCAATTCAATTCAAAAATTAAAGCATAACAAAGGGAACTTGCAGTGTGATAACTGGGATGGTGTCAAAGTAAATAAACAAGCAATAACAACAATCAATGACAATCCAATAATCAATTCAAATAATCCCGAAATAACCGTATTAATTCACATTGTTATTTGTGTAAATTAATATAATTATTTCTAAAATCTACACTATCATTTCATGTAGATTAAAGATTATTACATTACGGTTTTTCACTTGTCATCTATTTACAATTTCATACATCATCAATTTAACAACATACATTCAGTGGTTCAAAATGTAATTAAACAAATCCTACGTGTCAATAAATTTAACAGTTAAAGGGGTCATATTATACAAATGTCAGTTAATCAAATTTAACATTTAACTGTCCTATATCAAGTTCAATTGCATACTATTTATCATTTTAACATTAACAAATTAACGTCCAATATAAACATCAACAATCAATCAATTATCAGCCAAACTGTATTATCATCGCATAAATAATTAACAGATAATGGTGTCAGATGTCACAGGTGAACTGATACAGGCAATAGCATATATAATAGTGTAATTAACTAACAACAGCATATTTCAATTGTCGTTTCAATTGAAATCAAATTTAATAAATAAAAGAACGTTAATCGTGAGTGAGTGCTCACCTTTCGAGGCTAGAGAGATTCGACAAAGAAATGAGCTACGAATTCCAAAGCAAAGTGAGATGGGCATGAATTAGACGAACAGAGCTGATAAAATAGAGATCGATGAAAATAGATCAGAAACTGCTTGATATAGACCGAAAAGAAATATATTTTAGTTTATATTTTCTTGAACCAATATTTATTTGAAAATAATATATATAATAAATACTAAATCTAAACACCAATAAAAAAAAATCTATGTCCATTTAAATAAAACCCAAACTTATGTATACTTATCTCCATATAAATAAGTATATAAACATAAACAAACTCATATACATTAAAATAAAATTATATATATATAAAATTTTCAAATCGATATTTTTAACTTTAACACTTCTAAAATAAAATATATATTCAGAAACCAAATGCATACAATAAAATCTTTAAAATCATAAATCTTTGAACACACTTATCTCCTACCAAAATATACATGCAATCACTATAGAACTCACGTATACTATATATCAACTAATTTATAAGCTACACACATTAAAAACCAATATAAATGAAACAATATAAAACCCGACCCATACCCTTAGTAGATATAATATAAGATATTTACAGTACATGAAATTGTTTTAAACAAGTATATTATATATTATACTAATATATACTACAGTCGAAGATACTGACTATAGAGGAAACTTGCACTTCAGCCAAGGTACATAACCCAATATATATATAATAATACAAAGCCTTTGTACCTTATGAACAAAAATATATATAACTATTCTTTAGGCATTAATATAACTGCCACTATTGTTTCCAAATTTTACTGTATATTTTTAAACCGACATATAATCTAGCATATAATCTTTCGAAACCTCCATAAATATAAAATTTTAAGAAAACGTATTAAAAGTTTACTGCAACCATCTGGAAATATTTATAACATGTTGTAACCTATTTTTATAAACATGACTCTGATACATAAACATATATTAATATGAAATCTTTGCATTGTATATATAATTAAACCAACATCCTTTGTTATAAACAGATATATTTATATACTTCCAGCAAGTTATTTACAAAAGTACAAACTAACACAAAACAATGCTCTGAGATATATATACTTGTTTATATGTATATATATACATATATATATTACCTGCTTATATGAAAGAGAGGAGAAGGCTGAGCATAAGGAGGTTCGCGGTCGGAGTGGGGAAGATGAAGTGGAAGGTGGTTGTTCGGTGCTAGTAGGCTGGAGGAGGCTCGGTTGGTGATAGAGATCAAGAAAAGAGGCGCGGCTTCGGCCTGGGCCTCAGGGAAGATCGGTTGGAGATTGGTTTGATGGGAGGCCCGCGTGATGGAGGAAGAAGGAGGCGCATGCTAAAGGGAGCAAGGCCGGAAAAAGAGGGCAAGTTTTCCTAGGCCTTGGTTGTCACGGCTGTGTGTCATGGTGCGGGTCCTGGCGGCGGTCAGCTGCGTGGCCGTGGTGATTAGGTCGGAGGTGGAGAGGAAGGTGATAGCGCGGTGGTGGAGAATGGTGAAGGGTGCATGCGGTGAACAAGTGTGCTGAGTTCGTTCATTTCTTTTCTTTTTATAACTTTACAGATGAGAAATATGAAAAATAGAATAAGAGAAGAAGAGGAGAGGAGGCAAGTGATGAAAAGGCTACAGGGAATAATATGTTTGTGTATGTTCTTCTTTCATTTAGAAAATGAATATGGACCCTTACGTTGGGAAGCAAAGAAATGAACTAGTAAAAGTGTAAAACAAAAGGTCACGTAACATTGAACAAAGGAAAACACGCCTCGAATTCCACAAATATTAAATGCACAAAGCCGTTGGTTTTAGATAAGTATGGAGATGGAAGGGCAGATAGAACTCAAAAGGTTTTTAAAACGGTATCGATACGGATACCGGTTACACGGATTTCACCGGGTACCGAACTTCAAAACACGAAAACGAATATACTGCGGAGACCAGCACGATGAGACGATCACAATGGTATATGGATATTGGCGGTACGATTTCATTATAAAAATTCGAATTTTCTAATAGCGGAAAATGCAAGAAAAACGCTGAAAAATAAGATCGACGGAGCCAAAGATGTCCGAATTTGGAAAAATGACAAACTGACATCTTGCTCAGAAGATGTTTTAGAATTTTTCTATGTAAAAATATTTAGGTTTCGGAAACATTTTATTTTCATTGCTTTTTAACTGATTAAATTGAAGTGAATTTACGCGCGAAATAAACTTTCGTATTTTCGGACGAAAATTTACTAGTTGCTATGTTTAACTAGACGTATTCCAAATATTAAATTTTTATTTCAAAATTTTATCGTTTAAAATTTCACAAAATTTTAACTAATTACGTTATTAAAACAGTTAAAATTTACGGGTCGTTACAGCAGAGTGACCCGAAGGTCTAGTACTGGTATTTGACCCGAAGGTCCATCAAAGTGGCCCGAAAGCCCAACAAATGACCCGAAGGTCCAACAAATGACCCGAAGGTCCTCATAGTGGCTCGAAAGCACACGAAATCATCAAATATTTCAATTAACGAGTCCGGAATTAACCGAAATAGCAAACGCACATGTCCCATACCACGTGTTTTACTAAATCATTTGATTCTCTTCATCGTTTCCTTGAAAGTGCAAAATTGTGTATTTTGTAAAAATACACTTTACATTCTCAAACGGACAAGTCCGGAATTAAGCGAATCAGTAAAAGAAAGGGGTCATAGTCCTCGATTTTGCTGAAACGTTTAAATCGCTTCCTCATTCTTTTGAAAGCGCAAACTGTTAAATTCCTGAAAACAATTTTATTTATTTTGTAAAATAACAATTCACATTCTCAACTGGACAAGTCCGAAGTTAAGCGAATCAGTAAAAGAAAGGGGTCATAATCCTCGATTTTGCTGAATCATTTAAGTCGCTTCCTCATTCTTTTGAAAACGCAAACTGTTAAATATTTATAAAACAATTTTCATTTTAAAACGATTTTCCAATCACGTGATTAAAGCAGCAATATTAGTAACAATTTCGAAAAGGAAATTGTACTTCTCCAGAACATCGTAAAACGAATCTCAGAATCAGCATTGCGGAATAACCGCTTGAAAATCCACTTTTAAAATTTTGGCTGTTACTGAAGTCAAAGCGACAGTAATTTTAAATCGTCAAAATCTCATCAAAATAATTTACATCAAAATGTAATATCAGTGAATTTTCATTCATAAAAAAAATGCCACTAAACACCGTGCTTCAAAAATTTAGCATTGGTGTAAAAATCCCGTTATAAAAATAACGGCAACAAAATACGTTTCATAACCAAGCACGGTTCAACGTAAAATTAATGCAGTAACGTGCAATTCATTTTTGCACGCACTACAAAATGAACAAAGAAGTCATTCGAATGTATCTTCAATGAAGATAATTCAAAACAGCAAAATCTAATCAATAATGATTAGTATAAAAGAAACCGGCAAAAATCTCAACAAAATCACATAACAGCAATCGCTTCGAATCCTCAATTCGGATTCGAACTTTTCAAAGAAACAAATTAAACACAGCTATGTAAACACAAATGAAATCTATTTCAACTTCATATTTTGATTTTTAAATCAAAAAGATTATCAGTTGTACTCAGCGAAGACAGTTTCACTGTTTCCGCTGCGCACTCTGATAAACAGTACCCAAATCAATCAAATCAACAAAACACGGTTTCATTTTAATTTTTAAATAAAGATACTTAAAAATTTCATCCATATTTCAAAACCTTAGTTTTGACTCAAAGCACAAATAAAACATCGACAAATAGTTGTACATATGTTCCATCTAAGTTATGTTTTATATTATGTCCATAAACCCCAAGCTCTGATACCAACTGTAACGCCCCACCTCTATGCTCATAATAACAAAGAGTATTAAAAGAAATACTGTCTATTATTACGAAGAATAAGGTTGGATAGGAGCGGCCATCCGTAGTTGGCCTTACACTAGTATTGGTTATTTCGATAGGAGTGGTTTATATTTTTCATTTTTCATCTTATTTATTTACTCCCATCGACATACCCAATTACCAGTATAAAACAAACTTCGATGGTTCATAATATTTTAGGACATTAGATATAATAATAACACAGATAATATAAATGCGGAACACAGATAAAACAAAAGTCTCATATATATATATAACTGATGTCAGTTACAATATAGTTGACACAATACATATGATACAACTACAACTGTCGACTCAAGAAGTTATATATACAAGTACATTATCGACTAATATACATGAATACATATCATCTTAAAATAGCACTCTGACTACTACAACAAAACGAAGACCACTTCAAATGATATAAAAGTCTTCATAGCTCAACAGCAACTCAAAGCAGGAAATCTACAACCTGAAATAACTTGGGTCTGACCCGAGTATTACATTCAAAAGAAAATAATACGCGGGTCAGTCTAATTCAAACTCAGTTATTAATGCACAGGAGCAATAATAATCAAACATCAAATAGACGAAAGTCACAAAAATCTCGTATATCCGACTCCTCGATAAAAGAATCGGATAACGGCAGATATAACACTAACCAGTGTTAAACAACAAATCTGAAATCCAAAGCAATTTAAACAATTGAAATGTCAATTTAAAAACATCAATGCTGATTGGCTGCAGTACACGCTAACGTGTACTGCCTCGCCAATACAGCCTACGAATTACACAACAGATCAATGAATCCAAAACAAAAGAAAAATCAATTAAAACCTATCAATTCTGTGTGGCTGCAGTACACGCATGCGTGTACTGCCTCACCACTACAATAATGCAAACAAACTCGACTAATAGACCAGAGAACTGCAAGGGTAAAACTGGCTGCACTTGTTTGTATGTGCAGTCCCACCTGAGCCATGTTGTCTGGTCTTTACTTTTGCCAGTTGTATTTGGGTGCAGTTTTACCCTTGCAGTTCTCTGGTCTATTAGTCGAGTTTGTTTGCATTATTGTAGTGGTGAGGCAGTACACGCGTGCGTGTACTGCAGCCACACAGAATTGATAGGTTTTAATTGATTTTTCTTTTGTTTTGGATTCATTGATCTGTTGTGTAATTCGTAGGCTGTATTGGCGAGGCAGTACACGTTAGCGTGTACTGCAGCCAATCAGCATTGATGTTTTTAAATTGACATTTCAATTGTTTAAATTGCTTTGGATTTCAGATTTGTTGTTTAACACTGGTTAGTGTTATATCTGCCGTTATCCGATTCTTTTATCGAGGAGTCGGATATACGAGATTTCTGTGACTTTCGTCTATTTGATGTTTGATTATTATTGCTCCTGTGCATTAATAACTGAGTTTGAATTAGACTGACCCGCGTATTATTTTCTTTTGAATGTAATACTCGGGTCAGACCCGAGTTATTTCAGGTTGTAGATTTCCTGCTTTGAGTTGCTGTTGAGCTATGAAGACTCAGTGCAGCCACCATGACAACAAGTACGACAGGGATGAGCAGATGCAAGCAACAATGACACATGAATATGCAGTGTATAACCAAGTCGAGGCCTGAAATATATAAACAGTGGCAACACGTCACAGTAAAGATCAACATGAAATGATGTTAGTATGCTAAAAGGTCGGAGGCAATGCAAACACAAATATCGATTAATGCAAACTGTCTCGAACCAATGATATCAAAACTTCATGAATAACAAAATTCAAGTGTAGTACACATGTCAATGAAGTCACAACTCAACTGCAGTCCAACTCACGTTCAAAGAGCAACAAAATGATGAAATTCCAAATCACAAAAGTTCAGTGAAATAAAAGCCGATGGCACCATCTCGAAATCAAATTCGAGTTATATAACTCAAACTCAATTGTCCAATGCTGTCACAAAATATAAATGCGCAAGCAAAGCAACAAATATACAAAGGCCAGAACTAAACCATATGAGGTGATATACAGTGGGATATACATGTGTGCAAACCCCTTTTCAACAGACTCGAAGCAATGCTCAGTGCACAACAACTACACTGCAGATACGAATCTATGTAGTGAACTACAAGATGAACTTGTATACAGTGACCAGTGAATAACTAAATGAATTTGGACCAACTTCAACTCCAATGTAAACTATATCATATCTGATACAGTGACAGTATGGATGCAAGCAACAACATCTAATTCAAGTAACTGACAAGATTAAAGTCATGGAATTTCATAAACCAGTTCAAGTGTGCTACAGGGAAAATGCAACATGAATCTGGACAGTGTAAATATGAGACTCGATTGAACAGCCTCCACAATAATCTGGCCATGTTCAAAACTTGATACAAGGATCTACATGATGAACCATACTAATAGGCCTACATGAAGACATAAATTGTAACGACCCGTAAAATTCAGTGGTTTTATTTATTTAATTAATTGAATTTGTGTGAAATTTTAAACAATAAAATTTTGAAATATAAATTTGATATTTGGAATGCGTCTAATTAAACATAGCAACTGGTAAATTTTCGTCCGAAAATATGAAAATTTATTTCGCACGTAAATTTACTTCAATTTAATCAGTCAAAATTAGTGATAATAAAATGTTTTCCAAACCTAAATATTTTTACATAGAAAATTTGTAAATCATCTTCTGAGTGAGACGTCATCTTTCGTTTCGTCAAATTTGGACTTCTGTTGCTCCGTTTATCTTAATTCGATTAGAATAGCAGCATTTTCGGTACCGATTATCGACTTTTGATCGGATGGTCGTACCACCGATATCTGTATACCGTTTTGATCGTCTCGTCATGCTGATCTCCATAGTATATTCATTTGTATATTTCGGGATCGGGTACGCCACGAAATCAGTAAAACGATTATCGTAGCGGTACTAGTTCGAGTCTTCAAACTTTTGTGCCCGTTCATTTGCCCAACGGCTAAAATATTTATATAACCATTGGTTATTAACTTTTGATATTCTCTGACATTTTACCCCTTTCAATAAAGTGTGTTTCGGTTCATACATTTTGTTCGTTCGAATTCTTTTCCGATAGTTTTGCCTTTCGTTTCCAGTGTAAATTCAAATTGGCCAACTGTCAAAATTCAAACCGTCTGGTGTTTATTTATGAAGCTAATAATGGGGACACGTATATTCATTCTTCCCAAATTCTCGGCTTGCCAGCTCACAGCCTACCGTTCGAAACAAGGTTTTATATTTTTGTATATAGTTTCATTTCTTCTCCTGTAGATGCCACTTCCTTCGCCACTCCTCCCTCTGCCTTTTCATATTTCTTTACCACAAAGCCTTCCAGCTTCCACCGTGATAGCAACCGCCATCTCACTTCCTTGCATCACTACCGATCTTCCATCTTGCCCAACGCCAAAGCATTTCTTGCATGCGATCTGCACTTCTTCCCTCTCCACGTGTGTCGCCTCACTCTCAGGTCCACCTGGCTGACCTCGTCAACATCCCACACCTGCAGCTCCATTTCCCCTCATTTATCTGTACAACCGCAGTTACGGTCGAGAATCACCACGACCATCCCCTACACGCAGTACCACATCCCCGCCATCTTTGCTCCACGCAACCCCAGATCTGGCCGAAGTCGCCAAATGGCCTCCACCCTCATCTAGCCCATCACCACGTCACTTGTTTTCCTAACCCACAGCCTCGCTCGAGCCTCTTCCACCCGCGTGTCAGCCACCCAATGACCTGTGCCTTCACTTCTTTCGCCGACAAACCAGTAGCTACTCCACCCATCCCCTAAATCTGCTTTGTAAGTATATTTATATAAATAGTTTACTGTATTGTTAGTATAAATATATATTGTTGAGTTGTATTATTCTAGTTCATAAGTTATATATGATGTTGTGTTATAATAGTCTGTATATAAGAGAATCTGTTATTCCATAAAACCTGTATGTTTTGTTTTAAAAAAAAAAATGCTTGAGCCTGGTTGCAGTCGTGGTTTCGGCTGTAATGTATATTGATTTCAAATAGTAGTATTTTATTTTTTTACACGAATTATATAGATTATATAAAAGTTTATAATCGGTTATATTATAGGTAGTATACTTATTTACAGGGTTATACATATGATTAGTCTGTAACCTATGTATTTTACCATACTAAGCTCGCATATATTTAGTTGTATATATAAATATATAGGTTACACAATATTTTGCAATTGTAATATGTTCAATAGTATATAAGTCTGTAAAATATAAGAGCTTGGCCGGTCCAATTGGTTCAGAGAACATATGATTTGCTACTTGTCAGAAAAGAAAATCTGAGGTTAGATTATACTTATGTATTGGAATTTTAGTATTAAGTGTTAAAATTTATGTGACTTTAAAAATCTGTATATATATAAAATATATGTTTTATAATACCAGATCTTATTTAAGTTATTGTTTAACATAAACCACAAGTTTATATAGGCAGCTGCTATTTCATTTGTATATAAGTCTGACATGTTTAAATTTTAACAAAAATTGTAGATGAGTTTCGATATTTGTTAAAGCTGTTTATATATGTACATGTACTTTTATAAGCTATTTACCATTGTATATGTCAGGCTAGTTATTTAAGTTGTGAAGGTTAATGAGAAAAAAAAAACGCATATGATCAGTTGCTTTCATATAAAGGTCATTTATAAATTAGTACAGATCTATATTTGTACTATATATAGTTTGGTTACATAGGTTGTATAACATGTGGGTGTGTTTATTTATTTATTTAAAATCTTACTATTTTGATATATGTTGTCTATATGGGTTTTATTTAAAAAAAAAAAAAAAAACAATGATTTCGAAATATATATATATTTAATATAATTTGCATTTGAATTTATTTTGATTTGAAAATAAATATAATATATGTATATATATGTCTAAAATCGAGTTAGAGAGAAGCTATAATATATATTTTGTTTGATTTTATCTAGACGATTCTGATTCGTTTCCATCATCTCAATCTTTCAGCTTTGTCCATCAAATCTGCTATCAGCTTATTTCACTTTGAGACTGTTGTTTGGATTGTTCGATTTCTAGATCGTGATCCAATTTCGTAGCTGGTTGTGTTTCAAACTTCTCTAACCTCGAAAGGTGAGCAATCACTCACGATTAATGTTCTTATATTTATTAAGTTTAATTTCAATTGAAATGTCAATTGAAATATGCTGATGTTAGTTATTTACATTGTTTATATGTCATCTTCTATATCTGTTCACCTGTGACATCTGACACCATTATCTGTTATTTATTATTGTCGATATATGCCTGTTACTGTTGTTATTTTATTTTCATACCTGTTATCACTCTGCAAGTTCCCTGTTAGCATAGAATCACTATGGGTTGAAATGATACATACCCGAACGATCTGTAGAATAGGAGAAAATCGTTATGGGTTGAAATGATAAACCCAAGCGATTTTCATTGAATTGAATTTGGGATTTCGGGTTGAAAAGATATATACCCGAATATGTTTTAAATTGCGGATTGAAATGATAAATATCCGTATCACTTGACCATAGGATAGAAAATTATATACAGGCACCGTTGGTCTATATATAAATGTTTTGAAAATGATTTCTTTGGTTTTGAAAGAAATATATGGTTTTGATAAATATTTGATTTTTAAGATTTATTAAAGTTGATTTAATAAAGTTGATAAATAATATGTTAAGTATTTATTTAATTCTACATTTTCAAATATAGAATTTATAATGATTTGAAATTGATTGAAATTATAGTTACTTAAGAATTATACTTAAATAAGTTAGATTTGAAATGTATTGAATTTGAAATTTTAAAGAATTGATTTACAACTTGAAATTTGAAAAGGGTGACTTAAATGGATATTCCAAATGTATAAATATTTAAATGAGATATTTGTTTATTTAAATTGTAAATTGAAATTGAATTCAAATGTTATGGAAATGTTAAGTTAATATTTTAAAACTAAATAATTGTAAAGTGAATTTGATATGTATATAAATTTATCGAATTTAGTTTTGAAATGATGAATATTTAAAAGCTTTGAAATATATTCAAATTTGAAATGGCTTATTTTATGGTTTAGATACGTATTTGAAATTGATAATTTGAAATGGTTTATTTAGAAGCTGAATCGAGTTGAAACTAATGATTTGAGATTTGATTAAATTAAATTTTTGGAATTCGAGTTAATTTGAATCGATTTGTGAAATTTGAGGAAATTAATTTATTTTATAACGAAATTTTAATATCTAAATTGTTTAAAAAGGAAAGTGTATGATTTCCAAAATACTGTGATTTCCAGACTATGATTTCAAAGCATTATAACTTTGGAAAATAATATGATTTTAAAAATGGATATATATGAAGTGAAATGATATCGTATTAAATTGGGTTTTGGAAATGATAATGATTTTTGGTTTAAAGTATAACTATTTTGAAACGACCACGGTGTTATAATAACGATTGGTTGGCAAAGAGACCGGGATCGGATATGGACATACTCTCTGTCGATACCGAAAACCACTTTGACAACCGTGTACGCGGTGGAGATTCCAGAATGAAGTAGGATGGTGGCGACGTTCTTAAGGTATGTTACGTGGACCCAACTCCCGTGAGTTGGCAATAAGGTGGCTAAAACAGGAGCGATCTCGGACCAGTGAGGTAGCACCTCTTCTCGGACGCATTTCTTCGATATTATACTCTTACTTGTGATTTGACTAGATGGCCATCCTCCGATTGGGAATGTTGTTCGAGGTGGAACGGTAGTGGCTGCTATGCGTATCCATCAGTCCGTGTGCGTAATTGGTATATCTACCCTGGCATTGCCTAGTTGTGCCGTGTCACCTACCATACCGAGCTTTACTACGATTATGATTTTAAGATCCGACCGCGTTAAGGTTCTCCATCCCCTTAACGCTATTTTCCGATATGATTATACTTTACTTATTTAGACACTACTGTATATAGCGTATATTACTACATAGTAAATAGTTTAACGGATCCTTAGGGGATGGTTATCCCAAACATCCTTTAAGTTACTTGTATTTTTGTTGATATTTCACTTGAGTTGGATTTATTAATATAAGAATGTTAATCCTGACTCGAGTGTTTTGTGTTTTGCTTTACGCTCGGGTCAGACTGAGTGATACAGCATTTGAGACTCACCTTTGGAGTTGGAGCTTCGCTTGGAGATCCAGCTATCTGTCGATCCTGCTTTCAGTTATTCCGTCGATCCAGTGATGTATTCATATCTGGTATTTGATTATTGTATTGAGACATCTATTGTATTCGAGACCTCTGTTGTATCTTGTTTAACTCTGTTATATATATATATAGTAGCTTCATGAACTACTATCCTTTGTTTCCGCTGCATTATTGTTATATTACTCTGTGTCTGTGATCTGTAATTATTTTATTTACTGTATATGTTGAGTTTTGCCAAATTTATTTACAACGCAGTATTTTGAGCAATTCAACTCCGGCATGAGTGTTTACCTATACACTTATAATGGATGCGAATGGTTTAAAATACTGGGTCGTTACATGTGGTATCAGAGCTCTGGTTTTAGGTAAAACTCAGCATATGTAGTAAATTCAATTACAGAATCACTTTCGTTCGAGCTTGAATTCCTTCTTCTTTGACTCGGTTCCTTTGAATTTGGAACGTTCACTTCGGTTCCAAAGTCCATTCGTGTCTCCCCTATTTGTGTCTTTTTAATTCTGGAGTATCCCATAACTCCACTTCGAATGATCTCTATAATAAATCGGCGGTCTCGCCAATCTTCGAATAATTTGTACTAGGGTGAAACTCCTTTACAATCGGTGTTGATTCACCGGAGATTTCTGTATCCTCGGTTTACGATGCTGCTATCTTATGCTATACCCGAATTCTACCTCTGGTAATCGAATGTCGATTTGCTTCAGCATTCTACATCGATCTTATCTATGAAGTCACGGTTGACCCGGTTAAGGTTGCCCGCGATTTATACAACTTTATCCATCTTCCTATTTGAAATGCAATCATCTAACCTTCGTTTCGAGCCTATCTATTTTAGATTAGAATTCTCTTTGATTAGAGTCCCTCTATATGTGGATCTCTATCCTTGTGTTGGAATCCAATTTTGGAATCATCGTGTGAGGGAGTGTATATGTAATTAAGATAAAATAGTTTATGTTTATAGTGTGTTGTTTGAGTTGTTGATGTTGGTTTGGATTTTCGATCGATTCGTCTGATCAACGTTATCGATAGGGTTTCCAAAACACTTGAATAGAGCAAACTAACACAATATAAATTTTAAATTTGATAAATGAAATAAATTTGTATGATTATATTATAAATATATAAGGAAATTTTCTGGAATTAAAAGTTAAATAATTTGGTTGTTGAAAATGATAATATTTGATTATCATTTTTTTTTTGTAAGTCATTGACTATTGCAAAATAACTATTGTTTATAAATTTATTTGGAATTGAAATGGATTTAAATTGAGAATTTAAGAATTAAATTTCTGGTGATTTCAAACATTGTTTTAAAAGTCTTAAAATGTATATTATTTAAAGTATTTTCGAATAAAATGGTTTTCAAAGAATTTTAAATGTTTAAATCAGTGCTCTTCTCTTTGTCGCTGGAAAATAATTTCGGTGATGACGGCCGCATCATCGACATTCATTTTCGAGTTTCGAAGAGGAGAAACCATTCTGTAGCTTTGCTACGGTTTTGTTTTGAAAAAAAAAATATTTTCGATTTGAATTTCTTCAGTATAATTTGATTTATATATATATAGGTATCTCATTTTAAAATTTCATTTAATTTGATATAAACATATTATATATATCTCTAAATTGTTTGAAGTAAATCGGAGATTTAAATTCTTAAATTTTAGATTAAAGATGATTTCAATTATAAACTAAAGTCAAAATTCTTGGATAAATAGTTAACTGAGAATAACTGAATTGTAAAATCTTATTTGTATAGTACTCAATTACATCTCAACATAACTTACCTAAAATTTTCAGAAGTTAAAAATGTAATCGGATAATATACAATATAAAATGACCTTTAAATAGAATTTGAGTGGTTATAATAAATGTTATACACTTAAAATTTAGTGATAAATATCAATTGAAATAAATAGAATTATAAGTTAAGTGGATAATAAGATGAGACAAATAAATTTGTTTTGCAAGAATTAATAAATTGAAATTAGATCAACTTATGGGAATACCTTGAATTTAAATTCAATTATTAAATATAAATTAATTTAAATTGTAATTTATATATGGTTTAAATTAATTTGTATGGTTTAAATATATGAAAGAAAAGAAATTAAGTGGAATAAACTTAATAATAATTTGGATAAAAGAATTAAATTTGTTGAATAAAATATTAGTATAATAAATGATTATACAAATTGATTGATTTAGAAATTTTTAATTGAGAATGACTAGATAATAAGATAATGAATATAGAATAGATAGATTAATTTAACTTAAGTGAACTCAGTGGATTAAATCAAACTGTTAAATATTAATTAGTTTAATTTGAAATTTTATGGTTTAAATTAATTGTTTTATCTTGTCTTTTAATCTAATTTTTCTTTTGGTTGCTTCCACTCTCCTACCTCCTTCCTTTTCGGGGACGAAAAGTTTTGAGTGGGGGAGAGTGTAACGACCCGTAAAATTCAGTGGTTTTATTTATTTAATTAATTGAATTTGTGTGAAATTTTAAACAATAAAATTTTGAAATATAAATTTGATATTTGGAATGCGTCTAATTAAACATAGCAACTGGTAAATTTTCGTCCGAAAATATGAAAATTTATTTCGCACGTAAATTTACTTCAATTTAATCAGTCAAAATTAGTGATAATAAAATGTTTTCCAAACCTAAATATTTTTACATAGAAAATTTGTAAATCATCTTCTGAGTGAGACGTCATCTTTCGTTTCGTCAAATTTGGACTTCTGTTGCTCCGTTTATCTTAATTCGATTAGAATAGCAGCATTTTCGGTACCGATTATCGACTTTTGATCGGATGGTCGTACCACCGATATCTGTATACCGTTTTGATCGTCTCGTCATGCTGATCTCCATAGTATATTCATTTGTATATTTCGGGATCGGGTACGCCACGAAATCAGTAAAACGATTATCGTAGCGGTACTAGTTCGAGTCTTCAAACTTTTGTGCCCGTTCATTTGCCCAACGGCTAAAATATTTATATAACCATTGGTTATTAACTTTTGATATTCTCTGACATTTTACCCCTTTCAATAAAGTGTGTTTCGGTTCATACATTTTGTTCGTTCGAATTCTTTTCCGATAGTTTTGCCTTTCGTTTCCAGTGTAAATTCAAATTGGCCAACTGTCAAAATTCAAACCGTCTGGTGTTTATTTATGAAGCTAATAATGGGGACACGTATATTCATTCTTCCCAAATTCTCGGCTTGCCAGCTCACAGCCTACCGTTCGAAACAAGGTTTTATATTTTTGTATATAGTTTCATTTCTTCTCCTGTAGATGCCACTTCCTTCGCCACTCCTCCCTCTGCCTTTTCATATTTCTTTACCACAAAGCCTTCCAGCTTCCACCGTGATAGCAACCGCCATCTCACTTCCTTGCATCACTACCGATCTTCCATCTTGCCCAACGCCAAAGCATTTCTTGCATGCGATCTGCACTTCTTCCCTCTCCACGTGTGTCGCCTCACTCTCAGGTCCACCTGGCTGACCTCGTCAACATCCCACACCTGCAGCTCCATTTCCCCTCATTTATCTGTACAACCGCAGTTACGGTCGAGAATCACCACGACCATCCCCTACACGCAGTACCACATCCCCGCCATCTTTGCTCCACGCAACCCCAGATCTGGCCGAAGTCGCCAAATGGCCTCCACCCTCATCTAGCCCATCACCACGTCACTTGTTTTCCTAACCCACAGCCTCGCTCGAGCCTCTTCCACCCGCGTGTCAGCCACCCAATGACCTGTGCCTTCACTTCTTTCGCCGACAAACCAGTAGCTACTCCACCCATCCCCTAAATCTGCTTTGTAAGTATATTTATATAAATAGTTTACTGTATTGTTAGTATAAATATATATTGTTGAGTTGTATTATTCTAGTTCATAAGTTATATATGATGTTGTGTTATAATAGTCTGTATATAAGAGAATCTGTTATTCCATAAAACCTGTATGTTTTGTTTTAAAAAAAAAAATGCTTGAGCCTGGTTGCAGTCGTGGTTTCGGCTGTAATGTATATTGATTTCAAATAGTAGTATTTTATTTTTTTACACGAATTATATAGATTATATAAAAGTTTATAATCGGTTATATTATAGGTAGTATACTTATTTACAGGGTTATACATATGATTAGTCTGTAACCTATGTATTTTACCATACTAAGCTCGCATATATTTAGTTGTATATATAAATATATAGGTTACACAATATTTTGCAATTGTAATATGTTCAATAGTATATAAGTCTGTAAAATATAAGAGCTTGGCCGGTCCAATTGGTTCAGAGAACATATGATTTGCTACTTGTCAGAAAAGAAAATCTGAGGTTAGATTATACTTATGTATTGGAATTTTAGTATTAAGTGTTAAAATTTATGTGACTTTAAAAATCTGTATATATATAAAATATATGTTTTATAATACCAGATCTTATTTAAGTTATTGTTTAACATAAACCACAAGTTTATATAGGCAGCTGCTATTTCATTTGTATATAAGTCTGACATGTTTAAATTTTAACAAAAATTGTAGATGAGTTTCGATATTTGTTAAAGCTGTTTATATATGTACATGTACTTTTATAAGCTATTTACCATTGTATATGTCAGGCTAGTTATTTAAGTTGTGAAGGTTAATGAGAAAAAAAAAACGCATATGATCAGTTGCTTTCATATAAAGGTCATTTATAAATTAGTACAGATCTATATTTGTACTATATATAGTTTGGTTACATAGGTTGTATAACATGTGGGTGTGTTTATTTATTTATTTAAAATCTTACTATTTTGATATATGTTGTCTATATGGGTTTTATTTAAAAAAAAAAAAAAAAAAACAATGATTTCGAAATATATATATATTTAATATAATTTGCATTTGAATTTATTTTGATTTGAAAATAAATATAATATATGTATATATATGTCTAAAATCGAGTTAGAGAGAAGCTATAATATATATTTTGTTTGATTTTATCTAGACGATTCTGATTCGTTTCCATCATCTCAATCTTTCAGCTTTGTCCATCAAATCTGCTATCAGCTTATTTCACTTTGAGACTGTTGTTTGGATTGTTCGATTTCTAGATCGTGATCCAATTTCGTAGCTGGTTGTGTTTCAAACTTCTCTAACCTCGAAAGGTGAGCAATCACTCACGATTAATGTTCTTATATTTATTAAGTTTAATTTCAATTGAAATGTCAATTGAAATATGCTGATGTTAGTTATTTACATTGTTTATATGTCATCTTCTATATCTGTTCACCTGTGACATCTGACACCATTATCTGTTATTTATTATTGTCGATATATGCCTGTTACTGTTGTTATTTTATTTTCATACCTGTTATCACTCTGCAAGTTCCCTGTTAGCATAGAATCACTATGGGTTGAAATGATACATACCCGAACGATCTGTAGAATAGGAGAAAATCGTTATGGGTTGAAATGATAAACCCAAGCGATTTTCATTGAATTGAATTTGGGATTTCGGGTTGAAAAGATATATACCCGAATATGTTTTAAATTGCGGATTGAAATGATAAATATCCGTATCACTTGACCATAGGATAGAAAATTATATACAGGCACCGTTGGTCTATATATAAATGTTTTGAAAATGATTTCTTTGGTTTTGAAAGAAATATATGGTTTTGATAAATATTTGATTTTTAAGATTTATTAAAGTTGATTTAATAAAGTTGATAAATAATATGTTAAGTATTTATTTAATTCTACATTTTCAAATATAGAATTTATAATGATTTGAAATTGATTGAAATTATAGTTACTTAAGAATTATACTTAAATAAGTTAGATTTGAAATGTATTGAATTTGAAATTTTAAAGAATTGATTTACAACTTGAAATTTGAAAAGGGTGACTTAAATGGATATTCCAAATGTATAAATATTTAAATGAGATATTTGTTTATTTAAATTGTAAATTGAAATTGAATTCAAATGTTATGGAAATGTTAAGTTAATATTTTAAAACTAAATAATTGTAAAGTGAATTTGATATGTATATAAATTTATCGAATTTAGTTTTGAAATGATGAATATTTAAAAGCTTTGAAATATATTCAAATTTGAAATGGCTTATTTTATGGTTTAGATACGTATTTGAAATTGATAATTTGAAATGGTTTATTTAGAAGCTGAATCGAGTTGAAACTAATGATTTGAGATTTGATTAAATTAAATTTTTGGAATTCGAGTTAATTTGAATCGATTTGTGAAATTTGAGGAAATTAATTTATTTTATAACGAAATTTTAATATCTAAATTGTTTAAAAAGGAAAGTGTATGATTTCCAAAATACTGTGATTTCCAGACTATGATTTCAAAGCATTATAACTTTGGAAAATAATATGATTTTAAAAATGGATATATATGAAGTGAAATGATATCGTATTAAATTGGGTTTTGGAAATGATAATGATTTTTGGTTTAAAGTATAACTATTTTGAAACGACCACGGTGTTATAATAACGATTGGTTGGCAAAGAGACCGGGATCGGATATGGACATACTCTCTGTCGATACCGAAAACCACTTTGACAACCGTGTACGCGGTGGAGATTCCAGAATGAAGTAGGATGGTGGCGACGTTCTTAAGGTATGTTACGTGGACCCAACTCCCGTGAGTTGGCAATAAGGTGGCTAAAACAGGAGCGATCTCGGACCAGTGAGGTAGCACCTCTTCTCGGACGCATTTCTTCGATATTATACTCTTACTTGTGATTTGACTAGATGGCCATCCTCCGATTGGGAATGTTGTTCGAGGTGGAACGGTAGTGGCTGCTATGCGTATCCATCAGTCCGTGTGCGTAATTGGTATATCTACCCTGGCATTGCCTAGTTGTGCCGTGTCACCTACCATACCGAGCTTTACTACGATTATGATTTTAAGATCCGACCGCGTTAAGGTTCTCCATCCCCTTAACGCTATTTTCCGATATGATTATACTTTACTTATTTAGACACTACTGTATATAGCGTATATTACTACATAGTAAATAGTTTAACGGATCCTTAGGGGATGGTTATCCCAAACATCCTTTAAGTTACTTGTATTTTTGTTGATATTTCACTTGAGTTGGATTTATTAATATAAGAATGTTAATCCTGACTCGAGTGTTTTGTGTTTTGCTTTACGCTCGGGTCAGACTGAGTGATACAGCATTTGAGACTCACCTTTGGAGTTGGAGCTTCGCTTGGAGATCCAGCTATCTGTCGATCCTGCTTTCAGTTATTCCGTCGATCCAGTGATGTATTCATATCTGGTATTTGATTATTGTATTGAGACATCTATTGTATTCGAGACCTCTGTTGTATCTTGTTTAACTCTGTTATATATATATATAGTAGCTTCATGAACTACTATCCTTTGTTTCCGCTGCATTATTGTTATATTACTCTGTGTCTGTGATCTGTAATTATTTTATTTACTGTATATGTTGAGTTTTGCCAAATTTATTTACAACGCAGTATTTTGAGCAATTCAACTCCGGCATGAGTGTTTACCTATACACTTATAATGGATGCGAATGGTTTAAAATACTGGGTCGTTACATAAATGAAAGTATCACTTTTGAACAAGGCAAAGAACCACTAACAGATGCAGACTTCAAAAGTATCAGTCTCGAAACGGAAATGCAGTGATGGAACAAAGAACCCAAGTTTATATGCAAATAAACAGTGTAGTGATGGAATTACAGTGATATGCAAATGCAACAGGTAAGGGATAATTCAAAAGCTACACAATATCAAAGTGCTACTAGAGGCAGTGGGTAATATGGCAAAAGTCGAACAAGATCAACATCACAAAATCAAGTGTGCAGCCGAAGACAATCTACAGGTCAAAGTCGACGCCGAAGCCAAAAAGGAAGACGAAAAACAGTCGAGCAAATACATGTCAACAAAACTGCCAAACAAACCAAAGCCACAGATATAACTCAATGCAATCTCGAATCAAATCGAAAGGAAACAAAATAGCAAGGTAACCGAAATCACAGTGAAATCGTCAAAACAAAACTCAGGTCATCAAAGATAACAGCAACACTAAGAAATTACACAACTACGAATCATTTCGAATTAACAAAAATCAAAGTTTCATAATTCAAGCTACTGTCAGATTCAACTTGCAGAGGAATACTTTAAAGCAGAGCCGAAGACAAAAATAAATCTATAGGCAATGGTGATGGCCCAAGATAATACAAAGTCAGGGAATTGCAAACAAAAATCAAACTGCCGAGACAAAGTCAAGCAAACAATCAAACAAGCAATGGTTTAAAATTAGATGTTAGTGAATATAATCACTCACCTTTGCCATCGGAGCTCGAACGATCGACCGAGCGACCTCCTTCGATCGATTAATTGAGGATGGCGCCTTCTATTTTTGAATGTGCCCTAGCTTCAAAAGGGGGACGACGAGAACGAGCAGCCCTAAATTGCCGCAGCCCTAATTTGGGAGCGAACGTGCACGAGAAGAAACGGGAGCCGCCATTGTTTACTCGATCGTTTTGCTTTAGGGTTTAGGGTTACGAATGAAAAATGAAGAGGGGATCGAGTATAGCCTTAGATAATATTACGGCATTAGGCAAAACTATGGGCTAAGAAAATTTATAAAGCCCACCTCCATTTCAACAAATTTTTGAAAGGAATTTAAACCGGGTTTCAAAACTCCAAACAGCAACTAACAACACAATTAAATCGTCATTTTGACGATGATTAAAAATTACAAACTCCCGGGTTGTTACAGCGGAAGGGGGCCGACCTGCATCTATAAATAAGACCCAATGGTTCCAGTTATAAGGACGGAATTTTGGAATCCTAAACTCATTTCTTCTACTCCAATATCTTTGCTGTAATTCAATCTTCTAGAAACCCTAAATCAAATTGGGGATAAACTTCTCTTAATTGTAACTCATTTTGGATTATTAATAAAGGAGAAGTGGATAATTCATTAAGGATTTTGACGACAAGAAAGATCATTCAGATCATTAGCTAGTCTAATGATCCATTGCACATGATTCAAACCTATCCTCTTAACTACTTTCTGTCTGTGCAATGCATGGAATCGATTTGGGTATAAATAGTCGGAACCCATTATCATCGAAACCAACATTCAACAATGAAAATAGGAATGATGATGAGGTTTCGACATTGGTGAGTTATGATACTGTGGGATATCTAGGTCGGCTTATGCAAGAAAAACAAAGTGAAGCTTAGGAAATTACAAACTGGAATTTTTTCCAAAGGATGGAACTTCTTTCGACCTAATCGAAAGGGGTGTTCCGAAAGGGTTCCAGTTTGTAATTGACTAACGATTGATTAAAGAGGAATTCATTCAAAAGGAGCTGATCCCCAACAATGTCAGCAACCCTTTCGAAGGGGCTCCTCAAAAAAAGTAGCAAAATCATGGGGTTGCAAGTAGCTATGTCATATTAATGAAATATGCATCCATCTCCACATGATCAAAAAGGCCAGGACAGACCAACATGATCGAAAGAGATGAAAAATCAAAATGAGTAGTTACTTCTGACCCACTCAAAGGAATGGTTTTGCTCAGGATGCAACTTCCTTAGTTTACATTCTCGAGCTACCTCTTTGAAACCTTTCTACTAAATCAACTTGGTCGAAGGGTAGAACTAACTCCGTGAAGCCTTTCGACTAAGTCTACCTGGTCGAAAGGTAGAGCTAATTCCTTAAACCCTTTCGAGTATGCCAACTCGGTTGAAAGGCAGAGCTATTTCCTAAAACCCTTTCGACAATGTCAACCTGTTTGAAAGGTAGGTTTCAAAGAAAGAGATCTTTTTAACAACTTGGTTTCATTTGCGCTCAATTATCTTACACATAGCATTGGGGATGTTGATAAGTTTTCTTGTTAACAAGAGCTTTGTCACAAGTAAGACTAAAATTATGATTACACACAGAAAGGAACGTATATTTGTATACAGATAGGTTATTGGTGAGCCTGCAAAACCATTAAGGTCAAGTGACTCTGGGAGATGTTAATTTAGGGATAGACCGTCCAAAAGAGAAGTATTTAATAGATAGTTAGGGATAGACCATCCAGAAGAAGAGTGTTTAACAGATGTTAGATAAATTTTGTTTATATTGTCTGGTAGGCCCAAGTCAGCCAAAGGTTAGTAGTTAGCCATACAAACCTATAGTGTTAGAACATATAGTTCATTTATTACCTATTATGTATGTTTACATAATGACGCTTTATAGATTTTAACCAGTTTTGGTTGCAGGAAAAGGTTTGCAAATGAAAGATATTTTTTAAAAGAATGTTAGTGAGGGGAAACTCATTCCGCTAAGCGACGTGGTCTCACTTAACATTAATAACCGAGGTGTATAGTATTATTCACACCAGGCTTATTATCTGACTTGAAGTTTATGTTTTCCCCTTAAACTCTCGGGTGCTCAAAATTGATTTGAGTAGGCTGAGGGTTGAGGTATACAAGTTCTTAGTAGGATGACGTATAAAGTTACCTAAGGCGAGCAGGAGGCTAACAGATAGCTATTTAGGAGTTGCGGTTCTTGTTTTGATATTTCATTCCGTTGTATGTATTAAGTCAACTATGACTATTTTACTCTGATCATCTAAGGGGGAATCATCATATGTCGCTATTGGCATATTTTGTAATGAGTATATTTGATCATTGCCTGGGAAACATTTTGGGATTGCGTAATTTGAATATGAACATGTGTTTTGAAATGTAATGGAAAATGTTGTTTTGAAATCTATGGTTTGTTTCATATTCAAGTGTTTCAGATATTATAGATACCATTGACATAGCCATATTTAGTCGCCGGCTATAGGTGACTGCAACATCTATAGTGCTTAGCTTTGGGCCTCCAGATAGGGGATGTTACATTTATGCACTTATATTTTTATATGTATTTCTTTTATTGTGGTGTTATTTAAGGTGATGTACTTAGCCTTTTTCACTTAATCAGCCACTGCCATTCATTTGCAACATTTCCAACTTAAATATTCTTAACTTGAATTTATTATTGACATATTATACTCAATATCACTTATAAAGTTTGAGTCTGTACACTCCTTCATAAGGATTTTTTGTTTATATAAACAATTCTTTAGTATTTCATAAATACACGAGAACACTTCAAACAACCATTTAGTGAAATAAATTTGGATTTGATATTTGCTTCTGGTATCAAATACATAAACAGTCACGATATCGTAGACAACATAACATGTATGATAATTCATGTTGCCAATGCATAAGGAACTCATCTCACATGTTCTGTATTAAACAATTTAATAAATTTTCTTTGCATGTTGATCTGGGACATTTCTAATATCTTTTATACTCACTACAAAAGACATCATTTACAATTCAAAGTTAATTATTAAAACAACTAAGGTTGATTTCAGCACAAGTACATCATTAAAATAGTAATGTATTATTTACTTACAGTTTAGAAATCTCAATATACCTATTAACATTCTTTCTTATGAATGCACGCTTCCTCTACACTTTGATTGAAAATCAAACTATTTGATATTTCTGTTAAAATACTTATTCAATCTTGATGCTTATGGTAATTTCGTATCATTTCTTGGATCATATCCAAAAACTCACAACCTCTATGTCACTCCCGATGACTTCGAGATACTTTGTTGTTATATGCAAATACTCTACTCTAAATCATTATTTAGCATTTTCTATTTTAGCACATATGTGCCAAAATATTAAGTCTTATCAAGTGATAATTTTGTGAGTAAATCCGAAATAACATATGTACGTTGAATAAAAATCTATTACGTTAATTTTAACAATTGAAATTTATAGGGTTATTCTTATCAACGTTGCTCATTAAATTCCAACTACATTAGTCTCCTAAAGACACAATCATGGCCAATGGATCACATCCCTTTGGATATGACTACCAAAATCATATTTTGATAACGTATTTGAAATCCCTTCGGATTTGCACATCATACCATATCATAGAGTCAATACTCTTAATGGCTTGATTGATAACTAAGGATTATCTATTCTCGACACTTATAAGAAATTCATAGTTTCTCTTCAGTATGCAAGAATACTTATTAGACACTCTAATGTGATGTGTTGGTTTAGAGTAGTTAATTTCATTTCATCTCATCTATTTTTTATCTATAGATCGTATCCAATTCCATTTTACTACCGATAATTTCTCAAAGAAATTCCTTCATAATGAAGTTGGTATTTCTTGAAACAACAATTGTTTCTCGGTGCAACATAATAATTATTCATAACGTTTTATGAATTTCTTTATTTATAAAACTGATTTGATTTTAGTTTACAAAACTTATGTTCAAAATACAAATATCTCATCCAATAACAGTCTTTTCCAACATCCTTTTAGGTAAATTCATACAAGATCCTCTAAACAATTATTACGTGCAATATTTCGACTTGCACAACCTGCCAACGGCTTGGCCTAGGATATGTTGGAGTTTCTTATAAACTCTTACTATGTGTGATTTCGTAAACTATTATCTAGATGAAATAATATCAACCTTATGTGCTACTCTTAAGTACACGACCTTATAGAAAGGAACTAACTCAACTTCACTCACAACAAATCGTACATTGTCCAACAAAGTTCAATTAATCCTTATTGATGCATCAATATGTATCATAAGGAGCGGTGATTTTTGAGATCAAATCTTTATTTATTTTTAGGTATGTTTGGTACCTTTTCCAATACACCCACACATTCGATCAAATCGAATCATTTCTATAGCATATTATTTTATTTACTTATGTTTTATAGTCTATGAGTATACTATAGACACACTACATGTGTATCAAATACACATGTCCATGTTGGTGATAACTCATCGGTGAATATGACGAAGTATATGGAACAGCTTTGGTATTAATAGACTTATGATGGCATATATTTATATGTATCAATCTGAAGAGTTCATCAACTCTTATGATGCTCCCATTAATTGGGTGCATAACTCTTCAATTGTTTGAGATATAATTAACCAATGTCATATGATTCATAATCATATAATAAAAATTATTTATCAAAACTACGACTTAATCTATAATTCCAAAATATTTGTAAATAATTTTAGATACTTTTGTATTTTCAATTCATCACTTTAGTTGTGAAAACAAATACCACATTATAATTTTATTCATAATATTCACAATGAAAGATAATTATGTCTATTTTTCATTCGGCACCAAAAAATAGTCATTATTTCATAAATAATGTTCGTACGTTTTACGAAAACAATTTTCGTATTTTGATGCAATCAATAAGTGCTATATAGCATTCTCCCACTATTTCTACCATTACTATAATGGCGTACTAAATTTGGAGGTCCATCATTCACTTAATATAGTTTATTTATGTGACGCCCCAACCCTAACAATAGATATTACGAGTAATATCGTCTGTTGGTGCAGAAAATAGGGTTGGTTAAGAACAACCATCCATGAATTTTATTTTAAGCGAGAATTAATATGTCAATTATTATGCTTTATATTTTTTCCATCACAAGTGGAATCGACATATGCAATCCAGGCTTAAAACAAAACTACGGTGGCTAATATAACAATCCAGAACAATATATAACAAATACAATCATAGAATGACAGATTATATAATATACACGGCGGAATACCAATAGATACAAGCTGATCAAATCGAATAGATACATAATATCAAATACAAGACCGTGGTCAAAATGATCCCCAATATACATAAGTACTGCATCTCATGGATACAAATATGTACATTTAAATGAGTCTAAACTTGATACAAGATACAACACTACAAGAATATGTATACATGTACAAGACGAAGGTAAGATGGAAGATAACTGAATAACTAGAGTAAATCCTCTCTAGAACTATTAAAACGGAGCACCTGAAATATATTGGTATGACCCAACTATTATAAAATAATAAACGGGTCGGTCTAGACTATAATGGATAAGTTAAGCAAGAAAAATAATGGATAATATGATATAAATCTCAAATATGAACACAAAGCCAAGAATCGACTAATAACAAGAATGCTTCAATAAACTCCAAGTATGTAATCACCAAATATCAAAACCCCAAAATAGCTTCTAAAAGCAAAAGCCCAAAAAGCATTCGGTGATAATGCAAATAACATCGAATCTAGAAATCTTAATAGAATTCCATAAAATCACATAAAAAGGAAAGGCGCTAAAACTCCAAGATTGGTGAATAAATTCACATACATGTATGTAACTCCAAGATGGACATATAAGTCTATGAACATTAAGATAGGAACAAGTCCTATAAACATCAAGATAGGAACAAGTCCTATAAATCTTAAGATAGATATGAGACCTATAAACATCAAGATAGGTACGAGACTTATAAACTCCAAGATAGGAACAAGTCATATAAACTCCGAAGGCGAGTCATAAACTCGTCAATAAGTCTTATATTCCTCCAAATAGTAACCGAATAAATAACAACTATGTGTCCCATACCACACTGGTTTACCCAAACATTTACTATACAATAGTAAAATCCATTCGTATGTAACAATAGTTCGGTCAAACAAGTCCAGGAGTTAACCGGTAAAATAGATGTAAGCATTCCAAACCGCTCATTTTATTTAACCTTTAAATCAATTTCTCATTCGATTGATAACGTGTAATTTCATGAAAATGTTTCTCTTTTAAAACTACTTTTAATATATTTATTTATAATGGATGTATATATATAAGTAAGATTTTCAAACTATTGTTCCAAAACATTTTTAAATCCATTATTATTATAAATAAATATATTTTAAATATATATAAATATTCTAAATATCTTTTATAGAAAATATATTTTCATACTTAAGATGACTCGAGAAAACGGTTCGAATTGAAAATCATTCTTTTGAAAACTCTAGTTGAAAATGTGAGATGGAAGTTGTGTGTTGTGTCATGGATCCATAGAGAAATTATTTGGTATAATAAACTCTAAGATGAATTCATAAATTAAAATCCGGAAGTAGCATTAAAATCGAGATAAAAACAGCACCAAAATCAAGCAAATAAGTTCAAGCGATCAAATGGACGAACGGAGGATCGAACAGGTGCAAACGAAGTCTGAGATGGCGTAACCTTGGTTGCATCCTAGGTCATGATCGGTCCACCGGTCATGTTGGCTGGTGCACCGGTTGGCACGCCTTGGCTAAGTCCCAAGCGACACCAACAGTGCTTTGGTTGCCCATTTGTGGTGTCTCTGACTTAAACCTAGACATCTACTAGATTGAATGAGCTATCATGCAAGCAACCAAACATGTTCTATTTGATGCAAATCATGATCATAGGATGTGGGTTTAAGCAAAACAGTGAATGAAATAACAAAATATGTGAGTATCCCAATCAAGTTGAGAGCCATTTCAACATAGATTCAATCAAACAATGAAACAACAACTCGCCACCATTCATAGTCTAGAAGTGTGAGATAAACTCATCTAATTTGAACTTGAATTGGTAGAAAAAGACCTGGATTCTCCTAGGCTAGCTTCTCTTGACAACTTCCTAGGTAAATTTCAAAATCTGTAAAAGAAAAGAATTATAACTCTAAGCAAAACTGAGATTATTCAATGAATTAAACACATTAGAAGATGGAGGAGATTACCTTCTTTTGATTTCTATAATTATTGATCAAAACCCCTTTGATTTGCATTGAATTTGGGGAAAAATTAGAGCTATGGTTTACTAAGGGAAGAAGATTTTGTTTTTTAGATTTTTGGCTAAGGCTGAAATGAGAAGTGGTAAGGAGAAAATGAACATATGTTTACTTTTCTTCTTACTAATTAGATTACTACATGGGGCTTGTGGGTTTAATAGATCTAATAAGAAAATGGACACTTATTTTCTTTTGTTTTCTCCTTATATAAAACACTAATTAAATTACAACAATGTTTTACAAAAATATAAATTGATTTCTCACATTTTACAAAGCACTGATATGTCGAAAATTCCAATTTCTATTTATATTGAGATATGTTGTAAAATTAAATATGATTTTTGAAATTAAAAGTTATTCCCATTATTTTTAATAAAATAATCTATTAATTGTAAAATCTCATTTTAAACGATATATCTTAATATTAACATTTAATTAAATTTACAACATTTGTTGTGATAATTTGAAATGAAAAATATTTATCATAAATCTCCATTTAAAATAAATAAACCTTGGAAAAATTCATATTCTAAATTACAAAAGGAAGTCCATAAATTTTATAAATTCTTATTTTCCCCAAGGTTAGTCTTATCATATCAAATATAAGAAGTCAAATTACACAATTTCTAAAATTTAATAGATTTTTCCAAATTTATTTATTTCCATCTAGAAAGCCATTTTAATTTGGAAATCATAACTAATAAAATTTCCCAAATTCATCTTTAAATTAATTACGATGATTTTTAAATATATTTTAAATTTAATTCCAGGTAATTTCCAGGGTTGTTACAATTTATTTCATATGTTAACAATATCATAGAAAATATCATAGAAAATAATTTTCTATATGAAATTACATTTCGGAATAAAAATCATATTTTTTATTTCAATTTTAAGTATCAATCACTATTATTACAATTCTTGTTTTCGTTGTTTCTTCAAGAAGCAGAAATGACTATTCAAACTCTTCATCCAAACTGTACTTTAAGTCACATTTTCTCTTGTACATTCGTTATTCTTTCTAAATGGTCAAACCATTCAAAATAAAACCCTTACTATGATATCATAATCAACTCTTTACAAAATTGCATTTGATTATCCTTAACTTTTAAGGACATCAGGTATGTTGAGCTTTGCGTAAACTGATTAAACTGGCATTTCAATGATCGAGTTCTTAGATTTGTACTATAATTTTAGTCTAGCATTTATCATGATACGATCCTTTTATAATCAATCAAATTGAATACTCGATCTCACACTAAGGTTTATTTGGTTCTTCCAATAAACTAATTTCATCGAAATATTGTACATTACAAATGTTGATCGTTCACCATATAACACACTTATATGTGATTGTTTATGGATCAAATATACATAGTCTTGTATTACTTTTAGAATTCAAAACTCATAGAATGCAATACATTGTCTCAACCAAATAATTGCATAAGTGACCAAACTACAATGTATTTAGTAGTTGTAAAATCAGGCACTTGCATGGGTGTTGAAACGTTAACATGCAATAATCTTTTATTGGTGAGTATATGTTATAATTCTATTTGTCAATCTTCAATTCATTTGTATATCTTAAGTGATAAACATTTTACCAACCTAGTAATTGCACATATTTATCAATATAGAATATTATAACACTATATAGCATATGTTCTTACAATGTTAGAAAGGTTAAATGTTATCATTTCATTTTCCTAATAAGGCTCCCACTAGTGTTTTATGTTTCACCAAACCCTAAGAGAAACATAAAAGCCTTTCGACCTCACTAGTGGGTGTTAGGACTCATCAGTCTTAGAATTCTGACCTTGAGTTTGCTCAACAAGTCATATGTGATATCCCGGATTTTCGGGCATCAGATAATTGGATAATTATCTGATTTAACTTTTAAAAAAATACTGATTTATAAATTGAACAAATTTAGATGTGATAATCTCCAGTAAATTATTTAAAATTTGGCAAAAATTGTTAATTTCAAACCAATAATAATAATGTGTTGTGTGTGTGTATATATATATATATTAAATAGAATTATTATTACAAATTTGAAAATAGACATATGCAAACTTTATAATATTGGGAATTTTAAGTGTGTACTTATACATATATACAAGTGTATATATATTTATATTATGATTAGGAAGCTATTGTTTTGAGTTCAACATGATGATTTTCAAAAGCTATTTAAGAAAACATGATTCATAAGTTAATAAAATGAAAGAGGTTAAGTATAAAAATTTAATAAAATTTAAGTAAGGGTTTAAAACAAGTTATAAAAATATTAATTTAAACAAGGACTTAAACACAATTTAAATAACAAATGACATTTGGAAAACTATGAATATGATAAATAAACACATGTAAGCTATGATAACAAGTGGCATCTCACAAAATTCTTTTAATTTGGAAATCGTATAAAAATGTATAAGAGAAAATAACCAGGCTTCTCTTCTCATTTCTTTTCTTTCATATATTCCAAACCAAACCTGAAAACAAACCAGAGAATAAAATCAAAATTTAACAACTCTTTCAAACTTTCAAAACTGAAGCAACATAGGATTCAAGATTCAATTCAACTTAAAGAAGATCTGATTAAATTCAAGAATCAAGTTCCAGATTTTCATAGTTTAAATCAAATTTCCAGATTTTTCCAAAACCATTCTCTGTTCAACATTTTAAAGGTGAGTAAACCCAACTTGTTTTGTCTTAAATCTGGTTGCTTAAATAAATCATCAATGTTGATATATATATTGTTTGCATGATGATGAATTAGATGTCTGAATAATTGAAATGTGCATGATATATATATCTATGTTAGCTCTGTTCATCTTTTAAAAACTGTGAGTAAATTAAGTTTAAACAGTTTTAATTAGATTTATGTGATAGATGTTTAAAGTAAAATTGTGATGCATGTTGAATATATATATGCATGATGTTGTGAATATGAATATATGTATATATGAGTATAGAAACTGTGTGCATGTCTGGGTATATCAGTGATCATCTCTGTTTAAGTTTCACAGTTTAAAATTTAGATTTAAATTCCAATTCTTCTCATCTAATCTCTGTTAGGCTTAGGGATTCAAACAAATTATGTTTGTTTAAACATAAGCTAAGGTTTAAAATTATTTTTAAGTATAATAAGTTTGAATATAATCTGGAAAATCAAAGAATACAGTGGAGTATCTAAAACATGTTAAATTCAAACATTTTGATTCTTGAATTCACTCATATAATCTGAATAGTCTTTGAAAACTAGGATTTTTAAAAGGAAAATCACGATTTTTAGTTTCGTTTCGAGTGAGAAATTCGTGGTTGAACTGTGATGGGTTTTCTGTCAAATTCTGGTGATCGGGGGATGATTGGGCCTCGAGATCGTGGGTGAAGTTAGCTTGGATGTTGGCGATTCCAGGAAAAAATACTCGCAAAAATTTTCATCAATCATGATGGTCAAGCGGAATGATTTTAGGGTTTTGTGAGATGGTTGAGTCGCCGATGTGTTTGAGTTCGCTGTGATGTCAGGGGTTGATTGGACTTCACCGCAAGTGGAGGAATCAAAGCTGGAGACCGAGGTGAAGCTTGGATGATGAAGGCGTGGATGATCGTGGACGAGATCATCGGCGATTGGTGGATTTCCGATCACGTTTGGTTCCAGTTTTTCTATCAATTAGCTCGATTTCGATTTCTTGATAATTTCGACGATCTGGTTTATTGAGATCGTTGGCGAAGTCATCAGTGACATGTCGAAAGCGTTGGTGATGGTCGGAGATGACCAGATTGATCGTGCACGTGTACACGTTTGGGTTTGGCAGCGTTGTTTGTTTTTGGGGAAGAAAGGTGATTATCGGGGGATACTCGAAGATTCTGGTGTTTGTCTCGAAGTTGAGTGGATATCCTGAGTTACTCGGTTATATGCTCGAGTAAACTTTGGGTTTACCTCGGATTAAAAATCATAGGTTATCAAGTTTAAGTTTAACCAAGTTAAGACTAAATTTAATTATCTTTAAAACTATTTTGAGTAATAAGAGATTTATTAAATGTTAATTTAAGTTAAGAATTTATTTTAAGTTTTAATTAAAGATGGGTTAAGCAAGGTTAAGTGATTAATTAATTAAGAAATTAAGTTGTAATTAGTGATTAATTAATTAAGTTGTGATTAAGCATTAATTAAGTAATCAGAGATTAATAAATGGGTAATTAAGAATTGATTAATTAATAAAGTTTTATTAATTAATAATTAAGGAATAATGAATTAAGTAATTAAGATTGATAAATTAATGATTAGAGATGAATTAATTAAATAATTAAGATTGTTAATTAAATAATTAGAAGTTAATTAATTAAGTAATTAGAGATTAATTAGCTGGTAAATAAAAAGTACTTAATTTGTAATTAAGTTTATTAATTAATAATTAGGTTTTATTAATTAAAAATTAAGAAATAATTAATCTATAAAGATTAATTAAGGATTAATTAACTAATAATTAAGGATTAATTAATTTGTTATTAAGATTTATTAATTGATAATTAAGGTTTATTAATTAATAATTAAAGAATAATTAATCTGTAATTAAGGTTAATTTATTTGGTATAAGGAAATTAAGGGATGGATTACTAAATTGTAATTAATAAATGAATGTGATTAATTTAGGAATCTTAATTAATTAATTAATATTAATTGTAATTAATAAATACAAGTTACTCAATTGTATTCACTTGAATAACTTGGGTTAAGATGACATTGGATTCGAAGAGACCGGAGTCGGGTATTAGTTAATATCCGAAACCACTTCGAATCTTTATAAATTTGATGTGGAATCAATAGGTTGAAACAGAATGATTTAAGTGAATTGAACCATTTAATCTAAGTTCTGGTACTTAGAAATTGATGTGTGTTGTAAGTGATGTCTATAACGACTTGTGAAGTTGTAAATTGATATAAGTTACCCGGGTTTTAAATAGATGTATGCATTAGTATTTCATGTTAGGTGAGTTTACTCACGCTGGTTTCCAGCCTGACCCGGGTGTTACTTTGATGTAATGCTCGGGTCAGACCGAGTATTACAGATTTTCAGGTAAAGACGTTCTGGAGCTCAGGAATCGAGCTGGATGGCAGGAACGTATGGAGTGTTTCTACTGTGTTATATTATTGTATATCTGAGACTTGATAATTGTGTATATCCAGTGTTTGTATAAATGTGTAACTCTGATGTATTAAAATGTAATCGACAGATATAATATTGTTTTGTAAACTGTTATTATTTATTATTATATTTTATCCGCTGCGAATGTGAGATGTTGATGTTTCTGATCTTCTTCTTCTTCTATCTCTTTCTTCTTTTTCATAACTATCTGGAATTTTCGGGTTCGAAAACTCCGGGTCGTTACAGTTGGTATCAGAGCTGAAGGTTAAGCGAGAACCTTGGCTCTGTTGGGGATTACTCGTTAAGGATAGGGTCAATGGTACCCTAGAACGAGTTGAGTGTATATATATATGAGAGCGTAATTGTTATTTTCTTATATAAGGATTTTAAATGATTTTATATAAGAATATATTTTGATATATAAAATGATATTTCTTTCTAGTAAATATTAAGGTAATTGGTTGTTAAAATATTGGAATTAAATTAAGTGGTAATAGAAATAAAGCCAAATTAAAATTGAATGAAGATAAGTTTGAAATGAATTCAAACTAAAATTAAAATCATGAATTTGTAGAAATGTTATCAAGAATAAAGGTAATAATGAATTGGTTTCCAGATATGGTAATCTTGGTTATTATCATCAATGGTAATTGTGTTTAATAATGAATGTTGTTAATGATTTAGCAAAATGAAATGTTTAGGGAAGTAAACATTTAAGTGAGTATAACTTATAAATTGGAATTGAAGAGAATTTAAAATTGTGAAATTTTAAATCTAAATCCAGAAAACTTGAAATTGTTTTAAAAAAGTTGTTTTGAATTAAAACCAAAGGTGGTTTAAAAATTTAAAGTATAACTTGGTGTGTAAAGAAAATGTATATATGAGGAATATATATAATACCAATGATGATTTGAAATAAACACTTAGTGTTGAGTTTTAAATTGGAATGTGATGTAAAACCCAAAGTAAAGTAAGTTTTTAAACTTAAAAGGGAAAGACTATTAATCTAAAGTTTAAAATTTGAATGGGAATTCAAATTGTGAAAAGTTGACCGGATTAAGTAAATTTAACTTGAAGGAAGTTAAATAAGTTGAATAAATAACTTGAATTGGAAATTTCAAGATGAAATTTAAATTTAACTTGGGTAGTTAAATGGTTAATTTAAATGGGAGTTATGAGTGATCTCAAAATGGGTTTGAGATCTGGAAATTGAAAATGGATAATAAATTAGAATCTGAAGATTAAATTGTTTTTGAATTCTTATTTGAACTTTGTAATAAGTTAAGTAAAGATAATTTTAAAATGGAATTTTGAAATTTGAATTCAGAATTAAAAGGTTTAAAGATTTAATTTGTTAAAATAAAAAAAATAAAGGTTGAATTAATTTAAAAGTGAAGGAATTGTGATTTAAGGAATTAAATCAATATTTAAAAATTTTAACTCGAATTTATATAATTCAAGATAGTTTAAAATTGAGATTTAAATTGAATTAGTTCAAACTGAATTTGATTTGAATAAATGGGAATTGTGATTTAAGATAAATAAGTTTAAAATTCAAATGAAAAATTTGAATTGAATTAATTTAAAATAAAAATTGAAGATTGAATGAGTTCAAAAATTCAAATGGGAATTGGGATTAATTCATATAGAAATTGAAATGATTTGAAATTTAAGTGGATTCAATTTGAAATTAGTTTGAATAATTTGAAATTGTAATTAAAATGAATATGTTTAAAATCAAATGGAATTTGATTTGAAATTTGGAAAGGAATTAAGATTAATTCAACTTGAATTGGGATTGAATACAATTCAATGGAAATTGAAGTATTGAGTCAATTTAAATGGAAGTGGAAATTTAAATTGAATTAATGGGAAATTAATTGGAAATGGAGATTGGGAAATTAAACAGTTTGGCTCTGGATTATTTTCAAATTGTTTTAATACAAATATATGTTTCCAAACTATTTACTATACAATCTTTCTTCTTAAAAACCCCAAACTATCTTATACTTATTTTACAATTATTTTGAAACTATTTAATTATTTCGAAATTATTTAACTATTTTGAAACTATCTTATAAACTAATTACTATTTTTCAGTTACTTATATCTAATCGCTATTTTAAAAACTATTTTGCAATTATCTAACTATTTTATACCTACTTAACTATTTTACAGCTATTTTACAAACTAATAACTATTTTTCAACTACTTATCTACTTTAAACTTTTCCAAGCTATTTTTAAATTTAAATAAGTCAGAGTTCAAACTGTTTGTAATTGAAGTAATAACTCAATTGGAAATGGAAACAATTGAGAATAAGTGAATGGAATTGAAGGAAATGTGAATAGAAAAGAGAATTGATTTGGCTAATAACCAACAAAGATAAATACGTAGGATATACGTATATTATTCTATTCGCATAGTGATTTGATCCAGATTCGAACACAGAATTTCGAGATAGTATTATCGATCCGAGTTGGGATTTTTCGCTCGATTTTCGACGGCGAACCTGGATATGGGTTTTTGATTGGTTCTGGATATTCTCTATCATAGCTACGACTATGCAAGGAGAATGACGGTTTCTGATCAAGAAATCAGATCTGAGTCCGCACTAGGAAGTCGGGTGGACGATACTAGTTCGGAAGTGAAATTGTGTGATCGATTGAGCGATCAGATTGATATTGCGTACGGATGATATGTGTACATCGTACGAGTTTGAATGAAATTGATATTGAAGTTTGTGGATAAGGATTATAAAATGATCTTTGAAATGAAAAGTATATTTGTGAAATATAATGGAATTGGATATTTCTTTGGTTGAAATTTACTTTATGGGGGTAAGTAAATGATAAATAACTTTATAAAGAAATCAAACTTCAATATTTGATTAAAAATAAATAAAGTTATATTTTGTAATATGATAAACTTCCCTTATTGAATCTAGCCAGAATAAAAAGGGTTTTGAAATATTTGAAGTACAAATGAGGTTTTATACAAGTTTGAAGTGATCCAAAGATTTTTAAAGTTATATATATCTATATATATATATATATAAAGGATCTTATGAGAATGATTTTGAAAAAGGCTTTGGGAACCTATGTAATTTTGGAAAGGCTTTTGATTTTTGAGAAAAATCAGTTTTGGATTTTGGAAAGCCAAGTTTGGAACTATCGATTTTGGATATCGATTTTGTGTAAAGGAGATTTTGATATAAATCATAAAGGGTATGATTTGAAGGTACTATAAGTATATAGTATAAAGTGGTTTGAGAATAGCTCTGGGGAAAAAGGCGCTCCCTTGAAATGAACTTCTCAGGAGTGCCACTGGGTGGTACTGCCTTGAGCCCCAAGGGGGGTTTCTAAAGTTGATCCTGTGAGGAGTCCGGATAAAACTAGTTCCTAAGGATTATTTGTGTAGCGAAAGTCGAGGGGCTGGTGCCCACAGAGGCATTTGAGTTATGCCGTGACAACAATTTAACTCAATGTCACTGCGATCTACTGCATACCATAGCGGAAGTCATGTGTGCCGCTGAGAGCCAACTGTCTACGTTTGATTTTATATCAGTAGACTGTGACACTATGGTAACATAGCGAAAGTCGTTTGTGCCGCTGAGAGCCAACAGTCTGCGTTTGATTTTATATCGGTAGACTGCGACCTATGTGGGAGAAGTTTCATTTTGACAGCGAAATCGTGTGCGCCGCTGAGAGCCAACAGTTACATGGACTTTTGCTGCGACGGCAACGTAACCCTGGATGTAACTGCGATCTGTTGTGGGTTCCATGGTGTAATCAGTTACATGGACTTTTGCTGCGATGGCAACGTAACCCGTGATGTAACTGTGACCTTGGATGGGGGTGATGATTTCTAGAGCATTCTCACCAAAGATATTTCCTCTATTTTCAAAAATGTTTTCTATATTTTCAATAAATTATTTCTAAATATTTTCACTAGGTGTTGAAAATGAGTCTGCTAAGTACTTATAGATTTTCAGTCCAACGTCTGATCAACGTATAACCGAATTTCTATGAGAACAAAGATGGACTTGTTGAGACATTGAGTTATAAAAGTATTTTTATAAAAAAAAACTATTTTTGTAATATTATATAGATTTTAAAGTATTTTAAAATTTTTATAAAGGGAGTTTATAGTTTAAAATGTTCAACAAGAAATTTATCTGATAATAAGTAAATAATAAATTTCGGCTTCGTTCCTTTTCGAGGACGAAAAGATTTAAAGGGGGAAGGAATGTGATATCCCGGATTTTCGGGCATCAGATAATTGGATAATTATCTGATTTAACTTTTAAAAAAATACTGATTTATAAATTGAACAAATTTAGATGTGATAATCTCCAGTAAATTATTTAAAATTTGGCAAAAATTGTTAATTTCAAACCAATAATAATAATGTGTTGTGTGTGTATATATATATATATTAAATAGAATTATTATTACAAATTTGAAAATAGACATATGCAAACTTTATAATATTGGGAATTTTAAGTGTGTACTTATACATATATACAAGTGTATATATATTTATATTATGATTAGGAAGCTATTGTTTTGAGTTCAACATGATGATTTTCAAAAGCTATTTAAGAAAACATGATTCATAAGTTAATAAAATGAAAGAGGTTAAGTATAAAAATTTAATAAAATTTAAGTAAGGGTTTAAAACAAGTTATAAAAATATTAATTTAAACAAGGACTTAAACACAATTTAAATAACAAATGACATTTGGAAAACTATGAATATGAGAAATAAACACATGTAAGCTATGATAACAAGTGGCATCTCACAAAATTCTTTTAATTTGGAAATCGTATAAAAATGTATAAGAGAAAATAACCAGGCTTCTCTTCTCATTTCTTTTCTTTCATATATTCCAAACCAAACCTGAAAACAAACCAGAGAATAAAATCAAAATTTAACAACTCTTTCAAACTTTCAAAACTGAAGCAACATAGGATTCAAGATTCAATTCAACTTAAAGAAGATCTGATTAAATTCAAGAATCAAGTTCCAGATTTTCATAGTTTAAATCAAATTTCCAGATTTTTCCAAAACCATTCTCTGTTCAACATTTTAAAGGTGAGTAAACCCAACTTGTTTTGTCTTAAATCTGGTTGCTTAAATAAATCATCAATGTTGATATATATATTGTTTGCATGATGATGAATTAGATGTCTGAATAATTGAAATGTGCATGATATATATCTATGTTAGCTCTGTTCATCTTTTAAAAACTGTGAGTAAATTAAGTTTAAACAGTTTTAATTAGATTTATGTGATAGATGTTTAAAGTAAAATTGTGATGCATGTTGAATATATATATGTATGATGTTGTGAATATGAATATATGTATATATGAGTATAGAAACTGTGTGCATGTCTGGGTATATCAGTGATCATCTCTGTTTAAGTTTCACAGTTTAAAATTTAGATTTAAATTCCAATTCTTCTCATCTAATCTCTGTTAGGCTTAGGGATTCAAACAAATTATGTTTGTTTAAACATAAGCTAAGGTTTAAAATTATTTTTAAGTATAATAAGTTTGAATATAATCTGGAAAATCAAAGAATACAGTGGAGTATCTAAAACATGTTAAATTCAAACATTTTGATTCTTGAATTCACTCATATAATCTGAATAGTCTTTGAAAACTAGGATTTTTAAAAGGAAAATCACGATTTTTAGTTTCGTTTCGAGTGAGAAATTCGTGGTTGAACTGTGATGGGTTTTCTGTCAAATTCTGGTGATCGGGGGATGATTGGGCCTCGAGATCGTGGGTGAAGTTAGCTTGGATGTTGGCGATTCCAGGAAAAAATACTCGCAAAAATTTTCATCAATCATGATGGTCAAGCGGAATGATTTTAGGGTTTTGTGAGATCGCCGATGTGTTTGAGTTCGCTGTGATGTCAGGGGTTGATTGGACTTCACCGCAAGTGGAGGAATCAAAGTTGGAGACCGAGGTGAAGCTTGGATGATGAAGGCGTGGATGATCGTGGACGAGATCATCGGCGATTGGTGGATTTCCGATCACGTTTGGTTCCAGTTTTTCTATCAATTAGCTCGATTTCGATTTCTTGATAATTTCGACGATCTGGTTTATTGAGATCGTTGGCGAAGTCATCAGTGACATGTCGAAAGCGTTGGTGATGGTCGGAGATGACCAGATTGATCGTGCACGTGTACACGTTTGGGTTTGGCAGCGTTGTTTGTTTTTGGGGAAGAAAGGTGATTATCGGGGCATACTCGAAGATTCTGGTGTTTGTCTCGAAGTTGAGTGGATATCCTGAGTTACTCGGTTATATGCTCGAGTAAACTTTGGGTTTACCTCGGATTAAAAATCATAGGTTATCAAGTTTAAGTTTAACCAAGTTAAGACTAAATTTAATTATCTTTAAAACTATTTTGAGTAATAAGAGATTTATTAAATGTTAATTTAAGTTAAGAATTTATTTTAAGTTTTAATTAAAGATGGGTTAAGCAAGGTTAAGTGATTAATTAATTAAGAAATTAAGTTGTAATTAGTGATTAATTAATTAAGTTGTGATTAAGCATTAATTAAGTAATCAGAGATTAATAAATGGGTAATTAAGAATTGATTAATTAATAAAGTTTTATTAATTAATAATTAAGGAATAATGAATTAAGTAATTAAGATTGATAAATTAATGATTAGAGATGAATTAATTAAATAATTAAGATTGTTAATTAAATAATTAGAAGTTAATTAATTAAGTAATTAGAGATTAATTAGCTGGTAAATAAAAAGTACTTAATTTGTAATTAAGTTTATTAATTAATAATTAGGTTTTATTAATTAAAAATTAAGAAATAATTAATCTATAAAGATTAATTAAGGATTAATTAACTAATAATTAAGGATTAATTAATTTGTTATTAAGATTTATTAATTGATAATTAAGGTTTATTAATTAATAATTAAAGAATAATTAATCTGTAATTAAGGTTAATTTATTTGGTATAAGGAAATTAAGGGATGGATTACTAAATTGTAATTAATAAATGAATGTGATTAATTTAGGAATCTTAATTAATTAATTAATATTAATTGTAATTAATAAATACAAGTTACTCAATTGTATTCACTTGAATAACTTGGGTTAAGATGACATTGGAGTCGAAGAGACCGGAGTCGGGTATTAGTTAATATCCGAAACCACTTCGAATCTTTATAAATTTGATGTGGAATCAATAGGTTGAAACAGAATGATTTAAGTGAATTGAACCATTTAATCTAAGTTCTGGTACTTAGAAATTGATGTGTGTTGTAAGTGATGTCTATAACGACTTGTGAAGTTGTAAATTGATATAAGTTACCCGGGTTTTAAATAGATGTATGCATTAGTATTTCATGTTAGGTGAGTTTACTCACGCTGGTTTCCAGCCTGACCCGGGTGTTACTTTGATGTAATGCTCGGGTCAGACCGAGTATTACAGATTTTCAGGTAAAGACGTTCTGGAGCTCAGGAATCGAGCTGGATGGCAGGAACGTATGGAGTGTTTCTACTGTGTTATATTATTGTATATCTGAGACTTGATAATTGTGTATATCCAGTGTTTGTATAAATGTGTAACTCTGATGTATTAAAATGTAATCGACAGATATAATATTGTTTTGTAAACTGTTATTATTTATTATTATATTTTATCCGCTGCGAATGTGAGATGTTGATGTTTCTGATCTTCTTCTTCTTCTATCTCTTTCTTCTTTTTCATAACTATCTGGAATTTTCGGGTTCGAAAACTCCGGGTCGTTACATCATAGCTCCACGGATGATGGATAACTCCTTATCGGTTGTATCAATACAACTCCTAATACATGGTTCCTAGTCCTAATCTCACACTACGCCATAAATGGCCTTCTACAACACAAAAAAATGTTGGGTCAGGCCCAAAAAATGTTGCCATAGGTCTATGGCAATACTTTTTGGGTGATGCAATTTTTGCCGTTGCCTTAGACCTCAAAGGCAACATTTTGACTATCTAAGGCAACATAAGTAATATTGTTGCAATAGAACCCTATTTGGGTCTATAGCAACATCCATAGGTGTTTGTAGCAACATTCCAAAATGTTGCTATAGATATTAACTTTCTAAATTTGTGGAGCCCACAATGTAGAGTATATTTGATTTTTTAATAGAAATAAATATTTATTTAATAAAATGCTATTGCACAGAATTTGATATTCAAACAGTAATTTATTTAAATAAATATTTTATTTCAACATTTGAAATAGTACAAATTCCCGACTCCACTATTTTACAATTCAATGATATATAACATTGATATTCACATATACAGATATTCCTCGCTACATCACTCGGTTCACTCATTACATATGCAGTTTCAATTTATACAGACACCGACACTGACGAATATAGACATGCACTAACCCGTTCAGCAATGCTGTGAGGATCAGTTGCCTGGCCACGTCGTGCACGGACACGTGGTTTTGCAGAACCATTAGAAGCAATAGTATTATTAGCTTGAGCTGAATCATCCACTTGATGCTGTAGAATATTTCCTTCAATAGATCGTGGCAACTTCAACGTGAAAAAAAAACATCGATAGGATGAGGAAAATTTGTCACAATCAAATGTGGACTAGGATATGACAGCCTAAAACCACAGCCATGTCACAAAGAAAACAAAATTTGATGGTTACGAGCTACAAACTTGTTGGTAAGCATGAAATACAGGCGAATTATTCAAAGCAGATTCTGGCCCCATGGAAAAAGATGGTATTTGAAAGTGTTTCATCCCATTTTGCTCCTATAACTTTACGTTAGGTTGATAAGCACAGAATTTCACCCAAAAATAAAATAATAACAATAATAATAAAAGACCAAATGATAGAGAAGCATGACAAACCTGATTATGAAGATGCAAAGTACCATTCGACAATTTCATATGTTTGCCACCATTGAAATTTGATGAATTTTTGGACTGAAGCCCATTGCAATCCTACAGAGAAGACATATAGGAGTCCGATTAGTAATACAGATACGCAGGTTATATGCCTCTTTGGTCAACATACTCAGTTTATTTATTTCATATATTTTGCTGGGACCTCAATATCCAATTACCAAACTCAAACATTCTATTATAGTAATTTATCATTGAAGTTGCTTCTACTGAATAAAAAATTTACATTTATTCTTTTTTGCATATTAAGCAAAATTGAAATTATAACACACACAGACATACAAACAAATATTGAATCAATAGTAGCCAGCATATATTGAATCAATATTTGGAACAGACAAACTACTAAACTATAAGCATATATTGCATTCCATCAGCCCACATGTATAGGAACTAGAAGCTTTAAATTTTAACAATCTAGCATTTCTTCTGATATTAACTACTGAATAACTCCTACATTTTCTTTTACCAGTTTGGAAACATGAGTAGAATCACAAGCATAAATATGAGGAGGTGTAGATCTTCTTAAAGATGCAAGACAGAAGTACAAAATAAATTTTAAAGAGTTAATATAAAAATAAATGACCTTGTTTGGATCAACAAAAGAATAAGCCATGATGTCTGACCCTGCACACCTTGACAGTATCACAACACAGTGAATAATATGCTTTAGCAATTCCTTCACATCCATGAAAATAATAATTTGCTTATTGTCTAAATTTGTGTCCTTCTCTATTCTATCAATAATAATGCCTACTTCCATTTTCCTATAGCCGTATCATTTCAACTGTGCATTTTATATTCAAATTCAACTCACTACAGGCCTTCAAGAAAACTGGAACATTAACCGAGTTCAAACCAAGAGCTGAAACGCTAACCTTCTTACCATTTAATGCAACTTTTGCACAATTAGCCTCAAAACTCAAACAAACAGGCCTGCAAATATCCCTTCCAATGAGCGCATTAACAAACTGACCATTATTACTATTCACGCCACAAGCCCAAAGCTTTATGCAATTCCTGATAACTCTATGCATGTTTAAAGATAAAACTTGCACATTCTCCTTATCATTTACATAAAAGAGACACACCTGATCACCATTACCTAAACAAAACATACCCTTACCATTTAAACAAACAACTGAAACTGATCCATTGTGCTCCAATAAATCATTCAATCCCTCATGTCTACAATATGAGACAATATCCAAAACCATTCCACTATCATTCGAGATATCAGAAACTGATGACACTACAATATCATCACTCTAATTTTGAACTGTATCCAAACCAATTCGACTACTTCCACCTGCTTGCCAATAACCAGAACTTCACCGAAACCAATTCGACTACCCCCTGCCACTCTGACATCATGCCCCAACCACGAAATTGCGACCAAATCAGCAACTCCCTGAACCATCGCAATCCCACAACCTTACCTCGAATCACCAGAATCGCCAAAAACCTGAACAAAATCGCAAATCCACTGCCACCCAATCGATTGAAACGCCCAACTAAAGAATTTGGGTTTATGATATTGGATTGTGAAATCGAACGCCTAAACAACCAAATCTCAATATAACTAATAGTGTACTGTTGACGTGGGAAGAAAACCCGGAAGTAGTGAGGAAAACTGACGCGAGGCGAAAGAAAATAACAGAAATTGATATGGCCGACAGGGGATAAAAGCAAAGCCAGTTATTCTCCAGATCGAAGAAACAAGGAGGAGCGGCGTCATTTTTTTTAAAGTCGGTGGAATAAAAATTAGGGATTAGAAAATTGGGGGTGAGAAACGAAAGCGGGTGAGTGAAAAGTAAAGCGGGAAATGGAAATTGGTAAGGTGTGGATCGATGGTGTGAATCGACGGTTGAGATTTTGTTTTAAATGGTGGTGTGGATCGCTGAGGTGGAATTTTTTTTTTAATTTTTTTAATTAGAATATATCTATGGCAACACTATATAAAAATGTTGCATCGTGTTACACTTGTTTAGCTAGAGCAACACATTTTTATGGCTAAGGTAACACCAAAAATACAACATTGCAGTAGGACCAAAATTTTATAGCTGTCGCAACATTTTAGCTAGTAACACCTTGCAAAATTGTTGCAGAAGGTCATCTATGGTGTAGTGTCATTTCGGCCTTGAGTTTGCTCAACAAACCAAAAGAGATTATTCATTCGTACCTACCATATCACGACGGCCTAATTATAGTGTATGTACCTTCAGTTTGCTCAAAAAAATATAGTTATCTTACCTCATCTATTCAATATATCAATACTACTACACAAAACATCCCTAGATTGAGTTTTCTCAACAATTATGGAGTATGCAAGTTATTTATTAATATATATATATATATATATATATGGTAGAGGACAACATAATATTTAAGATTCATAATCTTTAATATATTATATTGAGTGATATTGACTTATGAAATAATGCATTACTTATGAAATACCCTTGTGATTCAACTATCAAACACATCACGGTATACATACAATACGTATGTATTTATTCCTTAAGTCCATTAGGGTTTCTTTAATATTCCACCTTTAATTATACATTCACATTATATAAGTTTTATTATTATATAAATTTTATATTTCATATTATTTATATAATAGCCTTATATATAATATTATATTAACTAAATCTTATTTAATTAATTTTAATTAATTAACATTTTAATTAATATTATATTATCTTAATATAACATTTACACTAAATATTTATTACATACTATAACCTTTATAGTACAACACATATATCTACTATATGTTTTTATTATTTAATTAATTAACTTTTTAATTAATTTATTTAATTAAACAATTTTAATTAAGTTTTATCAAAATCAAAATTCATCTTACATACATACATGTATACTTGCGCTATCTTAAACACTTTTAAAATAACATAACATATATCAACATATATAATGCATGCATATAAGTATTAATTAATTAACTCATTTAGTTAACTTATTTTATTAAGCTTATTAATATTTTAAATTTTGAAATTCATATTTAAATAGTTTCAATCATTTTGAAATTTTCATTACATTTTCAAATATTTTGAAAATTTATGTTATATTATAACCTTTTATAATAAACATGTTTTTATTTTAAATTTAACTTTTAATTTAAAATCATCTTGTCTTAATTTTCAAAACTAGTTTGAAAATTATCCAAGGCCCAATTCAAATTGCGCCTTTTCTATTAGGGGCACCTTTGGACTCACTTCACCCTTTAGGTCAGGCTGGTAACTAGGTAGGGCAGGGTACTTGATTACCCAATTTCAATCCTAAAAATTACCTTTCTAGACACTGTACTAAGAGGGCAAGATTAATTATTAGCCCTAACATGACTAATTTAGACCGCATAGGCTATCGGGCTCCGATACCATTGAAGGATCTGGGCCAGTCCACAGTAGAAGAAATTGATGAATTTCAAAAAAATTACCATTTTGGATCTTTAATGGGCCTATGAAGTTTAAATTCATTTAGAAATTTTCGAAATTTAGTTTAAATAAAATCATATATTTTATTTAAATTTACAAATTGTAGTTAGAGATTTATTTAATTTTGGCTTTACTTATGTAATATACATATATATGTATATATGTAACACATACATATATACATATATATGTGTGTGTGTGCATCTGCAACATAGCAATCCGTGTACGGTATAACATGCCCTTATATGAATGATGGGATTTACATCGCAACGGACACATTAAGTCATTTTGTATGTGTTGTAAGTTATCAAATATGTGCATGAACATATAGTTATAAATTTCAATGATTATTTGTGTATGTATAAAATATGTTTTATCACTAAATATTACAGAAAGTAATTATTTATTATGTAACTATATATTATACGATAAATAACAATAAAGATATATATATATAATAAAATAATTAACTTTTAATAACTTACTGTTAGAAAAATTATCAGATCTAAAGTTAAAATGATTTAATATTTAATTTATATATATATATATATATTATAATGAATTAAATAGTTTCGGCCATAATAAATTAATATAAAATAATTATATGACAAAAATTCAAGTTTTGTATTTTTATAACATCTAAAAACACATTATAGGGCTTAGGAATTTTTTTTATAAATTTTATCAATTAAAATAATATTTTTAATTAAATAATTGATAACAGACCGAGATTAAATTAATTTTAAAAAATATATAATTAAGTTGAAAAATATTTAAAATTTTTCTAAAGGAACCTGATATGATGAATTAATTTTAGAAAATATAAAATTAAATTTTAGAAACATATATTATTTTATATGAATTTATTGAATCAGATAATTAAATATTAATAATAATATATATAAATGAAAAAAATTATCTTTAGAACTTATAATTCATAATAACATAAAAAAAATTTGAAAATTTTAGGTCAATATTATACATTAAATATGAAAACATATGTTTTAATTCAAATTGCATGTGAATATTAAATCATAAATTAATACATATGTATAAACAATATAATTTTAACCTAAAATTTATTTTAATATTGATATCAGATTACAAACATAAATCATGAACTAGATCTTCAAATATTTTACACATATCCAATTTTCATTGTGACGATAAGAATACATACAAAAATCCCACCTAACTAACAAAATAACAATAACTTGATTATATACATAAGTTTACATGATTAACAAATCTAAAAACATAATAATATGATCAACATATGAATAAACATTACCCAGAACAGATTCCCTAAATTCCACGTTGAAATAATGAATTCTCTTTCTATAAAATTCTTTGATCCGTCGGAGTGCTAGTGTAGAATCAATGACCTTTCACTATCAAATAGCTTCTTGTTTTTACTAGAATTGGATTTGATATTTGGGGATTAATTTAGAGAAAAGTTGCAACCATGAAAGAAGAAGGAGATGCTGACTCAAAAGAATTAATTGGAATATGATTCGGGCTTTGAGATAAGTATTTGTAATGGTAGGATAAGAGAGGAAACTATATAAGTCTCTTACTGGATCTTAGCCACACATCTCCAATCCCTAACCCTACATTTTAGCCGCCTCTAACCCTAGCCAGACTAGCTGCATTTTTCTCTAATCATCATGGGTTGTGAGCACATTTAAATCAATTTAAATATATACAATTATATTTAATTATTTTATTATCGATATCTCATATTGATCAATATATTCATAACTATTATGAATATATGAAACAGTTTTATTTCTCAAATCATATTCAAATGTCATAAATATTAATTAATTTATAACAATTATAAACTAATTAAATCATTTAGTATAAAGAGAATTCATTATATTGGTTATGTTACTCTTGGATATCAGCAATTAACACCGAACTATTCGAATATTAATGTTCACACATCACTTAGTAGGTGGTGTGACATTATGGACAAATTTATCGCTTACTCGGCTTTGGTAAAATCCAATTTCACTTTATTAAGCAGTTACCTAGTTGTGACAATTATTTACTCCAATTCTCTTCGTCAAAACTATATCACTTTGGATTTATGGATTTTAGTCATGTTCAAAATTCCAATGTCGTCCACATTCAACTCTATAGTCCAAACACAAAGTCTTTGGTTCAATAATAATAGTTATTATTAACCAAAATGCTTTGACGAGAGACTTTGACTTTGAGTTGATTTGAGTTGGCCGTCATACTAACACCATATAACCGAAGAGATGAATCCTTCTTTGAATAATGCTTCACTTCTAATACTTCCATTTGACCCAACTATAGTCACTCGACGGACAACATGCCATGATTTGATTGTAATCAAAGCGGAGCTTTCATACTGAAGATTCATAGTATTTTTAATTTGAGAGAGCTACGTAAATCAATCACGTGGATATTTTCTATTTAACCTTAGTTATATTAATCAACAGAAAACTATCGAGGAAGCCATTCCATGGTTATCCAATAACTATCAGTGTGTAACCTCTAAGTGCCCCCAGCAGCCATGAGTAATACAGTGCCCAACATTGGAGAGCGTTACGTACTCTAGTCTCAATGGATACATCGATATCTAGTCTCGATGCACCCTGATTAGGAACATTTAAAATGGTATTTAATTTTATTGTGATACACTACCTACAGTTACAACACTTTATAACTACTATCACAAAACATACAATTTATGGATTTTCTATTAAATATACATTTAGTTAAATTAATTAATTAATATAACCACATTATATCAAGTATATAATAGAAAGAAAACACCTTCATTTCGAACAAGATTGATCAACGAGTTAGACATATGTTACAAATTACATAACTTCTCTTATGGCATACCTTTAACTTTATCAAAAAATTCAAATTTGTTGCCTCTACTTTTGGATGACTCTCTTGCTTGTTCTTGTAACTGAAAGAACCATATATATGGTGTTTTGATGATAACAACCATATAACAATGCTATTAATAGCATGTCAGAACGATGATGGAAAAGCTGGAAAATAAAATTGCCAAAAATATGCAAAGCTAATATTCGAACCCGAACGGACTAAGGGATGAGCACATGCGTTTGCCACTGAATCACACAAGCTTTTGGAAATTACAATGATTCAGTTAATTGAAAGCCTTGTTCAGTCGACTGAACCCAGTTGATTGAATATAAATAACTTGTCTATTGTTTTGGCTATGCTCTCGGGCCCGGATTTTACACTAAGCCAGTCGATTGAAGCTTTCTTTCAGTTGGCTAACCTAGTATAAACGGCTAGTTTTTTGAAGTGATATCTTCATGTCTCTTCGCTCTAGAAGTTGCATCTCTCTGCTCCTGCAGCCACTTCTCTTCATCAATGGAGATATTAGAAGGTTGCACCCCTACTTTGTCGTCCCTACAACATCTATATAAACCCCTAACCATCCCTAAATCAAAAAACAACTCCATGCTTTGAATTCTAGGCCTCAATCTCTCAATTCTTAAGTAATACTCTGAATTCCAAGAAATTAATGTGATTCGGAGATTTCGACTAGTGTTCTTTATCTCCACATCCCGCATTCAAGTCGAATAAACTCCTTAGCCTCTGCATCTCCACTCAATGTAGATTGGTCTGGTTATAGGAGTTATTGTACATCAAAGTGACATTTTGTATATCAAGATACGTTGTATCAAAAAGTAACATTTGTTACGCTGCTTGTAATTGTTGTTGAAGTCCTATTTGTTGTTCAGGCAGAGTTTGTAAAATTGTTCCTCCGGGTGAATTGAGGGCGTTAATTATGAAATACCAAAGGGGAGCTTCTGGATTGGACATAGGACGAGAGGTCTGAACCAGTATAAAATCGATTGTGTAATCTACGGTTATACTATTCTACTGCATTTACATTGTTTATGACTATTGACCATTTCGATTCTGTTCATAGCGACTAACAAGTGACATCAGAGCCTGGTGTTCTACCGATTGTAACAATATCTTAGAACAATGGCCAAAAATAGAAGATCCAGTCAGAGATCTAATGCGGTCGAGAAAAAGCAAGTTTCTAAAAGCAAGCAATTGGAAATAGAATCTCGAAACATGTGCGATATGACTACGCTTAGATCTATATCGGTACACAATGATTCTATTTATAATGATCTTTTACCATCACATGATAGTTTATTTAAAAGATTTAAACTATTACAAAAGGTCAATAATTTTTCTTTACGAAAATTAAAGGATTGTGAACTTAAATATGGTAAATTAAGGAAAGAAAATGATTTCTTAATGAAACAAACTAGAATTTTTGAAACTACTATTGAAGAAATTATTTCACAAAAATATTTTCTATTAAAAGAAAATGAGCGTTTAAATTATATATATATATATATATCTTCTAAAGGATATCAATGTTTTGCAACATGAAAATATGTTTTTGAAAACTTCTTTAAATGATTCTATTTTTTTTTTTTGGCAAAGCCAGCCTATTTTTATAGTGGCCAGTCCACTCTTTATTAATCAACCAACATACAACAGTTAAAAACACAAAGCAACGAAGCAGAGGAAATAAACCCCGCAACCAAAATTACAGCATGACAACATCATGACAAAATTTTAAAAATAAGCGCTGAAATAGAAGACGAACACCGCGCAAATCTTCTCAAATTCCTTTCTTCCCAAATCACTGCAATCGTAAGCTTAAGATATTGGAGAATGCGATTAGACTTCATAGATTTCCACTTGGTTAAATTAAAGATACGAACCCATTCGTGTTTGAAATTTCTGAGGGGAGGTCTCTCTTGAATATGCTGAAGAACTTCTTTCCAAATATGGTAGGAAAAAAGACAATTGAAAAACAAATGACCCACATTTTCAGCTGCACGATTGCACAGAATGCATTGAGAATGATCGATTAAATGCTTTTTAACGAGATTATCCTGAGTATGAATTGCATTCATCACGCATTTCCAAAGAAGAAAATTGTGCTTCTGTTTCGAGCCCGACTTCCAGATGCGATTATACCAAGGAAAGGGAGCTGAGTTTTGATTCTGAACTAAGGCATTGTAAACCAAGGAAATGCTGTGAAGTTTGCCTTTCCACCTGAGCCCGTCATGATCCATGTTCTTAAAGGAGGCAGAAATGGAAGACCAGAGGTTGTTCAGAGAAGTCGAACAAACATGAGGCAAGTGAAGAACCCCATTGATAAAAAACGAATTAGCATTAGCATTAAGGGGAATACCCGAATTATAAATGAGGTTATTATCAGTAAAGTGAGACAGAATCTTTCCTGGAGCACTCCATGGAGAATACCAGAAGGAATTCATAATGTTGCATTGAACCATTGGCAGGTAATGTCTTCTATTCGCCATAAGTCTTTTCCATAGAAAGCTAGCATCTTTATTAACCTCCATGGTCCAAAAATTGCCACCCTTAAGGTTGTACTGTCTATTCCAAACCTCCCATAATCCCATATTATTACTAAGCAGTCTGTTAACATGGTGGGAAGTAGTTGCTATGTTCCACAATTTAAGATTAATTATACCAAGACCACCCATTTTAGCAGGTAAAGTAATTTTCTTATATGCAATTGGGATGAGTTTAGTGGAGTAAATATTTCCATGCCAAATGAAATGATTGAAAGCATGATTTAACATGTTAATAATTTTATTAGGGATGATAAAAAGCTTAAAATAGTATACACACATAGCAGTGGCAATACTTTGAATGATGACCAGCCTACCTGCTTGGGATAATTTAGCACCATTATAATTTTTGAGTCTATTGGATATTTTTTCATATAATGGCAGGCATTGAGCATTTGAAATTCTGGACTTACACATAGGAGCACCAAGGTACATAGCATTTTGATCCATGGCATTAAGGCCAGAAATCTGAAGGATATTCTGGTAAATATTATCAGAAACCCCAGCAATATTAATATGAGGTTTACTTTTGTTTGTGTATAGACCTGTCATCTGATTGAAATTTTGAAGGGTAGACAAAACACTAGTGATTGATTTAACATTTTGTTTAGTAAATAGAAGGAGATCATCAGCAAACATAAGAGTTGAAATATGATGTTTTTGGCACTTAGGATGATAATCCATATTTTTATTATTGCATTCAACACTAATCAAGGAAGTAAGAACTTCCATAACTAAGATGAAAAGGGAAGAGGAGATAGGATCTCCTTGTCTAATTCCCTTATGGGTTTTGAAATAACCAAACGACTCACCATTGAGAGATAAAGAGACATAAACAGTAGATATGCAAGTATATATCCAAGCTAAGAAAGGTAGGGGAAAGTTCATTCTGGACATAATGGATATGATAGCCTCCCAACTAACAGAATCATAGGCTTTATGTATATCCAGTTGGAGGAAGCACCTAGGGGATATGTTTTTCCTATTGTAACCTTTTATAATTTCTTGAGAGAGTAAAATGTTATCAGTAATAGATCTCCCTGAAACGAAACCATTTTGATTAGGAGAAATTAAGTCAGAAAGACAATTTTTCATACGGGAAGAGATAATTTTAGCTATACATTTATAAATGACATTGTAACAAGCAATGGGCCTAAATTCAGAAACTGATTGGGGGAGATTAACTTTAGGAATAAGGGCAAGTTTAGTATGGTTTATACCATTCAACAAGGTATTGGATTTAAAAAAGTGTTGAATAGCTTTACAAAAATCATGTTTAACAATATGCCAGCATTTCTGGAAAAACATAGCAGAAAAATCATCAGGGCCAGGAGAACTATTTGATTTCATTTTTAGAATGGTATCATGTATTTCATCTGTGGTAATTAACTGGATTAGACTATTGGCCTGTTCATTAGAGATTGAATTAAGGGGCAAATCATTTAGCACATGAAGATTAGCAACAGAGTCAGAATGAGAAAAAAGAAATTTGTAATAATTAAGAAAGGAGTGCTTAATACCAGAATGAGTGTTAACATCAAACCCATGCCTATCTTTAATCATGTGAATAATGGAAGCAGACTTCTTAAGTTTCATAGAATTATGAAAGGTTTTTGAGTTTTTATCTCCTCCTATATCCCAGAGAATTTTATTTTTTTCACGGAGCATTTGCAACTCAGATTTGATAGCTAATTTCAATCTTTTGGTGATTTCCTTAACTTTGTTAGAAAACACTACATTACTGGGATCATTCTGCAATTGAATATGTATATCATTAAGTTCTGTGCTAAGTTTGGTAGAAAGAAGGTTACCCTTACCATACTTATTTAATGACCAAGCTTTAATAGAAGCTTTACAATCTTTAAGCTTCGATTGAAGAATAAACATAGGATTGCCATATTTGGGAGAGTTCCAAATATTAACAATCAATGGAAAAAGTTCTGGATCATCAAACCAACTATTAAAAAATTTAAATGTAGAAGGACCTCTAATATTCCTGTTTCCCCAATCCATAATTATAGGACTATGATCAGATAGAGATGGAGTTGGGAAAAAGGACAGAAGAGAAGGCCAAGCATTGAAAGCAGCAGCATTAAAATACGAACGATCCAATTTACAAAAGGTTCTATTACCTGATCTGCTACAGTTATTCCAAGTGTAAAAAACACCAGTCTTTGGAACTTCATAAAGCTGAGCTAGCAGAATGGCATTATTAAGAGGAGCAACATCAACCAAAGTCAGAGGTAAGCCACCCTTCTTATCCTCAGAGCATTGCATACAATTAAAGTCACCAAGGCAAATCCAAGGGATGGAAGTGAGAAAAGTTGGAAGAATGTCAAGAAAGTATTGTCTATTAGCCTTCTTATTATCTGCATACACAAAGGTAATGTTAAATTTAACTTTTGAAGGTAAGTGATCAATATTGCAGTGGATAAATTGTCTATGAGTAACAGAAGCATTAATAGAATAAGCTTGAGGATTCCACAAAATCAGCAAGCGACCAAAAGAGAGTAACACTTTTAATAATGAAAATATAGAATCATTTAAAGAATGTGAATTTTTAAAAGATAATATTATTATTTTGCAAAAAGAAATTTGTGACTCCAAAGCAAATTTTGACGAATTAAATGAGAAAGTTACAAATTTCAACAAAGGTAAAAATGATTTATCTTCCTTAGTTACAAATACCATAAGTCACAATGATAGTACTAATTTGGGCTGTAAACAAGATAAATATAGAAATAGTACTGGATATGCTTTAGTGTATCCACATTTTAGTACTAGTGCTAAAAACCGAGATAGTCCTAATACCCTTATAAAATGTGATTTTAAAATATGGGTTCCTGCTAATTCAAGCAAAAATTATAAACAACTATATATTAGCGACTATTTTGACTCTGTTATAGATAATGAAAGTTATATTTTCAAGGGATCAACTACATTTACTTGGGTGTGGTTTCCTAAGAAGTATATCCTGGATTTTACAAGAAAATTGAGTATCATTGTGCCTGCAATGGATCAGTATATTAGATGCTTGTTACTTTGATATATAGTCAATACTACATGATTAAAACTATATATTATCAGCTTATCTATGACATTCCCTATTTTTTAAAATTTCTCGTACTTTTTATTAGTTATGAAGAGGGAGAAATAATGAGCATATATATAGGGGGAGTATGTAGTTAAAACTTAAAGAGAAACAATATATTTAAGGGGAGTTTCTAAAATATATTATGCATATACTCGTATTCCTTTTTGTTGATGATAAAGGTAGAGAAGAACATGTTTTTACATATTTTATATTGGCATTTATATGAAGTTGAGGAAAATAAACTTATTACATAACATATATCTAGGGGAAGCTATTGTTTCATATTATAAAGTTGTGTGGCTATCATCATCAAAAAGGCGGAGAATGAAAGAACCGTATATATGGTGTTTTGATGATAACAACCATAGAATAATGCTACTAATATGTTTGTCGAGTTATTTCATGTTAGAACGATGATGGAAAAGCTGGAAAATTAAATGACCAAAAATATGCAAAGCTAAGGTTCGAACTTGAGTGGACCGAGAGATAAGCACATTCCTCTACTACTGAACTACACAAACTTTTGAAAATTACAATGATTCAATCGACTGAAAGCTTTGTTCAGTCGACTGAACCCAATTGAACGAATATGAACTACTTGTCTGCTATTTTTGGCTATGCTCTCGGGCTCGAATTTTACACTAAGCCAGTCTACTAAAGCCTTTTTTCAATCGACTAACCTAGTATATTTTTAAAGTAATATCTTCAAGTCTCTTCGCTCCAGAAGTTGCATCACTTCACTCTTGCAGTCACTCCTCTTCATCAATGGCGATATTGGAAGGTTGCACCCCTACTTTGTCATCCCTACAACATCTATATAAACCCTACCATCCCTGAATCAAAACACAACTCTGTGCTTTGAATTCTAGGCCTTAAATTCTCAATTGCTAAGTAATACTCCGAATTCCAAGAAATTTATGTGATTCGGAGATTTCGACTAGTGTGCTTCATCTCCACATCCCACATTCTAGTCGAATAGACTCCTTAGCCTCTACACCTCCACTCAATATAGTTTGGTCTGGTTATAGGAGTTATTGTACATCAAAGTGACATTCTGTATATCAATATACATTGTGTCGAAAAGTAATAGTTGTTACACTGCTTGTAATTATTGTTGAAGTCTTCTTCAGTTGTTTAGGCGGAGTTTATAAACCCATTCCTTCGGATGAAGTAAGGGTGTTGATGGTGAAATAACAAAGGGGGGCTTCGGGACTGGACGTAGATGATAGGTCCAAACCAGTATAATATCGACCGTGCGATCTACTATTATACTATTCCACTACATTTACGTTGTTTATTACTGTTGTCCATCTTCAATCTCATTCATAGCGACTAACGGTAACAACACGAATTATTAAGAAATAGTTAATTGAAATTAATAGTGGTAATTTATTAATAAAATTAGAAGTTAAGAAATTATCTAATAAATTGGTTTCGAAATTATTTAATAAAAGGATTTAAGTCATTAAATTATAATATTTAAATTTTAAATTAGTTAAAATGTGGAAAATATAATATTGATTTGGTGAAAAAATAATTTTAAATAGAAATTGTGTTTATTAAAATTGAATAGAAACTTAGTTTAAAAAATAAAATAAAATTTTACTTATTTTAGGCCCAAGCCTAAATACAATCTCAAGCCTAAAAATATTTCCAGATTTGTCGATCATATGTATATTATTTTCCTTATGCTCCTTTCATCCTATATTCCATCTTCCTCACCTAAAATAACCAAGCCTTCTTACTTTGAAAATTATAATCAAATCAAATAAATTATTTTAAATCTTCAAATTTGGATATGTGGTTTTTGTGATGATATGCATCTATGACGAGTTGCGCATCAGGTTGCATTGCCGAGATATCAATGTGCGTGCATTCGTTGGAAGAGAGAGGGATGACGCACGTGCAAGTGAGTGATAGTCACTCACACACCTATGATTTGGTCATATATATGTCTACTATTTGAGTTGTTTATGGTCAAATCTATCGTGTGCATCGAACTTACAATGCAATAATCGAAATTAGGGGAGAAATTTCTTGTAACAAGCGATCAACCTCGTCGACAATTGCTCAAATCGGTGAACCCTTTAGGGCCACTGGTCGACTCTTGGCGGTCGATCGGTGGAGGCGACCAGTCGACATTTCTTACTGTATTTTTCTGTTGTGTTCTGTTGGTATATGCGTGATTGTGTTCTGTGTGTGAATTTGTGTGTGCATCTTTGTATGGATGTGTGTATATGTGTGTGTGTGTATGTATGTATGTATGTATTAATACGTTTCTATGCATTAGTGCGAGTTTTGTGTGTTGGGCATGAGTGTGTATGTTTCTATGCGCATGTGTGTTGACATGTGTATGTGTGCATAAGCATTTGTGTGTGTAGCCCAATATATGTGCATATACTTCAACAATTTATAATCATAAGATATAATTATATTTTCATCTAGATATATTAAAATAAATATACTTAAACTATTATATATGTTCTAAGTATTAGACATGAAAATAACTTAAAATTTAATTAACCAATAAAGTGAATTTAATGTATTATTTAGATGTGGAAAAATTATAAAATGTTTCATAATTAATATCCTATAATTATCAAAGTGATTATGTGAAATTTTATGTATAATTCAAGTTTCAAAGTATTTAATTAAATATGAATATATAAATTGATTTGGATGTTCATGATTATTTAAAAATAGTAATTAGTATAAAAAGGTTATTCTTATGCATAATGCTAGCTTTATAAATTAATGTTGAGTTATCAAAAGACAGGACCGAGTCTTCCAATGTAATTAGTGTATATTAAATTACCATTTAATTGTATAAAAGATTAAGAAATTTGTTGTTTATCATAAATAATATATTATATTTGAGTTTAGTTAACTAATTATTTAATATTAGAGTATATCTAAATGTTACATTCCTAGATATTTATTTTTATATAAGATAAATGATATGAATGATTTTTATTAGATATTGATTTAGATGTTTTATAATTATATTTATTAAGATAATCCATTTTAAATTTTCCCTGTTCAGTTTTTCATGTACATCGATTTGGAGTATACGAAGTAATGTTTTATTTTGAATTTTGAAAATTTAAACTACCATGTTGTAAAGGATGTTAACTTGATTATGGAAAATGTTTTTGGATTGAATTGTTTATTCAAAAGATATATGTAATATTTGGAAAATATGTAATTTTTATTAATTTAGAGTTTTCAAAATTATAGTTTATGAAACCTTAATATATAATTACTTATGAATTATTAAGTTAAGGTTCACATGTATGTATATACACTCTTATGATTGATTTTTGAGTTATCTGATTTCTCGTCTTCTCGATATTGATTTTGATGTTATGAATGATTCACCATTGATATAGATTGATTGATGATTTGAGATGATATGGTGATCGCATATGATTTCATGAGATTTAATTCTATATGATGAGAAATCTGAATAAATAGAGTTATAATACTGTGTGGTATGTGACTTTGATAATATTTCTTTGGTTATTCTTTGGATCGTTATCTGGAATACAGGATAGTTTGAGTGTAGTTTATAAGCAATGAATAAACGTTTAAGTATCACGTGGTGGTATGGGACGCTGTTGTGATATTTGTTCAATTATTCATTGTAAGTAGATGACACTCACGTGATGGGTATAGAGTGCATAATGTGAGATGATACATAGAGATGTATAGCTCTATGCCTATATTTAGTGAGTATGGCTCTGTGCCTAACGATGCTCATGACTTCATGTCTATATGTATTGGTTCTATATGGCACTATTATGATGTACTCCTATTATGTTTGATGACTATATGGCTAGAATTCATCCCAGCGACTTGATCGTGGGGTCGTACCCCAAATCTCTGACACTATATTATAGATCTTTGTCCTACTCCTATGTGTGCATTTGCCTCTGTGTCACCTAGGCCAGCAGTCTGTTACCTATAAAGGCATGTATAGTGTCGTGACTTAAGATTCCTCACGTTGACGAGCACACCGATGGATATATGTCACGATGACTATGAGGTAACTGAAGACTGTAGAGACTTAGGTATTTGGAGCTTGCTTAGTGCTACCAGTCTCCCTTCTAGTACTAACAGAGTAGTAAATTGATATATATAATTGATACACCTCACTTTAGAATAGTATGGGTTTGCTAATCCATATAGTGTTGTATTTATGCCTCTACCAGGGACTTCGTGTCTGTCATATAGCTATTTCCTGTCACTATATACAGATAGATATTATACAAGGAGATGAGATTATACCTATGATTTATATCCAATGTATAATGGATTCTCAGTATATTGATAGGCAGCCTATCCTATCCTATTTTATGTGCATTGATGATGATATTCTATTTATTAAGATTGAGAGATATATATTGGGCACTACTTCATGCTAGCCTAAGTATACTTGATGATATCTCATTTATCGATATTTCTGGTTTTGGATGATGATTTGTAGGTATGTATGGTTCACCTATTTTTGTTGATTTAGTGATTTCTGGTTTGATGTGTTTCTATATGGGTGATGACATCTTTTAATATTAGTGCTGATTGTTTCATATGGATTTGAGATATTTGGGTGATGTGATGCCTTGACGATTATTTATAGTATTATATAAATACACATAACAATCCTAACTATCACTCCTTGTGCTTTGACTATATGATAACTTGTATGACCCCCATGCCAGGGACTAATGGAAATCCTGGTTCTCTGTTGTACTCCCATATCTCGCAGCCCAAAGTTGGATACATGTCTCGCGGCCTAAAGCTGGACACTAAACCTAAAGCAACAAGTTCGAGTATGCAGGTCCCTTCATTGACCCATATACGCCCCCACTTACAACACCCCTGCTTCGAGTACAACTGAAAACTCTCCGAGTCATTAATGATTTCTTAGCACATACACCTGAGCCCATCTTTGCTCCATTGAATACCGAGCCCTTCATGTTCAATCCAGTTTCCATTATTCATGAGGAACTCTTCCACATTCCCCGATCATATGGCCCACCCCTTTACGAGCCGCCATTTTCAGAACCTACTCCCAAAACAAGTCAACAACCGAAGACTATAGCTTTTCATTATGTTGTTTTACTATCATCCAACCTAAATGAATGAGCCAACACCTTCAGCACGATCTACATGGCCTCTACTTCGCCTCCCAAAAGTCTCATTCCATTTGGACTTAAACCTAGAAGTCAGTACCGACCTCCCAAATTGGCCCCAACCTCTCTACTTAGCCAATCTATGGCCAAGTTTTCTTCCACTCCTTCCTTGCTTCTATTACTACACACCCAGATGCTTTAACTCTGACTTCTCTATGCAATTCAAGTCGTCATAGAATAAGTCCTCTCTTCAAAGCACCCTACTTTATATTCTAGAAAAAAGTCATCATCACCTCCAACACTTAGCCAATCATCGATCCATCACCTAAGGCAACCTCTACTGGCAACATCCTTGCTCTCCCCAAAGTCGCCACCACCATGGACCAAACAACACATGTTGGTCTCAACCTCTCAACTCGGTGCCAACTTTGTAGATGATGAATTGGAACTTGTGCCTTGAACCATAAGCTCCCAAAGCCTCCCTTTCAAGTTTCGTCCTATCCCGACCAACTTTGCCTCTGATTTGCCTTATTCTCCTACCTAACTTTCTATGCAATCATAACGTTAGCAAATAACATCAAATCATATCATCCAACATAGAATAATAAGCAATCTCATCCAACCAAACATGCATCCATAAAAATAAGACAAACAAGTCAATTTCTAACATAGATTTACATATAACATGAATATATGAGCATGAGCAAGTGTGACTTCTAATCAATCTATATTATATACATAGTTTAACATGTAATTTAAGTTGTTAAGGTTTTATGGCCAAAAATTGAATTAATATTTGTTAAATCCTATAATTCTAACATATAAACATACATAATATAGTGAGAAGACATAAACCATTCACCAATTAACAAATTCAACCAATATGAATGTAGATCTGATCCGAAAAGCAATGAACTACACTTCAAATCAAGTAGATCGATGATCTGTATCTTCTAGTTGAAGATCTCTAATCTGCAATTTAGTTTGATTTTGAGAGCAATTTGATTGATTTTGGATGAAACTAGAATGGATCTAGTGCTAATTTGGGTTTAAACCTTATTTAGAATGAGAGGGAAAAGATTTAACTTGACTCTTCTGCCCTCTATTTATAGCGTTCTCTAATTAGGCTAAAGGACTCACTAATGGGCTTAATTAATTACACACTAATCCTAGCCAATAGCTTTAAGGACATAAAACAAGCATAATTTTCTAACCGTAAGTTTGTTTTTCTATATGACCATTCTACAGATTGAGAAACCATCATCCTGAAGCAATGGAACTGGTTTAAGACCCTAATTCAACTCCTATCAAAAGTTATAGCCCAAACAAGGTTTTCAAGGTCAAAATGGTGTCATATAGAAATTTGAAAAAGATGTGTAAAATGTTCCTAAGAGTCATATCTCAAAATTATAGAATCATACGACCTCATACGAATAAAATAAAAATATTTACGATCCTCCGATAATAAAATACAGGTTGTTACATTGTCCCCTCTTTAGCAATTTCGCCCCCAAAATTCCCAAACAAGCCAAAATACAAGCAACCACGATCATCTTGCATGCCTATCAATCATCTCAAATAAGCAACCATCAATCATCTCAAATAAGCAACCATGCAACCAATAGTATAGTTAATCTATCCTAGCATGCGAAATACAAACCTATCAAATATTGTATACAATGGTGAAAGTAAACACGACAAATGATGAATCTTACCATTCAAAGTGATTTGGATAAGAAGTCTACAAGCTCTCTTCCGTCTTTCACGTACAATCGTCCTCACTTCCACTCCACTGTACCTTAACTTGCTTCATCGTTTTTCTCCTAAGTTGTTTCATATAGTACCCAATAATACGAAGTGGCCTATGAGATATTAAAACTTCCGGTTCTACCTTAACATCTTCTAACTGATCTAATGTAATCATCTTGCCTGAGTCATGTGCAAACTTCCATAGATAAGATACATGAAGAGCGTTGTGCACTTCCACCATCTTCTGAGGTAAGTCGACCCTATATGCTAGCTTCCCGATTCTTTCGACTATTGGTAAAGGACTTTCGAATCTCGGTGTCAACTTCCCCTTTCTACCAAATCGAACTACATTATTTAGAGAAGAAACCTTTATAAATACCATAATTTTGACAGAAAAAACTAAATCTATTCTTCTCTTATCAGCATAGTTTTTTTGTCGATTCTGAACAGCTTTCATTCTTTGCCGAATGACCTCAATCTTCTCTGAAGTCTCTCTAATCATATCTGGCTCAAGTAGCAGTTTATCATCCGGTTCCCACCAACATGAAGGAGCATTACATGGTCGACTATATAATGCTTCATATAGTGCCATACCAATATTCGACTAATAACTATTATTGTATGTGAACTCCAACAAATGCAAATGATTATCCCAGGATCCTCCAAAATCCATAATGCATGCTCACAAAAGATTTTCCAATATACAATTTACTCTTTCAATCTGCCCGTCCGTTTACGGGTGATAAGTTGTGCTAAGATGTTAACGCCTCTTGTAAGCTCTTCCAAAACCCACTAGTGAACAAAGGTCTCGATCACTCACAATGCTCTTCGACACACTGTAAAATCATACTATCCACTTTACATAAAACTCTGCTAGCTTAGATGCCATTCTAGTTAACTCGACTAGTGTAAATCTCACACTCTTAGTCAATCGATTAATTATGACCCAAATGCCTTCTTACCTTGCTCGAGTCCTTGGTAGTCCGTCAATAAAATCCATCGATACATGTTCCCATTTCCACTCAGGAATCTCTAATGGTTGCAAGAATCCACTAGGTTTTTTTTGCTCTAGCTTTATCAACTAGCAGCTAATGCACTTGGAGAGGAATGCCCCAACATCCCTCTTCATGCTTTCCCATTAGTAAGTTTGCTTCATATCACTATACATCTTTTTACCACCAGGATGTATAGTCAATCTGGAATGATGACACTATCTTAGCACTTCATCTCTCATCGGGAACAAATAATCTTCCATCCTTCGAAACCAACCTTCTCGGTCGAGTTCGTATTTCTTCATGCCTTCAGAATCTACTTCTTATTCTACCTTTGTTATGATCTTATAGCCTAGCTTCTCACTTTTAACTAGTGCCGATCCTTTCAATTAGAGTAGGTTTAATCGAAAAACTTGTCAACATTTCAGGTTCTGGTTTGTAGTGAGACCTGAAATCAAATCCAGCAAAATACTCTATCTGCTTCCATTCCAGGAACATCGCTCCAATCCCCACATGTCTTTTACTCAATGCATATGTGAGTTCCTAGAGTACATGAAATACTGAAATCATACGAGGCCAAAAAATCCTACTACAGTTGCTGTCGAAGGTTAAGGTCCTTCTGAGAGAAAAGGTACTTCAAGGATTTGTGGTTAATAAATAGCTCAAACCTTTCTCCCAACAAATAGTGCCTCCACATCTTCAAAGCAAAAACAATTACTGCCAATTCCAAATCATGATTTGGGTAATTCCTTTCATGTGGCTTTAATTGTCGACTCGCATAAGCGACAACCCTTCCCTTTTATATTAACCCCACACTTAATCTAGTACCACAAGCATCGGTGTATACTGTCAACTCTTTATTTCCACTTGAAATGGTCAATACTAGTGCACTCGTCAACCCTTCTTTTAGACATACGAATGCATGCTCACACTTCACATCCCATACAAAGGTCTGATTCTTCTTCATCAAATTGGGCAACGGTGCTGCTACCTTCGAGAAGTTCTTTATCAAGCGTCTATAATATTCTGCCAATCCTAGAAACTTATCGCATCCGTAGCATTATTGGGCTAGTCCCAATTTTGGACCGTTGTTACCATCGCAAGATCCACTGCTATACTCTATCTCGAAACGGTATGACCTAAAAATCTCACTTCTTCCCTCTAGAAGTGACACTTAGAGAACTTCGCTCTCAACTTGTGTTTCTTAACATCTCTAGCACAATCCTCAAATGTGTCTTGTGCTCCTCTTCAGTTCTGGAATAGATCAGAATACCATCCACAAACACAAACTTATTCAACTGATCATTGAAAACCCAATTCATGAGATCCACAAAGTAAGCTGGAGCATTGGTTAGTCCTATTGTCATCACCAACCACTTATAAAAACCTGACGGTGTAAGAAACGCAGTAATAGGCACAATCTCCTTCGCTGCTCTCAACTGGTGAAATCCCGTCGCCAAATCCATTTAGGAGACCACTTTTGCACCGTGTAGCTGATCGAACAGGTCATCAATGTGTGAGAGTGGATACTTGATCTTCTTCATTACTTTATTCAACTCACGATAATCCATACACAACCTCAAAGAGCCATCTACCTTCGTTGTGAATACTACAGGTGCACCCCACTCAGATATGCTTCTTCGAATGAACTCTTTCCTCAATAGGTCATTCATTTGCACTTCCAATTCCTTCTGCTCTCTGGGTGCCATACACCTCAAAGGCATAACTGTCGATCTGGCTTCCTTCAGCAAGTCTACCCGAAACTCAATCTCCCTATGTGATGGAAGTGCAGTCACTTCCTCGAAAACATCTGGATACTTTCTAGCGATAGGCACAGATGATAATCTCTCTTGTGGAACATAAAGCGAATATAAAAAAGCCAACCATCACCTCACTTTTAGTAGGCAGCTAATCACTACCGTTCGCCCATCCACATTTCCAACTGTTACCAACAGCTTCTTGCAATCCACTATGGTCGCATACTTCCTAAGCTAGTCCACACCAAGATAATCCTGAATCCAATAGTTCAAAATAAAACAATCACAAACTAGAGAACATCCATGACTCAATAAAACTAGGCCACGACAAACCATGCAAAGACAATAGGGTTCATCACGATTAGGGGTCAGTCTACTATCTCAGGTTCCAATCCCAATCCATATGCTAGGTAATTATAGATGAATGGATAAGAAGCGTTGCCTTCGCCAAAGGAGCAATCGACGAAGTTGGGACTGCATCTAAAGCATACGTTGTCACCACCTACTTATCCTTTATCGGTTCTGGACAATTCATTTTCAAATGCCCAGGCTTTTCATAGTTGTAACATTTCCTCTTCTCACTCCTCTTGCAATCTTTAATCAAATGACCATTTTCATTGCATCTAAAGTAAGTTCCCATTTACTCTTTTTCTTACCACCCTTTCCTTGGGACTGCTTTCTCTTTCCATTCCACTTCTTCTTGCCTTCACTGCCTTGCTACAGCTTTGGCTCTTCTTTCCTGGCAGAAACAACAATAGCAATCTTAGCCTTAGAGTACAAGCTCTCATGGCGAAGCGCCTTCTCTACATGCTTCTCAAATGGCTCATCTATATGGTCCACTAGCTTTTCCCCCATGTAGTCATCCAAAGCAATGATGAATTTCTCATTTTTTCTTAATGGAGTGTCCATGAATGACATCCTATACAAAGACAAAGCATCAAATTCTGCATATATTCAGAAACTGTCATCTCTCCCTACTTGAGATCGGAAAATTATATGAACATAACTGACATCTAAGCAGCCGGAATAAACTTCTCCTTGAACCTTGCCTTGAAACGATTCTAGCCGAATCGATTCTTTGGAGTAGCAATAGTAACAGCACTCCACCAATTCATGGCTTGGCTCTGAAGCTGTCTCGAAGCTAATTTTCTCTTCATAGCATCTTCCACCTCCATATCACCAAAGATGCACTCACAAGTATCCAACCAATCTTACACTTTTATGGCTGACTTTGTCCCTTAGAATGAGTTCTCTCCAAGAGCAGAATAATCTTTGTTTAGCTTGGCGAAATCAGCCCTAGGCGCTTGCACGGGAGCACCTCCACCTATCTCCATTCCAGGAGCATTCCTTATCATATTAGCCATCATAGCATTGAACATGGCTTGTACATTAGGCGTAACAACTCCTGATCCCACTCCTTCCTCTACTCCTGAAGCAGAATTCCTTACGACGTTCCTTGTATGTCGGCTCATTCTTATCTGCAACAAGAATGATCAGTCTCCCACAAATAAAACTGTGTCTATAATGCTTGTGTGCATGTGACTTATACTATATAATATATTACTATATAGTTTTAAAAACCAAACTTATAACAAGTACACACTCTCTCGTATATACTCTCGATCCAGTCTAAGGCGATAACTCCTTCCCTATCTCTACTGAATCATAATATGAACCCTAGTCAATCGCGTAACCAAAGCTCTGATACCAAACGTGATGACCTCCCAACACTAATGGCACCAATAGTATATAAATAGTGCGTTGTTCATACCGGGCCGATATAGGATATCATCAAGGTTGAAATAAACCAGTATAGCATATAACCTGTCATATCTTACGGTATATGGATAAAATTGATGTGCACATAAATATGCATATTTTTAGTTTCATATTTAATCTAATTAAATTAAATAAATGATCATATTGGGTATTTAAACCAAAATTCAAATTATTTTCAAATCATCATTTATTCATTCATATAAGGGCAAAATGGTCATTTTTATGCATATATTAATTTGAGAATTTTTACTTAGACATTTTTATGCTATTTTATAAGAATTTGGATTCAAATGGAAGAGGTTTTCATGGAAAATATGTATTCACAAGAAGATACAAAGGAATGAAGATGGAAATAATTCATTTCATGAAACATGGAGGACCCCATCTACCCACTTACCATGATGTACAAATTAGGAGCTAATGCACATGCTAATGACCATTAAAGTTTCATGCACATTTAAATGGAGGATTATCTCATGGTAATGATAACTTGGTGGCTACACTTCCTCAAAGGTAGTTTGGGTAGTTCCCAAAAATAGGATTAGGGTTTCCAAACATGTATAAATACCCCATATGTTCATGTAATTAGTCTCTTCTCTTAGTCTCTTTAGCCTCCTCTTTAGTTTAGAGGCTCAAAAATAAATTACAAACTCTCTTTTCATTTTCATGGTTACTTAGCCATTTTCTTATGTAATTTTCTTCTTAATGCAATTTTAATTCTTGCACTTTTTTATTTACATGCTTTTTCCTTTCTTGTTAGTAGTATAGATCTTTTTATTTATGTTGGTAGCTTAGATTTTATTTTATGCAATTGGATTAGTTCTCACTTTATTTTCATTAGCTTGCATTTTTCTTATTATTTTTGTTTCATATTGTAATCTACATTTGTTGATATGATAACAAATATGAGTGGCTAAACCCCTTCAATTTAGGGGTAATGAAGCTCTCTAATTATGCAGATTCAACATAATTTGATCATCTATGATCTCTTTTTGTGCTTAATGGTAACGTTTGAATGAGTTTAAAATTTATTGTTTTGGCTTTGAATTTGATAGCCTGTGTTGTTGACACCAAATAGGTTATGCTTAAACAAACAAAAAACACAAATTACCTCTTCATCTACATATGATTATGGTCATGAAGTGAATTTTAAAATCAAAATTTGATGTTCTATATTTCTAATCAATAGTTAATAAATCATGCTTAGAATAGTTTTATTTTCAGTTTCGTTGCAATTTTCATGAGAATTAAGAAGTGGTTTTAGGGGTGTGTTATAGTTTGATGGTTTATATTAGGCTAATTAATAGCACAATTATTCCATACTTATAATAAATACATTAATTAAATTCACTAATGACCAAAAAAGAGAGATCATAATTTCATGTTGTGTTGATTTATGTGATCGAGAGAGTGGATTTATCTCTAAATTGCCTTTAAAATCTCATATTTTTATCCATTTTCTTTTGCTAGTTTTTCTACATTTTAAGCTCTCAAACCTTGGTTTAATTTGATTGAATAGAATTTTAAATCTAAACAATTCTCTGCAGACCGACCCGTACTCGCCATGTACTAACATTGTACGCTATGCTCTTGCGGTTATTTTTAATTAAAATTCAATCGGCTATTTTCCAATCCGATGGAAATTTAGCTGGTTTGGACAAATATAATATCACAGATATAACATAAGAGATAGTAATAACTATGTGAACAAATCATCATTAGAGTAATAGATCCACAAAGTTATACATCAAATGCAGTAGAGTTTATACAATAGCAGTAAACTCAAATAAACCATCCAAAAAATAGTAGCAAGCAAGCACTGTCATGGGCTCCATAACATTGCTCAGCGGAATAAGCATAGACTTCATATATGTATATAATATGAGATAGCTTCATCCTGCTCATCCTTCGAATAGCTACTACGTACCTAGACCTGTTATCTAGTCTACTAATTTAAGAGTACCCAAGATAATAAGTGGCAAAACATAAAATCTTTGGTCGAACAACAATCTGGTGTGAGCGATAAATGAGTCTCAAAATACTAAACATGTAAATATGGTAAGGAACAAGAGTACAAGAACTATACTTGACATGTCAACTGCAACCAAAGAGTTAGCATACAACACCATAATATGCTACTCTACAATATTATAAAGATATACCACAAACCAAATAAAGGATATCAGTCTTCCAGGTATTCCTATCTCCAATACCTACTTCTCCTAATACTTACGAGTGATTGCTTACTAAAGAGAGCAACCAAAGCAACCATAGCATCCATCAAACAAACCTAACTATCACTCCATGTGTACCGAATATATGATTACTCATATGACCCCTAAGCCAAAGATTAATGGAAATCCCAGTTCTCTATTGTACTCTCGTACCTCGCAGCCCAAAGTTGAATGTGTCTCGTAGCCCAAAGTTGGACACTAGACCCAAAGCAACAAGTCTAAGGTATGCAGGTCCCTTCATTGACCCATGGGCATCCCTACTTACAATACCCCTTCTTCGAGTACAACTGAAAACTCTCTGAGTCGTCAACGATTCCTTAACACATACACCCGAGCCCATCTTTGCTCTATTTGAATACCGAGCCTTCTTGCTCAATCTAGTTTATATTATTCATGAGGAACCCTCCCATATTCGCCGATCGTATGGCCCACCCCTTTACGAGCCATCATCTTCAGAACCTACTCCCAGCATGAGTCAACATCCGAAGAATATAGCTTTTCATTATGTTACCATCATCCAACCTAATATGAATGAGCCAACAGCTCCAGAACGATCTACATGACCTCTACTTCACCTCCCAAAGGTTCCATCCTATTTGGACTTAAACCTAGAAGTCGATACCAACCTCCCAACTCGGCCCCAATCTCTCTTCTTAGCCAATTTATGGCTAATTTTTCTTCCACTCCTTCCTTACTTCTAGTACTCCATGCCCAGATGCTTTAACCCCGACTTATTCACACAAATCAAGTCGTCATAGAACAAGTCCTTTCTTCAAAGCACCTTACTTCATATTCTAGAAACAATTTGTCAAAACCTCCCGTACTTAGCTAATCACTGATCCATCACCTTAGGCAACCTCTACTAGCAACATCCTTGCTCTCCCTAAAATCTCCCAACACCTTGGACTAAATAGCACATGTCGTTGCCAACCTTCAACTTAGTGTCGACTTATGTAGATAACGAAATGGAACTTGCACCTTGAACCACAAGCTCTTCCAACACTCCAGAGCCTCCCATCTATGTTTCATCCAATTCCGACCAACTTTGCCTTCGATTTGCCCAATTCTCCGACCGAACTTTCGATGCAGTCATAACACTAGCAAACAATATCAAATCATATCATCCAACATAGAATAAAAAGTAATCTCATCCAATCAAACATGCAATCTATAAAACTAAGACAAACGAGTCAATTTCTAACATAGATTTACATATAACATGAATATATGAGCGTAGGCAAGGGTGATTTCTAATCAATCTAGATCATAAACGTAATTTAACATGTAATTAAAGTTTTAGAAATCAAGATCATAGACATAGTTTAACATGTAATTAAAGTTAGAAAATGCTTTATGGTCAAAAACTGATTTAAAACATATTAAATCATATGATTCTACCATATAAACATGCATAACATAGTGAGAAGGCATAAACCACTCACCAATTTCCAAATTCAACCAATATGATGTAGATCCAATCTGGATAGCAATGGAATGCACTTCAAATCAAGCAAAACGATTATCTTTATCTTCTAGTTGATGATCTAATATCTAATCTAGTTTGGTTTAGAGAGCAATTTGGGTAATTTTGGATGCAATTAGGATGGATCTAGGGCCAATTAAGGTTTAGACTTGATTTAAAATGAGAGGAAAAAGTTTTAACTTGACTCCTCAGCCCTCTATTTATAGTATTCTCTAATTAGGCTAGTAGGTTTACTAATGGGCTTAATTAATTACACACTAATCTTGACCAACAGCTTTAAAGTCTTAAAACGGGCATAAATTTCTAACTGTAAGTCCGTTTTTCTATTACGCCACTCTATGAAATGGAAAATCATCATCTAAAGCAATGGAACGGGTTCCTTTCAAAAGTTATAGCCCAAACAATGTTTTAAGGGTCAAAATGGTTACATAGAAATTCGAAAAAAAACCATAGGTGTGTAAAATGTCCCTAAAAATCATATCCCAGAATTATAGAATCATTCGACCTCATACAAATAAAATAAAAATATTTTATGATCTTTTGATACGTAAAATACGGGTTGTTAAATGATTAGACATAGTCTTATTTACTTAATACTTGGTTAAGTTCGACACATTTTAGGTACATGGATGACTTGACCATCATTTGTTTTAGAGGGCTTAGAGGAAACATATATTAGGACATTGTACGACATTTATATGACATTGATTCATTGTAAATATTCGTTACTAAGCCGTATATTGATTGTTCATTTTCACCGTTTGAGATGAGTTGTAAACTTATAGACTATTGTATTACATATTATATGTTACCACTGTGATTCTGACTCTGTGTTCTACTATCATATATTATGTATTGTTCTATCCTGGAGGCACACGTGCTTATTACTTTGGACGGATACTACGTACATATACGTGAGATATTTATTTGATGTTTTAATACATACTAGTGTTAGTCCAAGGGAATATTCATATGTGTACCCTATATAGTCACATTCTCCATATTATTTGGAAATATTACTCTGTAATACTCTTGGATAGTATGGATATAGTGGTGGGGTGTCACAGTTCTCCACCTCTATCATGGTCGCAAATACATCTCTTAGTCCCCTTCATTTCCAAGTTTTAATAACATCGAACAAGTAAATATCAGTAGATCGATATTAGCACTTTATTTGTTTACAGCATAGGATATAGATCTAAGAGATCTAAGGAGTCTATCTGCATTAATGAATGTTTATACGGCCCTATCTCTTAAGGTGTAATTCATTTTACTTATCCATATATGTATATGTATAGGTATACATTGATCATTGTATGTCATATCTGTTATATATACATCACCGTTTTCATTTATGTTACAACTTGTTAGCTTTATATTGGTAAAAAATAATTTGTATGTACCTATAATTTTTATAAGTTATTATTTATAAAAAAATTATGTATATATGCATGCATGTATGTATATACATACACACATACACATACATGTATATACATGTGTGTGTAAATGCTTTCAGTCAGTATTTAAAAAATATTGTGTGTGTGTGTGTCATGTTAGTCCCTGAGGAGTTGGTTTTGATGACAACAACCTTACTTAGAATTAGATTATAAAGTATATAATACTAACATTATTGTGTAGATATATATAGATATGTTTGCAGGTACTAAAGAATGAAGAACTGTACAGTATAAAGATTCAAGATCAAAGATTGAAGATATCAAGATTCAAGACTCATGAGTATCAAGAATTTCAAGAGTTCAAGTTTCCAAGATAAGTTATATAGTTAGGAATATTGTTAAAACTCATAGAAAGGCACTGACATCTTAAAATCTATTTTATTCGTGAAATGGAATCCACTTCGTGCTCGTTAAAGGGATGGAACCCTAAGTAGGATGGAACCTACAAAAAATCTAGTGGAACATCTTTTTGTATCCACTTACTTTTATTTCAAAATGATTTTCAAAATATATAGCTTGGTTTTCAAAATGATTTTAAATATTCCTGTTTAAAAACCAAAATCATCTGTTCTGGTTTTTCAATATATTTTAGCCTAAAAAATATCCTTAGTTTTAAATATCCTTAATTTTAAATATCTTTGATTTTAAATTATTATCCTAAGTTTTTAAACTACAATTTTGATATTAATATATTTAGCTGTTTTATATATTTATACTTAAGATTTAAATATAAAAGTATAGAAAATTATTATATATATTTTAATATTGTTCTCTATAGTTATTTATGTATTATAACTATATATAAGTATATTTTAAAGTTTAAATATAAGTATAATATAATATAGATATTATTTTCAAAGAAAAACAAATCACAAAAAAATACAAGGGCATGTCGACATGGTCACATGTACCCCTGTCGACATGGTGACAGTTAAAATGTTTTTTAAAAGAAGTGTCTATTCGCCACATCCCTTCACCAATGGACATGGCTATTGATCTACTATAAATAAAGGGTGTTTTCAATGAATTTTAATCACTTTTTTCTCTGATTTAACTTCTCTTCTTCTTCTCCACTTTATTATTTACAAATTACACCATTACTCTGCCGAAATCAACATTGAATCTAACTAGATCATCTCTGGTTTGATTCTCTATCACTATCTCAACAAGATCCAAGTGCTATTCAGAGTTATAGGCTTCTTTGTAATCTATCTAGCGAGAAAAGGTGTGATTGTAGCCTTGTAAATCAATCAAGCGAGAAAAGGTGTGATTGTAGCCTTGGAAATCAATTGGGTGAACTTGTTGCCCCGGAAATCAAGTATCTCTACCCAAAGGATTGTGAATCTGGAGCGGTGTACCTCGAAGCCTTGAAATCGAGGGTTGTATTTGAAAGAATTGTTTTTGAAAGGAAATCCGTACTTGTGTTGCGGGACTGGATGTAGGGTAACTCCGAACCAGTATAAAATCCGGTGTGTTCTTTCCTTTACTGCTTTTACTTTATATTTGCATCTGTGTTTGATTCTGTGTTCATATCTGTGTCTGATTAGTGTATACATTGTTAAAAAATTAAGATAAACTCAAAAAGATTAACAAATTTCTTAAAACACTATTCACCCCTCCTCTAGTGTTAATTCCAGCCTTAAGATCCGTAATCTGCATTCTATCATGTCATTGTTTAATTAATTTCAAACATTGTTAAGAAGTTTAAAGTGTATGTGTATATATATAACTAAAGAAAGTATCAAGTAAAAAAAGGATTTTTTTTGAAAATAAATTAAAAAAGGCGCTCGGTTGATAATTTCAAATAAAATGGCTATATAAATATTATATACTTTTGTGTTAATTATATATTTGTAAATTTTAAATTAGGATCAGCCACACCTCATTTTAGCTACACCTTAAACCCCCCACAATTACCACCACATATTCTCATTTAATTAGTTATTGTTTTTTTCAAATCAAGGGGGAATTGAGATGTAGCCAAAATGAGGTGTAGCCAATCTGTAACGACCCGTAAAATTTTAACCATTTTAATAATATGATTTATTGAATTTTTGTGAAATTTTAAATGATAAAATTTTGAGATATAAATTTGATATTTGGAATGCGTCTAGTTAAACATAGCAACTGGTAAATTTTCGTTCGAAAATATGAAAGTTTATTTCGTGCGTAAATTTACTTCAATTTAATCAGTTAAAAAGCGATGAAAATAAAAAAATTTCGAAACCTAAATATTTTTATATAGAAAAATTCTAAAACATCTTCTGAGCAAGACGTCATTTTTCGTTTTTCAAAATTCGGACTTCTTTAGCTCCGTCGATCTTATTTTTCTGAGTTTTTGCTGCATTTTCCGTAGTAGAAAATTCGAATTTTTATAATTCAATCGTACCACCGATATCTGTATATCGTTTTGATCGTCTCGTCGTGCCGACCTTTACGGTACATTCGTTTGTGCATTTTGGAGTCCGATGTGCGACGAAATCTAAGGAACGATTCCGTATCGGTTCCGTAATTGGACTTTTTAGCTTCCCATACTTTTCATATTCCACCGTTTAAATTTGAACAGCAATTGGCTTTTGTAATTCCCAAAATTACAGCTGTTGCATTTATATCTCCAAAATTCTCGTGCTTATCTTTTGCTTTTCGCTGGTTCCAATGCTTTATTTCTCTGTACCAGTGCTCAATTCATTTGAGAAACAAGATTTATAATTAAATGAACAGCTTTCGTATTATCTCCTGTAGCAAATTTCGTGACTTTCATTTTGGCGTCTATTCTGCTTCTTCCTTCCCTCGCCCATCGCTTGCATCTCTCCCTCCTCCGCCCTTCAATTTCTGAGCCCACGTCAGCAGCCACTCCCCCTCTGGCCATCTCCACGCCGACTTCACCTCGCTACAAAGCCAAGTGCAGCCCAGCCGAGAACCCGCGCACACACCTCTGTCACCAACCACAGCACGTCCTAACCCTGCTCTGACCTCCGCATCCTCTCCTCAGACCGGCCGAACTCACCAGCTTTCATCCTTTCTTCCCATAGCTTGTCAACCTCTTTCATTCTTTCGTGCACAGGTATATCTATATATATGTTACTAAATTTTTAGGGTTTAGTATATGTAAAGATTTTAATAGTTATTTATATAAGTCTGTATATAAGTTTATATATTCACTTGTTGTTGAGAGTTACATGTATTTGTTTGTTGAGAAAGCAAGTTTATTTTGTAATATGTTTTACGGAGTATATGTATTTGTTATGTATTACTTTATATATTTATACACTAGCTTTTGCAAATGTCTATAGGTTAGTACTGTAAGTTTGCATAACTAGTTAGTAATATATAAGCTATGTACATATTGGTTTGTTGTTGATTTGAAGTATGTGTATTATAAGATCTGTCACATGTATATAGTTATAATAAGATGAGATAATGGTATAGGCAAAGTTTGTGTACTATATAGTAATTTGTAATAGAGTAAATTTGTGTAGTTACGTGAGTTTGTATATATAGCCTTCAAAGTAAAATTGCAGTTAGTTTATATATTTATATGTGGGGACTTTGTTCGAAACATGTATATATTATTTTATGTTATGGGTTGCATGAGTATATATAAGTTGCAGTGTATATTATACATTAGTATATCAGTTATATATATGCTAAATTGTTATATATATAACTATATAAGTTGGTATTTATGTTTATGAAGTTGCATTTATATATTTGGGTAGGCTAATTGTTCCTTGTTTTGGCACTCTACCGCTATACACATATTCCAGTATACGAGTTGTTTTGGTCTGCATGTGTTCTTGGATCTACTGTAGTATATGTCTTATGAGGCTTTAAAATATTATATATTTGTTCTATTTATCTGTGCGCCCTGTTATACTAGGTTGTTGAGTTTGCATTTTGGTTTACATACTATATCGTATGTCTGCATAGTTAGATATAATGTCTTGGTTCATTTATCTTATATTTTTATATACATTTTTCATATATATATATTGAGTTCAACCTATATTTGTCTTAATATATATATGGTTCAGGTTCATAGATATTAACTATGTAAAGTTGGTTATATATTTTCTCTGTTTTCATAAGTTATGCATGCTAGTTTTATAAACTTTATACATCTTAGTTTAGCTTAGTCACACTATGCAAATAACTATAAATCTATTTTTTTTAGTTTATATAAAGTTATAATATCTGTTAGTTTTGTATATATGAAAGTTATAAGTATACATAAGTATGTTGTTAATACGGGTTGGTTTAAGTTATATACGGGTGGAAGAAAAAGAAAATACCCATTTTGTGTGTGCGTGTATTATGATATAAAATCGTATATACTATAAATTAAAGTGAATTTGGTTTTGGGATATATATGCGTGTGTGTGTGTATATATGGTAAATATATAAGTTAATATTACTTTTTAAAAAAATTGATTTCATGGAAATAATATATATATAGATATTTTCGGTTTATATCAAAAACTGATTCTGATTAGTTCTCATCGATTTTTCATTATCAGCTTTGTCTGTCGCGTCTGTTTTCTTCATCGAATTGCATCCATCTAGCGTTGCTTCGGAATTCGTGCTTGGATTCGTAATCTAGCTCATTTCTTCATCAAATCTATCTAGCCTCGGAAGGTGAGCAATCACTCACGATTAATGTTCTTTTATTTATTAAATCTGATTTCAATTGAAACGACAATTGAAATATGCAACTGTTAGTTATTTACACTGTTATATCTGTTATTGCCTGAATCAGTTCACCTGTGACATCTGACACCATTATCTGCTATTTATACAATGATAATCCAGTTTAGTTGATAGACGATTTGATTGTTGATGTTTATATTGGACGTTAAATTGTTAATGTTAATGTAATACCCCAAAATTTTGTGAAAAATCATTTTTGAAAAATGATTTAATTTTGAAATATTTAGATTTAAATATGGTGAAGTCTCAGGAATAAATAGTGTGCAGGTATATGTGTGCACGTGCACACTGAAATGGCACAAGGAAGAACTCCAGATTTCTTGGATTTAAAACAAGAATTAAAGGGCAATACAAACATGATTTGGCAACATGGTTGTTTGATTTCTGAAATTATATGGATCATCTTAGAAAGTAAGAAAAAGTAGGCTTTACTTTAAATCAGTAAACAAATTTTATTTAAAACCCAGAAGAGAAAATTATGTATATTAACCTGTATACATATAGGTGCATATGCTTCTGAAATTAAAGAGAAATTAAAATAAGCTTAGATAAGATATGTGTACAAATATATATATTTTTAAACACTGAAAAGTATATATATATATATATAAGCAAGTAAAACTATGACATTAAAATGACATGAAATGTGATACAAGTTAATGAGCTTGTATAGGCAAAAATAGCAAAAGGGGATTTTCAGAAATAATTAAAATAAAAATAGGATAGTCACACTTTTAACATGACTAGGAGAGTGGCCATTTTCTGAAAAGTAAAAGAAAGAAAATGCAGCCTTTAAATTGGTTAATATGGCCGGGGTATTATGAATGAAAAATGCATGATGCTAGCCAGGACAGAAATGGAATTCTGTTTCAACAAAACCCTAGAGGAAAAATGCTTATAAATAGGCAGTTTAGCCAGTAGAATCATTTTTACCCCGAGCTGCACAAAAATAAGAAAAGAAGGAAAATATTGGAAGAAAGGAGAGAACACTCAAACAAGAATTTTCTGGATTAAACATTTAGGTGAGTAATCTCACTAAGTTCATGGCATTAAGACCTGAGATGAGGCAGCCACTTTTTATTTCCATTTATATATATATTTCTGGTTTTGATGTATATGATTTCATCAATGCTTTCTGGATGTTTTATTTTAAATCTGATATGATTTAATATGGATGATTTTGGATGACCTTTGATTGGTTGAGACATTTGTCTTTGGATGAGTATCATACTGATTTATTTATACTCACAAATGTTAAAGTTTAGGATCTCAAAAATCATATAGAGAATACTCTCAGCTGTTATAGATCTATGGCATGGAAACTTTATAAAAATGATTAGAGCTGCATTATACTTGGTATAAGTGCTGAGGCTTGAAAAGAAAAATGTTAAGGGTGCAATAGAAATTTTCTAAGTGCTGAGCCCTTAATCAAATCAAAAAAAAAAAAAGAGAAACCCACAAGCTAAAATTATGATTGAACCAGATCTTGAATCTGAATCAATCATAAAGGCTTGCAGATCAATATAACATGCCATGCCTCTTTTACAGTTGAAAATATTCTCATATTTTACTAAGATCAAGACATATTGACCCCATTTAGGAAATAACTGTCTGATTATTTCTGAGGAGAATTATGCTAGAAGAAATTATGGATGTTTCCATGTTTGCAGTGATATGTTCACTTAGCATATTTGATGATAGGATTTAAGACTATACACTAGTAAATAAACTAGGGAAGGGAAGGCCAAGAAAGCTGCTGGAATGCTTGTCATATTTGAAGTATGCAAGTTGGCACATGGTTTGTTTAAGCCCTGAGATCTTTGTGCAATGATGTGAATTAGTTCATTGCAATGTGTCCCAGTGATTCCTTAATAGCAGATGAGGCAGGAATTTAAATTGAATATTACAACCTGTAAATGAAGAAATAGGAATATGGATATTTCTTAGGTTGAATGGTATGGAACCAAGATGATTCCAGTAAGTGAAATTGTTGCAAATAGATAATTATGTTTGCATGATTATGTATGCAAGTGAAAGAATGATAAATGAATATATCATACCTGAATCAACATAATTATACTATGTTAAAATAATTGATTGCAGAAATTTGCTTAAACAACTGAATTGCATATTAGTTGAATCAACAAGTTAGTACCCTTATATTCTCTATTGCTTAATATCATGAATGAATTGATGTTACTCATACCAGATCATAGATCTGACCCTTGTTTGCTCATGGCATCTGGGGTGTCTCATTTTAAAATGAGGCAGCCACTTATGTTCTTTCAGGTAACCCAGGCACTAAGTAAAAATGAAGTTATGGCTTTTATGGAGGAGTGAATGAACATGCTAGCTAGTTTCAATAAGAGTTTAAATCGATTATATCTGCATGTATTCAGGAAAATTTTTATGTTCTAAGATTTCCAGTTATGTAATGAATTCTATTATGGTTAGATGAACTAGTTGTATCATGTTAAATATATTGTTATGCACTAAGGTTTAAAATCTCAAAGGAAAAATCTGAGTGGGAAACAAGGAAATGATTTTAATTACTGATATGGATGTTTGGAAGAGAAATATGCATATGTAGTTGAGCTGTTGTTTTGTAAAGTTTATATTATGTAATAGTTAATCTTGAGATATAACAGAGCACTGAGTTTTAGAACAAAATCTGGATTTAGCAAGAAGTAAACTTAACAGGATTTTATTTTCTTTTTACTGAAATGCTTTGTAATTAAGTTTGAATTCATTTCTGAATTGAATTGAGAAGAGTAAGATGTTTTCCTAAAGCTTTAAACAGAATGCAATGAAATTGAACTAGTGTGGCAGATACAGGATTCATGAGTTAACCAGCTTCAATTAAATGAAGTATTGGTTGATCATGATAGATTGTATTCTGAAAATAAAAATGCATTTCAAAGCTTAGTACATTTAGCAATTGATTCACCCAGTTTTCTGGAAAATGAGCAGAAATATTGACATGTACATGTACATCTGTGTACATGTTGATATTTGAGCAAAAATATGATCATAAATTCTTAAAACAGTTGTAGGAATGGGATACAAAAATAGTAAGTAAGAAGGATTGTTTTGTATGTTGGGTTATAGGCAAAAATTAAACATATATGTACAATTATAGGTAGGTATCAGATTTCTAACCTTTCAAAAAAAAAAAAAAAACCAAAAATTGTGTTTGAACCGACCTGCATGGTACTCGAACTCGTGACCTTTTGTGTATAAGTTAGGCGCGTTTCCATTACGCCTAGATGTTGCTTGTGTTCACTTAGGATCCACTTTCTTTTATACTGAATCTAATATTATCCAGACTTTAAACACAATCATCAACATTAAAAGCTTGTTTACTACTGAATATTACTTGATCATTTCTTGATCCTAATGACAGACTAAAGTACATATTTTAGTGGATTTTATGGCCAAAAATCTGAATACAATAATGTATCTGAATTACTAAATCTCTAAATCAAACAGGATGTTATTGAACAAAAAAAAATATAAAGTATATACTCTGAATTTAAACAAGAAGAACACATACATCTTCATATGTATGTGTATATTATTAGATATGCACTGATATATTTATATTGGTAAGTTATTTTGATCCTGGATATATTTTGGTTATTGGAAAAAGAAAATGACCTTGGAAAATATGTTTGTAATGAATGATATATCAATATATCATCTCATAGCAAAAAAAAAATCCTTATGAAATTAGGGTGGAAATAGGAGGGTCATTTCAGTTGGTATCAGAGCTATGTTATTCAACATAGTAGAAGTAAGGATCAAGTTCTTAGATAGAAAAATAAAATTAAAAGGAACTAAATATCAAACTAACCAGCTATGTAAATTATTATTAGCAAACTATGGTAGGGAGACCACCAAATCAGGGAGCAGGATCTTCCCATGCACCACCAATGGTCAATCTGCAAGACTTGGTGAGAGCATTTAGGGATGGGGCAGGACAAAGGCAAGAAAATCCCTATGAAGAACTCTCAAAACTGCTTAAGACATATACTCATTTAGGAGGCAAAAGCTTTGAAGGGACAGAGAGTATCATGGAAATTCAAACATGGTTGAGAACATTGGAAAGAATTTTCAATGACATGCAACTTGATGATCAAAGAAAGAGGCAAGTGGCTTCAAGACAGCTGAAAGGAGTAGCTTTAGGCTGGTGGGAAGTAATCATTGCAGGAAGGAATGAGAATGAAATCACTTGGAATCAATTCAAAGAGATGTTGGAGGCAAGGTTTGTACCAGCATCAGCAAAGACTACCTTGCTAGAAGAATTCATTAGGCTTAGACAAGGAACCATGACTGTCACAGAATACACTCAAAAGTTTGAGGGACTTTCCACATATGGAGCAATGCTTGTGGCAGATGAAGCATCTAAAAATGATAGGTACATAAAAGGTCTAAACCCAGGACTTAGCAGAGCTATGTTACCTTATGCAGACAAGACTTTTGATCATGTGATAGACTTAGCTTTGAGGTTGGAGCAGCATGACAAGGAAAGGGAGAAGTTCAGAAATTTTAAGAGCAATAATAACAAGAAAGGTAAGGGGAGGTATCACCCTTATGATAAGAAGAAAGAAGAGGCTAGTAACAAAAGCACTGGAGATGTCAAAGCTAAGGAAGACAAGAAGAAAATTGTGTGCCATCAGTGTGGAAAAGAAGGGCATATCAAACCAAAATGTCCAGAGTTGAAAGGAGGAGCTTTCAAATGCTATCTATGTGGGAAAGAGGGACATATGAAGAGGAATTGTCCTGAGTATAAACAGCAAGGCAAATTGGCAAATTTGGAAGGAAAAGGCAAAGCCACAGTGGAAAGTAACACTGTAAACCATAGCCAAGTGGAAGGTACATTACTTATTTGTACCATACCCATAACAGTAGTGTATGATACTGGGGCAACTCACTCCTTAATTTCTTATGAATTGGTTAAAGTGCTAAAACTGAATTGCATATTAGTTGAAACCCCATTGCATATACACAGTCCATTGGGGAGTTCTAGTGTCTTAAATATGATTTGTGTGGATGTGGAGTTAAACATAGGAGGAAATATTTTTATTTCCAATTTATATGTTTTGAATTACCCAAATATAGGTGTTATATTGGGGGTAGACTGGTTAAGGCAATTTAAAGCCATAATTAATTTAGACTCATCCACCATATCATTGCAAAATTCTAGAGGCCAGAGAATCACAGTTTTATGTGAGGTAGCTAAGGAAGGAAAACTATATCATTTAGTTGACTTAGAAAAAGATCTGAGTGAACTAACCATTGAAGAAATTCCCATAGTTAATGAATACTTGGATGTGTTTGGGGAAGTTAAGGGTGTTCCACACCACAGACCAGTTGAGTTCCAAATTAATCTCATTCCAGGAGCAAGTCCAATAATTAAGAAACCTTATAGGATGGGGCCAAGTGAACTGAAAGAATTGAAAAATCAGTTGGAAGAATTAGAAGGCAAGGGATTTATAAGGCCAAGCAATTCCTGCTGGGGTTCTCCAGTAGTGTTTGTAAGAAAACATGATGGTACCTTGAGAATGTGCATAGATTACAGGGAGCTAAATAAAGTAACCATCAAGAATAAATACCCATTGCCTAGAATAGATGATCTCTTTGACCAACTCAGTGAAGCTAAAATATTTTCTAGGCTAGACTTAGCATCAGGATTCCATCAAATGAAGGTTGAAGACTCAAGTGTTAAGTACACTGCATTTAACACAAGATATGGCTTATATGAATTTTTGGTTATGCCATTTGGTTTGACAAATGCTCCTTCATATTTTGTTGATTTGATGAATAGAATATTTAGAGATTATCTAGACAAATTTGTACTGATTTTTATTGATGACATTTTGATTTATTCCAAGACAGTGGAAGAGCATAAAAATCATTTGCATTTAGTTTTGTCAAGACTAAGGGAAAATGATTTAAAGGCAAAATTTTCAAAATGTGCATTTTGGAAAGAAGAAGTGCATTTCCTTGGGCATGTCATCTCTGCCAAAGGAATATCAGTAAACCCTAACAAGGTAGTGGCAATCCAAGCATGGAAAAGGCCTAGCACCATCAGTGAGATTAGATCATTTATGGGGATGGCAGGATATTATAGGAGATTCATAAAAGATTTCTCAAAAATATCATCACCACTTACCAATTTAACTAGAAAGAACCAAGCCTTTGTATGGACAGAAAAATGTGAGCAAGCTTTTATCAAAATAAAGGAAGCTCTGATTAATGCACCAGTGTTGAGAGTGCCAGAAGGAAATGAAAATTTGGTTGTGTACACTGATGCAAGTGGCTCTGGGTTGGGGGCTGTGTTGATGCAGCAAGACCAGGTGGTAGCCTATGCATCTAGGCAATTAAAGCCACATGAAACCAGGTATGCAACCCATGATCTTGAACTAGCAGCAGTTGTGTATGCTTTGAAACTTTGGAGACATTATTTGTTAGGTGCCAAATTCATTTTGTACACTGATCATAAGGCACTGAAATATTTATTCTCACAAAAAGATTTGAACATGAGGCAACATAGATGGGTAGAGTTCCTAGCTGCCTATGATCTAGATATACTGTATACACCAGGCAAGGCAAATAAAGTTGCAGATGCCTTGAGTAGACAACATGCCAAAGTAGCCATGTTGATGATGGAAGAGTTTAGGGATTTGTCTATACTTACTGATTTGGAAATTGAGGAAAGTAGTGAGGAACAAATGATGCCCATTGAAGAAGGTGAAGGTAAAGGGAAATTAAGTATGATATCTCTGCAATCAGATTTACTTCTTAAGATTGGGCAAATGCAGGAACAAGACCTAAACATGGTGGAAAAGAAAATGCTCATATCAAAAGGGGAGGAAGTAATAAATTATCAAGTTGATAAAAATGGGTATTTGAGGAATAAAAACAGGATATGTGTTCCAGAAAATATAGAATTGAAAGAGGAAATATTAAATGAGTACCATAGGAGTAAGTACTCCATACACCCAGGTAGCACCAAGATGTATCAAAATTTGAAAAGAAATCTTTGGTGGAAGGGGATGAAGTCAGATGTGGCCAGATATGTTGCAAGGTGCATGACTTGCCAACAAGTCAAGGCAGAGACACAAAGGCCATCAGGACTATTGCAACCCCTTAGCATACCACAGTGGAAGTGGGAGGATATATCTATGGATTTCATAGATGGTCTGCCTAGATCTAAGAAGGGAAACACAAGTATATGGGTAATTGTGGATAGGCTAACTAAGGTAGCACATTTTATCCCAGTTAGAGCAGAAAGAAATGCTCCAAAATTGGCTCAAATATTCATGAAAGAGGTAGTAAGGTTGCATGGCATACCTAAAACCATTGTGAGTGATAGGGATACCATCTTCACCTCAAGGTTTTGGAAAAGTTTTCAAGAGGCTATGGGGAGTGAATTGTGCTTAAGCACTGCCTACCATCCACAATCAGATGGTCAAACTGAGGTGGTGAACAAAGTCTTAGAGGATTTGTTGAGAGCATGTACACTGGACTTTGGAGGCAACTGGGAAGACCACCTCCATCTAGCTGAATTCACATACAATAACAGTTACCAAAGCACCATAGGGATGGCACCATTTGAAGCCTTATATGGCAAGCCATGTTTATCACCTATATGCTGGGTAGAGGCTGGAGAAAGGGCTGTTCTTGGACCTGAATATGTTAAAGAAACTACAGAGAGAATTGGGTTAATAAGAAAAAGAATAGCAGCAGCTCAAGATAGGCAAAAGAAATTTGCAGATAGGAAGAGAAAGCAAGTGGAATATGAAGTGGGAGACTTTGTTTTCATCAAGATTTCACCTATGAAGAAAGTCATGAGATTTGGCAAGCAAGGTAAGCTTACACCAAGGTATGTTGGACCCTATAAAATTCTGGAAAGAATTGGTTCATTGGCTTACAAATTAGAACTACCAGAGGAGATGAAAGCAATGCATAATGTTTTTCATGTGTCCCAACTTAGAAAATGGGTACATGATAAGGAAGACATTTTGGAAGAGCCTACCAAAATTCAAATAAATCCTGACTTGGTTTATGAAAAAGAACCAGTGGGGATTGTAGCCAAGGAAGAAAAGAAATTAAGGAGCAAAACCTTGAAACTAGTTAAGATCCAGTGGAGTAGTGATCCTAATGACTGCACATGGGAGTTAGAGGATAAGATTAGAATGGATTATCCTAAGCTTTTTGCAAATTAAAAGGTAATTTTTTTTTTCTTTCTGGAAAAATTATTTGTTATGCATGGTTGATATGGTTGAATTTGTTTGCTTATGCATATGTTTGATAAGTTTTCAGAAAAGAAAAAGATGCTCACTATAAATGTTAGAAAAATTGTGAGGACACAATTCCTAAAAGGAGGGGTGAATGTAATACCCCAAAATTTTGTGAAAAATCATTTTTGAAAAATGATTTAATTTTGAAATATTTAGATTTAAATATGGTGAAGTCTCAGGAATAAATAGTGTGCAGGTATATGTGTGCACGCGCACACTGAAATGGCACAAGGAAGAACTCCAGATTTCTTGGATTTAAAACAAGAATTAAAGGGCAATACAAACATGATTTGGCAACATGGTTGTTTGATTTCTGAAATTATATGGATCATCTTAGAAAGTAAGAAAAAGTAGGCTTTACTTTAAATCAGTAAACAAATTTTATTTAAAACCCAGAAGAGAAAATTATGTATATTAACCTGTATACATATAGGTGCATATGCTTCTGAAATTAAAGAGAAATTAAAATAAGCTTAGATAAGATATGTGTACAAATATATATATTTTTAAACACTGAAAAGTATATATATATATATATATATATATAAGCAAGTAAAACTATGACATTAAAATGACATGAAATGTGATACAAGTTAATGAGCTTGTATAGGCAAAAATAGCAAAAGGGGATTTTCAGAAATAATTAAAATAAAAATAGGATAGTCACACTTTTAACATGACTAGGAGAGTGGCCATTTTCTGAAAAGTAAAAGAAAGAAAATGCAGCCTTTAAATTGGTTAATATGGCCGGGGTATTATGAATGAAAAATGCATGATGCTAGCCAGGACAGAAATGGAATTCTGTTTCAACAAAACCCTAGAGGAAAAATGCTTATAAATAGGCAGTTTAGCCAGTAGAATCATTTTTACCCCGAGCTGCACAAAAATAAGAAAAGAAGGAAAATATTGGAAGAAAGGAGAGAACACTCAAACAAGAATTTTCTGGATTAAACATTTAGGTGAGTAATCTCACTAAGTTCATGGCATTAAGACCTGAGATGAGGCAGCCACTTTTTATTTCCATTTATATATATATTTCTGGTTTTGATGTATATGATTTCATCAATGCTTTCTGGATGTTTTATTTTAAATCTGATATGATTTAATATGGATGATTTTGGATGACCTTTGATTGGTTGAGACATTTGTCTTTGGATGAGTATCATACTGATTTATTTATACTCACAAATGTTAAAGTTTAGGATCTCAAAAATCATATAGAGAATACTCTCAGCTGTTATAGATCTATGGCATGGAAACTTTATAAAAATGATTAGAGCTGCATTATACTTGGTATAAGTGCTGAGGCTTGAAAAGAAAAATGTTAAGGGTGCAATAGAAATTTTCTAAGTGCTGAGCCCTTAATCAAATCAAAAAAAAAAAAGAGAAACCCACAAGCTAAAATTATGATTGAACCAGATCTTGAATCTGAATCAATCATAAAGGCTTGCAGATCAATATAACATGCCATGCCTCTTTTACAGTTGAAAATATTCTCATATTTTACTAAGATCAAGACATATTGACCCCATTTAGGAAATAACTGTCTGATTATTTCTGAGGAGAATTATGCTAGAAGAAATTATGGATGTTTCCATGTTTGCAGTGATATGTTCACTTAGCATATTTGATGATAGGATTTAAGACTATACACTAGTAAATAAACTAGGGAAGGGAAGGCCAAGAAAGCTGCTGGAATGCTTGTCATATTTGAAGTATGCAAGTTGGCACATGGTTTGTTTAAGCCCTGAGATCTTTGTGCAATGATGTGAATTAGTTCATTGCAATGTGTCCCAGTGATTCCTTAATAGCAGATGAGGCAGGAATTTAAATTGAATATTACAACCTGTAAATGAAGAAATAGGAATATGGATATTTCTTAGGTTGAATGGTATGGAACCAAGATGATTCCAGTAAGTGAAATTGTTGCAAATAGATAATTATGTTTGCATGATTATGTATGCAAGTGAAAGAATGATAAATGAATATATCATACCTGAATCAACATAATTATACTATGTTAAAATAATTGATTGCAGAAATTTGCTTAAACAACTGAATTGCATATTAGTTGAATCAACAAGTTAGTACCCTTATATTCTCTATTGCTTAATATCATGAATGAATTGATGTTACTCATACCAGATCATAGATCTGACCCTTGTTTGCTCATGGCATCTGGGGTGTCTCATTTTAAAATGAGGCAGCCACTTATGTTCTTTCAGGTAACCCAGGCACTAAGTAAAAATGAAGTTATGGCTTTTATGGAGGAGTGAATGAACATGCTAGCTAGTTTCAATAAGAGTTTAAATCGATTATATCTGCATGTATTCAGGAAAAATTTTATGTTCTAAGATTTCCAGTTATGTAATGAATTCTATTATGGTTAGATGAACTAGTTGTATCATGTTAAATATATTGTTATGCACTAAGGTTTAAAATCTCAAAGGAAAAATCTGAGTGGGAAACAAGGAAATGATTTTAATTACTGATATGGATGTTTGGAAGAGAAATATGCATATGTAGTTGAGCTGTTGTTTTGTAAAGTTTATATTATGTAATAGTTAATCTTGAGATATAACAGAGCACTGAGTTTTAGAACAAAATCTGGATTTAGCAAGAAGTAAACTTAACAGGATTTTATTTTCTTTTTACTGAAATGCTTTGTAATTAAGTTTGAATTCATTTCTGAATTGAATTGAGAAGAGTAAGATGTTTTCCTAAATCTTTAAACAGAATGCAATGAAATTGAACTAGTGTGGTAGATACAGGATTCATGAGTTAACCAGCTTCAATTAAATGAAGTATTGGTTGATCATGATAGATTGTATTCTGAAAATAAAAATGCATTTCAAAGCTTAGTACATTTAGCAATTGATTCACCCAGTTTTCTGGAAAATGAGCAGAAATATTGACATGTACATGTACATCTGTGTACATGTTGATATTTGAGCAAAAATATGATCATAAATTCTTAAAACAGTTGTAGGAATGGGATACAAAAATAGTAAGTAAGAAGGATTGTTTTGTATGTTGGGTTATAGGCAAAAATTAAACATATATGTACAATTATAGGTAGGTATCAGATTTCTAACCTTTCAAAAAAAAAAAGAAAACCAAAAATTGTGTTTGAACCGACCTGCATGGTACTCGAACTCGTGACCTTTTGTGTATAAGTTAGGCGCGTTTCCATTACGCCTAGATGTTGCTTGTGTTCACTTAGGATCCACTTTCTTTTATACTGAATCTAATATTATCCAGACTTTAAACACAATCATCAACATTAAAAGCTTGTTTACTACTGAATATTACTTGATCATTTCTTGATCCTAATGACAGACTAAAGTACATATTTTAGTGGATTTTATGGCCAAAAATCTGAATACAATAATGTATCTGAATTACTAAATCTCTAAATCAAACAGGATGTTATTGAACAAAAAAAATATATAAAGTATATACTCTGAATTTAAACAAGAAGAACACATACATCTTCATATGTATGTGTATATTATTAGATATGCACTGATATATTTATATTGGTAAGTTATTTTGATCCTGGATATATTTTGGTTATTGGAAAAAGAAAATGACCTTGGAAAATATGTTTGTAATGAATGATATATCAATATATCATCTCATAGCAAAAAAAAAAATCCTTATGAAATTAGGGTGGAAATAGGAGGGTCATTTCAGTTAAAGTGATAAATAATATGCAATTGAATAGATATATGATAGTTAACGATTTAAATTGGATCTATATGTTGAATTTGATTAGTTAAAAATTCGTATAATGTGACCCCTTTAATGTTAAATTAATTGACACGTAGGATTTGGTTAATTACACCTTGAACCGTTGAATGTAGGTTGTGTAAATTGATAATGGATGAAATTGTAATAGATGACAAGTGAAAAACCGTAATGTAATAATCTTTAATCTACATGAAATGATAGTGTAGATTCTAGAGATAATTATATTAATTTGCACAAACAACAATGTGAATTAATACGATTATTTCGGGATTATTAGAATTGATTATTGGATTGATATTGGTTGTTGTTATTGCTTGTTTATTTACTTTGACACCATCCCAGTTATCACACTGCAAGTTCCCTTTGCTATGCTTTGATTTTGAATTGAATTGGAATCGGGTTGAAATGATAAATACCCAAATTGAACTTTGACCTAGGATAGATAATTAAATAAAAACCGATTGGTCAATACTTTGATTTAAAAATAAAATGAAGATTTTATTTGAATAAATAAAATGGTTTTGAAACGAAGTTGGAATTTGAATTTTAATGAAAGGAAATGTTAATATTTAATAATCTGAATCAAAATATTAACATAGTAGTTGATGAATGAACGTTGTTTTTAAATTAATTATTTAATAATTAAATTTGGAATTATTAATAATTAAGTTTGAAATTATTTAATAACTAAGTTTTGAAATTATTTAATAATTAAATAAGATTGAATTATTTAATAATTAAATAAAATTGAATTCTTTATTAAGTGAAATTGAACTTCTTGAATAAGTGAAATTAAGTTTCTTTATTAATTGAGTTTTGAAATTGTAACTAAGTAAATAAGTGAATTGAATTTCTCTAACAAGAAATAAAATGTGATTTATTGAAATTAATGTAAGACTTTTAATTTAAAGAGTTGATTTGACGAATCTAATTTAATTCAATTTGAAGTTTTGATATAATGAAGTCGGACTTAAGTAAGTGATTAACTGAATCGTCAATTAAATTGAAATCGTTTTGAATGACAAATTTACTTAACGAATATTGAATAAAAATCGATCAATGAATTTAAATTGATTTGAATGTTAAATTAAATTAATTTAAATGATTTCGGAATGAAACTTATATACGAACTCGAATCAATGTTTGAATTGTTTAAATAGAAATTGAAATTGAATTATAAGATTTTGAAATTATGAATGTGGAAGTTTTGAAACGTAAATTATGGAAATTGATTTAGAAAGAGAAATGAAATGTTGGTTTATAAATTCTAATTGAAATTGTAATTGATTTGGTTTTCGAAATATATAAACGACCAATCGGTGTAATAATCACGAAAGTTATTAAAGTGACCGGAATCGGTTAGGGACATACTCACTGTCTAAACCGAAAACCACTTTAATAACTATACGCGGAGTGTGATCCAGAATGAAGTGGTTGGAATGATGTACGTGATGACTGAAGAAAGAGAACAATAATGGATAGCCTTGACACTTGTGTCAAATTGGAAATGACTAAAACAGGAGCCGTGCCGGGCCAAATGGGGGCTAGCTAACTCGAGCGAACACACTTCTTCGAAAACTACTCATTACTTGTTGTCGATTGGTGCACCCTTGATTTGGGAGTGTTGTTTCGCGGTGTTGCGATCGCTGCGGCGATGCGTTCTCACCAGTCCGGATCAGGCAAACGGTAGTTTCACTACCTTGGGTATTGCCTCATGTGCCTTGTCATACTTGTATCCCTTTATACGCGACCACTACGATTTGTTTTGTGTTATACCTATGGAGTACTCCCTGATAGCCCACTAGTTTACGGTGGAGTTTACAGTGCTGTATAGACTATAACGCTTATATAAAATGTGTTAAGGGGGATAATGGTAACGCCTTAACACTATTTTGATATTTTATATTACTGATAGGCATTATCTACTTATCGTACACTACTACATAGTAGATAGTTTAACGGATCCTTAAAGGATGGTTATTCCAAACATCCTTTGAGTTACTTGTATTTCAATTGCTATTTCACTTGAGTTGGATTTATTGATATAAGAATGTTAATCCTGACTCGAGTGTTTTGCTTTACGCTCGGGTCAGATTGAGTGTACCAGTATTCGAGACTCACCTTTGGAGTTGGAGCTTCGCTTGGAGATCCAGCTATCTATCCAGCTTTCAGATATCCAGTTGATTCTAGTGATTGTATTCTGATATTGTATTCGACTATTGTATCTGAGACATCTGTTGTACCTTATTTAACTCTGATATGTATGTAGTAGCTTCATGAACTACTATCTTTTATTTCCGCTGCATTATTTACTCTGTGTCTGTGATCTGTGATTATTTATTTACTGTATATGTTCAGTTTTGCCAATTTAAATTAACAATTCGGTATTTTGAATTATTCAAGTCCGACATGTGCGGATGCGAATGGTGCAAAATAGCGGGTTATTACAGTTGGTATCAGAGCTTTGGTAGCTCTAGGCAAAACTCAGCATATAGGGTAAATGTATTTACATAATCACTTTCATTCGAGTTGAATCTCTCCCTTTTGACTCGATTCCTTTGAATTTTGGAACATTCCCTGCGGTTCCGAAATTCATTCTTGTCCCTCACTATTCGTATTCTTCTGAATTCTAGAGTATCACATAACTCCACTTCGAATGATCTTTGTAATGAGTTGGCGGTCCCGCCAATCTCAAATTGATTTGTAAATGGGTAAAACTCTTTTACGATAGCATCGATTCACCGGAGATTTATATATCCTCGGCTTAGATGCTGACATCTTTGGTTATGCCGAATTCTATCTCTTTAGATCAATGTCGATTTGCCTCGGAATTCTTCATTGATCTTATTCGTGAAGTCACGGTCAATCCGGTTAAGGTTGCCCGTAAATTAAATGAGCTTACCCATCTCCCGATTCTGTTATTGAATCATCTTATCTTTTCTTTCGAATTTGTCTTCGAATCAAAATTCTCTTTGATTTGAGTCCATCAAATTTGAATCTCTATCCTTGCTTTGAAATCCATTCTTGTGTCGTCAAGCGAGGAAGTGTATTTGTGAATTTATATTATAAAAAAATGTAAAATATATTGTGTTGTTTGAGTTGTTGATGTTGATTTGGATTTCCGATCGATTCGTCTGATCAACGCTATCGATAGGATTTCCAAAACACTTGAGCAGAGCAAACTGACACAATATCGTTTTCGAATTTGGTAAATAAAATAAAAGTTTGTATGATTATATTATATATAAATATAAGTTTTCTGAAATTAAATTGTTAATGAATTTGTTGTCAGAAATAATAATATTGACTTTCATTTATTGTTTTGTAAACCATTGATTATTGCATAATATAAATAAATGAATTTATGAAACTTGGTTATAATTTGATTTGGGATTTGGAAGGAATTTAAATAAAGAATTTGAGAATTTAATTTCTGGTGATTTCAAACTTTGATTTGAAAGTTTTAAAGTGTATAGTATTTAAATATTTTCGAATATAAATCATTTTCAAAGAATTTTAAAATGTTGAAACCAGTGCTCTTCTCTTTGTCGCTGGAAAATAATTTCGATGATGGCGGCCGCATCATCGACATTCATTTTTGAGTTTCGAAGTGGAGAGACTATTCTGTAGCTTTGCTACGGTTTTGTTTTGAAAAAAAAAATTGATTTGAATTTCTTCAGTATAATTTGATTTATATATATATAGGTATCTTATTTTAAAATTTTAATTTGATTTGATAAATATATAGATATATCTCTAAATTGTTTGAAGTAAATCGGAGATTTAAATTCTTAAATTTTAGGTTAAAGATGATTTCAATTATAAACTGAAGTCAAAATTCTTGGATAAATATTTAACTTGAAATAACTGGATTGTAAAAAATTTATTTGTATAATACTCAATTTCATTTCAATATAACTTACCTAAATTATTCAGAAGTTAAAATGTAATTGGATAATGTACAATAAAAATGTCTTTATAAATAAAATTTGAGTGTTTATAATAAATGTTATACACTAAATTTGATTATAAAGATGTTAATAGAGTTAGATAGGATAATAAGTAATTGAATAATAGATGAGACAAATAAATTTGTTTTGAAAGAATTAATAAATTGAAATTTGATCAACTTATGAAAATACCTTAAATTTAAAAGCAATTAGTGAATATAAATTAATTTAAATCGAAACTTTTATGGTTTAAATTAATTTATATGGGTTAAATATATGTGATAAGATATATTAAGTAGAATAAATTTAACAATAATTTGGAATAAAGAAGAATTTAAATTGTTGAAAAAATATGATTATAATAAAAGACTATTAAAATTTATGGTTTTAGAAATTGTAAATTGAAGACAATTGGATAATAAGATAATGAATTTAGAAATATTTAAGATTGATGTTAGTGAAATCGAATGGATTAAATCAATTATTGAATATCAATTAATTTAAATTTGAATTTATATGGTTTAAATTAATTGTTATTTTGTATTTCAAATCTGTTTTCTTTCTGGTTGTTTCGGTTCTCCTACCTCGTTCCTTTTCGGGGATGAAAAGTTTTGAGTGGGGGAGAGTGTAACGACCCGTAAAATTTTAACCGTTTTAATAATATGATTTATTTAATTTTTGTGAAATTTTAAATGATAAAATTTTGAGATATAAATTTGATATTTGGAATGCGTCTAGTTAAACATAGCAATTGGTAAATTTTCGTCCGAAAATATGAAAGTTTATTTCGTGCGTAAATTTACTTCAATTTAATCAGTTAAAAAGCGATGAAAATAAAACGTTTTCGAAACCTAAATATTTTTATATAGAAAAATTCTAAAACATCTTCTGAGCAAGACGTCATTTTTCGTTTTTCAAAATTCGGACTTCTTTAGCTCCGTCGATCTTATTTTTCTGCGTTTTTGCTGCATTTTCCATAGTAGAAAATTCGAATTTTTATAATTCAATCGTACCACCGATATCTGTATATCGTTTTGATCGTCTCGTCGTACCGACCTTTACGGTACATTCGTTTGTGCATTTTGGAGTCCGATGTGCGACGAAATCTAAGGAACGATTTCCGTATCGGTTCCGTAATTGGACTTTTTAGCTTCCCATACTTTTCATAATCCACCGTTTAAATTTGAACAGCGATTGGCTTTTGTAATTCCCAAAATTACAGGTGTTGCATTTATATCTCCAAAATTCTCGTGCTTATCTTTTGCTTTTCGCTGGTTCCAATGTTTTATTTCACTGTACCGGTGCTCAATTCATTTGAGAAACAAGATTTATAATTAAATGAACAGCTTTCGTATTATCTCCTGTAGCAAATTTCGTGACTTTCATTTTGGCGTCTATTCTGCTTCTTCCTTCCCTCGCCCATCGCTTGCATCTCTCCCTCCTCCGCCCTTCAATTTCCGAGCCCACGTCAGCAGCCACTCCCCCTCTGGCCATCTCCACGCCGACTTCACCTCGCCACAAAGCCAAGTGCAGCCCAGCCGAGAACCCGCGCACACACCTCTGTCACCAACCTCCGCACGTCCTAACCCTGTCTGACCTCCGCATCCTTTCCTCAGACCGGCCGAACTCACCAGCTTTCATCCTTTCTTCCCATAGCTTGTCAACCTCTTTCATTCTTTCGTGCACAGGTATATCTATATATATGTTACTAAATTTTTGGGGTTTAGTATATGTAAAGATTTTAATAGTTATTTATATAAGGCTGTATATAAGTTTATATATTCACTTGTTGTTGAGAGTTACATGTATTTGTTTGTTGAGAAAGCAAGTTTATTTTGTAATATGTTTTACGGAGTATATGTATTTGTTATGTATTACTTTATATATTTATACACTAGCTTTTGCAAATGTCTATAGGTTAGTACTGTAAGTTTGCATAACTAGTTAGTAATATATAAGCTACGTACATATTGGTTTGTTGTTGATTTGAAGTATGTGTATTATAAGATCTGTCACATGTATATAGTTATAATAAGATGAGATAATGGTATAGGCAAAGTTTGTGTACTATATAGTAATTTGTAATAGAGTAAATTTGTGTAGTTACGTGAGTTTGTATATATAGCCTTCAAAGTAAAATTGCAGTTAGTTTATATATTTATATGTGGGGACTTTGTTCGAAACATGTATATATTATTTTATGTTATGGGTTGCATGAGTATATATAAGTTGCGGTGTATATTATACATTAGTATATCAGTTATATATATGCTAAATTTTTATGTGTATAATTATATAAGTTGGTATTTATGTTTATGAAGTTGCATTTATATATTTGGGTAGGCTAATTGTTCCTTGTTTTGGCACTCTACCGCTATACACATATTCCAGTATACGAGTTGTTTTGGTCTGCATGTGTTCTTGGATCTACTGTAGTATATGTCTTATGAGGCTTTAAAATATTATATATTTGTTCTATTTATCTGTGCGCCCTGTTATACTAGGTTGTTGAGTTTGCATTTTGGTTTACATACTATATCGTATGTCTGCATAGTTAGATATAATGTCTTGGTTCATTTATCTTATATTTTTATATACATTTTTCATATATATATTGAGTTCAACCTATATTTGTCTTAATATATATATATGGTTCAGGTTCATAGATATTAACTATGTAAAGTTGGTTATATATTTTCTCTGTTTTCATAAGTTATGCATGCTAGTTTTATAAACTTTATACATCTTAGTTTAGCTTAGTCACACTATGCAAATAACTATAAATCTATTTTTTTCAGTTTATATAAAGTTATGATATCTGTTAGTTTTGTATATATGAAAGTTATAAGTATACATAAGTATGTTGTTAATACGAGTTGGTTTAAGTTATATACGGGTGGAAGAAAAATAAAATACCCATTTTGTGTGTGCGTGTATTATGATATAAAATCGTATATACTATAAAGTAAAGTGAATTTGGTTTTGGGATATATATGCGTGTGTGTATATATATATGGTAAATATATAAGTTAATATTCGTTTTAAAAAAAATTGATTTCATGGAAATAATATATATATATATAGATATTTTCGGTTTATATCAAAAACTGATTCTGATTAGTTCTCATCGATTTTTCATTATCAGCTTTGTCCGTCGCGTCTGTTTTCTTCATCGAATTGCATCCATCTAGCGTTGCTTCGGAATTCGTGCTTGGATTCGTAATCTAGCTCATTTCTTCGTCAAATCTATCTAGCCTCGGAAGGTGAGCAATCACTCACGATTAATGTTCTTTTATTTATTAAATCTGATTTCAATTGAAACGACAATTGAAATATGCAACTGTTAGTTATTTACATTGTTATATCTGTTATTACCTGAATCAGTTCACCTGTGACATTTGACACCATTATCTGCTATTTATACAATGATAATCCAGTTTAGTTGATAAACGATTTGATTGTTGATGTTTATATTGGACGTTAAATTGTTAATGTTAAAGTGATAAATAATATGCAATTGAATAGATATATGATAGTTAACGATTTAAATTGGATCTATATGTTGAATTTGATTAGTTAAAAATTCGTATAATGTGACCCCTTTAATGTTAAATTAATTGACACGTAGGATTTGGTTAATTACACCTTGAACCGTTGAATGTAGGTTGTTTAAATTGATGATGGATGAAATTGTAATAGATGACAAGTGAAAAACCGTAATGTAATAATCTTTAATCTACATGAAATGATAGTGTAGATTCTAGAGATAATTATTTTAATTTGCACAAACAACAATGTGAATTAATACGATTATTTCGAAATTATTTGAATTGATTATTGGATTGATATTGGTTGTTGTTATTGCTTGTTTATTTACTTTGACACCATCCCAGTTATCACACTGCAAGTTCCCTTTGCTATGCTTTGATTTTGAATTGAATTGGAATCGGGTTGAAATGATAAATACCCAAATTGAACTTTGACCTAGGATAGATAATTAAATAAAAACCGATTGGTCAATACTTTGATTTAAAAATAAAATGAAGATTTTATTTGAATAAATAAAATGGTTTTGAAACGAAGTTGGAATTTGAATTTTAATGAAAGGAAATGTTAATATTTAATAATCTGAATCAAAATATTAACATAGTAGTTGATGAATGAACGTTGTTTTTAAATTAATTATTTAATAATTAAATTTGGAATTATTAATAATTAAGTTTGAAATTATTTAATAACTAAGTTTTGAAATTATTTAATAATTAAATAAGATTGAATTATTTAATAATTAAATAAAATTGAATTCTTTATTAAGTGAAATTGAACTTCTTGAATAAGTGAAATTAAGTTTCTTTATTAATTGAGTTTTGAAATTGTAACTAAGTAAATAAGTGAATTGAATTTCTCTAACAAGAAATAAAATGTGATTTATTGAAATTAATGTAAGACTTGTAATTTAAAGAGTTGATTTGACGAATCTAATTTAATTCAATTTGAAGTTTTGATATAATGAAGTCGGACTTAAGTAAGTGATTAACTGAATCGTCAATTAAATTGAAATCGTTTTGAATGACAAATTTACTTAACGAATATTGAATAAAAATCGATCAATGAATTTAAATTGATTTGAATGTTAAATTAAATTAATTTAAATGATTTCGGAATGAAACTTATATACGAACTTGAATCAATGTTTGAATTGTTTAAATAGAAATTGAAATTGAATTATAAGATTTTGAAATTATGAATGTGGAAGTTTTGAAACGTAAATTATGGAAATTGATTTAGAAAGAGAAATGAAATGTTGGTTTATAAATTCTAATTGAAATTGTAATTGATTTGGTTTTCGAAATATATAAACGACCAATCGGTGTAATAATCACGAAAGTTATTAAAGTGACCGGAATCGGTTAGGGACATACTCACTGTCTAAACCGAAAACTACTTTAATAACTATACGCGGAGTGTGATCCAGAATGAAGTGGTTGGAATGATGTACGTGATGACTGAAGAAAGAGAACAATAATGGATAGCCTTGACACTTGTGTCAAATTGGAAATGACTAAAACAGGAGCCGTGCCGGGCCAAATGGGGGCTAGCTAACTCGAGCGAACACACTTCTTCGAAAACTACTCATTACTTGTTGTCGATTGGTGCACCCTTGATTTGGGAGTGTTGTTTCGCGGTGTTGCGATCGCTGCGGCGATGCGTTCTCACCAGTTCGGATCAGGCAAACGGTAGTTTCACTACCTTGGGTATTGCCTCATGTGCCTTGTCATACTTGTATCCCTTTATACCCGACCACTACGATTTGTTTTGTGTTATACCTATGGAGTACTCCCTGATAGCCCACTAGTTTACGGTGGAGTTTACAGTGCTGTATAGACTATAACGCTTATATAAAATGTGTTAAGGGGGATAATGGTAACGCCTTAACACTATTTTGATATTTTATATTACTGATAGGCATTATCTACTTATCGTACACTACTACATAGTAGATAGTTTAACGGATCCTTAAAGGATGGTTATTCCAAACATCCTTTGAGTTACTTGTATTTCAATTGCTATTTCACTTGAGTTGGATTTATTGATATAAGAATGTTAATCCTGACTCGAGTGTTTTGTGTTTTGCTTTACGCTCGGGTCAGACTGAGTGTACCAGTATTTGAGACTCGCCTTTGGAGTTGGAGCTTCACTTGGAGATCCAGCTATCTATCCAGCTTTCAGATATCCAGTTGATTCTAGTGATTGTATTCTGATATTGTATTCGACTATTGTATCCGAGACATCTGTTGTTCCTTATTTAACTCTGATATGTATATAGTAGCTTCATGAACTACTATCTTTTATTTCCGCTGCATTATTTACTCTGTGTCTGTGATCTGTGATTATTTATTTACTGTATATGTTCAGTTTTGCCAATTTAAATTAACAATTCGGTATTTTGAATTATTCAAGTCCGACATGTGCGGATGCGAATGGTGCAAAATAGCGGGTTGTTACACAACCCTTACTATGTGTCTGTGTATGTGTGTGTAATTTTCTAAATCTTCTTCAGCTCACCCGAGATAGAAAGCTGATATTTTTTCTAAAAGTCCAAGATTTGACAGCTTGGTTAGTTATCAGAGTTTTAAATCTCTTTCATGTCAACCAAGACATCAACTCGAGATTTTCTTTAAAATCAAAGATGTTGTGTGTGTACTATTTAAAATACCGCAAAGTCAAATATGGATATTTAATTACAAATATCAATCTAGCTTTAAATTTGAATCTTCTTTGCTAAGTCTAATTTATATATTTTTAAATTTAAAATAAAAATTAAGTCTTTTTGTTAATTATCTGTTAACAAAGAAATAATTTATATTTTTGAAATATATGTGTGTGTTTAAATTTCAAATTCAAATGTCATATCTAACTTATAATTTGGATATTGTTTACTAAATCTAATTGCGATATTTTAAATTATACATTATAAATTAAAACTTAGTCATTTTTTATAACCATCTATTAAATTTAATTTATATTCTTGAAAAATATATCTTATATATAAAGCAAATAGCTGGTCAAAGCAATCAACGTGAAGCCTTTTTTGGACTTTCAGAAACAACCTCATCATAAAGACCACATGAACAAATGAAGAAGGGTAGCGCCGTCATTTCATCTTCCCACGTTCTGGTGCGGTTCTTCTTTTACCACTATAATCCATTTCTGCTCATTTTCTTAATCCACCTTCATCGACTATTCATTTTTCCTTCACCTCCAATGTTAAACCCTAATTTATCACCTAAAGTTTGTTCATATCCTAATTTGTTTCTAGATAAAATCATAATTTTATTCTTCTATAAATTTTAAACAAAATTCTAGGGCTTCAATTACATTCAATGAACTCCAATAATATGATGATGAACAAGCAACGATTAAGGACAACGATGAGTTGGAAGGCAGAGAGCCTCTTTCAGTTAAGTGGAGAATTGGAAGAAGATAATAGGAATTGTTTCTTCGTATATTTTCAATTGAACTTTCATTATTTTCTTTTTTGTAGTAAATTTGTATTTCAAAATTTTTTTGGAAATTTTATAATGGCCATGTTTAATTAGTAGAATTATGATTTAGACGCTTGTTGTATTTGCCTCCACTTTAAATTGATGCTAATTAAAATATCTTTCATTTAATCTTTAGAGTTAACTTTTTCTATCGTTGTATGTTTGCAATTAATGTACGTTTCAGTTGTAAAAAGAAACATATGCAAACTAAACTGTAAACATATTAACTATTTAATTTCTTTTGTATTTGTGATAAATTTTCATATTTGCAATTTATAGATTTGATAACCTCCCTAACCACCATAAAATCATTCATTTTTCTTCTGAATTATCTCTATCAACGAATATGAATTACAATATTGCTTTACTCATTCATGCACCTACTAGATTTCAAATATTAGAGAACAAAAATAAAAGCAACTTTATGGATGACATTTTGAATTTTTTGTAATGCTTATTGTGGAATATTATGTAGTTGTACACAATTAAAACCAAATTAACATAAATCCTTGGAAAGATTTGAGATAAACCTTATTATGAGTATGGTACGTATGATACATACAAATAAATTAACTATGAAGTTAAGGATTTAACATGGAAAGTAATAAAATAGAAGCAACTTTGAAATAATATAGAAAGTAACTAAGTCGCAAGATTATATCACATATTTACATGTTGATCATTAATTATTTGGAAATATGAAGAATATAGAAATTAATCATAACACTCATTATGACTCTTTATTAATACAAAATGGTTGATTACCTATTTGCTATGCTAAATATTTATAGTTCTAATAAAGATATGTTTGTTTGCATTTTGAGGAGAATTCAATTTTAGTAAGTAATTAATGAGATATATTGAGATTATGTGCTAACTTTTATGTGTAGAAATATGTATTAATTCCTTCCATCACGCATTTATACTATATATATTGGTTGCTTTTTTAGCCTTTAAACTACTCAAGAGATTAAGGTAAAATATTTGTGGAAGTTAACGGTTTTTGTATATGTTAACTAGGTTTTAACTCAAGTAAGAATCCAAATGAGTTTGAACATCTAGGCCAAGCCAAAACAACTCAAGAATCAACTAAAAGGACCCGAAGAAAAGGGCAAGAAGGTTTCAAGAAGAATTGCCTAAAAATCCACTAAGGGGATGGATTACTAGCGATCCATAACTCACGGATTGCTAGCGACCCATATGGAAGCTCCATGGATCGTTCTAGCCTCTTGCATCATGAACCAATATTTTTTATGGGGATGTTTTCCAAGTTTCATAGTATTCCAAGAAACCTAGTTCGAGAAGTAAACATTCATCTGGTTCAAGTTATAGGACAATCTAACCCGTATGTGAACCATCACCAAAACAAGGCAACAAGCTATGAAATTACGTGGAGAGCACCTACATAAGGCAAGGAGCACAACCTAAAAGAAGAAGCCCAAAAATTTCCCAAGTACATGGATCGCTAGCGATCCATGCCCTACGAATTGCCAGGGATCCATCAGATTAGGATGGATCGTTATGAAATTAACTAAAAAATGATCAAAAGGCTCTTATGGAAAAGATAGGTGCTCTCTTAGCGCTCCAATCACTAACTACTCCCAGAATGGCACCCGAAGTTGTGGCTGCTACGAAGCAAGGGCTTTCTTATGTTTATGGCTCAAGTAGAAGAAAGAGAAAACAGAAGCAAAAGGAAGTAATGGGTAAAGCTCAAGGTGTCACGATAGTGGAAAATGCTAATACTCCGCCCACTGTAAAAGCACCTACTGTAAATCTAAACTTAGGAGTGAAAACTCCATGAGAGGACATACTAGTAGCTGATACTGACTCCGAGGAAGGTGAGCAACTTAAGGAAGGAGGATCGAACTCAAATGATCAAAATCCACCCTTAAGACCAACCGCCTGCCAACGGACCTACGCAGGAGTGGCTCACCCAAAGACTGGAGAGCCTAGGCTGCAGCCAACCAACCAGGACCATTTCAAAGTCAAACACTTAGCACAACTACTGACAGCTGACCTACGGATGAACGGACAAGTAACGCATACATTGCGGACATGGTCAAACACTTGATGGAAGAAAGCAAGGGTAGAAAGGATGATGATTGGGGTTCCGCTCCGAGCCGACCTCCTTTTACAGATAGTATCCTAAGGGCGGGGTATCCTAAGAAATTCACCATGCCACCAGCTATGCTCTCCTACAATGAAACTACTCACCCTCAACAACACTTATACAAGTACATTTGGAATATGGATGGTGCAAGGGCAATAGATGCAGTTCGTTGCAGATGTTTTCCCATCTATTTGGAAGGAGTTGCCTTTATGTGGTTTATCAGACTCCCTTCATGATCTATCTCAACCTTTGACGAGCTAGCCAGGAAATACGTGGATCAATATAGATTGCACATGACTCATCCAAAGGATGTGATGTCTCTATCCGGTTACTTTCAAGGACCCAACGAATCAATAAAATCATTCATGAACCGCTTTAACACCGCCGTCGCCGAAGTGAGCAACCTAAATGAGGATATGATTTTCATGTCTTAAGCCCGCTCGATCCATCCAGAGATAGATTTTGGGAGATGGATTAAAATAAAGCAACTGATCACCATGAAAGAATTCAATCGAAAGGCAAGTCGGTACTTGAAATTAGAAGAGGAAAATACGTTAGAAGGTAAAAATATCGATATGCGACCAAATGAATCAATTCAAAGTAATGTGGCAATTAATCAAAATGGAAAGAATTCTAAAGTAACTGCTGGAAAAGATGAGAATCACAAAAGGAAGAACCAGGATCAGAACACTAGCAAGGGCAACGGAGGGGGAAAGAAACTCAGTGGTTTGAAACGTGGAAAGCTTCGTTGAACGACGGCTTAGAGAATATTTACCTAGCAACTCAGGGAACAAAAGAGTACACAAAGCCGCCTCGAAAGGAAGAGTCTAAGCAACAAAGGAAGTCAGGGAAGTTCTATTACTTCCACGAAACCCACGACCATAACACAAACGAGTGTCGCCATTTGAATAACGTGGTCGAAGAATTGATTAGAGAAAACAAGCTCCAACAGCATGTGAAGAAGCCCTGAAATTTCGGTGAGCCGACCGGACCTCATGCGTCTAACACCTAAAGAAACCAAGCTAGGTCTAGCGGAGATGGATCCAAACGAGCTGAACAGAAACTTGTCATCAATACCATTTCGGGAGGTCCTCATCCGACACTGAAAAGTTGGGGCAAGATGAAAAGGTATGCTAATTCACTCAAACATGCTCCAAAGGAAACTTGCTTTGCAATCAAAGATAGGACCCCTGCTAGACAGCAGAGGATTCTCAATGGTGACAACATCATGTTCGAAAACCGGGGTAGTGAAGGAATAGAAGCTCCAACTTTCGATCCAATGGTGGTGGTGATAGGAATCGGAACTGCTGCCGTACGTCGGGTGTTGGTTGATATCGGAGGATCAGTAAACATTGTATTTCAACATGCGTTTAACCAAACGAAGCTTAACATGAAGGATGTCTCTGCATGCCAAACTAAAATCCAAGGATTCACCTGTCATCCACTACAACCGTTGGCACAATCGATCTGCCTGCTGAACATGGAACAAGAGATCAAAGAGTGGTTCTCACCCAAACCTTTGTGGCAATTGACGAGATCTCGGCCTATAATGCATTCTTGGGAAGGGCGGCCCTCGCTGATTTCTGAATTATCCTGACATAATGGTGTCTCACTATGAAATTCCCTACGGAAAACAGAGCTAGAGTGATAAAGGGAGACCAAAGTGTCGCAAGGGAATGTTATAGCGTTGAATTGCATGAAACAAGAAAGAAAGAAAAGGGAAGGGTGTGGAGAAAACTCTCCACTTTTGCTAACCGTCGGCATAGCAACTATACAACTGCCCCTGGATTGGGCACCACAGTCGATTTGATAAGACTATAGACACTAGAAAGAAGAGTTCAGGGGAGGAACAGGCAGCACCAGTAGATGTTATGATGCATGTCCCTATAGACATGGATGATTCGACACGACTGCTAAAAATAGGATCACAACTTGGAACCAAGACGTGAAAAGAATTAGTAAAGTTTCTTCCCACCAATCTGGACGTGTTCACTTGGACGCATTCCGATATGTGTTAGATATCGTCGAAGATAGCACACTTAATATCGATCCTAAATACACTCCAATGAAGTAGAAAAGGCGCACCCTAGGACTGGAATGGTCTACTACACTAAGAGAGGAAGTGGATAAGCTATTGGAATACGACTTCATCTGTGATGCAACCTATCCCATATGTGTATCAAATCCAGTTTTGATAAAGAAGTCGAATGGGAAGTGGCAGACTTGAATTGACTACTCAAATTTTGGAAAAAGCATGCCCAAAGGATAGCTTTCCATTGCCCAAGATCAATCAGCTTCTTGATGCCACGGCAGGCCATGAGCTACTATCGTTTATGGATGCCTATTCGAGATATAACCAAATCATGATGTATGAACCCGATCAAGAGAATACTAGTTTCATTACTGACCTTCGATTATGCTATTATCGAGTCATTCCCTTCGGATTAAAGAACGCGGGGGCAACCTACCAATGACTGGTAAATACAATGTTCAAAGATCAGATGGTAAAATGATGGAAGTACACGTGGACGATATGCTTGTCAAATCATGCACATTAGAGAATCACTTAGATAATCTCGTAGAGATGTTTGAAATATTACAAAAATATGGAATGAAGCTCAAATCGTTGAAATGCTCTTTTAGCATTGCTTCTGGCAAATTCCTAGGTTTCATCGTAAATGCAAGGGGCATTGAAGCCAATTTGGGACAGATTACCGCCCTAAGGAATGTCAAAGCTCCCATGACCAAAAAGGAATTACAAAGTCTAAACGGGAAGATCATGGCACTAAACCGATTCATTTCCCGAGCGATTGATAAGTGCATACCATTCTTCGACGCATTGAAGAAGGGAAAGAAGAATTTCGAATGGAACGAAGCCTACCAGATGGCCTTTGAAGAATTACTCCATCATATGGAAATCCCGCCGGTCTTATCAATGCTAATAAACGGGGAAGATTTGTTCGTTTATCGCGCTTTGTCGACCCATGCTCTGAGTGCAGCATTGGTATGCGAAGAGGCTAGGGTCCAGTGACCCATCTACTACATCAGTAAGCAGTTTACTAGAACTGAAAAGAATTACTCAAAGTTGGAAAAGCTCGCCAATTGCCTGTTGATCACGTCAAGAAGCTATGACCGTACTCCCAGGCTCGCCCATTAAGGTGTTGATGGATCAACCTATGAAATAAGTGTAGTATCGTCCAAAAGACATCACGTCGACTTCTAAAATGGAATATCGAGTTAAGCCAATATGAAATCACTTATCATCCTTGAAGAGCTATAAACGGACAGGCACTGGCAGATTTCATCGCTGAATTTACCAAGCGGGACGGTGAAGAAGAAAGCACTTCGGACATGGTGCTACAGTGGAAGTTGTTTGTTGATGGTGCATCGAATGAATCTTATCCAGGTGCAAGGGTAGTTCTGAAAACCCTCGAAGGACTATTTGTTTGCTATGCTCAAAGGCTGGAATTTCCTGCCACCAACAATGAAGCAGAATACGAAGCTTTGATCGCAAGATTAAAAATCGTTAGAGAATTAGGAATAAAAGTTGTGCATATCTATAGTGATTCTCAGCTAGCCATCTTCTAAGTAAAATGGGAGTACCAAGCAAGGGGCAACCTCGCCCTCTACCTATCAAAAGCATGGGGATTGCTGCAGGCATCGACCACTACACTTTAAGTCACATTCTGAGGGAACAAAATATGCAAGTGGATCACCTAGCCAAACTAGCCAATTCTGAAGATGCTCGGTCAATGGGGCTGGCCCCGGTCAAAATGCTTACATCACCCAGCATAGATGATATGAATACCGATTGGATTATGGAAACTGTTGAGGAAGAGAATCATGGATGGCGCCAATCAAAGATTACATGATTAGAGGTACACTCCCTAGGGATCGGAACGAGTGAAAGAAGCTACTCCGAAAAGCACCGCGGTTCGTCTTGTAGGATGGAATTCTTTACAGGAGGGGATTCTCTACTCCCTTACTCAGATGTGTAACCAATAATGAAGCCAAAAGGATCCTCAGGGAATTCCATGAAGGCGATTGTGGAAACCACATTGCAGAGCAGACTAGCAAAGAAGATCCTCTGATACGGTTACTTCTAGCCATCCATTAACCATGACGCAGCAGACTACACCAGGCAATGTGTGCAATGCCAAAAGTTCACCAAAATACAAAGAACTCCATCCACAGAACTTGGTTGGCCCATAGCCGTTCGCGGTCTGGGGAATTGACATGATCGATGTGCTCTCAATTGCTAAAGGAGGAGCCAAATATGCTATCATTGCTGTTGATTAGTTCACAAAATGGGCCGAAGTGAAACTGCTGACTACTATTACCACTAAGAAAGCAATTAACTTTGTCACTAAAAGTGTTATTTGCAGGTTTAGAGTGCCACAGAAAATCATCATAGATAAGGGAACTCAATTTGAAAGCGCTGAATTCAAGGACTTTTACAAGCTTTTCTGCATCAAAAAGAGTTTATCTGTCGTAGCACACCCTCAAGTAAACGGACAAATGGAAGCAATGAACAAAATCATCAAGTCCACCATCAAGAAATGGCTAACGAAAGCCAAAGGAAACTAGGTTGATGAGCTTCCACTTGCACTATGGGCTTACCAGATGATGCATAAGTTAGCAACCGGACACTCGCCATTCGCCCTAGCATATGGATCCGAAGCAATGATCCCGATCGAATTGGAAGTTTCCTCTTATCGGGAATGACACTTCAATCAAAAATAGAACGAGCAGCTCCTGCTTGAGTCACTTGATCTGATTGACGAGAAACGGGAGGAAGATAAGCTAAGGACCACTGCTTGCCGGAAAAGGGTAACATGGCATTTTAACTCCAAGGTCCATAATGGTACCTTCGAAGTGGGAGATCTCATCCTGAAACGCATCTATCCGGCTCTAGGAACATTCAGACTGAACTGGGAAGGGCCTTACTCAATCGAGCAAAAGCTCTGTGATGGCACTTTCAAGTTGACCACAGTCGACAGAATCCCGATTCCCCGTGCTTGGAACAACAACTCGCTTCGGCATTACTTTATTTAGCTTTTATCTATGTATTTCCTATTTTCACAAATAAACCGCCCAACTATAGTGGGAGCATTGTAAATAGGTAAATTTTGCTCTACTTTTTGTTTTAGCAATGAAATCTCTTTAGTTTCTTGAACCAATAAAACTGTGTTCATATAAATTACTTATCAGGTTGGCGAAAGTAAACCGACTCAAAATCATTCATTAGCTGCTTAGGGAAGCGAAACTATACCTAAGTACGCTTCGCCTACTCGCGGGGTCGGCGAAAGTAAACCGACTCAAAATCATTCATTAGCTGCTTGGGAAAGTGAAACCGCACCCAAGTATGCTCTGCCTTCTCGCCAAGTTGACGAAAGTAAATCGACTAAAAATTAAAAGTCGTGCTTTCGTAAGTCGTGCAAGCACTGCTTGATGTTGCCCCAGCATCATCAGCAAGCCATTAATATTCTCTAAGTACCGGTATCGTCCCGACAACACCGAGAAACTTGTCTATTGTAGGACTAGCAAGGATCAATTCCCACAATAAAAATGAATCGGCATGAGTCCTGCAACGTCGTAAAACTAGAAATCGACAAAGAATTTTGATCGTTGACATTCGAGTCACAAGTTCTCGAAGATAGGAACCGCAAAGTAAATTTGGCTATTGACATCAGAGGAATCGCTCGGATCAACCGATCATTTATCAAGTGTTCAGAGTAAACAACACTGTAAAGTAGGGGGCACATACACCAACTAGTTGAAAGAAAAACTACTCCACAGTCCTGTTATGCCAAACAAAGAATTTTGGCAATCACAACAGATCTAGTCATAAAACTGAAAAAATGCATCCATAATGCATGAAATCACGGAAATAAAGGCATTGTATACCACAAAACATGGCACGACAATATGAAATATAGAAATTGCAGAACAAGCAATCGTGTCATTTACACATATAGTGGTATAAAAACAAGCTAGGTATGTGATAAATAAGAAAGAACACATAAGTGACAGTAGTAGAAACGTTAATCTTTTCATTTCTCATTACATTTTCTATACAAAGTCAAAATGTCGACGAACAAAAAGAAAAGTACAGATGCTACAATAATAAAAGTAATAAGTGCAGACTCTGCACTTGTACAAAATACATGCTGAACAATTCAAAACGCTAAAAAATCCGGCTCCTCCATCACTCGAGCCCATCAATGCTTCTTGCCACCACTTCCTTTCCATCCATTGGTCGGAAGTTTCTTCTTCCCCTTAGCATCCCCACTGGGAGTCGTATTGCTGCCAATGATATCGATTATAGTCTCCACGCCCATGTATCTCCTTCTTGTTCTTTGGCCCCCTCGAAAGACTCCCCCATGATCTTACGCTTGTGGGAGCTCCTAGAAGACTTTCTTTTCTCTACCTTCTCCTTCTTAATTGCCACCATCTGCTGCTTAGTTTTAGCTGGCTAGCTAGCTTGGTCTGTCTACTCTTGGGTGTCAGTTGTTGTTAAATCACCCTCTAGAGATACAGAGGTGTCGTCCAGGCCATGCAACATGGCAATCTTCTCAGAATCCGGCCCTAGGTGCGAGCCAAATGTGGGCGTGGTGATCAAAGCAGCTACAGAAACAAGCATTGAAGCAGTCGAGATAGTAGTAGGCCCTGGGACTGGAGAAATTGGCAATTAGGCAGGCAAAGAAGATGAAACTATAAGATCAAAAAGAAAAGCATTCGGTTCATCTTATTCTTGTGGCGTGAGCCAGAAGTCTCCAAACTTGAGAGAAACAAGAAAATTACGTGCATCAGAGGTGTGACCGTGAATCTCAACTCATACTCCCCACTGTTTCCTTCTTTGGATGGTTGCATAATCTTGGGCGAAGTTTCAAGACTTCCTAAGGCTTTGTAGGTAGGTGCTGAAGGGATGTATAACAAAGCAGTGTCGGTCGAAGCCGGAATGATTTCTGTCTGATCATGAAGTTTCTTGGGCGATTCGCTAAGCCCAGAAATAAAAGGCACCAATAGTGCTTTAACAGCTGCAGCCGCGCCAGCATCGACAGTTTCTCTCTCCCTTTCAACCCAATAATCTCTCGGTCCTCTACCAAAGCCCTCTTGATTCTTCGTTCAGATAGGCATTCTCTAGCTCTTATTCAGTGTACACATCCCTATCTTCTCGAAAATGGGCCAGGATCTCTTCTCAAACCACGGCAAGAGTACATGGGAATTTGGGGCCCGGATAATAGAGACTACCCTAATGCAACAGGGAGTTGACGTAGAAGTTTAGGATGGTATTATCCATATTCGCCATATTCCTTTCAAAAGTATATTGCAGCTCCAAGTAGTCTGTCGTTACAGCGGCTCTCTCAACTTCAACTTTGGTCTTTTCAATGTTGAGTTGCGCAACTTTTTCCTAAAGCAAAGATCACTTGAGCCTGGCTGGAAATGGTCTTTTCTTGGGATTCCACCATTTCCGTGTAATCAACCATTGTTATCTTATGAGCTTCAACAGTTTCATCATCACCAGCAATGGTTCTCTTTTGAGCTTTGATGATCTCATCTTGGGTTTCAAGCCCCCTTTTTAGCTTGACTTCACCAGCATGGGCTTTCTTGATTTCATCTCTAACCACGATTTCAATTTTTGCGCGAGCCTCTTTCAATTACTTTAACAAACTAGCGTTGCTCTTACTACCTCAAATGGTAGCATCTCTTTTTTTTCAATTGATCAATTCTGGGGTCACATTCTGTCAGCATCCTTTCATAATCACCCTTTTCTAACTCGAAAGAAAGAATCCCTTGATAGTCGTTATGGCTTATGTCCGCCAGCTGCTTACATAATTTCTCCCATCCTTCAACTTGATCCAAATCGCTCTGAATCGCTTGGAGATGGGGTATATAAGAATCCTTACGAAACGGACGTAGGTCATGATTGAATTTAACTCCCTTCAGGAACCATATGGGAAGTGCGACTTCAAGTTTAGGTGAACCAAACGGGAGAATATAAGTAGGCCTCCTATGAGGGCATAAAAAACAAGAAGTAGGCACAACATCAAATGACGAAGTCTAGGTTGATTGAGCGACCTGAATAGTAGAAGTGGGAACCTCATTTCGATAGAAACTGGAGCCTGGGCATATGTATGGTGGTCGGAAGGATAAGGATCATGATCTACTTCGACATTTTAGATAGCTCTTCCTGATCACCGGGAGTCTTACTCTTCTCATAGCCACCCTTATAAAATCTACTTCAGTCCCGGTCATCCTGATTTTAGCTTCCCAATCTTTTCTCCTCCTCCATTCTTCCTTAGTTTCTCGGGCTTAATGGTGTCTTGAAATCCTTTGACCCACGTTGTGCATCTTTAAATTGTTCAAGATCTTCATAAAGCCCATGACCGTCATAGTACTTAATATAAAAAAATGAAGTAAATTTAGCGGCAGAAGATGAGCTCAAATAGTGCATATATGAGTGTATGTGACCCTAGTGAAGTATGTAACGTGTCACATGCGTCCTAAAAGGACTTCACAAATCGGTCGGGAAGCGGCTATAGTGGAAGTTAGGATGATTCTGAAAACAACATGACTGACGTAAGGAGACAATCCCTCGGACTCAAAATCGTCTCCTATGAGTTGTCCACATAAACGTTTCTTAAGTCCTCAAAGTCGATATCGATTTCCTTGGGCGGATAATCATCAAGTTGTTCAGTTGTTGGGGGAGCATCTTTTGCAATAACCTCTTGGGGAGGTGAATCCAGGAGAATAGGACTTATTCCTATAGTATCATCACATGATTCGAGATCTTCTTTGCTGGAACGCGCGTTAAATTCCTCATCGCTAGAGGAGGGGCCATCGTCACTTCCACTCCCGATTTCACCTTCCTCTTTATCTACGAGCACCGTACCCTTGACTTATCGTTATTTGAACTCCTTTTCCCCTTCGCTCGAGATTAGGAGCATCCTATTCGAACTAATAGCTTTGATTGTAATGCCCTTTTCTACGCGAATTTCCTCAGTCGATCCATTGGATGGACCTTCTTCTTGTAGACCGCTCTCTTTCGAAATTGTGCGATGAAGAAGTAGAGCGTGTTCTAATCCTAGAATGGGTAGGGGATGGAACCTCAACAGTGACAGTAGACCTTGTGAGAAATGCGGATTAAGGATCTTAAGGCTAGAATTAACATTAGAGGGGGGTGAATAGTGTTTTAAGAAATTTGTTAATCTTTTTGAGTTTTATCTTAATTTGTTAACAATGTATACACTAATGAGACATAGATATGAACACAGAATCAAACACAGATGCAAATATAAAGTAAAAGCAGTAAAGGAAAGAACACACTGGATTTTATACTGGTTCAGAGTTACCCTACATCCAGTCCCGCAACACAAGTACGGATTTCCTTTCAACAACAATTCAACAATTACAACCCTCGGTTTCAAGGCTACGAGGTACACCCTCCAGAATGACAATCCTCTAGGTAGAGATACTTGATTTCCGGGGCAACAAGTTCACCCAATTGATTTCCAGGGCCATAATCACACCTTTTCTCGCTTAATTGATTTCCAAGGCTACAATCACACCTTTTCTCGCTAATATATTACAAAGAAGTCTATAACTCTGAATAGCACTGAGAACCTTGTAGAGATAGTGATGTAGAATCAAACTAGAAGTAATCGAGTATGATTCGATGTTGATTTCGGCAGAGTAATGGTATGATTTTGTATTAAGAAATGTGGAAGAAGAAGAGGAGTGAAAACCAGAAAAAAGTGGTTGAAAATTCATTGAAACTGACCCCTATTTATAGAAGAACAACAGTCATGTCCATTCGTGAAGAGTTATAGCGAATAGACACTTCTTTTGAAATTTGAATTTTGAAACCATCTGACACTATGTCGACATGGGGTACTTGGGCATGTCGACATCCCAAAGGGATTTTTGGTGTTTTGATTTTCTTTGAAAATAACCTCTATCTTATATTAAAATTATTTTAAACTTTATAAATATACTTAACTATAGTTGAAATACATAAGTAAATATAAAGAACAATATATACATAATTTAACTATAATTTTATATTTAAATCTAAGTATAAATATTTAAAAGTTAAATATATTATTTGAAAAGATAGTTTAAAATCAGGAGTAATTTGACTTTGAAATTAAAGATGTTTTTTAGGCTAAAATTATTTAAAATCAGGATAGAGATTTTTGAATCTTTAAAAGGAAAGTTTTGAAATCATTTTGAAAACAAGATAATTTTGTAAAATCATTTGAATTAAAATTAGTGGATACAAAACAATGTTCCACTAGATTTTCGTAGGTTCCATCCTACTTAGGGTTCCATCCCTTTAACGGGCTCGAAGTGGATTCCATTCCACTAATAGATTGGATATTAAGATGCCAGTGCTTTTCTACGAGTTTTAACAAATATTCCTAATAAAACAAACTTAACCTTGAACTCTTGATAATCTTGATATTCATGAGTCTTCTATCTCTATATCTTGAATCTTTATACTGTACAGTCTTCATTCTTGATACCTGCATGGTTAGATCCTACATATACATATATATCTAAACTTGTAATGTTAGTATTTATATTTTATAATCTATTCTAAGGTTGTTGTCATCTAAACCATCATCTCATGGACTAACAGACCTCCCGGGATGTAACAATCCGTACCGATGCAAATTCTCATCCGTCAGCAAAAATTTGACCGATCTCTCTCTAGCATTTATGGCCTTCAAAGTATGGAAGATAGAGTCTAGTGCTGGATCTTTCTTTGGGCTCGGAATAACTGTAAGAAGTGTTCAGTTTATTAAAACTTCACACCATCATAATAAGTCTCAACGAGAAAAGAGAAAACTCACCCCCTGTCGTCCAAAGATGATTAAACCCTTTAGGACATCTAACGAAGAAATAGTGGGTCTTGAAATGGGATAAGTTACTTTGGAGTTGCAACATAATTTTGTGATTTCGTCGAGCCTCAATAATCATAAAAGACGGACATTCTTCTCTCTTGAATGAAAGGAAGTATCTCGATTTGTCGAAGCTTGGGGTCCGGTTGAATGTCCGCATAAACAAAACATGAATACCACTCAAAATTGCATATCCATTAGGATGAATCTTAAATGGGGCTATTCTCAAATTAAGAAGAGTGTCTCTTAAGAAATGGTTAAATGGGGGCACTGCACCATTCAAGCACATGTACCGATGGCAGGAGGTGTACCCCGAAGGTGGCATGTGTGCAAACTCATTTTTTTAGCGGAAGGCCCACATCGTTTTCCAAAATACCATGATATAAACAAATATTATGTAGAACTTTAGCAGAAATGACAGTAGAAGCTCTTTCCATAGGGTTAAGTAAAACTCTAAAGTTCGGAGGAGTTCGATCAACGATCGGACCAATTGGCACCAATTGACCATATTGAGACAGTGGTGTCGAAAAAATAGGCGTTGCTAGAATCGTTTGCGAAGGCATAAATGATGTCGATTCCGCTTCCGAAAGTACCGGGCTTCCTCCACTGGATTTACGTCGAAATGATGGATGCTTCATTCTATATAATAGAACTTGTAAACATGGTCGAGTAACTCTATTTTTAACTAGAAATCCCCATATGTTTAACGCCCGAATTCCAAAAAGATGTTGACTTGTGCCAACTTGTCAGATCCTAAGCGTTGACTGGGGCAGATGCAATGTGTTATCTATGTGAGATGGGCTCGATGTTCTAAACACTATGAACGCTCTATCCTGTATAGATAGCTCACTCACAGTAGAAAAAGAAAAAAAAACTTTTCATGTCATTCGTTGAAGTTATTCCTTCCATACTTACCCATTATCGATCGACAATCGATAACAAATCTGTAATCCAAAGCGACACAGAAAGCTCTTTCTATTCTTAGGTACACTAAGCGTGCAATAGTAAAGCTAATCTGTAATGATCAAGTCCTTAGTAAACCACCTTATTGGAACCACTGAGGCCACGCGCAAGTTAATTTTGATTTATTGGACGAAGATAACAGAATGCGTCAATTGCAAGACACGATTACACTATCTACCTCCAATAAATCACAGTCAACCTGCTTCGTTCACCATCCTCGTAGATGTTCCAGAATTCATAGGCCATTACCAATAATACAATAACCACATCATCACCAACCTTAGATTGAAAGAAAACGGGTTCAATCGCGTTCGTGGCGATCTAGGCTAGGGCTAGCGATCTACAAGGTCGGTAGTGATCCAAAAAGCGGTGGTTCTGGTGCTAGGGTGTGATGGCGAGGGGAAGCTATGGTCGGCGACAGTAGACTATGGCGATAAAGGTCAACGACAACGGCTGTAGAGGCTAGTTATGGTTTAGTCTCGCGCTTGGCTGGGGTCGCAAGAAGAACACGTGAACAAAGGCAAGTGAGAAGGGTCGATTCAAGCAAAGCTAAATAGGGGATTGTTTGTAGAAAATTTGTTAAGTCTATGAATCACTAGCGACCCATCATGTTGCAACCGATCTTCTCCAATTTTGCCGTGCATGATCTGCATGTTGTTTACAAGAATCTTGAAAATTATGGGATCGAAATTGATTTGTTTCTATGAGCGACGATGATTCACATCGAAAACTCAATAGACGGCTGAATAGTGAAAGCTAAATTCGCATGGTAACCTCGATACAATCAACTAGATTTCACAAAATGGAAACTCAAAAGCAATTACTTCCAGAGCATACCTTGTTTCCAATGAAGGAATATTTTGAGGGACAAATGTTAACTGGTTTTTTACCCAAGCAAGAATCTATATAGTTGGAACATCCAGGCCAGGCCAAAACAACTCAAGAATCAACCAAAAGGACCAGAAGAATAGGCCAAGAAGGTTTCAAGAAGAATTACCCAAAAATCCACTAATGGGATGGATCATAAGAAAGCTCCATGGATCGTTCTAGCCTCTTGCATTATGAACCAATATCTTTTTTAGGGATGTTTACCAAGTTTCATAGTATTCCGAACAACCTAGTTCGAGAAGTGAACAACATTTGGTTCAAGTTGTAGGACAATCTAACCGAGTATGAACCATCATCAAAATAAGGCAACAAACTACAAAATTACGTGGAGAGCACCTCCAAAAGGCAAGGAGTGCAACCTAAAGAAAGAACCCAAAAATTCCTTAAGTACATGGATCGCTAGCAATCCATGCCCTATGGATCGCTAGCGATCCATCAGATTAGGTTGGGTCGTCGTGAAATTTTCAAAGCACCTTCTTATCATCGAGTGTAGGCTTTTGGAAAAGCTAGATAGCTCAATAGCTCTCCAACACCAATAAATACAATCGTACCTGCAACATAAAGTGGATCTTCTAGACTGACCATGGGAACTCTGCAGAGATTATTCTTCACTTTTCTCCTCCCATACAATAGTCATCTAGGGGTTCACTGTGATTCTCTAGTAAGCTCTTATGCTTGTGACTTGATCTAACTCTAAGATTTAATCATATTGTAATTCGATTCAACTTGTCGCAATAGTCAGTTAATAGAAAGTTATAAAGTAGACGTAGGCTTTATTAACAGCTGAACCACTATAAAAATCTTCTTGTCTTTTTACTATTTCTGCTCTTTTTACATTTATTTTCTATATTATTGCTTTGTAAGAATAGGGTTGGTGCTTTCACACTCAAACCGGGGTGTTGATCCATATTTTGGGTTAACAGTATGTATATTTAATTGCCGGGTTTGGTAAAATATTTGTTATTTTCCACAGTACATCTTAGATTGTTGTGCTGCCTTTTGTTTTTATTCATACTCGGATCAAAAGGTATTTGAATAACTATAACTTCCACTCATAATATATTTGTCGAAGCCTGAGATTTTATCGGCCTTGGCAAAATTTGAGAGATTAATCTCAGTTGTATTTTTTCCACTTAAACAAAACTGTGTTTGTATTTTATGCTACTCAAGCCTTCAAGGTGATTTTTGACTTTGAATAATCGAAATATGATATATTTTGTGTATTGCTAAAAGCAACCGAAAATGTTCCTCCTAGTATCATATAAATTTTAATCAAGTTTAATAAATAACAAGCTACTTAATTACCACTTCTATTTCTTCACTTAGTAATTAATCATCAAAACTTTTTGCATATGATAAACATATCGACCTAACCTTAAATGTATAAAACCAAAAAATTGGAAATCTCTTTATCAAAATTGATCAAATTTTTAATTTTAGATCACTAATCCATGAAGGAAGAGCACTATTCTAAGGAGGAAGGTAAATAAAAAAGATGGATAACTAACAGTTTCTTCTCTGGTTGATGGTGAGATTATTGCGAGCTTTGGCTTTGTTTGGCGGCTTTGGTTGACTTCCTCGTTGTTGGGACATTGTTGCACGTTGTGACTTGTGGCTTTTTGTTGAAAAGGAAAAGGAATGAGAATTTATGTTTAAGTGTTTTAAGTGCCTCGTAATTATCTTTTATGGTATTAAGTATCACATAAGTTAATTATATATGGTGCTCTTTAGAAATGGTATGAGAAAGAATGTTTATAGGTGCTTTTAGCAACACACTGTATTATGGTTATATAAATCAAATCAGGTTAGGTATCAAATTTTTTTCCATGATGTTATATAGAGAAAATAAGAATAAATAAGGAGATATAGTTATATTTTAGTGTAATTTCATAGCTACCGTTTGTCTCATGGTGGCTCTGGGCTTCTCTATGTTGCAAACAAAATAATTTGAAAACACTAGAACTTAAAATTGTTTCCATTTAATGAGTTAAAAAGTAAAAATTTGACATATTATTTAATAATTTTATTTTATAAAAATATAGTCATGTAGTTTTGATCAAATAATTTGCCAATACCTATACAAGCTTGTGGTCATTATGAATTTGGTGTTATATATCATAGCATATAACCAACCATTATTTATTTTTTTGTTCATTGTTTCATGATCATGTCCACCAATATCTATTTATATTTTAAGTTACTACAAAATCAATTATAAAGGTAACTAAACTATCAAATCCAATAAAATAAAATATCTAACCAATTTAAGATGTGGCGTTTAACATTATATTACATGACATTTTTGAATTTCATTTTGTAATGTTTCTTATGGAATATTATGTAATTGTACATAATTAAAACCAAACTAACATAAAGCCTTGGAAATATTTGGGATAAACCTTATTATGAGTATGACATCTATGATACATACAAATGATGCAAGCAATGAAATTAATGATTTAACATGGAAAATGATTAAAATAGAAGCAACATTGAAATAATATAGAAAGTAACTAATTTGCAAGATCTTGATCACTAATTATTTGGAAATAAGAAAAAGATATAAAAATTAATCGTAACACTCATTATTGCTCTTTATTGATAAAAAATAGTCAGTTGCCTACTTTTTGAGCTAAATGTTTACAATTCTTAATAAAAAAATGTTTAGTTGCATTTTGCAAAGAATTTAATTTTAGTAAGTAATTAATGAGAAATATTGAGACTTTATGCAAACTTTATGTGTGGAAATATGCATTAATTCCTTCCATTATGCATTTATACTGTATGTATTAGTTGCTTTTTTATGCCTTTGAACTGCCCAAGAGATTAAGGTAGAATATTTGTGAAAGTTATGGTTTTTGTATGTATATTTAATTTCTGGGTTTCGTTAAATATTATTTTTCATAGTAAGTTTGAGATTGTTGTGCTACCTTTGTTTTTAGTTAACAATTTGAATTAATGAAGGCTTCTGATTATGGAAGAAATGAAATAGATCTCTACGGTGAAGAATATAGATAAAGACCACATTACATCTGGTAGCTTATTGTGTTTAAATTGATAACATACTGAACAAAACATTCTACATTTGAATTTATATTACACTTGAGTAACATCATAAACTACATATGTTTGTTCAAAAGTTGTTATTACTAAAATGCAGCTAAAAAGTGGATAATAATGAAGACTACATAAACATCATGTTGGATGGCAAGCAAAACCATCTTTTACTAACGGAGCATATTTGGAATTAACATAACAATCTATTCAATAAATCTAAAGCGTCAAAGCCAGAGCACTTATGGGAAACTGATGGTGGAGCGGCCATAGTTGGTTTTGTCCTTAATTGCCGCAGCATTATGTGTAAATATGTGCCTTCTATTTTCTTTTACCGTATTTGTTTATGTGCACTTTCGTTGTATTTATTAAAATGAAGTTGGAGCATATAATGTCAATTTGTTATCGGTATAATATGTTCAATGAAGAAAAAAAATTATTTCAAAACCAATGTTTGTTCTCATATAGATGTTCATAAATGTTTTATTAAAGCAGAGCACAAAAATTTGAATTCTGTTTGAATAACTTATTTTTAGTTAACCTGGTTTGATAATTTATGTTTGGTTCATGTATTTAATAACATTATAAAACTTTCTATTTATTCAAACATGTTTTGTAGATTTTCATATCATGTGTGTATTTTGGAATAAAAGTAGGTTAGTTTGTGTTTGCCTTTATGCACGTCCATTGGAGTGGACATGCCTTTGTACTCGTGTGTATGCATATTAAAAAAAGCCTTTTCCCAAGCAATTAACATATATGTAAAAGCCAATTATGTAAATCCCAACATTTATCTACATATATATTTAATATATGTACACCTTATGCTATGTTGCACAAGCATGTTTATACTATATAAAACATGTCTTTAATAAAATCCATCAATTAGCTAAAGTAGAAAATTAACTAAAATATGATTTTAAATTCAATTAGTTAGATTGATTTAATAAACCCTTTAGACTTCATAGGTCAAATAAATCCAAAATATGATTTCTTTTACAAAAATCTATAATATTTACCTGCCATGATCCAACCAGTTCCTCCATTGTAGTAATATACATTTTCTCTTTAGATTTATTTTACAAATCTCTTCTAGTGATATTTTACCATCCCCGCTTCTAGAGTGTTACAGTTTCTTTTAAAGATACTTTATATGCACTATTTTTGGAATGTCACATCAATATACAATATCCTTTTCTACATATATATTTCATAATTACTACTTTCGGAATATCATAAAATATCTCTTATGGATATATTTACTGTCACTGATTTTGAAATTTCTTATTAAATATATAAAACAATAACAAAATAAGATGTGATAAATAAAAGTTAGATGAAAGATAAAATCGATATTTCTGAACTGTAGCGTTGCTATATAATATCTCTTTGGAGATAAATTATTGTCACCACTTCTCGAGTTTTTATGATGTCCCTTCAAGAGATATAGCATTAGTTTTTAAAGGAAGTGCAGCTTAAATAAAATAAAATTTCTATAATATCTCTTCTACGATGTTAGATTTTGCAACATAAATATAAATAAAACTTTAAAATATCTCTTCAAGAAATAAATATGTATGCACATTCATAAAAATAAATATGAATGATTTCTTTGGAGAAAACAAAATAGGTAGTCATATGTACACAAAAAATGATTCATCAAAACTTTAGGTTTCGATGACATAGTATGTAATAACCCGTAAATATATCACTTTATATAATTGATCGTTTAGCTTTATCAATATAACAATAATTTTGTAAATAATTATTTATATGATTTTATAAATAAAATATGATAATTTTAATTAGTTAGCAATGATAAGAAAATTTATTTTCAAAATTTGTTTATAAAAATACGCATATTAATTTAAAAGAGAAAATATGACCGAAAATCAAAATTGGGATTTGTAACGCAACGTATGGAAGTTGTGCAACATTGTAGGGATATGTTACATACACATATACATGTACAGGTCCATACATGGAACATGCACATAAACATATATATACCAAAATAATTAGGTATAAAAGTATAATATAAAATATATAATATATTTTAAGATCTCTTACTCCTTAAGCATGTATAAGTGAACATATGCATACATGAGAAGATGGAAGTGATCGACACATGGGAGGAGGCTTTTTTGTGCCTTGGAGGGGGAAGGCGTGTTGGAGAAGCCTTGAAATGGTGATGTGTGCATGTATACTTGTACACTCTTATTTTCCTATAAATACCCTACCCTCTTCTCTTCATTTTCATTTCATCTTCTTATTCATATTTCTAAGCTTTATCTTCCACTTTAATGGCTTCCATCCTAAGAGAAGTAGTGTCAAAATTTATTTCAAAAAGAGTTTAAAATTTTAATATATAGTTCTATATGGTTAAACACCTCAAAATAAGCCCAAAACTCCACCTTTTCTCTTTGTTCTTCAAATCTCCACCCCACTTCTTCATTTGGTCGAGCACTTCATTGCTCCACCCTATGTCATGCATCCTAAGCCATCTCAAGTCTTGGTCGAGGCATTTAGGAGCTAAAATCCGAAGAATAGTGGGCTTTGGAAAACGAGTAGCGGAGCTATAGCAAATTTTTAAGTAATCGTTGAAAAAACAAGGTGAGAACTCCTAAACTATTATATTATATTTTGATGATGATATGATGTTTGCAAATGGATGTTTATCATGCTTTGATTATCAAGTTTGAATGTTTTCATATGAATATTGAATATATATGCAAGTCATGAAAATACACGTCAATAATCACAAAGGAAATCACTTTCCTTGATTTAATGAACTGGTGTATATAGAAAATAAGTTTGAAATGTTTTATAAACATTTAAAATTGTTTTTGTGAAGTTTGAACGAGAATTGAAAATTTAATTAAAAATAGGCGCGTCGCGTAAGGCAGTTCGCAATTTCGCGCCATAAAAGTCAAATAAGTGTAAAAGATGGAATATAGCTCGGAATTCTTCGAGATAAGAAATTTTCGAACTATTACATCCATATTTTTGCAATGAAGAAAGAAAATCGAGATTTCGATTAGTAGATTTTGAGTTATGAGTAAAACAAGTTTTGGAAAAATCGCGGTTTTGTAGTTCGGAATCCAAAAATTGGATTTCTTAGAAAATGATGTTTGAAATTTGTTTAAAATTATGAAATAAATCTTATAAATGCATTAAAATGTTTTAAAAGTAATTTGAGTAATAAAAATGAATTTTCAAATAATAAAAGGTTGTTTTGATCAATATAGCTTAAATAAACACTTTCCGCAGCACTTTTCCGCGGCGTTTTTTCTATATTTTTTGAATTATAGTTTAAACTTAACAATTCTTTTTCAAATCTTTTATAAATATTTTTAAAGGAATAATTAAGTGTTTTAATGGTTGTTTGGAAGTTTTATAGTTGATTTAAAAGAATTTAAATAAACGATTTTAAAAAAAGTTATTGCAAATTAAGTGGTTTAATCTTGGCTCTAAAAGCCGAAGAGTAGACTGGGTTTTCTATTTGTGAGATCCAGATGTGAGGTTCTTAAACTAAGGAGATGCTCAGGAGCAACCAGTGCCCTGGCTCACCTAGCCTCTTCTCTAGGCGAAGGATAGATAATGCCGAAATGTCGAAAACGAGTTAAGTGTAAAAAGGTTTTAAGAAATCAAAAACAGTGATAAGAGAGGTTTAATGATTCCATATATACCAGAAAGAATGTTTAAGGAATATATATCTCCAAAAGATGTTTTTGATAAAAAGAACTAAATCAATTAAAGAATGATTCCCTATTCAAAAGAACATCTTTTTATCGATGATTGTTTCAAAGGAACCAGGGTCGGATTTAGATGTTTCCTATCCGAAGGCCACTTCAAACCAATTTACGTATTCACGTGAAGACATGGGTATCACGTTTGGGATTTTCACAATGAAGGACTGCTTATTGATCGTTTGGGGACAAAATCCCAATATACATATATATTAGCAGTAGTCTTTTCGTTATGAAATATCCAATGCAAGGACTACTCGCTACTAATGGTAGTAGGAGGAGTGCCTTCCATTTTGTTTAGTCCCAGAACAAACTTGTATGGAGGGATGTCTGACATTGCATTCTAGAGATTGCATCGTTGACTTTTTTAAACGTATATCTGCTTGGTGGCGGAGAAGACAACTTCTCTTAGCTTAACACCCTTCTCTGAGATGTATAAGCTCTGGGGTTGTATGTTTGTGGAAGTCAATAGTAATCGATGGAATGGCAATGTAGCATTCAAAGTGAAATGTGCAAAGTAAAATGTAATCGTTACCTTAAGCCTCACACCCAGAAATGGCCGAAACATGGTAGATGCGGTAAGGCTATGTGGTTAACAACCATTAGGGTATGATCATCTACTTCTAGATATATTTCTACCCGCTATGACGTTCAGGTTAAGATTACTATGGTGTGTGCTAAGAGACGTCTCGGATAGGTCGGTAACGACCAGGGTGATGACATATTTAGTACTATATAGTAAGAAAGGTAGGCCGGTCTTGTGTTGGTAGAGGTGCAGATGTTCTACTGACTCTAGAGATGTACTGCCGGAAGGTAGTCCCTTCACCTGATCATTTGTATGGAAACCCATTCTCCAGTAAAAGCTCGTAATATTTTAGATGTAGAAAGCCTTGTATTACAAGGTGGTATGCTGGAATTTAATAATGTAACAATTGCGGCTAAGGTTAATAAGTTTACTTGCAAAAGTTTTTAAAGAATGTCATTAAAAATAATATCCCTTATTTTTATGTAAGAATGTTTTGTTTATCATAAAGTAAAACCCATTCCATGTTTATGTGGGGCGTGGTCTTATGAGATACCATTTTGTTTTCAAACAACGTATTTTGAGTTCTCACACCAGTCGCATGACTGACCCGAAGTTTATTTTGTTTTCCTTTAAACCCAGGTTGCCTTATTTTTTCGAGCAGCCAAGTAGTCAGGATTCTGTTTGAAGTATTTTGGGAAGAGCATGCTGGAAGAGGTTATCGGAGCAATGGAGCTGGAGCACTCAATCTGGATGTTTATTTGTCTATTTATTTTATTTTTGCGCTATGACTAAATTTAGTTTGTAACAGCAAATTGAGGGAATAGGCAGTTATAACTATTCTTGACTAGGTTAGTTCATACAAAAAATTCTAATGTACCCTAGTAAGGTGGTTGTATGTACCATCTATCTATTTTAACGTAATGTGAGAATTTATGTTTTATCTTTTACTTTAATTTACCACTGAAATCTGCCTCTCCAGCACTTGGATTTACGACACATAATACCATGGATGTATTAATGTCGATTTTCGAGAGTTAAGGAGATGGGTCACATTTGGCATCATAGCCGAAGGTTAAGCGAGAACCTTGGCTTTGGTAGGGTATGACTCATTAGAGAGAGGATTAGCAATACCTAGGATGAGTTTAATATTTGAGAGTGCACGTTTAGACTCCTTATCTAAATAAATTTAAGTTGTGCTATGCTTAATACTCGTTCCCCAAGATGATTTTGTCTTTGTATTCTAAAGATTTCTTACTAAATTCAGGTAGTAAGACATGAGTACTCGTAGAGGATGAAGGAGGGGAAATAGCAACACCACAATAACCAACGGTCAAGCTCCAACCGCTGCTATAGAAGAAATAGCTCCCGTACAACCCCAGTTTAATTTTGTCACATTGTGCAATAATTATACCAGCTTAGGGGGAAAACCATTCAGGGGTACAAAGGCTATCGTTGAAGTACAGGCTTGGATTAAATTAGGAGAGACGATCTTTAAAGCATTAAACATCAGTGATGAGCAAAAGAGGTTCTTGGCCTCGTGGCAACTTTAGGCAGGGGCTCTAGCTTGGTGGGAGTCCATTACCCTAAATGATTCGGAGGACAATTTCTCTTGGGAAAGGTTTAAGGAGGTTTTGGAGGAGCAGTACATGCCAGCATCCGGTAAATCTCGTCTTTATAGAAGCTTTAGGGATCTGAAGCAGGAGGAAATGATTGTTGAGGAGTATGCAAATAAGTTCAACGAACTATCTTGTTTTGGCCAGGTCTAATTGACATGCCTTTAAAGAAAAACAAGAAGTTTATTTCTGGAATGAATGAGAAGTATCAAAGCAGGATGATTGCCCATTTAAAGGGTCATTTATAGATTTGCTGGATATGGGATTTCGTTATGAAACATTGAACAAAAAGGAGCCTTTAGTAGCTCAGACCAACAACAAAAATACCAACAACTGGAAGAAGAGGAAGTTCAACAACAGTGGGAAAAGGCCATGGCCAGGATAACCTAGGGAAGGATCTCAACGAAACCGCTTCAAGGATTATACTTGTAATAATTGCAAAAGGAAGGGCCATATTGCAAAGAATTTTAGAAGTCCAAAGGTTCAGGATTCCACCTCTTCTATGGTTCAGAATAGCCTCTACTATAATTGTCACCAACATGGGCACATGATCACGGATTGTCCGATCATGAGGAAGGGAGAGCAAGCCAGAGTCTACGCAATTAAGGATGAGCCTTTTACCTCTCAGGATGTAAAGGGCATGGGAGTTTTGGAAGGTAATATTTTTATTGAAGATGTTTTAGTTAGATTATTGTTTGATACAGGAGCTTCTCATAGTTTTATTGCTAAGAAAATCGTAAAAGAATTAAAACTTGAACCTAAGTTAGTTGATACCCCTATTTGCATGACGAATCCTATAGGTGGTACTACTAACCTTTGTATGAATTGTGAAAAAGTTCAAATTTTCCATTCTTCCCATCAATTTCCTTTCGACCTATTTGTCTTAGATTTTAATGATTTAAAAGTTTTCTTGGTATGAATTGGTTAACTAAGTACAAAGCTGTTCTCGATTGCGTTGGTAGGACGATAATTTTATGGACCAGTTTCAAGAAGTTTATAGAAATATCTTGTGAAGATCCTAGTCCAAGGAGGGGAAGTTTCCTATATGTATTAGATTCATCTCAAGAAGGATTAGGAACCATACCTGTTGTTAAAGAACTCCCAGACATTTTTGAAGAAGTGAAGAGTTTACCCCCACATTGGGAAATCGAATTTCATATTGATTCGATTTCTGATGCAAGACCAAGTAAACAACATGATTGAAGGATGGCTCCAATGGAGATGGAGGAGTTGAATAACCAAACTCAAGACCTATTAAAGAAAGGTTTGATAAGACCAAGTCGTTCAAGTTGGGGATCGGTAGTAGTTTTTTTTGCCGAGTTGGATGGATCTCTAAGATTGTGCATAGATTACCGAGATATGAATAAACAAACGATTAAGAACAAGTATCCTTTACCTCGAATAGATGACTTGTTTGATCAGTTACATGGTGCTCGGGTATTCTCGTAAATGAATCTAGCTGCAAGATTCCATCAGCTGAGAATCGTAGAGGAATGCATCCATCTAGCTACATTTAAAGGTTCGAACATTTTCTTCGAGTGGTTGGTTATGCCTTTTAGGCTAACCAATGTGCCCGCCTACTTTGTAGACCTTATGAATAGAGTATTTAGAGATGTACTCAATAAATTAATGTTAGTCTTTATCGATGATATCCTTATATATTCTAAGATAGAAGAAGAACACGAAAGGCATCTAGAAATTGTGTTATAGATATTAAGAAAAAAATGTGCTTAATGTCAAATTCTCAAAATTCCATTTCTGGGAAAGGAGGTAAGATTCCTTGGACTATAGTGTCAAGGGACGGGATTTTAGTAGATCCTATAAAGGTTGTAGCTGTTCTAAATTGGAAGCAGCCATAAACTCCTAAAAGGGTTCGTAGCTTCTTAGGTTTGGTAGGGTATTACAGAAAATTCATTCAAGACTTCTCAAAGATTGCATACCACCTTACGAAGTTGACCATGAAGGATGCCAAATTTATTCGGACTCTTAAATGTAAAGCAGCATTCCAGGAACTCAAAAAGAGATTGACAACCGCTCCAGTTCTAGCAATTATAAATGGTAATGGACTAATTGTTTATACAGATGCTTGTGGAGAAGGAGTTGGTGCAGTTCTTATGCGGGAAGGGAAGGTGATTGCTTATGTAGGAAGGCAACTAAAGACTCATGAGAAGAATTGTGCAACACATGACTTAGAATTATTAGCCGTTGTGTTCGCATTAAAAATATGGAGGCACTATTTGCTGGGTAAGAATTCTTCATTGCTTATTTCAATAAAACTTTGAATTGACCTTGGTGAATAAAATTCCCTCTTTTAATTAGGTGAAAAGTTTGAGCTCTTTAAGGATCATAAATCTTTAAAGTATCTTTTCACTCAGAAAGATTTAAACATGAGGCAGCAACGTTGGCTAGAATTTCTCGCATCCTATGATCTAGATATTTTATACACACCCGGAAAAGCCAACGTAGTAGCAGATGCGTTGAGTGGGAAGTATGCTGTTATTTCTTATTTTGTAGTAACTCTAAATCTTCTGGAAAGAATTTCTAGTAAACAAAAAGAAGATGGGTTTTCAATAAAAATTTATAATAATGTATGCCAAGGGCAGAATTCAAGCTCTGAAGTGGATAAAAGCGAAATATTACGATTGAATGGGCGAATTTTTGTTCCGGATGTGGAAAATCTTAGGCAAGAGGTATTAGCTGAATGTCACGAAACCAAACTTAACATTCATCCGGGAATTAACAAAATGTACAAAGATGTGAAGCACACATTTTGGTGGAAAAGCATGAAGAGGGACATAACCATTTATGTTAGTAGATGCGCCAATTGTCAACAAGTCAAGAGCGACCAACAGAAAATTGCAAGATCACTTCAACCTCTGGAAATTCCAGCTTGGAAGTGGGATCAAATATCAATGGATTTCATTGATGGTTTACCTCCAACAAGGAAATGGAACGAAGGCATTTGGGTTATCATAGATCCTATTAACTAAAACTGCACACTTCATTCCAATAAAACCAACGAGGACTGCTGCAAGCCTTGCCGAGATATATATAAAGGATATTGTCCAATTGCATGGAGTTCCGAGCAATATAGTAAGTGATCGGGATCCAATCTTTACTAATAAGTTTTGCAAAGCATTACATACGACTTTAGGAACAAGGCTAAATATAATACTGCCTATCACCCCCAAACTGATGGACAGACATAAAGAGTTCACCGTGTTTTGAAAGATCTTTTCAGAGCATGTAATCTAGACTTTGGAGGCTCTTGAGAAAATCATTTGCATTTAGTAGGATTCTCTTATAATAATAGTTATCAAACTAGTATCGGCATGGCACCGTATGAAGCTCTATATGGTCGTCTGTGCAGGTCACCAACATGTTGAATCGAAACTGGAGATCGGTTAGTACTTGGTCCTGATATGATACGAGAAGCTTCAGAAAAGGTTGATATGGTTAGAAAGAAGCTAAAGGAAGCCCAGAGCAGAAAAAAAAGTTATACATACCAAAAGCATAGAAATTTGGAATTCTTAGTTGGAGATTTAGTCTTTTTGAAAGTCTCTTCGATGAGAGGAGTGGTGAGATTTGGAAGAGCCGGGAAGTTAGCACCTCGATATGTTGGACCATTCCCCATTCTTGAACGAATCAGTTCACTAGCTTATCAAGTGCCATTACCAGAAAGGTTGGCAGGAATGCACAATATTTTTCATGTATCTCATTTAAGGAAACATGTGCATGACCCAGAGCAAATTGTAGAAACAGCTGCTTAGGAAGACTTGAGGTGGAACCGAATTTGGCAGTCATTAGACGACCTGTTCGAATCATGGATCGTGATGAGAAACGGTCAAGGAGGAACGTAGTAGGTTAGTCAAAATTCAATGGAGTGGAGATGTTGAGGATTGCACTTGGGAAATGGAGGATAGAATGAAAAAGGCATATCCCGAATTTAGGATGGAAGAATGAACTGTATCAATCAAGTCATTATAGTGTACTCATCGCCTATGGTGTAGTCACTTATCCATATTTTTGTATATATTCATTATATCGAATATATTTCCATTTGAGCTATTTTTTTCTTATCTAAATTTCTAGGATGAATTCTTTTAAGGAGAGGAGTCTGTAACAACCCGTAAATATATCATTTTAAATAAATGATCGTTTAACTTTATCAATATAACAATAATTTTGTAAATAACTATTATATGATTTTATAAATAAAATATGATCATTTTAATTAGTTAGTAATGATAAGAAAATTTATTTTTAAAATTTGTTTACGAAAATACGCATATTAATTTAAAAGAGAAAATATGACCGGAAATCGAAATCGGGATTTGTAATGATACAACGTGCTGAAACTATACAACGTTGTAGGGATATGTTACATACACATATACATGCACAAGTGCATACATGAAACATGCACATAAACATATATATACCAAAATAATTAAGTATAAAAATATAATATATAATATATAATATATTTAAAGATTTCTTATTCCTCAAGCATGTATAAGTCAACATATGCATACATGAGAAGATGGAAGTGATGGACACATGGGGGAGGCTTTTGTAGTGCTTTGGAGTGGGGAAGGTGTGTTGGAGAAGCCTTGAAATGGTGATGCAAAAGGTGATGTGTGCATTTATACTTTTACACTCTTCTTTACTTATAAATACCCCACCCTCTTCTCTTCATTTTCATTTCGTCTTATTCTTTATATTTCTAAGCTTTGTCTTCCACTTTATTGGCTTCCATCCTAAGAGAAATAATGTCAAAATTTATTTCAAAAAGAGTTTAAAATTTTAGATAGTTAAACACCTCAAAACAAGCCCGAAACTCCACCTTTTCTCTTTGTTCTCCATATCTCCACCCCACTTCTTCTTTTGGTCGAGCACTTCTTTGTTCCACCCTAGGCCGTGCACCCCAAGCCACCTTAATTCTTGGTCGAGCCATCTAGGAGCTAAAATCCGAAGACTTTCGAAAACTGAGTAGCGGATGTAACGCCCTACTCTGAGACCCACTGTAACAAAGAGTATTACGGGAGTAATACCGTCTGTTAAAGCGGAGAATAGAGTATAGTGGAAGCGACCATTTGTAATCAAGCTATAACTATCTACAAAATACGTCGAAAGGGTGGTATCTATTTTTTTTCAAGTGGTTCGACATATTCGGTAAATATTTATAACGAAATTACAATGGCTAAAGATCTATCAGAATAAGCATAGTAATAAAATGATAAAACATCACAGAACAGAATCACATAACAGATATAAAATCCCAGGACAATACATCGTCAATACAGATCCAAATATCATAAGTGGGTACAAAGCCACTGCTCACACATGTGAGTCAAAAAATATGTACATATCAAAGTCTGAATAATAACATAAGGCGGACACTAAGATAAGATATCTCAAAAGCATAGCAGATAAGTCCAAAGCAGAAGCACAGAGCAGCTAAGTCCAGAGACCTAACCTGAAACAACTCGGTCTGACCCGACCGAAAAACACTCGGGTCAGGCTAGCTAAACAATCAGTAATAACTGAGATATATAATAATGCGGTACATAAATGAAACAGTACTTTTCCTAAGAGAAGAGTATTTTGGACCACATGAATATAATGACTGTCCCTAATCATCAATCAATAGTAAAAATCTCCAAAGAGAATATCAGCACCAAAGTGTTGAATAAATAAAATCGCCTCATATCATCGACGTAGCCAAAGCTATAACAAGTTGCCCATAGGCAATAATCCCAAGAATGACCAGAGTCTGTAATCAATGCCCAAGCAAAGATCGATGCTCCAAAGAGCAATGGGGATATACTGAAAAGTCAATGAAATCAAACACTGAAAAGCAGTGCCCAGAGACACTATGAATCCACAAGGTAATCGCACTTACATCGTATGGTTCCATAGAACCAACACCGAATGGCGTTACTCGAATGGATATAAAAATCATCATATAATACAAGTATAGCACGTGCACCGACCGGAGTCGTTATTGCCAAGTACTGTAGAGTTGTGATCGATCACTCGCACAGATGCGGAACGCGCGAGACGGCGAGATCCTTCCCAGAAGGATAAAGGCCCAGAGGCACATGCCGAAAAAGAAACTGCTCCATAGAACAGGTGTCCAGAGACGGTTGCCCAGAGGCGTGGTGACCCAGAGGTCCAGTACTGGCTGCCCAGAGGCTAATGTGTCACAAACTTCTTGGAGAGGAACCCGTAAAGTGTTAACGATGAGTCACATACCCCATGTTCGCACTAAACGGTTTACTAACCAATAGCAAGCTCACACTCCAAACAATAAAAAGTCCACCTCGTATCATCGGTAAACTAGACCCAAAGGTCAAAACGATCAATCGAATAGGTCGGGGATTAACCGGAAAGAAAATACACACGGTTCCATAAGCCGGAGATTTCCCAACCGTTTAAGCACCTTTCCACTTCGCTCGACGTGCTAAAAAGTGAGTGTGAGATTTTTATTATAGAAAATAATGGTGCAAAACGGTTTTATAATTGATTTTGAAATCACTTTAAAACGGCTTTTGAATACTCTCCTATTATGGAGTAAATAGTTTAATAATTAAAAATGACATTATATAATAATAATTTCGAAAGCCATTTAGGAGTGAAAAATCCTTTGAAAATAATTCATAAAACACGTGTACGAAATCTAGAGACAAATCTCAAAGAAATCGATAAATCAGAGAATCGCTGAAAACCAATATTCGTGTTGGAAAATATTCCGAATGGTTGTGGACCAAAGTTCGACAATTTCTGATTCGCAATTCAAACCCAAAGGTTCATTGCAGAACAATCAATTTGAAGCGGTTGCACCAAAATGGTGCAACCCGGACTCGGTTGCACCAAAATGGTGCAACCGGTGGGTCAGAACCCGGCTGCACCAAGTGGGTGCAGCCCATTTCATGGAAGCCGGCTGCACCGCATGGTGCAGCCCGTTCTTGTAAACTAGGCTGCACCATGCGGTGCAGCTAGTTTGATCAAGCCCCAGCCCGCATGGGCTGGGGAAATAGTAGCAGGCCCCAGCCCATGCGGGCTGGGGTTCAGTCAAGCCCCAGCCCGCGTGGGCTGGGGAAGTAAAAGCCCCAGCCCGCATGGGCTGGGATTTAGTCAAGCCCCAGCCCGCATGGGCTGGGGAATTAACAAGCCCCAGCCCATGCGGGCTGGGGTGCGTGCGCGCCAGCCCACTATGGGCTGGCCTGCTACCGGCTAGCCCAACCGAGCTAGCCTGCTGCGCCTGGGCAGCAGCCTGGGTGCAACCCAGGCCTGCCTTGGGCACTCAGACCACTGTTTCAGCCTGTTTCCAGGCTGAAACATTCCAGCCAGCTGAAAATGCTGATTTAGGTGATTTTGGGGTGTTTTTTCAAGTTTTTGGCATCAAATTTCACCAATATCAATTACTAACTCCCCTATAATGATTACTACGCTATATTAAAGGAAACAAAAGGCCAAAGCTTAGCATTACCTTAGGAAGCAATATCACAAGCACCTTATGTGCACACCCAAAATAAAAGCAAAGATGATCAAAGAGCTATGATTCACATGTTACATAATAAAACATGTGTTACTAAATGATTACTGAAATCAAAAGATGATTAAACACATATTAGAAGAGGTTTTTAGCAATATACCTCTCTAGAAAGCAACAAAGACTACTATAGCATCAACCCAAGTTAGCAAAAGATGATTAGGAGGCTATAAGATCAAAAAAACACATAAAACATGTGTTACCAATTAAATTTCAGAAATTAAAAAGATATAAAAACGGATTTGAGGTGGGTATTTGCATTACCTTTGCATAGAATGACTTGAATAAGCTAAAACTAGAAGGAGATGAAGATAGAGGCCATTTTTGTTAGGAAGCTTTAGGAAATGATTAGGGTTTTGATTAGGGATGAATGAATGAGGTTAGGAGAGTTTGAGATAATTTATAGAGGAGGTTTAGGGTGGGTTATTGGGCTAGGTTTAGTAACCCAATAAGAAGAGAGTTATTTACATATTTCCAAAAATTAGTCTAAGTGTTCATATATGTTTATAAAACTCATTTTTATTATCCAAACCCATTTTAAAATTTCTCTTAAAATGTTTAACTTTCCAAAATTAACATTTTATCCTCATTTTAAATCCCATATTTCCCATTTAATTAAAATAGCCTTTTTCAAATAACTTTTTGTTATTCCAAATCCTTTTATGCTTCATTAAAATAAATAAAAATCCTAACTTTTATTTATTAATTGGTAATGCAAATCCCGGGTTGTTACAGACTCCCCCCCTTAAGAAAATTGCGTCCCCGCAATTCCTTAAGATAGACGTCGTCTATAACGTTAAATCCACAAAAGAAGTGATAGAGATAAAAATAGAGAATTCTCACCCGTAGAAGAAGATGGGAGAAAGCCAGGATAAGAGCGTTCGATAGATTCTCTAGTCTCCCAAGTGCAGTCCTTAGGATTCGGTGACCATTGAATCTTCACGAGTGGAACCTCTTTGTTGCGAAGGCGTCTAACCTCCGAATCAAGTACACGAAGAGGTTGCTGCTCCAAAGGTAAATCAGGTAAGATCTCTAAATCAGGCACAGCATGCGGCTCAATGATAGAATCAGGATCGCGGACACACATGCGAAGTTGGGAAACATGGAACACGTCGTGTATTCCAGAGAAGTGAGAAGGTAGAGCCACACGATAAGCAACGGGGCCGATGCGTTTCGTAATAGGAAATGGTCCAACATAGCGAGGAGCCAACTTCCCTGTAGAGCTGAAACGCACAACCCCCTTCATGGGAGATATCCGAATAAAGACAGAATCACCAATGGAGAACTCAAGAGACTTCCTACGGTTGTTCGCGTAGGATTTCTAACGGTTCTGCGCCTCTTTCATTCTCTGACGAATAAGAATAATCTTCTCAGAAGATTCCCGAACTGAATCTGGACCAAGAAGGAGCTTCTTGCCAGATTCTAACCAACACGCAGGAGAACGACATGGCCTTCCGTAAAGAGCCTCGAAAGGAGCCATGCCAATACTAGACTGAAAGCTGTTGTTGTAGGAGAACTCTACAAGCGGTAAGTGATCCTCCCAACTACCTCCGAAATCCAGAATACAACAGCGCAAAAGATCCTCTAAAACACGATTCACCCTCTCCGTCTGACCGTCGGTCTGAGGATGATAAGTAGTCGAGAGATTCAGCTTTGAGCCCAAAGCTGACTGTAGGCACTTCCAAAAGTGACTAGTAAAGATAGTGCCTCGATCACAGACGATAGAGCTAGGAATGCCATGAAGTCGAACGACTTCCTTCACATATAGCTTGGCAAGCTGAGGAGCAGTCCGAGTGGACTTAATAGGAATGAAATGAGCTGATTTGGTCAAGCGATCGAAGATGACCCAAATAGAAGTATGGCCTGACCTCGATCGAGGCAGACCGTCAATAAAATCCATGGATATCTGATCCCATTTCCACAATGGAATCTCTAGCGGCTGAAGAAGACCAGATGGACGCTGATGCTCAGCTTTGATCTGTTGACAAGTCATGCAACGGCTTACATAACTTGCAACATCACTCTTCATGCCCTCCCAATAAAATAGGCGACACATGTCGGCATACATCTTACTCGACCCGGGATGTATAGTGTACTTAGTGCGATGACACTCGTCTAGAATGTCACGCCTAAGTGATAAATCAGATGGTACCAAAATACGGTTCTTCCTGCAAAGACACCGATGAGAATCAATAGAATAATCCGACAATGTCTCATCATTGGATCCCGACTCAAGGAGATGAATATATCGCAACAAGTCTGGATCCTGCCGCTGAGCATGGGCAATGCGATCCAATAGAATAGGTCGAGCTTCCAAGCTGAATAGCAAGATCTGAGGATCAGAAGATGGAGCTCAATTTCGAATATCACACATAGAAAGAGTCTCAAGAATATCCCACTCGGCTATCATCATAGAAACTACTGCTGAGTGTTTGCGACTGAGTGCATCAGCCACACGATTACCCTTGCCAGGGGTATACAGAATGTCTAAGTCATATGAGGCGAGAAACTCAAGCCATCGCTGCTGCCTCATATTGAGATCCTTCTGACTGAATAAATACTTCAGCGACTTGTGATCGGTGTAAAGAGTGAAGCGTTCGCCTAATAGAAAGTGATGCCACGTCTTCAAAGCAAAGACGATAGCTGCCAACTCAAGATCATGAGTCGGATAGCGAACCTCATTCGGACGTAGCTGCCTAGAAGCATAAGCAACTACCCGATCCTTCTGCATAAGCACAGCACCGAGGCCGCTACCACAAGCGTCGGTGTAAACAACAAGATCCTGGTTACTCTCAGGAACCACAAGGATAGGAGCATGAGTGAGAAGTTCCTTCAATCGCTGGAAAGAAACTTCACACTTATCAAACCAAATAAAGCGAACCCCCTTACGAGTCAGAGTCGTGAGGGGAAGTGCAACACAAGAGAAATCCTTGATAAATTGACGGTAATAACCCGCCAGACCAAGGAAGCTGCGAATATCATGAACGTTCTCGGGCTGCTTCCAATTCTGAATAGCTTCGATCTTGGCAGGATCGACAGAAATACCCTCAGATGATACAATATGGCCCAATAACTTGACCTTGCTCTCCCAAAAATGGCACTTGGAGAGCTTGGCCTTAAGCTGATGCTGACGAAGAGTATCCAAGACGATCCGCAAATGATGAGCATGCTCTGCCTCGGATCTAGAATAAATAAGAATATCATCGATGAAAACCAGAATGAATCTATCGATGTATTCCCGGAATACTCGATTCATGAGATCGACGAAGAAAGCCGGAGCGTTCATCAAGCCGAACGGCATGACCAACCACTCAAAAGAACCATAACGAGTGTGAAATGTTGTAAGAGGAATGCTGTCTTCCGCGACTCATAGCTGATGGAATCCGGTGGCAAGGTCAAGCTGAGAGAAGACCTTCGCACCGCTCAATTGGTCAAACATGTCGTCTATCCGAGGAAGTGGGTAGCGATTTCTGATGGTCAGCTCATTGAGCTTGCGATAGTCAATGCAAAGCCTAAGAGAGCCATCAGCCTTCTTAACGAAGACCACAGCAGCACCCCATGGCGAAGAACTGGAACGAATGAACTGCTTCGCTTCAAGCTCAACTAACTGCTTCCTGAGTTCCTCATTCTCCTTAGTAGACATTCTCGTAGGAGGACGCCCAACTGGATGAGAGCCTGGAATGAGATCGATGCGGAACTCAATAGCTCGCTTTGGCGGCAGTCCGGATACTGGCTCGAATACGTCGGGGAAATCCCGAACAACAGGAATACGAGATAAGTTCAAATCCTCCTCTCGTGAATCGAGAGAAAATAAAGTAACATCAGAAAGCCCAACATCTTGAAGAACAATAGCTAACGGAGAGGATGAGTCAGGGTGGTGAATGAATAATATCCGCTCCAAACAAATAATTTTGGCATCGTGCTGAACGAGCCAATCCATGCCAAGAATCATATCAAAGCCCAAATACTCCATAACATGGAGATTTGCACGGAAAGAAAAGCCACAAAGATCAATATCTATATTCTCACAGAGCAAGCTAAGGGTTGTGGATCCACCAATGGGATTCACAATCCTTAGTGAAGAAACCAGACAAGTAACATCCAAGGATAAAGTATCTACTAGCTCCTTTGATACGAAGGAGTGAGAGGCACCCGTATCAAAAAGAACTCTAATAGATCTACCATGAAATAAAATAGAGCCTTCAAGAACGGAAGGATGTGTACCTTTAGGCTAGGCAGAAGTGGTAGGAGCCTTGGCAGCATTAAGCCTGCCAGGCTTGGCACTAGCTGGAGCAATAGGACAAGCGGAGATCCTATGTCCCTCCTTCTTGCAGAAGGTGCAATAGAGAGGTTTGGGACACTCTCGAATAAAGTGATCTGGAGAACCGCAGTTGAAGCATTTCTTCGGAGGACGTGTCCCACTAGGCTGAGCAGGAGTCTGGGACTGAGGACGAGTCTGAGGCTGAGTCTGAACAGTGGAACTGCCAGTCTTCTTCTTCTTGTGCTGAAAAGAAGAGCCAGACTTGCCAGGAGGAAACCTCTTCTTGGTGGGGTTTGTGGAACCCACACCACCATCATCACTATGCTCCATCTCGACTGACTCAAGATGTAGAGCTGCATCGACTAGCTTCTCGAATGAGAGCTCAAGCTGTAGCATAAGCTGCCTCTTCAGATATTTCTTCAAGCCCTCAACAAATTTGAGGTTCCTCTTATAAGGAGTAGCAATAAACTCAAGGCCGTACTTGGACAGGGCCTCGAAGGAAGAGACATAGTCGGATACAGAGGACTTCCCCTGCTTAAGATCAAGAAAGCGACGAGCAAGGGAGTTCTTCTCTGACTCTGGGATGAATTTGAGCTCAAATCTCTCACGAAACTGAGCCCAAGTAAGTGTGGTCTCATCGATCTCAGCAATAAGGAGTTCGTACCAATCCAGGGCACGACTCTGAAGCTGACTGGAAGCAATAAGAACACGGTCATGATCCGGGATCTCCATACGAGTGAAAATGCGCTCGCATACCCGAATCCAAGCCTGGATTTCTAAGACATTCTCGGAGCCACTGAACGGCTTCCCTCCGAGATGGGTAAAATCACTACAAAGACGCGCAAAAGCAGACTTGCGCGGAGCATCAGCAACTGGGGCTGGAGACTGAGAATGAGACTGGGAATTCTGAACCAGCTCCATGATCTGGTCGGTGGTCATGAACACGCCCTCTGGATGAGTGTTGCTGGACTGCCCAGCAGCACTGGTCTGACGTGTGGTTCTCCCTCTTCCCCTTCCAGACATACTGAAAGTCAAACGGGAATTAGAGTTAGACATGATTCAATGATAGATAATTAATTAAGGAATACTACGGAATATAACGGATTCCTATACACATTCCTAACTTATCTATCAATAAACATAAGGTAGGGATTTGATTTAATTCGGATCTAATTAAAATGTATTGTACTAAGTGTATCTGTTCTGTTTTTATTATGCTTATTCCTGAAACCAGGCTCCGATACCAAGCTGTAACGCCCCACTCTGAGACCCACTGTAACAAAGAGAATTACGAGAGTAATACCGTCTGTTAAAGCGGAGAATAGAGTATAGTGGAAGTGACCATTTGTAATCAAGCTATAACTATCTACTGAATACGTCGAAAGGGTGGTATCTATTTTTTTCAAGTGGTTCGACATATTCAGTAAATATTTATAATGAAATTACAATGGCTAAAGATCTATCAGAATAAGCATAGTAATAAAATGATAAAACATCACAGAACAGAATCACATAACATATATAAAATCCCAGGACAATAAATCGTCAATACAGATCCAAATATCATAAGTGGGTACAAAGCCACTGCTCACACATGTGAGTCAAAAAATATGTACATATCAAAGTCTGAATAATAACATAAGGCGGACACTAAAATAAGCTATCTCAAAAGCATAGCAGATAAGTCCAAAGCGGAAGCACAGAGCAGCTAAGTCCAGAGACCTAACCTGAAACAACTCGGTCTGACCCGAGCGAAAAACACTCGGGTCAGGCTAGCTAAACAATCAGTAATAACTGAGATATATAATAATGCGGTACATAAATGAAACAGTACTTTTCCTAAGAGAAGAGTATTTTGGACCACATGAATATAATGACTGTCCCTAATCATCAATCAACAGTAAAAATCTCCAAAGAGAATATCAGCACCAAAGTGTTGAATAAATAAAATCGCCTCATATCATCGGCGTAGCCAAAGCTATAACAAGTTGCCCATAGGCAATAATCCCAAGAATGACCAGAGTCTGTAATCAATGCCCAAGCAAAGATCGATGCTCCAAAGAGCAATGGGGATATACTAAAAAGTCAATGAAATCAAACACTGAAAAGCAGTGCCCAGAGACACTGTGAATCCACAAGGTAATCGCACTTACATCGTATGGTTCCATAGAACCAACATCGAATGGCGGTACTCGAATGGATATAAAAATCATCAGATAATACAAGTATAGCACGTGCACCGACCAGAGTCGTTATTGCCAAGTACTGTAGAGTTGTGATCGATCACTCGCACAGATGCGGAACGCGCGAGACGGCAAGATCCTTCCCAGAAGGATAAAGGCCCAGAGGCACATGCCGAAAAAGAAACTGCTCCATAGAACAGGTGTCCAAAGACGGTTGCCCAGAGGCGTGGTGACCCAGAGGTCCAGTACTGGCTGCCCAGAGGCTAATGTGTCACAAACTTCTTGGAGAGGAACCCGTAAAGTGTTAACGATGAGTCCCATACCCCATGTTCGCACTAAATGGTTTACTAACCAATAGCAAGCTCACACTCCAAACAATAAAAGTCCACCTCGTATCATCGGTAAACTAGACCCAAAGGTCAAAACGATCAATCGAATAGGTCGGGGATTAACCGGAAAGAAAATACACACGGTTCCATAGGCCGGAGATTTCCCAACCGTTTAAGCACCTTTCCACTTCGCTCGACGTGCTAAAAAGTGAGTGTGAGATTTTTATTATAGAAAATAATGGTGCGAAATGGTTTTATAATTGATTTTGAAATCACTTTAAAACGGCTTTTGAATACTCTCCTGTTATGGAGTAAATAGTTTAATAATTAAAAATAACATTATATAATAATAATTTCGAAAACCATTTAGGAGTGAAAAATCCTTTGAAAATAATTCATAAAACACGTGCACGAAATCTAGAGACAAATCTCAAAGAAATTGATAAATCAGAGAATCACTGAAAACCCAAAGTTCGACAATTTCTGATTCGCAATTGAAACCCAAAGGTTCATTGCAGAACAATCAATTTGAAGCGGTTGCACCAAAATGGTGCAACCGGTGGGTCAGAACCCGGCTGCACCAAGTGGGTGCAGCCCATTTCATGGAAGCCGGCTGCACCGCATGGTGCAGCCCGTTCTTGTAAACCAGGCTGCACCATGCGGTGCAGCTGGTTTGATCAAGCCCCAGCCCGCATGGGCTGGGGAAATAGTAGCAGGCCCCAGCCCATGCGGACTGGGGTTCAGTCAAGCCCCAGCCCGCATGGGCTGGGGAAATAGTAGCAGGCCCCAGCCCATGCGGGCTGGGGTTTAGTCAAGCCCCAGCCCGCATGGGCTGGGGAAGTAAAAGCCCCAGCCCATGCGGGCTGGGGTTTAGTCAAGCCCCAGCCCGCATGGGCTGGGGAATTAATAAGCCCCAGCCCATGCGGGCTGGGGTGCGTGCGCGCCAGCCCACTATGGGCTGGCCTGCTACCGGCTAGCCCAACCGGGCTAGCCTGCTGCGCCTGGGCAGCAGCCTGGGTGCAACCCAGGCCTGCCCTGGGCACTCAGACCACTGTTTCAGCCTGAAACATTCCAGCCAGCTGAAAATGCTGATTTAGGTGATTTTGGGGTGTTTTTTTCAAGTTTTTGGCATCAAATTTCACCAATATCAATCACTAACTCCCCTATAATGATTACTACACTATATTAAATGAAACAAAGGGCCAAAGCTTAGCATTACCTTAGGAAGCAATATCACAAGCACCTTATGTGCACACCCAAAATGAAAGCAAAGATGATCAAAGAGCTATGATTCACATGTTACATAATAAAACATGTGTTACTAAATGATTACTGAAATCAAAAGATGATTAAACACATATTAGAAGAAGTTTTTAGCAATATACCTCTCTAGAAAGCAACAAAGACTACTATAGCATCAACCCAAGTTAGCAAAAGATGATTAGGAGGCTATAAGATCAAAAAAACACATAAAACATGTGTTACCAATTAATTTCAGAAATTAAAAAGATATAAAAATGGATTTGAGGTGGGTATTTGCATTACCTTTGCATAGAATGACTTGCATAAGCTAAAACTAGAAGGAGATGAAGATAGAGGCCATTTTTGTTAGGAAGCTTTAGGAAATGATTAGGGTTTTGATTAGGGATGAATAAATGAGGTTAGGAGAGTTTGAGATAATTTATAGAGGAGGTTTTGGGTGGGTTATTGGGCTAGGTTTAGTAACCCAATAAGAAGAGAGTTATTTACATATTTCCAAAAATTAGTCTAAGTGTTCATATATGTTTATAAAACTCATTTTTCTTATCCAAACCCGTTTTAAAATTTCTCTTAAAATATTTAACTTTCCAAAATTAACATTTTATCCTTATTTTAAATCCCATATTTCCCATTTAATTAAAATAGCCTTTTTCAAATAACTTTTTGTTATTCCAAATCCTTTTATGCTTCATTAAAATAAATAAAAATCCTAACTTTTATTTATTAATTGGTAATGCAAATCTCGGGTTGTTACAGCGGAGCTATAGTGAATTTTTAATTAATAGTTGAAAAAACAAGGCGAGAACTCCTAAACTATTATATTATATTTGGTTGATGATATGATGTTTACAAATGGATGTTTATCATGCTTTGATCATCAAGTTTGAATATTTTCATATGAATATCGAATGTATATGCAAGTCACGAAAATACACGTCCATAAGCACAAAGGAAATCACTTTTCTTGATTTAATTCGGTGTATATGGAATGTTAAACCTCTTTAAAAATGGTTTAAAATGAGTTTGAAATGTTTTATAAACATTTAAAAGTGTTTTGGTAAAGTTTGAACGAGAATTGAAAATTTAGTCAAAAATAGACGCGTCGCGTAATGGCAGTTCGCGATTTCGCGCCATAAAAGTCAAACAAATGTAAAAGATGGAATATAACTCGGAATTCTTCGAGACAAGAATTTTTCGAACTATTATATCTATAGTTTTCCAACGAAGAAAAAAAATCGAGATTTCGATAAGCAGATTTTGAGTTGTGAGTAAAACAAATTTTGGAAAAATCGCGGTTTTGTAGCTCGGAATCTAAAAACTGGATTTCTTAGAAAATGATGTTTTAAATTTGTTTAAAATTATGGGATAAATCTTATAAATGCTGTAAAATGTTATAAAAATAATTTGAGTAAGAAAAATGAATTTTCAAGTAATAAAAGGTTGTTTTGATCAATATAGCTTAAAAAGAGCACTTTTCGCAGTACTTTTCCACAGCATTTTTTCTGTAACTTTTGAATTATAGTTTAAACTTAACAATTCGTTTCTAAATATTTTATAAATGTTTTAAAGGAATAATTAATTTTTTTAACGATTATTTGGAACTTTTATGTTGATTTAAAAGAATTTGAATAAACGATTTAAAGAAAAGCTATTACAAGTTAAGTGGTTCAATCTCGGCTCTAAAAGCCGACGAGTAGACTGGATTTTTCTATTCGTGTGATCCAAATATGAGGTGCTTAAACTAAGGAGATGTTCAGGAGCAACCAGTGTCCTGGCTCACCTGGCCTCTTCCATGTACGAGGGATAAATAAGGTCGAAATATCGTAAACGAGTCAAGTGTAAAAAGGTTTTATGAAATCAAAAGCAGTGATAAGAGAGGTTTAATGATTCCGTATATACCGAAAAGAATGTTTAAGGAATATATATCTCCAAAAGAGGTTTTGATAAAAAGAACTAAATCAATTAAAGAATGATTCCCTATTCACAAGAACATCTTTTTATCGATGATTATTTCGAAGGAACCAGAGTCGGATTTGGACGATTCATATCCGAAAACCACTTTGAACCAATTTACATATTCAAAGTGAAGACATGGGTATGACATTTGGGATTTTCATAATGAAGGACCGCTTGTTGATCATTTGGGGATAAACTCCCGATGTACATATATATTAGCAGCAGTCTCTTCGTTATGAAATATCCAATGCAAGGACTACTCGCTGCTAATGATAGTAGGAGGAGTGCCTTCGGTTTCGTTCAATCCCAGGACGAACTTGTATGGAGGATGTCTGACATTGCATTCTTGAGATTGCATCGTTGACTTTTATAAACGTACATCTGTTTGGTGGCAAAGAAGGCAATTTCTCTTAGCTTACCACCCTTCTCTGAGACGTATAAGCTCGGGGGTTGTATGTTTGTGAAAGTCAATAGTATGGAACGACAATGTGGCATTCAAAGTGAAATGTGCAAAGTAAAAGGTAATCGTTACCTCAAGCCTCACATCCGAAAATGACCGAAACAGGTTAGATACGGTAAGGCTATGTGGTTCGCAAGCATTAGGGTATGATCATCCCCTTCTAGATATGTTTCTACCCGCTATGACGTTCGGGTTTAAATTATTGTGGTGTGTGCTAAGAGACATCTCGGATAGGTCGGTGACGACCGGGGTGATGACTTATTCAGTACTATCTAGTGAGAAAGGTAGGTCGGTCTTGTGTTGGTAGAGGTGCAGATGTTATGTTGACCTCGGTACATTTCTTTAGAGATGTACTGTCGGAAGGTAATCCCTTCACCTGGTCATTTGTTTGGAAACCCATTCTCCAATAAGTGCCCGTAAGATTTTAGATGTTGGAAGCCTTGTATTACAAGGTGGTATGCTAGAATTTAATAATGCAACAATTTCGGCTAAGATTGATAAGTTTACTTGCAAATGTTTTCAAAGAATGTTATAAAAATAATATCCTTTATTTTTGTGTAAGAATGTTTTGGTTATTATAAGGTAAAAACCCGTTCCGTGTTTATAAGCGGCGTGATCTTATGAGATATCCTTTTGTTTTCAAGCAATATATTTTGAGTTCTCACACCAGTTCCATGACTGATCCAGAGTTTATTTTGTTTCCCTTTAAACTCTGGGTGCCCTATTTTTTCGGGCAGCCAAGTAGTCATGATTCTGTTTGGAGTATTTCGGGAAGAGTATGCTGGAAGAGGGTTTTGGAGCAATGGAGCTGAAGCACCCTATGTGGATGTCTATCTGTCTATTTATTTTATTTTTCCGTTGTGAATAAATTTAGTTTGTACCAGCAAATTGTAGGAAGATGCAGTTATAACGGTTCCTGGCTGGGTTAGTTCATACAAAAAACTGTGATGTACCCTAGTAACGGTGTCTATCTATTTTAACGTAATGTGAGAATTTATGTTTCTATCTTTTACTTTACCTTGCCTCTTAAAATCTGCCTCACCGACACTTGGATTTACGGTACATGAATACCTTGGATTTACAGCACGTGAATACCATTGATGTATTAGTGTCGATTTTTGAGAGTCAAGGAGATGGGTCATCGCATAGTATGATTATTAAAAACAAGATACGCTTTTTTGTACTAATTCAAACCTTAAATGTGAGTTATATTAAATATTTATGAATCTAAAATAAAACATTTCATAGTTCTATTTAGTATCCCATTTCTAATTCAAATCCATACATAACAAAAACCAAAAGTGGACATTGCATGTGAAATGTGATGCGAAGTCATATTAGAATTAACTCATTTACGTATTTTTCTCATATAACAAATGAAATAGTAGTAATAAATATCAATCAAAAGAATATGAAGATGGTGGGACTTTATATTTTGAGTAATTGTAGCACATAGCGAAGTCAAAGGCCTTCATATTAGCATTAACTCATTTATTTATTTTCTTATATAGCAAATCAAAGGGTGGTGATCAGTTTTAATGCAAATAATATTGAGATAGAAACCACTAAATAAATGTACTATTTAACCAAGAAAACGATTACCTTTTAAGCATTACACACACGTGCGCGCGCACGTCGTTTTAGTGATTTAATTTTCTGATCCATTTTTTTTCTTAGTTGGAACTTCTGATTCTTTATTACGAGGAAAACCTGAAATTTGATAATTCATGGAAACTTAATCTTTTAGCTTTCTATACACTGCAGGTTCTCTACCTTTTTTCTTCTTCATATATTGAAAATTAAGCTTACCATGTATGCTTTCGTTAATGTTTCCATTCACTTCAAGTCTGTTGGATCAAGAACAATATTGGATTAAAAATTCGATACGATCTTCTGACATTATATATATATATATATATATATGTGTGTGTGTGTGTGTGTGTGTATATATGTGTGTGTTTCACCGAGGAACAATGAAATGTTTCTTCCAGAAATATAAATCATATCTCAAAATCGTTTCAAAAATCTTTATTTAAAACAAAATCCAGAATATAAAATTTTCGAAATGAAAACCTCATTTGCCAAACATGTTTGATTTCTTAGATCTATTTCACCAACCAAAACACAATCAAGTTCAATTAATTTATTTGATTTTACAAAAAAATGGTCAAATTCAAAACTTGCTTTTCAAAATAAATGAACTCAAAAGCGTACAAAAATAAGCAAGTTTTGAATTAATGTGAACCTAAATTCATAAATCGCTACGTTCAACAGATTATTTTTTAACATGTACAGATCTCGGAGCTATATTATTTAAGCATGATATTAAGATCTACAATATAATGAGATCTGAAAAATAAGAATGAAAGAAAATAAAATCTACAAGAATGAGATCTTAAACATAAGAACTAAAGAAAATAACATGTACGATGGAATAAGACGAAAAATTTAGATCTATGATAGAATGAGATCCAAAAAGATGAGATCTGAAAAGAATAAGATATGTAATACGAGATTCAAAAGGAAAATTTTCCAAAATAGGCCAAATTTTGAAAATTTTCATATTTAGATTACTTTTGAATAATATTACAGATATAGATCAGTTTTGGCCAAGTCAACGCCAATATGGATAAATCGATGAAGGCAAAATTTCAAAATGCACTATGTAAAAAAATCGTCTATTTTGTGCAACAACAATTTTATAGTTGGAGAGTTTTGAAAATTCACCACTTTGCGAATTTTAAAAAGTGGAAAATAGGCGCAAGAACAAACTTTGAAAAAAAATTAGGCTGAAGGGCAAAAAGTTTCATTTTTTGGCCGAAGGACAAACTTTGAAGAAAAATTAGGCTAAAGAACAATGCTAAATATAACTAGCATTTTATACAGTGTATAACTGAATATAATACTAGTTATAACTAGCATTTTGTATAATGTAAAAACTGAATATAATACTAGTTATAACTAGCATTGTCCTCAAGTCTAATTTTGTTTCAAGGTTTGTCCTTCAGTCCAAAAATGAAACTTTGTGTCCTTCAGCCTAAACTTTTTTCAAAGTTTGTCCTTATGCATAATTCTCTTTTTTTAAAATTCGCCAGCTATATACGTTACATAACAACTTTTGAAAAAATTTCCAAGGCGCATTTTAAAATTTCGCATGTATGCGACTTTTGAAAATTCGCCTTCGCCGCTTTGCCCACATTGGTGCTGACGTGGCCAGAGCTGGCTTATAGGCGTAATATTGTTTAAAAGCGATCTAAATACGCAATTTTTTTTTCAAAAGTTGGCCTACTTTGATTAAATTTCCTGTTAAAATTTGCTTATCATTTTAAGATCATGCTGATATCGTGTTATAAACAAAAGAATATATGAAGCCATTGATGTGAATAAAAGAAGATAAGAAGCTACCACATAAGAATAAGCTCTAATTGTAGACTCGTGGTAAAGAATGAATATTACAATAATGTATGTATGTGTGTTTATGTGCGTCTGTATATGCATATATACATATGTGTGTATGTACACACACACATTATGTGTATATGAGGGTTCAATGAAACCCCCCCCCATGGTGCAGTACACCCGTTGTCCCCCGATTTCCACACACAATTTGAGAAGAGAGAAAATCTTATTATTTAATTCGGATTATGTGATGGAAATCAAGAGGCAACATTGATGCTGCACCGTTTGGAATGCCATCGAACCATTCTCGTGCGTGCATATATATGTATAGATACATATATATATGTACATACATATATACATATATCTATACTATAAAGCAAAACCTTGGTCAAAGTGGTCAAAGTGAAGCCTTTTTTGAATTTCCATAAATCCCCATCGTCTGCATTACTACACGCCACTAAATAACACTGCCACAAAAGAGGCTATTATTGTCTTTTTTAATGCCCTGAGTGGTTTGCTTCGGCGTTCGAAATTCTCCCCCACGAAGTCACCCACGTTATCCATATCTTCCATTTTCCTTGTCTCGAAGAACAGTATTCTTCTCCCTGAAGCTCAAACAACGATTTCGGGAAAAGGGAAATCAATGGAAACAAATAAAAACCATGAAGCGATTCACTGTCTAAAAGCATTAAAGAGATTCGGCTCCTCTTTGGGCAATCGTCAATAGCCAGATTCAGCCATGGTACTCTACGAAACCCTATTTTTAGTTATGTTTGCCATTTCGCTTTTTATACTTTCATCTTTTATGTTCATAGTAAATTGATTGCCATCGTATTTCAAAGATTTGGTTACTCAGTGGCTAACTTCTTATTTTGATGTTCAAAAAGTAATGGTTTTGTAATATCTCTGTCCTCAATTGCTTTATTAACTGATTTCACTCGCCGACATTTTTGGATTTAAAAGTTCCCAACTAGCTTTACTAGTCAAATAGCTGCTGATGTGAATGAAATTGTACAGCAGGTTTTCACCCCATTCCCAATTTTGAATGAAGTTGTGAACACTTACCATGCATTTAGGTTACCTATTTGAGTTGCTCAATGTTTGTTTGACTTTGTTTTTTTCTTTTTGTTGTATGTTTAGTGCTTCTGTCGTTGGTAGTACGTGTTCATTACACTACTACTGTCGTTACTACACTGAATCTACGTGATACAGTATGAAACATCTTCAACTGTAACTTATATAGTTGTTTTAGTAATTGGTATATTTAAGGTTCGATGATGATATGGTAGAGGGAGTAAGTCCTTTACGCACACGTTTTCCATCTACAAATCCACATTCCTATTTCCTTCCGTTATTTTACTACCTGGAAGAGCAGTGATGTTGTTTTTCCTTTTCAGCGTAGGATCAAGCCTAAAAAATATCTGCAGAAATCATGACATCAGGATTAGCTTCAAAATCCAACAAAAAATTCATGAAGAAGACATGGAGCATAATTAATTTTGATAGAAAATTGAGCTTTAGCATGCTTCGGTTGAACAAAATTAATTGAATTGGTACCTTTTTAAGTTTTATGAGCTTTTATAGTCATCTTTTATGTCACCTATCTTTATTTTCTTGTTGTTTTCTTTTATGCATACTGTTATTATTTTTATGAAGATTTATAGCATATGATTGTATGTTTTAGATTTTGCTCTCAAGTTATTTGACGAAATGACTGACAAGTTTTAACTTAAGCCTTTTTCACATTACCTAAAATTCCTACAAAAGTAAAATATAATTAAACTATATGGAGGACATTTATGTCATTCTCCGAGCCATGTTTCAGATATGTAGCCACGTTCCTTCAAGCAGTAACAGCAACAACGCTTTCTTTCTTCTCGATACATGATCAAAACTATAAACTTTGAACTGTCATTTTGGTGGCACCACCTTCTTTTAATCATGGATTTTACTCTTTTAATTTCTACAGAGATAACAAATTCTAAGATTTTGATCAGGATCCAACAAATGTTTTAGTGGTGAGAACGTAGAGGATTATTAGTTTGGAGAAACATTGGAACTTATGGCGTGCTTTGGTTGAGGTGAATAAATTAAATTGGTAAGCTTTTAAAATATTTGTTTCCTCGCCTTCTTTTTTTATTAATGTTTATTTTCTGCATATTGCTGCTTTTATATGTTCTTTGACTGTAATGCATCATTGTGCAAGGCTCATGATACAATGATAACCTTTAGATTTTGTAGCCACGTATGTAGCCACGTTCCTTCAAGCTATAACAGCAACAACGCTTTCTTTCTTCTCGATACATGATCAAAACTAGAAACTTTGAACTGTCATTTTGGTGGCACCACCTTCTTTTAATCATGGATTTTACTCTTTTTAATTTCTACAGAGGTAACAAATTCTAAGATTTTGATCAGGATCCAACAAATGCTTTAGTGGTGAGAACGTAGAGGATTATTAGTTTGGAGAAACATTAGAACTTATGGCGTGCTTTGATTGAGGTAAATAAATTAAATTGGTAAGCTTTTAAAATATTTGTTTCCTCGCCTTTTTTTTATTAATGTTTATTTTCTGCATATTGCTGCTTTTATATGTTCTTTGACTGTAATGCATCATTGTGCAAGGCTCATGATACAATGATAACCTTTAGATTTTGTAGCCACGTTCCTTCAAGCATTAACAGCAACAACGCATTCTTTCTTCTCGATACATGATCAAAACAAGAAACTTTGAACTGTTATTTTGGTGGCACCACCTTCTTTTAAACATGTATTTTACTCTTTTTAATTTCTACAGAGATAACAAATTCTAAGATTTTGATCAGGATCCAATGGCTTTAGTGGTGAGAACGTAGAGGATTATCAGTTTGGAGAAACATTGGAACTTATGGCGTGCTTTGATTGAGGTGAATAAATTAAATTGGTAAGCTTTTAAAATATTTGTTTCCTCGCCATCATTTTTTATTAATGTTTGTTTTCTACATATTGCTGCTTTTATATGTTCTTTGAATGTAATGCATCATTGTGTAGGGCTCATGATACAATGATGACCTTTAGATTTTGCACTCCAACCATTTGATGAAATGGCTAACAGTATTGACCTTTAAGTAGAGTACAATGAAAGGTTAGATGACTTGGTATTAAAAAGGGAATCGGTATTCTAGAACTGAATACGTATCCAAGTAAATGAAATTATATGTATTCAAGTACTATTATGTAACGATACGATCTTTCGACACTCGAAAGTCGACATCAACACGTCCACTGTATCAAATGCCACACAATCGAATGTCGGAAAACCGAATCATTAGGGTTAAAAAGAAGAGGTAGAAGAAGACGGAAGAAAGAGAGAGCAGAAAAACAGAAACAATATTAGAATCTCACATTCGCAGTGGAACAATATATAATAGATAATCACTAGTCTTTTAAACAAGGAACTATATCAGTTTATACAATACAACAATGAGAGTCAATATACAACTCAATACAACAATGGACAGTTATATAAACTTGTCCTCAAACAGAATACACAGCGGAATAAATAAACAAGTACGGGAGTACGTCTCGCCATCCAGCTTGCCTCCAAAGCTCTAGAATATCCAGAATATCCTGATAACATAACTCTAGGCTGCCCGTGTGGAAAATTTTGGCCACCCAGAGTTTAGAAAGGGAACAATAAACTCCGATTCAGTCATGGTGACTGGTGTGAGATCGTAAAACAGTTATTTTCACAAAGAAATTAAAATAAATTCGAAATGCTTTTGGAAAATGAAACTACCATAAGGCCTCCCGCCACACACACAATGCAAACGCAGAATTGGAGGAGATTTCTCCTTATGATAGTCAAAGATGCTTACTACAAAAGATCAGTTGATATTATTACTAATGTCTAGTGTGGAAAACATTTCGAAAGTATAATATTAATCTTAGCCAGCATAGGCATTTCGCACTTATGCCTACTATAGCTACTATGTTCAATAGCAGGTTACCGCCACATTCCATAGCAGGTTATACAACTAAAACCGTACAAAGCTCGTATTGTTTCTTTGGATTTTCCAACAAATGGTCAGGCTAAGGAACTTCCTACTACCAATGGGTACGCCTCTGGATGGACGTCACTACAACAAAAACACCCTTTAATAGTGTTTAAAGAACGCTATTAGAAGCTATTATAGCGTTTTTTCTTACGCTGTATATTAACATGTTGTAATAGGTCAGTGACCTATAACATCAACATACAAAACGCTATAAGAGACGCTATGGACAAGGACATTTCATAGCGCTTTATGAGTGCTGTAAACATGACTTTTAATAGCCTTGGAAAGTCGCTATGAAGTGAAACTATAGCGTTTTCATGACTGCTATGTAAAAACAGGCTGGCACAGATATGAAATATACAACAGCGTCTATAGACGCTATAGAACACAATATTTTACAGCGTTATCTGCTGCAATAGTACATTGTATGTATAAGTACAGCTACTTTCTATAGCGGTTTGCTGTCTTTTATTGCGTTGTTTTTTTGTTATGAAAATTGTTTATAGCACTATCATAATGCTGTAGTATATAAAACTGAAAAAACAACCTTTCCATAGCACAGTTAAAACGCTATAAATTTTTATCCCTGTAGTCTTTTTACTAGGTACATCCAAGCTTACAATTCTACTAATATATTATAAAATTTCAAAAAACACAATTATCACATAATGATGTACGTAATCAAATGAAGACATAAGCCAAACCACAATATATATTTAAATATATATCCATAATATTTCGTACACAAAGTTTCAAATATTTGTGATCTTAAAAAAACAATACATACAACCATAGCTGACCAAAACGATACATACTAAAAGCAAAGATATATGAACGTCAATACAAAATACGTTAATCCAAGCATGACCGATTTGAAAGAGAATGAATGCAGCAAAATAATTTTTCCTTCCTTCCAGCTTGTAGTAACCCCGGTATCATCATACAGCACCTGTCAAAACGAAGCACATAAGTTATTTTTCAAATCCAAACATCATCCGCAAGTTATATAATTTTTCATAACAAAAAAGATAAAGACTGTTAGTACATCATTTTAACTAAATAGACTGCCAGTACATCAGTTTAACTAAACAGACATTGACGTGAAATAAAACAAAAATAACGTGTGATTTAGAAAATACAGCAACAAGAAGCGGATTATTACCAGGCATTATACAATGCAGAAGAACAAAAACTGCATTTTCAGTTATAAATATGATTTAAACAGCAAAACCCAATCACCCACTTCCTCTCACTGTCGCAAATGCCATATGCCAAACTCGAACTTAACCCTCTTAAGGTATCATTAAACTGACATTAAGTCTGGGAATTAGTATGTAACTTGTTAAAGTTAAATTCAAAAGCATTTTCTAATGACATATCTATAGGTATAATAGATGGTTTTGAATTGAGGAAAAGAAATAAAGGCTAAATTTTCCAGTTAAAAAAAAAGAATCTGGATCATCATTATGCCTTATAGTCTGCCAATTCACAAATATACATTTGACGACTTCCAGTATCATCTTATGTCCTTTTAGTATTTTCAAAAATATTGAAAACAATTTAGGCTTTTCCAAAAATGTGTAATACTGTCTATACAATGTAATAGAAAAATCAAAAGTTACATATAAACACTATAGGAAGACCGATTTTACATGCTGGCAATTTGAACTCTACTACCTCTTGACATACATGGATAGAAAAATTTACAGGATAGTATCAGATGGTTCCACCAGCCTCAAAAATAGTTTCAGCAGCATTGAGCTAGGCATGATATATGTATAAAACAAGATATAAAAATTGATATACGTTTCCAATTGATTGATTACAATTGCTTCTTAAAGAGAGTAGTTGTAAATATCCAAGTAGAAGGAGCATGGCATACATACACATAAAATGTCTCTAAACTTTAAAATATGCAATATCGTAGAGTTTTCTTCCACGTTGAGGCTTTTAGAATATTTATACCACAAAAACAATAAATTAAACTCGAGCAAGTAAACAATGACTCAGTTACACATGACCTTTCAACTTAATTTTACTACATTATGATCTATAGCACTCTATAGACTGCACATATTATTGAGAGTCATCATGTTTCCAGTGTACTAGTGACCAACAATTTTATTTCTCACTTGTAATGATGATAGCTAAAATGGATTAACTAACTATGATTGTCCTTAATTTTATTTCGGGTATATTTAAATATCTGACCCACCAACTTGAAACCATCTATTCTTCTATATGGTAACGCTCTGACTATTCCTACAAAAAATTTCTTATCTTTTTACTACTAGCAGATGGATGTGTTCATGTTATTTTCCAAGGATTTCATTTTTTACAACTTGTATAAAATTGCAGATATAGTAACCTCATCTCATCATCATTACTCATCAAATACCAATAACAGTAAGTATTATGGGTATAGAGAACTTACTAGTTTCTTCACTCACGGTATTGATCATACTAATTAGCTTGACCAATGGCCAAGCAATTCCAAACATGACAGCTAGTAGCAGCTCAGAAATTGCATCAACACAAGATGAAGCTGGTGGCCGCAGTGGAGTTGAAGCAGCTCAGCAAAGTTCAAGTAGTAGCAGTGGCTCAGGTGGTAGTAGTGGCTCATCAGATTCAGTTATTTTTTTAACTTGGTTATTAACTTGGTAGCAGTGGCTTAGTTCCTTGTCCTTCTACTGTATTTTTACCACTGCCTTGGAGTCTAATGCCCATAAGTTTTTTGAACTCTAACCACTGTAAAATATTTTTGTTTTATTTTTTTTGTACCTGAAAAAATAAATTAGCTTGACCAATGAAGGAATTTGGACCAACTAGGAATTGATAACCTGAAGGACTCGTAACTGTTGAAGCTACCGCCTTACATGTAGATGCCCATGTAGCTTCAAATGCCTTGTATAATGCTAGGAAGCCTACAATACACGCCACCTTAAGAGAAACAAAACAAAGAAAAATATTATGAAGGTGTGAAGATGATGTTTCTGTTAATACTATGAGAAGGTGTGAAGTTGCAGCAGTGCCTAAACTAAATGTACTATATAAATATATGTGACAGTTCCTAAACTAAATGTACTATATAAATATATGTGACAGTGCCTAAATGTACTATATAAATATATGTGACAGTGCCTAAACTAGAATTTTGACATCACTACTTCTAATAGTTTTCTTATTTAAGTTTCTTGGATTTTTAGGCATGAATTACGATGATAAGGTGCTTGTATGATATGGTCAATTGTTTGGGTGATAAACTGGTAGTTGAGAATGGGTTTAGGAAAGCAGATATTCTTGATGTTGATGATGGGGTCTTGCTCTGTGAATCTGCAAAAAAATACATGGGGATAATTGTTTAGATAATCATAGTGCCAGTGTAAAGGATATAGTGTTTGATTGTTGCTTAGAGGAGAATAAAGCAGTTTTATATGATGGAAGTGTACACAGTATTATTGATATTGTGCACAGTGATCCATGTTTTCTAAAAGTCGATCATCCCAGTGTTTCAAAGGTGCACAGTTTTAGCTCTGATATGATATAGAGATATATGAATGAGTACGTCTTTTTGATATCACCATGGTTGGATTTGTTGATGAATTATGATGGTCCAATTGAGGGAAGGTTTTCATTGAGTTGGAAGGGTACATTTGATTTGATTGTTTTTGATAAGGCTAGGCAGAGTGTAAACAGTAAGCAAATAATTGTTTACTCTAACATAAGGTTTTGACGAGTTTTATTTCAATTTATACGTAAAACAAAATGGTATGTCATTGGGAGGTGTAATTTATAGCAAGATGCTACAATTTCACACTTCAAACATTAGGAGTTAGGTCCTACAGTCAAAATAAGATACGATTATTATTTTTGCACATGAAGGCCCAGTTTTATAAAATAGCTAAATCTAAAGATTACGGAAAACTGTCCTAGAGAATAAGCACATAATTCCTTTTGTTTATTGATTAAATTTTCAATATTATTTTTGCGCATCAGGTACTAGTTTCAGAAACAAACCAAAATTAGGAATCAAGGAAATTCAAAGATAAATAAGCACATAAATTCCTTCCTTTAATATAACTTGATATTTTTATCGCATCATTGATCATGTTCATATCTCAACCATCCTCTTCTATCAAACTCGGTTAAAATACATTACGAAAAATACATAGACGCGCCTTGACAACTTTGATTTTCTCTAGATTTTAGTCATGCCTATAGAAACTAAAAGGTATATATATTTACTTTACATGCTTTTTGAGACTTACAAGAGCCACTCTGTTAGTATCAATATGGCATCTAAAAGCATCAAATTATATGATAATCTTCGGACATTCTAAGTAACTCCGTAGCTAAAATACTAACTAGTTATAGTGGTGTGGCTAAAACACGTCAAAGTTAGTTAGTGTTCACAACTTCACAGGAGAGCATTGAAAGAACTAGTTATAGTGGTATTGAACCTGCAATCCATCTTCTAAAAGTTCATAAAAACCAAGCTTCCATTAAAATAACTCGGTATTGAAAGAACTTATGATATTTGGAAAGTGTATTTGAATTAAAATTAATATGAATGGAGAAAGAACCATATTAGCTAATAAATATTTTATATGCTAAAATTTGTTTTAAAAAAGACCAATATCCTAGGAGATTAAACACAACAGCTTCTTCAGATTTAATAATAGTATTAACTGAGGCATTTGCCTCAGTTAAGCAAATGCCTGAGTTGAACATGGATTTTCATGAGTTATATCGAACAAACTACAAACTAAACTAATACAAACATTAAACTTGGTAAAAGTTTGTGAATCGGATCTTAAATGCTACTTCTGCATGAAAGTTTATTGCATTTAAAAAAGAAAATGAAGACATTTCTACATTGTAGATAATACTTCCAAATCCGAGCTTCTATAAACAAATCTTAAACTGCAATGAAGCTGAATCAAAGCTCATATTATCAAAAGAACTAAAAAAAACTAGCACCGAAGTAAAAACTTAGTCATTATAAACATGAATCGGAAAATAGCAGAAATAGAATAAAAAGGCAACCAAATACTCAAAAAGAAACCGATAAACAACTTAAATTTATCATCAAACTTAAAAGGCTTATAGCTTAATTATAGCAAATCAAATACTCGGTGTCACATGCATAGCCAATATAAAATGACTATGACACCACACAATAAAAAAGTTCAACTGAAATCAAAATGATACAAATAAATAGTTGAAAACCACAAACTAGATAGAATTAAAACCTGAAACTTAGTCGATCTCTTGGATCTTAGGACCTGCAACCTGCAAGGCCATCAGAAGGAGCAGATTTAGGAGTAATGCTTGCAAGATTTAGTTGGAAGCAAATTTATTATGGTAGATAAAAAAACATAAATGCCTTCCTTTGGTTTCTGACCAGTTAAGCATTCATTAAACTACGTGTCTTGTATATATTATACATCTGTTTGTAATATATAATGTAAACTGTGGCTGTTGTTTCTCAAATTCTATTTTGGTTTATTTGTATTTTAAAGAGGGAAAATTTTAGTTGGATGGGTCTTAACAAAATTTTCTACTGTGAAAAATAACATGCAATCACAAATAAGATCAACTATCCCCTCTGATGATTTTTATTATGGATCGGTATATCAAGCTCTAAGTAGTATTCATATGTTTCACTAAAGATATAATTCTTCAAATCCGATTATCCACTTATACCATTTCAAAGCTATAATGAAGTTTTACTGGATTTTCATTTTGGTATATCACCATCTAGCACAGGCTACAGGTTCACTGATAACGATAATTTTGAATTAGAAGTTTAACTAAAAATTGCTAAAATAAATAATTGAGCATATTATATTATGTCATGTGAGGAGCATTATTATAGGATGTGCAAAACTAAGAAGCAAAGGAAGTCAACGTTAATAAATAATCATGTATACAATCAATGCAAGTTTAACCATTTCCTCATTCTTAGCATTATCCATATGCTTAAACATACAACCTCTTATTATTCCTTGTTTAAACAAAGTAAATCACACACCTGTAAGAATCACTTAACTATTACTACCTCAACCAACCACAACTGTATATATAAAAATGCCCAAAATTACCAAATGTAGATGGAAAGAGCTGTCATCTTTCAGTATTAATTCAATCTTTCAAACATAATTGAATCAATTCCATAAATTCTAGACGATTAATATAAACCTAAATGAAAAGAATGCTCAATTCATGACAAGCTTTCATCTCCATAGAATTCATGGCAAACCTAAATGAAAAGAACACTCAATTCATGAAAAACTTTCATCTTCATAGAATTCATGGCAAACCTATATGAAAACCTAAAAGTAGATGGCAAGAACTAATCCAGATCGATTTTATACACCCAATTCACGGCAAATACATTCTCAAAGGGAAAAGGTTTTCAAAAATGATAGTTCATCTATGTACAGTAAAAGAACCACATAATGATCGATAAAAATGCAGTAAGTTGAAAAATATACCTAAAACCAGTCGAAGTTGGGCATCGAAGGAGCTGCTTCAGCAAAGTTGAGGAATTGGAGCTTCAGCAGGCTAGAGGAGAGAAGAAAAGTGGCATCGCGGCTTCAACGAAGTTTATGGACTTTAAAATGAATACGAGTGCTCGTAAATTAGGGATTTTGGGATTGAAGGGCGGGAAGAGGGATACGAGGGAAAAGGAATAAGAGAGAGGGAAGGGAAAAAAAAGGACCGCCAACGTTTTATTTTATTTTCATTAATAATGGCGTGAATAGAAGCTATGTTTTTAATCTAAATGACTACTAAATAGCTAACTATAGCAAGACACATTTCAATGCTATTGCCGTTTGCTATTGATAGATCATTTTCTTGTAGTGGTCCCGAGAACTAACTAGCTCTCTGCCAACACAAGGCCGAGTTACCTCTTACACTAGGTAACTACTACATGAATATGTCATCCCCCGGTCCTTTGGGACCTTTATCCAAGGATCCTCTACACCAACAACCACAAAGAAAAGTATTTGCAGTAACCACAAAGGTTAAATATCAGGGCTCCATACCTGACACCACCCTTTTCCAAAAGGAAATGACATACCCTAAAGGGCGCGACCCTCATAACCTTGCCGCATCTTTCCTGTTACGACCCATTTCCGGGTTGTGAGGTCCGATGAGGTCTCGTCCACAAAGCTACGCTTTTTCACAAAGCCATGCTTTGATCACAAATGATCAACAACACACAGCAACACTCAGCATGCCACACTACCAAATTGGGAGTATATCACTGATAACATTCAACTACATAACCTCTGAGCTCGTACGTCTCAGATACGGGTGTTAAGCTAAGAGAATAAATCTCCGCCACCAAACAGAAATGTATTTGAAAGAAATTAGCTTTATATCTCAAAGTGTAGTGTCAGACATACAACCATACAAGTCTGTTCCAGGTTCGAACAGAACCGAAGGCACTTCCAAAGAAGCCCTTGCAAATCCGGATAATTTCTAATCACGTCCGGACATCCCATCACAAGAAGAGTGATATAAATCTTTATATCGGAGCAACTCGGTGCAGAGACATTCGACAGGTTGTCCTTTCATTTTCGAAAATACCCGGTCTTCACACCGGTCTTCAATTGCAATTCATAACGTCGTATCATTATTCGGAATGGGTTATATGACACAAAGTCCTCTCCCGGCTAAACCGAATAATGAGCGCTTGTTATAAAAACAAATTCAAGTGCCATTTCAAAGGCAAATATTGATAGTCGGTTATTTAACTATCAATAACATTCACAACAATCAACCAATTTAAATAATTTTCCCAAATTATTAAATTTCAAATATCTTTGCGAGATATGGTTTAACTCTTCAACCATTTAAAAACAAATTTCAAATCACTTTTCACCTTTCAAACTTTTGAAAACAAATTTCAAATCAATTTCCCTACACAGGATATATTTCCAAATATTTATTCATTTCCAATGGAAATCTGCCGAGTTCAAATACTTTATCTCCAAAATATTCCTTAAAATCCAATTTCAGAATTTCTTCATTTATAATTTAAAACTACTTTGGAAATATACTCGGCTTTTCAAGGAAAATACACTTCCATTTCAAAATGGTCCATTTAAACCAATTAAATAAATCCTTATCGATTTATTTCAAATTTACGTTCCAAATCTGTAAATTTATTTCCACACTTTAAAAATAAATCAGTGTTTATTTTTAAAGCAAATTTCCCTTTCCTTTATAAATTCCATTTTGAATTTACATTCCCAAATATTCACTTTTTATACGATTTTCAAATCAATTTCTCAAATATTTACTTTCAACTCCAAAATCAAATTCCAAATTGATTTCTCAATTTCATTTCAAATCCCAAATCAAATTCCAAATTGATTTCTAAATTTACTTCAACACCAAATCAAATTTCAAATTGATTCTACCATTTATTTCCCATACCAAATCAATTTTACAAATCGATTTCCAAATTTATTTTTCCAACACTAAATCAAATTTCAAATTGATTCCCAAATGATTTATTTTCAATTACCAAATTAAATTCCAAATTTGATTTCCAAATTTATTTCAACACCAAATAAATTTTCATATCGATTTCTCAAAGATTTATTTACCAATACCCAATCAATTATCAAATTGATTTCTAGAAATTTATCACTTTTAAATAAATTCCTTTTTTCTTTCCAAATTATTTAAAATTCCATTTTCAATAAATTCTTCAACTTTTAAACAATATTATTCAAAACCCATTTATTGATATCTTTTTCCATATTTTGGGGAATAATTCAATCTCATTACAAAAATCAACTTTTTATACTTTTAAATTCCTTCTTTCAAATTAATTCAATTCTTAAAAATTAATTCCAAAAATCCAATTTTTATTTATTTCTGGTATCCAACGATACCAAAAATACATTCGGCTAAATTATAGCCTTCAACAGTTTCAATCATCAATAAAAATCATTCACAGATTTTAAATAATCAACACACAATATTGAAACAAATTCAAATATTTGAGGAATCCAGTTGGATCCCTCCAACCTGTTTCCCTGCATTAACAGACGGTAGCACAACACCAATTCCACTTCGAGGTGGAATATCGCGGTATATAGGATTTATAAAATATCATCCGCTATTATGCGGCGCATAGGGTCTCATCCGCTATATAATGCAGGAAATCAACAACTCCAATATATATATTCCAATATATATATATATATTGCTATATGCTACTATATATATTATCATAATCAGGCAATCAATCAATAACTGCAATTCAAAATTTTAATTTGAGTGAGAAGATCTCACCTTTGATTTTGTTTTGCATTCCATTTTTATTCCAGCTTGTTTTTTCACGATCTTTAAACCTTGTAACAAACATCATAAGGTTTTATTAATATTTGAATTAGTCAATCAATTAATTACTATTTATTCATTTAATTTAGCTAATATTTTGGGTTTAAACCAAAAATTTATTTTAAATTAATTTTCTTTAATAAAATATTCTTTTTTGTAACTAAGATAAATTAAATAAGTTTATTAATTAAATTAATCACCCTAAATACATATATTTAAAATAAACCAGGAAGTGAAACTTATGTGTATATTTATTTTCAAGTTATATATATACATATATATATATTAATAAAATTGTCCATTGAGATTTCAAAAATCAAGTTATACATAACTCTTCAAACATTATAAAATTCCTATTATTTAGTTTTCAAAATCCTACCTGCACTTATATTTTACTTTCTGCCCCAAATATAGTTAAGATATGAGTGTGTATATATTACCTAATTTCTAATCCATGCATGTATATATAAAAAAAAATCTTACCACACAGAAAACATTCCCTCAAGATCGCTCGAACAACCAACTCCGACTTGTCATGACGCGTGCTGCCCTGCCTCCCACTCAAGCCGCGAAACCCACACACGCACTGCCCTACCTCCAAGATATCGTGCATGATCCTCCCTTCGATTCCGCTGCTAGGTAGGCACTTCGAAACGCATGACTTCCCTGATCGTGTTGCGAGTTCCAGGCCGTCACTCCACCACGAATCTCCACGATTCCGACCGGTTGCCTTCAATTCGATTTCGAACTAATTGAGAGTGGAGGAAGAAAGGAGGAAACGAACGTGAATTTGAATCGAGGTAGGGAGATCGCAATCGAATCTGAAGAGAAACGAAAATGGATTTTAACTCGGCCATTATAAATTTTCTTCGTTCGTTTTTATTTTTATTTTGCTTTTGAACGAAAAGGGTTTTGATTGATTTGGGAGGAAAGAAAATATGTGGTCGGCCATTAATTTTATTATCTCCACTACAGATCTGCTACGCAAATGGAAGACAAGATTTGATATTAGCGTGCTCGAGTTAACAGGCTACAGTGTTTTGAATGGAAAGGAAAAAGAGTTGATGTGAGATAATTTCAACTGCAGTTGACTAATATAAATATTCAATTTAAATTCAAATTCAAATGCAACTTAAAAATTCAAACTGCTATCGAGGCGTGCCGCCAGGCATTTATAATGTTATACGCCTATTCCGAATGCAATGGAAAAGGTTTCGAGTCCAAATTCGATCGTATAGAGAAGATAGCTTTTTGAACCAATTATTAAATTGAATTTTGATAAAAATTTCAGCGCGTTTGCTTGTCGTACGCTCACACAACCACTCCAATCACTACGAAAATTAAAATCCGATAATAATACAATATTATGGATCCAATGGAACTGGTTTCGTCGAATTCCGAGACTGTCCCTCGGAAAGCTATTTTTAAATTCAATTTACGATAAAATTTCAAACTGAACAAAACAGTTTCAAATTCTATTCTGAAGCCTCCATTATCTTCAGTATTATAAATATGAATTTTCCAAGACTTCATATTATTTTTAACAGGCTTAAAATTAAAGATTCAAATTTTTACCCAAATTTTAACAATTAAATTCACTAATTTAATTACCAAACAAACTCTCATATTTGAAATTCAAATTAAACAACATTCAAATATTTAAAATCAATTAAATATTCAAATTTCAAATGCCAAAATTTCTGAGTCGTTACATTCTTCCCCCCTTAAAAGAATTTCCGAAATTACAGGTTAAGAAGAATGTTCCAATACCCGTTTATCATTTTACCAAAACCAAACAGTTTTATCAACTTATCAATCCAAATCTTTTTATTAAAGATCATCATTTCAACTAACCGTCCAAATCTTAACCATAGTTTCCAAACAACTTTATTTTACTTCACAAATCAAAATTAAAATTAAATTCAAATTTTAAATTATCCAAAATTTCTCAATAATTTTCTAACTCTCTAAATTTCCGAAAAATTTCGCCAGCTTTTCCTTTACGCGGTTAGCTCGGTACAACTACAAAATGTCTCTACGGACTCCCAGATTCCAAAAAGAAAAGGAAAATGCCAAGTGGCAAAATCAGAATCCCATCAAATTTCATACAGAATTTGAAATGCTCAAACAAATTCAAATTTACCTTCGAAATCAAAATCCAATTCCATTTTCCTATAGCCTTTATAATCCCTTTATACTATACTTAACAACAATATCCAAATTTACTTATTGGATTCCCAATACCCATTTTACTTAAGAATTTTATCCATTTCTTAAGTTTAATATAAGTATTTACATACTTCTTATATTTATTTTCACTTCACTACCAAAGTCATATATTCATTTCCATTCAACTTTGCATTTTCAATTCCATTTGAATTCAATTTACAATTTCAATTCTATTTGAATTCATTTTATCTTCAAAAATTCACTTAGCGAAACTCGATATTCACTTTTTCCAAAGCTTTCAATTTCGACCAAAACAATGGTTTTCATTTTCTAGTTCAATTATTACGTTTCCATTATAATTTGAAAATCAATTTTCCGTTAACAAAAATTTTCCAATTTTTTCAAAAAAATTTCTAACTCCCAAAATTTTCATAAAATTTTGACGGAGTCTCCTTTGTACGGAGGAGCTTTTGCAATTTGACAAAAGATATAAATATATATACATCGACCCACACGGTCGGAAAAGCAAAAACAGTTCATATTTCCTATTTTGTATTGCGTAGGCGTACCTTTATTAGCATTTTAAGCAAAACGACTTATTTATTAGCATTTGCGCGACCAAATACAGCCAAACGGCTTCCAAAAACCTGTACTTACTCAGTTTAAACACGTAAGTGACAAATATAAGAAATTCATTTACATTTCACTTATTTCAATAGCAAATACATAGATTTCATAAGCAATGCACTTAAAATAATTCCCATAAGCAATTTATAAAGTTTCAATACAAATTAAATTTCTTACAACTATATCACACATCATTTCTATTCAATTAAAGTGATTTACAACTGACTTTCTTACATTCTATTCATTTTTAAATGAATCTAACTCATATCTATTTCAATTGATTCAAAAATCAATTTTATTTGCATTCATTAACTCATAGATTTTTATATAATCTCGTTTGCGTCAAACGACAATCGTTTCTATGCAAATTCAACGATATTCACTTAATTGAATATCCATTCTAGTTTATAACTAATTTAAATTGATACCAATTCAATTTATTTTACTTTCCATTTCATTTCCAATTTAAATCTTTGATTTGATTTTTCATTTAATCAAATCCATTCCATCTACTAATTTAATTCAATTAGTATATTCACTCATCCTTTTTAAATTTCAAATTTCCACATTCAATTCATCTCGAATTTACTTTATCTATAACAAGGAAATTTCAATTTATTTCTACTACTAACTTGAATTTATATGCAAATTCAAACCATTTTTATTCAGCTCACAATTCAACTTTAATTTAACTAATTCAACTTCCAATTCATTATTTCATGAATTAATAAATTATCAAGTTCGTTTACTTGAATTCAATCCATTTTATTTTATTTTTTCCCAAGTTTGGATTTTTATTCAACTTGATTCAAATCAAATCTCATTACATTATTCAATTTCCAATTCATTTATTTACAAATGTAACCTCATTTGTTCATTCACAAATTCATTCCTTTTCAATTTGAATCTCATTCCAATCAAATTCCAAATATTTTTCTGGAATTCTATTTCAATTTATAAATCACATTTACAATTTACATTTACAAATCCCATTCGTATATGAATTCATTTCCTTATACTTTCAATTCATATTTATAAATTTCATTTGTTAAATGAATTTATCTCCAAATCTTTGGTTATACCATTATTTCTTATTCAATTTCCATATAACAATGATAATAATTCAATATTATCACTTTCTAACAACCAAGCATCCATATACTATAATAATTTACGGAAAATGATTTCTTTTCTATACAAAAATAGTTTTGGGTAAAAGTACTTCATTTACCCTATTTTAAAACAATACTGTGTCAGTTTATCTTATTTAAGAGTTTAGAAATCCCTATCGATTATAGTTGGCCAGACTGAACCGACCAGAATCTATAAACAATCAACCGATAAGTCAACACAATATAAGACAAATTTTTTTTTGTATTCACTAACAAATACGCACTCATAACTATTATTACACTCACACTCATTCTAGAGTACTACTGACTCTATCTCTAATGAGTAACAACCAACAGAGCCAGGGTTGTCGCTTAACCAACAGCTCTAATACCACTTGTAACGATACGATCTTTCGACGCTCGAAAGTCGACATCAACACGTCCACTGTATCAAATGTCGCACAATCGAATGCCGGAAAACCGAATCATTAGGGTTAAAAAGAAGAGGTAGAAGAAGACAGAAGAAAGAGAGAGCAGAAAAACCGAAACAGAAACAATATCAGAATCTCACATTCGCAGCGGAACAATATATAATAGATAATCACTGGTCTTTTAAACAAGGAACTATATCAGTTTATACAATACAACAATGAGAGTCAATATACAACTCAATACAACAATGGACAATTATATAAACTTGTCCTCAGACAGAATACACAGCGGAATAAATAAACAAGTACGGGAGTACGTCTCGCCATCCAGCTTGCCTCCAAAGCTCCAAAATATCCAGAATATCATGATAACATAACTCTAGGCTGCCCGTGTGGACAATTTTGGGCACCCAGAGTTTAGAAAGGGAACAATAAACTCTGAGTCAGTCATGGTGACTGGTGTGATCGTAAAACAGTTATTTTCATAAAGAAATTAAAATAAATTCGAAATGCTTTTGGAAAATGAAACCGCCATAAGGCCTCCCGCCACACACATAATGCAAACGCAGAATTGGAGGAGATTTCTCCTTATGATAGTCAAAGATGCTTACTGCGAAAGATCAGTTGATATTATTATTAATGTCTAGTGTGGAAAACATTTCGAAAGTATAATATTAATCTTAACCAGCATAGACATTTCGCACTTATGCCTACTATAGCTGCTATGTTCAATAGCAGGTTACCGCCACATTCCATAGCAGGTTATACAACTAAAACTGTACAAAGCTCGTATTGTTTCTTTGGATTTTCCAACAAATGGTTAGGCTAAGGAACTTCCTACTGCCAATGGGTATGCCTCTGGATGGACGTCCCGAGAACTAACTAGCTCTCTGCTAACACAAGGCCGGGTTACCTCTTACACTAGGTAACTACTACACGAATATGCCACCCTCCGGTCCTTTGGGACCTTTATCCGAGGATCCTCTACACCAACAACCACAAAGAAAAATATTTGCAGTAACCACAAAGGTTAAATATCAGGGCTCCATACCTGACACCACCCTTTTCCAGAAGGAAATGACATACCCTAAAGGGCGCGACCCTCATAACCTTGCCGCATCTTTCCTGTTTCGACCCATTTCCGGGTTGTGAGGTCCGATGAGGTCTCGTCCACAAAGCTACGTTTTTTCACAAAGCCATGCTTTGATCACAAATGATCAACAACACACAGCAACACTCAGCATGCCACACTACCAAATTGGGAGTATATCACTGATAACATTCAACTACATAACCTCTGAGCTCGTACGTCTCAGAGAAGGGTGTTAAGCTAAGAGAATAAATCTCCGCCACCAAACAGAAATGTATTTGAAAGAAATCAGCTTTATATCTCAAAGTGTAGTGTCAGACATACAACCATACAAGTCTGTTCCAGGTTCGAACAGAACCGAAGGCACTTCCAAAGAAGCCCTTGCAAATCCGAATAATTTCTAATCACGTCAGGACTTCCCATCACAAGAAGAGTGATATAAATCTCTATACCGAAGCAACTCGGTGCAGAGACATTCGACAGGTTGTCCTTTCATTTTCGAAAATACCCGGTCTTCACACCGGTCTTCAATTGCAATTCATAACGTCGTATCATTATTCATAATGGGTTATATGACACAAAGTCCTCTCCCGACTAAACCGAATAATGAGCGCTTGTTTTAAAAACAAATTCAAGTGCCATTTCAAAGGCAAATATTGATAGTCGGTTATTTAACTATCAATAACATTCACAACAATCAACCAATTTAAATAATTTTCCCAAATTATTAAATTTCAAATATCTTTGCGAGATATGGTTTAACACTTTAACCATTTGAAAACAAATTTCAAATCACTTTTCACCTTTCAAACTTTTGAAAACAAATTTCAAATCAATTTCCCTATACGGGATATATTTCCAAATATTTATTCATTTCCACTGGAAATATGCCGAGTTCAAATACTTTATCTCCAAAATATTCCTTAAAATCCAATTTCAGAATTTCTTCATTTATAATTTAAAACTACTTTGGAAATATACTCGGCTTTGAAAGGAAAATACACTTCCATTTCAAAATGGTCCATTTAAACCAATTAAATAAATCCTTATCGATTTATTTCAAATTTACGTTCCAAATCTGGAAATTTATTTCCACACTTTAAAAATAAATCAGTGTTTATTTTTAAAGCAAATTTCCCTTTCCTTTATAAATTCCATTTTGAATTTACATTCCCAAATATTCACTTTTTATACGATTTTCAAATCAATTTCTCAAATATTTACTTTCAACTCCAAAATCAAATTCCAAATTGATTTCTCAATTTCATTTCAAATCCCAAATCAAATTCCAAATTTATTTCTAAATTTACTTCAACACCAAATCAAATTTCAAATTGATTCTACCATTTATTTCCCATACCAAATCAATTTTACAAATCGATTTCCAAATTTATCTTTCAAACACTAAATCAAATTTCAAATTGATTCCCAAATGATTTATTTTCAATTACCAAATTAAATTCCAAATTTGATTTCCAAATTTATTTCAACACCAAATAAATTTTCATATCGATTTCTCAAAGATTTATTTACCAATACCCAATCAATTATCAAATTGATTTCTAGAAATTTATCACTTTTAAATAAATTCCTTTTTTCTTTCCAAATTATTTAAAATTCCATTTTCAATAAATTCTTCAACTTTTAAACAATATTATTCAAAACCCATTTATTGATATCTTTTTCCATATTTTGGGGAATAATTCAATCGGATTACAAAAATCAACTTTTTATACTTTTAAATTCCTTCTTTCAAATTAATTCAATTCTTAAAAATTAATTCCAAAAATCCAATTTTTATTTATTTCTGGTATCCAACGATACCAAAAATACATTCAACTAAATTATAGCCTTCAACAGTTTCAATCATTATTAAAAATCATTCACAGATTTTAAATAATCAACACACAATATTGAAACAAATTCAAATATTTGAGGAATCCAGTTGGATCCCTCCAACCTGTTTCCCTGCATCCACAGACGTTAGCACAATACCAATTCCACTTCGAGGTGGAATAGCGCGGTATATGGGATTCATAAAATATCATCTGCTATTATGCGGCGCATAGAGTCTCATCCGCTATATAATGCGGGAAATCAACAACTCCAATATATATATATTCCAATATATATATATATATTGCTATATACTACTATATATATTATCACAATCAGGCAATCAATCAATAACTGCAATTCAAAATTTTAATTTGAGTGAGAAGATCTCATCTTTGATTTTGTTTTGCATTCCATTTTTATTCTAGCTTGTTTTTTCACGATCTTTAAACCTTGTAACAAACATCATAAGGTTTTATTAATATTTGAATTAGTCAATCAATTAATTACTATTTATTCATTTAATTTAGCCAATATTTTGGGTTTAAACCAAAAATTTATTTTAAATTAATTTTCTTTAATAAAATATTCTTTTTTGCAACTAAGATAAATTAAATAAGTTTATTAATTAAATTAATCACCCTAAATACATATATTTAAAATAAACCAGGAAGTGAAACTTATGTGTATATTTATTTCAAGTTATATATATACACACATATATATATATATATATATATATATATTAATAAAATTGTCCATTGAGATTTCAAAAATCAAGTTATACATAACTCTTCAAACATTATAAAATTCCTATTATTTAGTTTTCAAAATCCTATCTGCACTTATATTTTACTGTCTACCCCAAATATAGTTAAGATATGAGTGTGTATATATTACCCGATTTCTAATCCATGCGTGTATATAAAAAAAAAGAAAATATCTTACCACACAGAAAACATTCCCTCAAGATCGCTCGAACAACCAACTCCGACTTGTCATGACGCGTGCTGCCCTGCCTCCCACTCAAGCTGCGAAACCCACACACGCACTGCCCTACCTCCAAGATATCGCGCACGATCCTCCCTTCGATTCTGTTGCTAGGTAGGCACTTTGAAACGCATGACTTCCCAGATCGTGTCGCGAGTTCCAGGCCGTCACTCCACCACGAATCTCCACGATTTCGACCAGTTGCCTTCAATTCGATTTCGAACTAATTGAGAGCGGAGGAAGAAAGGAGGAAACGAACGTGAATTTGAATCGAGGTAGGGAGATCACAATCGAATCCGAAGAGAAACGAAAATGGATTTCAACTCGGCCATTATAAATTTTCTTCGTTCGTTTTTATTTTTATTTTGCTTTTGAACGAAAAGGGTTTCGATTGATTTGGGAGGAAAGAAAATATGTGGTTGGCCATTAATTTTATTATCTCCACTGAAGATCTGCTGCGCAAATGGAAGACAAGATTTGATATTAGCGTGCTCGAGTTAACAGGCTACAGTGTTTTGAATGGAAAGGAAAATGAGTTGATGTGAGATAATTTCAACTGCAGTTGACTAGTATAAATATTTAATTTAAATTCAAATTCAAATGCAACTTAAAATTTCAAACTCCTATCGAGGCAAGCCGCTAGGCGTTTATAATGTTATACGCCTATTCCGAACGCAATGGAAAAGGTTTCGAGTCCAAATTCAATCGTATGGAGAAGATAGCTTTTTGAACCAGTTATTAAATTGAATTTCGATAAAATTTTCAGCGCGTTTGCTTGTCGTACGCTCACACAACCACTCCAATCACCACGAAAATTGAAATCCGATAATAATACAATATTACGGATCCGATGGAACTGGTTTCGTCGAATTCCGAGACTGTCCCTCGGAAAGCTATTTTTAAATTCAATTTAAACGATAAAATTTCAAACTGAACAAAACAGTTTCAAATTCTATTCTGAAGCCTCCATTATCTTCAGTATTATAAATATGAATTTTCTAAGACTTCATATTATTTTTAACAGGCTTAAAATTGAAGATTCAATTTTTTACCTAAATTTTAACAATTAAATTCACTAATTTAATTACCAAACAAACTCTGATATTTGAAATTCAAATTAAACAACATTCAAATATTTAAAATCAATTAAATATTAAAATTTCAAATGTCAAAATTTCTGGGTCGTTACATATTATTTCCTGTTACAGTCATGCGATTCTTTTGTTTGTTCTACCTCTTTACTTCTGTGCTGTAAATTGTGAATTGTAGTATTCATTAAATAAATATCCAGATTTTATTCTTATGGTCATGTAACAACAATTTGTAAATTATTGTTTTTCTTTTAACATAACAACTTGCTTTAGAACCTGTTAACCCGCCTTTTGGCAAGGCCGCGGACAGACGGGTTTAACTTAATCAACTACATGTTCGTCGAGGCTAGAGTACGATGGATTCAGTCGACTGGATGGATGGATGACGCAACATGCTTGGAAGATGGAAATATGATTGGATAAAGATGAATCAACTATAATTTGGGTCTAGGAAACATGGTTCGGCATTAAACATGGTTCGGCATGATGTGGTTCGGCACAAATAGTTCGTCTGGCATTCACTACTCACGTTCGAATAAGTGTTCAAGAGTACTCGGCGTGCATAGAGCGTTCGACATACATGAGTGGTTCGGCATTCCAGGAGCGCTCGGCATTCAGTAGCGCTCGGCATCCAGGAGCACTCGGCATTCAGTAGCGCTCGGCATCCAGGAGCGCTCGGCATTTAGAGGCGCTCGGCATTAGAGATCGTTCGGCATGATGGGCACTCGGCATTAGAAACTGTTCGGCATCAGACATGGTTCGGCATGACGAAGGTTCGGCATTAAGTATCGTTCGGCATTGGATGGAGCGCACGGCATAAATCTCGTTCGGCATTGGATGGATCGTTCGGCATTAGGGAGCATTCGACATTGGATGGGTCGTTCGGCATACCTCACCTCGCTCGGCATTGCACCTCCATACCTCGCACCTCCATATCTCGGTACCTCGCACCTCCATACCTCGGTACCTCGCACCTCCATATCTCGATACCTCGGTACCTTGGTACCTCGCACCACCCAACGTTCGACATGAGGAGATCGTTCGGCATTCACACCTTGTTCGGCATTCAGCGTTCGGCATCTATGGTTCGGCATATGGAGACCACTCCATTTGGGCTGAGGTACTCGGCTACCAGGCCCACCAGGGAAGTCCAACCCATCTTTGTCTATAAATAGAGAGGCAAGGGCACAGTAAAAGGGGATCTTCATTCTGCTCTCTTACTTTCTCTTTTCTAAGGCTAAGGCAACTCTGCCATTTTGTAACTGTAATCGATTATTATAGCAATAAAAAGCAAACTTCTGGAGTGGACGTAGGCCGGAGTTAGCCGAACCACTATAAAATCTGTTGTTCTTTACTGCTTTCATTTCAGTTTTAACTGTTCTTCACATTATTACTCTCTACATACATTCTATCTCTGAGCTGTGATTGGTATTTGGTGCTTTCATCTGGATTTGGGGGTTAGTGACCAATTTTGGCGCTAACACTTTGGTGCTTTCACTGAGAATTGAACTCAGGAATTTTGGATTTAGGAACTTGGATCTTAGAAAGCAATGGCAAGACCACCAACGAAGAGGCAAGCAGTGGAAAGGAGCAATCAGGAAGGAAGTCAAGCGGCATCTTCTGGAGCTGGAGAGGGTCATGCATCCATCTACATAACTCGGGACGAGATGCAAGTGATGATGAATTCTATGCAAGAGCAGATGATGAAACGGCAAGAGGAGATGATGCAGGCTCTTTTTAGGCAATTTGGACAACCAGGAACTGCAGGTGCTCAAGATCATGGAGCTGGACCAGAGGAACTCAACCAACGGACAGATGGAGTGAATCAGCAGGGGGCAGCTCCCAATCAACAAACAGTTAACAATCTAGATGGACCTAGACTCGAGGGCACGCCACCAGGAGTACGTGATGAAGAATATGTGCCAGAATTTCCTCGGGGATTTGGGGGGCAGTCTGGATTAGTTGGAAACACTGGATTGGCTGACATTATCAGACGGACTATTCGCGGAGGTATGACAAATAGGGATACAGAGGGAGTTAACAAAAGTCCGTTTACCCGGAACATCAGGACAGCTAGGAATCCGTCCGATTTCAAACTACCCACTCTGGAAGTATACAACGGGAAGACGGATCCCACCGACCACTTGATGAGATACACTAGGCATATGGAAGTGCTGGGGGCAACGGAGGAGGTTATGGCCCGATGTTTCCCCTTGTACTTGACTAAAATTGCTGCTATGTGGTTTAGACAGCTGGAGGATGGATCCATTGGAACATGGACAGAACTGGTGGACAAGTTCTTAAGTCAGTTTCGAGTTCACATAAAAAGGCCAAAGAACGTGATGACGCTAACGTCAGTCAAACAGGGGGAAGATGAATCGCTCAGGACATTCTTAACTCGATTTAATGCAGCAGTTGCCTCGGTGGATCGGCCAGATCCATCAATGGTTCTGATGGCTGCGGTATCAGGAGTCAGAGATAATTCGGATTTCAAAGTATCGTTGATACGGGACCCACCGTTGGATCTTGGGGAATTCTTTCACGAAGCTGAAAGATTTCTTCGACAAGAAGATGCATGTTTGGACATGAGGCCAAAGGAAGTAAACACGACTAAGGATGGAGGACTACCCGGTAAAAGCTCGGGTGGGGGCGAGGATAAAGGTAAAAGGAAGCGCTGGGGAGAACCAAAGTTCTCCACTTACACAGGATTGAATGCAACGTTGGAACGGATTTTCTTAGATACTCGAGATCGCCTTTCTTATCGAAGGCCAGCAAAGAGGGAACCCTCAGAACGAGAAAGGGCGTCAGGAAGGCACTGTCTTTTTCATGACCTAGACGGGCATGACACTAACAGCTGCCGGCATCTAAAGGATATAATCGAGGAGCATATAAGAAATGGTCAGTTGCGGCAGTATGTCGGAACTCGGAATGCGGCGGTGGAACAGGAGCAGCCACCGCCTACCTTGAATGACGAGGGCATGAGGCCCAGGTATGGTGGCCGATTGGTCATCAACTAATTTTAAATGGTTTGGAATAAGTAACAAACTCCGGGCAAACGATTAAATCACTTACTCATGTACGGGGTCGGAGATAACCCTCAGGCATGCTCTGAGATGATGGCTTACCGAGACGCCCGGGTTTGCGAAATCTGTTTTTTCCTTTGACTTGGACATTTGCTTTTTCTGGTTCGGTTTTGGAGTTTGGTTTGAACTCCCTGTTTTGCTCATTTTCTGGTTTGGATTCTGGTTTGGATGTTTATTTTTTGGTATGGATTTTTGATATGGGTTTCTGGTTTTCTATTTGGATTTGGATTTTGGATTGGATTTTGATTGGATTTTCTTTGGATTTTTGGCTAAAAGGTCGTCGAGTATGGACTATGCTCGGCAAGGGTCCGGAGAGACCAGGATTCGGCCTAGGACTTAGGCTATATATTATCGGTTACTATTTTAGGTCGTCGAGTATGGACTATGCTCGGCAAGGGTCCGGAGTGACCAGGACTCGGCTTAGGACTTAAGCCACGACATTGTTCGACGTTCAGGGACACTGAACCATGAACACCATGGAATTACTTAACATAGGTCGTCAAGTGTGGATTGCGCTCGGCAAGAACACGGAGAAGTTACGGATTTGGATGTTAGCTATGAATAGCTAAGGATTCGGACAAGGACCCGGAGCGGTCCCGGATTTGGATATCGACCCGGAGAGGTCACGGATATGGTTATAGGTTATTGAATATGGATGGACTATAACCTGGTTGTCGAGTTCAAATGGACATGGATTTGGTTACTGGATTCGGAATCGGACATCGACTCGGAACAGTCGCGGAAATGGATCAGGATATGGCCGTGGCACTCGGATAAGATGGCTTGGTAATGGATTGGATTATGAATCGGAAAGTATGGATGTGGATAACATACATACTTAGAATATTGGACTTGAGGCTATTCAAAACACACCTTTCAAAGCAAGGCATGTTTTGTGGGGCAAGTGTTAACCCGCCTTTTGGCAAGGCCGCGGACAGACGGATTTAACTTAATCAACTACATGTTCGTCGAGGCTAGAGTACGATGGATTTAGTCGACTGGATGGATGGATGACGCAACATGCTTGGAAGATGGAAATATGATTGGATAAAGATGAATCAACTATAATTTGGGTCTAGGAAACATGGTTCGGCATTAAACATGGTTCGGCATGATGTGGTTCGGCACAAATAGTTCGTCTGACATTCACTACTCACGTTCGAATAAGTGTTCAAGAGTACTCGGCGTGCATAGAGCGTTCGACATACATGAGTGGTTCGGCATTCCAGGAGCGCTCGGCATTCAGTAGCGCTCGGCATCCAGGAGCACTCGGCATTTAGTAGCGCTCGGCATCCAGGAGCGCTCGACATTTAGAGGCGCTTGGCATTAGAGATCGTTCGGCATGATGGGCGCTCGGCATTAGAAACTGTTCGGCATCAGACATGATTCGGCATGACGGAGGTTCGGCATTAAGTATCGTTCGGCATTGGATGGAGCGCTCGACATAAATCTCGTTCGGCATTGGATGGATCGTTCGGCATTAGGGAGCGTTCGACATTGGATGGGTCGTTCGGCATACCTCACCTCGCTCGGCATTGCACCTCGCACCTCCATACCTCGCACCTCCATATCTCGGTACCTCGCACCTCCATACCTCGGTACCTCGCACCTCCATATCTCGATACCTCGGTACCTTGGTACCTCGCACCACCCAACGTTCGGCATGAGGAGATCGTTCGGCATTCACACCTTGTTCGGCATTCAGCATTCGGCATCTATGGTTCGGCATATGGAGACCACTCCATTTGGGCTGAGGTACTCGGCTACCAGGCCCACCAAGGAAGTCCAACCCATCTTTGTCTATAAATAGAGAGGCATGGGCACAGTAAAAGGGGATCTTCATTCTGCTCTCTTACTTTCTCTTTTCTAAGGCTAAGGCAACTCTGCCATTTTGTAACTGTAATCGATTATTACAGCAATAAAAAGCAAACTTCTGGAGTGGACGTAGGCCGGAGTTAGTCGAACCACTATAAAATCTGTTGTTCTTTACTGCTTTCATTTCAGTTTTAACTGTTCTTCACATTATTACTCTCTACATACATTCTATCTTTGAGCTGTGATTGGTATTTGGTGCTTTCATCTGGATTTGGGGGTTAGTGACCAATTTTGACGCTAACAGAACCACAATAGTTTCCCTTTTTTTATACATGATTTCATGAGATTGACTTCACTTTTGTTCGCTCAATGTATTATTGCAATATTCAATGGCTTACACATGGATATTGCATTGTATTATCTCATCAATAGTTCTTACATTAAGCGTGATTACCAATGAGATCAATACAAAATGGCTACTATCGAACATATGTTTTGTTACAGGCCGAGATATGTAAGAACATTAGAGGAGAATTATCAGGAAAAGAGAGATGAAGGAACTGCTAATCAACTCCATGCTTCGTCTCTGATTATTTTGTTCTATTTAAAAATACATTGCAATGTTTCTTTTACTACATTTCACAAAACTGCACAGTAACTCAGCCAATTAACGAACTTTTATACCAATCAACAACAATTTATGATCCTTCATAAATCATCAAGTTTTATACCGTGCAAACAAATGCAAGTGAACAATGCACAACAAGTACAGATAAAATTCTCGGTGGTAAATTAACACAGACAAGCAAATATGAAATTAGGTTGAAGTTGGAACAATTACTCCGCCAACCTACGCAGGCTCTAATACTGTTATGTACAATGAAACGTCAGTTGATTCAAACATATACTTTAGTTGGACAAAAATTTAATACTTTATTTCTGTTTGGTTGTCATATCATTTCCTCCTTTTCCCCATCACTACCAAACACTTTATCATACTCTCTAACAACACGACAACTGTAACAAAAAGAAAATTTGCTCTCTCCCTGTTACGCACACGTCCCACGGACATGACACCATACTAGTGTACATGTATATGTATGTACGTGGAAGACTTGACAAGAATTTAAAACCGTGGCACGTGGATCCTGGCAAATATATGAAAATATCAAACATGCTGCATGGAAAGTAAAATAGTGCATCTCTTTCCAAAACAAAGCCCATGATATCATTTTAATAGACGGGCCCAAATATCAACCATAAATAAGTTCGCGATCTTTCCGGCTGCTGAGGCTGCTTTCTCAAATCCACCCCTTCCCAAGGAAACCCTAAACTCGCAGATAAATTTTGTAGGGTTTCTATGTCGACCGAGCGCCGTCGGAAAGTGAGCCTTTTCGACGTAGTTGATGAGACCTCGGTCTCTGCCTCTAAAATGATGAAGACGAACGGATCGTTCTCGCTTCCAAACGCGACGATCAATCGATGGAATGGGCGGCCGTACTCAGCGAAGTACTATGAAATCTTAGAGAAGAGGAAAAATCTTCCTGTTTGGCAGCAGAAAGATGAGTTTTTGGACACTGTTAGGAAAAATCAGACTCTTGTTTTAGTTGGGGAGACTGGAAGTGGAAAGACTACTCAGGTAGATGGATTTTTAGGGCTTTTTGTTGCTTGCTGCTGATTTTATTTGGTGACTTCAAATAGAACCGGCCTAGTAGTTATTATCAATATATGATTCGTATTAAGCCTTAGATCCATGTATCATGACCGTGCTTTCTGTTTGGGCGGTTATAGGCTTCTGTTGATTGGTTTCTGATGGTTTATCCAATTTCTGTACCAGGAGACATAGCTGATAGCCACAAGGATTTACGTGGATATTATGTTTTTTGGTTGTATAAAGTTAAAAATCAATTGGCATCATTTGTACTTCGATCATGCACATAGAAGCAAATCATATCCGGTTAGATAGCTGTAGTTGACCAGCTGATTATTTTATAATGGCTTTAATACCATGTTCAAGTTATACTGGTGGTATAATCTGCCATATTTTTTCCTATTCAGTTAGTGAACTAATTTAAAGTATGTAGGACTTCTTTTCCTAGTACATATTGGCAGGCTCAGGTCCAAGCTTCCTATAAATAGACAGATAATAAGCTCATAAATCTACTTAAATTTACGCTGTCACCATTGCAACAGTTGGTACAGTTCAGAATACAATTCGTAGTTATTTGCCTCCCAACCCACTATGTTCATGCCTCCCAACCCACATCTGCAACCAAATTATTGAAAAACTTTGGCGACTTTAATTGGACATAAAGTTTGTACTCATGTTAATGATCTGCAAACTTGTCTCAAGCATTCAACAAGTATTACATCACGCCCAACAATAAGGAGTGCCATGCCCTATTGTTCCCTTTCCTTTATCGCAAAATTTGTTATCTGATCCTTCAAGGGATATGGTGATATAACCGTTTTCTTCTATTTCTCTTTTTTGTTGGACCGTGAAACTTAATACAATATTTACTAATACCAGCCTTAGCTTCTATAGTTACCACCCTTTTCCATCTTGATATTAAAATAGATTTCATTGTGTATTAAAACAGTAGTTTGAAGAATAAGATTATAGTATTTAGTAGTTTTTGTAAGTTCTAAGCAACACAACAAGAGAACAAAAGGGTCGTATTGACAGTTAGAATAACATATTAGTTGGATTAGTGGTAATATAAGTATATAACTAATATTGGCTGAAATAATGAATAAGAATAGAAAAGGCTGAAGGTGTATTTAGAGAAAAATAACGGTTTTCAATTTTTAAGTAAACGTTGATATTATATGCAAAAAGTCAGAACATCGTATGGAATGAAGAGAGTATGATACATCCGCAGCTATATAATTGTTTGGGGCTAGATCAGCAATGGGAACCAACTTCCTTGAAAGCTTACAACAATATGGTGACAATTATATTGTGGTTGAGCTCCCAGTGTTATTTTGTCTCTATGTTGCCAGCAAAAAAAAGGGCTAAAGACCTCCCCTATCCATAAGTTGGACCTCCCCTGCATACTGGAGTTAACAGGTTGTTTCTCTAATAAATATGATGATTAATATAATCGGATGAAGGTGCTATATTGATATGCAAACAATACTGTAAATCTCGTTTGTTGTGACCAACTGGGCAGAAATTGGAAATATTCTGATATCACAAATTTGATTTAATTTACGTTGCTTAAAATGTGGTTAGAATTGAATTAAGTGCTTAGAAAGCTATATATGATTGTACAGATACCTCAGTTTGTTTTGGAGCTAGAAGATGTCGGGAAACGTTCAGTGGTTGCTTGCACTCAACCTCGTAGAGTTGCTGCAATGTCTGTTTCAAGAAGAGTGGCAGAAGAGATGGATGTTACAATTGGAGAAGAAGTCGGTTACAGCATCCGTTTTGAAGACTGTAGTAGCAACAAAACCATTCTGAAGTAAGCACTAGTTTAATTTCTGTAATATTCATATCTGTTCTATCTGTACTGTATTGCCATACCATGCAACTTACTCTATCTATTCAAATCCATGACAGATATTTAACAGATGGTATGCTTTTACGAGAGGCAATGGCGGATCCGCTCCTTGAGAGATACAAAGTGATAATACTTGATGAAGCTCACGAGAGGACTCTAGCAACAGATGTTCTATTTGGGCTTTTAAAAGAGGTTTTAAGAAATAGACCTGATCTTAAATTAGTTGTTATGAGTGCTACTCTTGAGGCTGAGAAATTTCAAGGATACTTCAATGGAGCACCTTTAATGAAAGTACCTGGTAGGCTCCACCCTGTTGAAATTTTCTATACGCAAGAACCTGAAAGAGATTACTTAGAAGCAGCTATTAGAACTGTCGTTCAGATCCACATGTGCGAACCACCTGGTGATATACTTGTTTTCCTTACCGGTGAAGAAGAAATAGAAGATGCATGCAAGAAAATTAACAAAGAAATTAATAATTTGGGTGACCAAGTTGGCCCAGTTAAAGCTGTTCCTCTATATTCCACGTTGCCTCCAGCAATACAACAGAAAATATTTGAGCCAGCACCTCCTCCCCTAACCGAGGGTGGCCTTCCTGGTAGAAAAATTGTTGTTTCCACAAATATTGCGGAGACATCTCTTACGATAGATGGAATAGTATATGTTATTGATCCTGGATTCTCTAAACAAAAAGTTTATAACCCAAGAATACGTGTGGAATCTTTGTTGGTGTCTCCGATATCCAAGGCTAGTGCACACCAGCGATCAGGTCGTGCTGGAAGAACCAGACCTGGGAAATGCTTTAGGCTTTACACAGAGAGGAGTTTTAGCAATGATTTGCAACCACAGACATATCCCGAAATTCTTCGATCTAATTTGGCGAATACAGTGCTGACCCTGAAGAAACTTGGTATTGACGACCTGGTTCATTTTGATTTCATGGATCCTCCTGCACCTGAAACTTTGATGAGGGCTTTGGAGGTATTGAATTATTTGGAAGCTTTAGACGATGAAGGAAATTTGACTAAATTGGGAGAAATCATGAGCGAGTTCCCGCTGGACCCACAAATGGCGAAAATGCTTGTAATTAGCCCAAAATTCAATTGTTCCAATGAAATTCTTTCAATATCTGCCATGCTCTCAGGTAAGCTTATGTATTTTAATTAATGTTTTGTATGTCAGCTGTGGCTGCGGTAGAAATTTTTTCCCGTTAAGGAGGGGTTGGTGTCTTTGTTTCTTTTATTTAGCTAGAAACTAGAAATGGTATTTCGATTAGCACAAATCCTTTGAAAAAGTTTTAGGATATTTAGCATCATCAATAAACATCTTTTTTTCAGTATATTACATGGGAAACTGAGGAATTATTAAAGTGGAATTAATTTTCAAATTTGCATAAAAAAAGTTAGAAGTCTATTAAAGTGCAAATTTGTATGAAAAAAATAGATAGAAGCTGTCATCTGTACTCACCGTTGGGATTTTTGAATCACTCTAACCAAGAAGACCGGTATAATTCACTTTAGATGCTTTGCATGAAATTGTCGCTATAATCGTTTCTTAAGTTTTAACTAAAATAAATGGATCTTAGAAAATGCTGAACATAAATATGACAAATTTTTTAAAAAAAGTGATGGAAAGAAAGTCCTAGGTTCTGCAATCAGCAATCGTGATCTTTGGAGACTTCATGTGGAAATTCCAAGTTTATTGCTGATGCAGATAGTAGCTATTTTCTCAGCAATTTTGCTTTTTAAGCAGTTTCTTCGTCTTGGCCAATATGCATCTTCTGACCACGTGGGCTCTCTCTGTGATAACAAATTATTTTTACTAGTACCCAATTGCTTTCTACGACCAAGGGATGCTCAAAAAGCTGCTGACGAGGCTAAAGCTCGATTTGGACACATTGATGGCGACCACCTTACTCTACTCAACGTCTACCATGCTTATAAGCAAAACAGTAAGTAAATCATTCTTTGTTTCAGTTAAGTTTTGTTTGGTGATGAATATGAGTAAAATATACTCTGCGTCATTCATCTGGAGTTATATTATATTGGTTGTTCAAAATATACAATGTGGAACTCATAAAGTTGTCTTATACCAAACTTTTCTGACTTCAATTTGACATTGAACTTACTTTCTTGGAGGGTAGAAAAAAATGTAGGATATAACATTTTACACCCTTATGGGGGGTGATACTTTTATAGCTTCCCATATTTTCCATCTTCGCAGTTCTTCAATATTTAGGTACAATTTATCAATCAATAATATTAACCTTTTTGTTGGTATAACAGACGAAGACTCTCAATGGTGCTATGAGAATTTCATCAACCATAGAGCTATGAAACAAGCCGATAATGTTAGGCAACAGCTTGTACGCATTATGGCAAGATACAACCTCAAACTATGCAGCACAGATTTTAACAGTCGTGATTATTATGTTAATATCAGAAAGGCTATGCTCTCTGGATATTTCATGCAAGTTGCTCATCTTGAAAGAACTGGACATTATTTAACAGTCAAAGATAACCAGGTAAAGTATTTTGATATTCCCTAGTTCTTCATTCAGTGTCTTCTAAAAATTTTGTGGCTTATGATGCACAATTTACTGCAGAAGATGAAACTAAATAATCGAGTCTTGATTGTTTACTCCTAATGATTAGCCTTGTAGGATCTAATTTCTGTTGTTGACATGCAGGTGGTTCATCTACACCCCTCAAATTGCCTTGATCATAAGCCTGAGTGGGTAATTTATAATGAATATGTGCTTACAAGCAGAAACTATATTCGAACGGTTACAGATATCCGTGGAGAATGGTAAGCCTAACTCTACTGTTTGTTGCGTTGTGAATCAAGCTGTAAAGTAGGCTAATTAGAGTGAGTGTGTGTGTGTGTTTATATTATTTATCAGGAGTTGCTTTAGTTGTATTATTATTTTTACTAACATTGAAACTACAAAAAAACTTACTAAGATTCGTATTAATCATTAGATCGAGGATTTAGTCAAAGTGAACATGTTTTGACTTGAGAAAAATACATGCAACCTTTTGCGAACCCAAAAAGTTGAAAAATAATACTGGAAAATTAATGAGTAAAATAACTTGGTTTTATCAACAGGCACCTAAAAAGTATGTGCCCTGATGGTGCATGCTAAAAGTATAAAATAACCCTAAGGTACTGAAATACAAAAGATTTTATGGTACATGCTAAAAGTATGAACTATCTGAAATGTACTAAAATACGATATGTAATCGAAATGAAACAATCAATTTAGAAGGGTATATTTGTAAACCACAATCAAATGTTTTCTTCTTTGTTTAATATGTGTGCTCCTAGAGCACATATTAACACTTAATAGCTATATGATTTTGATAGAGATGTTCAAACCTTGATTTTGATTGATACCTCAATCAAAATTTCGAATCATGACCTGGTCAAAACCTCTCAAAACAAGTACATTTCATCAAATGCTTTGCTAGCTACAGTTTTAGTTTAAATTAGCTCAAGGAAAATTGTCATTTAGGCCCATTTTTTAACAGAGAATAACAGAAACATATATGTTTCAAAACTAATCACTGGTTCTTCCATGGTAGCATAAAAGTCAGTCTTTTACACTGGTGCAGTTTGAAATCGCACCCAGTGTAAGCTTTAAAATACAATAATTTAGGCTGGCGTCATCCTAAATTGCTTCAGTGTAAATTTCCCTCAAGTAGAAACTGTGTCAGTGTACAAGACTGATTTTTTCCAGCATGAAACCCGACTGTTTACGTAATTAGTTTTTGAAGCAGGCATTTTTTGTTATTCTATGTTATGAGTGGCTGTTTGAACTATTTTTCATTGAATCTTTGTTCTATTAGTTTCTAGTGTTTTAGGCTGATGCCTTGCAAGCTTAATTTTCTTTTTTAATATATAATAGTAGATAAGATTATATATATATATATATATATATAGATATATATAGATATATAGATAGATAGATAGACACAAATAAGAATAGTTGTAGATGATAATCTAACTTTTACATGCAGGTTAATAGACGTTGCACCCCACTATTATGACCTGAGCAACTTCCCATCATGTGAAGCAAAGAGGGTACTGGAACGCCTCTATAACAAACGCGAAAGGGAAAGGGGGGATAGCAAGAGCAAGAACAAGTCTTCTTCATGATTTTCCCTCTCCTACCCTACAGAATGATATATTTTTAAATCTGAAAATTGCTCATGTAAACTTATTTTATGTTTTTTGATGTTTTATTATTAACCTGTACGAGTCATATGTTATTTGGTTTTCTTGTAATCTATCAAGGCAGTTTACTTATCTGGTTTAGTAGAAAAGAAATCCCTACGGAGTTATTTTTATTTTTTTTTGTCTTTGCAGGGCTCCAATTTGAGTGTCATGGTCTGTGATTTTTTTTCAAGTTATTCAGTTGGATGTTGAAAAAATAATAAGGGGTATGGATGAGGGGTTAAAAATGTGGAGTTCTCGAGGGGATGTTGTAGCTTGAAGTCTTGAGCTAGCAAGACGATTATTATTATATCTTCGAACAATGAACATAGAAGCGAATGCAAGAATGATGATGATAAGAACTTTGGTGAAGTATGGAAGTTGAGACTGAGGAGGATGTCGGAGAGTGATTCTGGAGAGTAGGATTGTTATTTACGAGGCGATTCGAGGTGAATTGTTGGAGGCCTCCGAGAGAATGTTGTTGCTGGTGAGGGTGATGGTTTAGCTATCGGTAAAGTTACCGGTGCTACAAATGATCTTAATACTAAAAGGGAGCTTACTAATATAGAAGGATAAAAATGCAGCCGGTCTAAGTGGTGGCAACTCAATACTCAGGAGTACTTGGGTCTTGGAGGGAGAAGTTCTAAACATCCACTTAACATCCACTCAATACTCAGGAGTACTTGGGTCTTGGAGGGAGAAGTTCTAAACATCCACTTGAAGGGGGTGTTTTTGTTCCTGCTATTCTCAATAATATTTCATATGAACATATGTTTTTGCTTGCTACATATGATGGCTGGCACTTCACATTGGTTTGAATTATTTAGTGAGTTTAAAACTAAAGAATTTGGAATAATTGGTGCTTTAATTTTTTTTAGAATAAGAGTTATACTTTATTCAACTAGACTGTTCTTTTTTTCAAGAATGGTACTTTATTCAAGTAGAGCATTCATTTTACTGTCTAGGATTTTAAGTTTAAGATCTTTAGAACCTTAATATAGAACGTTTTACCATTTACCATTTGATATAGCGGTCTATGAAGAATTGATGCTTTAAAAATTAAAATGATTACAGTCTCTTTGAATGTTAGAGGGATAGTATAACAACTCGGAAATTAATCTCTGTCTAGTTGAAACATAATTGGTTAGGTGATTAAAGTGATTCTTTGCAAAAGATCAAAAAGTCAACCTTTTATATGGATGAATTGGACAGTGATACTTTTCGATTACGTTTGAATGTTTGAAACGTTCGAGAAATGTAAAATAACATTTACGACTTTATATTTTGAAGCTACAAAGGAGAGGTGTAGAAAACGAGTTTGGAGGATATTAGGCCGTTTGTATTTGGACCTATAACCCAAATGTTTCACAGCGTAATACTGCGAACACCCCTCATTCTCATTTCACGTTATCTTCTTCATTTCATTTCTCTTCTTCCTTCTCCTTTCCATGAAGCCCTATATCCACTCAAACCATGTTAAACAATTTTTTTAAAATCAAATAAAAATCACCATATTACCTGTCACGAGAATCTCTGCAAACCCTTTTCTTTTTGAAGCATATAGTGGAGTTTAGGATGACCAACCATGAAGAGAAAGATGCTTTTGGTTATGAGGTTTCCTGCTTTCTTTAATCAGTGAGACTTCTCTCTAACCAGTGACCTCTCCATTATTTGTTGATTTCATGCTGATTAACACGTTGTTTAGGTTATGATTAGGATATTAAGAATTTGGTTATAGATGACTAATTTTGTTATTTATAGATTGTATGTGTTGCTCGTTTTTCTCACAAAAGTGTGAACGAACCTAACTGGTCGAAGCCCAACAATAAAGGCCCACGAATCACATAACGATCAGAGTCTTCCCTGACCCAATAACGTGTCCGCCTTATACATCCCAATGAGGAAAGGGCTGATCGCGCGACCATCATTGTCTAGAATCTTGTTCGTCGTGTTCACTAGATCAACAAAGAGCTTCAAGTCTCACGAACAACATGTCCCCGCCCCATCATATGGTGATAAAGTCACAACAAGACAACAACCACTCCGGAGTCCACATATCCATCGATTGGTCCCGTCCTTGATCCTTAGTAGCCAGGTTTTCCTCGCCGACCAACCTCTTCGTCCATCAGATTTTATCGTGACTAGAAAGATTTTTGACAAAGGCTCCTAGCCACCCCTGCATAAAGAGGCGGGGACCTCGTACAGTTATTTTGACAAAAGTGGCTCAATGACACTATTCGTTCGACAAAAGCACCACTGTAAAACAACCACTCTCTATAATTACAACTTGCCTGGAAAAAACGCAACTGTACAACAAACACTTCCTATACTTCACGCGTGCTTGGAAATAGTACGGCTTGCCAGCTAACACGCATTCGAGCCACTCTCATCATGTGCAATCCAACCTGGCCGCCATCTAAACCATAGATAACGATCAATGGTCTTGAGGAAACTTAGTGCTCAAGGAATGCGATATATTCAGCTATAAATAAGAGATTCCATGCATTTCTACAAGGATCAAAATTTTCTATTATCAAGAGATACATTTGTTATCACCAATATCCATTAAATTCCTTTTGTAATCGAAATCACTAATCGATAAAAAAGTTAACCATGGTGGACGTAGATCTTGATGCAATCTACATCTTATGTCAATTACTTTAATTACATTTCTTTGTACTCTCTTGGTTATTCCTTTTTTTATATTTCAAACCAATATTTTAGCAAGTAACCATTGTTAACAACTACCTCAAATTATTATTCCAAGAGTGGCTAGAAATCTAGTCAGCATTTTGGCGTTAGAAGGAAGACCTTCACTAAAACTCTTAACTTTCATTACTTTCTTCTCTTCAAAAAATCTATTCTTCTCTAAAAAGATTTCACCATGCAACCTAACGACGGTGAAACTAAGGTAAATAATTTGATGGCAATGACATCGATGGCCTCACTGAGGCCAATGCCATTATCCTCATTTAGAGAATGAGTAATGGTACATGGTTTAGTCCTATTAATGAAATTATAAACATTAGGAAAATATCCCATGATCTGAGTGACCTTCTTAGTCGGGTAGAAGCCCTAGGAAACCATTGTAACACTCCGCATTTTAGATAATTAAATAACTAAAATAATTATAAACAGTGAAAATGAGCGTTTTTGGAATTGTCAGAATATGGTCTCGAAACTTATACCATTGTGTTCATGGTGATTTTCTGATTAATTTACATATATAATAGGCCTCGAACGGACTTCGTATGAAAAAGTTAATGAAGTTCGAAGTTCCGTATCGAAAAATAATTATACGTGTAAATGTGCGTGAATATATTTGTTTATAAATACACGCGCGTATAAATTCTAGAAATAACGCGCATTTGAATTTCAAAATAGACGCGCATCATAAAAGAAATTAATTGACATCAGCAATTAGAGGTATTTAATTAACATTAGTAGGCAATGTAAATCAAATCAACAATTAAAGAAAATTAATTTACATTAATTAACAACGTTTGAATTTCAAAATAAACATGTGTTATAAAAGGAATTAAATTTGCAATTGATGGAAATTAATTAAAATGAATAGGCAACGGTTAAAAGCTAACGTTTAATAATTTATAACGTTTAAAAATAGAGGAACTAAATTAATACGTATAAAACAAAAAGGGTAGACACGTCAAAACTGACAAGTTTTACTTGTTTTTAACGGCTAGATTTCAATCGCTTTAAACAAACGGACGACATTGCTTTGGCTCTCTATAAATAAACGTGCAGGACTAGCCTTCAAATCCATATTTTTCTGAATGGGCGCGGAAGCCCTGTCACTTTTCTTTCTCCTCCAATTCTTCAGAAATCAAATATATTAGATTTATGTTTTCTGATTTGCAATTTGGAGGTAGAGATTGTAGATCTAGAGAAGAGATGTCCAAATTAAGCCGTCCGTATGAGGTGAGTTTTCAGATCTGGTTTTCTAGTTTATCTGTTTATTTTTCTTCAATTATATCCGGATTTATAAATCCATACAAATTCCGGTTTGTGGATCCAAATAGGGTTGCAAATGGGAAGGCTATGGATAATAAGACTGGACTAAAAATCAGATCTGGAATTTGGAGTGTTTTCTTTTTAGGTGAGTGGATTTAAATTATATATCTTTTATGTTTATAATATATAATATCGTTAGATTCCCATTAAATATTTAATTCAGCATTTGGACTAATTTCAGTAATTGGTTCTACTAGCTAGTTATGTTAAAACTGTAAATTTTGTAAGAAAAATATACTTATATTTAAAAGTTATTTATATGGAAAAAAGAAAAGAAAAGGAACCCAATTAAATATAAGTAATATTAGACTTAAAAGTTGTAGAGAAATGCATAAGCCTAAAAGCGAGAAATTTACAGTAAATTATGTTAAAACGGAAGAAATGAATTAAAAAGGGGAAAATCTAATAACTTGATTTGAAAGATAGTGATAAATTAGTTGGTTGGTTTAGAAAAGGGAATACATTTACATAGTTTAATATTGTAAGAATAACGATAAACGTAATTACAAGAATAAAAGCAAGAAAAATGGAATTAGTGCAAAATAAAGACATTACTGTAATTTGCATTACCCAACAATTAAAGAAACAATAAAAGAAATATCTTGCAGTTACGAGTTATTATTTATAGCATTATTAGTATTAAAATATGGAAATGGATTTTTAGCACAGTTTTTGTAACCAACCAAATAGAATAGAACTACTTCCCAGAATAAAAGAGAATAACATGAAGCGTTAAATAAATTAAAGAAGAAGAAATAATCAAGTTAATTATTTGACAAGACTAGAAACAATAAACAGAAAATGCGACTAGATCTGCATTTATTGTGCAGATAGTAGAGTAAAAAGTAAAGCAGTTATTATGATAAGTAACTTATGATAGTTGGACGTAGTCCCAAGTTAAGACTGTTATATAATATAAGAGAACTAAAGAAAATTTAGTATCATAATAAAAGAAGACAGACTAGAATAGAAAAGAGACACTTGCAATTACATTTATAACATGTAGGTCATAAAAGAAAGAAAAGAATATAAAAGTGACAATTGAAAGTATAATTGTAACACGTAGATTGTAATTAAAAATAAAGAAATAGAAGAGGTTTATTTTATCAAACTTAAATCTTGGATTAAGTTAATAAGAAAAAATAACAGCAGTGGCCCGTACCGGCAGCATTCCCTATCAGGTCTAGGACTGATGGTCTCACATGTGGGTGGGGCTGGGCATGCTGATTAGGGTAAATAAGTAGCCAACAGAATAAGAAAAGTAAACTAAACGCATAATAAAAGATTAGATATAGGGTCTAATAAAATGGTAAGGTGCGTTTGGAGTTGCCCAAAGAGAATCTGGATAAAGAGCCTAACGAAGTAGTTCATCGCAGATTTTTAGTACAGAAAGAGCACGTTCAACTTAGTTATTTTAGGCTAGAAGGAAGTACGAGACTTCAACGGGACGTGATGATACTCTAGGATGGCCTTTTGGGGTAGGCCTAACGAAGTTGCACCTCCGGAGGCAGGTCCGTAGGTGTTCTATCAAGAGAGTATGCCTTGAATGCTTCTGCATTGCAGGCCTAACGAAGCGGACCTTTGTAGGCAGTCAAAAGGTTGATGATGGAGTAGGATATTCGTATGACAGCGTACTCTAGTTTGCAAGTAGGTTATAGTGGGTAGGACCCATAAGGATAGTCGCATGCGGATACTAGCCATCATCAGTCAGAGCGAGTTCGGGAAAGACAACAGTTAAACCAACAGGCCAATGATTCTTTCACTATCAAGACATTGGATGAGGGGCACAACCAATTGGATGTTTAGATTGTTTGCAGTAGGGCACAACCACTTAGCTCTTGAAAGGTCTTTCGATTATTTGAGGGGTGCTGCGTGGGGCCATAGCCTCGATGAGAAAAGAGACAGACCAAGTAGAAGATCTATATTGTAGGCCTAACGAAGCGAACCTTTATAGATATAGAAATTCATGACTGAGTTCCGTACAAGGTAGACCTTGTTGGCGGAGCTCGGGGAGTAGACATAACGATTAAGTGTAGTCCTCAACGTACGCATTGGGTGGTACATTGTGGATGTCCAAGCATTGGCGCGAACTGTTGCTGACGCAGTTTTACATTTTCCTAGCAGACGATGGAACATCTATACTGTAGGCCTCACGAAGCTGTCCTTTACAGATGTAGTTATAGAGCGCTTTCGTAGCGAGATGATGAATTCCTTTTCGAGGAGGATACAGAAGGTACTATGGGTAGTACCTAGGATCGATGCGGTCTTTGGGCATGTAGCTACATATATATATATATATATATATATATATATATATATATATTGGTTATTAGCTCTTAATCTACTAGGGAGTAGATGAGTACGATTCACGAACAGAGGCGAGAGTATTATAAACCCAATAAACCTAATATATAAGATAATGGAAATAGAACGATATATGTAGAATTATGCTTAGAAGTGTATAATTTGTCCATTCACCAGAATTTTAGTTCTGTTCCTCTCCTCATATCATCCCACATGTTAGATAGATGGCAGAGATTTTCCAGCTTTAAGACACTTGTTTAGAAAGTGTTATTACCTTGGTGAGTATTTACTATTATATTTTAGTTAGTTCTGCTGTGAGATATTTATTTGAGCTCTGATATATTTATCTTTACCTATTTGCAGGATATCAGATACCTAACTTAGGCTTCAGTGGGCTTGGATTTTAGCATTTTTGCAAAAAATCCGAACCTACTGGAATTCGGGTTGTTACATTTGGTATCAGAGCCTAGGATAGTAGATCCTAAGTAAATTAGGAAATATGAGTAAACGTATTTGTATTTTTGAATAAAATATAAATATATTATGTACTAAAATCCAAATAGTCCCTAATTATAGATTTTAACATATGGAAAGTTTTTAGAAGTATATTTGTGCATAGTTTGCTAGTTGGATTTGGGATGACCCAAGGATGTTGAGCCCTATGTTATTGCCGATTTATAGTGTACAATATGTTATGTTTTGAGATAAGATTGGTATCCATATGTTATAGGAAGTGGGAAAATTCCCTGGGATAGTATTTTTATTTTGAAATGAATAAGAGATTTTAGTAAGGAAATGAGATTTCCAAGGTTTAGGAAGGGTATTCCTAGGGTAATAAGAAGAAAATCCACTTTATGTCTAGCCCAATAAAATGAAACTTTTGGAATTGAAAAGTTGAAAAATATAAATGTTAATATGTTTGAGGAAGTAAATATTGGGTTTTTGAAAAAAAAGCGTATGAAATTTAAATTGGTTTTTATATGATGTAAATTTGGTTAAAAGTGAAATTATTTTCGAAGAATTATAGAGCATGTATAGCTTGCTAATTTCTTTGTAGGTAAGCAAAGATTTTAAATATAAAAACCTAGAGTGTGTTAAGTATCGAAAACGTAGGTTATAATATTTATTGTTGTAATAGACGTTTTCGTGAAAAATAAAAGAAGCATAGACTATGACACTATTGTTATAATATGTGACTCCCAAAGAAAATGTTTTTACATAGCATATGAGATTTATTAATATTTATTTAATTGAATCCATATACTAGTATTTTTGGGTTGTAGTAACGGTGTTTTACGCAACATCTGTTTTGACCCAAATAAAAATGTGTTTTGAAGATAATTTCTAAGTATAGAAATAAAGTGGTTTGTAAGTACACTTATTATTTAAATAAGTATATGAAAATGTTTTCTAAATATGAAAATATTAAAACAGTTTTGAAAATGAGTTTTTCTGAAAAAAAGAGGTAAGTTAAATATTAGGAAATTAATAAATTTCGTAGGAAATGTCCATTGTAAGTGAATATAGATTAAACATACTTTAATCTATTAGAATGAAATGAATAATGATATAATTTTCTATGAAACCAAATCACAAATAAAGATGTTTTGTGCAAGTTACAAGGAATACGTGAAAGAGATGTTCAAGGTATGAAAAGCACCATATTTTGTATAGCCTATTTCGATAAAATATAAAATAAGTGCCTTGTAATTTCACATAAACATGAAATCCTCTTTTAAAGGATTCATAGAAGGTTCTAGCGGTAATGGTTTCTCATAAGAGAAAGTAGTTCCAATACATTAAGGTATAAAACCATTAGGTGTAATAAGAAGTGTAATAATTAGAGACGGTGTTAGTTAGGAGGGATATTATAGAAAACCTTAGTAGAAAAGCTAAGCAATGGAAATTTCATATTTTTCCATTGATTATACGCATTGGTTGCTTGCCTTTGTAGAAAGTCCCTATTTGTAGTAAGTTAGAAACTCCTCCAAGGTTATATAATTGAAAGAGTAGGAAAATTAAGAGATTTTTGATAAAATAATTATTCTTATCTACTCCGGTTTTTGTAAATTTGAAAATCTATGAAAATAAGATGTTTTGAAAACATGTGAGGATATTTTTGGAAGTCAAGAAAAAAAATGTTTTAAGGACAAGTAAGACATGTTTTAAAGAAAAATGGTTTGGTGAAAAAGTAAATAAGTTTTTGGAAGAGAAAAACTTAGTAAACAGTTAAATTTAAAAATCCAATTTTTTTTATGGGAAAGCTGTAAGGGTCTTTAAAAAGAAAAGAGAAATAAGTTTTGAACTTAGAATTTGTAAGTTTTCCCCTCTAAGTTTGGGGAATAATTTAAATTCAAAGAGCTGTAAAGATGCAAGTCTAGAAAGATAAAATATTAAGTAACCAAGTACCTTTGAATTTAATAGAAACTTCAAAGTAACACTTTTAAAGGAAAGAATTTTGGGATTTGATGTTTCAAAAATTTAGAAACTTTAATTTTTGAAATGAAATGATAAATACCAAACAAAACTTTTAAATGTAGAGTAGATAGGAATCATTTCCTAGGTGAAACGGGAAAAGTGTAAGGCTATGTAGGAGATAGCAGTGATTACTTTTAGTAGTAATAATAAAAGTTCACATAAAGTGTATAGGACACTAGTGAGAACCTAGGAATGTTTCTTCATGTGTGTAGACTATATAGAAGAATAGTGAGGTGATATTAGTAAGATGGTAAGACACACGTGTTTGGGATAGGTAGACCTTAGTTGGGGAAAAATGAAAGGTAAAGGTAAAGAGAAAATTTCCCCAAGCTTAGTTGCCTTTTTAGATAGAGACCGCATAGATTGAAATTCTTATTCACTGCAGTAAATGAGACTTGATTATTCCATTTTGAGTATGGGATAGAAGAGATGAATAGATCTTATTCATCGTGAGTAACACATCGTAAGTTAGTAACGAGCAATAGGCGACAGGAAGAGAATATGAGTTACTTGGATTCATAGAGTAGGACTTTTCTGTATCAGGGTGGACATGGTCCTAGGCCTCCTAGCCTTAGATGATAGCTGTGTTTAGTTGCTATATTTATTTATTTAGTAGCACTTTGAAGTAGGACTTGTTTTCTCTTTTAGTTATGAGATTATACTCCCATGTAAGCATTTAGTTCCTATTGTAGTAAATCAACGATGATTAGTATGATGCTTTTTCTCTGTGTTTTTGTAATGTTCACAAGAAGAGAATAAGAACATAGGACGTAAGTAATAAAAGAAAAGTAAAAGCCAAAAAGAGTAACTAAAAGGAAAACAATAAATTTAAAGAAAGCGAAAGAAACGTCAACAGAAAAATTTGAAAAGAAAAAATTTCTTATGTGAACTGTGCTTGGGAAAGCAAATAGAGATTTTTATAGAATAACGGCATAAATTCCAAGTACGGAGAACGAGGTGCGCAAAAGTAAAACGATAAATGTGAAGTTTCCCATTTTCTACCTTCATTTTGACATAAAAAATCGAATTTGGAAAAAATTAGATTTTTCTAAAATTCGAATATTAAAAGTTGTGTGGTAGGATTTGGATGTAAAAATTATTGAACTACGCCCGTATTCAGTAGGAGTGTGGGACAAATTGGATGAAAAATGTTTTGAGTTTTCAAAAGATTGCATTCATATAAAAATTGCAAGTATATTTAGGACGTATGCATCATATTTTAAAAAGGAGTTTTTAAATAAGAAAAACATTCATATAGGAGGTACCGCTTAGAAATTCATGTACATGCATACATTTATGTTGAATGACACTTTGCACAAAGACACGAATGGTTGCAAAAATTGGATGTACACAAAATGGATGTGATTGATGCGGAGAATTACATAGTTTTACCCTTATCGAATTTCGAGGATGAAATTTTCTAAAGTGTGGGAGAATGTAACACCCCGCATTTTTAGATAATTAAATAACCAAAATAATTATAATCAGTGAAAATGAGTGTTTTTGAAACTGTCAGAATATGGCCTCGAAACTTATACCATTGTGTTTGTGGAGATTTTCTGACTAACTTACATATATAATATGCCTCGAACGGACTTCGTATGAAAAAATTATCGACGTTCGAAGTTCCGTATCGAAAAATAATTATACGTGTGAATGTGCGTGAATATATTTGTTTATAAATATATGCGTGTATAAATTCCAGAAATAACACGCGTTTGAATTTCAAAATAGACGCACGTCATAAAGGAAATTAATTGACATCGGCAATTAGAGGTAATTAATTAATATTAGTAGGCAATGTTAATCAAATCAGCAATTAAAGGAAATTAATTTACATTAATCACCAATGTTTGAATTTCAAAATAAACATGTGTTCTAATTAAAGGGAATTAAATTTGAAATTAATGGAAATTGATTAGAATAAATAGGCAATGGTTAAAAGTTAACATTTAATAATTTATAATGTTTAAAAATAGAGGAAATAAATTAATATGTATAAAACAAAAAGGGTAGACACGTCAAAACCGACGCGTTTTGCTTGTTTTTAACGGCTAGATTTCAATCACTTTAAACGAACGGAAGACGTTGCTTTGGCTCTCTATAAATAAACGTGCATGGCTAGCCTTCAAACTCATATTTTTCTAAATGGGCGCGAAAGCCCTGTCACTTTTCTTTCTCCTCCAATTCTTCAAAAATCAAATATATTAGATTTAGGTTTTCTGATTTACAATTTGAAGGTAGAAACTGTAGATCTAGAGAAGAGATGTCCAAGCCGTCCATATGAGGTGAGTTTTCAGATCTGGTTTTCTAGTTTATATGTTTATTTTTCTTCAATTAGATCCAGATTTATATATCCATACAAATTCCGGTTTGTGGATCCAAATAGGGTTGCAAAGGGGAAGGCTATGGATAATAGAACTGGACTAAAAATCAGATCAGAAATTTGGAGTGTTTTCTTTTTAGGTGAGTGGATTTAAATTATATATCTTTTATGTTTATGATATATAATATTGTTAGATTCCCGTTAAATATTTAATTCATCATTTGGACTAATTTCAGTAATTGGTTCTACTAGCTAGTTATGTTAAAACTATAAATTTTGTAAGAAAAGTGTACTTATATTTAAATGTTATTTATATATGAAAAAAAAGAAAAGGAACCAAATTAAATATAAGTAATATTAGGCTTAAAAGTTGTAGAGAAAGATATAAGCCTAAAAGTGAGAAATTTACAGTAAATTATGTTAAAACGGGAGAAATGAATTAAAAAGGGAAAAATCTAATAACTTGATTTGGAAGTTAGTGATAGATTAGTTGGTTGGTTTAGAAAAGGGAATACATTTCCATAGTTTAATATTGTAAGAATAACGATAAACGTAATTGCAAGAATAAAAGCAAGAAAAATGGAATTAGTGCAAAATAGAGACATTACCGTATTTTGTATTACCCAACAATTAAAGAAACAATAAAAGAAATATCTTGCAGTTACAAGTTATTGTTTATAGCATTGTTTAGTATTAAAATATGGAAATAGATTTTTAGCACAATTTTTGTAACCAACCAAATAGAATAAAACTACTTCCCAGAATAAAAGAGAATAACGCAAAGCGTTAAAGAAATTAAAGAAGAAGAAATAATCAAGTTAATTATTTGACAAGATTAGAAACAATAAACATAAAATGTGACTAGATCTGCATTTAATGTGCAGATAGTAGAGTAAAAAGTAAAGCAGTTATTATGATAAGTAACTTATGACAGTTGGATGTAGTCCCAAGTTAAGACTGTTATAAAATACAAGAGAACCAAAGAAAATTTAGTATCATAATAAAAGAAGACAGACTAGAATAGAAAAAAGACACTTGCAATTATATTTAGAACATGTAGGTTATAAAAGAAATAAAAGTGACAATTGAAAGTATAATTGTAACACGTAGATTAAAATTAAAAAGAAAGAAATGGAAGAGGCTTAATTTATCATACTTAAATCTTGGATTAAGTTAATAAGCAAAAATAATAGCAGCGGCCCGTACCAGCAGCATCCCTTTCAGGTCTTAGACTGATTGTCTCACACATGGGTCGGGCTGGGCATGCCGATTAGGGTAAAAAAGTAACCAACAGAATAAGAAAAGTAAACTAAACGCATAATAAAAGATTAGACGTAGGGTCTAATAAAATGGTAAGGTACGTTTGAAGTAGCCCAAAGAGAATCTGGATAAAGAGCCCAACGAAGCAGTTCATCGTAGATTTTTAGTACAGAAAGAGCACGTCCAACTTAGTTATTTTGGGCTAGAAGGAAGTACGAGACTTCAACGGGACGTGAGGATACTCTAGGATGGCCCTCTATGGTAGGCCTAACGAAGCTGCACCCCCGGAGGCAGGTCCGTAGGTTTTCCATCAAGAGAGTATGCCTTGACTGTTTTTGCATTGCAGGCCTAACGAAGCGGACCTTTGTAGGCAGTCAAAAAGTTGATGATGGAGTAAGATATTCATATGACAACGTACTCTAGTTTGAGAGTAGGTTATAGTGGGCAGGACCCATAAGGATAGTCGCATGTGGATACTAGCCATCATCAGTCAGAGCGAGTTCGGAAAAGACTAGAGTTAAACCAACAGACCAATGATTCTTTCACTATCGAGACATTGGATGAGGGGAATAGCCAATTGGATGTTTAGATTGTTTGCAGTAGGGCACAACCACTTAGCTCTTGAAAGGTCTTTCGATTAGTTGAGGGGGAGGGGCTACGTGGGGCCATAGCCACGATGAGAAAAGAGACAGACCAAGTAGAATATCTGTATTGTAGGCCTAACGAAGCAGACCTTTACAGATATGGAAACTCCTCGACCGAGTTCCGTACAAGGTAGACCTTGTTGGCGATGCTCAGGGAGTAGATAGAACGATTACGTGTAGTCCTCATTTATGCACTGGGTGGTACATTGTGGATGTCCGAACATTGGCGTGAACTATTGCGGATGCAGTTTTACGTTTTCCTAGCAGACGACGGAACACCTATACTGTAGGCCTTACGAACCTATCATTTACAGATGTAGTTACAGAGTGATTTCGTAGCGAGACAATGAAGTCCTTTTCAAGGAGGATACAGAAGGTACTATGGGTAGTACCTAGGACCGATGCGGTCTTTGGGCATGTAGCTACATATATATATATTGGTTATTAGGTCTTAATCTACTAGGGAGTAGATGGGTACAACTCCCGTACAGAGGCAAGAGTATTATAAACCCAATAAACCCAATATAACAGAAAATGAAAATATAACGATATATGTAGAATTATGCTTAGAAGTGTATAATTTGTCCATTCACTAGAACTTTAGTTCTGATCCCTTCCTTATATCATCCCATAGGTTTGATAGATGACAGAGATTTTCCAGCTTTGAAACACTTGTTTAGAAAGTGTTATTACCTTGGTGAGTATTTACTTACTATTATATTTTAGTCAGTTCCGCTGTGAGATATTCGTCTGAGCTCTGATATATTTATCTTTGCCTATTTGCAGGATACCAGATACCCAGCCCGGGCTTCAGTGGGCTTGGATTTTAGCAATTTTGTGAAAAATTCTGACCCACTGGAATTTGGGTTGTTACATCCATCAACTACAGTGCAAGAATCCTTGCTGTTAATAGATAGAACCTACCTTGCTTATGGTTCCTAGCACATTCAACATCATCCATGACATCAGGGAGAGGATCGTACTTGAAACCTCCGCTAGGGGCATTCCGGTTTGAGACAGAACTACGTATGTCGCACCCGCTCATGACATTGCCCATGACATTCTCTGTAATGAACAAGATTTTTGATCCTCGAAAATCGACACTAATACATCCACCATATTGCATGCTGAGCATTCAAGTATCAAAAAAACCCGATTGTTAAGGGTAAGAGAAAATAAAGATAGAACATAATCTCACACGAATGAAATAATTTATAATATCGATAATCTTTACAGTGGAAAATTTGAAATTCATATATCAGAGTCTAACCTAAGCTCAGCCTGGAAAGTTATAAACACCTGTCCTTACAAATGTTAAAAAAAACAAACACAACGGAAAAATAAACCATGTCCATATGTTGATGAAGATCTCCAGCTCTTCTCTAGAAACTCCAAGCGTTTTCAGCTAATCCTAAAACTACTCGGATCTGATCCGAGTATTAAAATTACTCGGATCAGTCTGGCAAACCAGCGTAAGAAACACGAATTATAAATATATATGATAGTGTCATAGATCGACTTTGATGCCAAACAAGTATCTCATAAGACCATGCCACATATAAACACAGACGAGTTTTTACCTTATGATAACTAAAACTTTTTTATCAAATCAGTTGATATTATTTGGAATGACGTTTCTTTGAAAACACTTTACAAATTATACATTAAAATAGCCGGAATTATTACATTTGTTAAATTCGGTAGCATATTTAGGTATACAATCAAGTCTGTAAAGGTACGTATTAGAGAATGGATTTCCAATAATAATAAGGTAAGAGATTACCTTCTGACAGTACATCTCTATAGGAATGTACCCAAGCACAGCCCCACTACCCTGTACCAACACAAAATCGGCCTACCTCTACTATAGATAGTACCGAATATGTCATCACATTAGTCATTCCCATCCTATCTGTGGCACAACATACACAACAAACCCGATATATAGAGGAAAATTTATAAAGGTAATTATCATCTCCTAATGGGTGCGACTCACATAGCCCTGCTGCATCTACTCTGTTTTTGCCATTACTGATGTATGAGGCTTGTGGTAATGTTTTACCTTTCACATGATAAATCCTACTTTGAATGCCACATTACCATTTCCGATGACACACTAATTGGTTTCCATAAAAGTACAACCCCCGAGTTCATACGCCTCAGGAAGGGTGTTAAGTATAAGTGGGGTTACCATTTACACCACCAACCATATGTACGTTTGTAAAAACTAGTACGTAGTCTTAGAAATGCAATGTCAGGCATTTTTCCATACAAATTTTCAGGAACAGGACAAACCAAAGGTACTCATACTACATCCTATTTGTGAATCAACTCTAGGATTAGTAGCGAATAATCCTTGCATTGAAGATTTCAAATAAAGGTACTACTGCCACCATATGTATATAATATGGGAATCACGAGGTTAGTGGCAAGCAGCCCTATATTATGATGATCTCCATCTTCAAAATCATTGTCTCCAACATGTCTTCACTTCTAAATGCATATATTGGTTCGAAGTGGTGTTCGGGTAGGAGTCACCAATTTCGATCCCGGTCTCTCCGAATCATTATTGATAAAAAGATGTGTATACAGAAATGTTAAGCCTCTTTCGTTAAATCCACTTTTCTTATTTTACTCAAATTATTTAACTTTGAAGTTTTTATCAAATAAAATATCTTTTAGAGATATATATCTTTGAACCAATTCTGTTTTTGAGATATATAGAATTTTTAAACCTCCTTTTAACTTTGAAAATACCAAATCATTTCCTTTAATTACTTAGGAAAAATATTTCCATATTCTATCATTAGCATTATTAATAAAGATTTCATTTTTCCGAAACATGTTTTAAATGGGTCGAAAACAGTGTTATTTAAGACATCGTTTACTGTACCCAAATCAATTAATATCGAGTAAAAAAGATTCATAGATTTTAGATTAATTATACACAATACTAATTTCCATATTCAACCTGTACTATTCGTTGAATAATGGTAAAATCACCTTTTAAATTCACGCGGATAGTACAAGTTCCCTCTTCGGAATTTAATATAGAGTTTAACTAGAATGTTCTCTTTACCATCCAAATCTATTTTAAATCTTGTTTAACCTTTTTGGAAAACTCCAAATCTCTTTTATTTTATCTTAAGAAAATGCGATCCGAGTAAATCAAATTAACTATCCCCTCCGCCAGGCCAGTCTGGGATAGCTACGGGAGTAGGCAACTGGTTTTTCAAACTCCAGTCTAGTAACTATCTCTCTATCACCCATAAGGCGGTCAATTTATTTGATCGACTCTAAAATTTTAAAAGTATTTGATTTATCATTTGAAAAACATTTCAAAAAGATTCGAGAAGAAAACTCAAGTTCAAATCATTTATTTAATGGTTACCAAATTACATTGCTAAATTGTCGATGAATAGTGTTTTTAAAGCTTTACAGATTAAAACATCAGTTTCATTACATGTACGCCCAATTTTATAATTCAAATCCCTTTTAAAATACTTTTACATGTTTATGAAATCTATTTGATATTTTCAAAGATTTAAAAACATCTATTTTAAAGAGTTGAAAATAATATTTTATGAATTACCAAAACACAACGATTTTAAAAACTTAATTTAGACATATTTCAAACTTTACTAAATGGAATCTTAATTTTTCTCTTTCCTTTGAAAACTATAATTACAAGGGTTTAGAAAATTCTTATTTCAATAAATTCCAACTTATATTTTATCTTTCACATCCGTTAAATTTTTCAGGTCGCGAAATCGCGAACTGCCGAAACGCGACGGCTTATTTTTCACTTCTTAGTCAAATTTTTCAAAACTTGTCCGAAACACTTTCTAACCATTTTAATAGCATATTAAACCAAATTTTCACTATTTTATTTCATTAAAAATCTCATTTTCACTTTATTCCATATTTTTAATATTATATTATTATACTATTCAATTTCCATCTTTTTAATTCAAAATTCTTTTATATTAAACCATATGATATTTTTCATGTATTTTCCACCTTTTAAACTATTATTTTCAAAATCAAACCATTTGATTTACTTTTTTCCAAATGAATTAAATACTCCTCTTTACTTTTCCAAAACCATTTCTATTTTCCAAAATGATATCCTTCTGATTTAAAATTCAAAAGAGACTTGATACTCCATATCGCATATTATTTCAGAATATAATGGGGTTATTTCTCATAAATTTACCATGGCTATTTAAAGTAAATATTTCAAATTTGATGGATATGGTTTTCACATTATTATCAAAATAATTCTACTTAACTCAACCAAGTCAATATATGGTTAACATAAGTAACCAGTCAACCAATAATCAATCATTTTGGCATCCAAATAATGCCAATCAACCAAGTATACTTGCATAACTCTAATCATAGATAATTTTAAGATAAATTTAAATAAGATGGAAGTAGCGTTCTCACCTTCATGCTATCCGACTCTAAGTATTTTTTTAATCGACGAAACAATCCCTTTCTCCGCACCGATGCTTATGGAACTTGCCCCCGGACCTTAGTGATGCTCGGCCAAGCTTGTGTGGAGGTAGAATTTCGGCTTTGAGGTGGTGGTGCTGTGGGACGTGCACTTTAGTGAGGAAGATGTGGAGTTTGGCTAACTTTTTGAAGCGATTTGATATTGTATGTATATGGAAACAATTTTAGCAGTATTTCGATGCGATGTTGAAATATTTTTACTATTTAGAAAGCCATCAAAGAAGAGCTATTAGAGAGCTCAAGAAGAAGAGAAGTGAATTTGTGAAGAAAGGAAGAGGATATACATGTGTATTTATAGGGTAGAAATCATTGTTACATGAAATTACCAAAATGCCCCTCCCCTCTCATCATAGCTTCGGCCGAACACTCCCCCTATGTGCCTTCCATCGCTTTATGCTGTCTTAGGTTTGTAAGTGATGGTGAGTTGATTTTAAGTTTGCTTTTTCATGTTGCATTTGTTTATACATAAAGAGTTCATATGTATATATGTTTAGATATTTCTTTTGGCTTCAATTTGACTAATTGTGATACACATTTATATGTATATGTACATGTATATGAATGTGTGTGCATGTTCAAACAAGGTTTCTACAATTTAAAATAATTTCAATTCGTTAAACCTTGTAAATCCGGAATCCGATTTCCAGTCATATTTTTAGTTTTTAATTAAACTATTCATTGATGTAAACAAAACTTGAAAATAAACTTCTTAATATATTTAAATAATTAAAATAAGATTATTTAAGCTATAAAACCATATTAAATAAAATTAAATCCATTTATAAAAATGCAACTTCGAACTGCCAGAATGCGACGAAGTTTATATATCTTTATAAAATAAGTTTATATATTTATAAAAGCATTATAAATCACTTATTATCATTATATAATAATTAAAATGGATTATTTATCATTTAAAACAAGCAATTGAATATTCAAAATTAATTAAATATTCATATTCAAAGTGATAAAATTACGGGTCGTTACATTCCTCCCCCTTGAAAGAATTTTGTCCCCGAACTAGTATTGATCCCTCGATCCTTTAGTGCGGACTTGATCAGGCTTCTTGATCAGAAATCCTTGCTTCCCATACATAGCTTTCAAATATGATAGAAAATGCAAGTATCCAACCAAAAATTCTCATCAATGTTCGTCATGAAGAATCGAGTGATAAGTCCTTTTTTGGACCGGTGTAAACACCTCAAAATTCCATACTCGAATTTTAGATCAGAATTGTGCGACGAAATGATCTACATATCTCATACGTACTTAGTTATGTCAAATTCCTTTTTCAATTTATGAAAACATTTCATAAAATCCCATCCAAATGTTTTAAACCTTTTCGTATATCTCAAATATTTTTAACCCTCATTTAGAAGATATCTTTAAAAGCTATTCTTCTTATTTAACTCATTTTAAAAGTTACACAAAAACACGACTTTTAATAAAACAGGCTTTACTAAAATCTTCTATGAAGTTTAACTTATCAATAACTCATTTATCAAAACATTTATTTGTCAAAATACTCATTTTTCAAAATAACTTTTATTTTGGATCAACTTTCTTAAGAATTCAAATACCAATTTTATTATTTCAAAATATCGCTATATATCTTTTATTCTAACATTTTTATAAAGATATAGCTTTGCTTCATAAAGAAACTTATCAAAAAAGTAAAATTATAAATTTTGTTTCCTAACTCATTTAAACATGAGATAAGAGAAACCATAATAAGGATCATGCATAAATATATATATCATATTCTCGACATTGAGAAGAAACTAATAGTTTCTCTTCAATGTGCAAGAATACTTATTAGACTCTCTAATTTTTTGTACCAAAAATGGGCACAACATTCGTCGAATGTAATTGAAAAGATTAGAATAAAGAAGTAAAATGGAAAATGAGGCTAATCTAAAAATCACACCAAGAAAATATGCAGTAACAGAAAGAAAACAAGATTTATAGTGGTTCGCCGTTATAGCCTACGTCCACTCTAAAGGATTTGATGTTTATTGCTGATTATAAAATGAGTTACAACAGTACAATGACTAACACTCAAATTACAATGGAGTTTAACTCGAGCAGCAGCATCAAAGTCCTTTTTTAGTTGCAATGGAGGTGCTATTTATAGATGTGAAGCTGGAAATATCTGCCTTGAATCTCGGAATACCTTTTCTCATGCATAGGTTGGTCCACACAATCGATCTGGAGTCGTTTGGGATCGATCCCTGATCGATCCACATAGCTTTCGTATCGATCAAGAAATACTCCAATTGAGCTACGATCGATCATGGATGTTCTTGAGTTGATATGCAACCTTCTACGAAAATTTCATGGCATTTGGATTTGTGGTTTGAGAGATATGATCGATCGAAGTTGCAAACATGGACCGGCTGAGGTTTTCGTATCGATCCCTTCGTATTGATGACGTGGCGTGCGTGCTTTGTGGAGATCCAAAATTCATGCATAAGGACCCCTTCCTTTGGGTTGACTGCTTCCCTCATATCCAATTGACGCTCTGCTTTTTCGTATCGATGCTTTACTCCCTCCTTCGTATCGATCACCGGCTCTACTCTTCGTATCGATCAAGTAGATGATCGATATGAAACATGCAATTGCTGGACAAATGGAGTGTGATCGATCCGGGAAGTGTTGAAGTCCATCGATATCAGTTCAAACCTTATGGATACAAATGATGGATGCCGAGTGATGGAGTTATGTTCACTTCATATCGATGGTGATGGATACAGATGAATGGATACGAAATGGACATGTCTCACATGGATCTTGATCGATTCATAACTTGAGCATACGAACTCCGATTGACCTGAAATTTAGAATGTTGCCTTTCATAGCTTTGCTTGTCATACCATGCTAATTGTAGCTCGATCTGGACTCGGACCAAGTTTGCCTGTATCCATCATGAAATTGCAGATAACTGATGTCCGAAGCAGATTATCATCAGTCTCTGGTTAAGTCCTTCGTACATCATGGCGGTTGTATAATGCATTTAGGAATCACTAATTTGGCTTTATGAGTCTGCGCTTTATTGCTGAAACAAGAAATCATGGCAAAATCAGTTGCCTTATTACAAGTACAAATTCTCAAATTGCGTAAATAAACTTGAAAAGGAAAACATACTAAATGAATGAAAGCCGGTTATATGTAATAGCGACGGAGACTCTCGCTGTTCCATGCTCTCGGTAGAGTGAGACCATCGATAGTTTGAATGTGCCATCTCCAAGCCCCAACTCGATGACATATGGTCCTTCCCCACATCGGTTTCATGTGTGAAGGGACCGGATAGATCCGCTTAAGTACGAGATAGCCAACTTCAAAGGTTCTAGGTCGGACCTTGGCATTGTATAATCTGGCGACTCGGTTACGATGTGTGGCTGCCCTCAAATCATCCTCTTCACGCTTCTCATCTAATAAATCCAGAGATTCTGCAAGTAAGATGGCATTTTTCTTTGGATCATAATAAGTCACACGGTGAGAGGGCAGCTCTAGCTCAACTGGAATAACGGCTTCGGAGCCATAAGAAAGTGCGAATGGAGTATGGTCGGTCGCAGACTTGTGGGTAGTTCGATATGCCCATAAGGCCATGGGAAGCTCATCGACCCACTTACCTCCAGCCTTCTCTAGCCATTTCTTCAAAATGGACTTGATGACTTTGTTGACAGCTTCGACTTTTCCATTCGCTTGAGGGTGAGCTACCATTGAGAATTTCTTTTAGATGCGATAGCGTTGGTAGAAATTCTTAAACTCGGCACTATCGAATTGGGTTCCGTTGTCAGTTACAATTGCTTATGGGAGGCCAAATCGGCATATAATGTTGCGCACAACAAAGTTGATTACTTTCTTCGTGGTGATAGTAGCAAGGGGCTCAGCTTCCACCCATTTAGTAAAGTAGTCAACCACAATGATGGCGTACTTTGCACCACCCTTGGCTATAGGCAATGACCCTATAATATCAATACCCCATGTGGCAAATAGCCATGGACTGACCATTTGAATAATCTCGGTTGGTGGGGCTCTCGGAATTTTGGCATGTTTCTGGCGCCTATCACATCTCTTAGCATAATCCGATGTGTCTTGGTTTACGGTTGGCCAGTAATACCTGTACCCGAGTATCTTCTTTGCAAGGGATTGCCCTCCAATGTGATCGCCACACTCTCCTTCATACACTTCCTACAACACTCGCTTGATTTCATCGCAGGCGATACACCGGAGAAAAGGAATAGAAAATCCCCTTCTGTACAGGACTCCATCTTGGATAACAAATCGTGAAGCCTTCCGGAGGACCTATTTCTTCTCGCTCCTGCGCTCAGGCAACATTCCGTGTTCAAGATAGTTTCTGATTGGAGTCATCCACAACTCCCTCTCAGGTGTTGCATCATGAACCCAGTCTGTCTCCGCCCGATCAATACTTGGAGCAATAAGCGTCTCCACTGGGACGAGTCCTATCTGCTGTGCTTCGCCAGTGCTGGCCAGTTTTGCTAAAGAATCGGCCTTTTGATTTTGCTCTCGGGGTATACCGCAGATAGTATAATAGTCAAACCAGTTCAACACTTCCTGGACCCGCATAAGATAGGAGGCCAACCTTGGTCTCTGGCTTGATACTCTCCTCGAACATGGCACACCACCGGTTGTGAATCGTAGTAAATTTCCACAGCGACGACTCCCAAATCCTTGGCAAGCCTCAGTCCAACGAGTAAGGCTTCATACTCAGCTTCGTTGTTAGTTGCACGGAATTCGAATTTCAAAGCGTAGCATACAGATCGCCCCTTTGGGATTTCGAGCACCACTCCAACGCCTGAGCACTGGTCTTTTGATGCACCATCGGTGTATAGCTTCCATATATAATTGGGAGGTTCACTAATTTCGGGCAAGTCCTCCGGTATGGTGAACTCAACTATAAAATCCGCCAGAACTTGTCCTTGAATAGCTCACCTTGGGGTATAAGTGATATCAAATTGACTCAGCTCGATGTTCCATTTGAGCAACCTACTAGACGTCTCAGGTTGCATCAGGATCTGTCGTAATAGCTGGTCGGTGTAAACAGTGATCGGATGAGCTTGTAAGTATGGGCGAAGCTTTCTCAAGGCTACAACAAGACAATAAGCCAACTTCTCTATCTTTGGGTAGTTTCTTTCTACCTTCTTAAATCTTTTGCTGACATAATAGAGCAGTCATTGGATTCGATCTTCTTCTCGAACTAGCACAGCACTGATTGCGTTTGCCGAAACCACCAAATGGACATACAACTTCTCGTGATCAACCGGCTTCGACAAGATGGGAGGTGTTGGTAGGTGTTGTACTAGTGCTCTGAATGTGCCATCGCACTCCTTTGTCCATTCGAAATTCCGTTTCCCTTTTCAAATCAGATCGAAAAAGGGAATACACTTTTCCGTGGATTTGGAAATGAACCTGCTCAAAGCTGCCACCTTCCCATTAAGACTTTGTACCTGCATGATGGTTCTAAAAGTTTTAAGATTCTGAATCGCCCAGATTTTTTCAGGGTTAGCTTCAATCCCTATGGCGTTGACAATAAACCCAAGGAATGTTCCAGATGTGACTCCGAAATGACACCTCAGCGAATTGAGCTTCATTCTGTACTGTCGGAGTATGTTGAACATCGTCTCTAAATCATTGATATGGTTGTTGGATAGTCGCGATTTCATGAGCATGTCGTCTACGTACACCTCCATAGTCTTCCCGATTTGGTTTGCAAACATTCGATTTACGAGCCTCTGATAAGTTGCTCCAGTGTTTTTGAGTCCAAACGACATCACCTTGTAACAATAAAGTCCCAGATCAGTGATAAAGCTAGTGTGCTCCTGGTCAGGAAGGTGCATCGGGATTTTATTGTACTCGGAGTATGCGTCCATGAAAGATAAGAGCTCATGTCCGGCTGTTGAATCCACCAGTTGATCGATTCTGGGAAGTGGGAAATAGTCTTTGGGACAGGCTTTGTTCAAATCTAAATAGTCCATACATGTCCACCATTTTCCATTTGACTTTCTGACAAGCACTGGATTCGATACCCATTCCGGGTATAAAGCATCACGAATAAACCCATTAGCCTTGAGTTTATCCACTTCTTCCTTCAGAGCGGATGATTTCTCTGGATCCATACCGCGCCTTTTCTGTTTCACCGGGACGTGCCGCAGGTCGATATTTAATGTATGGCTCGCGATGTTCGGCGAGATCCCACACATGTCTGTATGAGTCCAGGCAAATACATCAAGGTTTGCCCGAAGAAAATCAACCAGTTCCTGCCTTATCTTGGGGCCGATCTGAGATCCGACCTTTACCACTCTGGAATTATCATCATCGTTGATCGGAACATCAATCGTCAACTCCACCGAGGAAGCCTGGTATTCTTTGACTTCCCCTTCATCTTCGTTATCTCTAGGATCAAGATCCTTAGGAAACTGGTCGTGGCGCCCAAGCCTAGGCCCAGGCATTAATTGTCGGTTCTCCATAAAGCAAACGCATAAGGATTCCTCCACACCCTTACCTTTCTCCTTTCGCTGTGCATCCCACAGTTCCGCAAGATAACAGGCGCGTCCAACCGCCTGATCACCATGTACCACCCCGACTCCATTATTGGTGGGTAACTTCAGAGTCCAACACTAAGGGGCAATCGCTGCTCTGAAGTCTGCAAGGGCCGGTCGGCCTAGAAAAGCATTGTAAGGGGAATGAATATCCAACATGACAAACTGTAACATCCGGACTCTCCGGTGATCACCAACACCCAACTCAACAGGTAACTCCACCATCCTAGCTGGTATGGTTACACTTCCATTGAAACCATGTATATGTGACTGACACGGTTTCAGATCCTTCACTTCCACTAGCATTTGGTCGTAAGCACGTTTGAAAAGTATGTTTACAGAGCTTCCACTATCAACTAAGATCCTCTTCATCCAAGCAGGACCTATTTGGCAGAAATAACCAATGGATCAATAGTGGGGCCCTCGACTTTGTCGGCATCACAGTTTATGAAAACGATGTCATCTGTCATCGCCTTCTGTTACTTTGTCGGGGCCCCTTCGTCGGTACCACTACAACATTCGAAGTCCACATGCCTAATCGAACTAGCACATGATTCCATTTCCTTCCAGCTCCGATCAGCCGGATGAGGACCGGTATTAATCACCAGCCTCCCACCGGTACGTGCGGGTTCTTCAGGCCTAGCTTGGCCTTGGCCCTGATTGGGATTAGATGGGCCCGCTCTACCATCCCGTGGAACTCGAACAAACTGCTCTAACTTTCTCTCTCTAATCAACTTTTCAATAATATCCTGTAAATGACGACACTCATTAGTGTTATGGCCGTAACAATCATGGAACCTGCATAACTTCCCGGTCTGAATCTGCTTCTCCGACGATGGTTTTGGAGCTGGCTTCTTGTACTGTCCTGTATTACAGGTCTGAAGATAAACATTTTCTAGCAACGTGTCAAAGGAGTATATCGATTGAACATAGGAGCTCTGGGTCTTCCACGATGAGGGTCTCTTTTCTTTTCTTGACCTCCATCACCCTTCTGCTGGCTTTGTTTATTCTGAATGTTCAACTGTACTTTACCAAAATTTTCCCCAGTCTACTTCACTACAACATTACTCTGGATACCTTCACTGCTGAGTCTGGCGATGTCCTACTTCCTAGACCGTCTAGCATCTTCTCTCCTCAAAAACGGGGCTGCCTTCACATAGAAACGGTCCAACGAAGCGGGGGGTTTCTCAGCCAACCAATCACCAAACTTGGAATTAGGGTCGACCCCTTTAGTCAACGCCATCAGAATAGAGTTGTTGTTGGGGTTGCTGACTTTGACACAAGCTGCGTTGAACCTTTACAGATAATGCCTTTGAGTCTCTCTTGGGGCTTGAGTAACACTAGACAAGGTATCGACGTCCTTCGGCCTTGTAGCATGCATATGGAACTGCTCAACAAACTTAGTAGCTAGCTGGTAAAAATATGAAATGGATCTAGGTGGTAGACGGATGAACCACATAATTGCAATGCCTTCCAAGGAGATAGGGAAGCTTCTACACTTTACCACATTGTCAGCTCGAGCGACATTCATAAGCCATTCATATTTCAGAATATGTTGGTTGGGATTCGAATTTCCTTCATACACGGGCAAGGTCGGCATCCTGAATCGAGTTGGCGTCTCCGCATAGAGAATGTCATTAGTGAATGGAGTGTGACTTCTAGAAATTCCCCAGTCATCATTTGTGAGGCCTTGACTTTCTCTAATCATCTGGCGTATCATGGTCGGAATACAAGGCATCTGGGGATTCGGGGCTAAGGCATGGTCGGGTTCCATGTCACAAGGATGGTCTGGTCGCTGTCTACGGTCCATTCCACGCCTCCTTGGCTTCTGGGCTTCAAGGAAGTGAGGATCCCGAGCATGAATGTTGTGATGAGGGGCTGAATCTGGTTGGTTCTGGATGTTGGTATCCAGAGCTATAGTAGCAGCTGCGTGGTCATGAGTAGTGTTGTAAGGAAGTGTCCCTCCTCGGAAGGAGGGTGCGGCTTGATGCCTTGTAGAGGGACCTATCTCGGCCTGTCCAGGATTAGCAGCATACGGGTGCTTGGAGGCTTTCGTATAATTCTCATCTAATCGGCGTCGCGTAGATCTGTGATAGGATTCAGATGATACCGAGCTTTCAGACAAGGAATAAGAGGCATGCTCTCTTCTAGATCTCCCCCGTCTTTCTTCATTCAGCTAGTTCACAAGTTCCGTATTGGCACGGATCTGTTGAGTGAGCTCTTGACGGCTTTGAGTGAGCTCATGCATGAAGGTCTGGAATTCCTCTCTAGTTACTGGACCGGGTAGATCTGGAGCTCCAGCTGATGTTTGGCCTATAGTAGCCAGCTGCACGGGACTCTGACTATCCCTTCCTTCTGGGTTAGCAGCATTAGAAGCAGTTATGGTATTGCATACCATGTTGGATGTAGTTATTCTTAGATCTGGAACAATCTGAATAGGATAGAAGGAACCACTGGAAGATGGATCTGGATCTCCTCCTTAGATTTTAGCAATCCAACGACGTTAGAGGATCCACAGAATCAGAGAAAAAGCAGAGTTTTTCTCGGTGAAAGCACCAAAGTGTTTGTACCAAAAATGGGCACAACACTCGTCGGATGTAATTGAAAAGATCAGAATGAAGAAGTAAAATGGAAAATGAGGGTAATCTAACAATTACACCAATAAAATATGCAGTAACAGAAAGAAAACAAGAATTTATAGTGGTTCGGCGTTATAGCCTACGTCCACTTTGAAGGATATGACGTTTATTGCTGATTATAAACTGAGTTACAATAGTATAGTGACTAACACTCGAATTACAATGGAGTTTAACCCGAGCAACAACATCAAAGTCCTTTTTTATTTGCAATTGAGGTGCTATTTATAGGCGTGAAGGTGGAAATATCTGCCTTGAATCTCAGAATACCTTTTCTCATGCGTAGGTGGGTCCACACAATCAATCTAGAGTCGTTTGGGACCGATCCCTGATCGATCCACATAGCTTTCGCATCGATCAGGAAATGCTCCAATTGAGCTGCGATCGATCATGAATGTTCTTGAGTTGATATGCAACCTTTTGTGAAAATTTCATGGTATTTGGATTTGTGGTTTGAGAGATATGATCGATCAAAGTTGCAAACATGGACTGGCTGAGGCTTTCGTATTGATACATTTCGTATCGATACGAGGCGTGCATGCTTTGTGGAGATCCAAAATTCATGCATAAGGACTAATTCCTTTGGATGACTGCTCCCCTTGTATCCAATCTATGCTCTGCTTTTCGTATCGATGCTTTACTCCCTCCTTCGTATTGATCACTGGCTCTACTCTTCGTATCAATCAAGTAGGTGATCGATACGAAACATGTAGCTGCTGGTCAAATGGAGTGTGATCGATCCGGGAAGTGTGGAAGTCCATCGATATCGGTTCGAACCTTATGGATAGAATGATGGATGCCGAGTGATGGAGTTATGTTCACTTCGTATCGATGGTGACATATATGAAATGATGGATATAGATGGATGGATATGAAATGGACATGTTTCACATGGATCTTGATCGATTCATAACTTGAGCATATGAACTACGATTGACCTTAAATTTGGAATGTTGCCTTTCATAGCTTTGCTTGTCATACCATGCTAATTGTAGCTCGATCCAGACTCGGACCAAGTTTTCCTGTATCGATCATGAAATTGCAGATAACTGATCTCCGGAGCAGATTATCATCAGTCTCTGGTTAAGTCCTTGGTATCACGGCCTTGCCAAAAGGTAGGATAACACTAACGCATTGTATTCGTTTAGGTTTCATTAATTTCATTTCGTCCCACGTAATCAGTTTCATCTTTGGGTCGTATACAAATCCATTTTACCACCAATAATTTCTAAAAGAAATTCTTTTGCTCCAAAGTTGGTATTTCTTAGAACAACAATTGTTTCTCAGTGCAACGAAATAAGTATTCTTAAGCACTTTATGAATTGCCTTATATATAAAAATGATTTGGTTTTAGTTTACGATACTTATATTCGAAACATAAGTTAGTCATCCAATGACGATCGTTCCCAAACTCCTTTTTGGGGCAATCTATACAAGATCCCTCACGTACAATTATTACATGTAGTCTTTCAACTTGCATAACCTGCCAACTCCTTGGCTTAAGATATGTTGGGATTTCTTATAAGCCTTCATCTTGTATGATTTTGTAAACTATTATTTAAATGAAATTAATTTTAACATTGTGTACTACTTTTAAGTGCACGACCTTACAGAAAGGAGTTAACTCAACTTCGCACACAATTAATCGTATTTTGTTCAACAAAGTTCGATTATTCATTATCTATACATCATAATGTATCAATCTTTATTTATTTTTTGGTATGTTTGAAACCCTTTAAAATATACCCACCTATTCAATCAAATCGAATCATTTTTTATTTTCTATTGCACGTATTTTATTTACTTCTGTTTTATATTCTATGAGCTTGTCATAGGCATACTATGTGTATCAAATACACATGTACATGTCTATGATAACTCATTTGTGAATACAACGAAGTATGTAGAACCGTTTTTGTATTAATAGACTTATGATTGCATACATCAACATGTAATCTGAAGAGTTCATCAACTCTTATGTTGCTCCCTATTAATGGGTGCTTTGCCCTTTATTGTTTGAGATATAATTCACTAGTACCATATGATTCATAATCATATAATCAAAGAATTTCTTCAAACTTTGGATTTTCCACAATTCAAAAATAATTGCAAATAAATTTAGATACTTTTGTATTTTGTAATGCATCAAAAATATCAGTTTTATTTTATAACGAATATTCATAATATTCATATTGAAATAAAAGTATGTCTATTTTTATTCTACATTGAAAAATAATTATTATTTCATAAATAATGTTTGGTAAGTTTTACGAAAACAATTTTCCTACCTTGATGCGACCAATAAGTGTTATATGACATGCTCCCACTATTTCCTCCATTACTCTAATAGCATGGGAAATCCAAAGCTCCATTCAACCATTTAATATAGGCTATTTATTTTATTTATCGTAATTGGTTAACAATCAAGAATTTTCAGATCAAATATCTTAAATTCAAAGAAATAAGTCTCATAGAAAATAGTCTTTTATGTTAAAACACATTTGGAATAGATATCATGTTTCTTATTCCTTATTAAGTATCTGTTATTATTTTACAATTCTCGTTTTCAATGTTTCTTTATGATGTAGAAGTGATCGTTCACTCTCTTCATCCCAACCTTGCCTTAGGTTATATCCACTCTCATACATTGGATTTCCTTTCTAAATGGTCAAACCATTCAAAGGACACCCTTACTACATGATCATAATAAATTCTTTACAAAAATGCATTCGATCATCCTTAACATTTTAGGATATCGAATAAGTTGCATTTTATGTAAGCTTATTAAACTAAATTTTCAATGATCGAATTCTTAGATCCATCTTGTAGCCCTTCGTCCAGTGTTACATTTAACATGACAAGATTGATTTTAATCAATCGCATTGAATACACGATCTCACACTATGGTTTATTTACTTATTTCGAATGAACTAATTTCATCGAGATTTTGTACATTACAAATTGCAATCATTGATCATATAACATCTATATGTTATTTAGTATGGATCAAATATTCATATCCATGTATTGTTTGTAGAGTTCAAAACTCATAGAAGACAATACACAGTCTCAGGAAAATGAACACGTAAGTGACCAAATTACGAATATTTTAAGTAGTATGATTTGGCACTTGTATGGGTCTTGAAACAACTGAAAGTCTATATGAGTGGATCGTATAGGATATATATATGCAAGTACAAACAGCTAACTATATAATATAACTTGATAAATGATAGTAGCAAAGTAAATGAAAATAATCACACCAGGGTTTTATACTGGTTCAGACCTCCCGTCCTACGTCCAGTCCCGAAGCTCCTCTTCGGAATTTCCTTTCAACTAACCCTTACTTGACCCGGAGGAACAGGTTTACAATAGCAGAGTTTCTTTGTCAAGAATGTGTTCTATAACACGGATGTTGACTATTGAGTACAAATGCTTCCAATATATATATATATATCTATCTAGAGAATATTTGAATGAGGAGTTCTGTATATATGGAAGAGTTAAATACAAGTAGTTGATTGCTTAGAGATCAGGTATAAATCAGAGTATAAGAGATAAGAGCGTAAGTGAGTAAGGTGAATCTTTCTCTTGAATTCCCGATGCTATTTATAGTGGTGAAGAGTTTCTATGTGTAGTTGCCTCCATTAACAATCGTTGTATAGTTGCTCCTGTTGGTGATGAAGAGTTGCAGTGAAGAGGAGCGGATGTGTCTTTTCGGATGTGACAATTGAAATTTGAAAATACACAGTTGAGCCTATAATCAGACGTCTGGAAAGTGACCTCAGACGTCTAGCCTTCATATATATTTTGTGTCTGGTAGCATTTCAGACGTCTGTGTTTATTATCCAGACGTCTGGTCTTCATTTCTGTTTTATGTCTGGATGTCTTTCAGACGTCTGAGTTCAGGATCAGACGTCTGTTTTCTTCTGAGTTGTGAACCAGAGACTTTCTCCATACGTCTGATATATTAACCAGACGTCTGTCTGAATGTGTGCATGTTGCTGTATCCGTGTCTGTGCAATTCCTTTTCTAATTCTATCGACTTGTAGCCTCTTGATATTTCTTTTGAGTCTTGTTCTTGTCTCTTTGGTGATGTTACTTTATCATCTTCCTGTAAATGTAGATATATATGTACACTTGTTTTCCATTGCATAGTTGTGATCATCGAAACCAAGGAATTGATTTCCTAACAATCTCCCCCTTTTTGATGATGACAACTATTCAATGTACTTATATATATATTCTAAATCTCCCCCTGAATATGTGCTTAGTTTTGTTTTAAGTTTATTTCTATATTTCTCCCCCTTTGACATTATCAAAAAGAATATAAAAGTTCAAGCCATATGTAAAAAAGAAATTTGCATTAATAACACGAAGGAGTTACATTCATAGATTTGAACAGAAAGACAACAAATCCTAAATTCTAGAGTTGCTTAGGAGAAGCTTGTTTTGGATCATCTTCCTTTGGTTCTATTTTGTCAGAAGTGCTAGCCTTTGAAGGAGATGTCAAAGCTTCTTTGGAAGGTTCATCCTCAAATAGTTTGGAATGTTCTGCAGGAGGAGAATGCACAGGAGTTGTCCAATCTTCTGAGGGTGGAGATGGACCACGTACTTTTTGAAGTACCTCCTTGAGAATTGATAAAACAGTCGAAAGAGATTCTTCGACTGTGGCTAGTCTTGTAGCAAAAGACGTCTCGAAGCTGTCGATTCGTTTTGCTAGAATTTTTTGATTCTGAGACAAGGTTTGTTGATTTCGAAGCGTTAGATCTCGAATGCTTTCATTTTGATTTGTTTCTGTTTGAGTTTCCAAAATGTCATCTTGTCCCGGATAGTCAAATGGAGCGGGAGGTGGGGGAGTGATTTCCCGATTTTGTTCTTCTTCTTGGGATGGACCAATATGTAGTTGAGGAGGAGGCTCAACCCTTCTAGATTGTTGATGGTGAGTCCAATCGTCGAAGGACATGAATTCCGAGGGAATTTTGGGTAAGTGCATCAAGGAGAAGAATTTGGTGGAGGCATACTTAGGTGAAATCTCTTCGAAGGTTGATAGGTAAGACGGAATATTGTTTGCACGAAGAAGTTTCATAATATAAGTTGGGTAAATGATTGATGGCCCCGATCGATTCCAAAATTGCTTGAGTTCATCGAATATGAATTTGGCCCAATTAACTCGAGTTCCACTAAAAAGGGCATAGAGAGCTTTGTGTTCCAATTCGGTGATTTGTTCGCGACTACCCATGCGTGGAACAATTGTATTTATTATCATTCTTGTCAAGAGTCGAGCTTTTGGACGTAAGTATTTTGAAGAAAACTTTGGCATTTCATCCTCCCAAATTTGATGAGTAATGTTATTTCGTGGTTTAAAACGCATATCAGGGATATTGTGTAAATCTTACCCATTGTCAGAGCATCCCAAGGCTCTACCTATTAATCCTGGAGTCAGTCGAATAGTATTTCCGTAGATACTAGACCAGAGCCAGTCGTCTTCATTTTCAGGATTCCATACCGAAGTACTATCTAAATTTGCGTAAAATAGAAATATAGCTAACTGGTCTATTTGAATATCATTGGTAGTAAAAGAAATTAGAGTGTCTAAACCCGCATTTTCACATAGTTCATCTAGATCATACATAGGAAATTTAAGAAGATTGTAGAATGGACCTATGTGGATCTTCTTCTTTTGAATTTCTTCATATCTTTTGATGGAATGCGGTGCTCTATTCATCCATCGTTCAATCTGATCATCGGAACAAACCTGAGGGTTAAAAGAGGAAGTAGGATGATCTAGTTTCTTTTTGGATACTTTTGGATTCTTTGTTCTAGGAGGCATTGTGGAATTTGATTTTTGTTTATACTTTGATTTTTGTGTTGCAGAGAAGGTAGAGAAGAAATCGATTGTTAAGTTTATGATTGGGATAAAAAAATCGAACGTTATATGGCTAATTTTTATATTCGATTGAAATTCAGACGTTTGGAATTGAGATCAGACGTCTGGTTTGCCCTAATTTTAGTAAAGTAGGTAAATTTAGACGTCTGTTAATTTGGAATAGACGTCTGGTTTGAAAAAAAAGTTGGGAAATTGAGAGACAGAAGGTTTTATCAAACGTCTGGTTTTAAATGTCAGACGTCTGGTTTGATAAAGTTTTGAAAAACGTTGAGACAGAGAGATTTTTCAGATGTCTGAAACTAAACACAGACGTCTGTTTTGGTTTGAATATGAAACAGATTACGAAGGCAGACGTCTGGATATTATTCAGACGTCTGAAATATTCTGAATGTAAGTTGGAGAAGGCAGAGCTTCATTTCAGACGTCCGAGGGGTATATCAGACGTCTGACATATGCACATTGCTTAAAACTGCGACATATATCAGTGGATCAGACGTCTGAAAACCATAGTCAGACGTCTGAAAGGAGCAGTTTTGCTAAAAATAGTCTAAAATTGATGGTTACATTTATTTATCAAATGTTGATAATAGAGATCTTTATTATTGTAAAATATAATAACATATAAATACATACAATAATTAATTTGATTTATTTATTTAGTAGGCGACGAAGTTTTAGGATTTCCTAAGTCGTTATCCTTCCATGGTTTAAGTGGAGACCATATATTCCTACATTCGTGGGTCCGTTGGGGAGCCAGAATATCGTCTTGGGGAAGGATCTGAAGGAGTGCGATACGAAGAAGATGGATCTAATGAACTACAAGGTTTTGGTAGAGGTTCATGAACATCTTTCTTTCGTGACGAGCAAAACTTCATCGCCACTTGTTCTAGAAAACTTAGCCTCCGTGCCGTAACTTTTTGTTCGAAATAAAGCTCTCGTTGAAGATCCATTTGTTTTTGGTAATGATGAATTTCATCAATTTTCTCCTTTGTATTAGGAGAAATAAACAAGGATCTTTTGGTTTTCTTATTCTCTAGAGTAAAACCTGTATGATACGAGGACCACCTATTTGTTGGTTCTTGCTTTGGTGTAGGTGTCGGAAGGTGTTGTGGTGTGTCTACTGAGCTGTCCGTCGATGGTGTGGAGATGGAGATAGATATATAGGAACTCCCAGAAGACATTGTTTTTCAAAATTTTAAGAATTTGATATTTTGTATATAGTTGTGATGTAAATATGTGTATATATATATATATATATATATATATGATGAAAACATTATTTATAGAACAACTAATTTTCTAAAATTTTAATGGTTTAGAAATTCATCAATTTGTGGTAATGAAGAGGTGAACTAAATTTAGTCTTTAATTCAATTTTAGTTAAGATCTTGAAGTGAACAAATTCCCAAACTTCGTCTAAGTTTAATGAAAGTTTGTTCGTTTAATGGTTTTGTAAATATGTCGGCTACTTGATTTTCGGTACTTACATATTCTAAAGAGATAGTTCCTTTTTTCAACATTGTCTCGTAAAAAATGATGTCGTATATCTATATGTTTGGTTCGTGAGTGTTTAACAGGATTTTTTGATAAATTTATAGCGCTTGTGTTATCACAATATATTGGAGATTTTTTGATAATTTTACCAAAGTCCATTAGTGTTTGTTGCATGTATATTACTTGCGCACATGCTAGAGCTGCGGAGATGTATTCGGCTTCATAAGTAGATAAAGAAACAAAATTTTGCTTTTTGCTAAACCACGAAACTAAAGATTGTCCGATAAAATGACATGTTCCACTAGTACTCTTACGGTCTGTTCTACAACCACCAAAATCCGCATCGCTATATGAGACAAGTTCAAAAGATGATCCTTTAGAATAAAACAAACCATAATCTTTAGTACTAGATAAATAACGTAAAATGCGCTTAATAGCTCGTAGATGAGATTCTTTTGGTTTTGCTTGAAATCGAGCACAAAGACATACACTCATCATAATATCCGGTCGACTAGCCGTTAAATATAGTAAAGAACCAATCATGCTTCGATATAACTTTTCATCAAAATCTTTTCCATTTTCATCTTTTTCTAAGTGAATAGTGGTACTCATTGGTGTTGGCTTGCTTGAAGTTTTATTCATTTTAAATCGATGTAATAAATCGTTACAATATTTTTCTTGGTGAATAAAAATTCCATTTTCGAGTTGTTTTATTTGTAATCCTAAGAAGAAATTTAATTTTCCCATGTGTGACATTTCAAATTCATTTTTCATAATATTTGAAAAATTATTACATAGATTTTCGTTGGTTGAACCAAAGATGATATCATCAACATAAATTTGTACAACCAAAATATCGTTATTTTCTCTTTTAATAAATAAAGTTGTATCTATAATTCCTATATGGAAACCAGATGTTATTAGGTGATTTTTAAGACGTTCGTACCATGCACGAGGTGCTTGTTTTAATCCATATAGTGCTTTATGTAATTTAAAAACATGATCGGGATATTTTTCATGAACAAAAAGTGGTGGTTGTTCGACGTATACATTTTCTTTAATAAAACCATTCAAAAAGGCACTTTTGTCATCCATTTGAAATAGTTTAAAATTGTTATGAGTTGCAAAGGAGAGTAAAGTACGAATGGCTTCTAATCTTGCTACCGGAGCAAAAGTTTCATCGTAATCTATGCCTTCTTCTTGATTGTAGCCCTGAGCAACTAATCGTGCTTTATTTCTAACAATATTTCCATTTTCGTCCGCCTTGTTTTTAAATACCCATTTTGTTCCTATTACCGATTGATCTTCAGGTCTTGGTACTAATTCCCATATGCTATTACGTTCAAATTGATGTAATTCTTCTTGCATAGCTATTATCCAAAAATTATCATTTGAGGCTTCTTTATAATTCTTTGGTTCAAGGTTTGATACAAACGCTATATGACTTATTTGATTGAGTTGATTTCTAGTAACTCTTGAATTAAGATCTCCAATAATATTATCTATTGGATGATTCTTAAGAATTCTAGGAGATGATACAAGAGTGTTATTTTGTTTATTGGCTTCATTATTAATAGAATTTGTTGAATTTGTTAGTGGAATAATTTCTTCTTCATCATTAGTCTGATGTTTGAAAGGATTTTCATCGAATGAGACATGTAAGCTCTCTTCTATAGTATTATTCCTTTTATTAAAAATTCTATATGCCTTACTACGATCCGAATACCCAACAAAGATAACCTCATCGGCTTTTGGATCAAATTTTCCTAATTTATCTTTTGTATTTAATATAAAACATTTTGAGCCAAAAGTTTTAAAGTATGATACTTTAGGTTTTTTACCAAAAAATATTTCAAAACAAGTTTGTTTAGTCATTGGGCGAATAGTTACTCGATTTAATACATAACAAGATGTAGCAATAGCTTCGGCCCAAAAGTGTTTTGGTAATCCGCTACTATTTAATAATGTTCATGCGCATTCTTGTAATGTACGATTTTTTCTTTCTACGATACCATTTTGTTGGGGTGTACGAGGAAAAGAAAAATTATGAGTTATTCCTTTTTTATTGCAAAAATTTGAAAAAAGATCATTTTCGAATTCTCCTCCGTGATCACTTCTAATATTTTTAATTTTCAAATTCATTTGAGTTTTAATTCGTTTCGCAAATATTTTAAACATACCAAAAGTATCGCTTTTATGTTTTAGAAATAAAGTCCATGTATATCTCGAAAAATCATCGACTATTACAAAAACATATTTGTTGTGATTAATAGATCTTATTTGTGTTGGACCAAATAAATCTAAATGTAATAATTCTAATGGTTGTTTTGTAGAAATATTATTTTTAGATTTAAACGAGCTTTTCTTTAGTTTACCAATTTGACAATCGTCACATAAATTTTCTACTTTGTAACTTATTTTAAGTAACCCTCTTACTAACTCATATTTAGCTAACTTATTAATATTCTTAAAATTAATATGACAAAATCGTTTATGCCATAACCATGGATCATCATGTTTGGCGGTTAAGCATAAGTTTGAATTTTTATTAATATTCATGTTTAATACATAAATATTTTTGTTTCTAAAACCTTCAAAATTGAGTTGTTTGTTATTATCTAAAATATTACATCTATCTTTTTCAAAATTTATTTGAAAACCTTCATCACATAATTGACTAATGCTTAACAAGTTGTGTTTTAAATTTTCTACTAATAAAACATTTGTAATAATGGGAGAGTTAGATATACCAAAGTTGATGACTTCTCCAATGCCTATGACAAATCCCTTTGAATTGTCTCCAAATGTTACCGTTCCACCATCGATGTATGTTATATTTGATAACATTTTTGAATTTCCGATCATATGTTTGGAGCAACGGCTATCTAGTATCCATTTCTCCTTATTTTTTATTTTGGGTACCTCATCATTTTGTGCCATAAAACATACATTAGCTTGTTCTCCGTCACTATCGCTATCACTTTCTGAAGATGATGAATCAGTGTCATCCCATGTTACTTTGAAAGCTTTCTTCTTTTTGAATTTTTCAAATTTGCTCTTCTTTTTATCATTGTTAAGTTTTGGGCAATCCTTTTTCATGTGTTCGTATTGATCACATTCATAACACTTAATTTGAGATAGATTTGTTGAGTTGGTCTTTCCTTCATTTTGAAACTTGGTCATCTTTCTAAATTTCTTGAATCTATTATAGTTTTTGGCAATAAATACTATCTCATCTTCATCTAAATCTGAGTCATCATTCTTTATTGATGGAAATGCTATGTTCTTCTTCTCCGAATTTAATTCTTTACGTGCCTGCAAATTAGCTTCATAGGACATCAAATTTCCTATCAACTCTTCAACTTTGAAAGTAGAGAGATCATTAGCTTCTTCAATAGCTAATACCTTTCTTTCCCAATCAGGTGTTAAAGAGTTGAGTATTCGAGAAACTAAATCAAAATCAGTAAACTTAACTCCTAATGCCATAAGATCATGTTGAATAGTTTGAAATCTAGAATACATGTCTACTATAGTTTCATTTTGTTTCATTTTAAATGATGAAAATTGGTTTTGCAAAATTGAAATTTTAGTTTGTTTGACCTTTGTTGTACCTTCATGTGTAATTTGTAAGGTACGCCAAATATCAAATGCAGTTGTACATAACATGACACGTGAAAATTCATTTTTGTCTAGTGAGCAAAACAAAACATTCATAGCTTTAGCATTATTTGATGCTAAGGTCTTTTGTACATCGGTCCATGTGTTCATAGCAATAGTTGGAGCTTCATATTTATCTTGAGTGGCCGACCAAATTTCTAAACCATTAGCTTCCATAAAAATTCTCATACGTGTTGACCAATATGAATAATTAGAGCCATTAAAAAGTGGGGGTCGTGCTGTGGATTGTCCTTCTTGAAAAATACTTGCCATATTAGAATGATTAAAAAACGTTTTACTGTTCTTTTAAACAAACCTTGCTCTGATACCAATTGAAAGTCTATATGAGTGGATCATATAGGATATATATATGCAAGTATAAACAGCTAACTATATAATATAACTTGATAAATGATAGTAGCAAAGTAAATGAAAATAATCACACTAGGGTTTTATACTGGTTCGGACCTCCCGTCCTACGTCCAGTCCCGAAGCTCCTCTTCGGAATTTCCTTTCAACTAACCCTCACTTGACCCGGAGGAACAGGTTTACAATAGCAGAGTTTCTTTGTCAAGAATGTGTTCTATAACATGGATGTTGACTATTGAGTACAAATGCTTCCAATATATATATCTATCTAGAGAATATTTGAATGAGGAGTTCTGTATATATGGAAGAGTTAAATACAGGTAGTTGATTTCTTAGAGATCAGGTATAAATCAGAGTATAAGAGATAAGAGCGTAAGTGAGTAAGGTGAATCTTTCTTTTGAATTCCCGATGCTATTTATAGTGGTGAAGAGTTTCTATGTGTAGTTGCCTCCATTAAAAATCGTTGTATAGTTGCTCCTGTTGGTGATGAAGAGTTGCAGTGAAGAGGAGCGGATGTGTCTTTTCGGATGTGACAGTTGAAATTTGAAAATACACAGTCGAGCCTATAATCAGACGTCTGGAAAGTGACCTCAGACGTCTGGCCTTCATATATTTTTTGTGTCTGGTAGCATTTCAGACGTCTGTGTTTATTATCCAGACGTCTGGTCTTCATTTCTGTTTTATGTCTGGATGTCTTTCAGACGTCTGAGTTCAGGATCAGACGTCTGTTTTCTTCTGAGTTGTGAACCAGAGACTTTCTCCAAACGTCTGATATATTAACCAGACATCTGTCTGAATGTGTGCATGTTGCTGTATCTATGTCTGTGAAATTCCTTTTCTAATTCTATCGACTTGTAGCCTCTTGATATTTCTTTTGAGTCTTGTTCTTGTCTCTTTGGTGATGTTACTTTATCATCTTCCTGTAAATGTAGATATATATGTACATTTGTTTTCCATTGCATAGTTGTGATCATCGAAACCAAGGAATTGATTTCCTAACAACAACAACATAACAAAAAGTATTCATTGGTAAGTATAATTAATATTTCCATTTATCAATCTTAATTCGGTTCATTAGTATATTTTAATTGATAGACATTATCAATTATATTAATTGTACAAATTTATCGAAGTAGATATTTTTATTATACATAATAGATATTCCTATAATATTAGTAAGGTCAAACATTACATTTTATTTTACTAATAAGTGCTCACTAGTCTTTTATGTTTTTCAAACCTTTAAGATGAAACATAGAAGTCTTTCGACTTCACTAATGAGTGTTTGGACTCGTTTTCCTTTGAATTATGATCTTGAGAAATATCAACAAATGATACTCCCACAAACGATGGACACACATTATCAGTTGTATCATATACAACTCCTAACCTGTGGTCTTTGTCCTAATCTCATTTCGATCTTGAGGAATATCAACAAACTGAAAGAGATTATTCACTCGACCTATCATTTCGTATCAGCCTAAGTATAAATATATGTACCTTGAGGAATATCGACAAATACATGTATATATCTTACTACATCTATTCAACATATTAATAGTAGTATACATAACATCTTTAGATTGAGGAATATCAACAACTAAGGAGTAAGCAAGTAATCTATTAATATATAAATAGTAGAGGACAATTTTATATTAAAAGTCCAAAATCCATAATCTTTAATATATTTAATTGAGTGATGTCGACTTATAGAATAATGTATGTCTTATGAAATATCCCCGCGATTCAAGTGTCACACATCTGAAATCACAGTATACGTACTATACTTATGTATTTATTCCCTAAATCCTTTTGGGTTTCTTATAGTTCCACATGTTATTATACTTTTATATTATATAAGTTTAATTCTTTTATAACATTATATAATTGATGGCTTTTTTTTTGAAATTGGGTACTTAAATGGTAGTACCTATTAGTACTACAAGTCTTAGGTGGTGTACAACATACTACACGTCGGTATATGTTCGAACCACCTTATGCAAATTTCGAACCTGTGACCTCTCGCACCAAAGTCGAAGCACCTAACCACTGGGACATGTGCTGGTCCCAGTGGTTGGATGCTTTGACATTAGTGTGAAAAGTCACAGGTTCGAAACTTGTGTAGCGTGATTCAAACATATAACGTATAGTATGTTGTATACTACCTAAGACTTGTAGTACTACTATCTAAGTACCCAATTTTAGCTCATAAGGGTAGTGCAGTACGTTAGGACATACAGGCGCTCACATATATGGTTGATGGTTCAATTTTTGTCAACTACATAACATTATGGGAATTGAACTAAGTTTCCAATAAAACATTTTATAATTTAATTAAATTATATAATAATCTTATTACTACACCAGAAAATGGCATACCACCCAAAAACGAATTGAAAGCACCAAAAATATAAATCCATCAGAATAATCCAAAGAAACAAGAACATATAAGCACTTTTTATAGTGGTTCGGAAAATACTTCGAGCTACATCCACTTTAATCTTATTATTTGATTGATTCTCTTTAGAATACAATGATTACAGCTCAAATCCGACCATAACCTAGTAGATATCAGGTTTTAGAGGTTTGGGGAAGAAGAAGAAAGAGAAGAATCAAAGTGTCCAAAGTCCTCCTCTAGTTGCAACTAGCTTCATATTTATAGGCAAAATTCTAAATAGATCTCCCAATTCCGCTCTAAACAAGTAGCGATCTCCAATTCGAACACTCGGGCACGAAGACCGAGTCATCCAGCATGATTTGCGAGAAGAAATCCAGGTCAGTATTGACCTGACCGACCTGAATTTGAGTGTCTCTAGCCATTTTTTCCTTCATGCCTTAGCTTATCTCACCATCCTCTTTCCATTTGAAGCATCCAAATCTGGTCAGGGTTGTCAATTCAGGTTGGTACCGACCTAAATTGTAGACTCTGAACTCTCTGAAACTTCTTGGGTTCCTTCATTTCTTCATCCTTGATATTCTCTAAGTCTTTGGAGTTATTCTTTCATCATTCTTTAGTCCAATCTATCTGTTTGAGTCTGTTCCAAGACCGTGAGAATTATGGCTGTAACACTTGCCTCCCAAAGTACGTCTTATGAATGTAAGGTGTGCTTTGCTCAAAAACAAGTATCGGGAGTAGTCAATCTTTGATAGTCGAGCTCTTTGGTCATCCATCGATTCCAATCGTAGTGAACTATCCAGTTCATTCATACTCACCTGCAAATTAAAGGTCGTTCTAGACCATAGCTAAGGACTCTAGTCCTTGCTTAAGTGTAAGTCGTAAATCATAATCATTCCATGTTCATCCGGAGTTATTATATCGTATATTAAAATCGTTCATTTTCGTTTGGGATTTATTTATTCTAATCTAGTCACAAAGTGTTCAAATCCTATTCAAGTTAACGTTTATTCTAGGGTTCGATCTCTTCGAATCACAAAATAAGTATCCACTATAGGGTCTTAACCAATCCAGGGTTTGATCTCTCTAGGTCATTTAAAGTCCAATCTTGGGTTCGATTTCTCTGGATCGTTTAATATCCAATCTAGGGTTCAATCTCTCCAAATCGTTTAACATCTAATATAGGGTTTGATCTCCCCGTATCCTTGCTAAGTCCAATCTGCTCGCTCTCCGACGAGGGAACTCAACGTCCAACCAAGTCCATCCACTCACTCTCCGGTAAAGGGACTTACTCTCAATTAAGTCCAATCTACTCGCTCTCCAATAAAGGGACTTGCATCTTATGGTCATCACCTCATCTATCCAGACTGGACTACCATGTTCAATCAATATCAATCATCGCGTTCAGATGGTTTAAAAAAATCAAATATCTAAATTAAAGCATCAAGCAAACAACCTAAACATTTATCTCAAACATCTGACTCGGAGCATGCCTAGAGACCGATCGGGTTCCTGTACACATGTAAGCGGATCGAGGTCTTTATTGTCATATTTATTTAAGAAAGGCAAAACAAGAGAATCGAACCTGACTCCTGTCCGTTCCGACCATGGGATTACCAATCTAGACCCAGATCCATAGTCGTGTCTTGATGTATTCACTGTAGAAGGTGGATGCTCTGGCTGCAACACCGCAGTTTGGTTCCGTACATTACTCTGAAACAGCTCTTCTATCAAATCATGAAGGTGTCGGCACTCGTTTGTCTCATGCCCATCCATTTCATGGAAAAGGCAAAATCTTCTGGACCATTTCTCCTGATCCGTGGGTTCGCTCTTAACCGGCTTCTGGTAGGGGATCTGCCTCTAGTATCAAGACAAATCCTCTCTGGGGTTTCATTTGGATCGGTATAAGAAGAGAATTTGTATTCCCTCCTTTGTCACTTCGATCCTCCGAAGCCGTCATCATTTTTTCGCTTTCCTTTGTCTCTACCATATCCTGATTTGGACGGTCCTCCGTCTTCCACAACATTAACCTCATCATTATCAGCTTCAGCATCCTCTTAATGTAAATATCTCTCAACTTCATGATAAAACTCCATGAGATCCATCAATGGATCCTTGTTCATTGCATCTTTGAAGTCGGTCTTGCTAACGAATCCAGATACTATCTACATCAGGACTATCGAGAGATTCGGCTTATCGACTGCGGCGGCTGCCGCATTAAATCTCGTCAAGTAACTCATTAGGGCCTCTTCGACCCTCTACTTCACGCTCGAAAGTGTCTTCACATTCTTTGGTCGAGAGGTATGAACTTTGAACTGTCTCAAGAGTTTGTCTACCAATCCAGCCCATGTGCTTATGGACCCATCCTCTTACTGCCTGAACTACATAGTAGCCAGCTCCATTAAGTACAATGGGAAATGACATCCCATTACTTCTTTAGAAGCACCCAACACCTTTATATGTCAGATGTATCTCATCAGATGAATGGTCGGATCTGTCCTCCTATTGTATAGTTCCAGCTTGGTAGCTTAAAATTAGGTGGATTCCTCGCGTATCGTATGTTAGGGGTGTTAGGGTTGTCTCGCATGTTTAATGGAAGAACGACGGTTCAGATTTGGAAATTCCCACTTCGCTAAATAACTTGGAGAAGTGGTGTATAAATATGGGTTGTAAGGCATTTAACATTGGGGATTCCTTTTGTTACAAGAAAGTGTGTGCCAACCCATAAGCGTACGCCACGTGTTGGAGATGGGGAGCTTGGTTCGACCATCGTTACACAACAAGGGTTAAATGGATTTTTGTTTACGTCTTCCAACCTCTAGTATGGAGGTCCACCTCTCACTATTCTTTTGATCATCTCAACTATTCGATTTCTTTCATCTAATGTGGATCTTTGATCAATGCTACATTTTGCCCCCATTCCTATAGGGAAACTCCAGCACATACTCCTCCTGTTGCTGCGCATTCGCTTTCTGATTTGCATTTCTAGCTACAAAATCGTCCGCTCTTGGCATCCCAGCTTGCCCTAAGCCTAAACCAACTGTCTTGTTCGTGGCATATTCATGTCGGTACCAACCCGATTCAAGTCTGTACCGATTTGTTCTTGCCTTTGGGGATCAGGTTTCGGTTGGTTCTACTTCAACTTCGGATGCTCCTGCATTGGTTTTTGGTCTTTGGTTCTGAATTCCAACTGCTTCGGCTATCCTTTGTTGATCCATCCTTCTGAAAAATCCATCTTGCATTTCCTAACGTCAACCCATCATTCCGCCTTGCATCTCTTTCATCATCCTCTCCATCTCTTCTTTGATCACATAGATGGATGAATTTGAACTTGAGGACACCTCCTGGCTGCCCCTATGCTCTGTTTGACTTGGTTCTGCAATTGCTTGGGTTGTAGGCCTCTTCATTTCTTGCAAACTTCAGATCCGAGCTTTAAGTCTTCAAATTTAGCCCTTTCTCAGTGAAAGCACCAAAACGTTGACCCATAAAATGGCACAACACCCAAAAATGAATAGAAAGTGCCAAAATGTAAATCTATTAGAATAATTCGAAGAAATAAGAACACACAAGCACTTTGTATAGTGGTTCGACAAATACTCCAACCTACGTCCACTTTAATATTATTATTCGGTTGATTATCTCTAGTATTACAACTCAAATCCGACTGTAATCTAGTAGTTCTCGGATTTGGGAGTGTTTGGAAAAGAAGAAGAAGAAAGAGAAGAATCAAAGTGTAAAAAGTTCTCCTCTAGTTGTAAGTAGCTTCATATTTATAGGCAAAATTCCAGCATAGATCTCGCAATCCCGCTCTGAACAAGTCCCAAACTCCAGATCCGAACACTCAGGCATGAAGACCGAGTCATTCAACATGATTTCCAACAAGAAATTCCTGTCGGTACTGACCTGAATTTGAATGTCTTTAGCCGTTTCTTCCTTCATGTCTTAGTTTCTCTCACCGAACTCTTTCCATTTCAAGCATCAAAATCAGGTTGGGGGTTGTCAATTCAGATCGGTACCAACCTAAATTATAGGCTTCAATTTCTACAAAACCTCTTGTATTCCTTCATTTTTTCATCCTTGATATTCTCCAAGTCTATGGAGTTATTCTTTCATTATTCTTTAGTCCAATCTATTTGTTTGAGTATGTTCCAAGACCGTGGAATTTTTCTCGTAACACTTATGTACAATCTTATATTAATTTTACTTTAAATCGTATTTAATCAATTTAATATTTTAGTTAATTTTATTTTATTCATTTTAAACATTTTAAATTGAATATGTGCATGATAACATTTATAATTATACACATATATATTATGTATATGTATTATATTATTTAATTAATAACTAATTAATTTATTTAATTTTTTTTAATTAATTATAATTAATTTCGAAAATTATATATGTATCACCTTAACATTTTAAGATAATGTTACATATATCAATATATATGTTATTTAATTTAATTAATTAACTTTTAATTAATTATTTATGTAATTAATCTAATTAGTTATTAATTAAATAATATAACAAGACAATTGATGGCGTCCTCTTCCTTAGGCTCCCTTTCCTCTACATTTATCTATTCCCATCCCATCTCCTTCTCCTCCCCCGGTACCCAGCTTTCCCCAACCCTTTTCGCTTCAGATCCAATGATCATCGAAGCTTCCCTCTACCGCTGGCCTACCCCATCTCTGGTTCTATTTCAATGCCTCGACGTTCTTTTGACAATGTGGTGAAGAGCCGGCCGGTCGCCCTTGCTTCTGGCTCCTGCTCCCAAGCCCTCGGTTGTGGTGCAGCGAGGGTACTTACCGCCTTTCAAGTCCATCTTCCATTCGTTGAACTATTTGAAATCAAAAAATCATTGCCGGCATTGTGCCCTTCTTCGACACGTGGCAAAAGAGTGCAGAAATGGACACGCGTGCTATTCCAGTGAGTTCATAGGGCATTCCATCTCTTCATGTTTTAGGCATAAAAAGTTGTAGTAGAAAGGACATTTCTCCTCTATTCGTGCTCTCAAGGCAAACCATTGCCCTTCCAAATCTTTACAGGTGATTCCCCCATCATTCCACCTGGCCTACCTTTCAAATCCTCCTGCTTTGGATTTCTTCCATCCTATACACGAAATCATTCCACTTATTCTCAAAACCCTTCAACTCCTCCTACCACCACAATGCCTTCCTATGAAATTCCTAATCACATGGCCGTCCTCACCATCGATGCTGGCTTTTGGATGGTTAGCTTTGTTTGACAACGTTTGTCGATCTCTTTCCGCCACAACAACTGGGACATTTACCTCTTTAGCGACTGTAGCTACAACATTCGCTTCCCTAATTCCAGATTCCTAACCACCGATATTAACCGTCACTTTTTCTGTCATCTGGGCGAAGCCATTTACGCAGCTAAATGGACCCCTGATTTCAATTCTTACAACTACGAGTACTTCCCTTCATCTTGGATCTGTGTCCGATGCATTCCCTAGCACCTCTGCTCTGACCGCTCCTCGATTTTTTCCATTCTCAAGCCTTTTGGTCTTTCTGTTTATCTTGACTCCTTCTCATCGGCCGTTACTGACCAAGGTCATGTCTTTGCTCAGATTTGTCTTGATAAAGTGATTTCCCTTCCTTGCACTACCATCTCCTCCCTAGATGACCTAGATTTCAAGCTCTCCCTGGAGCACTAGGAACATCGCCACCCTCCCCTTGACCTAACCGATCTCATCTTCGGTGATGGCATTGTTAGTTGCTGAAAAGAGAAGTAGTGATCCATCCCTAGTTCTCCCAAATAGTACTCCGCCCCAGATGATTTGCTCCCTCAGGATCCCCTTTGAATTGACGCTACGCAAGTAGAAGCGAAGGTAGCCACAATAAGAGACGAGATATCGAAAGGAAAGTGTGTGGCCGCTGGATCCGGTTTTGCTTCTATGGAGGTTTATGGGCTTGTCGCTAGTCCTCTTACCCCTCGATCCTAAGGATCATATTCAGTGTTATGACGATGTAGACCTCAACGCTCTTCACTTGCCCCTTATCCCTGCCCCACAAGTTCCAGTCATTCCTTTGGAAAACCTTCCTACTCAAGATATGGACCTTGATCTCCTGAGGATTCCAAAACCCTTCACTTCTCCCCGCGACTCCCCGGTTGTATCCACCACCTCCATCAGACGAAGTGCAAGACTACTTCAATGCTTTGCTGGGTCTTCATCCCGCATGGCTGGTAGTATTTTTCAACCTGCTAATTTTACTTCCACTAAGAATAAGATACACAAAAATCGCTCGCTGCATGAGAATCATATTAATGCTTGAGCATATTTCAGCCATGCATGCATTGGAAAAGGAGCGTATCTCCTTTTCCTTATGAAGATTCTTTGTGTCACACCCCTAATTTTATTGACATTATTCAGGAGATTTAATTAGAATAAATTAAATGGAATAATGTTGATAAGGAGATTAAGGTTGATTAATAAATTAGGTGGCCGTGCTTACTTAATATCTAATGAACTTGTATAAATGGTTGGGAAATTAAACATAAGGGCATTAAGGTAAATAACCATACTTCCCATCCTTATACTACTCCCATTAGGTCATACACGTTCATTTCACCAAAACAAAAATTATAACCGTAAGAAGTGAAAGCAAGGCCGACCATTAGAAAGAGGAGAAGAGAAAATCAACAAAAAGCTAGGATTCAAGTTAGAAGAAATCAATCTCAATCATACTTCAATTTCCTTATCCAATTTAAGGTGAATAATAATTTCTACATCTCTATTTTGATTTTAACATCATATGGTTCAGATTTTAGGATAAATCTATTTTATGATATATTGAATGATGATATGCTTGATTTTGATTTATATATGTATTGAACAAGGTTATTTAAAAAGTAAATATACACGGTTTTAGCGTAAAACCAAGATGAAATGATTTTTAAATGCCATGGGAAAATTTTATGTTATAGAAAACATGATTTTGGATATGGATTTCAATTTTTATAATTTTCTGAGTTTATATGGATTTTATATAAATTTTCTAGTGAAGAAAATGATTTATTGGGTTATAAATTAATTACGGCTAAAATAAAGATTATTTGGGTTTGAAATTTTTATATGTTGGAAAACATATTAAATTGAATTTCTGGGATTTTTCAAGATTTTTCCTAAGTGTTTTGATGAATATATAAAATTATTTAAGGTACGGGACTTAAAATGTTTTATATATTTAATTAAGGAGAAGAGGCATTTTGTAAAATAAAATTATTATTTATTTTTGAAAATTAGTGGAAGCGGTTTTCTAAAAAGAAATTGTTAACCAATGAGAATTTGACAAACAAATGCAAGTTAGTTGAAAAGTTATCTTTTTAAGTTAAAAACAAAGAAATAATACTTTTAGCATGTTTCAGCCTTTTACGGTAGTAAACCTTCCGACCCAGACCATTCGACAAGGTCAAGAGATTATAGCTTTCAACAAGGCCAAACCAATGCATATGGTATCAAGTTACTTGGTACGTAATGAATTGGATAGAGTCGAAGGGTTCTTAGTCGAAAGGTTGATGGCCAAAGAGGTTGGGATATGTTTGTTTTATAAACTAAAGCTTTCACCTGCTCTGCTTTCGAATTAAAGCTTTCGACTTGGTTGCCTTCAACCAGATCAATTGTTTAAAAAGAAAGGTTTTAAACCTTTCGACAAAGTCGAAAGGTTACTGCTGCTTTACCACTATTTTGTTTTGGAACCTTTCGACACAGTCGAAAGGTTACTGCCACTTATCATTGCTTTGTTTTGAACCTTCCGACACAGTCGAAAGGTTATAGCTGCTTTTTCCAACCTTTCGAAGTCGTTGCTTTCGACAAAGACAAAAGGTTTACTTGTTTTAAAAACCAACCGCTTCTCCTATTGCTTTCGAAAGGTATCAAAGCCTTCGACTTATATGATTTTCCTTTGTTTTATAATTGAAATGTAACCCAAGCTTTCGAAGGATTTGCTTTAAAAGAAGGAGGTCTATTGTTTTAAATGAAATGTTTTTAAGCTTTCGAAGCAGACCTTCCGACAAGGTCGAAAGGTTGCTTCCATCGTAGTCGAAAGGTTTTAAAAGAGGACCTTCTGCATGTTTTAACTTGAACCTAGTAAGTTATTAAAAGATAAGATCCAATGGTTTCGAAAGGTTTATATTTTAAGAGTTCAATGCTTTCGAAAGGTTTAAAGTGTTGAATGTTTTCAATAGTTTCAAAAGGATAGAAATGGTTGTTTTGAAGACCTTTCGACAAGGTCGAAAAGTTTGGTTTTAAAAGATTTGGAAACCCATACTCTAAATTTTTAAAGAAAAACCCAAGGCTTTTATAAATGAGTTTTATAATGGCTTTAAGTATGTAATTTTGAAGAAGTATTGCCTTGATAAAAATATAAGTTAAAGGTGTTAACTATGTTATGACATATATTTCAAGGACTTTAAACCCACAGGAGTGGTATTGTTAAATTGTTGTTTTGCTTCTTCAAATATGAGTATATTCATATGTTAACCCATAACTGTATTTTGGGGAAAAAGGGGTAGAAGAACCAGCTAGGTTAACTCAATAGTGAATATAAACTGCTTAAACTCCTGAATGAATAGAATTGCATCCAAGGAGTCAGGGTGACCAAAAATATTGGATGCCTAAGCTTTGTAGTTATTGTAGGTAAACCTAAAAGGTTCATAGTAAACCCATGAAAACTATGATAAGGTAGTTACTGGTGCATACCAAAAGGTTCATAGTTAACCCATGAAAACCATGCATTAAGGACAGTTGGCAGGGGCTAATTGGTTTGTAGTGAACCCATGAAAACTATATCCGGATTAAGAATTGACACCAGTCAATAGGTTCCTAGTAAACCCATAAAAACTAGAATAAGAAAGTGGCTAATGGAAGTATCAGTAGGTTCCTAGTCAACCCATGAAAACTAGGATGTGAAGTGAGTTACTGGATAATCCATAGGTTCCTAGTAAACCCATAAAACTAGGATAAGGTGATTAGTTATTGGAAAGACCAATAGGTTTAGGAGGACCCGTGAATTGATTAAGTTAACTGGCAGGAGCCTATAGGTTCTTAGTGATCCCATGAAAACTAAAAAGGTTAATAATGACCCTAAAAACTATAATTATAATAGGGTGTCAGACTAAACTGGGAATGGGAAATCCTAATTATTTTCTAGTATGCATATCATCATAATATTTTGAAATTGAATGTTTTTAACCATTGTGGATGCATGAGCACAATATATAGTTTTGAAAAGGTTTTAGGGTACTAGGGAGGGGAAAACCCGTTCCGCTAAGCGGCCTGGTCTCACTAGATATCTACAGGATTGAGATGTTAGATTATTATTCATACCAGGCTTTATGTATGACTCTAAGTTTTTGTTTTCCCCTTAAACTCTTGGGTACTCAATTGATTTTGAGTAGTTTGAGGTTTAGGGTTTTAAGGTTTTCTTTTTAGACGAATAAAGCTTCCGGAGGCGTGCATGAGGCATATAGATATTTAGAGTTTTTCTTTTCGTTGTGTGTTTGGCTGTAAAGGAAAATTTATTAGCCTTACTATATACTCTGATTAACCAGGGGGGCATCTTCATATGTCCTTGGCGTATTTGTAATAATTATATTTTGCTGAACGTGGTTAACGTAATTTGGATTATGTAATGAACATGAAATGTTTTGATTTACATATGGAAACATGTTTTTGAATTGCTAATTTTTTTCCATATTTCTGTGATCTGTGTATCAATGTATCTAGTACCGCCGTATTTGGTCGCCGAAGATTAATAACTATGGATGACTGCAGCATCCATAGCCGTTAGTTTTGGACCTCCAAGTAGGGGGATGTTACAAGTTGGTATCAGTGCATAGGTTTATGAAACTTTAAAAGAAAAGATAAACCTTTTTCCTGTGTAGTAAAGCACTCGGCGGATTTAATGCGGCGAAGGTGCAAAAAGTCATAGCGGGGATACAGCGAGGATATAGCGGGATATAGCGGATTACTCTAAAATAGCATATAAAACTTGTACTTAATGTTTTTACAAATATATAAATGGTAATTAAATGAAAAATTAACATTTAATTTAATTATAATTAATACATAAATAATTTTAAATAAAAACATGTGCGAATATACTATAAATAAATGTAAAACTGTTATATAACATAATTGAATTTAGTGGAATATTAGAGTATTTTCATTTCTGAAAATATATTAAAAACTCAATTAAATAAATTAATTTCATAATTTTTATAATGTATAAATGCCATTTTTCAATTCATTTCTTTTAAAAAAGATATAGCGGAAATAACGGAATATAGCGGGAATAACAGGATATAGCGGAAATAGCGGGGCTTAAAGCGGAAAGGCTACATTTGGGGATATATGGAAAAATCGTAGCGGTAGAAATCCGCTGTAACGACCCGATATTTTCAACCATTCGCATCCATTATAAGTGTATAGGTAGACACTCATGCCGGAGTTGAATTGCTCAAAATACCGCGTTGTAAATAAAATTTGGCAAATCTCAGAATATACAGTAAATAAATATAATCACAGATCACAGACACAGAGTAAAATAATGCAGCGGAAGTAAAAGAAATAGTAGTTCATGAAGCTACTATCTAAATATGTCAGAGTTACATAAGATACAACAGAAGAAATAGAGTACAACAAAAGTCTCAATAAAATAACCAAGTACAAGCTGAGTAGAACAACGGAACTGAAATAGATTGGACAAGACAAGCAGATAATCTCCAGCGATTCAAATCTCCAAGCGAGTGGAAATCCAAATCTGTGAATAACTCAGGCTGACCCGAGCATAAAGCAAAACACAAAACACTCGAGTCAGGACAATATATACTTATATAATGTAAACCAACTCAAGTGAACTGTAATAAAGGTACAAGTAACTTAGAAGATGCTTGGGACTGCCCATCCTCTAAGGATCCGTTAAAATATCTACTATGTAGTAATATTCGCTATTATAATAGTGTCTAAATAAGTAAAGTATAATCATATCGGAAAATAGCGTTAAGGGGATGGAGAACCTTAACGCGGTCGGATCTTAAAATCATAATCGTAGTAAAGCTCGATATGGTAGGTGACACGGCACAACTAGGCAATGCCAGGGTAGATATACCAATTACGCACACGGACTGATGGATACGCATAGCAGCCACTACCGTACCACCTCGAACAACACTCCCAAATCGGAGGATGGCCATCTAATCAATCACAAGTAAGAGTATAATATCGAAGAAATGTGTCCGAGAAGAGGTGCTACCTCACTGGTCCGAGATCGCTCCTGTTTTAGCCACCTTATGCCAACTCACGGGAGTTGGGTCTACGTAACATACCTTAAGAACGTCGCCACCATCCTACTTCATTCTGGAATCTCCACCGCGTACATAGTTGCCAAAGTGGTTTTCGGTAAGACAGAGAGTATGTCCATATCCGATCCCGGTCTCTTTAACAACCCAACGTTATTATAACCCGTGGTTATAACTTTTAAAAACAATACTTTACTTCAAAATAAAATATCATTTCAAACCATATCTTTATCAAAATAAAGATTAAATCAATTCCAAACCATTTCCATATATTTAAATTTTCATATAATTTCAAAACTTCATTTCAAATCATTTTAATATAATAAAATATCATATCCTTACAAAACTTCATTTCAAATCATTTTAATAAAATAAAATATCCTATCAGTTCAAATCCAAATATTCAACTTTAAATACCTTTTAAATTCAAAGATATCGTTCATTTACTATCATTTCAAATCACCTTTAAATATTTTATATTCCAATCAAAATAATTCATTTAAACCTTTTAAAAGTGTAATTATTATATTTTCAAATCAAGTATTCAATTTCCAAAGTTTCAAACCATTCTGAGTTCGTTTACTAAGTCAAAACCCCTAATTATTAAAATTTCAGCATTTCATAGCATTTAAAACAACTGCTATAAGTTATATTTGAAAACATTTTTAATTCAGCAAAGACAGCACTTAAAACTGCTGTTAAAACTCAGTTTTAGTTGAATTATAGTTCAAAAACAGAAAAGACAGCATTTCAGAAGTGCTGCGGTAGTTCAGATTTCAAAACAAGGGTTAAATTTGGTTTCAGCAAAGACTGCAGACCATTATAGCATTTCCAAGGAATGCTATGATAGGCCTGAGTTCAATATTAGCCTATAAGTTCAATTACAGCAACTACAGCATTTCAGAAATGCTGTAATAGCTCTTTTTACACAATTTTAGTTCAAAACAGAATCTATAGCATTTCTGAATGCTATTAAAAGTAGATTTCAGGTGTTAGTGTATTTCCAGCAATTAAATAACTTCAATTTAAAACACATAAACATTTTAAAAATCATATTTTAACATTTAAAATGTTCATTTACATATCATTTAACATGTATCTTTTTCACAATAAATTTCTTATAATTAAATCCAATTTTCAACAATTTACTTAATAAATTTAAGTGTAAAAGTTTCCAATTCTTCACATTTCAACAAATAACTTAACACTTCAAATTTAAATTACCATTTCACAAATTTAACTAAATTTCCAATTTTATTTAATTAACTTAAACCTTTAATTAAAACCAAATTTCACATTTCCAAGTCAAGTTATATTTTAAAAGATCACTTTTAAACATTCATTTATTTAACCACTTAAATTCATAGAAAAATCAATAATACTTTAATAAATCACTTAAATTCAAATTTAATCAAATTATCATATTTACCATTTCCAAATAAAATTTAATATCCATTTTATTTATATAACCTAAATATCACTTTTAACCAAAATTCCAAATTTCCAACTTAAGTTATATTTCAAAAATCCAGTTAAACCATTCATTAATTACATTTTTAACACATAGAAAAATCATAATTTCTTTATTTTAAAACATTTCAAAATCTATTTAAATCAAATTTCATAAATTTATAATTTTTAAAATACTTAAAAATATCCAAAACACTTTATAAAATAACCACGGGCCTGTATATAATTTTCTAACTTAGGTCAAGTGATACGGATATGTATCATTTCAATCCGCAGCTAAAAAAAAGAAAAACCCGGGTTCTATCATTTCAAACCCGCAATCCCAAGTTAAAATAATTTTAAATAAAAATCGTTCAGGCCTATCATTTCAGCCCATAACGATTTTTCCCTATTCTAAAGTCCGTTCGGGTATGTATCATTTCAACCCATAGTGATTCTAATCTACAGGAAACTTGCAATGGTGATAACAGATATAAATAACAGAATAAAATTAAATAACAGTAACATATGATATAACAGGTATAATAACAGGTGTGAACATCATATGATAATAATATAAGCATATAAAACTTGATAATATATTTCTACAGATTCGCAGGGTGTCAATTTACTAGTTATATAGGTACATATTGTCTGGTGAGAATAACTCACCTGTTTAAGCTGGAGATGACGACCAAACACACAACAAAGAATCTTTGAAGGCACGACAACATGAATATGATTTGAGAGTGGAGAGCCAAATATAATTGCTTTGTATACACATAAACAAAACAAGACAATGTATACATAAATATGTAACACAAAACAATATCGAAATGACTTGAAATAAAAAGCAACAAAGGGCAAAGTGATTCGACCTTTCTTTAACCATTCAAGAGCTTGACCAATGGGATCTTTTGCTCAGCCATAGCTGGACATAATCTTAGTTTATGGCATCAAAATAGCATGGCAACAAGGAGATGATGATGGTAGGAGTTACATATGAATAAGACAAAGGGTCAAGGCAAAATAAGTGGAGTTTTTGTGCATTTTTGGCTCATCCTAAGGCAAGTGGGGCTCGGCCCTTGCATGGTATAGGTCTGGACAGTGGAGGGTGATGGTGCAACAGCAGCCAAAGGTCATGTAGCAAGTGGTGGTGGTGGCTAAGGCGGTGGCCAAAGCAAGATATGGAGGGTAGGTGATGATATGTGTGGTCTAGGCAACGTTTTGTGGAGTTTTGACATTGTTTTGTGGTGCTAGCTTCAAGGGGAGGTCATGGCCATGGATGGATCTGAAATGATGGCTGGAGAAGATGCCAAGGAAGAGTGGTAGGGGATGGTGGTCGAGGCTATGGTGAGAAGGCCGTGCAAATAGAAGAGGAAACAAGGCAAAAAAGTATGAAAAATTGAAGAAAAGTGAAAAGAGAGGAGGCCATTACCAAGGAACTTTGTAAGGACGTGAAAAATGAATTGAGAAACAAAAAAATTCGTGAAAAGTGAGTGATAACTCATGGCAAAAACTGAAGGAGTGGGCAGCAAAATTAATTAAAGTGAAGGTTATGGAAATGAAGAGTTTCAGAGATGAAAAGGCTTCGGTTTCAAAAGCAGTTTCAAACTCTTCATATATTCACTATTTCTTTTTAAATTTTTATATAACTGAAAAACATATATAAATTCAGTTAAAATAATAAAATATAACAAAAAAAATATAAATAAAAAAAATATTAATTATAAATAATTAAATCAAGAAAATAGCAAAACTGGTCAACTAGGCTAGAAAATTTGAAAATAAATGGTATAAACTTTAGAAAATTCATATGAGCTTGTAATATATTTTTAAACATAAATAATAACATAAAATAAAAATACATTCACAAAATAAATATATAAAATTTAATTTAAATATAATTTTAATGAAGAAAATAGCAGAAAATAAGAAAACAGCCTTTAAAAATAGGAAATCAACACAGTAAACATTGGAAAAATTCTATTATCAATTTAAAATATTTAAAAGTCAAAATATACATAATATAACATATTAAACAGATAAAAATGAAATTTGACAAAGAAAATAAAATTTATACAATTTAAAATAACAAAATTGCAAAATAAACAATTTATACTCAAAATTGAAATGTACATATCTTTTGCAGTTTAACTCCGTTTTCAATGAAACACAAAGCAGTGTTCAAGTTATTTCATCTATTTTCATAATAAAAGATAAAATTTGAGATTTTAAATAATTTGAATTTGAAGTTTAAAAGTCAAAGTTTGAACAGTTTGACCAGAAATTCACTTTACAGTAAAATATTCAAATTATACTAGTTTGAACTATAAATCACTTAATAATCAACATTTATATTTAAAAATGAAATGTTTGAAAATAAAATATGTCTAAAATAATTTAAAATAAAATAAAGTCAAATTTAAATAATATACAAAAATCTAGGGTTGTTACACTCTCCCCCACTCAAAACTTTTCGTCCCCGAAAAGGAACGAGGTACGGGAAAGCACATAAAAAGATAGAATGAATAGAATTAAGACAAGATGATAAGAAGATTGGAATTACACCTGATAACTATTGTTATAGGTAAGTTTAACAAGATGAAGGTGATCAAATCAAGAATATATGCACGAAAAAAAATCCTCTAGAGTCAGAATCTCCCTTTCACTTGACCGACGGTCTATGAATGGAAAACAGTGTTCAGATCCAGATGAGTAACAAAGATTATAAAAAGATGTCTAAACAGAGTGGTATAAGCAATAGCCTTCCCATTCTGTAACAAGATAAGAGAAATAAGGACAACCAAAAGATAGTTTGAAAGAAAAAAAAACAAAATAAGATAATAAATGTGAAACAATAACGCTTTGAAATCATAACAAATTAGAGATGTTTATCATTTGGAAATCATACTACTAAAATCATAACACTTTGGAAATGTAATTCTAAAAAAAAACATAATACTTAGAAAATCATAACACCTTTTAAAATAATCTTTATTTAAACCATTTTAATTTAAGGTCAAATAATATTCATTTTAAAGTTGTAACATTTCTAAGTTCATTCAATTATAAAACTTCCAAAACATTGTATTTTCAAAACAGCAGCACTTATAAAATGCTACAGTAGATATATTAATATTTCAAATCAGTTTTATTCTAGAATATTCATTTGGATATCATTTAACTTATGACTTATTAAAACAAACTTTATGAATGGAATATTCAAATCAAACTATACTTCATTTATTAAGTTAAAAGTTCACTGTTTTAGTTAGCTCTTAATTTAACACATAACCTAACACTTTATTTAAAATACTCATTTCATAAATAGATATTCCTTTAATAAGTTACACTTAAAATTCCATTTGAAAACCAAATTTTCAATTATCAAATTTTAGTGATGTTAAAATACATTTTAACTATTTAAATCATAATTATTCAATTTCCAAGACATATCTATTTCATAAATACAACATTTATATAGCAAATATAACAATCAAATTTCTTTACACATTTATTCATTTAGACATCAATTAAACTATGAATTCAAGTTAAATAAACTTTATTACCAAAAGTCCAATTCAAATGTATTTTATTTTATCTATTCAAAGACACATTATTTATTATACAACATATTCATTTCAGGAAATAACCTTTATTAAAATTCCTAGGTTAGACTTAAGGTTCCATATTAAATCAATTTGATTATTAAGTTATTTAAATAAAATCTCTTTAAATTCCTTTTTCACTATTTACCTCTGTTAATCTTTTATAACTAAAATTTAAGTGTATAAAATCCTTTTTATATTGTATATTATCCAATTACATTGTTAACTTCTAAAAAAATTTAAGGTAAGTTATATTTGAATGCAATTGTAATATACAAATAAAACTATCCAATTCAATTATCTCAAGTTTGAATCATTTATCCAAAATTTTGATTTTTCTTTTTATAATTGAAATTATTCTTTAAGAAAAAAAATGTAAGAATTAAATTTCCGATTTCCTTCAAACCATTTAGAGATAAATAAATATATGTACATAATATGTCAAATCAATTTAAATCATTTATCTATATATATTATAAATCAAATCATATTTAGAAATTCAAATAAATTAAATCTTTCAAAACAAAGCTGTAGTAAGACTACAGAACGGTCTCTTCAGTTCAAAACTCGAAAATGAATGTCGATGATGCTGCAGTCATCACCGAAAGTATTTTCCAGCGACAAGGAGAAGAGCACTAAATTTTTAAACTTTAAAATCCTTTAGAGACAAATTTTTATTCAAAAATACTTTAAATAATATCCTTTTAAAAATTTTAAACACAAAGTTTGAAATCCATCGGAAATTAAATTCTTTAAATTTCTTATTTTAAATTCATTTCAGTTCCCAAATAAATTTATAAACAACTATTTATAAATTCATTTGTAGAACAATAAATGATAAATCAAGTATTATCATTTCAAATTATCAATTTAAATCAATTTATTAAGTTCCATAAAATTATATATCCAAATTTATTTCATTAACCAAATTTTAAAATAATATTATGTCAATTTGTTCTGTCAAAGTGTTTTAGAAATCCTATCGATAGCGTTGATCAGATGAATCGATCGGAAACCCAAATCAACATCAACAACTCAAACAACACAATATAAAACAAAACATTAATTTACAAGTACAGTTCAAAATGTTTGGAAGATAGATTGGAACAAAAGACAAGATGATTAAACAGAGTAGAGAGATGGGTAAGGTTAGATAAATCGCGGACAACCTTAACCGGGTCAACCGTGACTTAATGGATAAGATCAAATGTGGATTTTCTGGGGTAAATCTACCTTCGATCTCAAGAGATAGAGTTTGGAATAACAAAAGATATTAGCATCTAAACCAAGGATAAATATAAATCTCTGGTTAATCGATGCTGATTGTAAAGGATTTTCACCCCTTTACAAGAAAATTAGAATATTGGCGAGACCGCCAATTTACTATAAAGATCATTCGAAGTGGAGTTATGTGATACTCCAAAATCAAAAGAAGATGAATAGTGAGGGACAAGAATGAATTTTGGAACCGTAGGGAACGTTCCAAAAATTCAAAGGAAATTCGAATCAAGAGGAAAAGATTCAAACTCGAACGAAAGTGATTCTGTAAATAAATCTACTCCGTATGCTGAGTTTTGCCTCAAAGCCAAAGCTCTGATACCAACTGTAACGACCCGATATTTTCAACCATTCGCATCCATTATAAGTGTATAGGTAGACACTCATGCCGGAGTTGAATTGCTCAAAATACCGCGTTGTAAATAAAATTTGGCAAATCTCAGAATATACAGTAAATAAATATAATCACAGATCACAGACACAGAGTAAAATAATGCAGCGGAAGTAAAAGAAATAGTAGTTCATGAAGCTACTATCTAAATATGTCAGAGTTACATAAGATACAACAGAAGAAATAGAGTACAACAAAAGTCTCAATAAAATAACCAAGTACAAGCTGAGTAGAACAACGGAACTGAAATAGATTGGACAAGACAAGCAGATAATCTCCAGCGATTCAAATCTCCAAGCGAGTGGAAATCCAAATCTGTGAATAACTCAAGCTGACCCGAGCATAAAGCAAAACACAAAACACAAAACACTCGAGTCAGGACAATATATACTTATATAATGTAAACCAACTCAAGTGAACTGTAATAAAGGTACAAGTAACTTAGAAGATGCTTGGGACCGCCCATCCTCTAAGGATCCGTTAAAATATCTACTATGTAGTAATATTCGCTATTATAATAGTGTCAAAATAAGTAAAGTATAATCATATCGGAAAATAGCGTTAAGGGGATGGAGAACCTTAACGCGGTCGGATCTTAAAATCATAATCGTAGTAAAGCTCGATATGGTAGGTGACACGGCACAACTAGGCAATGCCAGGGTAGATATACCAATTACGCACACGGACTGATGGATACGCATAGCAGCCACTACCGTTCCACCTCGAACAACACTCCCAAATCGGAGGATGGCCATCTAATCAATCACAAGTAAGAGTATAATATCGAAGAAATGTGTCCGAGAAGAGGTGCTACCTCACTGGTTCGAGATCGCTCCTGTTTTAGCCACCTTATGCCAACTCACAGGAGTTGGGTCTACGTAACATACCTTAAGAACGTCGCCACCATCCTACTTCATTCTGGAATCTCCACCGCGTACACAGTTGCCAAAGTGGTTTTCGGTAAGACAGAGAGTATGTCCATATCCAATCCCGGTCTCTTTAACAACCCAACGTTATTATAACCCGTGGTTATAACTTTTAAAAACAATACTTTACTTCAAAATAAAATATCATTTCAAACCATATCTTTATCAAAATAAAGATTAAATCAATTCCAAACCATTTCCATATATTTAAATTTTCATATAATTTCAAAACTTCATTTCAAATCATTTTAATATAATAAAATATCATATCCTTACAAAACTTCATTTCAAATCATTTTAATAAAATAAAATATCCTATCAGTTCAAATCCAAATATTCAACTTTAAATACCTTTTAAATTCAAAGATATCGTTCATTTACTATCATTTCAAATCACCTTTAAATAGTTTATATTCCAATCAAAATAATTTATTTAATCCTTTTAAAAGTGTAATTATTATATTTTCAAATCAAGTATTCAATTTCCAAAGTTTCAAACCATTCTGAGTTCGTTTACTAAGTCAAAAACCCTAATTATTAAAATTTCAGCATTTCACAGCATTTAAAACAACTGCTATAAGTTATATTTGAAAACATTTTTAATTCAGCAAAGACAGCACTTAAAACTGCTGTTAAAACTCAGTTTTAGTTGAATTATAGTTCAAAAACAGAAAAGACAGCATTTCAGAAGTGCTGCGGTAGTTCAGATTTCAAAACAAGGGTTAAATTTGGTTTCAGCAAAGACTGCAGACCATTATAGCATTTCCAGGGAATGCTATAATAGGCCTGAGTTCAATATTAGCCTATAAGTTCAATTACAGCAACTACAGCATTTCAGAAATGCTGTAATAGCTCTTTTTACACAATTTTAGTTCAAAACAGAATCTATAGCATTTCTGAATGCTATTAAAAGTAGATTTCAGGTGTTAGTGTATTTCCAGCAATTAAATAACTTCAATTTAAAACACATAAACATTTTAAAAATCATATTTTAACATTTAAAATGTTCATTTACATATCATTTAACATGTATCTTTTTCACAATAAATTTCTTATAATTAAATCCAATTTTCAACAATTTACTTAATAAATTTAAGTGTAAAAGTTTCCAATTCTTCACATTTCAACAAATAACTTAACACTTCAAATTTAAATTACCATTTCACAAATTTAACTAAATTTCAAATTTTATTTAATTAACTTAAACCTTTAATTAAAACCAAATTTCACATTTCCAAGTCAAGTTATATTTTAAAAGATCACTTTTAAACATTCATTTATTTAACCACTTAAATTCATAGAAAAATCAATAATACTTTAATAAATCACTTAAATTCAAATTTAATCAAATTATCATATTTACCATTTCCAAATAAAATTTAATATCCATTTTATTTATATAACCTAAATATCACTTTTAACCAAAATTCCAAATTTCCAACTTAAGTTATATTTCAAAAATCCAGTTAAACCATTCATTAATTACATTTTTAACACATAGAAAAATCATAATTTCTTTATTTTAAAACATTTCAAAATCTATTTAAATCAAATTTCATAAATTTATAATTTTTAAAATACTTAAAAATATCCAAAACACTTTATAAAATAACCACGGGCCTGTATATAATTTTCTAACTTAGGTCAAGTGATACGGATATGTATCATTTCAATCCGCAGCTAAAAAAAAGAAAAATCCGGGTTCTATCATTTCAAACCCGCAATCCCAAGTTAAAATAATTTTAAATAAAAATCGTTCAGGCCTATCATTTCAGCCCATAACGATTTTTCCCTATTCTAAAGTCCGTTCGGGTATGTATCATTTCAACCCATAGTGATTCTAATCTACAGGGAACTTGCAATGGTGATAACAGATATAAATAACAGAATAACATTAAATAACAGTAACATATGATATAACAGGTATAATAACAGGTGTGAACATCATATGATAATAATATAAGCATATAAAACTTGATAATATATTTCTACAGATTCGCAGGGTGTCAATTTACTAGTTATATAGGTACATATTGTCTGGTGAGAATAACTCACCTGTTTAAGCTGGAGATGACGACCAAACACACAACAAAGAATCTTTGAAGGCACGACAACATGAATATGATTTGAGAGTGGAGAGCCAAATATAATTTCTTTGTATACACATAAACAAAACAAGACAATGTATACATAAATATGTAACACAAAACAATATCGAAATGACTTGAAATAAAAAGCAACAAAGGGCAAAGTGATTCGACCTTTCTTTAACCATTCAAGAGCTTGACCAATGGGATCTTTTGCTCAGCCATAGCTGGACATAATCTTAGTTTATGGCATCAAAATAGCATGGCAACAAGGAGATGATGATGGTAGGAGTTACATATGAATAAGACAAAGGGTCAAGGCAAAATAAGTGGAGTTTTTGTGCATTTTTGGCTCATCCTAAGGCAAGTGGGGCTCGGCCCTTGCATGGTACAGGTCTGGACAGTGGAGGGTGATGGTGCAACAGCAGCCAAAGGTCATGTAGCAAGTGGTGGTGGTGGCTAAGGCGGTGGCCAAAGCAAGATATGGAGGGTAGGTGATGATATGTGTGGTCTAGGCAACGTTTTGTGGAGTTTTGACATTGTTTTGTGGTGCTAGCTTCAAGGGGAGGTCATGGCCATGGATGGATCTGAAATGATGGCTGGAGATGATGCCAAGGAAGAGTGGTAGGGGATGGTGGTCGAGGCTATGGTGAGAAGGCCGTGCAAATAGAAGAGGAAACAAGGCAAAAAAGTATGAAAAATTGAAGAAAAGTGAAAAGAGAGGAGGCCATTACCAAGGAACTTTGTAAGGACGTGAAAAATGAATTGAGAAACAAAAAAATTCGTGAAAAGTGAGTGATAACTCATGGCAAAAACTGAAGGAGTGGGCAGCAAAATTAATTAAAGTGAAGGTTATGGAAATGAAGAGTTTCGGAGATGAAAAGGCTTCGGTTTCAAAAGCAGTTTCAAACTCTTCATATATTCACCATTTCTTTTTAAATTTTTATATAAAATATAATTTAAATTCACCATTTTCGGAGATGAAAAACATATATAAATTCAGTTAAAATAATAAAATATAACAAAAAAAAATATAAATAAAAAAATATTAATTATAAATAATTAAATCAAGAAAATAGCAAAACTGGTCAACTAGGCTAGAAAATTTGAAAATAAATGGTATAAACTTTAGAAAATTCATATGAGCTTGTAATATATTTTTAAACATAAATAATAACATAAAATAAAAATACATTCACAAAATAAATATATAAAATTTAATTTAAATATAATTTTAATGAAGAAAATAGCAGAAAATAAGAAAACAGCCTTTAAAAATAGGAAATCAACACAGTAAACATTGGAAAAATTCTATTATCAATTTAAAATATTTAAAAGTCAAAATATACATAATATAACATATTAAACAGATAAAAATGAAATATGACAAAGAAAATAAAATTTATACAATTTAAAATAACAAAATTGCAAAATAAACAATTTATACTCAAAATTGAAATGTACATACCTTTTGCAGTTTAACTCCATTTTCAACGAAACAAAAAGCAGTGTTCAAGTTATTTCATCTATTTTCATAATAAAAGATAAAATTTGAGATTTTAAATAATTTGAATTTGAAGTTTAAAAGTCAAAGTTTGAACAGTTTGACCAGAAATTCACTTTACAGTAAAATATTCAAATTATACTAGTTTGAACTATAAATCACTTAATAATCAACATTTATATTTAAAAATGAAATGTTTGAAAATAAAATAAGTCTAAAATAATTTAAAATAAAATAAAGTCAAATTTAAATAATATACAAAAATCTAGGGTTGTTACATCCGCTATGAGATATAGCAGGGTTATAGCGGGGTAATAGCGGGGCATTAACTGCATAGCCTTTTTCAAACATAATCTAATAAATTTAAAAATAAGATCGGGGGGGTTTGGGTTAACGTTATAGTAACGTACTTGTATTTGATATATATATATATATATCTAAGTACATATTCCCCTCTCTCTTAGACCGTTCTTTGTATCTTACTAAGGCTCATATGCAGATATACGAGAAAGAGGATATGGAGGCAGGAAACGGAAGAGGAAATCTGGGTGGAGGAAGCACCACAGCCAATGGAAACGCTCGACCTAATACTCGGAGAAACCAAGGTCGACAGGCTAATGCTAACCAAAATGGTATGGCCAATGTAGGTGCTGGAAATCTGCCAGTATATGCGGGAATGGTGTATCAGTTGTTGGATAATTTTTTACAAGCTGGAGCCGCTGGTAATGTCGGAGGAGCTAATCCTGTAGTTTCAGTTGGATATAATTATGCTAAGCTAAGTAGAGACTATATCAGTCTAGGAGGAAAGCCATTTGTTGGAATGGAAGATGCTATTGAAGTAGAGAACTGGCTATTGAATTATGAGAGGATCTTTATAGATTTAGGCTTGAATGATGAAGAGAAGACTAGACTCTAGACAGTTGTAGGGGTTAGCGCTTTATTGGTGGAACAGTGTGACGGCTGGAGTGCTGGAGGAAGAGTTGACTTGGGCTGACTTCAGGAGGAGGTTCGAGCAGAGGTTCTTGTCTGAGGTTGCCAAGTCGGCATTGATAAGGAATTTCATGGATTTTGTTCAAGAACAGATGTCTGTGATCGAGTATGCAGCTAAGTTTGATGAGCTATCTCGATATGGTTATGCTTTGGTTGACACTGATGTCAGAAGGAATGAGAGATTCATTAGAGGTTTGAGGCCAGAGCTAGGCAGAATGGTTATGACTCATATTAGAGAGCCTTATCATGTGATGGTGGAGATGACCGTTCGCCATGAGGAGATGCTTGCTGTTTCAGCTAGGGAGAAGCCAGTTGAGTCCCAGGGTTCTCAAGGAAGAAAAAAAATTCTTTAAGAAGAAAGGAGCCCAGAAAGGGGAGGCCGCTAAGAAGGCGAAGACTGATTTTGTGTGTTATAATAAGGGCCATTATGCCCATGAGTGCAGAACTGGTAAAGGAAAGAATCCTGCGGAGAAGAAGAATGTGAAATGCTTCAACTGTGACCAAGTTGGGCATTATAAGAACCAGTGTCCAAAGCCAGTCAGAGCGGACAGAGGGAAGGTGTTTGCTATTGGACACCGTCTTCTTCTAAACCCACTGCAGCAGAAAAAGGGAAGACTGTGATGGAAGGTACACTTTTGATTCAGAGCATACCAGTTAGGGTACTTTTCGATACCGATGCATCACATTCATTTATATCTCAGTATTTGGTTGATGAGTTATGTATAGAACCCACATACCTTGTTACTGCCTTAAGGGTTGTGAATCCAATAGGAGGGTATGCAACTCTTGGAATGAGATGTGACCAGTTAGAACTTGAATTGTTAGGTCATAAGTTTGCATGTAGTTTGTATGTTTTTTTATTTCGGGATCATTTTGGGTATGGATTGGTTGGGTAGGTATGAGGCTAGGATATTTTGTCGGGATCGGGAAATATCATTGAGGCACCCAGATAGTCGTAACCGAATCATTATCTCAGTGGAGAATTCCTGTAAGAGTGTTTGTGCTTTGTTGAGTGCGATAGAGGTTGAAGGCGAAGTTTTCCAAGTGTCATTTTTGGAAGAGAGAAGTTAACTTTCTTGGTCATGTTGTTTCAGAAGAAGGATTGCCAGTCGATCCATTTAAGATCGAAACTGTCAATAATTGGAAGAGACCAGAGAGGGTAACCGAGATAAGGAGTTTTCTTAGACTTGCTGGCTATTACCGGAGATTCATCAAGGATTTCTCATGGATAGCAGCACCTTTGACTAAGTTGACCAGGAAGGACGTGAAGTTTGTTTAGTTCGACAAATGTGAGGAAGCATTCCTTAGTTAAAACATTTGTTAACCAATGCGCCAGTGTTAGTGGTTCCCGACTGTAACCAAGGGTTAGTAGTATACACTGATGCATGTGGCACTCGATTGGGAGCAGTATTGATGCAGAGTGGCAAAGTTATTGCTTATGCATATAGGCAGCTTAAACTGCACGAAGTAAGATATCCTACTCATGACTTAGAGTTAGCTGGAATGATATTTGATTTGAAGATTTGGAGGCATTATCTTTTGGAAGAGGGATTTGAGTTGTATACCGATCATAAGTCACTAAAGTATTTATTCTCTTAGAAGGAGTTGAATATGAGGCAGCGAAGATGGCTGGAGTTTTTGGTTGCTTATGATTTTGGTATAGAGTATACTTCGGGAAAAGTAAGGTAGCAGATGCTCTCAGTAGAAAACATCATAATGTTGTGTTAACAACGTTGGCAAAATGGAAGGATCTAGAAGCTCTAGCCAGTTGTTTGGTGCAGTTGAGATCTACTGCTAGTTCTAGTCAGGGTACTACCATGTTATCATGCTTAGAAGTTCGACCAGTGCTGGTCGAAAGGATTGCTTCTAAACAAAGGGAAGATCCAGTTTTAGCTAAGAGGATTAGAAGACTTGAGGGAGGATTAGAGATTAATGACCTAGAAGATTTTAGTCTTGAACAAAGAGGATAGTTGAGGAAGAAGGGACGGTTATGTGTTCCAGATGTAGAGAACTTATGGAGGGAAGTTCTAGAGAATGTCATCGGTCGAAGTTTACGATTCATCCGGCAGGAACTAAGATATATAAAGATATGAAGAGGAGCTTTTATTGGGAAGGCATGAAGAAGGATGTTGGCTTGTGGGTTAGGAAATGTATTAACCGTCAACAAGTGAAAGCCGAACATCAGAAGCTGTAACATCCCACCGTTTTGGACCATTCAAATCGACAATAAAACCACACATGTCAGACTTGAATAATTCAAAACAACAGATTGTTAATAAAATTTGAGGCAAATAAAATCAACCACAGAATCACGGACACAGAATATCAGAATAACTCGCAGCGGAATAAAATAACTATAGTAGTTCATGAAGCTAATAGATACAAAGTCACAAAACTAATACATAATACCAAAGTATGAAACCAATACATTTGGAAATTCAAGGTACATAAGTTCTATACTACAAAAGCAAAAGCTGAGTGGAAATAACTGGAATAGAAATATCAGGTAGACAGCTAAATCTCCGGCGGATCTCTAGCTCCGAAAAGATGAAACCAAAGCTGTGAAACTCAAGTTGACCTAAGCATAAAGCAAAACACAAAACACGAGTCAGGACATACATACTTATAAAATGTAAATCAACTCAAGTGAACTGTAAAAGAGATGCATCAGTAACTTAAAGGATGCTTGGGACCGCCCATCCTCTAAGGATCCGTTAAACTATCTATTATGTAGTAATATACGCTATTATAATAATGTCTAAAGTAAAGTAAACTATTAAAATAGTGTTAAAACGTTACATTTTCCCCCTTAACACATTTTTATAGTGCCAATAGTCTATACAGTACCGTAACTCCCCGTAAACTGGAGCCGCCAGAGGATACCCCATAGGTACGACAAAAAACAAACTCGTAGAAGGCGCGCTAGGGTAGGTGACACGTCACAACTAGGCAATGCCAGGGTAGATATACCAATTACACTTCCGGACTGTTGGTAACACATAGCCGCAACTACCGCCCAACTCGATCCACACTCCCGAATCAAAGGTGTGCACCAAATAATTCACAATGTAATAGAATGGCTAATGATGAAGTGTGTCCGATTAGAGGAGCTACGTCCTTGGCCCATCGATTGCTCCTGTTTTAGCCACCTTATGCTAACTCACGAGAGTTAGCTCCACGTAAATATACCTTTAGGATCGTCGCCACCACCTTACTTCATTCTGGAATCTCCACCGCGTACACAGTTGTTAAAGTGGTTTTCGGTATCGATAAAGAGTATGCCCATATCCGATCCCGGTCTCTTTAACAACCAAACGTTATTATAACCCGTGGTTATTCAATTTCAAATGGTTTATTTTTCATATCAAACATATTCCTTTCAAAACCATATAAATTCCATATCATTATTCTTTAAAATATTATCCATTTTTCCAAAGTTGTAACACTTCCAAATTCATTTAATTATAGCCCCTTTGAAACGTAAAAATTTAGAAATCATAGCACCTTAAAAATGTAACCTTTAGAACCATAACATTCGAAACTATACCCTTTAGAGAATTTGTAGCATTCTGAAAATGTCACTTTTAAGAAACGCAGCTGTACAGAAGTGCTACTGTACGAATTCGCAGCAGTGCAGAACTATTACGGTAAGAATCCGCAGCAGTGCAGAAGTGTTACTGTAAGAATCCGCATCAGTGTAGAATTGCTACTGTAAGAATCCGCAGTAGTGTAGAATTGTTACTGTAAGAAACTGCAGCAGTTTTGCATTGCTACCGTAAGAAATCACAACAGTTTTGAATTGTTACTGTAATACTTCTTACTACAATAGTTTATATGACCAAATAGTATATATATTTTCGGTTTTATCATAGTCATTCTATCATTCCTATTATATTACTCAAATTTAGCTATTTGGTCATTAAAGAAACTATACCTTTAGTAAAATAACTTTGTTACTAAAATATCAAATTTTAAAGCAGAAATCCTTATGCCAAGTTAAAAGTATTTTAACTTACCCTTTATTTTCTTTCATTAAATAACATTTTATCATTTTTATTTCCCAAATGATACCATTTACATTAGTTAAAACTTACATTTTTTTCCATAAAACATTTATCATTTTAATTACTATTACATAAATTAAAACTTACAATTTATAGGTTAGAATAAAATACCATTATTAGATCAAATTGGATTATTAAATTTTTAATTAACCTTCATACTGTAAATTAGATTCCAAAACTTTACATTTCCAACTATTTATTTCTTATAAAAATTTTAACACATGAAAACAAATTTACAGAAATCCTTACATTAAATTTTAGTTGAGATTCATATATAGAAATCCAAAATACTTAATAATTTTTAGAAAATCATTTTAAAATCAACCACGGAGTCTGTATAAAATTCTCTACCCTAGGGTCAAGTAAATAAGGACATATATCATTCCAATCCTCAATTTATTAATTTTTTGGGTTTTATCATTTCAAACTCGCAATCCCAAGTCAAATAAAATTGCTCAGGCCTATCATTTCAGCCCATAACCATTTTCCTTAATCTAAAGATCGTTCGGGTATGTATCGTTTTAACCCCTAGTGAAGGGACTTGCAGTGTGATTACAGAATATGAAATAAACATAACAATATTCAATATATCATGGCATATGATCATAACAGGTAAAATATGGTATGAAATAACATAATAATATTCAATATATCATGGCATATGATCATAACAGGTAAAATATGGTATGAAATAACATAATAATATTCAATAGTGAAATTTCTTAACTTGCATATACAAATCCATACAATTCCATTGTCATCAATTCACCAAAATATAAGTACGTTGTCAAGAGTGATTACTCACCTTTCTTTGGTTAGCAAAGTGATTCAAAGCGCAACAAGCACGATAAATTATGGACAAACTTGAGTGAGAGGAGAATCCAAATCCGACGCTTTGAAAAATAAAATAAATTCTATACGTAAACAAATAATTCACATAGAAAAAATAAAAAAAAATATATTTTTGCAAAATACAATAGAAGAGGCTTGTCTAGGGGGTGCATAGGCTAGGGTTTAGAGGTGGTTTGGGTTTGGTTAGGCTCGGCCATTGGAGTTTGGGTTAGGGTTAGGCTGGGCCTAAGGCTTTTGGACTTGGTTTTGTGGTGCAAAGGCTAGGGTTTTGGTGGAGAAGGCTCGGGTTTGGGTAGGGTCGGCTGGGCTAGGGTTTTGGAGAGGTGGAGGCTCGGGTTTGTGTAGGGTTAGTGGTGGCTAGGCTCGGCTTTTGTTGGGTTTTGGTGAAGTGGTGGCCGAAAATAGAGAAGGGGGAATGGAGGCCGAAATTGGTGAAGAGGAGAGGGGAAAGGAAGGAGGAAAAAGGAGGTTTTGGTTGGAGTTTGGTGTTGGGAAGGTGATGGAATATGTGTGGCCGAAATTTCTAAGGAGAGGAGGAGGAAAATTGTAGAGGAGAAGTGGAAGATGGTCTAGGGTTTGGAGGAGAAGGATGAAGAAGAAGAAGACTTACATAATTCTCTGTGGAGGCACAAATGAAGGATGTGGAGGCTAACTAAAACCCTAGGAGATGTTATATAGGCTATTCAACAGGTGGCTTCTCATCTACTGCAGGGGTTCTCAGCCCATTAGTACAAACCCACATCAAAATATAAATAAGATAGAGGTTAAGAGAAAACAACTGCGTGTAATACGCTGAAAACAACAAATTTGGAGAAGTAGAAATCAAAATATAACAAAACGAAAAACCAGGAAAATGTTAGAATTATATCCATCTTAAAAAAAAAGTAAAAGTTCAAAATTCAAAATTTAAATTTTTCACAGAAAGTCAAACTTTGACCAAATTTGACCAAAATTTGCATTCTAAGGAAAAATCTTTATTTTATTAAATTGGGAAGAACATTTCATATCAAAACTCAAAATATTACATTAAATTTCCCAATTTATCAATTTTTAAAATAATTATATTCAAAATTTCAAATAAATTTTCATTTAAAATATTTTCTAAATTTGCGAGTTGTTACACTCTCCCCCACTCAAAACTTTTCGTCCTCGAAAAGGAACGAGACACAGAAAATAAAGAAGGATAAGGTAGAATAACGAATAATACCTAGAATAAACAATTCCGGATTCAAAGCACGAATGCTCTCTTCCGTTTCCCAAGTACAATCCCGATCATCAGTGCTCCATTGCACTTTGACTAGGTTGACAGATTTTCTTCGAAGCTGCTTCGTACCTCTGTCGATGATACGTAGTGGCTTCCTCTCGACAGTAAGGTTTGACTCGACATCCAAACTCTCGAGATCAGAAGGCTGGACAATCAAAGATGGATCATGAAGATACCGACGAAGATACGAAACATGGAACACATTATGCACTCCAGAAAGTTTCTCAGGCAATTCCAAACGATAAGCTAAGGAACCAACTCTCTCTAAGATGCGAAAAGGACCAATAAACCTAGGAGCGAGCTTCCCTTTCCTTCCAAACCGAATCACATTACTTAATGGAGAGACCTTGAGGAAAACCTGATCGCCAACAGAAAACTCCAAACTCCTTCTACGTCTGTCAGCATACTTCTTCTGTCTATCCTGAGAAATCCTCATCTTTCTCCTAATCTCCTCAACCTTCTCAGATGCTTCCAGAATCATATCCGAACCAAGAACCAAACGATTACCGAATTCAATCCAGCAAGATGGAGATTTGCAAGGGCGTTTGTAAAGAGCAGCAAATGGAGCCATTGCGATACTAGCCTGAATTTGAAGAGGTGGAATAAGATAAACAAATGTTTAAGACAACCTTAAACATATATTTTATATTATACCTGATAACTATTGTTATAGGTGAATTCAACGAGATGGAGATGATCTTCCCAAGATCCTCCATAATCAAGGACACAGGCACGAAGAAGATCTTCTAAAATCTGATTTACCCTTTCCATTTGACTGTCGGTCTGCGGATGGTAAGCAGTGCTCAGATTCAGGTGGGTACCTAAAGATTCCTGAAAAGCTTTCTAAAACTGACTAGTAAAGATGGGGTCTCTATCGCAAACAATACTGACAGGAACACCATGAAGACGAACAATCTCTCTTATATAAATCTCAGCTAAACTACAAGCAGAACGGTTAGACCTAACCGGAATGAAATGAGTTAACTTAGTCAATCTATCCACAATAACCCAAATACTTTCATTACCTCTCCTAGTCCTCGGTAATCCATCAATACAATCCATAGAAACTTGTTCCCATTTCCAATTGGGAACCTCAAGAGGTTGCAATAATCCAGCGGTCTTCTGATGATCAGCCTTAACCTGCTGACAAGTTGCACATCTACTAACAAAAAAAGAGATATCACGCTTCATACCCCTCCACCAATACAGCTTCTTCATATCATGGTACATCTTCGTCACATCTGGATGAATAGAAAGTCTGGACCGATGATTCTTCCGAAGTAATTCTTGCCTCAATCCATCGACATTTGGAACACAAATCCGATTATTAATCCTCAAAATCCCTTGATCATCGATCTGAGCTCCACTTCCATCTTGGCTATTACCACCAACTCTGTTACAAACATTCTCCTTAATAAGCCTAATTATCCTATCCTCATCCTGCTTAGCAACAATAGGATCCATAAGAGGAGAAGAAACAACAAGCTGACACAACAACACCTTCTTTCGACTCAAAGCATCGGCTACAACATTAGCATTCCCGGGAGTATAGTTGATGACGAGGTCATAAGAAGCTAGAAACTTAAGCCGCCTAACTTGCATCAGATTCAAGTCCTTCTGGGTGAAAATATATTTCAAAGACTTATGATCCGTAAAGAGCTCAAACTTAGTTCCTAATAGATGATGTCTCTAAAGCTTCAAAGAAAAAACTACGGCAAGCAATTCCAAATCATGGACTGCATAGTTGGCTTCATGAGTCTTCAACTAGCGACTAGCATAAGCGATAACCTTCCCATCCTGCATTAGAATGGCTCCCAAACCTTCACGGCTGGCATCCGTGTATACCATTAATCCCTCATTTCCATTTGGAACGGTAAGAACTGGTGCGGAAGTAAGCTTGCGCTTCAACTCATTGAATGCAGCTTCACACTTATCATTCCATCTAAACTTAGCATTCGTACGAGTTAAGCGGTGAGAGGTGCAGCAATCCAAGCAAAATTCTCAATGAATCTCCGATAATAACCAGCAAGGCCCAGAAAACTACGGATATTAGATGGAGTCCTAGGAGTTTCCCAATTCTAAAATAGAATAGGGAAAATAAGAACCGAAAAAGAGATAGAATAATTAATGTACAAAGGAAAGAAGAGAAGATAGACTTACATCGATCGCAGCGATCTTAACTAGATCAACAGAAACTCCATTACCAAAAACAATATGTCCAAGAAATCAGACTTCATCTTTCCATAAATGGCATTTCGAAAATTTGGCTTTCAACTGATGACTCCTAAGAGTCTTCAGAACAAAGCTCAAATGGATTTCATGTTCCGCCTTAGACTTAGAGAAAACAAGAATATCATCGACGAAGACTAGGACAAACTTATTAAGAACATCATGGAAAACCCGGTTCATAAGGTCGACAAAGAAAGCTGGGGCATTAGTCAAACCAAAAGGCATAACTAACCACTCAAAGAAACCATCCTCAGAACGAAAAGCGGTTTTGGGAATACTTTCCTCAGCAATTCTGAGCTGGTGGAAACCAGTGGAAAGATCAAGCTGAGAGAATACAGTAGCTCCATAAAGCTGATCGATCATATCATTAATACGAGGCATTGAATATCTATTTTTCATAGTGAGCTTGTTCAGCTCCCTATAATCAACACACATCCTCAAAAAACCATCAGACTTAGTGACAAAAACCACTGCTGCTCCCCATTCGGAATGACTGGGTTTGATCAAACCTTTGGAGAACAAGTCTTCGATTTGCTTCCTCAACTCAACCTTCTCACGGGGTGCCATTCTGTTAGTCCCTAAGGAGTTGGTTTTGATGACAACAACCATACTTAGAATTAGATTATAAAATATATAATACTAACATTATTGTGTAGATATATATAGATATGTTTGCAGGTACTAAAGAATGAAGAACTGTACAGTATAAAGATTCAAGATCAAAGATTGAAGATATCAAGATTCAAGACTCATGAGTATCAAGAATTTCAAGAGTTCAAGTTTCCAAGATAAGTTATATAGTTAGGAATATTGTTAAAACTCATAGAAAGGCACTGACATCTTAAAATCTATTTTATTCGTGGAATGGAATCCACTTCGTGCTCGTTAATGGGATGGAACCCTAAGTAGGATGGAACCTACGAAAAATCTAGTGGAACATCTTTTTGTATCCACTTACCTTTATTTCAAAATGATTTTCAAAATATATAGCTTGTTTTTCAAAATGATTTTAAATATTCCTGTTTAAAAACCAAAATCATCTGTCCTAGTTTTTCAATATATTTTAGCCTCAAAAATATCCTTAGTTTTAAATATCCTTAATTTTAAATATCTTTGATTTTAAATTATTATCCTAAGTTTTTAAACTACAATTTTGATATTAATATATTTAGCTGTTTTATATATTTATACTTAAGATTTAAATATAAAAGTATAGAAAATTATTATATATATTTTAATATTGTTCTCTATAGTTATTTATGTATTATAACTATATATAAGTATATTTTAAAGTTTAAATATAAGTATAATATAATATAGAAATTATTTTCAAAGAAAAACAAATCACCAAAAATTACAAGGGCATGTCGACATGGTCACATGTACCCCTGTCGACATGGTGACGGTTAAATTGTTTTTTAAAAGAAGTGTCTATTCGCCACATCACTTCACCAATGGACATGGCTATTGATCTACTATAAATAAAGGGCGTTTTCAACGAATTTTAATCACTTTTTTCTCTGATTTAACTTCTCTTCTTCTTCTCCACTTTCTTATTTACAAATTACACCATTACTCTGCCGAAATCAATATCGAATCTAACTAGATAATTTCTGGTTTTGATTCTCTCCACTATCTCTACAAGATCCAAGTGCTAATCTGAGTTATAGACTTTTTGTAACCAATAGAGCGAGAAAAGGTGTGATTGTAGCCTTGGAAATCAATTGGGTGAACTTGTTGCCCCGGAAATCAAGTATCTCTACCCAGAGGATTGTGAATCTGGAGCGGTGTACCTCGTGGCCTTGAAATCGAGGGTTGTATTTGTAAGAATTGTTTTTAAAAGGAAATCCGTACTTGTGTTGCGGGACTAGATGTAGGGTATCTACGAACCAGTATAAAATCCGGTGTTTTCTTTCCTTTACTGCTTTTACTTTATATTTGCATCTGTGTTTGATTCTGTGTTCATATATGTGTCTGATTAGTGTATACATTGTTAACAAATTTATTAAAACACTATTCACCCCCCTCTAGTGTTAATTCTAGCCTTAAGATCCTTAATCCGCATTCTAACAATTGGTATCAGAGCTTTGTTTTCAAAAGTTTCATAATCTGAATTTTGAAAAGTTTTAAAATGGCTATTTTTGAAAAATCTGTTAAAACTAGTTTAGAATTGTTTAAATCATCATTGTTCCATGAGTCTGCATATGAATGTTATTCAAATTCTAGTTGTCTACCCAAATTTTATAATGTGCAGGAAAGATGCTTTATGGGTATTAAGGAATCAATCCACAATGGACAATCTGTGCAGATCAAAAGGAATAAGTGAATACTTGATAGTGGATGCTCTAGACACATGACTGGTAATCCGGATATGCTGAATAATATTATATACAAAGACGGAGGACTGGTTAACTTTGGAGACAACTCGAAAGGATACATGATTGGCATCGGCAATGTCGGTAACTCTGAAACTACTATTATTACTAATGTTTTGCTAGTTAAGAATCTAAAACATAATCTACTAAGTATTAGTCAACTCTGTGATAAAGGATATAAGATTAAATTTGAAAAAGATAAATGTCATATTGAATATAATAACTCAACCATAATATTTGAGGGAATTAGGAAAAAGAATATTTATATTCTTAGTATGAAAGTTTCAAATGATAACCTATGTCTTTTGGCAAATACAAGTGACCCTTGGATTTGGCATAAGAGATTTGGACATTTGAATTTCAAACTCTTATCTAGACTGTCAAAACATGATCTAGTAAGAGGCCTCCCTAAAATGAATTTTAAAGTAGATAGTTTATGTGATGCATGTCAATTAGGAAAGCTTAGAAAAAGTTCCTTTAAATTAAAAGATATGATTTCAACTTCAAAACCCCTTGAGTTACTTCATCTTGATTTATTTGGTCCATCTCAAATTCAGTCAATAAATCATAGTAAATATGTTTTTGTAATTGTAGATGATTATTCTAGATTTACATGGACAATATTTTTGAAACATAAAAGTGATACTTTTGAATGTTTTAAGAACTTTACAAAAAGGATTCAAAATCAATTATCTTTAAAAATTATAACTATTCATAGTGATCACGGTGGTGAATTTGAAAATGAAAAGTTTGAGGAATTCTGCAATAAAAATGGAATAACTCACAATTTCTCATTTCCAAGAACTCCACAACAAAATGGAGTAATTGAACGTAAAAATAGAACGATACAAGAGTGTGCGAGAACTATGCTTTCAGATAGTAATTTACCAAAACACTTTTGGGTAAAAGCTGTTGCTACCGCCTGTTATATTTTGAATAGAATTTTAATTAGACCTTTAACTGATAAGACACCTTATGAACTTCTTCATGGAAAGAAACCTAAGGTATCATACTTCAGAATTTTTGGAAGTAAATGCTTTATTTTAAATAAAAAAGATAATTTGGATAAATTTGATCCTAAATATTACAAAGGAATCTTTATCGGATATTCTAATAGAAGTAAAGCTTATAGAGTTTTTAATTTAAGATCTAACACCATCGAAGAAAAAATGCATGTTTCGTTTGATGAAAATTTAAAAGATTTTGAAATTACAAATGATGAAGAAGATTTACTTACTCAAAATCAGGAATCAACCGGAATTAATAACGAAATTAATCATCCTAATAAAAGGATTAAACTTTTAAAAGATCATCCTATTGAAAATATAATAGGAGATATGCAATCTATTGTTACAACTAGAAATCAACTAAGTAAAATGAGTAATGTAGCATTTATATCATCTATTGAATCCAAAAATCCTAAAGAAGCACCAACTGATGATTCATGGATTTTGGCTATGCAAGAAGAATTAAATCAATTCACTAGAAATGAAGTTTGGGAACTTGTTCCTAGACCTGAAGATAAAACTATAATTGGAACTAAATGGGTTTATAAAAATAAAATGAATGAACAAGGTGAGGTCGTTAGAAATAAAGCACGATTAGTCGACCAAGGTTATTGTCAAGAAGAAGGTATATATTGTGACAAAACCTTTGCTCTTGTAGCAAGATTAGAAACCATTAGGATTCTACTTGCTTTCGCAAATCATGATAATTTCAAATTATTTCAAATGGATGTTAAAAGTGCATTTTTAAATGGATTTGTAAACGAAGAAGTATATGTTGAACAACCACCACTTTTTGAAGATGAAAAATTACCAAACCATGTGTACAAACTTAAGAAAGCTTTATATGGTCTAAAACAAGCTCCTAGAGCCTGGTATGATAGACTAAGATCTTATTTATTACAATCAAATTTGGAAATTGGTAAAAAAGATAATACTCTTTTTATTAAAAGAAATAAAAATGATACTCAACTAGTTCAAGTATACGTAGATGATATCATTTTTGGTTCAACTAACTTCGAAATGAATACAGAATTTTCTGAAATAATGACAAAAGAGTTTGAGATGAGTCATATGGGTGAATTAAACTTCTTTCTAGGATTGCAAATAAAACAGTTAGATAATGGTATTTTTATTAGTCAAGAAAAATATGCTAAAGAACTAGTTAATAAATATGGTTTGACTACTGCGAGTGGAAAACCTACTCCCATGGCAACCAATGAATATCTAAGTAAAGAAGATCTCTCGAAAGATGTAGATCAAAAGTTGTATAGAGGAATGATCGGATCATTGCTCTATATCACTGCTAGTAGACCTGATATCATGCATAGTGTATGTCTCTGTGCAAGATATCAATCTCATCCTAAAGAAACTCACTTAAAAGCAGTAAAACGTATCATAAGATATGTTAAACACACCTCTGATTTATCCTAAAAATGATTCATTTGATTTAATATCATACTGTGATGCTGACTATGCTGGATGTAAATCAGACCGAAAAAGTACAAGTGGAACTTGTCACTTTTTGGGACATTCTCTGGTTTCCTGGTTTAGTAAAAAGGAAAATACAGTTTCTCTATCAACAACTGAAGCAGAGTATATTTCTGCAGCTTTGGCTTGTTCTCAAGTAATATATATGCAACAAACCTTAAGAGATTTTGGATTAAATATCTCAAAATCGCCAATTTATTGTGATAATAGTAGTGCAATAAATTTATCTAAAAATCCTACTCATCATGCTCGAACTAAACATATTGATATTCGACATCATTTTCTTAGAGATAATATAACTAAAGAAGTAATTACTCTCGAATATATAAACTCTGAGAATCAAACTGCTGATATCTTAACAAAACCATTAAATGAATCTATATTTACTAAATTAAGAAGAGAATTAGGTATTTGTTACATAACTGAAATATAAAACATAAATATATAACAAGTATAATTAAATAAATTAAAAATAAATTAGAAGCCAAAATTAAAATACCCCTGTCGACAACCCCATATCCCACCATGTCGACCTATAACGGTATTTTTTGAAAATTAAAATTCCCACCAAAATTTGAAAAGTTGGTTATATATTCTTCCATATTTCGACTTTCTCTTCATTCTCTCTCATTTTCTTCTGGTTTAACTTCTGAAACAAAGAAAATAATGGCTTCTCCATCAAATTCAAACATAAACTCGACCTTTTCATTTCACTCTCCTACTCCCGGCCCTCTTCAACGCTCCATTCACGCTCGTGTGATAAAATTAGAGGATACTACAAGGGATATTCTGCAAATGGTGACTGAGATTCAAGTCAAACAAATTCGGATGAGTAAAGAACAGGGTAAGCAAGGTCGAATCATTAGAAATTTGCAGAAGTTCCTAATGGATAACCAAGCGAACCCGATCTTGATCAAAGAAGAGTCTTCTAGTGACCATACACAAGAGGACAGCAAAGAAGAGCCAATGGAAGAGGAAGAAGCACCCATGGAAGAAGAGGACGCACCTATTCATGAAGTGCAAGTTGAAGACGACGATGAAAAGTAGTTATTAAGAGTTTAGTTTAAAGTTAAGTATTGATTATGTATTATAACACTATCATTATAATCACAAGTAATGTAGTCTTAGTTTCAGGGGGAGTTATATAGAGTTATATAGAGTTATATAGTATTATAATTAGGGAGTTATATGGTTTTTGTTGATGACAAAGGGAGAGAAGTATAAAATAGGATAGTTAGGCATAGATTAAGGGGGAGTTATTAGAAGTATTAGGATAGAAGTGATATTTTATAAACAAAGGTTGTCATCATAAAAAAGGGGGAGATTGTTAGTCCCTGAGGAGTTGGTTTTGATGACAACGACCTTACTTAGAATTAGATTATAAAATATATAATACTAACATTATTGTGTAGATATATATAGATATGTTTGCAGGTACTAAAGAATGAAGAACTGTACAGTATAAAGATTCAAGATCAAAGATTGAAGATATCAAGATTCAAGACTCATGAGTATCAAGAATTTCAAGAGTTCAAGTTTCCAAGATAAGTTATATAGTTAGGAATATTGTTAAAACTCATAGAAAGGCACTGACATCTTAAAATCTATTTTATTCGTGGAATGGAATCCACTTCGTGCTCGTTAAAGGGATGGAACCCTAAGTAGGATGGAACCTACGAAAAATCTAGTGGAACATCTTTTTGTATCCACTTACCTTTATTTCAAAATGATTTTCAAAATATATAGCTTGTTTTTCAAAATGATTTTAAATATAATGATTTTAAATATTCCTGTTTAAAAATCAAAATCATCTGTCCTGGGTTTTTAATATATTTTAGCCTAAAAAATATCCTTAGTTTTAAATATCCTTAATTTTAAATATCTTTGATTTTAAATTATTATCCTAAGTTTTTAAACTACAATTTTGATATTAATATATTTAGCTGTTTTATATATTTATACTTAAGATTTAAATATAAAAGTATAGAAAATTATTATATATATTTTAATATTGTTCTTTATAGTTATTTATGTATTATAACTATATAAAAGTATATTTTAAAGTTTAAATATAAGTATAATATAATATAGAAATTATTTTCAAAGAAAAACAAATCACCAAAAATTACAAGGGCATGTCGACATCGTCACATGTACCCTTATCGACATGGTGACAGTTAAATTGTTTTTTAAAAGAAGTGTCTATTCGCCACATCCCTTCACCAATGGACATGGCTATTGATCTACTATAAATAAAGGGTGTTTTCAACGAATTTTAATCACTTTTTTCTCTGATTTAACTTCTCTTCTTCTTCTCCACTTTCTTATTTACAAATTACACCATTACTCTGCCGAAATCAATATCGAATCTAACTAGATAATTTCTGGTTTTGATTCTCTCCACTATCTCTACAAGATCCAAGTGCTAATCTGAGTTATAGACTTTTTGTAACCAATAGAGCGAGAAAAGGTGTGATTGTAGCCTTGGAAATCAATTGGGTGAACTTGTTGCCCCGGAAATCAAGTATCTCTACCCAGAGGATTGTGAATCTGGAGCGGTGTACCTCGTGGCCTTGAAATCGAGGGTTGTATTTGTAAGAATTGTTTTTGAAAGGAAATCCGTACTTGTGTTGCGGGACTGGATGTAGGGTAACTTCAAACCAGTATAAAATCCGGTGTGTTCTTTCCTTTACTGCTTTTACTTTATATTTGCATCTGTGTCTGATTCTGTGTTCATATCTGTGTCTGATTAGTGTATACATTGTTAACAAATTAAGATAAACTCAAAAAGATTAAAAAATTTCTTAAAACACTATTCACCCCCCATCTAGTGTTAATTCTAGCCTTAAGATCCTTAATCCGCATTCTAACACATTCTTCTGGGAGGAAGAACTACACGTCGAGCTCCAGGAATGAGATCAATACGGAATTCGATTTCTCGTTTAGGAGGTAAAGAAGTGACTTCACCAAATACATCGGAATATAGTTTGACCACAGGAGTAGAATCAAGATCACTAGAGGAAGAATCAAGAGAATATATAAAACTGCCTCCATACAACTGAGGCATACGACACTGAATCACCAAAGGATCACCCTTATCACCAATAAGAGAAACAGTTTGGGCTTTACAAGAAATAACAGCTTCATGATTCTTCAGCCAATATCCTCCAAGCAATAGATCAAAAGCATCGAAACTAAGAACATAGAAATCACCAGAAAAATGATAGCCAGAATGGAAGAGTTTCACATTGTTACAAATCCTACTAAGGTTTGCGGGACCACCAATAGGACTAGTAACACACAAAGGTTCGGTTGCAAACTTAGGTGAAAGGATATGCTCAAACTTATCACAAAGGTCCACAGAAATGAAACTATGCGAAGCTCCGGTGTCAAATAGAACACGAACTGGAAAATCAAACAAAGTAAAGGTGCTCTGGAGAGTACCTTGGGTATCACTAGGAGTAGGTGGAGTAGGTGGAGAATGAGTGGAAGAAGTCATGACAAAGACTCCAGATGTCTTGCCTTTCTGATACAAGGGACAATCCTGCTTGAAGTGGCCAGCCTGCAAACAGACATGGCAGAGGTCTCGCCTAGTCACCTGAACTGGAGGAACAACAGCTCCGGCTAAAGTGGGACAACTATTGGCATTGTAACCCTTCTGATCGCACTTGAAGCAAGTGATGGAAGAAAGATCAATAGGATGCCTCCGGGAAGAAGAAGATCCTAAACCTGGATTCTTAAGCCAATTCTGCTTATGTCGATGGAAATTAGACTTCCTCTTCTTAGAGTTGCCAGATGAGGACTGAGATGAAGGTGCATGAGCAACAGATGATTCCTTAGAAGTGGGGTTCTCATATCTAATGGCCATATCCATCAATCCAGTAAAAGGGCTGTGCACATGAGAAATCAGACGATCATAAAACTCTGGGCAAGCTCCAGCTATAAACTTCTCATTCTTCTTAAGAGGGGTATCAATCAAGCCAGGACCAAACTTGGAAATTTCGTTGAACTTCCGCTCATACTCAGAAAATGACATATCCCCTTGCTTAAGATCCATAAACTGCCTGTATAGCTGAGACTTCCAAGCTTCTGGCATCCACTTCGCCACAAAAGCCTCCCTAAAACACGATATCCAAACTTAAGAAAGATTCCAAAGGGATAACCTAAATCAAATTCAAAAGGACTAACTCAAGACAATACCGAAACTGTTCCCAATAAATATCTGCCTCAATAGTGTTGGCTGTAACTGACTCCCACCAATCCAGGGCTGCCTCCTGTAACTGCCAACTGCTAACTGACGCTTCTGAGCGTCGGTGATCTCCAAACCAGCGAAAATCCTTTCCAAACTTCTTAGTCACTGTTGAGCCTCAATGATAGTCTCTGATCCCGTAAAATTCGTACCACCTAGCAGAGTGAACTCCTTACATGGAATGGTAAACCTAATGGGTGCAACTGGTGCTGGAATTGGGGCAACACCACGACCCTGACCTCTGGCATTCCTACGATTCATCCTGGAAATTCAAGAATGAATTTATTTCCTTTAGGACCAAGATAGAGGAGAAAGACAAAAGACAAGATTCAACTAGAATGGGAATCCTAACCAAAGAATTTTATTAAACAAGGTAGATTCGAAAAGAAGGGAAATTCTAAGAAAATTTAAGATTTTAAAACAAGAAAATTTTTCATATCCAAAATAATCCTTTTAAAATCATTTAAAATCATTTTATACTTAAAAAATACGTTCTCTCACAAGGAATGATTCTAAGACTGATTTCACTCATTCTAGGGTATTTCTACCCTATCTCTAATGAGTTTTTGCCCCGTAGGCTAAGGTTTGCCTAAAACTAAAGCTCTAATACCAACTGTAACATCCCGCCATTTTGGACCATTCAAATCGACAATAAAACCACACATGTCAGACTTGAATAATTCAAAATAACAGATTGTTAATAAAATTTAGGGAAAATAAAATCAACCACAGAATCACAGATACAAAATATCAGAATAACTCGTAGTGGAATAAAATAACTATAGTAGTTCATGAAGCTAATAGATACAAAGTCTCAAAATTAATACATAATACCAAAGTCTGAAACCAATACATTTGGAAATTCAAGGTACATAAGTTCTCTACTACAAAAGAAAAAGCTGAGTGGAAATAACTGGAATAGAAATATCAGGTAGACAGCTAAATCTCTGGCGGATCTCTATCTCCGAAAATATGAAACCAAAGCTGTGAAACTCAGGTTGACCCGAGCGTTAAGAAAAACACAAAACACTCGAGTCAGGACATACATACTTATAAAATGTAAATCAACTCAAGTGAACTGTAAAAGAGATGCATCAGTAACTTAAAGGATGCTTGGGATCGCCCATCCTCTAAGAATCCATTAAACTATCTACTATGTAGTAATATACGCTATTATAATAATGTCTAAAGTAAAGTAAACTATTAAAATAGCGTTAAGGCGTTACATTTTCCCCCTTAACACATTTTTATAATGCCAATAGTCTATACAATACCGTAACTCCCTATAAACTGGAGCCGCCAGAGGATACCACATAGGTACGACATAAAACAAACTCGTAGAAGGTGTGCTAGGGTAGGTGACACGACACAACTAGGCATTGCCAGGGTAGATATACCAATTACACTTCTAGACTGTTGGTAATGCATAGCCGCAACCACCTCCCAACTGGATCCACACTCCCAAATCAATAGTGCGCACCAAATCAATCACAAAGTAATAGAATGGCTAACGACGAAGTGTGTCTGATTAGAGGAGCTACCTCCTTGGCCCGTCGATTGCTCCCGTTTTAGCCACCTTATGCTAACTCACGGGAGTTAGGTCCACATAAATATACCTTTAGAATCGTCGCCACCACCCTACTTCATTTTGGAATCTCCACCGCGTACACAGTTGTTAAAGTGGTTTTCGGTATCGACAGAGATTATGCCCATATCCGATCCCGGTCTCTTTAACAACCAAACGTTATTATAACCCGTGGTTAATCAATTTCAAATGGTTTATTTTTCATATCAAACATATTCCTTTCAAAACCATGTAAATTCCATATCATTATTCTTTAAAATATTATTCATTTTTTCAAAGTTGTAACACTTCCAAATTCATTTAATTATAACCCCTTTGAAATGTAAAAATTTAGAAATCATAGCACCTTAAAATGTAACCTTTAGAACCATAACATTTAGAATTATACCCTTTAGAGAATTTGTAGCATTCTGAAAATGTCACATTTAAGAAACGCAGCAGTACAAAAGTGCTACTGTAAGAATTTGCAGTAGTGCAGAATTGTTACGCTAAGAATTCGCAGCAGTGCAGAAGTGCTACTTTAAGAATCCGCAGCAGTGTAGAATTGCTACTGTAAGAATCCGCAGCAGTGCAGAATTGTTACTGTAAGAAACTGCAGCAGTTTTGCATTGCTACCGTAAGAAATCGCAGCAGTTTTGAATTATTACTGTAATACTTCTTACTACAATAGTTTATATGACCAAATAGTATATATATTTTTAGTTTTATCATAGTCATTCTATCATTCCTATTATATTACTCTAATTTAGCTATTTGGTCATTAAAGAGACTACACCTTTAGTAAAATAACTTTGTTACTAAAATATCAAATTTTAAAGCAGAAATCCTTATGCCAAGTTAAAAGTATTTTAACTTACCCTTTATTTTCTTTCAGTAAATAACATTTTATCATTTTTATTTCCCAAATGATACCATTTACATTAGTTAAAACTTACATTTTTTTTCCACAAAACATTTATCATTTTAATTACTATTACATAAATTAAAACTTACAATTTATAGGTTAGAATAAAATACCATTATTAGATCAAATTGGATTATTAAATTTTTAATTAACCTTCATACTGTAAATTAGATTCCAAAACTTTACATTTCCAACTATTTATTTCTTATAAAATTTTTAACACATGAAAACAAATTTACAGAAATCCTTACATTAAATTTTAGTTAAGATTCATATATAGAAATCCAAAATACTTAATAATATTTAGAAAATCATTTTAAAATCAACCACGGAGTCTGTATAAAATTCTTTACCCTAGGGTCAAGTAAATAAGGACATATATCATTCCAATCCTCAATTTATTAATTTTTGGGGTTTTATCATTTCAAACCCACAATCCCAAGTCAAATAAAATTGCTCAGGCCTATCATTTCAGCCCATAACAATTTACCTTAATCCAAAGATCGTTCGAGGATGTATCGTTTCAACCCATAGTGAAGGAACTTGCAGTGTGATTATAGAATATGAAATAAACATAACAATATTCAATATATCATGGCATATGATCATAACAGGTAAAATATGGTATGAAATAACATAATAATATTCAATATATCATGGCATATGATCATAACAGGTAAAATATGGTATGAAATAACATAATAATATTCAATAGTGAAATTTCTTAACTTGCATATACAAATTGATACAATTCCATTGTCATCAATTCACCAAAATATAAGTACGTTGTCAAGAGTGATTACTTACCTTTATTTGGTTAGCAAAGTGATTCAAAGCGCAACAAGCACGACAAATTATGGACAAACTTGAGTGAGAGGAGAATCCAAATCCGACGCTTTGAAAAATAAAATAAATTCCATACGTAAACAAATAATTCACATAGAAAAAAAATAGAAAAAATATATTTTTGCAAAATACAATAGAAGAGACTTGTTTACGGGGTGCATAGGTTAGGGTTTATAGGTGGTTTGGGTTAGGTTAGGCTTGGCCATATGAGTTTGGGTTTGGGTTAGGCTCGACCTAGGGCTTTTGGACTTGGTTTTGTGGTGCAAAGGCTAGGGTTTTGGTGGAGAAGGCTTGGGTTTGGGTAGGTTCGGCTAGGCTAGGGTTTTGGAGAGGTGGAGGCTCGAGTTTATGTAGGGTTAGTGTGGCAAAGCTCGGCTTTGGTAGGGTTTTGGTGAAGTGGTGGCCGAAAATAGAGAAGAGGGAATGGAGGCCGAAATTGGTGAAGAGGAGAGGGGAAAGGAAGGAGGAAAAATGGGTTTTGGTTGGATTTTGGTGATGGGAAGGTGATGGAATAGGTGTGGTCGAAATTTCTAAGGAGAGGAGGAGGAAAATTGTAGAGAAGAAGAGGAAGAAGGTCTATGGTTTGGAGGAGAAGGATGAAGAAGAAGAAGACTTACATAATTCTCTGTGGAGGCACAAATGAAGGATGAGGAGGCTAACTAAAACCCTATGAGATGTTATATAGGCTATTCAAAAGGTGGCTTCTCATCTACTGCAGGAGTTCTCAGCCCATTAGTACAAGCCCACATCAAAATATAAATAAGATAGAGGTTAAGAGAAAACAACTACGTGTAATACGCTGAAAACAACAAATTTGGAGAAGTAGAAATCAAAATTTAACAAAACGAAAAACTAGGAAAATGTTAGAATTAAATCCATCTTCAAAACAAAAAGTAAAAGTTCAAAATTCAAAATTTAAAATTTTCACAGAAAGTCAAACTTTGACCAAATTTGACCAAAATTTACATTTTAAGGAAAAATCTTTATTTTATTAAATTTGGAAGAATATTTCACATCAAAACTCAAAATATTACATTAAATTTCCCAATTTATCAACTTTTAAAATAATTATATTCAAAATTTCAAATAAATTTTCATTTAAAACATTTTCAAAATTTGCGGGATGTTATAGAAGCCAAGTGGGTTACTTTAGCCTTTAGATATTCCAGTTTGGAAGTGGGATTCGATATCGATGGATTTTATAGACAGGTTGCCATGGACAAATAGAGGAAACAAAAGCGTATGGGTTATAGTGGACAGGTTGACCAAGAGTGCCCATTTCATTCCGGTAAAGTCAACCAAGACGGCACCTGTTTTAGCAAAGTTGTTCATGAAGAACATAGTTAGACTTCATGGGATTCCTAATAGCATAGTCAGCGATAGAGATGCATTGTTCACTAGCGAATTTTAGAGGACTACAAGAGGTATTAGGTACCAAGCTCAAGATGAGTACAGCTTATCAACCACAGACGGATGGCAGACAGAGAGTGTCAACAAGGTACTCGAAGATTTGTTGAGGGCTTGAGTGTTGGACTTTGGTGGATCTTGGTAAGATCACCTACATCTGATTGAGTTTTCCTATAATAATAGTTATCAGAATGGTGTAGGAATGGCGTCTTTTGAAGCTTTGTATGGAAGGCCATGCAAATCGCCAGCATATTGGTTAGAGACTAGAGACAGATTGTTCTTAGGTCCAGATTTGGTTACAGAGGCGTCAGAAAAGATTGAGTTAATCCAAAGACAGATGAAGGAAGCTCAATCCAGGCATAAGAGTTACGTAGATAAAAGGCGTAATGACTTAAAGTTCTCAGTAGGAGATAAGGTTTTCATTAAAGTATCACCGATGAAGGGTGTGGTACGATATGGAAAGTCAGGAAAGTTGGCCCCGAGGTACGTTGGTCCATTTCAGATTATAGAAAGGATTGGAAAGCTCGCTTACAAAGTAGATTTGCCGAGCAGTTTGGCAGATGTCCATAATGTATTCCATGTGTCTCATCTTCGTAAGTATGTGCATGATCCAGGGCCTACTATTCCCCAAACAGAGTTAGAGGACTTGGTAGTAGAGCCTGATTTGACTTTTGTTAGACAACCAGTTCGGGCTGTAGCGAGAGATGAGAAGAAATTGTGGACCAAGACAGTCAAGTTGGTGAAGGTTCAGTGGAGCAACAACGAGAAAGACTATACTTGGGAGACGGAGGACAGGGTTCAAGAGGCTTATCCTGATCTATTTTGATGGTATGTTTATAGTAGATTTACATAGATTGGTTACTAAAAGATGTTACAGATGATTGCTATGTTTGCTAGTTAGTCCACACTGAATTTCAAGGACGAAATTCTTTAAGGAGGGGAGTATATAACACCCCTAATTTTATTGACATTATTCAGAAGATTTAATTAGAATAATTAAATGGAATAATGTAGATAAGGAGATAGAGGTTGATTAATAAATTAGGTGGTCGTGCTTACTTAACATCTAATGAAATTGTATAAATGGTTAGAAAATTAAACATAAGAGCATTAGGGTAAATAACCATACTTCCCACCCTTATACTATTCCCATTAGGTCATACACGTTCATTTCACCAAAACATAAATTATAACCATAAGAAGTGAAAGCAAGGCCGGCCATTAGAAAGAGGAGAAGAGAAAATCAACTAAAAGTTAGGATTCAAGTTAGAAGGAACCAATCTCAATCATACTTCAATTTCCTTATCCAATCTAAGGTGAATAATAATTTCTTCATCTCTATTTTGATTTTAACATCATATGGTTAGGATTTTAGGATAATCTGTTTTATGATATATTGAATGATGGTATGCTTGATTTTGATTTATATATGTATTGAACAAGTTGTTTAAAAAGTAGATCATCACGGTTTTAGGGTAAAACCGAGATGAAATGATTTTTGAATGCCATAGGAAAATTTTATGTTATAGAAAACATGATTTTGGAGATGATTTTCAATTTTCATAATTTTCTGAGTTTATATGGATTTTATATAAATTTTCTAGTGAAGAAAATGATTTATTGGGTTATAAATTAATTACGGCCAAAATAAAGATTATTTAGGTTTGAAATTTTTATATGTTGGAAAACATATTAAAATAGATTTTCTGGGGTTTTTCTAGATTTTTCCTAAGTGTTTTGATGAATATATAAAATTATTTAAGGTACGAGAGTTAAATGTTTATATATTTAATTAAGGAAAAGAGGCATTTTATAAAATAAAATTATTATTTATTTCTGAAAATTAGTGGCAGCATTTTTATGAAAAGAAATTGTTAAACAATGAGAATTTGACAAACAAAGGCAGGTTAGTTGAAAAGTTATATTTTTAAGTTAAAAACATAGAAATCATACTTTTAGCATGTTTCAGCCTTTTACGGTAGTAAACCTTCCAACCCAGACCTTTCGACAAGGTCGAGAGGTTATAGCTTTCGACAAGGCCAAACCAAAGCATATGGTATCAAGTTACTTGGTACCTAATGAATTGGACAGAGTCGAAGGGTTCTTAGTCGAAAGGTTGATGGCCAAAGTGGTTGGGGTATGTTTGTTTTATAAACTAAAGCTTTCACCTTCTTTGCTTTCGAATTAGAGCTTTCGACTTGGTTGCTTTCAACCAGGTCAAATATTTAAAAAGAAAGGTTTTAAGGTTACTGCAGCGTTAGCACTATTTTGTTTTGGAACCTTTCGACACAGTCGAAAGGTTACTGCCACTTATCATTGCTTTGTTTTGAACCTTCCGACACAGTCGAAAGGTTATAGCCGCTTTTTCCAAACTTTCTAAGTCATTGCTTTCGACAAAGACGAAAGGTTTACTTGTTTTAAAAACCGGCTGCTTCTCCCATTTCTTTCGAAAGGTATCAAAGCCTTCGACTTATATGATTTTCCTTTGTTTTATAATTGAAATGTAACCCAAGCTTTCGAAGGAGTTGCTTTAAAAGGCGGAGGTCTATTGTTTTAAATGAAATGTTTTTAAGCTTTCGAAGTAGACCTTCCGACAAAGTCGAAAGGTTACTTCCATCATAGTCGAAAGGTTTTAAAAGAGGACCTTTCGCATGTTTTAACTTGAACCCGGTAAGTTTTTAAAATATAGGATCCAATGGTTTCGGAAGGCTTATATTTTAAGAGTTCAATGCTTTCGAAAGGTTTAAAGTGTTGAATGTTTACAATAGTTTCGAAAGGATAGAAATGGTTGTTTTGAAGACCTTTCAACAAGGTTGAAAGGTTTGTTTTTACAAGATATGGAAACCCATACTCTAAATTTTTAAGGAAAAACCCAAGGCTTATATAAAGGAGTTTTATAATGGCTTTAAGTATGTAATTTTGAAGAAGTAGTGCCTTGATAAAAATATAAGTTAAAGGTGTTAACTATGTTATGATATATATTTCAAGGACTTTAAACCCACAGGAGTGGTATTGTTAAATTGTTGTTTTGCTTCTTCAAATATGAGTATATTCACATGTTAACCCATAAATTATTTTGGGGAAAAAGGGGTAGAAGAACCAGCTAGCTTAACTTAATAGTGAATATAAATTGCTTAAACTCCTGAATGAATAGAATTGCATCCAAAGAGTCAGGTTGACCAAAAATATTGGATGCCTAAACTTTGTAATTATTGGAGGTAAACCCAAAGTGTTCACAGTAAACCCATGAAAACTATGATAAGATAGTTATTGGTGCATACAAAAAGGTTCATAGTAAACCCATGAAAACTATGATAAGGTAGTTATTGGTGCATACCAAAAGGTTCATAGTTAACCCATGAAAACTATGCATTAAGGACAGTTGGCAGGTGCTAATTGGTTTGTAGTGAACCCATGAAAACTATATCCGGATTAAGAATTGACACCAGTCAATAGGTTCCTAGTAAACCCATGAAAACTAGGATAAGAAAGTGGCTAATGGAAGTATTAGTAGGTTCCTAGTCAACCCATGAAAACTAGGATGTGAAGTGAGTTACTGGATAATCCATAGGTTCCTAGTAAACCCATGAAAACTAGTATAAGGTGATTAGTTATTGGAAAGTCCAATAGGTTCAGGAGGACCTATGAATTGATTAAGTTAACTGGTAGGAGCCTATAGGTTCTTAGTGATCCCATGAAAACTAAAAAGGTTAATAGTGATCTTAGAAACTATAATTATGACTGGGTGTCAGACTAAACTGGGAATGGGAAATCCAAATTATTTTCCAGTATGCATATCATCATAATATTTTGAAAATGTATGTTTTAACCATTGTGGATGCAGGAGCACAGTATATGGCGTTATAAAGGTTTTAGGATACCAGTGAGGGAAAAACTCATTCCACTAAGCGGCGTGGTCTCACTAGATATCTAAAGAATTGAGATGTTAGATTATTATTCATGCCAGGCTTTATGTATGACTTGAATTTTTTTGTTTTCCCCTTAAACTCTCGGGTACTCAATTGATTTTGAGTAGTTGGAGGTTTAGGGTTTTCAGGTTCTCTTCTTAGACGAATAAAGCTTCCGGAGGCGTGCAGGAGGCAGATAGATGTTTAGAGTTATGTTTGGTTGTAAAGGAAGATATATTAGCCTTACTATATACTCTGATCAACCAAGGGGGCATCTTCATATGTCACTCTTGGTGTATTTGTAATAATTATATTTTGTTGAACTTGTTTAACGTAATTTGGGATTATGTAATGAGCATGAAATGTTTTGATTTGAATATGGAAATGTGTTTTTGAATTGCTAATTTTTTTCCATATTTCTGTGATCTGTGTATCAATGTATCTAGCACCGCCATATTTGATCGTCCAAGATTAATAACTATGGATGACTGCAGCATCTGTAGCCGTTAGTTTTGGACCTCCAAGTAGGGGGATGTTACACTTTGTGTGAATGTTAGGTGTTTGGGGAACCTTGATAAATGCTCCCATATTAGAAAATTTATATCCCCTCTCAAGTTAGACATTTTTATTTATTCAAGAATCCAAGATCGCTGACTCCATTCATATCCTTTTTCGTAATCTTGGGCCTCTTTCCTATCGGATTAGGAATTTATTAAGGCATCCGGTTCTAGTGGAGGTATTCTTACTACTTGGGAAGAAGCTAAGTGGAAACTTATTCAAGTGATTAAACATCATAGTGCTCTTCATGTCTTCCTGGAGCATTCCCCTTCAGGCATTATTCATTTCTTCTCTAACATTTATGGGCCCCATGTGGTCAAGAAAGATTGAATATATGGTCGAATTGCTCTGAAGCTTGCAACATCTCTCAGGGACCCTAGGTCCTTCAGGGTGACTTTAACGTTACCCGACATCCCGATAAAAGAAATTCAAATGTTTCCTTTTGTCCCAATATTAATTATTTTAATGCCTTCATCCATTCTTGCGCCCTCATTGACCCTCTTATTAATAATCATCATTTCACCTAGAGCAACTGCCGCTCCTCTCCCTCTCTTATCAAACTTGACTGCTTTCTCTTCAACACCTCTTGGGAAGATTCTTTCTTTTTTTAGCTTTTGCTACCCTCGTCTTCAAACTCAGATCCTTAGGAAATGTCTTAGCCCCTGGTCTAGATCAATTTGGGGCTCTCTCAGATCTTGCATCTTCGAGATCCAGCCATCCAAGAGCTTAACTTCCACGAAGAATCTATCGTTCCCATTTCGAAACATCTTCCCTCCTGGTCATGAGAAAGAGCTTGAAAGACTGTTAAAATAAGAAGAAATTAGCTTAAAACAGCGCTCCAAGGCCCTTTGGCTTAAAGAAGAAGATCAGAATACTGCCTACTTTCATAGGTTGGCTAATCACAGAAGAAGAGCTAATTGCATTTTTGAGATCCATCGTAATGGCTCCACCTTTCGTGATTGGTTTGACCTCAATCATATTTTCACTTCCTACTACAAAGACCTCCGTCTATCCTCCACATATTCCTATAGACTTTCCTTTCTCCAAATCTGAGATTCTTGTTGCCTTAAAAGAGATGGACGATGATAAATCCCCCGGTCATGATGATTTCGGTCCTTTTTTCTTTAAGCACTTCTGGCCCATTATCAAGACACACATCACCAACATGTTTGAAGAGTTCTACTCTAACCCCTCTTTAATTGATAAAATTAGTTATGCGAATGTGATCCTTATCCCCAAAAAGTCAAGTGCCAACTCTATCTCGGATTTTCGTCCTAATAGCCTGCTTAACACCACTGTCAAACTCATCACTAACTTTCTTGCCAACCGCCTCTAGCTGCACATTTCCTCTCTTGTTGGGCCGGAGCAATCTGTCTTCATTCATGGGCGTAACATCCTTGATTGTGTAGCTGCCACTCAAGAAATCATTTCTCATTGTCATAACACTAACTTCCTATGTGTCCTCCTCAAGCTCGACTTTTCCATGGCCTTCGATTCTATAAACTGGAACTTCATTCTCAATAACCTTAATTACCGTGGTTTTCTTGCCAAATGGACTAGTTGGGTTTGACATATTTTACACTCAAGCTTATCCTTGGTATACATTAATGGTATTGGTGGGGTTTAAATCAAATTGGCTCGTGGTTTACATCAAGGCAACCCCTTCTCCCCCTCCTTTTTGTGCTCGCAGTTGACGTTTCTAACATTATGAATAAGCTGGCAATCACTCACAATCTCCTCGCTAGTGTTGGCCTACCTAACTCGAATATCAATATCTCCAACATTCATTATGCGGACGACACCATCCTTTTCACTTCCCCATCTCCAATGCACATTCATAACCTTAAGCTGCTCCTTTACTCCTTTAAACTTGTTTCTGGCCTCACCATCAGTTTCTCCAAAAGCTTGGTTATCATAGTTGGGGATGCTGACCATCTTGGTCCTTCTATGGCTTTGGTTCTTAACTACTAGCTCGAACAATTCCCAATCTCATATCTTGGCATCACAATCCGTCCTACTAAGCTCCTATGTGTGGATCGACAACCGATTATCTCTAAAATCTCTAATCGTCGTGCCACCTGGAAAGCCTCGTCGCTCTCCAAGGCAATGAGGCTTATCCTTGTGAAATCGATTCTTTCTACAATCCCCACTTACTGGCTCTCATTTCACAAAGTCCCTAGCTGGGTTATTGTTAGGATTAATCAACTTAGACGTAACTTCCTCTAGCACAGCTCCTCCGCTAACAACTTAGTGGGTTTGTGTACTTTCTACAAATCTACTTCCTAGGAAGGTTAGAGGATCCCTGACATCAAGCTCTCCAATCTGGCACTCCTTGCCAAATGGATTTGGCGTTGCATTAATGAGGAAACCTATATTTGGAAATGCTAGATCCTGTTCAAGCATTACAGATCGAACCCTTCTGAAATTCTCTACACCACTCCTTACTACAAACCTCCACCATTCTGGTCTTGTGTTATGTGCTCATCCTTTTGGGTAAAATCTCATGTCTCTATTAAAACTGGTAATGGCGCTATTTGTAACCTTTAGCAAGATTCTTGGATCAATCAATCACCTCTTAGCCTCACCCTCCCTAACCTCTTTGCCACTATCAATAACCATTCCATCACCGTGAGCGAGGCCCTCGGGCTGGGGATTAATAGTTTCCAATCCAACCATGCTATTATCGACTCAGCTCTCACCTAGCTCCTCCTCCTTCAATCCTGGCTCCGCAATCTTCCTCCATCCTCCTCCCCGGACCGATATGTTTGGGGCCTCCTCTCCAATGGAAAATTCTCTATCAGCTCCCTTTACTACCACCTTAATAACTTTGGTAGACATTACTCTTTTCCTAGGCTATGGAGCTGCAAAGTCCCCCCGAGAGTCAAATTTCTGTTATGGCTCCTTGTTTATGGAAAGATTAACACCAAAGACTGCCTAATTTGTAAAGGCCTCAACATTAATCCTACTTGCCTTATGTGCAATTCCAGCCCCAAAAGTATCAACCATCTTTTCTTCGAATGTGATTTGGTGTACTTCATTCTTATCCATTTCCAATACTATAGAGACAAGGGAAGGTAACAACATATATTATTTACATGAACTTGCATTCCATTAACAAACAACTGAGCTTCAATACTAACAATAGAGCTTCTCCATAGGTAAGCATACTTATTGTTTAAATAAAGACTATGCACAAAATAAGCTACAGTTAAGTCATAGATTAGCAGCAACATTAAATCATCATCATGCGTACAATTGCAAAGAAATACATGAACACTTAATCAATCTTATGAAGTACGTACATTAATATTACTCAAGACCTATAGCACCCATCCTCTATACCGATACTACCAAAGAGTATTACTAGACTTAGATTTTTCATATTTCCTAGATTGGAACAAAATATTTAAAAGAAAGTTTAGTCTTAAACCGAAAAGGGATAAAAAGGCTCTTCAGGAAGAGTTTTCCATTGAAGAAAAGGTCGATGCTGAAAAGTGGTTAACTTTTGATAATCCTCCAATCAATGAAGAAACAGAATCTGACGATGAAGAAGAAGAATATGATGATGATAATGACGTTGGTGATGGTGATGGAATGGGTCATGGAGGACCAAAAGATGAGGAGATGGATCAGGTGATCCTAACTTAGGTTCGTCTGTTCATGATGCAGGCTTCATTGAATTCCATAATCCTCTAGATACTACAAAGAAAGATACTACTTCAAAAGGTAACACTCCCCTCAACCGTCAACCGATTTCAAGTTCTGGCTTTACAGGTATGGAGTTTATTATTTTAGACGTTTAAGACTATATATTTAGCCCTTAATTGATAAGCTTACTACTTTGGTTATAGAAAATGGACAAATACTATTATGAGACTATTTATGAAAAGAGTGTGAATAGGGAGAATCGACTGAATAGGGAACTTGAAAAGTTAGTTAAAGAATACAATGCTTTGTTTGACAAATACAAATGACTTTATGGTGATGCCGCATGGTTACAGTTTTTTAAGGAGAAGCAAGCCACCCCTCACTTAAAAAGACCTCGTCTATACCGATAAAAGATCGCGAGAGAGAATACCGAGTTAACGACTCTCTTTTGGACGTTAATTGATGATAGAAATGCTTTACTGGAGTTCCTCTGCGAAGTCTATTCCAAGGGTCAATTTGTGGACTTTTCTTGGGCGAAAATTGTGGGGGTTTGCTTAGACGCCTTTATAAAAGATATCTAGATGATCATGGAAGCGATCCTCATCCTGGGCTTGTTGGAACTTGAATAAGGGGAGATTATTTTTGAATTTTAAAGGGGGTCAATATTGTATGAACTAGAATAATTGTATAATTGTAATATGTAATTCAAATATCTTATAAATTTTATAGCTTTTCTCTTTCTAATTTTCACATATTATACAAATTAAGGAACTCTCCAATAGTCATGTTCATATGGAACTTTTGAGTAAGTTTACCAAGTTAAATAGAGATTTAAAGGAGAATTCTTTAACCATCAGAACATCTCAGTTAGCAAGAGACTGCTTTCTAAGAGATTTACAAAAAGTATACACACGATTCCTCTCATATTTGTTTTGATTTCCTGGGTTATGAAATGGACATGCTACTTAGAGAAATTTGAACTTATCATGCCAAATTACTATGTGGTCCTTCGATCGAAAAATGGAATTATCATCAATTCCCCCTAGTTAATACTCTAAAAGGGATTAAAGCTCCTTTTGATTCTATCCTTACCTTGTCGGTCGGATCATCTGAAAAGGCCAAAATCGGCATTTCAAAACTTTAAGAATTATTTAAATGTTCAAAAATGGAATTGTGATGTAATTTGAATTTTCTTATTGTTTGTAAACTTTTCTATCATTAATGGAATAGCTTATTTTTTATGTATTAATTTTCATTTTACTTATTCTTAATAGGTAAGCCAGTTAGTGCTTGCATCTGGTCCCACAGATGTTCTTTCTCGGTTGAACGACATTAAAGGTAAATTGATAGCTGATAATGAAAAGAGATGATCTTCTCCAAACACTTCAGTTTTGACGTTTATGACTAATCCAGAAGCGCAAGAGTGGCATAGGAAGTACTATCAACTAAGATTAACACTTAGTAACTATAAAAAATGATCTCCAATTTAGAGAATCAAATTAAAGAAAAAATGAAGAATTGAAAGAGAAGATAGACATGATCCTAGGGCCTGGACCTTCAATCGATATTGATATAGAAATGGCTAAATTACATCAACGAATAAATAATGTTGGAGTGGATTTAATGAAGAGTCAAGTATCCTGCCAATCTTTGGAACTCATTGTGAGCGAAGGCAATTCAAGCCTTCCTACTCCTATTCCTGGGAGGATGACAAGATATCAATCTTTAGTTAACCAATAATTTCCAAATTTATCAAACCCATCTCTGGGTTTAAGTAACGAAGTAGTGGGGTAGGCAGCTTAAATTGGAATGCATGCAATTCTTTAATAAGAAATGGAATGAAAAAGTTTCTTAATGTCTTAATGATTATGAAAGTCAGGTTGAAAAACTTGAGCGTGAAAAGTAAATTCTCGGGTAGGAGGTTAAAGAATTAAAGAGCATGGTCTAAATCTTAAAAGGAGCTAACAAGACTCTTAAGCATGCACAAAGGACTCGAATTGACTCAGTTGATGGTGTGGACACCATGCGAAGGAAAGAGAAGAAACTCAAAGAACTTTTTGATGTGGCCATTTGCCACATTACCAATTCTTCGTCGATTGCTGAAGATCTAGCTAGGATGGCACAGATCCTTGAACTTTAGTAGAGAATTACTTGTAGATCTCTAAATAGACCCCTCATAGTAATTTAATTTATGTACCTGTCACTATACAACATATTAGATAATAAATGAATTTGTATTTAAATAAATGTTACCTTGAATGCACTATATGTACTTTTGAATGTGCTAAATTATTTGAAATATATATCCTGCTTTTTAGTGTTTTGATCTTTTACCATATAAGCCAATAATCTGGCTGTTAAGAGAGCTAAGAGTCTTGTTGATTAAGTATTCAGCATTTCAGTTGGTATGAAGACTATAAATTTTGATCTTGATGTAAGAGTCTTCCACTCAGTCTAGTAACGGAGATTCCCATTATTTTAAGAGAGTTGAGGTCCAATATGAACTTAAAGATCGAAAGCCGATTTAGTAGAGCCTCATTCTGGAAGAAAGATAGTTTAGTTTTAGTGTCAGCTATTTTCCTTGTTTTAGGAAATCTTTTGATAATAGACCAAAAAACCTAACTAGCAATAATGGAACCCTTATAAATAGAAGGTTAGAAATTCATTTGGTCATAGAAATCCAAAAAACCATCTGGCAATAATGATAGAGGGCCAGAAAACTTATTTGGCTATAACAGAAGACCAAAAAATCCATCTAATAATAATAGAGGGCTCAAAACCCCATTTGGTGATAGTAAAGGAAGACCAAAATACTTATCTGGCGGTAATAAAGGAAGACCAGAAATCTCGTTTGGTAATAGGACCGGAAAATCGTCTAGTGATAATTCCTGAATAATAGAATGACCAGAAAATCCATTTGGCAATAATGCTTTCTTTCGCAAAGAAATCCCATTTCTTTACCTTGAAGCATGACAGCTTATATTTTATGGATCTTTCTCTAGAAGATTACTTGATTCTTGTTTTGAAGCACAAATGGCTCATTTTTGATTGAGTTCCTTTGACCTCTCTTTGGGCTTTGGACATCTTAATCCCTTTTCTTTTTGCCTCTCTTTGGGCTTTAGACGTCTTAATCCCTTTTCTTTGCTCCTCTCTTTAGGCTTTGGATTCTTAGTCCCTTTTCTCTACACCTCTCTTTTTTGGATGCCTTAGTCTCTTTTCTTTGCCACCATCTTAGGTGATGATCTCAACTTGGATCGAACCCCTTATCACCGTCTTAGGTGATGATTTAGGTATGATGTCCAGTGTATTTGGCTAGCTATCTTAAGCAGAACCATAGACTTACTCGACCTTCTTCTAGGAGGCCTTTACACTACACCAAAACAGGTGATTCCCAACGAGTATAACTGTCGCAAACAGTTTCAGCAACGCTTATTAGCGTCGCTGTACGGGCGTCGCAATTTATTGCCAACGCTTATAAGCGTTGGTGAGTTTAGTTTCCCAACGCTTATAAGCGTTGGTGTGTTTAGTTTCCCAACGCTTATAAGCGTTGGAAGGTTGTATTCCCCAACGCTTATAAACGTTGGTGTATATTATTTAGCAACGCTTATAAACGTTGGCAAATTAACCATCCAACATTGTTTAATTTTCTATGCCGACGTTTATAAGCGTTGGTATATTTTAATTGCCAACGCTTATAACGCTTTAACAGCATTATTATACTACATTCAATAGGAACCCAAAATTTACAATATTCATGATCAAATAACAACATAAATTTCATAGTCAGCTACTTCATAACAATGTCAACTACTTCATAACAAGTACAATACATAATTAAGTTGATTAATTCAATACATAATCAACTACTTCATAACAAGTACAATACATAATTAAGTTGGTTAATTCAATACATAATCAACTACTTCATAACAATGTCAAATTGGAATACAAAAGACAACGTAAATTTCATAGTGAAATTCTACAAATACCGAATACGAAACTCCGGCCATATAACGAAACCTCCATCTGAAAAATCACATAACTTGTACATTCCATTTTGAGGACCATCATAAATTGGTGCATCCGGTTCAAGAACATCATCCACCCAAATTACTTTCTCTACATTCGGTATCAGCTTCCTAAAATGACAAATAGTTTGTGTTCCAACATAACCTTTAGCTACTTCCTTCTCTAAATCTTGTGACAATAGCATCACATATTTCTTTTCCATTGTAGATGAACGAATATCATTATTTGACACGGTTGGAGTAACAACTACATTATTGTTTGTATGAGAATCTCCTAAATTAGAAGCACCTTCCGTTTGTGGAGTCGTAGGACTTGCAATATATTTTTCTTGCAAACTAGGCATAAATTTCATAAAAGTTGAAGTAATTGAATTGATGGCATTATTAACTTGATTAGCTACTTGCCTTTCTATCTCCAATTTCCAAATAGACAAATCCACGGCTTGCTTCTTTTCAGTTACAGTTTTTACAGCTTGAGCCATCTTCACTTGTTTTATAGAAGAAGTAGAAGTAATTGCTCGACAATAATTTTTCTTCGTGTCGGAACCAAAAACTTCCGCAATTGGGTCATCTTCAAGATCTTCGACTCCACCCTTAGAACTATCATCCAACTTCCTCTTTTTTTCCGCTTCCTCTAGAAGTGCCTGCATTTAAAGGGCGATCTTCATTTAGAGCACAACTTGAAGTAATGAGAGAAAATAATAATGCTCTGTACTTCAAATTATCTGAAGATCCCTCAACAATAGTAATCAATGAATACAAAGAAAGCTTATTTAACACCTATATAAAATTCTGTTATGAACAGATGCCTGCATGCCTATATAAAATTATTAGAAGATATTAAATCTCTTGAACTTTCTGCACTCAATTATGACCAGATGCCTGCATGCCTATATAAAATTCCACACATTAATGCAACCTACATTAAAAAAACATTGTGAGATTACATCAACTAAGCTAGTACAGTATAACATGGTTGTTTTCAACACCTAAGATGTTTTGCAATTTGGTTTATACTAATTGGCATAAAGTAACGTGTCATTTACTTAAAAGATCTACATCCATGTTATCCAACATTTCATATAATGCGTTATATATATCGTTTGTATTGGGGTATAGGGAAGATAAATTTCTCTCCCGTTTACAAATTTAAATATGCTTCCTACTTTTGGCTTACAGGAAGAAAATAGTAGGTATGAAGAGAATCAGAGGCTATCTTACAGGAATAAAATAGTAGGTATATAGTTGGGTGACTCAACATATATAAGGAAACCTGACAAATTTAGGGTGGTTCACGACAATCGCATGAATATAATTGAAATCAATGTAGGGGACCTAACTATATATGCAGACGTAAACTGAGAATTGATAACATAGATAGCTGATGAGCTTCCTGCTGTATGATTGTCATATTGTATGTATACAGTTAGTAGTTATACCATCAGTCAGACCGTAAATTATGCAACTGAATTTAAGGGCTTTCACAATCACATTAAGGTCAATTGTTCTTTTCTTTTTCTATCCATACGAAACAAAAACTAGACTTGTGAAATTTGCTATCTTTCTTGCGATGACATTTACAAATGAAAAATAGAAACTGGACACGACATAAGCTAGCTTATATAGTCGAATTTCTTCCTTCTAATATCTTTCCACTGAAAGGGTGATATACAAAGTTTAATTCTCACTTCCACTGCCTCCTATCCTGTAAATGAAATAGCTACAAAGGAATTTTGAGTTGATAACATCGTTGCATCAACGATCATAAAATGAGAGGCAGGATCATCAGGAAATGCAAATACTAGTTCCTTGCTTCCAATCAGTATAGAAAGTGGCAATTTAAAAGAGACTACAGATTTGGAGTACGAGCAACTTTTTCTGAGCTTACGTCTACTATTCATATAAAGATGGGATAAATATGTTTTCACACAGTCTTTTTGAAATTTTGTAATTACTCCGACACGTCCATTTACCATTTCTTGTTGCGGTTTTCATCTGTTCACTTTATAGGTTCGCTGATTGTGACATACATATATGCATATCCTACCTGTCATTCTACTAGTATAGATAAATTTCTTCTATCTATCTTTCAAGTACAATTCTAACCAAAGGGGGAAACACAAATTTCGTTCACCTTTTTTCATAAAACAAGAGTTATTATTCATATAAACAACACAAATTACTAGCTCACTGCGCTCGATTATCAAATAGATACTCGCATTTATCATATTAAATTCAAAATGGCTGGACAGCGTGGTATGCTTCTATCTATCAATGTTAAATTTCAGATTGACAATCACAGTAGCCACACAAGAATGTTTTTAGGATACAAGACTCGCCTAAATTTCATAATTACCTCAGAAATAGAGTGTTAAAAAGTCGTAAAATCTACCCTCTTATTGGACCCATATTTTTTTGCTCGGTTGTGCAGTAAAATCTAACGGAGGAAGGACAGTTGCGCAAAATGTTATACAGTCTAGCCCAGATCAGTGTGTTGTGCAGCATAGTTTGCTTTATATAATTTAGGGCAGTTCGCTTTATATAGTTCTAGTGTAGTTTGCTATACAGTTTAGCTCAGTTATCTACATATAATTAGCATAGTCCACTATATATAGCTTAGCGCGGTCTGCCTATGGTTTAGCGCAGTCCGCTATGTATAATTTTTACCGTAGCCTACTATATGGTTTATAGGCAGTCACTAAATTCAATCGGCACTTAATACCAGTATGAGAGGTGAGTTTTACTCACCTGAATTCAAAGATTCTTAGCCAAATGAAGATGGATTAGAGGTTGTTTTGCTTAGCTAAAGCAGCTAGAATCTTATGCAAAAAGAAACGAACAATATTTCTTAAAACACGGAAAATTACTACTACACTAGGAGGGGAAAGATACATAAGCAGAAATGTTCCTAATTTTCATTTGTTTAGTTCAAATTTAAACTAAACACACAATGGAATAAGTTGAAATTTGTTTTAAACTGACACTTACATATTTTTCCGCGGCACATGGTAGTATTTCTCCTGATTTTCTTTTATGTCCAGCCTTCCAAACCGTTGTTCGTGAAATATCTGCTTCTGGATTTGCTACTACCTACAAGAAAGATCAAAGTTGACAACCCATAATTAATATAACATTTTATAAACTATTTACAAAAGATAATTTTAATACCATTTCATCATGCACTCTATGGTAAGGTTTCCTTCCTAGAGTATGAGTGATCGAGTTTTTTGCTCTATTTTTTGCATTTTCCTTACACTGCTCCATCTTTACATTCGTATACTCAATATCAAGGAATTTTTCCCACCACACTTTATCTATATCCTTTGGGCATCTATCAATAGCAACACGTTTAGGTATCATAGTTTTATCAACTTTAAGAAGTTTGTTTCGTAATGTTGACTTCAATGATCTATAAAACGGTGGAAAATGTTTCTCTAATAATGGTCGAGCTATGGTAGGATCTACATCCATGTCAAATTCTTCCTATCACAAAAAAAGGAAAAAAAATAAAGAAATCATGAAATGGTTAAATATATCATAATTTAAACTTGATGGTGAAATTGATGATAATAAAAATATAAATAAGACTAGTACCAAAAGTCCTTCCCATAGTTTATCCTTATAGAAGCCATCTACCACCCTCCATTCTTTGTAGCCAATAGGTATATTACAACGAATCAAAGCACCACAACGTGTACTCCATTTATCTGCATCATCCCCCTTTGCACCCTCAACGCTAACTGTTATAAAGTACTTTTTACCTTAGGAGGGGGGTTCAACAGTCTCAGTTGTACTTAAATTTGCATTTGCGCTATAATCGTTTGTCATTTTGATGAAAAATCTATATAAAAAAGACAAACAAAATACATGGATAAAAGTTAATACATTTCACAACACAACACGATTAATAAAAGAAAACCATACAATTCACAACACAACACGATTGTACGATACATCAATAAGAGTTAATACATGGATCAAAATAAGCAAAATACATGCAATATAGTTCCAATCAACAAGTTGATTTCTATTGAATACATTTCAATAATGGTTCTAAGTTTGGTTGTTCTTTCAAAATAGACTGATACGTGGTTGGTATTTCATAATCATCTATGTTATCCATCATGCGTTTAGGAGAGCGTCGAACAATGGACCAATCAGAATTTTGTGTGTTCTTTATGTAAAATACTTGACTTGCTTCAGACGCGAGAATAGCAGGTTCATCATATTCTCCATCGGTATTCTTGAGCTTCATTAAGTTTACCATCAACAAATTTGTATCAGGGCAAACCTTACAACCATTTGTCTTATCTCCAACATTCACCCAGTCGCAATAGAATACCACATGTTGAAAATCATAGTAATCAACTTCCATGATCTCTCTAATAATACCATACCAAGTAGTATTATCATCCGTAGGATTTAGATCTTTTGAACTTGCAACAAATGTAGTGATCGCATCCATGCAGACACCACTATCTTGCGTTGAAATGGTATCGTCATAATGCCGAGGAGAGAACGTATAGCCATTCACTCTATACTTAAGATAAGTTCTGACATCCCACTTTGGACCACTGACATACAACCATAATATTGTGTTCATGCATTTTTTTCCACAAGCTGTTAAAATTAACAAAATTAATAGCATAAGATTAGATAAAAAGAAACACATTACTTTCAGATAAATATAGCATACCTTCTTGTGTAGCCAATCAACAAATTCAGATTGAACTATTACTTCTGCTTTTGTGATTGGTTTCTTTTTACCACGAAGACCGTCTTCTAAAGATAAGCGGTATGCGCTACAGATTGAATATCATGGTAAATAAATAAATATATATTATTTATATATTGTGCTACAAGTATTTGAAAAAAAGGTGAAAATAGATAACCTATAGTATTCATCTCGTTCTGGTATATCAATTCTAAATAGTAACCATCGTTGAATCTGTGATCGTTGCACTCTAGATAATTTTAACGGTTTACCTTCAACGATGGAACGCTCATATATATCATCACCATTCTCATCTAAAAAGGATGCCTGTTTAGAGCTATGATTTCCATCACGTGGGTTTGGCATATATTCCATTGCGTATCGAACTGATTCTGAAACAAGGTATGCTTCAGAAATTGATCCTTCAATATACCTTTTATTACTAGGTATGTTTTTACAATCCTTCATAGCCCTAGGACAAAAAAATTAATATGCATATTTACAGTTAGTTACTTCAAAGTAGTTAGGTAAAATAATTCGAATGCAAAAACAATATTTACCTTTCAAATGGATACATCCATATATAATTTGATGGTCCACAGAGTAGAGCTTGATTTGCTAAATGTACCATCAAATGGATACTTATATCAAAAAAGTGCATTGGAAGATAGTGTGCCAACACACATAATGCTTCAGCAATCATATCTTTGGCCGCTTGTACATGTTCTCGAACTAGAACTTTCGAACATATTATGTTGAAGTACAAGCTTATTTGTAGAAGTGCTCGTCTTAACTCGCGACACTTTGGATATGCATGTTGAACCATGATAGGGAGCAAATATTGAATAATAATATGATAATCATATGTCTTCTTAATTTGCAAACTAGGTGGTTGAAGACCTACAAGACCATGTAACTTTGTTGCAAGACATGATGGAAGTTTTGCATCTTTAAGGACTTGACAACATTGTAGCTTGTGAATCTTATCCCATGCATATTTAGAAGATTGTTTTCCTTTATCAAACATAAAGTTGATGAGATGTTCAGCAACATTTCTCTCAGTATGCATAACATCAATAGTATGACGAACTTTATGACTGCTCCAATAATCCAAGTCAAACAAAATTGACTTCTTGTACCATGCCGGTCTTTCTTCATCATCAACAAGACAATCTACATTATCATAAGCTTCAGAAATCATTCTCTTTCTGCTTTGTGGTATTTTTCCACGAATATATTTGATACGATCAAGCTTTTCTAAAAGAGACGAGCCCCTTAGCCGAGTCGGAGGCTCTTTATATTCAATATCCTTATACCATCCGTGTTTTAATGCTCTATATGGATGATCATCCTTCAAAAACCTTCTATATTTTGGATAGACGATCTTGTTGCTGATGTGCTCTGATTCCGTCTCGATAGCACAGACAGGACACGCTTTATAACCGTGAGTCACGCAACCAGATAAGTTACCAAATGCTGGTAAATCATGAATTCCCCATAATAATATTGCTTTCATATTGAAAATTTCTTGTTTATCCGCATCAAAAACAGACACTCCTTCATCCCAAAGATGTTTTAAATCATATATAAGAGGTTCCAAGTATGCATCAATGTCCTGACTTGGTGCTCTTGGTCCAGGAATTAAAAGAGTCAACATTTGAAATTGTGATTTCATACACAACGAAGGGGGTAGGTTATAAGGTATCATATAAACAGGCCAACAACTATAACTATTGGAGAGAACGCCATTTGCGTTAAACCCGTCGGTAGCAATACAAAGCCACACATTGCGTCCTTCATTAGCAAATTTTGGCCATCTACTTTTGATTGATCTCCATTCAGTTGAATCCATAGGATGTCGCATGGAGTTCCAAGAGGGTGTGGCTTTCTTGTGCCATTGCATTTTACGAGCTATCCATGGTATAGTGTATAACCTACTTAATCTCGGAATTATAGGAAAGTATCTTAAAACTTTTCTTGGTTCTTTCGTTAATTTGACATCCCCTAACACCGTTTTTTTAGTTTTATACCTTGGTGTATGGCACTGAGGACATTCTTTCGCATCAACATTTTCTTTCCAAAATAATATGCAATCATTTTCACAAGTATGTATGCACTTCACCTCCATTCCCAGATCCTTTAATATTTTCTTCATTGTGGGATACTTGTCAGGTAAATTATTTTCCTTTGGAAGCCAATGTTTTAATCGCTTCAACAACTCAGTCATACTGTTTCCCGACCAATTAAATTCTTTTTTAAGGTTATGAAGCTCAACAATTACGCCTAATGTCGTAAGCCCATCTTCACAAGAAGAATAAAGTTTTTCGTTTACTTTGTTTGTATATTTTTTGTGCTTTTCTCCGTGGTACAAATGAGAATTGTCTATATTTATCTCTTGAATATCCTCTTCACGGCTAGTTTGGGGCATATTATGCACTCCAAAAGCATCGTCTATGAGATTTCTAAGAGCTCCTTCTACACAATGGTCGGTTTGAATTTGATCTTGGATATGAGAATCTGGAATAATATTTTGCGTATGATTCACCCCCGTGTTTCTTGTTCATCTCTCCATGGAAAAACCATCTATTATATGTTTTAATCATACCATGAATGATTAAATGTTTCTCAACGCTTTCTAATGAGAGCTTTTTAGAGTTCTTGCACTTGATACAAGGGCAAGTGCATATTTCGACATCGGGGGATGAGTGATTCTTCACAAAACTAATGAAGTCTCGAACGCCTTGCTTATATTCTTCAGTATTTCTGTATGGACTTTTAATCCACTCTCTTGAACTTGAGTTAGACATAAATTTCAAGTTTTACCTTTTGAACCTGTTAGACAAAAATATAGTGTTCATTTCATTTTAAAGTTCCATTACAATAACTTTGAAGGTCGGTCATCCTACTTCCCATTACAAACACAATAACGTAATCACATTTTATAAACCATTTCGGGTTAAACGATTCAACAAAATTTCGGGAGCACTTCCCTTTATTCCCTGTATCGTACACAAATACGTGTACACAGGGAACAAAAAGGAAGTGCCATCGAAATTTTGTGAACCATTCAACCTGAAATGATTTATAAAATATGATTATTTTATTGTGTTTGTAACTTTTCCAATACTGGGACAAATCCAACAAATATTGTATCAGATGAATATAGATGTCCGTTCTATGAAAAAACGAATATCCATATAACGATCATATACAACACTTCTCAGACGGGGCCAAAAAAATCTCTAAGGATTTACATTAATTTTTTGACATGTGTGTAACCCTTTACTCTAAAAATAAAAGCAGGACACCGCAATTTTCAATTCAAGTAACCAAAAAAATAGAATCGTAGAAGCATTAATGCTTGAAAAAAAAGACAAACTACGATTGCAAATTTTGTGTAGTAAAATATGCAAATTCAAGTAACCAAAAAACGTAAGGACTCCAATAAGAATAATGAAAGCTAAAAACGTAAGGACTAATTGCAAATTTAAGAAGGGTTCGGTTTGATGATTGCAAGTTTTTACCAACTACCTTGTATCAAGCCCAAGTTCTAAATTTATTTTCAAAACCCTCTTACCCAATTTATTAAGCGTGCAAACCAATACAGGTCTAGCTGAATTAATGGTGTTAAAATCATATAAAAAGCAACTGTTAAACCATGTAGTTACTCTGAAGCTTCCTAACAAAGAAGATGTGTAAAAATGTTCTGTTTTTACTTCAAAGTTCAAAGTAGTGTTATATAAAATTCGGTAGTCGCTTGCCATTATTTTGGCTTCTAGTATCCGCAATCCTCAACTATGCTGTTATGTTTACATCATGATTATGTTTGGCTTTTTCTTTGTTTTTACTTTTGTTTTTCAAGATCTGCAAAGGGAACATGAATCTTTAAAACATGATTGCAGTGGAAGTTGAACTGAAAACTTGAGATTCACACTAGCCAAGTAGTCGAGTTGTTTCTGTAGAGAAGTGGAATACATGCCATGCAAAATATACACCTTTTTTTTGTTTAAACCCAACAACAACAACCATAACGATTGGTTCTTCTGTTATTAACAAATAAATTATGATTAAAAGTTAAAATACTGTTAACCCCACCAAACAAACACAAGGAAACAACGTAGCAACTATACTTAACAATACAAACTTGTAAGATGTAGGGCTAACAAACCTTATACGAAAGATCCGATATGAAATAAAAGTACAGAACAAAATAAAACAGCCCAGTACGTTAAGAACTAAGAAGTCCATCTCAACCCATAGAGACGCCTGTATGTTGAATGCAAGACAAACCAGGCAGCACAGTTGTGATGTGCAATCTCAAATTAAATGAATGCCTGGTACAAAGCTCCACTTAATAATGCCCATTTTAATTTGCATAATCCCTTTTATACCGCATTTGTACAATAACTTTAACTTTTTGACTAAAAGCAGTACTACCTGCAAATTATATATCAAGATGCAACTGCCTCACTTATTTAGTCACAACCACTGTCGGTGAAAATTAAACTCTTTTAACCTTTGTTGTTATGAGTAGCAAATTTCAGATTATCAGAGTCAAAAAGGATTTGCCCTCACTCGGCATCTTTGAGAAATCTGAGGTTACAATTATTTTGTCTATATACGCACACATGCTTCAATAAACCCAATAATAGCAAATGAAAAGAGAACAGCCTAAAATCAAGTCACCAGGGCTAAGTCTGATACCTGAAGTCTGATACCCGAATTGCCTGAAGTTATAAGTGTTGGAGACGATCCCCTGAATCTAGTTTGCCAGAGCGAATCGCCTGAAATCCGATGCCAGAGAGAAAGGTGAACAAAATGGAATCGCGGATTTTTATTCGTAGCAGTAGAAGTAAAAAAGCGTAGAGCGTAGAGTGGTTTGGAATTAGGGCTACCCATGAAAACGATACTCAATTACTTTTTTGCCCTAACCAATATTAGCTAATTCCAATTTAACCAAAATTTCCAACTCTAATAAGCGTTGGCAATTAAAAAATTATAAATCTGTATATTCGGTCACACTTTTCTTGCTTAGCAACGCTTATTGCCGTGATTAATTTACAACGCAAATAAATGTTGGCAATTGAAAAAAATAAGTGTTGCGAAATGGCTGTTATGGTGTAGTGTTAGTAAAGCCTTAGAGATGGTATTAAAGGCTGGTTCGGTGCTTTGGTTAGGCCATCTTAGATGGGACCAAACCCTCTAAGAGGCTCTCCAACTAGGCCACGTAGGCAGGGGCTAAAGGCTTGCAGATGCTTTGGTCAAGCCTTTTCAAACGGACCAAAGGCTTACTCTAACCTCCCTCTAGGAGGTGCTTTTACCATGCCATCTTGGCGGAAACAAAGGCTTTTTCCCCCTTACTGCCATCTTAGATGGTGGTTTAGGCTTATCCTTTTATTTTAGGAGAATAACCATGTAGATACACTTATGTTTACTCGAAAAATCTTTCTTTACTATCAACTTGTTCAATACCTTTGTACAAATTCCTTGAGCTTCCCCTATCCTAAGAGGTTGTTGATTATTCCTTCCAATCTTCATCACTGATTGGTCTCATGGCCATTAGAATGACAATAATGAAAATATAATCCTCCAAGATCTCTTTCATTCTTTGGTTGCTTCATTTGTGAAGGCTAATAGGTGAGCTTGTCTTTAGTTAAGAGGTAGATGTTTAAATAAGAAGTAGTAAAAAAGTAGTTCTTAGAAAGCCGTAATCTTTTGAGGATTGACCCTCTAGGTTGGCGCTTAACTTTTTTATTGCTTACGATGAATTCTTCATTTTCAATGACCAACTTTCTTTTTTGGGAGTTTTGTGGTTCATTTGTTTTGTAAGATTGATCATGCACACTCCTACAGTTTAATTGCTTACATATTGGTTACACTGCATTTGCATTTATATAGGAGGCCAATTTAATTGCCTTTGCACTTATCTCATATCATATCATCCTATTTTTTCTATCATATGTATTATATACTCTTAGTTGTGTTATTGTTTGTGTTGTATGTGGATACTAGATGGATGTAGCTATGTTTGTGCAAAGAATGGGATTTTCGATCCATAAAAATTGATACTAATACGTCCACTGTATTGCATGTCGAGCATTCAAGTGCCAGAAAAATCGGTTGTTAAGGGTAAAAGAAAATAAAGGTAGAACGGAATCTCACATGAATGAAATAATTTATAATATCAATCATCTTTATAGTAGAAAATTCGAAAATACATATATCAAAGTCTAACCTAAGCTCAGCCTGGACAGTTATAAATACCTATCCTTACAAATGCTGAAAAACAATAAACACAGTGGAAAAGTAAACTATGTCCATACATTGGTCAAGATCTCCAGCTCTCCTTTGGAAACTCCAAGCGTCTTCAACTGAAACTACTTAGATCTGACCCGAGTATTGAGAATATCCGGATCAAGCTTGGCAAACCAGCGTGAGAAGCATGAACTATAAATATATGTGACAGAGTCATAGATCATATTTGTTGCCAACCAAAACCTTTTTGAAAAGAAAGGTCTCGTAAGACCACGCCGCACATAAACACAGATTGTTGTTTACCTTACGATAAACAAAATACTTTATATCTTAACATTTTGATATTATCTTTAATGAAATTGGTTTGAAAACACTATTCAAATAAATGTATATACAAAGAAAGTACTAATACTTGGACAAGTCGATAGAGTATAAGGTACCAAGGGGTAGCTGAAATGTTTGCAAGGCATTATAGCTAGTTTGGGAATACAATCAAAATCGTAAAGCTCGTATTGGAATTGGATTTCCAACATGATAAGAAACTAGTGGCCTTTTCCTTTCTTTGCGGACTCCATGCATAGCAATTATAATACCCAGTGGCTTCTCATACAGGGACTCACACACCACTTTACCATATTTCTACACTACTATGAATCAGCGTATTCGTTGGCTTTTCATACATGGACTCATACACCACTATATTTGTTCATTTAAACTCTAAGGCTGCAACACCTTTTTATCCACGATTATCTGACAGTTTGTAATATTGTAATATTTCCTTTCGACCACATAGTTTCCCATATCATCTTCGGGATGTGAGGCTCGTAAGGCCACGTTTTTCTTTCCACAAAGAAAATTCCACTTAGAATGCCACAACGTCATTTCCAACAACACACTAATTGATTTCCACAAAACTACAACCCTCAAGTTCATACGCCTTAAGGAAGGGTGTTAAGTATAAGAGGGGTTACCTCCTACACCACCAGACAGATGTACGTTTGTAAAAACCAATATACGTGGTCTGAGAAATGCAATGTCAAACATTCGTCTATACAAGTTGTCCAGGTGAGGACAAACCAAAGGCACTCCTCCTAGTACATCTTGTTTGGGAATCACCGCTATGATTAGTAGTGAGTAGTCCTTGCCGATCGAAGATTTTCAAATTGAAGACACTACTGTCACCATATATATAATATGGAAATCACCCCAGTGGTTAGTGGAAAGCAGCCCTACATTATGAAATCTCCATCTTCAAAATCATTATCTTCAACATGTCTTCATTTTCAAATGCGTATATTGGTTCAAAGTGGTTTTCGGATAGGAATCACCCAAATCAAATCTCGGTCTCTTCGAACCAACCATCGATAAAAAGATGTCGAGCATGTAGATGATATTTAAACATTATCCAATTTATAAATCTTTTCATCCAAATAAATATCTATTCAAAGATACAAGCTTTAAACCATTTTTATTTCTTTCAGCATATATGGGGTTATTAAGCCTCATTTTCACTTTGGAAATACCAAATCATTCCTTTTAAATTACTTAGGAAAATATTTCCATCTTCTAATTTTAGTATAATTCCAATCTTAACGGAGATTTCATATTCCCAAAACATATCTTTAATGGTTGAAAAACAATTTTATTTAAGATATTGTTAGTATTGAATAAAAGGGATCCATAAATTTTAGAATAATTATACTCCATGCTAAATTCCGTATTCAACCTGTACTATTCGTCGAATAATAGTGAAATCACCTTTTAAATTCATACGGATAGTACGAATTCCCTCCTTGGAATTTAGTACAGAGTTTAACTAGAATGTTTTCTTTAACAACCAAAATCCTATTTTAAATTTTGTTTAACTTTTTGAAAATTTCAAATCTCTTTTCTTTTATCTTAATAAAATGCGGTCCGAGTAAATCAAATTAACTATCCGCTCTGTCGGAGCAGTCCGGATAGTTAGGAGGTGCAGGCAACTGGTTTCTCAAACTCCAGCGTAGAGACTATCTCTTTATCACCTATAAGGCGGTCAAGTTATTTGATCAACTCCAAATCTTTAAAAACATTTGATTTATCATTTGAAAATCATTTCCAAAATATTTGGGAAGAAAAACCTAAGTTTAAAATATTTATTCAACAGTTGTCAAATTTCGCTACTAAATTGCCAGTGAATAGTGATTTTAAAGCTTTATAGATCAAAACACCAATTTCATTATATATATATATATGTCCATTTTTATAACTTAAATCCCTTTTAAAACATTTTAACCTATTTATGGAATTTATTTCATATTTATAAAGATTAAAAATATCTATTTTTAAAGAGTTGAAAACAATATTTTACGAAACGCTAAAACGCGACGATTTTGAAAATTTTATTTGGACATATCTCAAACGTAACTAAATGAAATCTTGATTTTTCTCTTTCATTTGAAAACTATAGTTATAAGGGTCCGGAAAATTATTATTTCAATAAATTCCGACTTATATTTTATTTTGCACATTTATTTAACCTTTCATGGCGCGAATTCGCAAACTGCTGCAAATCTTTGATGAAATACTTTTAAAACTTTTATATACAAACCATTCTAAACCCATATTTCACTATTTTACTTGATTCCAACATCCATTTTAACTTTGTTTCTAAATATTATAATATTATATCATTATAATATTCACTTTTCTATTTTTCCATTTATAATTCTTTTATATAATCCATTTGATATTTTCATATCATTTTCATCTTTTAAAACTATTATTTTTCAAAATCAAATCATATAAATTATTTCACAAATAATTTCGAAACTCCTCCTTTCAAATTGCTTTTATTTCGAAAATAAATTCCAACCTTTATAAAATGATGCTTTCATGATTTATAATTCAAAGAGGTTTAATACTCCAAATACACATTATTTCAGAGTATAATATGGATTATTTTTCATGAATTAACCATGGCTATTTAAAGTAATCATTTCTATTCCGTTGGATATGATTTTCACATCATTAGTTATGATAATATTTTTTTTATCACAACAAAGTTATCAACCAATTAAATCAACCAATATTTATCCAAATATTTGTCCAGATATTTTAATTAACAATTCAATCACGCATATCATCATTTTAAAATTATTCCGGTAGCACTTCTGTCCAATTTCTCCCCTTCAGAGCTTTTTGAACTTGCTTCGCCTTTATTGGGATGCTTGGCCTTGGCTCTTAGGGAGGTGAATGCTTGGCCAAACGTGGAGATGGGGGTGAGCCGTGCAATATAGGGGAGAAGCGGAGGAGTTTGGCAACAATTTGGAGGTGGATCTCTATGGTATATATGTATGTATTCGTTACTTTCTTCCATGATTTTTTACCATTATTTTGAGGTATATTTTTCTTAGAGGAGGAGGCTATTAAAGAGGCCATTAGAACTCGAAAAAAGAAGAAGAAGAAGTGGATTGTTTGAAAGATAAGTGAAGTCTTAGGGTGTATTTATAGCCTTTCCAAGCCTTAAACTTTAAGAAACCACCAAAATATCTCCCTCCCCACATGTATAGCCATCCACCATGTCCCTTCCATCCATCATTTTGTTCCCCCTTGACCCCTTGCCTTGGTTGTGAAGAAATGAGGTGGAAAGGATGAAGAGATGTGCATTAATGGTGAGGTGAAGTTTGCTTTTTTAAGCACAAACCATGTTCATACTTAAGTAGATGTATGTAACATGTATATATGTATATGTATAAGTATATGTTCATGTATGACATGTATATATATGGGTATCTATGTGCAACAGACAACAAATAATAATGCAATATTCTAGTACAACTTTTATTCGTTAAACCGTTGAAAACCCAGAATCCGAATTCCGGTCATATTTTATTTTTTAGCTAAACTATATATATTGGTAAAAAAAAGTCATGAAAATATATTTATTATCATCTTTAAATAATTAAAATAATTTCATTTGAATGATAAAACCATGTTTTATAATATTAAAACAAATGTTATAAAAGTGTGCCCTTGAACTGCCAAAGTGCGACGAAATTTGTTATATTTATAAAACAAGCTAATATATTTATAAAACCATTATAAATCACTTATTATCATTATATAAAAATTGTATGAAGTTGATTAAGGCTATAAAATTATACTTATAACATGTAATAAATTTCCAACAACTTATATTTTCAGATGCAAATACACGACGTCGAACTGCAAAAGCACGACGAAGCTAATTTCTTTCTAAAATGAGTTCATATATTTATAAAACCGTTCAAAATGAATTATTATCACAATATAATTAATAAAAATGTATTATTTAACATTTAAAATCAATTATTTGAATATTTAAAATTAATTAAATATTCCAAATTTAAGTAATAAAATTCCGGATCATTACATTCTTCTCCTCTTAAAAGATTTTTGCCCCCGAAATTTCACCAAAACTCAAAACCCAAAACCCAAAAGTGTTTGCTCAAAACATTATTTTATATACTTAAATTCGTATGTATACATATCATCCGTATGTAATATCCGATTCTATCTCCTATTCGAATACACAACTTCACTTTCGAACTAGTATTGATCCTTCCATCCTCTAGTGCAGACTCTGTTTAGGCTTCTTGATCAGAAACCTTCATTTTCCTTGCATAGCTCTTAACTATGATAGAAAAATCAAGTACCCAGCTACAAACCCTCATCAATGTTCGCTGCCATGAATCAATTGATAAATCATTTTTCGGACCGATGTAAACACCTCAAAGTCTTGTACTCTAATCTTAGATCAAAATCATGCAACGAAATGATCTACGTATCTTATACATACTTATAAACCTTCCTAAAATTTTTATGAAAACATTTCATAAAACTTTTCATCAAACATTTTTATAAAGATGCTTCTTCATATATAACTAATTTAACATTTTTATTCACCAAAAATTTCCGTCTTCTTTCTAAAGAAACCATTTTAATTTCAACACTTAGAAAATACATCTATATACTTAAATCCATAAAATCTTTGAGGAAAGCTTCATATTTTCCAAAACACATTTTATTAGGTCAAAACGAGTGTTGCATCAAACATCGTTGTGACAACCCAAATACACTAGTATATGGATCTGATTAATTAGATTTAATATTAATTTTCAATGTCGAACTTAAACTATTTATTAGTTAACAATGAAGCCGATCAAGTTGGGGTATCAGTACCTCTCAGACCTTGAATGGACATCATTCTTAACTTAAAAATAGATATAAGTTACCCACCTCGAATCTTAACATCAAATATAACATATGTATAAATTCTGTTTACTATATAAAATATCTCCTTTCAAAAGTCACTTACTATAATAACAGTGTTATAATCTATGTCTTCCTCACTTTCTCAAAAACATTTATTTACGACAATGGTGTCAAAATCCATGTCTTCTTCCACTTAAGCCCTTTTTAAATCACTTTTCATAATGACACAACTTTATTTAAAATCTGTTCACAACCTTTAATTTATTTGGACTTCTCAAATCTAATTAACTTATTATTTTCAAAATATAGTCCTACGAAAATAATTTCCCTAATAAATGTAAACATCTTGATATCAAAAATTTATAACCACTAACAATCATGTTAATTAGTTATCCAAAATTATCCTTTTAAATTTTTATTTCAAACTATCTTATTAAATTGATGAGGTAGAAGAAATGCACAGAGAGAATAATCAAATAAAAAGAGATATACTAATCAAGGGATAAACCTAGAGAATATAGTTTATCATACACAACCATTTAATATATAGATACTAGGATTGCTATACACACTATTCTTGGGCCTTTTCTAAGGTATATGATGCTTTTCCCTTAGTACGTAAGTTAGCCAACCACATCTTTTTCTTTGGACAGTCCTCTCATACGTACCTCTATTCATAACATGAACTGCAAGCCCATGCATTCCTTCCAGCTATAATAGCGATTGAAGGGGGTGATGTCTGAAGGGCACATGTCTTAGCCTTCTTTTCCTATTTTCTTAAAGGATACTCCCTGACTATATGTCATAATTCTTTGCGGCGGTAGCAACTCTTTTCCTTCTTTGATGGAATTCTTGGTTTCATCTTTGTCCTAGGGCACTTATGTAGCAAAATTTCCTTGCCCTTTACACTTAAAATAGGATATATCATCCCCAATAGGTTTTCTTTCTTCCCTTTATTTATTATCCAATCCTCACAACGAACTACATAATGCCCTTCTTTACCACACCTAAAGCAATAAATGCCAGCATAAGGTCCTAGTTTTGATTTTTCCCTTAACTTCTTTTTCTGTACGTGCTCTTCGTGCTACCTTTGGACTCATCCAAAACTCTTACCCGAACTACAAAAAGCCATTTGCCCCTAAGCAATATACCAAAATACCATCAGGAGTTTCATAATTATATCTCGTTCCATTCAAAAATCTTTTATCCAAATAACTTAATTTAGATTTGTTTTGATTTGAACTTGCCTTGGTCTTATAATGATAAGAAGAATAATTTACTAAGTGTACAATACTATTCATCCAAGCCAACATCCGATCGACACTTAAGAGATTATTCTAAACATCACCAAACTAATCAAGACTTATTCATCAAACTTTCCAAAGAGAATCCATCTTATAAAAAATTTCCTTTTCGAAAATATTCTTTTATAAAATATAATCTTTTCAAAATAGTGTGTCGGTTTGTCTTGTTTAAGTATTTATGAATCCCTATTAATCGCATGGCATCCCATGTACTGACCTGAATTCTTAAACTACTCAACAGACCAATCAACACAAATCATTTTTATAGTCAATAACAAATACGTGCTTGTATATAATACTCTAAAACTCATTCTATGGTGTTTCTTACCCTATCTCTACAGAATTACTCATCCTAGGGTATTACTAACCATATCTCTAGTGAGACTACCCCTACAAGGATCAGGTGTTTGTTCAACCTAAGCTCTGATACCAAATATAATGAACGGGATTTTTGTAACACCTCGTAATTTGACGTTAGTTATTTAGTTAGTTAGTTACTTAATTAGGCTTCCAAAATGGAATTTTTGCAAACGATGGAATTTGATCATGAAACTTGCACCATTGCATTCATGTCGAGATTCTGAGCAACTTTCATATTTGGAGTTTTGCGATCGGAGTCCAAGCGAAGAAATTACGGATGAAAAATGAATTCGGAATGAAAGTAAACAAATAAGAAAAAATAACGTTTATAATTATTCGCCCGGGCCCATAAGCCGACCCTTTACTACGACCAATCGACATGTAGCGATCGACCGATGTATACAAGGTGGTCGACATGTTGGGTAACCGCGGGCGCAGTAAACCTTGGCCAACCCGGCCTGGATTTAATATATTTCGATTTCGATCTTACGGTTCTGGTTGGCTCTAGCGCTTATAAATTCAGGCCTGACCCTCCCTTCTCTTCTCATATTTTTCTGAAGGCAATAGCGAAGCTCTGCCGGTCCTTCTTCTCCACTTTCTTTCTAAATTATAAAGATAAGATATTTGTATCTATATTTATACAAATCGGAGAAGAGTAGAAATCTAATAAAAGGAATGTGACGTCCCACCTCTATACTCACACTAGCCAAGGACACTACTGAGTAATGCCGTCGACTAGCACGAAGAATAAGGCTGTTGAGGAGCGACCATCTGTGAAATTGCTTTGTGCGAGTACTGACATGTCAGATAATATAACTTACATTTCATTTCAAGAGGAAATCCGACATATCAAATACAAACTCAAAGCTACCACACAGTGCTATGTGGACTTCGGAAACAAATATAGAAATAAGCATAACACAAATCAGTCACAGATATTCATATCATAAAGATGGAATCAGATATGAATATATCACATAAAAGTGTACATCAAAATAGTGGTCATATAAGATCCACTACATCACAAAAGAATAGGTACAAATGCAAGACAAAAGAATATGTATACATCAAGGAGGCTCTATCTCAAATGTATAATAACAAAAACTACTAATCTAAAGTAGTTAGCCAAAAATCAGATGATGGACCCTGATAAGAAGTCAAGCAGAAGCACCTGAAATACCTCGGTCTGACCCGAGTATTATTTAAGAAGAAAATAATAAACGGATCAGTCTAGCTATAAATATTAGATAAAATGAGATAGGATATGAGATATCACAAAAACGTATGATAACAATAATGTCATACTGTGACAAGTATACATAAGGTAACAACAAAAATCATACAATATCTCAAATATTCTCAAACATCCAAAAAGAATCGCATTCTTTAAATTATTCACCAAAACACAAGTATTGACAAAACATATCAATGCCAATCGTAAAAATCGGTGAAACACAAATTCTAGAAATCATCAACTAAAATTCCAAAAATCACAAAAAGGTGAAGGCCTATCACAAACGGGAGCATGAAAACTCACCAACACGTGTATCACAAATGGGTCGCTATCCATTGGTCGCTAACCATAGAGCCGGTGTAACAGCGTAGTGCAATAACGGTACGCCCGAAGAACCTGAAATTCAAATGAGTTGGAACAACGACGTAGTACAGTATCGGTACGCCCGATGAACCTAAAACTCAATTATTTCGGAACAATGACGTAGTGCAATAACGGTACGCCCGATGAACCCGAAACTCAAATAATTCGGAACAACGACGTAGTGCAATAACGGTACGCCCGATGAACCGAACTCCATAAAGCCCGTAGGTCACTAGCCTACAAAAATGAGACGAAGCTTAATAGAACGGGGTACAGTCCCCCACGCGGACAAAGAGACATCGCATATCGCTAGTCTAAACCACAAAATGATCATCATCGATCATCAAGAAGTGTCGATTACACTAAGCTAGTAAATAAATGAGTTTAGCTTCATGTCCCATAACCACTGGCTTAACTTAAATATTTACGAACAAATTGTAGATTTCCACTCGAAAATTGTCACAAGATTTCAATCGAACAAGTCTAAGAATTAACCGACAAAGTAAATGCAAGCGTTTCATACCACTTGTTTTGCTAAGTCGTTTAATTAGATTTCTCGTACGAATGAGATAAAGGTTTGTATATACTAATAGATTGGAAAACAGTTTTTATAAACGAGATTTGTATTAAAAATAGAGTTGGAATCATCTTTGTGAAAGAGTTTGAATATTTACTACTAGTATAGAAACCTTTGTATTTTAAAGTGACAAATCATAGAAATGATTGTAGAAACGATCAATCACCAAAATCCACATTCGACGACGTGAATTAAAACCATAAAAATCGATACCGAATCCATCAAAATAGATATTCCCAAAAATCCCGAAAAAGAAGTCATCAAAGTCGATAAATGATAACAACAAATCAGATCATCAAGAATCTTTTAAAAATCAAAAACCCACACAAAACTGCCTAAAATAGGCAAAAAGCACATCTCCCAGATTCAGTCGACTGGACTGTAAGGTCAGTCGACTAATTCATGCCTAGAAACTCTCGGGTTTCAGGTTCAGTCGACTGACTCCGCAGTTTAGTCGACTGATATGGGGGCAGGAACTTTTCTGTCCCCAGTTCAGTCGACTGAACTGTATGGTTAGTCGACTGACACAGGGGCAGAGAATTTTCTGCTCCCAGATTCAGTCGACTGACCATCTAGTTCAGTCGACTGAACTGCCAATTGTAGTATTTTCAGTCTAGCCCAAGCGGGGCTAAAATCCGAATGGAAGTGATCGGACGAGCAACGGAGACTAGGGATTTATGCCAAGCGACAACCCAGCCTTATAGGCTCTTCGAAACACCCCAACAACATGTTCAAACATCAAAGATAGGATTTTTAAAGATTTGACTTCAAAACACCAAAAATTGGAATATTCATCAAACCAATTCAATTCAAAAGCAATTGGACAAGGAATAAATGTTAGGAATTACTACCTAACAACTATCAAAGATATAGACATAGATGTGAGTTCAAAAACTCACCTTTTAAACCCAAAACAACAAATGAGAAGCTCTAGCACAAACAAAGATTGATTTCTCTTCAACAACACCTCTAGAATCTTCAATCTATTGTCAAAGGTGAAGTTTTTCCTAAGTTAGGTTATTGAAATTTCTGAAATTGAAGAGAGATTGAGATGGAGAAGATGATGCTTACCAAAGCTTCTCCTTGATTTCTAGCTTGAATTTGTATTTCCTAAACAAACTAGGGTTTCGGAATTCTAATTTCCAATCTCTTCCCCCATTTTTACTTTAGCTTGAGTGTTAGGAAATAGAATGAGTGAATGGATGAAGAGAAGAGGAGTTAGGGTTATTTGTTAGGTTGGTGGGCTGAAACCCAAGTCCAAAGCCCTAAATGAAAATATCAAAATTTTACTCAACTCCAAACATATCGATGTTTATACTCAAAAAGGTCACAAACGCCATTTTGGACATAATGGAAGTGGTCTCGAGTCCTAATTCGACTATTTGCAAAAAGTGACATTTCGGACTTAAATCCGACTAATGATGCTATATTTAAATAAAATATGCGGGTTGTTACAGACTCCCCTCCTTAAAGAAATTGCGTCCTCGCAATACTTAAGAAAAAGAAATAAAAAGTAACAACCATACAAAGGCATAAGAATACAAAAAGAAGAAATTTTTAAATGAGAAGTTCACCTTAAGGAGCACGAGAGAGTAAGTCCGGATGCGTTCGTTCAATGAATTCTCTGGATTCCCAAGAGCAATCTTTAGAATTTGTGGACCATTGAACTTTCACAAGAGAAACATCTTTATTTCGAAGGCGTTTAACCTCCGCAGCAATGATACGAATATGATGTTGCTCATAAGTCAAATTAGGCGAAACTTCAATTTCTTCAAAAACACTGGGCTCAAGAATAGAATCGAAATCTCGAAGGCATTTCCGTAATTGAGAGACGTGGAATACGTCATGAATAGCAGAAAATTGAGCCGGTAATAAAAGGCGATAAGCCACCGAACCAATGCGTTAGGTGATGGGAAATGGACCAATATATCGAGGTACTAATTTTCCCGATCGACTGAAACGCACAACACCCTTCATAGGTGAAACACGAATAAACACAAAATCTCCTACAGAAAATTCTAATTTCCTTCTTTGGTTATCGGCATAGGATTTTTGTCTATTTTGAGCTTCTTTTATCCTATGACGAATAAGGTCAATCTTTTCTATGGCATCACGGATAAAATCTGGACCTAAAACCTACTTCTCACCAGCTTCAAGCCAACACGAAGGAGATCGGCATGGCCTTCCGTATAGTGCCTCGAAAGGTGCCGTACTAATACTAGATTGGAAGCTATTATTATATGAAAACTCAACAAGAGAAATATGATCTTCCCAACTTCCACCAAAATCAAGAACACATGCACGAAGAAGATCTTCAAGAGTTTGATTCACACGCTCGGTTTGTCCATCGGAAAGAGGATGATAAGCGGTGCTAAAATTAAGCTTCGTTCCCAAAGCTTTTTGAATACCTTTCCAAAATCCACTAGTAAATAATGGATCACGATCACTAATAATAGAAGTAGGGACTCCATGTAATTTAACAATTTCCTTGACATAGAGTTTAGCCAAAATAGGTATGGTCCGATTGGACCGAACGGGAATAAAATGGGCTGATTTTGTAAGTCTATCAACTATCACCCATAGGCTATCATGACCCGAACGAGAACGGGGAAGACCGTCAATAAAATCCACGGAAATTTGATCTCACTTCCAAACGGGAATGTCCAAAGGTTGCAATAACCCACCGGGTCTTTGATGCTCAGCCTTCATGAGTTGGCAAGTCATGCAATGCTTAATAAAGTTAGCAATATCAGATTTCATTCCATCCCAATAATAAAGTCGCTTCATGTCCGCGTACATTTTACTACTACCGGGATGAATGGTAAATTTTGAACGATGAGGATCTTCTAAAATGTATTTACGAAGAGCAATAATATTTGGCACAATAAGTCTACCAAATTTTTGAATACTGCCACGAGTATTAATATCAAAGTCTTTCAAACCTTCAATATCAATTTTATCCCTACAACTTTGGCTAAGAAGAACCAATTCGGGATCATGCTCCTGAGCTTCAAGAATGCAGTCTAAAAGAGAAGGATGAGCCTCAAGGCTACACAAAACAAGAGATGAACATGAATTGAATTCACGATCTCGAATCTCATAAGTGGATAAAGTCTCGAGATCACTCCATTCGGATATCATCATGGAAACAACCGCTTGTTGCTTACGACTAAGGGCATCGGCAACACGATTTCCCTTTCCGGGAGTATAGAGAATATCATGATTATAAGATGCAAGTAACTCGAGCCAACGTTGTTGACGCAAATTAAGTTCCTTTTGAGAAAATAAATACTTCAAAGATTTATGATCGGTGTAGAGAACAAATTTCTCTCCAAAAAATAATGACGCCAAATTCTAAGAGCGAAAACAATAGCTACGAGCTCTAAATCATGAGTGGCATATCTAGTCTCGGCAGGCTTTAATTGAAGCATAAGCAATAACACGTTCCCTTTGCATGAGAACGGCACCCAAACCAACACGACTAGCATCGGTATAAACAATAAAATCTTGGTTTCCTTCGGGAATCACAAGAATAGGAGCATCAGAAATGAGTTCTTTTAGTTTATGAAAAGCAGCTTCACATTTGTCTGACCAAATGTATTTAACTCACTTCTTTGTCAAACTAGTAAGAGGCATGGAAATTTTAGAAAAGTCTTTTATGAATCGACGATAATAACCCGCCAATCCGAGAAAGCTATAAATTTCCGTCACACTCTCCGGTCTCTTCCAATTTTGAATCGCTTCAATTTTTGAAGGATCCACGGAAATTCCGGATTCAGAAATAATATGCTCCAAGAATTTCATACGAGATTGCCAAAAGTGGCATTTAGAAAATTTTGCTTTCAATTGGTTGCTCCTAAGAGTTTCCAACACAATCCGAAGATGATTTTCATGCTCTTCCTCGGTTTTAGAATAAATAAGAATATCATCTATAAAGATGAGAACAAATCAATCGAGGAAGTCTTTGAAAACTCGATTCATAAGGTCAACAAAATAAGCTGGAGCATTCGTTAAACCAAATGGCGAAACAAGCCATTCATAAGATCCATAACGAGTCCGGAACGATGTCAAAGGAATACTATCCTCTGCAATACGAAGCTGATGAAAACCGGTTGCTAAGTCTAACTATGAAAAGACTCTAGCACCACTAAGTTGATCGAATATATCATCAATCCGAGGCAAGGGATATTTATTCTTGATGGTGAGATCATTAAGCTTGCGGTAGTCAACACAAAGCCTAAGTGTACCATCGGATTTCTTCACAAAAATAGCTGAAGCTCCCCATGGAGAGGAACTAGAACGAACAAACTGTTTTGCTTCCAATTCGGATAATTGTTTACGCATCTCCTCATTTTCCTTATTAGACATACGATAAGGAGGACGAGTGATAGGTAGAGCTCCATGGATTAGATTAATTCTGAATTCAATTGCTCCCTTAGGTTGTAATCCTAATACGGGCTCAAATATGTTGGGAAATTCATGAACAATGTGAATGAGAAAAATAATATCTTCCTCGTCATCATTATCGTTATCATGAGGATTTAGAGAATACAAGGATGCTCCCGAATTGGAATCTGAATCTTTAAGAACAAGAGAAATCTGCTTAACTGATTGAGGATGTCGAAGATATATAGTCCGCTTAGGACATAGGATATGTGCTTCATAACGGTTAAGCCAATCCATCCCCAAAATCATTCCGAAACCTAGGTAATGCATAACATGCAAATCGGCTCGGAAGGCATAATCACATAAAATAATATCGACATCTTTACACAGTAAACTGAGTGTTGCGGATCCACCAACCGGATTCACAATTCTCAATGAAGTCATCAAGCCAATAACATTCAAAGACAAAGCATCAACAAGTTCTTTTGATATAAAATAGTGAGATGCACTCGTATCAAAAAGAACTCGAATAGGAAGATCACAAAATATAATAATGCCATCAAGGATAGAATGAGAAATACCTTGACCATGAGAAGTGTTACTAGGGGCTTGCACCATATTTAGTTTTCCCTCTTTCTTGTTTGGAAGTTTGGGGCATGAAGATAAAAGATGACCCGAACTTTTGCAATAACGACAAAAAAGAGGTTTTGGGCACCTATTTGCATAATGGTCCTTAGAACCACAATTGTAGCATTGCCCATGACTAGAGGTAGGAGTCTTTGCTTTCGAAGTTGCTTGCTTCCCTTTCTTGTTAGGATAAGAGCCTTTGAACTTAATAGGCCTCTTCTTGTTATTGTTGAAGTTCGGTTTGGCACCCACAACTTCAACATCACTTTCTTTATCGGCCTCTTCAAGTCGAAGAGCGATATCAACAAGCTGATCGAAAGAAACTTCTAATTTTAGAAGTAATGGCTTTTTGAGGTTCTTATTCAACCCATAGACAAATCTATGATTTTTCTTCAATGGGGTATTAATATACTCGACCCCATATTTAGATAGAGATTCGAAAGATGCGACGTAATCCATCACAGAAGATTCACCTTGAACAAGGTCAATAAAGCGTCGAGCTAAAGATACTTTTTTAGCTTTTGGCACAAATTTTAACTCGAATCTTTCCCGGAATTGCTCCCAAGTAAGATCCGCTTCAATAATTTCCGAGATTAGAAGCTCATACCAATCTAATGCTCTCTCCTGGTGCATGCTAGAAGCCACATGGGCTCGATGTAGATCAATAAGATTCATGCGGGAAAAATTGCGATCGCATGTTCTAAGCCAAGCTTGGACTTCTATAACGCTTTCAAAACCCTTGAAAGGCCTTCCACCCAAGTTAGTGTAATCACTGCACAAGCGTGCAAACCCAGATTTAGGATGAGTAGGCTCTGGAATGGGTTCGATAGCTTGAGCATTTTTCACAAGATCTAAGAGCTGCTGGGCAAACATAAATACTCCATCCTGAGGAGTAGCACTGGATTGAACGGCGCTGGGACGGCCTGGTCTAACCATTTCTCTTCCTTAAGAAAGAAAGAAGAGGAAAAAGGTTATTCACAGAATGAATATCAAACAAACTTGATTGATAAAACAAGGCATCATAAAAAGAAATAGGATAGAATGGTACGAAGACTCAAATTAAATCCTATGGCACGATTCCTAAGAAAGACTTAGGACAATGATCCTTGCAAGATTATTCTACATTGTTCCGAAGTTTGACTCCGATACCAAGCTATGACACCGCACCTCTATACTCACACTAGCCAAGGATACTACTAAGTAATGCCATCGACTAGCACGAAGAATAAGGCTGTTGAGGAGTGACCATCTGTGTAATTGCTTTGTGCGAGTACCGACATGTCAGATAATATAACTTACATTTCATTTCAAGAGGAAATCCGACATATCAAATAAAAACTCAAAGCTACCACACAGTGGCTATGTGGACTTCGGAAACAAATATAGAAATAAGCATAACACAAATCAGTCACAGATATTCATATCACAAAGGCGGAATCAGATATGAATATATCACATAAAACTGTACATCAAAATAGTGGTCATATAAGATCCACTACATCACAAAAGAATAGGTACAAGTGCTAGACAAAAGAATATGTATACATCAAGGAGTCTCTATCTCGAATGTATAATAACAAAAACTACTAATCTAAAGTAGTTAGCCAAAAATCAGATGATGGACCCTGATAAGAAGTCAAGCAGAAGCACCTGAAATACCTCGGTCTGACCCGAGTATTATTTAAGAAGAAAATAATAAACGGATCAGTCTAGCTATAAATATCAGATAAAATGAGATAGGATATGAGATATCACAAAAACGTATGATAACAATAATGTCATACTGTGACAAGTATACATAAGGTAACAACAAAAATCATACAATATCTCAAATATTCTCAAACATCCAAAAAGAATCGCATTCTTTAAATTATTCACCAAAACACAAGTATTGACAAAACATATCAATGCCAATCGTAAAAATCGGTGAAACACAAATTCTAGAAATCATCAACTAAAATTCCAAAAATCACAAAAAGGGGAAGGCCTATCACAAACGGGAGCATGAAAACTCACCAACACGTGTATCACAAATGGGCCATTATCCATTGGTCGCTAACCATAGAGCCGGTGCAACAGCGTAGTGCAATAACGGTACGCCTGAAGAACCTGAAACTCAAATGGGTTGGAACAATGACGTAGTACAGTATCGGTACACCCGATGAACCTAAAACTCAATTATTTCGGAACAATGACGTAGTGCAATAACGGTATGCCCGATGAACCCGAAACTCAAATAATTTGGAACAACGACGTAGTGCAATAACGGTACGCCCGATGAACCGAACTCCATAAAGCCCGTAGGTCGCTAGCCTACAAAAATGAGACGAAGCTTAATAGAACCGGGTATAGTCCCCTATGCGGACAAAGAGACATCGCATATCGCTAGTCTAAACCACAAAATGATCATCATCGATCATCAAGAAGTGTCGATTACACTAAGCTAGTAAATAAATGAGTTTAGCTTCATGTCCCATAACCACTGGCTTAACTTAAATATTTATGAACAAATTGTAGATTTCCACTCGAAAATTGTCACAAGATTTCAATCGAACAAGTCTAAGAATTAACCGACAAAGTAAACACAAGCGTTTCATACCACTTGTTTTGCTAAGTCGTTTAATTGGATTTCTCGTACGAATGAGGTAATGGTTTGTATATACTAATAGATTGGAAAACAGTTTTTATAAATGAAATTTATATTAAAAATAGAGTTGGAATCATCTTTGTGAAAGAGTTTGAATATTTACTACTAGTATAGAAACCTTTGTATTTTAAAGTGACAAATCACAGAAATGATTGTAGAAACGATCAATCACCAAAATCCACATTCGGTGACGTGAATTAAAACCATAAAAATCGATACCGAATCCAACAAAATGGATATTCCCAAAAATCCCGAAAAAGAAGTCATCAAAGTCGATAAATGATAACAACAAATTGGATCATCAAGAATCGATTAAAAATTGGAAGCCCACACAAAACTACCTAAAATAGGCAAAAAGCACAGTACGTAGAAGACTTTCGGGCCGAGCGAAGGCTCCCAAGCATTGATCCTCTCCCGGACATAGTACCTGAAAATGAGAAACGAAGGAAAATTTAGTGATCTCTTGGGTTGGACGATTTACAGTTATGAATCGTGTAGTGCAGTGAAGTGTATGTATGTGCAACCCCCCGACCAACCGGAAATGTCGGCCGCGCTCATAGCAAGCGACCCACCCAGATCAAGAGCATTGTCAAGCTCCTCCATCCCGGTGTCGTGTTGAAATGACACATAATCCGGAATCGGAATATTAGCAAGCCCTTCGAAAGGATTCTCTACTTGCGGGGGAGGAGCCTCCGAGATTCTAATCCCCGGGACGGGCAAAGACATAACCACATATTTCAATCTCACGGATTTAGAACACTTATGAGCAACTGCCTTGCCTTTTCTCCTTCCTCCTGAATCTCGAAAACTGGAAGAAGGCCCAACTTGGAGGTCGTTATCAGTGGGCGTTCTCTCCGGATCAACTTCTTCAGCTATTACTACTCCGGGCGCTTTTCGTTTCACCCGCTTCTTCGAGACCGTTCTAAGTGTCCCTTCCAGCTTTATGCTTTGCTTCCGTTCAATCAGCCCGACAGTCCTTAAGTTTCTGTTGGTTAGGACCCAGTCAATGTTCCTCTCTTCACCCGGAACTGCTTGGAGGATCTGAACTGACTCTCTAAAATATCCACCATCGGGTCGTGAGATTGCGGCTGTAAAAGAAGAGAAGTATGTTAGTTTTGAAAACAATTACTATTATCTCGATGATTCATGAGAATGACTGCGACACTTACGTCTATCCACCCATCTCCTAGCGAATCCAGGGGGGCATCGAACGTAAAACCATTCAGTTTTAAAATAACTCAGCCTTCCCCAGGACCCCGTTACTATTTGGCAGTTCCTGATCGCTTCCAAGAATGTGAAAGAAGGGCTATCTCCGCGGCTCTTGATGTTGAAGAGATATCTAATCTCGATCGGCTTTGGTGGTCGAAAGAGAATTTCCATAAACAGAAAGAAAGTGCTATTCAACAAGGCTTATCCACTGGGGTGTAGCTAGGATGGGGAGATTCCAAGGAACGACATCATTTCCCTTATGTATTGGTTAAATGGAGGAAGTGTCCCCGCCGTGCAAGCATGACGATTGAAAGCAGTAAACCCCTCCGAGGGAGCACGCAGTCTGTCATCTAGCCCTGGCAGTAATACGTCATCAAGCGACAGACCATGCCTTAAGCATATCCGTCCCAACATATCTTCGGAAATGCCGGACGGCACAGAGTCTTGTGGATGACAAATGAACCGGGCGCCTGGAAACTCGTCCGGTGCTGGATCTATGACTTTGGCCTCGATGATCGGTATCTCGATTATTGGAGGGATTGGACCTTGAACTTCCTGCTGTTGAGAACTTGAAGGTTCCATGACTAACTAACTTATGAGAAATCATCATTAGACAAAAATAACACTCGTGCTTCCCCTAGTGTGAAGTGTGTGAATGTGTTGTGTAGTGTAGTGCTGTGAAGTACTAGAAAAGATTCAACAGAATTAGAGAAAATGTCCGAACGACGAGACTTTGAAATTCAGTCGGAATGACCGTCACCGCTGACCGTCACAACCGTGCCATCTAGATATTAGCAACCGATCCAAGTTAAAGTTTGTTAAAATTTTGTTAAGTTACTGTTTCTTGGATATTTGGCCAGGCAACTAGTACTCGGCATCTAGGAGAACTCGGCGTAGTACTCGGCAACCAGTACTCGGCATCAGAGAGTGTTCGGCATTCAGGAGTATTCGGCGAAGCACTTGACATCCAGGAGTACTCGGCAACCAGTGCTCGGCATCAGAGAGTGTCCGGCATTCAGGAGTGTTCGGCGAAGCACTTGACATCCAGGAGTACTCGGCGTAGTACTCGGCAACCAGTACTCGGCATCAGAGAGTACTCGGCATCCAGCAGTGTTCGGCGTCAACTGGCACTCGGCGTCAACCAATGCTCGGCATCGAGACTGCTCGGCATACAAGAGTGCTCGGCATCAAGACTGCTCGGCATCAAGGCTGCTCGGCATATGAGAGCACTCGACATCAAGGAGAACTCGGCAGCATCTGTGGTTCGGCATGCATGAGTACTTGGCGTAGTACCCGGTAGCATCAGAAGTACTCGGCACAAAAGTACTCGGCGTCTAGAGGAGCGTTCGGCTTCGACTGACTAACATCCTGCACTTCCCAAACATCAAACCACACCGTTCGGCACAGAAAGGACTGCTCGGCATCAGAGCGTTCGGCAAACCTTGCTCGGCATACAGCGACCACTGTACTCGGGCTGGAGCGTTCGGCCATCAGCCCATTTGGGAAGTCCAGCCCATCTTTGTCTATAAATAGAGGGGCAGGGTCACAGTGATAGAGATCCTTTTTTGGAGAGAAAACACCGGGGAGACTCTGCCATTTTCAAGACTCATCTTCTCTACTTAACAACTTCACTCAAGCATTTGATTCACGAATTGTATTTGTAATCAACCATAAAGGAAATCAATAAAGTTGAACAAAGTGGACGTAGGCAATTACGCTGAACCACTATAAATTTGGTGTTCTTACTTTCTGCATTTAAATTAGCATTGTCTTCTCTGTTTAATTTACTTTCATCACTTATATCTCTACACAATCTTTCTGAACGAGGTTAGTGACCAACTTTGGTGCTAACACTTTGGTGCTTTCACTGAGAATCGAATTCTCAGACCTCAAGGATCTGCTTTGAAGCTACTGGATTGAACAAATCCCCCAAAGAAGATCCGACTCACTGATAGGACATCCGTTGATTCTACTCAGAGTTCATACCAATAACTCTACAATGGCAAGACCACGTACCAGGTCAGCTTCTCACAATGCGGATGCCCACGAGACTGCTAGCGTGCAACAAGCAGGGCCTAGCAATCAACCAGCAATTCCAAATACAGGAGTTGCCACTCAGGACCAAACTCCAGTTGTCACCAGAATAGAGTTCAACGACTTGATGCGAGAGCTCAGAGAAAGTAGGAGACAACTAGGAGAGCAGATGCAAGCCAATGCCAACCTGATGGCACAACTTACTCAACAGCAGCAACAGAATGCTGGGGGCAATCCCGCTGCTTACTCCTCATCTGACAGCTCTACTTCCTCTGATGAACCTCCCAGGCGCAGACGCCGTAAGGCTGATGCTACGCGAGCAGATGCTGCTGTTCGAACAGCTGGAGACCGCGACCAAGCAAGAGCTGGAAGCTTCAGGACCGGGATACAGATGGAAGATAGAGGCCCAGATCATCAAAATGCTAACGATGTCGAACCTCAAGATGCACGATTGGCAGATCGCCAAGAGAGGAGGCATCAGCATGGACAGGCGCGTAGAACAGACTCCAACCTTCCGCCTTCCATACAGACACCCGATCTGACAGCCATGATCAGGCAACTGAAGAAAGAGAATCAGGGCTTATCAAATGATGACTGGGGAGTGTCAAGAAGTCATACTCCGTTCACGGATGTTGTGTTGCAAGCGGCGTACCCCAGGAAGTTTAGCATGCCTATTATTCCTGCATATGAAGGAAAGACTGGCCCTAGACAACATGTCATGAGGTACGAATGGATGATGGATTCAGCCAGAGCGAATGATGCCACCAAGTGTTGGTGCTTTCCGATTACTCTATCTGGGATCGCTACTATGTGGTTCACCCGACTTCCTCCGCGATCCGTATCAAATTTCGAGGAGTTGGCAAAGAAGTTTATTGAGCAGTTCAGGATACACACTACACGCCCAAAGGACGTGATGTCTCTGTCAAGTGTAATCCAAAATCCTGGGGAATCGTTGAAGGAATATTTGCAAAGATTCCACGTGGCAGCAACTGAAGTCAGTAATCCCAATGACCATGCAATTCTGATGGCTGTAATGAGAGGTGTGGATCCAGACTCTGAGTTTGGAGACTGGCTGGCAGGAAAACCTCCAGCTACGCTAGAGCGTTTCTACTCTAAGGCACACCAGTTCATAAGAAGAGAGGAAGCTAGGTGGGTACGACGAGATAAGGCGCCAGGGCCTGTCCAAGAGTCAATAAAGAGCAACATCGCTGTGAAGCAATCGGGAGACAACTCGGGAAAGGTCCAAGTCAACGTCCAGAACAAACCTAGGCAACCCAAGGAGTCCGGAGGAAGGAGTCAAGGGAAGAGAAAAGAAGCAGGAAAGTGGAAGTCGAGAATTCCAAGCTACAGCGAGTACACTCCGCTAAACGCCCCACTTGAAAACATTTACCTATCCACCTGCAATACTTTTCAGTACAGAAAACCACGTCCAAAAGAATCAACTGAAGAACAGAAGCGGACCGGGAAATATTGTCGCTTCCATGAGACTTATGGACACAATACGGAAGAATGTAGACACTTGCACGACGCTATCGAGAAGTTGATCAGGTAGAAGAAATTGCAAGAATTTGTGAAGGATCCACAAGAAGGAGGACAGGGAACGTCCAACCTAGGTCATGCACCAGCTCCACGTCATCCCGAGGAGCCTGCCCGGACCGTTGGTAGACTGGTCATAAATACAATTATCGGCGGGCCTCACCCCGCGGATAAGAATTGGCAGGAGATGGAGCGATATGCAAGTTCCTTGAAGCATGCAGATTTTGAGTGTTGTTCGAACATGGAGGACGGAGCCCCTGCTAAGCAGCAGCACGTAATGACAGACGATATTGTGTTCAGAAGCAGAGACGCTGATTAGGTAGAGGCTCCGACCATCGACCCCATGGTCATATCTGCAACGATCGGACCAGCATACGTAAAAAGAATTCTGATTGATTCTGGAAGTTCAGTCAACATCATCTTCAAGAAGGCCTACGATCAAATGAAGCTAGAAACAAAAGACTTGAAACCATCCAAAGCTCGTATCCACGGCTTTAACGGCGCTGCAACTGATGCAGTGGGATATGTCGAGTTACTAGTTGAACTGGGACAAGGCGAGCGTCGGAGAGTGCGAATTCTACCCTTTGTAGTTTTGGATGTGGACTCTCCGTATAACGTTTTCTTGGGCCGGCCGGCCCTAGCGGAGTTTAGGGCAGCGTTAGCCCCGTGGTGTTTAACTTTGAAGTTCCCAACTGACAAAGGAGTAGGCATTGTTCACGGCGACCAAGCAGCTGGTCGTTCCTGTTATGTGGCCGAGCTCCGAGAGGCCCGCCGGAGGGAGAAGGGAAAGGTTGCGGACAATCCTATCCGCATCCTCAATGCGGATAATTGACAAGAAGTGCCTGAGCCCTGGCTCGGGCATAGTTCTCGGATCTACGGAGATATAGATCCGAGAGACGACGATGAGAAACCCAGGGAAGAGAAGGCGGCACCGGTTGAATTAACAATTGACATTTCAGTTAGCCGTGACGACCCTTCGCGAATACTGAAGATCGGATCACAGCTAGGCCCCGCAATGACTGAAGACCTTAGCGACTTCCTCCCGGCGAACCTTGATGTTTTCGCCTGGACGCATTCTGATATGTGTGGGATTTCTCCCGCCATCACGAGTCATATGTTGAACATAGACCCAAAATACGTCCCAATCAAGCAAAAAAGGAGAGGAATGGATCCGGAGAGATCCGCCGCTCTTGGAGAGGAGGTGGACAAACTCAAAGCAAATGGGTTCGTCCGCGATGCCCTCTACCCGGAATGGGTCTCCAACCCCGTGCTAGTAAAGAAGGCGAATGGGAAATGGAGGACTTGCGTAGATTATTCCGACTTGAACAAAGCATGCCCTAAGGACAGTTTCCCGTTGCCTAGGATCGATCAGTTGGTCGATTCCACCGCAGGACACGAGTTACTGTCATTCATGGATGCGTACTTAGGATACAACAAAATCCCAATGCATATTCCGGACCAAGAACACACCAGCTTCGTTACAAATGTCGGGCTGTATTGCTATGTAGTGATGCCCTTTGGATTGAAGAATGCTGGAGCAACTTACCAACGTCTGGTGAATCGAATGTTCAAGGACCAGCTGGGTAAAACCATGGAAGTCTATGTGGATGACATGCTCGTGAAGTCACGACGGTCAAACGACCACATTCAAGACTTGGCTGAAATGTTCGACATACTCAGGTTTTATGGCATGAAGATCAACCCGTTGAAGTGTTCTTTCGGCGTTGCATCAGGGAAGTTTTTGGGATTCATCGTCAACGCTAGGGGAATCGAAGCCAACCCAGAAAAGATCCAAGCTATTCGAGATGTACAAGCGCCCAGGACTATAAAGCAGGTACAGAGCTTGAACGGAAAAGTAGCTGCGCTGAGTCGATTTATATCCAAGGCAACTGACAAGTGCATCCCGTTCTTTGACATAATAAAGAAAGGAAAAAGAAATTTTGAATGGACGTCTAGCTGCGAGGAAGCATTTCAGAATCTGGTGAGGCATCTGGAGAGCCCACCAATGCTATCAAAACCAGTGGACCATGAGATGTTGTACGTATACTTGGCTGTATCTCCACATGCGATAAGTGCAGCTTTGGTACGAGAGGAGGATCGAGTCCAAAAGCCGGTGTATTATGTTAGCAAACGTTTAACAGGGGCCGAGAGGAATTACCCTAAAATAGAGAAATTGGCTTATTGCTTGGTGATTGCATCACGAAAGCTTCGCCCGTACTTTCAAGCACATTCAATCGGTGTTTATTCCGATCAACCCCTGAGGCAGGTACTCCAACGGCCGGAAACTTCTGGAAGATTGCTAAGATGGAACATCGAGTTGAGCCAATTCAATATCGCGTACTTACCACGGAGAGCCATCCGAGGGCAGGCATTAGCAGACTTCATCGCTGAGTTTACCATACCCATCAAACCGGACGATCACGACATCATTCCCCCCGTTCGATGGAAATTATACACTGACGGTGCATCAAACGACCGTTGCTCCGGCGCGGGCGTAGTTCTTGTAACTCAGGAAAACCGATCGATCTGTTATGCCCTGAAGCTTGATTTCCCGACTACAAATAACGAAGCTGAATATGAAGCACTGATCGCTGGCTTGAAGCTCATCAGGGAACTCGGGATCGAATCAGTCGAAATCTTTTGTGACTCGCAATTAGTGGTTTACCAAGTACGGGGAGACTACCAAGCAAAGGGACGAAAGCTTGCTCCGTACCTCATTCAGGTTCAAGAACTACTATCAAATCTTGAGCGTTATGACATCTCACATATCCCGCGCGAACAGAACAAAGAAGCCGCCTTATTGGCTAAGTTCCCGAGTACCGACGATGCGCAACAAATGGGATTGTATCCCGTCGAAGTCTTGCATGCCCCGAGCATAGACGAAATGAAAGTCGATCGCGTGTTGGGAACAGAAATCAAGAAGGAATCGTGGATAACCCCATTCAAACTATACCTGACGACCGGGGCTTTACCAGGAAAAAGAAGCGAAAGACGGCAGGTCCTTCGAAAGGCCGCGCGATACATAATGCAGGATGGATCAATGTATCGAAAAGGATTCTCAATCCCGTTATTACGATGCATCGCTCATGATGAAACAAAGCGAGTCTTGAGAGAGGTTCACGAAGGGGAATGCGGCGACCATACTGGGGGGCAAACACTAGCAAAGAAGATCCTCCGCTATGGATATTACTGGCCCACTGTAAACCGGGATGCCGCAGACTACGCAAGAAAATGCGACAAGTGTCAAAGATATGCGAAAATCCCGAGGGCTCCATCAACGGAACTCACACAAATGATCAGTCCCCGGCCATTTGCGATCTGGGGAATCGACATAATCGGCTCTTTCCCTCTATCCAAAGGTGGTGCGAAATACGCAATAGTTGCAGTCGACTATTTCACGAAATGGGCTGAGGCAGAACCTTTGGCCACTATCACCTCTAAGAAGGTCATTAACTTCGTTGTACAAAACATTATATGCCGCTTTGGCCTTCCACGCACCATCATTACAGACAACGGAACGCAATTTGAAAGTAGAGAGTTCAAAGAGTTCTGTTTAAAGTACGGCATCGAGAAAAAGTTCGCCGCCATTGCACACCCAAAAGCTAACGGACAAGTTGAGGCCGTTAACAAAATAATCAAGTCCATACTGAAGAAAGGTCTGGAGAAGGTTGGAGGCAAGTGGGTAGATGAACTCCCGACAGAATTATGGGCGTATAGAACTACCCACAAGTCCGCGACCGGCCACACTCCGTTCGCCTTGGCCTACGGCTCTGAAGCCATTATACCCGTGGAACTTGAAGTTCCATCGCACCGAGTGACATACTATGATCCCAAGACGAACCAAAACCTCTTGCTGGAATCACTGGACTGCATCGACGAAAAGCGTGAAGAAGCTGAATTAAGGGCGGCGGTGCACAGACATCGAGTCAAGCGTTACTACGACGGCATAGTCCGCCCAAGAATCTTTGATGTGGGTGATCTCGTTCTAAAACGAGTCTTCCCGGTACCATCACGCATGAATCCCAGCTGGGAAGGTCCATACGCCATTGAACGGAAGCTTGGAGAAGGAACATTCAAGCTAGCGACCGTTGATGGCGCGACACTCCCCCGAGCATGGAACAGTGAACATTTGCTGCACTATTACATTTAGCATGTTTTCCTTTCTTGTTGTAGGCACTGTTATTTCCTGCATGTCTCCATTCAATAATGACTTAGTTTCCTTTTAAAGTTGTAATCGAGCAATTTAGTTGATTTTCATTAATAAAGGCTTGAAGCCATATTTTCTATGAAGTTTCTATATCTCTCAGTTGGATGATAAATTACATTATCCTGCACGACATACAGACTCGTACGAACGATTCCAAATCTCCGAATCCCCAGAGCGCGGATCGGAGTACTCTAAGTCCCCAGAGCGCGGACTGGAGTATAAAACGATTCCAAATCTCCGAATCCCTAGAGCGCGGATCGGAGTACTCTAAGTCCCCAGAGCGCGGACTAGAGTATAAAACGATTCCAAATCTCCGAATCCCCAGAGCGCGGATCGGAGTACTCTAAGTCCCCAGAGCGCGGACTAGAGTATAAACGATTCCAAATCTCCGAATCCCCAGAGCGTGGATCGGAGTACTCTAAGTCCCCAGAGCGCGGACTAGAGTGTATAAACGATTCCAAATCTCCGAATCCCCAGAGCGCGGATCGGAGTACTCTAAGTCCCCAGAGCGCGGACTAGAGTATAAACGATTCCAAATCTCCGAATCCCTAGAGCGCGGATCGGAGTACTCTAAGTCCCAGAGCGCAGACTAGAGTATAAACGATTCCGAATCTCCGAATCCCCAGAGCGCGGATCGGAGTACTCTAAGTCCCCAGAGCGCGGACTAGAGTATAAACGATTCCAAATCTCTGAATCCCCAGAGCGCGGATCGGAGTACTCTAAGTCCCCAGAGCGCGGACTAGAGTATAAACGATTCCAAATTTCCAAATCTCCAGAGCGCGGATCGGAGTACTCTAAGTCCCCGGAGCGCGGACTAGAGTATAAACTATTTCAAGCCTCCAAGTCCCCGGGGCACAGAGTCAGCAAGAAGTCCAAGTACTCAAAAGATGTGGGACGAGAGGTACGCCATGTCCAAAAATGTTTGAACAGCACAAGAATGGACCGGGAGATAATGTAATTCATAAGAACTTGAGTTATGGCTACAATTAGTCAGCAAACCAAATAAAGACAAGAGAATCATTCAAACAAAAAGAAACTAAAACTTTATTCAATAAGTCCAAAATGGGGGTACATGATCACTCCTACAAAATTCAGACCTCTCTATACAAACTACAAGTTGTGGAAGATAAAAACAATTACAAAACTTAAGCAGGAGACTTGTTGAACAAGTGCATCGATTATTTCTTCGACTTCTTCTTCTTGTCTTCCTTTGGTGTTTCCGACGACTCCTCTCCCTCACGCTTTTTCTTGTACTTTTTGCTTGCCAGAGAAACGGAGTCAGGAGTAGGAGACGGAACATCTAGTGGTTTGGACCTGCCCGGGAGAATGATTTTCAAAGGTCTGTTACGCGGGTCAGTGAGTTCCAGTATTTCAGATTCAACTTTGACTTTGACCTTTTTCTTCTCCTCGTCGGCGAGACGGTCCTTCATGCTCATCTCTGAAGTACGCTCAGAGGCGCCAGTGATTTCAATTTCATCGCTTCCTTCGGCAGGAGACGAAGTATCAAGTTTGTCATCATCTAGCGCCCCGATCACTTGAGCGTCTGGACCGAGAGTTACTCCCGCGTGAGCGACATCGCTTGTTTTCTCTATTTCCTCCTTGGCGTCATCGCTCCTCGGAGTTGGCTCGGCGTCAGAGCAACCTGCACGAAAACATAAGGAATGAGCATTGGAACGAATAGCTACTGCTAAAAAATGACGGGAACTCTTCAACTTCTAAGGAAAGAAGAATTTCCTACCAGGGTCCGGCTGGCTATCGGTGGCACGAGGGGTTTCACCCTCCAGGATAGGTGACAGCACGTGAACACCAAGCCCGGGATCTTCGGGATCATAACTAGCATGCTGCTCGAATGGATCAAGTGCTGGCCGACCGACCGATTGAGCAGCATAAGGAGCGGCAATGTGAGGAGTAGTAGCATCGGCCCCAGACGGGCCAGCTTCGTCATTCTTCTATTTTGGAGGGGAAGAGCCTTTGCTATAAAGTGCCAATGCTGCGGATAAGTCCGATGGCTCATCCCCCCTTAGGAACTCCTTCACCAAGGCATCCTCATCGACCTCGTTGGAGCCCGACTCGACCTTCTTGATCCTTATCAGAGTTTCCCACGCCTCAGCCAGGGATTCGAGGTAGCCGTCGCCCAGAAATGTTAAGTCGCGGTGCATAAGGACGCGGGCTCCATACTCGGCGATCAACGGGTCAAACATACTTTTGACCTCTTCCCTGCCGGCTTCTGCGGCCGCCTCGAGGAGAGAATCAAGCTCTTCCACAGCCATTCTTTTGCCCTCCTCACGGGCCTCGTCCTTCATTTTCTCGACCCCGGCGAGTTCGTCATCGAGCTTTGTCTTCAGGAGCCGGGTAGCAACAATCTCATCACAGTATCGCTGCGATTCTTCTTGAGCAGCTACTTTGTCTTCCTTCTCCTTGGAAAGTAATTCCTTCAGCTCCTTGACTTGAGTAGCAAGTGCGTCCCTTTCCTTTTGGACAGAATCTTTTTCTAGGGCGAGGGCACCGCTGCGCTGGACTGCTTCGTCAAGCTCTTTTTTGTGAGCCGCCTCTAAACGAGTAACTGCCTCGGCAGTATTTTTTGCGCTTTGTTCAGCGGCTTCTAGCTTTGACTTATACGAAGCGAGCTCTTCATCTTGGAGTTTGATGATTTTCTTATCGCTGTCAGCCTCCAGATTCAGACGGCCAATCTCGTGTTGACGCTCGACGGACACTTCCGAGATCTTTTCCACCAAGTGCACGAACGCGTCATGTTGAACATAGACGTCGTTGTTGCAGGCAATGGCACTTTGCTTCACGTGCCCAGGAATGTGATGGATGGCTGGGAGGAATTTCAAGCCGTCAAAGCAGATTTTCGGAAACTTGGCCTTAAGGTCGACCATCTTTTCCGCAACAGTCGGGTCCACTGCAGGAGTAGGAGGAGGAGGCTTTGAGAATTCCGTTCTTTTACGTTGCTCTCGAACTTGCCTCGTACTCGATGAACTGGAGTGTTGTTCTCGAGCAACATCAGACTGATAACCCTTCTGCGAAGACTTCTCCTTGTCCGGCTCAGTTGGAGGAGGAAGATCGCGGGACTGAGAAGATTGAGAATGTGCTTTCTTGCGGTGAGATGACTCGCGAGGACGATTGTCCCTATCTTCATAATCACCTCGGTCCCTGCATCTGCCTGAACCGGAATCCCGTCCTGAGTGATGGAATATAGAAGACCCCTGAAGGCGATCAAGTCCGTGAGAGCGGCCCATATCACCTGCGAAGAATGGAAATAACAACGAGTTAAGGAGAATTCACGAATTAAAAAGACTTGATGTATATTATGGAATGCACATGTGCATGTGTGTCCTATTGTTCCCCCCGACGGACCCGTTCATTTATCTTTGCTAATAGGAGTGTTGTCTCCTTGAGCCGGGAGTTGAACTCCTACATTGCCTCTAGCGGGCGAAGAGAATTTGAGAGCTTCAGGATCATCGAACCCGTAATTAAGTAAATCATCGGGGATGGACAGGTTGGACAGACCCCTCAGAGAACTTTCCAGGTGCTGCGAAGAAGCCTCTTTCTCAGGAGGGATAGGCGTAACTTTTGAGGTGTCACCAACTTTCTCCTTTTGAACCGTATATTTCAACTTCTTCTTTCCCTTCGAAGGGGAGGATGATGTCTCAATATCCTGAACTTCGATTGCCGGATTCCAAGCGGGACCCACGTTCTCGCCCTGAGTTTCAGGGGCATTATCCTCTTTGCGCTCGCCTTCTTCGTGCGTGTCGGGAGCGCGACGCGACGACGGTCCGGCAAGTTTTTTCCCTTTACCGGACGGAGGTTTGGGAATGGTAACACCTTTTGGAAGGCTGATCCGACGACCAGGGGCTAGCAAGCCAAACCCCGACAGCGATTCATTTGAAATGATGGTCCGGATGTCTCGATCCTCGGTAGGAAGAGCTCTAATGGCTTCAACAGCCTCAGAATATCCTCGACCTTCCGGACGCGGGTTGATACCTGAAAAGATGAAATGAAGAGTTAGGAAAAGCATGACTCCGATTAAATACGAATAGTGACTCAGCAAAGAGACTTACTGCCTTCAACCCATCTCCTAGCGAAACCAGAAGGGCAGCGCACATAGAACCATTCCTGTTTGTACAGGGCGAATTTGCTACATGCCCCTGTCAAGATCTGGCACTTGTGGTATGGCTCGAGGAACATAAAGGAAGGACTGTCTTTCCATCTCTTGAACATATAAATGTATCTGATATCACCGGGGGTTGGAGGTCTGGAGAAGACGGCCATGAAAAGTAAGTAAGTCCCATATAGAAACGCATGACCGTTCGGGTGCAGTTGCGATGGAGCCATGTCTATGTACTGCAGAACATCCCGGAGAAATAAGTTGAATGGAGGCACGCTGCCCATCCAACACATGAACTTGTTGCAGGTAGTATACCCGACTGGGGGCAGATGAGGGCGATCGTGTCTCGAAGGGACTAACACGTCGGCGAAAGGAATACCGTGAATAGAGCATATCCGCCTCAGAGCAGCTTCGTTGATCTTCGAAGCTTGAGATTCGATCGGATTGTCTAGTAAGATGGTTGCCTCCAGAGCATCAGGCGCCAAGTTATGAGCGGGAGAAGTTGACGGGTTAGAAGTATCAGCGGCTCCTTGCCTTGCTGACGGCCCAGGCCTGTCAGATATGGTGGTAGAGCTAGACTTTCTTGACATCCTAAATAAATAACTAAGTGCTTGAGAGAACTATACTTAAAAAACGTTGAACGTTAGAATTAGCAACACGAGTTTTCCCCCCACGTGGTGTGTGAACTAGTGCAAGCAATTGTGTACAAGCGATAAGAATCTAAAGGTTTTTAAAGATATAATAATTAGCTTCGAATCATCGCCTTCGAAGACCGTCATCGCTGACCGTCTCAAAAAGCTTGCCTTGAGGCGATTACAGTTCCAGATTCAGAAAGCATATGATTTATAAAGTGACCGGCCTAAGTTCTGTTCGGCATATATGTGTGTTCGGCATGTCTAAGTTCTGTTCGGCATATATGTGTGTTCGACATGTCTAAGTTCTGTTCGGCATATATGTGTGTTCGACATGTCTAAGTCCTGTTCGGCATACATGTGTGTTCGGCATGTCTAAGTTCTGTTCGGCATATATGTGCGTTCGGCATATATGTATGTTCGGCATGACTAAGTCCTGTTTGGCATATATGTGTGTTCGGCATGTCTAAGTCCTGTTCGGCATGTATGTGTGTTCGGCATGTCTAAGTTTTGTTCGGCACGTATGTGTTCGTTCGGCATGTCTAAGTACTGTTCGGCACGACAGTTGTTCGGCGATTATGTCGTTCGGTCTAAATGATATTCGGCGTATGTGTCCGTTCGGCATTAGGGTAGTGTTCGGCCTAAGTTCGTTCGGCTAGAGTAGCGCTCCGCCTTCGAACATAACTCCACCCAGATCCCTCTCCATTTACGCCGAACGACAGAGACAGATCGCCCGGCGCAGGTTACGCCGTTCGACTCCCCATCTTCCTTTTTTCTTCCAATCTTGATCAGCACAAAGGAGCCAGGCTTAACCACCATACACCGTTCGACGACTCCAAGCGAGCAAACCACTTCCACTAGCCATGCATTTACAGCTAAGGAAATACCCCGTTTCCGTGTGATGAACCTAAAGTGGAAGTAGTGCAATTGTGGAAGGAATGATACCTAATTCGACGATCAAAGTTGAAGACGGATTAATTAGACTTTATATCTGATAGGATGGCAAGAGTTGCAAATCTCTAGGAATGATAGAAAAGAAGGCGTAAAAGAAAAATGGTGGAAGGGCGCCTGGTTATATAGAGGGAGGTAGAAGTCGAAGAGGCTATACCCGGTAGAACCGGTCAATACCGGAGTGTTCGGCATCAAAGCGGAGAGACGTTCGGCACGCGAGATACGTTCGGCTTCGAACGTATCGTTCGGCATCCTAACCTCGTTCGTCTTGCACCTCCTTCACTAACATTCTCGAGAAGATACCTCCGAGGTAAATTGTACCAGATTCAAAGCGCATCACGTTCGGCCCGCGATACACTTTGGGGGGCAAGTGTTTCCTGGATATTTGGCCAGGCAACTAGTACTCGGCATCTAGGAGAACTCGGCAACCAGTACTCGGCATCAGAGAGTGTCCGGCATTCAGGAGTATTCGGCGAAGCACTTGACATCCAGGAGTACTCGGCAACCAGTGCTCGGCATCAGAGAGTGTCCGGCATTCAGGAGTGTTCGGTGAAGCACTTGACATCCAGGAGTACTCGGCGTAGTACTCGGCAACCAGTACTCGGCATCAGAGAGTACTCGGCATCCAGCAGTGTTCGGCGTCAACTGGCACTCGGCGTCAACCAATGCTCGGCATCGAGACTGCTCGGCATACAAGAGTGCTCGGCATCAAGACTGCTCGGCATCAAGGCTGCTCGGCATATGAGAGCACTCGACATCAAGGAGAACTCGGCAGCATCTGTGGTTCGGCATGCATGAGTACTTGGCGTAGTACCCGGTAGCATCAGAAGTACTCGGCACAAAAGTACTCGGCGTCTAGAGGAGCGTTTGGCTTCGACTGACTAACATCCTGCACTTCCCAAACATCAAACCACACCGTTCGGCACAGAAAGGACTGCTCGGCATCAGAGCGTTCGGCAAACCTTGCTCGGCATACAGCGACCACTGTACTCGGGCTGGAGCGTTCGGCCATCAGCCCATTTGGGAAGTCCAGCCCATCTTTGTCTATAAATAGAGGGGCAGGGTCACAGTGATAGAGATCCTTTTTTGGAGAGAAAACACCGGGGAGACTCTGCCATTTTCAAGACTCATCTTCTCTACTTAACAACTTCACTCAAGCATTTGATTCACGAATTGTATTTGTAATCAACCATAAAGGAAATCAATAAAGTTGAACAAAGTAGACGTAGGCAATTACGCTGAACCACTATAAATTTGGTGTTCTTACTTTCTGCATTTAAATTAGCATTGTCTTCTCTGTTTAATTTACTTTCATCACTTATATCTCAGCACAATCTTTCTGAACGAGGTTAGTGACCAACTTTGGTGCTAATAGTTACAGTTCCATCGACGAGCTTCGAAAGGCAGTCAAATATACAGTTCTACAGTCAAGTCCGGTTATGCAAAGCTGAATCTCGTCGGAGTCAAGTATTTGATAGTATAAGGTTTCGAATCCATCAGGGCTCAGACATAGATCGATCACCAGAGATGCAAGTCGTGACAGTCCGGAATGCAGCTTTTTTGTATCGATCAAGGGGGTCCATTTTCGTATCGATCAAGTTCGCATCGATACGTTTCGTATCGATCATGTTCGACTCGATACGCTTCGTATCGATCACGTTCGAGTCAATGTGTTTTGTATCGATTAGGGGAATGTATTCTGCATCGATAATAGGCCTCGATTTTGTATCGATCGACGCTGGAGGCATCGAACCAACCCATAATGCCCATTTCGTATCGATTGCAAGTAATCAACTTCGAATCGATCATCGAAGTCAATTATGTATCGATCGACACGAACTCCAGCCATCGCCCATCGATACGAAGTGGTTCCATCCCTCCACATGATATTGTCTCAACTACGAATCGATGAAAAATGCCATCATCCATAGATCGATACGAAGAAAATCATTTCCTCAATCGATCGATGCGAACGTATGATTCATATCCTTCAACCATCCTTCTTCCCCAAATCACTCGAGCACCATGATAATTCACTCTGAGCCGATTCTGACCTTAGCAACCCTGGAGATCGATTGCATATGAGAAGAGATTGACGATCGATTTCGAATTCCATCGCTATAACACGGATTGGACGTCCAATTACCTGATTTCGATAACTGGTTTAAGGAATTGAAGGATGTGATTCGATTCGAAGGCGAAGAACAGTTTTCTTTCTTGGTCTCTGGAGCAATACGAAAGCAAAGCACAAAAGAGAAAAGTAAAAAGTAAAAAATAGCTAAGTCCACGGTATTTATATGGACTCGAATGTGAATGGAGGAAACGATTCGCCTCCCAGTGAATTCGACCGGTTATGAAATTTCACCACGGGATCGATTCGAACAAGCTATTCGAATCCATCAACTCAGGCCTTTATCGAAGCGAAAAACGAAGGCTTTTCTGAGTCACCCAAATCCATCGATACGAAACCACTGTTCGTATCGATCATTTTCGACTCCATCCCCAGTGCAACAATGTAAACTGTGCAGTTCGAATCCATCAAGTCACAGCTCCCAGAAGCCAGTGCCCATCGATACGAATTGTCTATTCGTATCCAACGACACAAGGACCATCGATTCGAAATACACAACGAAGGCTGTTCTGAAGGCATTGAACTCCATCGATACGAACGATCGTTTCGTATCCATCAAACCTAACATCCATCGATTTGAAATTTACATTTCGTATCCATCAATGCGATGCATATCGATGCAAAGATAATGTTCCAACCTTTTACATCAATTCAGGAGAGGATCGATACGAAGGAACATTCAAAAAACACCATCGAGCGTTGTTACAATTCAAATTTCACATCGGTTCAGAAGAGGATCGATACGGGATAAACTGACAACGACTCGTGAACATGCAGCGTTAACGAGAGTCAGATTAACATATATGCATATACGTCAGACTAATATTCAATTTTTAACAGTCACAGGAATTGGATACTTATCTGACAAGGATTACAACAACAAACAACTAATCACTAGCACGTAGCAATCAGTTACAATGATACAGGGTGCAACAGTTGACAATCAACAGTTCATGTTATAGAGAAAATCAGTCAAAGATTACAACTTTCAGCGGAAAAACGATGACTGTTCAGAATAAAGATTACAGCTTTTTAAAGCACATCATGTTTCAACAAGACGTACTTTGGGTGGAAAATGTTATCCCACCTTTTGGCGAGGCCGAGATATCAAAGAACTTGACCAGAAACCAATGACGGTTCATCTTAGAGATCGGTTATTCGCAGGCTCACTATGGATATCCATGAATTTTGTCCGAGCCTGGATCGAGTTACAATCGACAAGACGCGACGAGCGAAGCAATGGAAGTCAACGCTCCAAATTTCAAGTCAATCCGAGTTCATATGCTCAAGTTATGATCAATGCAAGTTGGAGGAAATAATCCCACTTTCGTATCCATCATCGAACCCTGGTTCGAATCCATCACTTTCGTATCGATCAGAGCGGCAGCGATCTCGCATCCATCCTAGAGCCTTAGTTTGAATCGATCGAGTTCGAATCCATCAATCAGCCACTGTTCGAATCGATCGTCCAATGTCAACTTCGTATCCATCACAGAGCTTTGTTAGAATCCATCAAGCTTCTGTAGTACGTATCCATCAGTTGACCTTAGTTCGTATCCATCGAATTACCGTTACTTCGTATCCATCAGGTGACCTACTGTTCGTATCCATCAAGACAAGCAGAGTCGCCATCTGTTCGTATCCATCGCAATATCATTTGTTCGTCTCCATCGAACAAAGCCACTTCCATCGATACGAACAGAGTCACTTCCATCGATACGAACAAAGCCACTTCCATCGATACGAACAGAGCCACTTCCATCGATACAAACAGAGCAAGACTATCGATACGAACAGCATAGTTCCGATCGATACGAACCAAATAGCCTACATAAAAACCCGAACTTGCATCGATCATAACTCCCAATCTACAAGACCAAATGCTATGAAATTTTCACAGAAGCTTACGTGCATGTTGAAGAATGTTCACGCCAAATTTCGACTCCATTGGACGAAATCTTGATCGATACGAAATCCGTTCATATCTATCACGGATCGGGTCAAAACTTCACGGGCTTGGTCGTGTGGGCCCGCTCACATGCCAGAAGAAGTCTCCCGAGATCTGAGCGAAATATCAGCCTCCTACACCTATAAATAGAGCCCCAGGGCATACAGAGGAAGTATTTGTTGAATTTTTGAATTCTCGAACGCCTAGACTCTGCCGGATTCAATTCCATACTCCATTGCTGCTGCTGCAAACGAATTTTACTGCTATAATTCATTGTTATATGCTGTAACCCGCTGCAATCAATTATAATCATCAAAGAAACATCAATAAAGTGACCAATTTCATAGTGGACGTAGGCAATACGCCGAACCACTCTAAATTCCTGTGTTTCTGTGCATTTTTATCATTCTCATGTCTGTTTTTTTGGAGTTATTGTTAGATAATCCTCTTTTTCCATTTAATTTCTTCATTTTATCTCTTCAAAAACTTCCGAAGAGTGTTGTGCCCAATTTTGGTACAAACAATCGCATTCTTTAAATTATTCACCAAAACACAAGTATTGACAAAACATATCAATGCCAATTGCAAAAATCGGTGAAACACAAATTCTAGAAATCATTAACTAGAAATCCAGAAATTACAAAAAGGGGAAGGCCTATCACAAACGGGAGCATGAAAACTCACCAACACGTGTATCACAAATGGGTCGCTATCCCATGGTCGCTAACCATAGAGCCGGTGCAACATCGTATTGCAATAACGGTACGCCCGAGGAACCTGAAACTCAAATGAGTTGGAACAACGACGTAGTACAGTATCGGTACGCCTGATGAACCTAAAACTGAATTATTTTGGAACAACGACGTAGTGCAATAACAGTACGCCCGATGAACCCGAAACTCAAATAATTCGGAACAACGACGTAGTGCAATAACAGTACGCCCAATGAACCGAACTCCATAAAGCCCGTAGGTCGCTAGCCTATAAAAATGAGACGAAGCTCAATAGAACGGGGTACAGTCCCCCACGCGGACAAAGAGACATCACATATCGCTAGTCTAAACCACAAAATGATCATCATCGATCATCAAGAAGTGTCGATTACACTAAGCTAGTAAATAAATGAGTTTAGCTTCATGTCCCATAACCACTGGCTTAACTTAAATATTTACGAACAAATTGTAGATTTCCACTCGAAAATTGTCACAAGATTTCAATCGAACAGAATGAAAGTGCTATTCAACAAGGCGTATCCCTTGGGGTGTAGCTGGGATGGGGAGATTCCAAGGAACGACAGCATTTCCCTTATGTATTGGTTAAATGGAGGAAGTGTCCCTGCCGTGCAAGCATGACGATTGAAAGCAGTAAACCCCTCCGAGGGAGCACGCGGTCTGTCATCTGGCCCTGGCAGTAATACGTCATCGAGCGACAGACCATGCCTTAAGCATATACGTCCCAGCATATCTTCGGAAATGCCGGACGGCACAGAGTCTTGTGGATGACAAATGAACCGGGCGCCTGGAAACTCGTCCGGTGCTGGATCTATGACTTCGGCCTCGATGACCGGTATCTCGATTATTGGAGGGATTGGACCTTGAACTTCCTGCTGTTGAGAACTTGAAGGTTCCATGACTAACTAACTTATGAGAAATCATCATTAGACAAAAATAACACTCGCGCTTCCCCTAGTGTGAAGTGTGTGAATGTGTTGTGTAGTGCAGTGCTGTGAAGTACTAGAAAAGATTCAACAGAATTAGAGAAAATGTCCGAACGACGAGACTTTGAAATTCAGTCGGAATGACCGTCATCGCTGACCGTCACAACCGTGCCATCCAGATATAAGCAATCGATCCAAGTTAAAGTTTGTTAAAATTTTGTTAAGTTACAGTTCGATCGACGAGCTTCGAAAGGCAGTCAAATATATAGTTCTACAGTCAAGTCTGGTTATGCAAAGCTAAATCTCGTCGGAGTCAAGTATTTGATAGTATAAGATTTCGAATCCATCAGGGCTCAGACATAGATCGATCATCAGAGATGCAAGTCGTGACAGTCCGGAATGCAGTTGTTTTGTATCGATCAAGGGGGTCCATTTTCGTATCGATCAAGTTTGCATCGATACGTTTCGTATCGATCATGTTCGACTCGATACACTTCGTATCGATCACGTTCGAGTCAATGCGTTTCGTATTGATTAGGGGAATGTATTCTGCATCGATCATAGGCCTCGATTTTGTATCGATCGACGCCGGCGGCATCGTACCAACTCATAATGCTCATTTCATATCGATTGCAAGTAATCAACTTCGAATCGATCATCGAAGTCAATTACGTATCGATCGACACGAACTCCAGCCATCGCCCATTGATACGAAGTGGTTCCATCCCTCCACATGATATTGTCTCAACTACGAATCGATGCAAAATGCCATCATCCCTAGATCGATACGAAGAAAACCGTTTCCTCAATCGATCGATGCGAACGTATGATTCATATCCTTCAACCATCCTTCTTCCCCAAATCGCTCGAGCACCATGATAATTCACTCTGAGCCGATTCTGACCTTTGCATCCGTGGAGATCGATTGCGTATGTGAAGATATTGACGATCGATTTCGAATTCCATCGCTATAACACGGATTGGACGTCCAATTACCTGATTTGATAACTGGTTTAAGGAATTGAAGGATGTGATTCGATTCGAAGGCGAAGAACAGTTTTCTTTCTTGGTCTCTGGAGCAATACGAAAGTAAAGCACAAAAGTGAAAAGTAAAAAGTAAAAAATGGCTAAGTCCACGGTATTTATATGGACTCGAATGTGAAAGGAGGAAACGATTCGCCTCCCAGTGAATTCGACCGAACACGAAATGTCACCACGGGATCGATTCGAACAAGCTATTCAAATCCATCAACTCAGGCCTTTATCGAAGCGAAATTCAAAACGAAGGCTTTTCTGAGTCACCCAAATCCATCGATATGAAACCACTGTTCGTATCAATCATTTTCGACTCCATCCCCCGTGCAACAATGTAAACTGTGCAATTCGAATGCATCAAGTCACAGCTCCCAGAAGCCAGTGCCCATCGATACGAATTGTCTATTCGTATCCAATGACACAAGGACCATCGATTCAAAATACACAACGAAGGCTGTTCTGAAGGCATTTAACTCCATCGATACGAACGATCGTTTCGTATCCATCGAACCTAACATCCATCGATTTGAAATTTTCATTTCGTATCCATCAATGCGATGCATATCGATGCAAAATAATGTTCCAACCTTTTACATCAATTCAGGAGAGGATCGATACGAAGGAATATTCAAAAACAACCATCGAGCGTTGTTACAATTCAAATTTCATATCGGTTCAAGAGAGGATCGATACGGAATTCGATATGGGATAAACTGACAACGACTCGTGAACATGCAGCGTTAACGAGAGTCAGATTAACATATATGCATATACGTCGGACTAATATTCAATTTTTTACAGTCACAGGAATTGGATACTTATCTGACAACGATTACAACAACAAACAGCTAATCACTAGCACGCAGCAATCAGTTATAACGATACAGGGTGCAACAGTTGACAATCAACACTTCATGTTATAGAGAAAATCAGTCAAAGATTACAACTTTCAGCGGAAAAACGATGACTGTTCAGAATAAAGATTACAGCTTTTCAAAGCACATCATGTTTCGACAAGACGTACTTTGGGTAGCAAATGTTATCCCACCTTTCGGCGAGGCCGAGATATCAAAGAACTTGACCAGAAACCAATGACGGTTCGTCTTAGAGGTCGGTTATTCGCAGGCTCACTATGGATATCGATGAATTTTGTCCGAGCCCGGATCGAGCTACAATCGACAAGATGCGACGAGCGAAGCAATGGAAGTCAACGCTCCAAATTTCAAGTCATTCCGAGTTCATATGCTCAAGTTATGATTAATGCAAGTTGGAGGAAATAATCCCACTTTCGTATCCAACATCGAACCCCGGTTCGAATCCATCACTTTTGTATCGATCAGAGCGGCAACGACCTCGCATCCATCCTAGAGCCTTAGTTTGAATCGATCGAGTTCGAATCCATCAATTAGCCACTGTTTGAACCGATCATCCAATGTCCACTTCGTATTCATCACAGAGCTTTGTTCGAATCCATCAAGCTTCTGTAGTTCGTATCCATCAGTTGACCTTAGTTCGTATCCATCGAATAACTGTTACTTCGTATCCATCAGGTTACCTACTGTTCATATCCATCAAGACAAGTAGAGTCGCCATCTGTTCGTATCCATCACAATATCATTTTTTCGTCTCCATCAAACAGAGCCACTTCCATCGATACGAACAGAGCCACTTCCATCGATAAGAACAGAGTCACTTCCATCGATACGAACAGAGCCACTTCTATCGATACGAACAGAGCAAGACTATCGATACGAACAGCATAGTTCCGATCGATACAAACCAAATAGCCTACAAAAAACCTGAACTTGCATCGATCATAACTCCCAATCTACAAGTCCAAATGCTATGAAATTTTCACAGGAGCTTACGTGCATGCTGAAGAATGTTCACGCCAAATTTCGACTCCATTGGACGAAATCTTGATCGATACGAAATCCGTTCGTATCGATCACGGATCGGGTCGAAACTTCACGGGCTTGGTCGCGTGGGCCCGCTCACGTGCCAGAAGAAGTCTCCCGAGATCTAAGCGTAATATCAGCCTCCTACACCTATAAATAGAGCCCCAGGGCATATAGAGGAAGCATCTTTTGAATTTTTGAATTCTCGAACGCCCAGACTCTACCGGATTCAATTCCATACTCCATTGCTGCTGCTGCAAACGAATTTTACTGCTGTAATTCATTGTTATCTGCTGTAACCCACTGCAATCAATTGTAATCATCAAAGAAACATCAATAAAGCGACCAATTTCATAGTGGACGTAGGCAATACGCCGAACCACTCTAAATTCCTGTGTTTCTGTGCATTTTTATCATTCTCATATCTGTTTTTTGGAGTTTTTGTTAGATAATCCTCTTTTTCCATTTAATTTCTTCATTTTATCTCTTCAAAAACTTCCGAAGAGTGTTGTGCCCAATTTTGGTACAAACACTTTGGTGCTTTCACTGAGAAAAAACCCAATTTTTCTCCTGCTCTTTGGATCTCCTATCGATACCGGATAGCAAAAATCCAAGAAGAAGATCCAGATCTCAAGCCTTGAAGCCCTTCCATTCTATTCAGATTTGCATCAGATCTAGGAAAGGACTTCGTCAATTCACCATGGTAAGTACACGAACTACTTTTACAGGTGCTGATCAAGAAGGACGGGACAGACAGAATCCCGTGCAATTGCCTCCATCAAATCAAGATGCCATCGGACCTTCAGATCCATCGGGCCCGGTTACCAGATAAGAGTTTCAGATGCTGCTTCAAGAGTTGGCCCAGAGTCGGCAACAGCTAACTGAACAACTGCGCGCCAACACAGAGTTGACCAACCAGCTGAATCGCCAAAGGCGTAGAAGATCCAGAAGAGACCAAGGTTCTTATTCTTCCATAGAGAGTTCAGCCTCATCCGATGATCATCACCGATCCACACGCCCACGGCTGGATGTAAGCTACACCCAGGCCACAGGACACCAACCTGCCTTGCATCTAGGACAACCCAGAACTGGACCATCCACTAGCCATCATACCAAACCTTCATCCCGAGGAGGTGCTGCTCCTTACCATGTCACAGGCAACCTCGCTACCACTGCCACTACCGAACAAGGGGTTGATGCTAGAAACCAAACTGATCCTCATCGTAGCCAGCGAGAGCACACTCCAGAACCTTGTGTCCCAGAAAACGTTGAACCAAGGAGGCAAGGCATGGACCGTCGACCACGTCCGGTCCAGACTCGCACTATGGAACCCGACCACACCTTGGCGCAGCATGCTCCAAGTATCCGGATGCCAGATATACCGACGATGATTCGTCAGATGATCCGTGAAAGTTAGGGTCTCACTAATGACGACTGGGGAATCTCTCAGAGTCATACCCCTTTCACTGATGATATATTATATGTTGAACCACCTCGGCGCTTCAGGATGCCAACTTTTCCAGTCTATGAAGGAAGTTCTGATCCCAATCAACACATCCTGAAGTATGAATGGCTGATGAATGCTGCGAGAGCTGATGATGCAGTAAAATGCTGTAGTTTCTCCATTTCCCTAGGGGGCATTGTGACTATGTGGTTCACTCGTTTGCCACCACGATCCATTTCTAATTTTGACCAGATGGCCACCAAGTTTGTTGAACAATTCCGTATGCACGTAGGAAGGCCTAAAGATGTTAACACTTTGTCTAGTGTTACTCAAGCTCCCGGAGAAACACTTAGGCGTTATTTGGAGCGATTCCATGCCGCGTGTGCAGAAATAAGCAATCCCAATGACAACTCTATCCTGATGGCATTGACTAAAGGGATAGATCCTGATTTCGAGTTCGGAAATTGGTTAGTTGGGAAGCCGCCTGCGTCATTGGATCGTTTCTATTCCAAGGCAGCCCAATCCTTGAGAAGGGAGGATGTGAAACAGTCTAGGAAGCAGGATGACGTAGGGCCCAACATTGAAGGAATTCAGAGTAACATCGACGTTAAACAATCCGGGGAGAGTTCCAGAAATGTTCAGTTGAATATACAAAACAAGCAGAACCAGTAGAGGGACAATGGAAATCAAAGTAAAAAACGAGATCAAAATCGTGGTCCACGGCATAGAGCTCCCATGTTCGACAATTATACTCCATTGAACATGTCATTGGAAAATGTGTATTTGCAGACTTGTAACACCATGCAATATAAGAAACCTGCCCCGAAATCGTCAACAGAAAGACAAGTCCAGACAGGGAAGTTTTGTAGATTCCATGTATGGCCATAATACAAATGAGTGTCGTCATTTGCAAGATCTCATTGAAAAATTGATACGTGAGCGGAAGTTGGATCAGTATGTGAGGGCACCGTAGTCAGGAGGTGCGGGCCCATCAAATCAGAATCATGCACCAAATCAAGAAAGGTAGGAGGAACCCGCCCGTACTGGTGGGAGGTTGGTCATTAATACAATAAGTGGTGGTCCTCATCCACGAGACCGAAGCTGGAAGGAAATGGAGTCGTATGCCAGTTCTATCAGGCATGCGAACTTCGAGTGTTATAGTAGTTTTGATGAAGGGGCTCCGGCCAAACAACAAAAGACGATGACAGATGACATCATGTTCAGAAGCAGAGATGCTGATAAAGTCGAAGCCCCCACTATCGATCCACTAGTCATCTCAGCTCAAGTGGGTCCTGCTTGGATGAAGAGGATCTTAGTTGATAGTGGAAGCTCTGTGAATATTTTGTTTAAACGAGCTTACGACCAAATGAAAATGGAAGCCAAAGATTTAAAGCCTTGCCAATCTCGAATCCATGGTTTCAATGGGAGTGCTACTATACCCACTGGAGTAGTGGAACTACCAGTGGAGTTGGGAGTCGGAGAACGCCAGAGAGTGCGGATGTTACAGTTCGTTGTGTTGGACACAGACTCCCCTTATAATGCTTACTTGGGCCGACCGGCCCTCGTTGAATTCAGGGCAGCCATTGCCCCATGGTGTTTGACTTTAAAGTTTCCCACTGATTGTGGAGTGGGAATCATTCAAGGAGATCAAGCTACCGGGAGAGCCTGTTATGTTGCCGAGCTGCGGGAGGCGCAGCGAAAGGAGAAAGGAAATGGCATAGAGGAATCTCTCTGCATCCGTTTTGCTGATAATTGACAATTAACGCCTGGGCCTAGGCCCGGACACCCCAACCAATTCCAAAGGGATCTTGACCTAAGAGAAGCTGAAGATGAAGGAGAATCTAAAGAGAGTCAAGCATCCCCAACCGAACTGACGATTGATGTCCCAATCGACAATGATGATGAATCAAAGATGATAAAGATTGGCTCTCAGCTAAGCCAGCAAACTCAAGAGGAATTGGTTGAATTTCTATGGGAGAATCTTGACGTATTCTCCTGGACGCATTCTGATATGTATGGGATCTCGCCGGACATCGTGAGCCACACTCTGAATATTGACCCGCGGCATGTCCCGGTCAAACAGAAAAGGCGTGGTATGGATCCAGAGAGATCTGCCGCCCTTAAAGAAGAAGTAGAAAAGCTTAAAGCAAACGGGTTCATTCGAGATGCGCTATACCCCGAGTAGGTGTCGAATCCCGTGCTCGTCCGAAAGTCGAACGGAAAATGGAGAACATGTGTCGATTACTCCGATCTGAATAAAGCTTGTCCTAAAGACAGTTTCCCGCTTCCCAGAATTGATCAGCTCGTAGACTCAACAGCTGGACATGAACTCTTATCCTTTATGGATGCGTATTCTGGCTACAATCAGATACCAATGCATTTACCTAATCAAGAACATACCAGCTTCGTAACCAATCTGGGACTTTATTGCTACAAAGTTATGCCATTCGAACTCAAGAATGCCGGGGCTACTTATCAATGATTGGTCAATCGAATGTTTGCCAATCAAATCGGGAAAACAATGGAAGTATATGTAGACGACATGCTTGTGAAGTCACGATTTTCCACTGACCATATTAAAGACCTGGAAACTATGTTCAACATACTTCGAGAATACAGAATGAAGCTCAATCCACTGAAATGTCATTTTGGAGTTGCATCCGGAATATTCCTTTGGTTTATCGTCAATGCTCGGGGAATCGAAGCTAATCTTGAAAAGATTTGGGCAATCAGAAATCATGAAACTTCGAAAACTATAAAGCAAGTCCAGAGTCTCAATGGGAAAGTAGCAGCATTGAGCAGGTTCATTTCAAAGTCCACTGACAAATGCATTCCCTTCTTCGATTTGATCCGAAAAGGAAAATGAAACTTTGAATGGACCACGGAGTGTGAGGGCGCTTTCCGAGCACTAGTTCAACATCTATCCACACCACCTATCATGTCAAAGCCTATTGATCATGAGAAGCTGTACGTTTACTTGGCAATATCAGAAAATGCTATTAGCGCTGCCTTAATTCGAGAAGAAGACAGGATATAGAAGTCAGTATACTACGTCATCAAACGATTGACTGGAGCTGAAAGGAATTATCCAAAACTAGAGAAGTTGGCTTATTGCCTTGTCATTGCATCAAGGAAACTCCGACCATATTTCCAGGCACATCCTATTATTTTTTACACCGACCAGCCGTTACGACAGGTCCTTTTTCGGCCTAAGACGTCTGGTAGGTTGCTCAAGTGGAACATCGAACTGAGCCAATTTGATATTACTTATACTCCAAGGCGAGCAATTCAAGGACAAGTCCTAGCCGATTTCATAACTGAATTTATCGTTCTAGAGGACTTGCCCGAAACTAGTGAATCCCTCGAATACGTCTGGAAGCTTTATACTGATGGTGCATCAAACGATCGGTGTTCGGGTGCTGGTGTTGTACTTGAAACTCCCGAAGGCCGATCTATATGTTATGCTTTGAAGTTCGATTTTCATGCAACCAATAATGAAGCTGCATATGAAGCGCTCTTAGCTGGACTAAAACTTGCTAGAGATTTGAGAATTATCGCTGTGGAAATTTATTGTGATTCACAGTTAGTTGTGTGTCAAGTTTGGGGAGAATATCAAGCAAGAGATCGAAGGCTGGCTACTTACTTAGCTCGGGTATAGGAAATTCTGAATCAGTTTTATTATTATGCCATTTATTGTATACCTCGAGAACACAATCAGAAAGCCAATTCATTGGCGAAGTTAGCCAGCACAAGTGAAGCTCGGCAAATGGGACTCGTTCCCGTAGAGACGTTAACTTCCCCAAGCATTGACCGTGCAGAAATAGATTGGATATGCGAAACAATTCTTGATAAGGAGTCGTGGATGACTCCATTCAGAAATTACCTTGAGCATGGAATCCTGTCGGAGCGCAGGAGTGAGAAGAGACAAGTCCTTCGGAAGGCCTCATGATTCACCATCCAGAATGGAATCATGTACAGAAGAGGGTACTCTGTCCCATTACTCCGATGTATCGCTCACGATGAAATTAAACGAGTATTACACGATGTACACGAGGGAGAATGTGGCGATCACACCGGGGGACAAGTGCTTGCCTAGAAAATACTTCGATACAGATATTACTGGCCGACTGTGAATCGCGATGCGTCGGATTATGCAAAGAAATGTGATAAGTGTCAAAAGCATGCTCGAATTCCTAGAGCCCCTCCTACCGAGATAACGCAAATGGTCAGCCCATGGCCATTTGCGATGTGGGGCATCGACATCATTGGTACTTTACCTCTGGCAAAAGGTGGTGCGAAATACGCCATCGTCGCAGTTGATTACTTTACAAAGTGGGCTGAAGCTGGACCTCTTGCTACCATAACGACGAAAAAAGTAATCAACTTTGTAGTCCGCAACATTATCTGTCGATTCAATCTCCCACACACCATTATTACTGACAACGGAACCCAATTCGACAGTGCTGAATTTAAAGATTTCTACAAACGGTTTCACATTCAAAAGAAATTCTCTGCGGTTGCACACCCTCAAGTGAACGAATAGGTCGAAGCGGTCAATAAAGTTATAAAGTCCATTCTGAAGAAACGACTGGAAAAGGTCGGGGGCAAGTGGGCCGATGAACTTCCTATGGCTTTATGGGCTTACCGAACAACCCACAAGTCCGCGACCGGTCACACTCCGTTCTCTCTCTCTTATGGTTCAGAAGCTGTTATTCCAGTCGAGCTAGAAGTACCTTCTCATCGTGTGACGTACTATGAACCGAAGACTAATGCTATATTACTTGTTGAATCTCTCAATTTACTAGTTGAGAAGCGTGAAGAGGCTGATTTGAGGGCAGCTGTGCATCGAATTGGAGTCGCCCGATTGTACAACGCCAAGGTCCGCCCGCGAACCTTTGAACTAGGCGATCTCGTCCTAAAAAGAATTTATCCGGTTCCTTCACATATGAAGCCGACATGGGAAGGACCGTATGTCACTGAACGAAGGCTCGGAGATGGCACATTCAAATTGTCGACCGTTGACGGTCTTACTCTGCCAAGAGCCTGGAATAGCGAGAGTCTTCGTCGCTACTACACATGACATGCTATGTTATTTCATTTAGTTTATTTTCCATTTTGCAGTTTGTTTCTACATTTCGAAATTAGAATTTGTAATAAGGCAACTGACTTTGCCATATTTTCTTATTTCAGCAATAAAATGCAATCTCTTCGAGCTAGAGCTGTGATTTACTTGAAATATTTCATATGACCATCACTATGCACAGAGGCTAAGTTTCACCGTACGGTGGGATTTATTCAAATAGGGAGTGACTGTGATGCAACCAGTCACTCGCTAAACGAAACCCGAGCTCGGGGACAAGCCATTACACCAAAGTCAAAAAAGGATTGATACACGACAATCCTTCACTTAACGCCAGATTCCCAGAGTGCGAACTGGAGTATTAAAATACGTCTGCGAAGAGGGTGGATCCGTCCGCCTAATGACTTCGTCCGTATCCGAACCAAGTTTGAGGAGGGTGGACCCGTCCATCTAACGACCTCACTTGTTAACTCATGGGGGATGTGATCCGACCATCCACGATCCTGATACACCTTTCGTTCCCAGAGTGCGAGCGAAATCCAAAAACATGCAACATATGTGATTGACCGTCTTTTTACCAACTCCGAACTCCCAGAGTGTGAGTCGGAGTATAAACATCAACTTGGAACTCCGAGAGTGCGAGTCGGAGTATAAACGCCAACTCCGGATTCCCAGAGTGCGAAACGGAGTATAAACATCAACCCCGGATGCCTAGAGTGCGAAACGGAGTATAAAAACTAACTCCAAAGTCCAAGAACGCGAATTGGAGTATAAACACCGACTCCAAGTCCCCAGAGTGCGGACATACAATTAAGACTTAAACCGGCGTAAGCGACCGCCGGTGAACAAATGAAGATCCCCAGAGTGTGGATATGATCGCCGACAATTAAACGAGTGGGGTTGAACCACTCAATCTTCACTTTTCCCAAACATCCGTTCAGCGGCGCTAGATTCAACGTGTTGTAAGCAACAATCGCTGACTGATGTTCTACAGCTCATCCCCAAGACTGGGGGGCAGGACTTAAGCATTGACCGTTGACTGAAGCGGTGCGACGTCAAAATTCAACTCGCTTCCCGGTCGCGAACCATATCCACAGTTTCCAGACTTGGTGCAAAAAGACAAACTTGACTCAGAAGCTGGAACTTTACAAGTGCATTACAAACATTGAAACACTTAAGCAAATACACAAGAAGCTAAAAAAGAAAAAGTTTCGTTTCTACTATTTATGAAAGAAATTCATGTACAAGTTTGTTCCAAAAAGTTCTTACTAGCAGGGGCCAAACCCGCATCTATACATGGCCAACAAAATGAAAGACAAAATAAACCAAGGAAGCATGTCTAATCTTTCTTCTTCCTTGGCTTCCTTTTCGGTGTAGACCCGCCACTACCTTTCCTCTTTGAACCTTTGCTTTTTGGTGGTCGGTCTCCAGGCGAGGGCATGATCTCGACATCCTCCTCCGAACTCGAATGAATAGGGATGCTTCCTGCGGGCGGAGCCGGAGGAACATGATCAATTGTAGAAGGTGGATTGGGCAAACTAGTGTCGAAAACTGTACCACCATGAGATATCATTCTGAGCGGAGCTGGTCCAGGTGCCGCCATCCCACCTCCAAAACTGCCACCATGTGCTGCTGCTTCCATCTCAGCGCCAATCTCGGCCAATATTTCCTCTTCAGCAATCACTCGGGCCTCGCTGGGAGCATCAGTAGTCGGCATCGAAGAACTTGTAGCAGGAGCGCTTCCGCCCATAAAAAATGGCAGGTCGGCAAGAGGATCGCCATGACGGCGAAAGAGTTCCTCCATCAGCTGCTCATAAAAAACAAGTGAGCTCCCCTGCATTTCGTCGAGCGGCACAGTTGTGGTTACAGTGGTCGCTTCGGTAACGATAACCCCCTGCGTCTGATATGATTCTTGAGTAGCAGGAGGCACGACCGGCGCAGCATCAATCACTGGACAAAAAATAAGAGAATTGTTAGAACTTAATTCGAGTGAAGATTCCGACTTAAGGCAGATATGTGGAATGTTCAGAATACCTTCCTCAGTTTGACTTGTAAGCGGTTGGACGACTTCAGTAACTTGCTCTGTAGCCGGAGACATCTATGGCTGATCCGGATTGTAGGCAGGAACAGCTTGGGGATCGACCGTAGGCAAGGATTCAGGCTGGGTTGACGCTGCAACTTCAAGACTCGCCTCATGATGGTCAACCCCCGAACCCTCTCCTACTTCGAAGTGCTGGGCACCTAGCCTTTCCTTTTCATGCAGAATCATTGACTCGTGGAGAATCTTCCTTTCATCTTCATTCAGAATGCGATTCTCGAGTTCAAATTCATTTACATACTCACCCAGATGCGCCTCCTTCTCTTCTTCAACTGATCGGCCCCAGGCGTTGTATAGATGTGCCAGATAATCATCGAGCCAGGCTAGACCCCTGTGCTTCAGCACGTTAACGTTGTAAACAACGAGAAGGTCTTCAATATCAACCTCTAGCCTGGACTCGACCGATTTCACTTTCTCCTCAACCTCAGTCTCTACCTCGCGAAATTTGGCCATGGCCGCATCCCGCTCACCCCGAAGCAAGACAGCCTGTTCGTATGCCTCCTAGGCTGCATTATTCGCATCATCCTTTTCCTTGGCCCTGTCGGAGAATTTGGCCTAAAGCTCGTTGAGTTCCTTGACCGCCGCATCCCGTCCGGCAGTGACTGTAGTGTTTCGGTGGCCCATCTCCTCCACCAAGGCAACATGTGTCTGCCTCAACCTCTCCATTACCACATTCGGTTCATCAGCTTTTTTGGTGGCCTCAATTTCAGATTTCCGAGAAGACTCGACCTCAGTATTGAGCACTTGTATGATTCAGTCCTTTTGAGCGAGTTCGGTCTCCATTTTCTCAATCGCCTTGGCTCGTTCAAAGGCCAACTTGGAAGCTTTCTCTACGGCCTTTACCCACTCTCTATACTGGGTGTAGACGTCATGAATGTAATCATGCATCGTGTTTTCCACCCCAGATGGGATTCTCTTTAAGTGAGGTGGAAAGACATAGCTGTCAAAGCATATGTTCGGGAACTCCTTCCTTAGCTGAGAAATTTTAATAGCCCCTTCCCTCATGGGCTCAGTAATGGCCTGCTCTGCAATTATGGAGGGCATGGTTTCTACTCGCTGGTGATGAGTTTCAGATCTAGAATTGTGAGAAGATGGCCTGTGTCGTGGAGGCTCTGGTGGATGTGAAGTCTGAATAGGAGGTGGAGATGGAATTCTAAGAGGAGGAGAGCGAGACCTAGATCGGTGTCTATATTCTCTATCCCTGTCCCGCTCATACCTCTCTTGATTAGAGTACCCTCGATCGTGGTCTCTATCCGAATCTCTCCTGCAGGAATCATAGTAGGTAGAAGACTTTCGGGCCGAGCGAAGGCTCCCAAGCATTGATCCTCTCCCGGACATCGTACCTGAAAATGAGAAACGAAGGAAAATTTAGTGATCTCTTGGGTTGGACGATTTACAGTTATGAATCGTGTAGTGCAGTGAAGTGTATGTATGTGCAACCCCCCAACTAACCGGAAATGTCGGCCGCACTCATAGCAAGCGACCCGCCCAGATCAAGAGCATTGTCAAGATCCTCCATCCCGGTGTCGTGTTGAAACGACACATAATCCGGAATCGGAATATCAGCAAGCCCTTCGAAAGGATTCTCTACTTGCGGGGGAGGAGCCTCCGAGATTCTAATCCCCGGGACGGGCAAAGACATAACCACGGATTTCAATCTCACGGATGTAGAACACTTATGAGCAACTGCCTTGCCTTTTCTCCTTCCTCATGAATCTCGAAAACAGGAAGAAGGCCCAGCTTGGAGTTCGTTATCAATGGCTGTTCTCTCCAGATCAACTTCTTCAGCTATTACTACTCCGGGCGCTTTTCGTTTCACCCGCTTCTTCGAGACCGTTCTAAGTGTCCCTTCCAGCCTTATGCTTTACTTCCATTCAATCAGCCCGACAGTCCTTAAGTTTTTGTCGGTTAGGACCCAGTCAATGTTCCTCTCTTCACCCGGAACTGCTTGGAGGATCCGAACTGACTCTCTGAAATATCCACCATCGGGTCGTGAGATTGCGACTGTAAAAGAAGAGAAGTATGTTAGTTTTGAAAACGATTACTATTACCTCGATGATTCATGAGAATGACTGCGACACTTACGTCTATCCAGCCATCTCCTAGCGAATCCAGGGAGCCATCGAACGTAAAACCATTCAGTTTTAAAATAACTCAGCCTTCCCCAAGACCCCGTTACTATTTGGCAGTTCCTGACCGCTTCCAAGAATGTGAAAGAAGGGCTATCTCCGCGGCTCTTTATGTTGAAGAGATATCTAATCTCGATCGGCTTTGGTGGTCGAAAGAGAATTTCCATAAACAGAATGAAAGTGCTATTCAACAAGGCGTATCCATTGGGGTGTAGCTGGGATGGGGAGATTCCAAGGAATGACAACATTTCCCTTATGTATTGGTTAAATGGAGGAAGTGTCCCCGCCGTGCAAGCATGACGATTGAAAGCAGTAAACCCCTCCGAGGGAGCAGGCGGTCTGTCATCTGGCCCTGGCAGTAATACGTCATTGAGCGACAGACCATGCCTTAAGCATATCCATCCCAGCATATCTTTGGAAATGCCGGACGGCACGGAGTCTTGTGGATGACAAATGAACCGGGCGCCTAGAAACTCATCCGGTGCTGGATCTATGACTTTGGCCTCGATGACCGGTATCTCGATTATTGGAGGGATTGGACCTTGAACTTCCTGCTGTTGAGAACTTGAAGGTTGCATGACTAACTAATTTATGAGAAATCATCATTAGACAAAAATAACACTCGCGCTTCCCCCAGTGTGAAGTGTGTGAATGTGTAGTGGAGTGCAGTGCTGTGAAGTACTAGAAAAGATTCAACAGAATTAGAGAAAATGTCCGAACGACGAGACTTTGAAATTCAGTCGGAATGATCGTCATCACTAACCGTCACAACCGTGCCTTCCAGATATTAGCAATCGATCCAAGTTAAAGTTTGTTAAAATTTTGTTAAGTTACAGTTCCAACGACGAGCTTCAAAAGGCAGTCAAATATACAGTTCTACAGTAAGGTCTGGTTATGCAAAGCTGAATCTCGTCGGAGTCAAGTATTTGATAGTATAAGATTTCGAATCCATCAGGGCTCAGACATAGATCGATCACCAGAGATGCAAGTTGTGACAGTCCGGAATGCAGCTGTTTTGTATCGATCAAGGGGGTCCATTTTCGTATCGATCAAGTTCGCATCGATACGTTTCGTATCGATCATGTTTGACTCAATACGCTTCGTATCGATCACGTTCGAGTCAATGCGTTTCGTATCGATTAGGGGAATGTATTCTGCATCGATCATAGGCCTCGATTTTGTATCGATCGATGCCGGCGGCATCGAACCAACTCATAATGCCCATTTCGTATCGATTGCAAGTAATCAACTTCGAATCGATCATCGAAGTCAATTACGTATCGATCGACACGAACTCCAGCCACCGCCCATCGATACGAAGTGGTTCCATCCCTCCACATGATATTGTCTCAACTACGAATCGATGCAAAATGCCATCATCCCTAGATCGATATGAAGAAAACTGTTTCCTCAATCGATCGATGCGAACGTATGATTAATATCCTTCAACCATCCTTCTTCCCCAAATCGCTCGAGCACCATGATAATTCACTCTGAGCCGATTCTGACCTTAGCATCCCTGGAGATCGATTGCATATGTGAAGAGATTGACGATCGATTTCGAATTCCATCGCTATAACACGGATTGGACATCCAATTACCTGATTTCGATAACTGGTTTAAAAAATTGAAGGATGTGTTTCGATTCGAAGGCGAAGAACAGTTTTCTTTCTTAGTCTCTGGACCAATACGAAAGCAAAGCACAAAAGTGAAAAGTAAAAAATAGCTAAATCCACGGTATTTATATGGACTCGAATGTGAAAGGAGGAAACGATTCGCCTCCCAGTGAATTCGACCGGTTACGAAATGTCACCACGGGATCGATTCAAACAAGCTATTCGAATCCATCAACTCAAGCCTTTATCGAAGCGAAATTCAAAACGAAGGCTTTTCTGAGTCACCCAAATCCATCGATACGAAACCACTATTCGTATCGATCATTTTTGACTCCATCCCCAGTGCAACAATGTAAACTGTGCAGTTCGAATCCATCAAGTCACAGCTCCCAGAAGCCAGTGCCCATCGATACGAACTGTCTATTCGTATCCAACGACACAAGGACCATCGATTCGAAATACATAACGAAGGCTGTTCTGAAGGCATTGAACTCCATCGATACGAACGATCATTTCGTATCCATCAAACCTAACATCCATCGATTTGAAATTTTCATTTCGTATCCATCAATGCGATGCATATCGATGCAAAGATAATGTTCCAACCTTTTACATCAATTCAGGAGAGGATCGATACGAAGGAACATTCAAAAACAACCATCGAGCATTGTTACAATTCGAATTTCACATCGGTTCAGGAGAGGATCGATATGGAATTCGATACGGGATAAACTGACAACGACTCGTGAACATGCAGCGTTAACGAGAGTCAGATTAACATATATGCATATACGTCGGACTAATATTCAATTTTTAACAGTCACAGGAATTGGATACTTATCTGACAATGATTACAACATCAAACAGCTAATCACTAGCACGCAGCAATCAGTTACAACGATACAGGGTGCAACAGTTGACAATCAACAGTTCATGTTATAGAGAAAATCAGTCAAAGATTACAACTTTCAGCGGAAAAACGATGACTGTTCAGAATAAAGATTACAGCTTTTCAAAGCACATCATGTTTCGACAAGACGTACTTTGGGTGGCAAATGTTATCCCACCTTTTGGCGAGGCCGAGATATCAAAGAACTTAATCAGAAACCAATGACAGTTCGTCTTAGAGATCGGTTATTCGCAGGCTCACTATGGATATCGATGAATTTTGTCCGAGCCTGGATCGAGCTACAACCGACAAGACGCGACGAGCAAAGCAATGGAAGTCAACCGTCCAAATTTCAAGTCAATCCGAGTTCATATGCTCAAGTTATGATCAATGCAATTTGGAGGAAATAATCCCACTTTCGTATCCATCATCGAACCCCGGTTCGAATCCATCACTTTCGTATCGATCAGAGCGGCATCGACCTCGCATCCATCCTAGAGCCTTAGTTTGAATCGATCGAGTTCGAATCCATCAATCAGCCACTGTTCGAATCGATCGTCCAATGTCAACTTCGTATCCATCATAGAGCTTTGTTCGAATCCATCAAGCTTCTGTAGTACGTATCCATCAGTTGACCTTAGTTCGTATCCATCGAATTACCGTTACTTCGTATCCATCAGGTGACCTACTGTTCGTATCCATCAAGACAACCAGAGTCGCCATCTGTTCGTATCCATCGCAATATCATTTGTTCGTCTTCGTCAAACAAAGCCACTTCCATCGATACGAACAGAGTCACTTCCATCGATACGAACAGAGCCACTTCCATCGATACGAACAGAGCAAGACTATCGATACGAACAGCATAGTTCTGATTGATACGAACCAAATAGCCTACATAAAAACCCGAACTTGCATCGATCATAACTCCCAATCTACAAGTCCAAATGCTATGAAATTTTCACAGAAGCTTATGTGCATGCTGAAGAATGTTCACGCCAAATTTCGACTCCATCGGACGAAATCTTGATCGATACGAAATCCGTTCATATCGATCATGGATCGGGTCGAAACTTCACGGGCTTGGTCGCGTGGGCCCGCTCACATGCCAGAAGAAGTCTGCCGAGATCTAAGCGAAATATCAGCCTCCTACACCTATAAATAGAGCCCCAGGGCATACAGAGGAAGCATCTTTTGAATTTTTGAATTCTCGAATGCCCAAACTCTGCCGGATTCCATTCCATACTCCATTGCTGCTGCTGCAAACGAATTTTACTGCTGTAATTCATTGTTATATGCTGTAACCCGCTGCAATCAATTGTAATCATCAAAGAAACATCAATAAAGTGACCAATTTCATAGTGGACGTAGGCAATACGCCGAACCACTCTAAATTCCTGTGTTTCTGTGCATTTTTATCATTCTCATGTCTGTTTTTTTAGTTTTTGTTAGATAATCCTCTTTTTCCATTTAATTTCTTCATTTTATCTCCTCAAAAACTTCTAAAGGTGTTGTGCCCAATTTTGGTACAAACAATCGCATTCTTTAAATTATTCACCAAAACACAAGTATTGACAAAACATATCAATGCCAATTGCAAAAATCGGTGAAACACAAATTCTAGAAATCATCAACTAGAAATCCAGAAATTACAAAAAGGAGAAGGCCTATCACAAACGGGAGCATGAAAACTCACCAACACGTGTATCACAAATGGGTCGCTATCCCATGGTCGCTAACCATAGAGCCGGTGCAACATCGTATTGAAATAACGGTACGGCCGAGGAACCTGAAACTCAAATGAGTTGGAACAACGACGTAGTACAGTATCGGTACGCCCGATGAACCTAAAACTCAATTATTTTGGAACAACGATGTAGTGCAATAACAGTACGCCCGATGAACCCGAAACTCAAATAATTCGGAACAACGACGTAGTGCAATAACGGTACGCCCGATGAACCGAACTCCATAAAGCCCGTAGGTCGCTAGCCTATAAAAATGAGACGAAGCTCAATAGAACGGGGTACAGTCCCCCACGCGGACAAAGAGACATCGCATATCGCTAGTCTAAACCACAAAATGATCATCATCGATCATCAAGAAGTGTCGATTACACTAAGCTAGTAAATAAATGAGTTTAGCTTCATGTCCCATAACCACTGGCTTAACTTAAATATTTACAAACAAATTGTAGATTTCCACTCGAAAATTGTCACAAGATTTCAATCGAACAAATCTAAGAATTAACCGACAAAGTAAACGCAAGCGTTTCATACCACTTGTTTTGCTAAGTCGTTTAATTGGATTTCTCATACGAATGTGGTAAAGGTTTGTATATACTAATAGATTGGAAAACGGTTTTTATAAACGAGATTTGTATTAAAAATAGAGTTGGAATCATCTTTGTGAAAGAGTTTGAATATTTACTACTAGTATAGAAACCTTTGTATTTTAAAGTGACAAATCACAGAAATGATTGTAGAAACGATCAATCACCAAAATCCACATTCGATGACGTGAATTAAAACCATAAAAATCGATACCGAATCCATCAAAATGGATATTCCCAAAATCCCGAAAAAGAAGTCATCAAAGTCGATAAATGATAACAACAAATCAGATCATCAAGAATCGATTAAAAATTGGAAACCCACACAAAACTGCCTAAAATAGTTAAAAAGCACATCTCCCAGATTCAGTTGACTGGACTGTAGGGTCAGTCGACTGATTCATGCCTAGAAACTCTCGGGTTTCAGGTTCAATCGACCGACTCAGCAATTCAGCTGATTGATACGGGGACGGAACTTTTCTATCCCCAGTTCAGTCGACTGAACTGTATGGTCAGTCGACTGACACAAGGGCAGAGAATTTTCTGCTCCCAGATTCAGTCGACTGACCATCTGGTTCAGTCGACTGAACTGCCAATTGCAGTATTTTCAGCCTAGCCCAAGCGGGGCTAAAATCCGAACGAAGAGATCGAACGAGCAATGGAGACTAGGGATTTATGCCAAGCGACAACCCAGCCTTATAGGCTCTTCAATACACCCCAACAACATGTTCAAACATCAAAGATAGGATTTTTAAAGATTTGACTTCAAAACACCAAAAATTGGAATATTCATCAAACCAATTCAATTCAAAAGCAATTGGATAAGGAATAGATGTTAGGAATTACTACCTAACAACTATCAAATATATAGACATAGATGTGAGTTCAAAAACTCACCTTTTAAATCCAAAACAACAAATGAGAAGCTCTAGCACAAACAAAGATTGATTTCTCTTCAACAACACCTCTAGAATCTTCAATCTATTGTCAAATGTGAAATTTTTCCTAAGTTAGGTTATAGGAATTTCTGAAATTGAAGAGAGATTGAGATGGAGAAGATGAAGAGGATGCTTACCAAAGCTTCTCCTTGATTTCTAGCTTGAATTTTTATTTCCTAAACAAACTAGGGTTTTGGAATTCTAATTTCCAATCTCCTCCCCCATTTTTACTTTAGCTTGAGTGTTAGGAAATAGAATGAGTGAATGGATGAAGAGAAGAGGAGTTAGGGTTATTTGTTAGGTTGGTGGGCTGAAACCCAAGCCCAAAGCCCTAAATGAAAATATCAAAATTTTACTCAACTCCAAACATATCGATGTTTATACTCAAAAAGGTCGCAAACGCCATTTTGGACTCAATGGAAGTGGTCTCGAGTCCTAATTCGACTGTTTGCAAAAAGTTTCATTTCGGACTTAAATCTGACTAACGATGTTATATTTAAATAAAACATTTAAATATACAATCGTAAAATATGCAGGTTGTTACAAGGAATAAGAGAAGAGAATCAACCATATGCATATTTGAGGTAATTTATATATTTATATATATTTGTATCTATTTTCTCTCCCAATCCCAAATCTCTTCTCAGATTTGTAATTCTAATGTATGTATATACCCTTTTTATACATATTTCTTGGGTCATAAAGGATTTGGAGATGAATCAAAGATTCTACTTCAGATCTGGAGATTTGGATCACTTTTAAAAGGTGAGTGGGATATTTTATAGATTGTTATAATATGAAAATTATCCCATTGGTGTTTATTTGATTATTATACCTAACTGGATAATTGTATATGCGTTGTAGGAAACAAATTGAATATGATCCGAATTTAATAAATATTGCCTACATATTCTTATTTATGAATTGATTTAGAACTAGTTACAACCTGATCTGGAAATCAATCCCAAAAGTATGAATTTAGAATATTGATTTAAATGAAATTTATTCCAGATCTAAAATAGGTTTATAAAAATGTTATAAATTTGGATTATTACCCTAATCTTGTTGGAACGTAAACTTTTCAATGTTTGGAATTGTTGGAATTTAGGTTCGTTTAATATTTGTAAATTAGTTTGATTTCTTTTCCTTTTAGAAAAATACAGCGTTTGATCTAACAAGGAATAGATGCAAATAGAAAGTAAAAGAGATGTGTAAAGTATGAATTCATTGTAATTTACATTGTCTATTTCGGTAATAAAACTAAATGATTATTCCTTGTAGTTTCAAATAATGTAACCTTTTAAAGTTAACCTTTTGTTTTGGACTAATTTATGGAAATTATAGTCGATAATCTTTTAGATATGATCTAATAATTTAACATAGAAAAAGAATATTCTAGTGAAGATATATAACTAGAATATATTCGATAAAAGTGTATATTTGTACGTAATTTAGTGCGCTTATAATAATTAAAAAAACTAATAATGATGCTTGCATGTAATGTTCACATTTAGGATAATTAATTAACGAGAAAGAGATTTAAAAGGTTGCAACTCCAATAAATGGTAATAAATATGAGAGTTGCAATAATCTAGTAGGGTAAATGGATTAATGAGACTGATAAAAATGGAATAGGTATAAAAGGCTACTAATTTGAAATTAGCAATCATACATAAATGTCTTAAGAAATGTCCGTTAGGATTTTATGGAAAAATTGACATTTATGAGCATTAAACGGGGATTTATGGGTAGATAAATATTTAAGGTAAATCTTATTGCCTTAAATAAAAAGGGAATTAGTAAGGTAAGTCCAATTTCTACCTAAGATAATATAATTAAAACTTAGTATGGTTAATTGGATTTAGTAGGTTAGTGATGCAAGGTCAGTAGAGTCACTCAAAGGAAGACTGCCCTTTATTTTGAGGCTACCAACAGTCGGGTGTACTTACTATTGATGTGAGATATCACTAATCCTATGACCCGTGATGACATGAGAGATTGGGCACGCTTTCTTAATTGGAAAGTAATAAATGGTCCAAATCTAGAATTAGTAGCGGTGATGGATATCTCCATAGGGGTTCGCTTCTAGTTTGTAGTCTCAAGTTGCTGTAGGGTCCGTCTCTCTCCAAAATGGAAGTATTAAGTAACCTAGTGAGATTCCAAATAAATAAATAAGGACGTCTCTAGAAAGGGTTTACTTCAATGTTGATATCTTAAGTGGCTGAAGGGTCCACCTTTCTACCAAAAGAAGTAACATGATGAGATGCCATATTTATAATTAAAGAGTGATAGTGGATATCTTGAGAAGGGTTTGCTTCAGGTTTGGGGTCCTAAGTGACTGTAGGGTCCTCCTCTTCCCTATAAAAAGAAGTATTAAGTAGCCCAATAAGATTTCTAAGCAATGATAGCTAAATAGTACCGTTAAGTAGCACGCTTCTGGAAATAAGTTTTAAATAATGGAGTCTGCCTTAATTAAGGTCTTAAATGACCAGAGTCTATCTATTTTCCACTGGAAAGTATTAAGTGGTTTGGGTACAGTCTCTCACATTTCTAAGGCCGTAATAACAATAGTACCATTTAGAAGCACACCTTGGAGATAGGTCTTAAATGATGGGATCTAACTTAATTAAAGTCTTAAATGACCAGAGTTTTCCTATTTTCTAATAAAAGATATTAAGTGGCTTGATTACTGTTTATTACATGGCTATGATTTTATCAATGATAGAGGCGGTAATGTTGGACAATAAATGTCGAAAGCCTTATATAGTGGTTAGAGGTCTTGTTGCTAGGTCCCACCGACCATTGGCAACATTGTTAGGAAACTATCTTGAGAATAGGTCTTAAATGATGGGGTCTACCTTGATTAAGGTCTTAAATGGGAGAGTCTGCCTACTTCTCTTTTTAAAAGTATTATAGTAGCCCCTTTTATATTTAGAAGTACTAAGTGGCTCACGAGTTTGGAAGTATTTGGTGGTTGATATGGCTTTATTAGTATTTTATACCTTGGGAATGGGTAAGTAAGGTAAGTAAGTAATCGTATGTGCAATGCAAGGTTAGATTAGAATTGCTAACCTTAATGGATATAATAATTAAATGAAAACCAATCGGTATAAGTTTATGTTATGGACAGTTTATATTTCCAGTCACCAGAACGTTGTTTTGACCCCCTCCTCATTACAACCGACATGATAGAATTCAAGGGAACATGTCATTGGAGCTGGATGTGCTTTGTTGTTGGAGATGTCTTCTTTCTCTCATGCTCAATGCCGATGTGACAATCTACTATCCAAGGAATACCATTAATTCCAAGGTAGTAGTCATAGTCAATATTCTTATCCTATTATTGTTTCTGTTGTGAGTTCAGATTTTCTATCAATCTCAAATAATGATCATGCTTATTTGCAGGTATCAAATACAAAGATTTGTGCTTTGATGGACTTGAGTTTCGATTTTTGTCGAAATTTAGGCCATTTAAGGCACGGGTTGTTACATTTGGTATCAGAGCCTAGGTTAGTAGATCAGAGGAATTAGGATAAATTGAGAGAATGTATTCGTACTTTCCTATTTAGTAATATTATATTTTTACGCTAGATTCTAAGATTTCCGAGTATAGAAGTAGTTGCAGTTCCACTCCAAAGGAATGGACAAAGCAACTATGGGTTGCAAATATCTTAGAGCTAAGATTTTCACGCTGACTCCGAAGTACCCTATGGAGTGCTGGTGATGCATACAGCGCTGTTGATGAAGAGCATGAGTACGACGTATGGCAGAATCCCGAAGACTGGTGGTGTTCAACTTGATGATTGAGATTCTAGCTACCTTGTGATTTTGGATTTTGAGTTCCAGCCGGAGACACACATTTATTCCAGATGGGTAGAAATTAGAGTCTGTATGTCATAATTATTCGGAATCAAGATTTTGCTGGGGTGCATTCATTGATCACCTCTTGGATGGCAAACCAAATTTTTATGTGGATAATTAATGTCAATTCCTAAGTCTACATATGAATTTTTTTTTACAAAGTATATTTTGGAAATACCTTAGATTTTGAAAAAAGAGTTTTCAAAGGATTTCTTTTTCCAAGGATTTATTTTGGATATTTTATTTTGGAAAAGTTTTGGAATTTTAATTTCCAAAGAAATGCATACCAATAAGTTGGTCGTGTTAAGAAAATCTTATTATTAAAGATTAATTCTTTAAATCGTTAAATATTTATATGTATATATCAATAAAGGCTTGGTTTTGATTTTTAGTAAGGAAACATTTCTCTATTTGGGAAATTTTTGTTTTAAAATGGTTTTTGGAAACCCTGAAATATATATATAAGTTCGATTTTAAGGGAAGTTTTGGTATGAAATAGTTTTATTATTTAGAAACAAGTACAAAGGAGCATATATTTAGCTTAGTGATTTTTCAGTTTATAAAATCGAGGCTTTTATATTTTTTCCCTTTAAGGTACGGACAAAATAGGAATGATATTCAATTTTATTGGGGTATGTAGTTTGAAGTGTTGGTGTACCCACCAGCCGTTGGAAAAATATTTCCATGCGAAGTAGGTAGGAAATAGTAGTTGGAATATTTTTAGGTTTTTGAAATTGTTATTGGTTGCAGCAATTTTATTGGGACTACCATGAATTGCTGGAGCATGGTTTGGGACCAGATGGTAGGCTTTTAACACCGCCGTGGTGAGGACATGAATTTTTCGGATTGTGTCGACTCTAAGAAGACGGTGCAAAATGATTATTATTATTTAATCTGACTCTAATTGGGTCTAGGTTCAATTAACGCCCAAAGACTGTCTAGCGGTTGACCACCTAGCAGTAAACCTATAGTTGTCTAGCAGTTAACAAGTTTTGGCATAACTTGAATTTGGAATGAGACTATAGAAGTCACGCTCGAATTTCCCCAATTGCATTCTTTCGTTCCTCCTTCCTCAATAAGCCAAACCCAATCTCTTTCCTCCTCCTCATTTAAGTATCAGCCTCTCTCTTCCGTTCCTTCCCTAGGCGATGCCCTTTATTCCTAGGAGCGGCATCATTGCCTCCCCCTCATGCTAGTTTTGCACGTTAGATCTCGCTTCACCATCACTCTAGATCTAAACCCTATTTCCTCCCTCCAACCATTTCTTAGCCCAAGACACCTTTTTACACTATCAGTTTTTCCTCGCATCATTATGGTCTCAACCCTCAAGAGGCTATGTGAATGGACCGGAAAGAGCAGAAAGTGCTGCTTTTGGGCTGGAACAGCTATTCGTCATAGTAGGATTTGCACCAGTCCTCTACTTTGAGACCTTTGAACGAGAATGTTATGCATGCTGCATCTGCCTTTTCGATGTCCTGTTGGTACAGAATTTCGATCGAGGCAATAATTTGATTAATTTGAAGGTGTTAGGGTATCTTGATTGAGTTGACTAATGATGATCTCGTTGAGATTTTGGCAGCCTATGCGAAGGACGCGGACTTGGATGATTTTGAAGTAACCGACTCAAAGATTTTGTAGCAAACTTTCCCTAAGATGTCTGTATTTGTATGATGGATAATCTATGTCCGACTGCCCGTCTGATTTTGTGCATCATTTGGCACAACATCATTCCAAAGACATAAGCCTTGACTAGATCTATACCTCAGTGCGAAGAGCCACTTATGTTATGATTGGCGGCATAGCCGTCAATTGGGCTCTTGTCTTGATGCTCCATATGGTTGATCAGGGAGTTGGTACCCCAAGGACTCACTTTCCATTTTGCCACTTAGTCACTCGAGTGTTTAGGCATTACGAGGTAAATTTGAGCGGAGAGCCAGTAGTGAGGAAGGTCCCTCTCGCCATTGACCATACCACTGTTAAGAGAATGAATATTCCTTTACCGCCTGCTGCACCACCTATGCCAACAATAGAGCAACAACACTAGCAGCAAGGGATAGCACAGGGCATCAAGGGATAATTAAGTCCTTAGCTTATTGCTATCCGTCAGGTTCATGTAGAGCTCCGAGAGATAAGGGCGGAGCAACAACGCCAGGGACATGAGATTGGGTGCATAACTGCCATGTTGCGACCATTCTACGGTCGTGGCAATAGCTTGAGCTCCTACCGCAGAGCGAGACCTTCTCATAGTTCGTAGGCGGTGTTTTATATAAGGTTGTTGTATCTTTTTATTTCCAGCATTTGTTCTTTTCTTTTTGGTTGATTGGTTGTAAAACTGTTTGTTGTCTCTTATAGAAAAAGGCACGCGTGATATTATGAGTTTCTGTTCATTTTCTATGTTATTGTTTTTGGATATGCGAACTGCTCCTATATATATGCGTAGTAGAGAAACAAAATAAATATGGGAATCTCATAAAGACACTTAAGTAACAGTAAATGTAATATAAGACTGGAAGTTTAGAATTGTTGGAATTTTTAGCAAAGGACGTGATAAAGTTGTTTTAATATTGTGGGTCATAGCTCATGTTCCTTAAAAGCTAATTTTTTTGAATAATAGATGTGTTGACATTTTAAAATGAAATGTCAAATTTTTGGGTAAAGGTTAGTTGTAGAATTTTGAAATTTGGTTTATGCGTTTAGCGCATAACTGACTTTCAACTACGTTGAAATTGTGGCTTGATTTATCAAAATTTTTGAGAAGGAAAATATTTTGAAAAATTTCCTCTTGATTTGAAAGTTCCCTTTTGAGAAAAAAGAAAGAAAAAGAAAAAAAGTTTTTAGGTTTTAGTTGTTTTTGACTCTTAAATTATTTTTAGAGTTTTTTTTTCAAAAACTCTTTGATTTCAAGGGAAAATGTACGTCTATATATTTTGGGATTTTATTTTCCAGATGACGTACAAATTTGAAAAGCAAGAAAGATTTTTGTGAAATCCTTGATTTTGAAGGCCACATATTAGGCATAAAGAAGGAAAATAGAGTTAGAATTTGCAAATTTAGCAGTGCATTAGGGTCGACGATGCGATAAATGCAAGTGATAACAAGGGAAAAGCTGTTTTAGCTTTGGAGTTTCTATTTCCATCCTTGTCGGTGACTTGCGCGAGTCAATTTTTAGACTTAATTCCATTTTAGAGCCTTAAAATAAGCTTCCTTATGCGGGGAAAATTTAGAGTAAATGTGGGGTAGCGAGGAAATTTCCATTGTACAACGGGAATAGGAAGATTATAGAGCGGTAAGAATGTTAAATTCTCTGCCTAGATTCCTTTATCCAGCAAAGAAGTAAAGTTTAAGAAGTGATTTTTTCGATGCATTAGATTATTGGATGGTAGGAAGTGGTTGCAAAATCGTTGCTTCATACTTCTAGTTGTAGGAGTATTAGAGTTTTGATTGAAAAGATTTTTCAAAAAGTTGCATATATGTTGAACTACCGATATGGATATTGGTTGTTTGCACCATGTTTCCAAAAATATTTTCAAAGAAATGCATTCATATAGGAGGATCCGATTTAGAATCATTCTACATAAATATTTTCTATGCGGTGATACAGTAATACACTATGCACTTATGCACGTTTGGTTGCAAAAATTTGTGGTACACTCATTGGCTGTATAGTTTAGGATAATTAGGAGCCAATACCTTGACTTAGTCATTGGTGAAATTTCGGGGATGAACTTATTTTTAAGGGGAGGAAGAATGTGTGATGACCCACATTTTGGAAGGTTTAAATCGACAATAATCCACACATGTCCAACTTAAATGATCTAGAATGTAGATAATCAATGGGGATAATTAAGAAAAATAAAGAAAGAAGAAAACAAACACAAAATCTCGCAGCGAAACGATAAAATATAATAATCAAACAAACAGTTCATGATGCTGTTTATATTATACATTTGATCTATACAATATTTATCAGAGTTATATATACATCAGGGATAAATAAATAATGCAGGAGGACAACATGATACAGAGAATAATAATAGTAATAATATACCGAAACTTCGTCTTCGTCCTCCAGAAAATGATCTTCAATGCACTGAAAAAACTCAGGGCTGACCCGAGCGTAATAGAAAACAAAACACTCGAGTCAAGACTAAAATACTCTTATGTAAGTCAAATCGATATCATGAAATATGAGTGTAACAACATCAGAGATGTTTACGGGATTTTACATCTCTTATCCAGTGTATAACGTGCGTGCAATAACTTAAGAGATGTTATAGGATTTTCCATCTCCTAAGGATCCGTTAAACTATTTATATATAATAGTATACGCTATCATAGGTAATGTTTATCAGTAAAATAAATATCAAAATAGCGTTAAGGCTTTACATTGATCCACCTTAACACGTTTTTATAGCATGTAATCTATGCAGGCCTTGTAACACAACCAGTAACGTCGGTAGCCAATGAGTCCCCTATAGGTACAATACTAAACCAAAGTCGTAATGGGCTCGTATAAGGATAAGTATGACAAAGCACGTGAGGCAATGCCCAAGGTAGGATTCTACCAGTTTACCCTTTCTGGATGGTCGTAACCCATACGTGGCCGACCGCAGCAATCAATCCAAACAAAGGGTGCATCCATCGAATATGAAATCACAATAGTAATACGAGGAATCAACATCGCTAGAGGTAGCTAACCTTAATGGCCAGACATAGGCTCCTGTTTTAGTCATTTTAATTATGACACAGGTGTCAAGGCTATCCATCATCGTTCTCTTACTTCATTCCAGTAAACGTTCGCCAATTCAACCACTACATTCTGGATATCATCCATCCCGTACACTGTTGTCAAAGTGGTTCCAATATTGACAGAGAGTATGCCAATAGGAGGCCCCGGTCTCTTTAATAACCAAATGTTGTTGTACACACCAGTTGGTACTTCTATATTTCGAAAACAAATTGTACTTGATATCGAAATATCATATTCGCTTCAAATCAAATCCATTTCGAAATCATCATATTTACTCAAAATATACCATATCATTTTTGCCTTTATATCTCGATTTCGCTTCCAAAATTGTTTCGAATTTCAGTTTAGGTTCTAACCTCATTTTAACCTCATTTGCATTTAAAACCAAGATTTAAATATAAACTTTCCACCCTTTTGACCAGTTTGAATTTTTAGAAAATAGTTTGAATAGTTTTAAAATAGCTTATATAGCTAAAAAATAGTTTAATAGAAAATAGTTTGAGTATTGGAAATGGTTTATATAGTAAAATAGTTTGGAAAATCAAAATAATTTGAATATTTAAGAAGATAGATTTTAAATCAGTTTATGTAAAAATAATTTATTTGAAAATCCAAGTCAAACCGATCCAATTCCAAATTTTTCCAATTCAAATCAATTTCAATTTCCATTTAGATTTAATTGATTCAATTCTGATTTCAAGTCGAATTTTACTTCGATTCCAATTTCAATTTAAATAAATTCGATTTCGATTTAATTCAATTTCGCTTTCAATTCCAATTGATTTCAATTTCAATTCCAATTTGAATAAATTTCACTTCATTCCCAATTTAATTCCAATTTCAATTCCAAATTAATTTTAATTCCAATTCCAAATTAATTTCAATTTCAATTCCAAATTAATTTCAATTTCAATTTCAACTATCTGATTCAGTTGATTAAATTTCAACTCAATTCTCAATAAACCATTTCGATTTATATCAATTTTGAGTTCGAATTTTAAAATATCGATTCAAAACACTTAAATCAAATTAACTTCAATATTCAATTAAAACTCTAAATCTTCAAATATAATCCAATTCCTAGCTCAATTTTTGAAATATCGTTTTATATTACTTTTACTTAGCAATATTCAAAGTTTGAATAAAAGTCCAGTCTTTTAAAACAAATCAATTTTTGAAATTCAAATCATATTTTGATTATAATTTCAAAATCTCAACTTGATTATTTAAACAATTCCTGTTGTCAAATTTAAATTCTAACATTTCGAGCTCAAGTTCGAAAATAATTCGACTTCCATAAATTCTATTTTATTTCTAAAAAATCAAAATCAATTTAAATAATTTCAAATCAAAGTCTTAAAATCATTTAATTTAACCAATCTGATGTCCATATATAATTTCTATCCTATGGCCAAGTGAATCAGTTATTTCAATTTAATTCAGGAATGGATATATATCATTTCAATCCAAAATAATTGTCATAGGTATATATCATTTCAACCTATTTCTTAATTTATTCGAAATAATTCGATTTACAGTTTTATGTACTGTAAATAATATACAGGATAATAACATGATATATAAAATAAATAAACATCCAATCATTCAAATATCAACCAATTTTCATCCATCACAACCAACATCCAAACAGTCAATAATTCACAACAATTAACCAATTATCAATAATTGGGAATTTAACTAATAGTTTAATTCTAATTTCAAATTAACTGTTAATTCAAATTCTATCAATTAATTCAGATGTTAATTTAAAATGTCAATTAAATTTGTCAAACAACAATCAATAAATTTAAATCACTTCACGATATAAATTTAACTGCATAAAAATTATTTCAGTCAACTGTGAGCGTATAAAACACTCATCTTTTATTTGAAACTAAAATTTTTTCCAGCTTCAAATAAATTTCGAACCAACTCTATGATGTAGCCTTCTTCGATATGATTTCAACGCTTCTTGTTTCGTCCGAAATGGACCTCGCATGTACAAGTTATGATTTTTATAAATGTAGGATTAAAATTTAAACTAAATCAACAACTAAATAAAATAAATAATAAAAGAAAAATATACATTATCTCTTTTCTCCTCACGTTCGTTCACTCTAATACCTGCACGCAAACCCAACTCACGCTTGAACATTTCCAAACGCATGCCACAATCGTCGACCGGATCGCGGTTTGGGCGTACCCACGCGCGTGCCTCCCTAAGAGTCACCAACGCCAGGCGTCGTGAGCCTTCCGCCACCGCCATTATCAAGAATAAACCCAAAATCTGCGCAACCTTCCAAGCTCGATCTTGGTGAATCCATGATGAAATAGAACAATTCGACCATTGGATGTGTATAGCTCGTCGAGCTCTACGTTTTCTCTTTTGGAAGTTTTCGATTTCATTGAAAGATGAGGGAGATCGAAGGGGAAGAATGTCGAAAGTTTTTGGCCGTTGGAAGGGAAACAGGCGGCCATGTTTAGAACTAGGGTTTGGAATAATATAATAATAAATTTTCTGGGTTTGCATGCCGTATTTATATAGCTAGGTCCAAAACCGTCCAAACTCCAATCGAGGCGTGCCGTCTGGCATTCATAATGTTTTACCCACATTCTGAACACAATGGAACTAGTATCGAGGCCTTATTCGATCGTATTCAGAAGATAGCTTTTCAAAATCAATTAATTCGAATTCCTTAAATTAATTTTCTACGTGTTTCAAGCTCGCACGGCCAAATGATAAGTCCGATCGCTACGAAACTTGAAATCCTATAATAATTCACTATTACAGATCCGATGAAACTTGTTTTGTTGAAATCCGAGACAATGGCCAAAATGGCTATTTTCACACACTAATTATAATATAAAATTTTTAATTTCTAATTATTCATTTTTAACCTAGTTTTAATATTAACAAACTTCAATGTTGTTTAAATAAAATTTAAATCAACTTCTGATACCATTTCATTCACATTAAATCCAGAATTCAATTATTTAAATAATCGCAGTATTAAAATTTAAATAATTTAATTATCCAATACTAAAATCCCAATGAATTTAGTTATCAACAATTAGTTTATTTTCAAATGAATAAGGTAACATTTATTATTCAATCCAACTAGTGATTATAAATACATTCTATATGTATAATTCCATTTCAATACTGTTATTGCCAAAATAATCGGAATTGGTTATTTCAAAATTTTATCCAAACTAAAATTCAATAAATTACAATAATAAGTCATTAAGTTTTACCTCTAACCATTTTTATTCAATAATTATATCAAATTTTATAATTTAAAATAGTAAAAAATGCGGGTCGTTACAAAATGTAATACCCCGTAATTTGGCGTTAGTTATTTAATTAGTTAGTTAATTAATTAGGCTCGAAAAATGGAATTTGTGCAAACGATGAAATCTGACCATGAAACTTGCACCATTACATTCATGGCGAAATTCCAAGCAACTTTTATATTTCGAGTTTTGCAGTCGGAGTCCAAATGAAGAAGTTACGGACGAAAAAAAAACTCGGAACGAAAAAAAAACTCGGAACGAAAATAAAAAAACAAAAAATAATGTTTATAATTATTCGCCCGGGCCTATAGGCCGACCGTTCACTGTGACCAGTCGTTGTGTAGCGGTCGACCGGTGCATACAAGGTGATTGACCGGTTAGTTAACTGTGAGCGCAATAAACCTAGGCCACAACGACCCTGATTTAATATATTTTGATTTAATGGTTCTGGTTTATTCTAACACCTATAAATTTTGGCCTAACCTTCCCTTCTCTTCTCATATTTTTCTAGAGGCAGTAGTAAAGCTCTGCCATTTCTTGTTCTGCACTTTATTTCTAAATTATAAACATAAGATATTTGTATATATATTCATACACATCGAAGAAGAGTAGAAATGTAATAAAAAGGAGAAGATAAGAGAATCAACTATATGTGAATTTGAGGTAATTTATATATTTTTATATATTTGTACCTATTTTCTCTCCCAATCCCAAATCTCTTCTCAGATCTGTAATTCTAATGTATGTATATGCCCTTTATATACATATTTCTTGGATTATAAAGGATTTGGAGATGAATCAAAGGTTCTACTTCAGATCTGTATATTTGGATCGCTTTTAAAAGGTGAGTAGGAAATTTTATAGATGATTAGAATATGAAAATAATCAAGTTGGCATTATTTTGATTATTATGCCTAACCGGATGATCGTATATGAGTTGTAGGCAATAAATTGAATATGATCTGAATATAATAATATTGCCTACATATTCTTATTTATGAATTGATTTAGAATTGTTTACGATCTGATCTAGGGACTAGTTCCAAAAGTATGAATTTAGAATATTGATTTGAACGAAATTTATTCCGTATCTAAAATAGGTTGTATAATAATGTTAGAAATTTATATTATTACACTTATCTTGTTGGAATGTAAACTTTTCTATGTTTGGAATTGTTTGAATTTAGGTCCATTTAATATTTGTAAATTAGTTTGATTTCTTTTCCTTTTAGAAAAATACGGCGTTTGATCTAACAAGGAATATATGCAAATAGAAAGAGAAAGAGATTTGTAAAGTATGAATTCATTGTAATTTACACTATTTATTTCGGTAACAAAAAGAAATGATTATTCCTTTTAATTTCAAATAATGTAATCTTTTAAAGTTAAATCTTTTTTTCAGGACTAATTTATGGAAATTATAACGAAAAATCTTTTAGTTATGATTCCAACATGTAACATGAAAAAGAATATTCTAGTGATGGTATATAACTAGAATATATTTGATAAAAGTAAATATTATACGTAATTTACTATGCTTATAATAATTAAACAAAAAGCTAACAACGACCTTACACGTAATATTTGCGTTTAGGATAATTAATTAACGAGAAAGGGATTTAAAAGGTAATAACTCCAATAAATGGTAATAAATATGGGAGTTGCAAGAATCTGATAGGGTAAGTGGATTAATGAGACTGATAAAAATGGAATAGATATAAAATGTTACTAATTTGAAGTTAGTAATCATACATAAATGTCTTAGGATATGTCCGTTAGGATTTTATGGACAAATTGAAATTTATGAGCATTAAACGGGGATTTATGGGTAGATAAATATTTAAGGTAAATCTTATTGCTCTAAATAAAAATGGAATTAGCAAGCTATTCCAATTTCTACCTAAGAAAATATAAGTTATACTTAGGATGGTTAATTGGACTTAGTAGTTTAGTAAGCGAGCTCAGTAGAGTTACTCGATGGAAGACTGCCCTTCATTTTGAGACTACCAGCAGTCCGGTGTACTTACTACTGATGTGTGATATCACTAATCCTATAACATCCTGGTATTTTCAGCCATTCGCATCCGCACATGCCGGACTTGAATTGCTCAAAATATCATATTGTTTATTTATATTTGGCAAAACTGAGCATATACAGTAAATAAATCAATCACAGAATCACAGACACAGAGTAATATAATAATAATGCAGCAGAATAGATCAATAGTAGTTCATGAAGCTACTATATAAATAGCAGAGTTTGAAATAGAATACAACAGAATATCTCAAATACAGTGAAGTCTCCAGTACAAACAGATGGCTTCTCTGAACAAATCAACTGGAAAAGCTGAAGGCTGAATCGATAGTTGAATCTCCAAGCGAAACTCCAAACTTCAAAGGTGAGTCTCAAATGCTATATCACTCAGTCTGACCCGAGCGTAAAGCAAAACACAAAACAATCGAGTCAGGATTAACATTCTTATATCAATAAATCCAACTTAAGTGAAATATCAATTGAAATACAATCAACTTAGAGGATGTTTGGGATACCCATCCTCTAAGGATTCGTGGAACTTTCTACTATGTAGAAATATATGCTATTAACAACCAGACGTCATTATAAAACCGTGGTCATTTCAAAATAAATTATACTTCAAAACCAAAATATCATTTCCATTTCATATATATATTTCCAAATTATAGCACTTTCAAAACTAAACGGATAATTTCATATATACCTTATTTTAACTTCATTATTATTTAGCTTTGAAATATTCACTTAATAAATCCATTATCATTTAAATAACCATAAATTACATTAAACTAAATATTTCCTTCGATTTATTTGAAACTTGAAATATCCATTAAATCACTTTAAGTCAAAATCAAGTTATAAAATCATATCTTAAACCCTCAGATTCAATAAGTTTCAAATCGATTTAATTTAACAAAATTCTTAATTAAATACAATTCTGAATAAATTCCATTTTATCTTTCCAACCTAAACTTATAGAAATCATTATAAAATCCATTTTTAAATATAGTTTTTAATAAATACTTAAACATATTGTATTTTACTTAAATCAAACTCGACCAAATTTAAAGCTTATTATTAAATCTATTTTGTATTAAAAACTTATTCATATACATAATATTTTCAATTAAAATAAACCATATATATTTCCTTTCAAAACCATAGAAATCATTTTAAAATATTTATATATAGACCAACGGTGTCTGTATAAAGTTTTTCTATTCTATAGTCAAGTGATACGGATATTTATCATTTCAATCCATAATTTAAAAATATATGGGTATATATCATTACAAACCCGCAATCCCAAATTCAATTCAAATGAAAATCGCTTGGGTTTATCATTTCAACCCATAACGATTTTCCCTTATTCTACAGATCATTCGGGTATGTATCATTTCAACCCATAGTGAACTCTGTACTAACAGGTAACTTGCAGAGTGAGAACAGATATGATAATAATAAAATAGGCATATATCATCAATATAAATAACAAATAATGGTGTCAGATGTCACAGGTGAACAAATACAGATAACAACATATATATAGCAATGTAAATAACTAACAACAGCATATTTCAATTGTCGTTTCGATTGAAATCAAATTTAATAGATAAAAGAACGTTAATCGTGAGTGATTGCTCACCTTTCGAGGCTAGAGATAAACAATGAAGTTGAGTTACAAAATCCAAGCACGAATCCAAAAGACAAGATCGGCATGAATTCGACGGACAACTGATAAATAGAAATTGATGAGAACGGATCAAATCAGAACTGGATCGATGCAGATATATATGGTATAAGCGAACTTACATATATAACTAAATATAACTATATATATATATATATATAATCATATTTTAAATTCAAACACATTTATATTGAATATATATGTATTTCAAATTCTATTATTCAAATTAAAATACATATAACTTTAAAATCTGAAATTTAAACCTTTATAATATACCTTTATATAATATCTAAAAATCAATATATATATATATAAGGACTCATATACATACATACAAATATATATATATATATATATACTGAGATATAATGGTCAGATAATATATATATATATGCTATAACCATTATTTATATAACAACAACTTTGAAATCAACCATATATAACAAACATAGGCTACTATAAAATAACCTACTGTAACTAAACATATACACGTCATATACCTATATATACATATGACATAGAATATATACACTGTAAATAATCAGGTATAACAAATGTACAATATACGTGTGACTTAAAATATACCTTGTAACCTATTACTGTAAATATATATGCTGTAAAACATACTTATTTTATTAAAATATAAATGTTTATCAGAGAACCAATATGAGCTTGTACCTTCATATCAGTATACCAATGTAAATATAAACCAAGAGTCCAGTGATATATACAAGTTTAAAATATATATACATATGGTCCTATATATACTAATACATTATATACAATATATATGCAACTATATATTATAAAATTTATATATACTGTCATACAAATCTATGTATATGCCAATATCATATATACACTTCCCTGTATATAAAATATAACTAACTTTTATAATAATATATATACTCTGACAGGTTTATAACTCATATAACAAACAGGTTATAATCTTTATATATATAACTTACCTATATACTATTCACACGCAACACACACAGTAAAATAAGAAAATATGATATTGTAACCTCTATATATAGTAGACGTATAAATATATATGTACCTACATAAATCTTCTTAAACAGCTAATCTATATAATAAAGTCTTATGTAAACTAACATATGTATGTATTAAAATTTCACTAACTTGCATAATATATATATATATATATGTAGACTTGTAGAAAAGAAAAGAAAACACATATATTTGTTCGAATTCTGCGTATATATATAAGCAAAAGTATATGCAGAATAACATAAAAGAAGAGCAGAGGTTGCCTGAGAGGAAAGAAGAGGGGCTCGGCTACAACAGATGATGGCCATAGGTGGGTGAACACGGTTCTGCGTCAGTTTGTGGGGTCTGCGCGTGCGGATCTGGGCGCGAGGAGAGAGAGCGGGGCGGAGGAGATGGTGGGATAGTGGTCTGATGCCGGTCACAAGGCCAAAGATGAAACCAAACTGCTACTTGGCTTTGTATATTTAAAGTTTTGCTTCGAAGAAGACCAATTAAAAGAAAACAAAGGGGAGAGAGAAAGACCAGATCCAAAAATAAAGAGGGGAGGAGAGGAAACGTACCAGGAAAATGACAGTAGAGAAATGGTAAAAGTTAGAAATGAATATATACTTGAAAAACAACAATTGTAATAGCAATGGTCACACACTGATTTAGCTGAAAATTTAATGCAATTTATATTTTGTTTGGGGCTGTACGTTTCAAATTTGAAACCAAAGGAAAGTGAATGGTCATTGCAAACCAAAAGACGTACCGGTGTGGTTAACCGTTTTACGGGTTTCGCCACGTACCAGACACCAAAATATAGAATTGAATATAACGTAGAGATCAGCACGACGAGATGATCAAAACGGTATACAGGTATCAGTGGTACGATCATCTTATCAAAAGTCGATATCGGTACGAAAATGCTGCTATTTCGTCGATAATAAGATCGACGGAGCAATAACAGTCCAAATTTTGAGAAACGAAGTATGACGTCTTGCTCAGAAGATGATTTACAAATTTTCTATGTAAAAATATTCAGGTTTGGAAAATATTTTGTTACCATCAATTTTTAACCGATTGAAATTGAAATAGAATTACACAATAAAATTTACTTGCATATTTTCTGATGAAAATTTATCATTTGCTATATTAAATAGACGTATTCCAAATATCAAATTTTCATTTAATTACGTTATAAAACTATTAAAATTTCCAGGTTATAACACTGACACCGATATACGTTGTTATCCCGTACGGAAAAATACAAACGGAGCTAGAAACGTCCGAATTTCGCGAAATGGATTATGTAGTTTTATTCAGAGTGTTCTAAATAAGTTTTCTCATGTTGACATATTTAGGTTTCAGAACACTTTTAAATTCAACTGTTATTAACTGATTTAAACCGAATTTCTAGCGACTGATAGAACATCTATATTATTCGACGAAAATTTGCCATTTGCTATGTCTAGATGGACGCATAGCAAATATCAAATTTCCGTCATAAAATTCTATTGTTTGTTTTAAATGGTAGATTTCAGTTTATTATATTCAATAAAATTCACCTTTATTCAATTTCAAAATAAACTATATTTCAAATTAATATATTGAATATTCATTGGTTTATAATTTCTAGTTCCTTAATTAAAATGCTAATATTAACTAATGCAGTATTAAATTCTCAATTTTCTCAATTTCTGAATCATTTAACTAATTAAGTCTTATTAAATAAAAATTTATATTTCTTTCCTTTTATGAAAAATCCAATTATACTAAATTTTATTAACAAATTAATTTCAATAGGTTGATAGTAAGATGAGCAAAAACCAAGACTAAAATTTTAAATAAGTTTGAATACATAATTATACATTTATTGTTTACAAATAGATTAGAAGTTAATTTACAATTAAAACCTGATTCCAGTTAATCATAAATTTTATGTCACGCTTTACACAATATCAAATCTATCCAATTAAACTTTTTTATTAAACCATATGATTGAAATCACATAAAATAGTTGTCACTTTATTAAATCAAAACAGATGTTATAATTCAAAGTAAATTTTATTTAAAATCATAAATTTTTAATTTCTTACCGTATTAAATTCAAAATTTGAATTTTCTTCTTTTTCGAAAAAAAACGGGTCGTTACAAATCCTAGGACCCGTGACGACGTGAGAGATTGAGCATGCTTTCTTAATTGGAAAGTATTAAATGGTCCAAATTTGGAATTAGGAGCGGTGAGAGATATCTCCATAGGGGTTCACTTATGATTTGAGGTCTTAAGTGGTTGTAGGGTCCGCCTCTCTCCTAAATGGAATATTAAGTAACCTAATGAGATTCCAAATAAATAAGGATGTCTCTAAAAGGGCTTACTTCAATGTTGAGGTCTTAAGTGGCTGTAGGGCCCACCTCCCAACCAAAAGAAGTAACCTAATGAGATTCCATATTATAATTAAAGAGTAAAAGTGGCAATCTCAGGAAGGGTTCGCTTCAAGTTTAGGGTGTTAAGTTACTGAAGGGTTCGTCTCTTTCCTATAAAAGAAATATTAAGTAGCCCAATGAGACTTCCATGCAATGTCAGCTAGATACTACCAGTGAGGAGTCTGTCTTGGTGTTAGGTGTTAAATGACAAAGGCTTACCTATAATAGGTTTTAAATGGTTAGGAGTCTGCCTAGTTCTTATTAATGAGGTATTAAGTGGCTTGGGTACAGTCTATCACATTGCTAAAGCCGTAATAACGATAGTGCCATCGAGGAGCATGCCTTGGGAATATGTTTTAAATGATGAGGTCTGCCTTAATTAAGGTATTAAATGACCAGAGTTTGCATATTTTCCAATAAAAGTATTAAGTGGCTTTTGTACTGTTTATTACATAGCTACGATTTTATCGACGATAGATGCGGTAGTAGTTGGACATTAAATTTTGAAAGCCTTAAATAGTGGTTAGAGGTCTTTGTAGCTAGGACACACTAACCATTGACAACATTGTTAGGAAACCACCTTGGGAATAGGTCTTAAATGGCGCGGTCTCCCTGTATTAAGGTCTTAAATGGCAGAGTCTGCCTATTTCTCTTTTTAAAAGTATTATAGAAGCCTACTTCATATTTAGAAGTACTAAGTGGCAAATTGGGTTTAGAAGTATTGAGTGGCTGATAAGGCTTCATCAGTATTTGTACCTTGGGAAAGGGTAAGTAGTTAATCGTGTGTGTAATACAAGGTTATATTAGAATTGCTAACCTTAAGGGACATAACTATTAAATGAAAACTAATCAGTATAAATTTATGTTATGGACAGTTTATATATTTTCCAGTCACCAAAAAGTTGTTCTGACCCCTTCTTATTACAAACCACAGGATAGAATTTAGAGGAACATGTCTTTAGAGCTAGATGTGCTTTGTTGTTGGAGAAGTCTTCTTTCTCTCATGCTCAAGGTTGATGCGACAATCTGCTATCCAAGGAATACCATTAATTCAAATGTAGTGGTCATAGTCAGTACTCATACACCACTATACTTGTTCATTTAAACTCAAAGGCTACAACACCTTTTTATCAACGATTATCCGATAGTATGTAATATTGTAATATTTCCTTAGGACCACATAGTTTCCCGCATCATCTCTGGGATGTGAGGCTCGTAAGGCCACACATTACTTTCCACAAAGCAAATTTCACTTGGAATGCTACATTACCATTTCCAAGAACACAATAATTTATTTCCACAAAAGTACAACCCCGAGTTCATATGCCTTAGGGAAGGGTGAAGTATAAGAGGTGTTACCTCCTACACCACTAAACAAATGTACGTTTGTAAAACCCAATGTGTAGGATCGATTTCACCCTAGAGGGGGGGGGGTGAATAGGGTGATAGTGTTAATTATAAAAATTATTGCGGAAGTGTATATTAATTTTAACACAGATCACAGCAGAATAAACACAGCACAGATAATATCAGAATAATAAAAGTAGAACAGAACAACACAGAATTTACCCAGCTTCGGCAAAACTCTGGCTACGTGCTACCCCCAAGGTTTCTACTAGAAATTAGATAGTCAAACGCTTACACACGTAAACTCGCTATACCCGCTATTGACTACTCTAACTCTACGCTCAAAACCCTGCCACAACTCAGCCACTGAGTTGCGAATTCTCAATCTACGCCACGTAGATTGTCCCCTAGTCACACGACTAGAAAAATACAACGGTTAAAAGTGAATTTTAAAATTAAAAACAAATATAAAAACAAATATTAAAACCCTTAAAAACAAAGCCCTTATTAATAAAACATATCCCCTTTTAAACTTAAGCCTATTAAACCCAAGCCGGCCCTTTTTCTTTTTTCCTTTGTAAATAAACCCGTTCTTCTTTTTTTTGCTCTGGAAGATAAAAAATGGCGGCTCTCGTTTTCTCTTGGCTCTGAGATTTAGGGCTTTTTCGAAGCTCCGACTCTAAATTGATCGAATTAGTGGTTAATTGCGTGAAGTCTTGTTCGATCGAATCCTTGTTGCTCACTTCGGTTGCTTCGATGAGTTCGATTGTTGCTGCGGTAAGAATTTATGCTCTTGTGCTTTTATGTGCTTCGTACTCGAACTCTCATTTTTCGCCGATGATGATGTTAGGGTTTATATAGGAGTTCGATCTCCTTGAATTGCGTCGTATAATATTTGTTTGAATTTGTCACACGATTTCTCTGGCCGCTTGATTTTGTATTGATGATTGAGATGATTTTTGACTTGTTCTAAAAACGTATATTTTGTTTCCTTGATTGACACGGTATTATTTTGTGATGACCACGGCTTGACCTTGATATGTTGTTTATATCTCGACTTCACCTCCGATTATACTGCTGTTGACTTGTTCATCATATTCTATGATCACGGCTTTGACTTTGATTTTAATTTCTTTGTTGACATGGTTTCGTTTGTATCACTGTGATCTTGTTCATCTAGAAGTTTTGCATTGTGTGTTCCAGTGTTCTTCGGCATCGCTGTATCTTGTGCATTTGTGATATTTGTAGTCTGATTATTTCACTTGCATGTGGTCTGGATTTGATGCCTTGTACTGGTTCACTTGAGCTTGACTTTGCATATTATTGTGGTTCATGTATGTTGAGCTCTGATGCTTTGTATGCGGTCAGTGATCATGTAGCTTGTCTGCATTGAACTTGTGCACTTCACTTGAACTTGTTTCACATGTGTCCATTTGCATTGTATTTGTGTCTTTGAGTCTTGTTCATGCAGTACATATGCTGTTGAGTTTGTAGCCATCCTGCTTTGCCTGGATTGTGTACATGTCATTTCTTTTTACTGATTTGCCTTTGATCTTGTTTGTTGGTTTAGTTGTGCACTTGCTTGGCCTGAGTCACTGATTTTTGGTCGAGACATGTTTTAGTTGTCTTAACCGTTTTCCTATTCTTGTACATTTTTAACTTTGCACCTGTGTTGAATCCGGTTTCATAACTCGGGTTTGACCTTGTGCTGAAGTCGAGATTTTATTTGTATTGCACCTGAGTTGAACCTGTCTTTTTATCTGGGTTTGACCTGTGCTCACCTATCCCTGTATCATTATCAAGTGTATATTGGTGTGCACGGCCTTGTGGCATGTACAGTGATACACTGTGCATGTCACAATGTTCGTGTGAGATGAATTCAAATATAAATGATGACGAACAACCCAAATAACTGAGGCAAATAGAATTTTCAAAATCGCATTTTTATTTTATATTGCAAAAATATTTCTTTTTCAATTTTACTGCGTTAGTGAATATTTTTGCAGATTGCTCAGATGCGGGATTCACACTGAAGTGAAGTTGAAGATAAAACTACGAGTGTGAGTGAAATGTAGTGAGGAAATGATGTAACTATGAAATTGTGATGTAACTGTATTGTGATCAAAAGTGATGTTATTGTATTGTGACTGTAATAGTATAGATGTAGTGAGAGCTTGAATTTGTACTATTCAAAATTGTAATAAATATTTGTTTGAATAAAATATTCATTTGAATTCAAATTCTGTGTTCTTTATTTTATTCAGCAAATTTTTATTTAATCTGTGAAAAATAAAATAGTACAATATCAAATATATTTAAATGAATGTATATATGTTTATTATCATCAAACAAAAATCATATAGACGCATATTCAACACAATGTATGTGGTCTTAGAAATACAATGTCAGACATTAATCCATTCAAGTTGTCCAGGTGAAGGATAAACCGAAGGCACTCCTCCTACTACATCATATTTGGGAATCACCCTTAGGACTAATAGCGAGTAGTCTTTGCCAATCGAAGATTTTTATAATGAAGGCACTATTGCCACCATATATATAGTATGGGAATAACCCCAGATGTTAGTGGTAAGCAGCCCTATATTATGAAGATCTCCATCTTCAAAATTATTGTTTTCAATATGTCTTCATTTTCGAATGTGTATGTTAGTTCAAAGTGGTTTTCAGATATGAATCACTAAAATCCGATCCCAGTCTCTCTGAACCAGTTATCGATAAAAAGATGTCAGGTATGTAGGTGATTATTAAACATCTTCTAATTTAAAAATCTTTTCATCCAAATAAATATCTCTTCAGAGATATAAGCTTTAAACCATTTTTATTTCTTTCAGCATATATGGGATTATTAAGCCTCTTTTTCACTTTGGAAATACCAAATTATTTCTTTTAAATTACTTAGGAAAATATTTTCATCTTCTAATATTAGTATAATTCCAATTTTAACAGAGATTTCATATTCCCAAAACATATCTTTAATGGGTTAAAAACAATGTTATTTAAGACATCGTTAGTATTGAATAAAAGGGATCCATAAATTTTGAACTAATTATACTCAATACTAATTTCCATATTCAACCTGTACTATTCATCAAACAATGGTGAATTCACCTTTTAAATTCATACGTGTAGTACGAGTTCCCTCCTCGGAATTTAATACAGAGTTTAACTAGAATGTTTTCTTTAACAACCAAAATCCTATTTTAAATCTTTTTAACTTTTGGAAAACTCCAAATCTCTTTTCTTTTATCTTAATAAAATGCAGTTCAAGTAAATCATATTAACTATCCCCGTCGGACCACTCCGGATAGCTAATGTAAGCAAGTAACTGGTTTCCCAAACTCCAGCCTAGAACTATCTCTCTGTCACCCATAAAGTGGTCAAGTTATTCGATCAACTCCAAACCTTTAAGAACATTTGATTTATCATTCGAAAATCATTTCCAAAAGATTAGGGAAGGAAAACCTTAGTCTAAAACATTTATTCAAAAATTGTCAAATTCGGTTGCTAAATTACTGGTGAACAGTGATTTTAAACCTATATAGATCAAAACACCAATTTCATTATATATGTTCAATTTTATAAATCAAATCACTTTTAAAACATTTTAACCTATTTATGGAATTTATTTCATATTTTCAATGATTAAAAATATCCATTTTTGAAGAGTTGAAAACAATATTTTTGAACTGCTAAAACGCGACGATTTTGAAAACTTAGTTTGGACATATCTCAAACTTTACTAAAAGAAATCTTGATTTTTATCTTTAATTTAAAAACTGTAGTAATAAGGGTCCGGAAAATTCTTATTTCAATAAATTCCGACTTGTATTTCATTCTACACATTGATTTAACTTTCACGGCATGAAATCGCAAACTGCTGCTACACGACGAACACATTTTTATTCAGTTTTTCAAACTTCACCAAACTTTGTCAAAACAGTTTTAAAACTTTTATATAACATTTTAAACCCATATTTCACTATTTTACTTGATTCCGAAATCCATTTTCACTTTGTTTCTAGATATTATAATATTATATCAATATAATATTCAATTTTCTATTTTCCCATTTATAATTCTTTTATTCAATCCATATGATATTTTCATATCATTTCCATCTTTTAAAACCATTATTTTTCAAAATAAAATTATAAAAATTATTTTACAAATAATTTCAAAACTCCTCTTTTCTAATTTCTTTTATTTCGAAACCAAAATCCAACCTTTATAAAATGATGCTTTCTTGATTTATAAATCAAAGAGGCTTAATACTCCACATACATATATTATTTCAGAGTATAATATAGATTATTGTTCATGAATTACGTATGACTATTTAAAGTAATCATTTCTATTCCGTTGGATATGATTTTAGCATCATTAGTTAAAATAATTCTTTTTATCACAACCAAGTTATCAACCAATTACAACCAAGTTATCAACCGATCAAATCATCCAATATTTATATAAGTATTTTAATTAACAAACTAATCATGCATATCATCATTTAAAATCAACTTAAGATTTAAAGGAAAACTAAAGTTAGGACATGTTCTAACTATTTTAGCTTTCCCTTTCAAACTCTTTGAAATTATTCCGACAGTACTCCAGCAGCACTTCTCTCCAATTTCTCCATTCTGGAGCTTTTTGAACATGCCCCCCTTCCTTGGAGTGCTTGGCCTTGGCTCTTAGGGAGGTGAATGCTAGGACAAATGTGGAGATGGGGGTGAGCCGTGCACTATAGGGGAGAAGAGGAGGAGTTTGGCAATGCTTTGGAGGCGGATCTCTATGGTATATATGTGTGTAACGAAGTAATTTTTGACAATTAAAATATTAAATTAAATAAGATTTTGAAATTTAATACTGTGAGAAATAAAATTTATGAGAAAATAATTAGAATATAATCAATAATGTGTTTAAATGTTATTGACAATTATTTTAATGCAATTTCAATCAATTGAAAATTTGCAGAGTTAATTTGGTTATAATCGTAAATAAGGAATAAATTCAATATTGTATTAAAAAGGGAAATTATATGTAATTTATTTAAATTAGTTACTATAGAATATGAAATCAATGATGTGGTAAGTAGTTATAATCTTTGTTTGTAAATAATAATTTATGAATATGATTAAATTACTTAAAAGTAATAATTGTTTATTGATCATCTCATTATTTAATATGTTGAAATAATTTGGAAATCAATTAAAATTAATGCAATTAAATATTATAGTTAATATGATAAAGGATGATAACTAATAAATATGAATGTAGTGAAATGTAAACTAATGTTAATTATATTCATAAGGTAATAGTTGACTAAATAATAAGAGTGAAATCAAAATAAAAGAATTTGTTGAAATTTAAATTATAATAAAATAGGTTTTATTCCTATTGTAACTTAAAGTTAAAATTTATGTAATATTTAAATATTGGATTTAACATGGAAACTATATTGTAAAAGATTATTAATTTAGTCATCAAGTGTACGGAGGAATTACGGTACTGTATAGACTATGACATTTATAAAAATGTGTTAAGGGGGATATGGATAACGCCTTAACGCTATTTTAATACTTTACTTTACTGTAGACATATTATAATAGCGTATTGTACTATGTATGTAGATAGTTTAACGGATCCTTAGGAGATGGAATCCCGAACATCTCTTAAGTTATTGCATGCATGTTAGACACTGGATAGGAGATGTAAAATCATGTAAACATCTCTTAAGCTGTTACACTCATATTTACTTATTTTGATTTAACTTGCATAAGATCTTTTAGTTCTGGCTCGAGTGTTTTGTCTTTTCATTACGCTCGGGTCAGCCTGAGCATTTCAGTGTTGAAGACCTTATTTCCAAAGGACGAAGACGAAGATTTAGCATATTATTACTATTTAGAATATTTATTCCAGTGCATCATGTTATTCCGCTGCATTATTTTTTTTTCCTGCATGTATAACTCTGATCTGTATTGTAAAAGTGTAATCAAATGTTATTTGTAAAATAGCTTCATGAACTGTTTATTTGATTATTATATTTTGTCATTCCGCTGTGAGTTTCTGTGTTTTGTTTTTCCTTTCTTTTCTCTTATTTTCTTATTTACCCCATTAACAATCCTTCCTTTTAAATGGTTTGAGTTGACATGTGTGGTTTATTGTCAATTTAAACCATCCAAAAGGTGGGTCATTATAGTTGGTATCAGAGCTTTGGTTTAGCGATGACCTTAGCTTTGTGGGTTTAACTCATTAGAGATAGGGTATTAATACCCTAGAATGAGTTTGTCTGAATGTGTATATATATATGAGAGAGCGTACTTATTAGTGTTATAAAATGTTTTTATATTGTGATAGTTTGTTTTGTTTAAGATTTATAAATTCTAGTCGATACTTAGGACGCTATGACATCGATAGAGATTTCTAAACACTTAATAGGGCAGACCGACACAATATTGTTTTGAAATATAGGTAAATGAAATAATTTTACCTAGTATTATTGTAACATCCCGCAAATTTTCGACTTTCGAAAATTCAACATCGATACTCACTTTATCGACTGCCGAGAATCGAATGCCGGAAACCCGAAAAGTTATGGTTTTAAGAAAGAAGAAAAAGGTAGAAGAAGCAGATAGAAGAAAAAGAAAGAAGAACAACAACAGAACAACAGCAGAAACAATATCAGAATCTCACATATCGCAGCGGAACAATATATAATAGATAAATGAATAATCTTTAAACAAAGAACTATATCATTTTATACATACATCCATCATCAGAGTCAATATACAACAATGGACAGTTATATAACTTGTCCTCATACAGAATACACAGCGGAATAAATACTATCAGATACAAATACTACGTCTCGCCATCCAGCTCATCTCCAAAGCTCCAGAATATCCAGAATATCCTGATAATCTAACTCTAGACTGCCCGTGTGGAAATTGGTGGGCACCCAGAGTTTAGAAGGGAAACAATAAACTCCGAGTCAGTCATGGTGACTGGTGTGAGATCGTAAAACAGTTATTTATCTTTAAAATAAACAACAGAAAAATTTTAAAGTCAATTCGCAATGCTTTTGGAAAATGCAACTACCATAAGACCTCCCACCACACACACAATGCAAACGCAGAATTGGAGGAGATTTCTTCTTATGATAGTCAAAGATGCTTACTACGCAAAAATCAAATCATTTTTGATATTAATATTAGTGCATAGTGTAGAAAACATTTCGAAAGTATAATATTAATCTTAGCCAACATACGACCAGTATCGTATGCCTACTATAGCTACCATCTAAACAGTGGTGACCACCGTACGTAAATGGCAGGTTCTACAACTAATACCGTACAAGTCACGTATTGGAGTTTGGATTTCCAACAAATGGTCAGGCTAAGGAACTTCCTATCCACGATGGGTACGTCCCTGGAATAGACGACTCGAGAACCTAACCGGATCTCTGCCAACACAAGGCCGGGTTACCTCTGCAAAAATAGGTAACTACTGACACGCGTATGCCATCCCCCGATCGTCACCGATCTTCCCGAGGATCCCCGATTTCCAACAACCACAAAGAAATAAATTTTGCAGCAACCACAGAGGTTAAGTATCTGGGCTCCATACCATGATACCACCTTTATCCAGAAGGAATGACATACACTAAGGGGCGCTACTCCCTAGAACCTTGCTGCATCCTTCCTGTTTCGACCATTTCCGGGGTGTGAGGCTCGACGAAGTCTCGTCCACAAAGCTACGCTTTCTACAAAAAGCCCTGCTTCGGGTCAAACAAAATGATCAACCTATGATCACAAAGATATAAGATCAAACAAATGATCATATCGCAAATGATCAAACACTGATCATTTCACAGCAACACTCAGTGTGCCACGTTACCAAATTGGGATATATCGCTGATAAATTTCAACTACATAACCTCTGAGCTCGTACGTCTCAGAGAAGGGTGTTAAGCTAAGAGAATAAATTCTCCGCCACCAACAGAAATGTATTTGAAAGAAATCAGCTTTATATCTCAAATTGTAACGTCAGACACACAATCCATACAAGTCTGTTCCGGGATCGAACAGAACCGAAGGCACTTCTCACGAAGCCCTTGCATTTCCGGATAATTTTCAATCACGTCAGGACTTCCCGTCACTAAGGGTGATAAAACCTCTAAATCGAAGATCAGTCGATGTAGAGTAACTCGACGGTAATCCTTCCGTTTTCAAAAATATCCGGTCTTCAACACCGGTCTTCGAATGCAATTCATAACGACGTATCACATATTCGGAATGGGTTATACGACCCCATGGTCCTTTCCCGGCTAACCCGAATAGTGAGCGTTTATTCAAAAATAAGTGTGGCATTCAAATTCATCCAAATTCACAACAAATACCTATCTAAAGGTAATTATTGATAGTCGGTTATTTAACTATCAATAAAGATGCGCAACATCATCAGATTCCAAATAATTTTCCAAATTATTTTATCTTCCAAAATATCTTTACTAGATATATTATTTCCACACTTAACCATTTGAAAACAATTTCAAATATTCAATTTTCAATTTATCTTTAAAAGATAAAATCTCTAAACAGTTCACTTCATATTGGAAAAGCATTTCCATACTTATTAAATAATAAGTATTTCACAAATCTATTTATTTTCACATTTGAAAATATTCGATATACTTAAATCAATATTAAGTATACATTCATTCTTTAAGGAAATCATTCTCTTTAAACACATTTTAGTTGAGTCAAAACGAATGTTATGTAAAACATCGTTACGACGACTCAAAATCACTAGTATAGGGATTCGGATTTTAATAGATATATAAATCCCAATACTACATCAAAACATTTCCTTTCGGAAATCATTTACTATAACAACAGTGTTATAGTCCACCATTTCCTTAAATTTCTCGAAAACGTCTATTTCAACAAGAACTGCGGAAATCTCTGCTTTCGATTTATAATACATTTTAAAACATCTTTAAAATGTTTAACTTCATTTCTCAATATCACTTTCCCAAAACAGTATCCATTTTACTTAACAACATATTCACTGTCCAAAATCGTGAATATACTTCACTAACCACATTTCAATATTTTCTACCCATTTTTATTTCAATAATTATCCACTATCCAAAATCGCGGATATATCTCCTTTATTAAACTTCTATGTTTAACCTATCAATTTCAATTGGTTTTGAATTTATAAAACAATGTTTATAAATTTCACCTTTTATATTTTATAACAACTTCGATTTGTACATCCCCTTTATTAACAAATTCGATCAATATTTCTTTTGTAGGCAAAAATCCAATTTATAAGTTACTTCCTTATAAATCTTCTATTCTACAATTTCATTCATTTTAACTTCACAATTTATACGTCTATAAATTTCATATCTTCACAATTTTAAAATTCTATAAGATTCATATCTTCACTTATAAAAACTCGTTTTAAAATTCCAAAAATTTTAATTGATAAATATATCAATTTTTCTGTACATCTTTTATAATACTTTAAAAATCTCAATTTAACCTATTTTACAATTAAATCAACTTTCATTTCAAAAATCACCCTTTGGTTATATTTCACCAAAAATCTTAACTTTTACAACTTTAAAATTCTAGACGTTTATTTTTCTGAAATAAATCAATTCAAAAATTCGATAAACGTCTACTTTTCAAAAATCACTTTAAAATCTTTTTAAAATAAAAGTCGTTATTTTTAAACTTCAAAACCGAATCCGATGATGTCACAACACCAATCAGTCCATCACAACAGCCAATATCATATATCAATATGATAACAGAATATTCATCAATATCTGTAAATAAATAAATACTGGTGAGGAATCCAGTTGGATCCCTCCAACCTGTTTCCCTGCATCCAAAAACGTCAGCACAATACCAATTCCGCTCCAGTACGGAATTATCGCGGTATATGGGTTTTTATAAATCCGCTTACTAACGGCGCAATAGGGTCTCATCCGCTATACGAGGCGGGAAATCAATCAATCCAATATATACATATGCCAATATGTATATACTGCTATATATATATATATCCTATCATATCTAATAGCACATTCAAACAGTCAATCATCAATCAATAACTGTAAATAATTCCACATTCAAATTTGAGTGAGAAGATCTCACCGTGATTTTAATTCTGATTCCAGCGTTTATTTCGAATAAAATTAAACGCACGTTTAATTTTACCCGAAGATTTCACTGATTCCAAACGCGTCCAGATCTGCGCTGCAGCGTAGAGCGCGTCGCTGCGATTCCAACGCTTCTGGTTTCGTAATTTTCCGATCTCGTATGAAAGAGATATACAATTTTAAACATTCACAAATTTAAATATAAACTAATTACAAAATTTTCTTTTATTTATTTTTCAAACCCACATCTGCCGTTCAATCCCTTTCTTCCAGATCGAAGGCCACGCGTGCGTTCTTCTTCCCGCTCCAGTATTTCACGCGAGAACCCATCATTCACGTTCGAATTCGAACGCCGCACCACCCATTGACGAACTAGCATTCGATCAAACGTTGCCAAGTTGAAGCCCATCACCACGCCACCCCACGACCAACGACCGGTCATGCTCGGCGCTGCCATTAGCCTCGAAAATCGTGCCGAACGTGGTGCCTTCAAGTCGAGATTGCCATCAATTTACAACTCTAAAAACGATCACCACCGTTTGTTTCATAGAACTCACTGCCCTCTTCCATTTGCTAGTTGAAAGTATTTCGAATTGAAGTGTGGATTGGAAGGAAAATAGGGAAGAAGATCGTTGTTTTCTGGCCATTCATTTCGTTGGTGGCGGCTGAACGTGATGAAACCCTAGCCTCTTTTGTTTTCTATTTTTGTGAATTAAATCGTCTATTTATAGAAATAAAACGAACACTATTCATTCCGGTTTCCCGAACTCCGGTTTACGTGCCGAAACTGACGTTTCTGGGGTTTAACCCGCGTTCCGAACGCAATGGAACAGGTTTCGGAAGCTAATTCGATCGTATGTGTGAGATATGGCAATAAACGATCAATTTAAATTAAACCGATTTAAATCGATTTCGAGGCGTTTTAATTTGTACCGGACAAATGGTAAATCCAAAAATTACGAAATTTGAAATCTTACAATAATATCCCATTACGGATCCGATGAAACTGGTTTCGTCGAAATCCGAGACTTTCTGAAAAATGACTACTTTAACTCGCCGAATTAAAATTAAAACGATATCGATGCGTTTCGAGTTGCCCCGGTCAAACGACAACTCCGATTGATACCAAAATTGAAATCCGATAATAACTAACTATTACAGATCCAATGGAACTGGTCTCGTTCAATTCTGAGACTGTTCGAAAATTGGCTATTTTTACAGTCAATAATTAAATATTAAAATATTCGATTTTCACAAATTAACTCCAAATTCAATTTTAAGAGTCCTATAACCTTTCTATAACTCCAGTATGATTAAATAAAATTTCCCAAATCAATTTCAATCATTTTAAACTCGATTTTCAATTATCTCTGGAATTTCACTATCTAGTTTATCGATTTAAATTGACCAAATTAAATCCAATATTCGAATAATAAATTATTCGACTTCTTAATTCTACTTATCAGTATTTAAATTTAATTAAATATTCGAATTTTAATTATCAAAATTCTGGGTCGTTACAAACTTCCCCCCTTAAAAGAATTTCGTCCTCGAAATTACAAGTTAAGAAAGAAAGGTCCTTAACTCGTCTACTATTTTTCAACATCTAATAGTTTTATCAATTTATCAAAACAAATCTTTCTAATAAAGATTCGTTATCATTCAACTAGCTTTCTAACTTCAATTATAAATTCCAAACAACATTGTTACTTCAAAATTCAAATTCGAGTTTAAATTCAAATTTTAAACTTCAAAATTTTCTCAAAAATTTCTAACGCCTTAAATTTTCAGAAAATTTCGCCAGCGTCTCCTTTGCGCGGCTAATATGGCATGACTACAAAACGTCCCTACGGACTCTCAGATTTCAAAAAGAAAAAGAAAAAGCCAAGCGGCTAGACCAGAAATCATCAAAAACTCATATTCGAATTTAAATACATACCTTTTTCGAGCAATTCAAATTCTCTTCAAAATTAAAATCCCAATTCCTTTACACCTGTATATCCTACTAGCCATAATATCTAGTTACATATATTCAAACCATTTTGTACATTCAATTACAATATTTTCGATACTTACTTCCATATCATCTTTAATTCACTATTGAAGTTATATATTCAATTTCGTTCAATCTTTACATTTCAATTCCATTTGAATTCAATTCCAACATTTAATTGGATTCAGTTCAATTTCTGAATATTGAATTTTATTGATTAGCTTTCATTCACACTGCACCATTTTAAATTAGTTTCAGTTACTAGTCCATTCGTCTTCAATTTGAATTTCATTCCACTCAGATTTCAAATATTCTATAAGTTATCAACTTGTTTTCATTTCGATTTATATAATCACTTATATATTCATATTACAAATTCATTTTCAATATTCAGTTTAAATCTTATTCACTTCATCCAATTAGCTTTAATGAATTTTCACTTACATTCCTTCTTTCATATCAATTTACCTTCATTAGATTGATTTACCTCCAATACATTTATTTATTCAATTGCTAATTCATTTAACATTTCAAGTTGAATTTCACTTATATAACTCAAGTTCATATTCATTTCAGTAATAAATTTTGATACCCAAAATCAAACTCATTCATCATTTCTTAAGTTATATTCCCATTAAACATCATTTATTTCACTTTCATTTTCTCATTTTATAAGTTATCCAACTTATATTCAACCTTTCAAAACCCTTTTTGAAAACAATTCAAATTATCCTTTGAATTTCAAAAACAAAATCCAAAATTTTCAAACAACTTCTATTTAAAACAATTTGGCAGCAATTTCTCTTTTGGAAACCCGAAAATGAACACCGGTGATGTCGCGATCATCATCGGAATTATTTTCCAACGACCTAAAAGAGTTTAGAGCTTTTATCTTTCCAAAATACTTTTCAAAACCTTTGAAATTCATTTTCAACTCCAAAAATGATTTAACTTTCCAAATCTCCAAAATTTTCAAATTCTTTTCAAAACATTTCCAAATCCTTCTCTGGAATTCCATTTCAAATTACAAATCACATTTATAATTTACATTCTTAAATTTCATTTGTATATGAATTTTATTTCTTAACTTTGGAGTAACGATTTCAATTTCTTATTCAATTTCATATAATAATGATAACATTTCAATATTATTACTTTCCTAACAACCATGCAACCATATACTATAGTACTTTATAGAAAAATCATTTCTTTTCTATACAAAAATAGTTTTGGGCAAAATTATCTCATTTACCCTATTTAAAACAATACTGTGCCGAATTGTTCTATATAAGTGTTTAGAGATCCCTATCGATAGAGTTGTACGGACAATACCGACCAGAATCCATATACCACTCAACAAACCAATCATCACAATATAAAACAATTTTATATTCACTAACAAATACGCACTCGTATCTATTATTACACTCAACTCATTCTAGAGTACTACTGACTCTATCTCTAATGAGTAACACCCAACAGAGCAGGGTTGTCGCTTAACCATATGCTCTGATACCAAATGTAACATCCCGCAAATTTTCGACTTTCGAAAATTCAACATCGATACTCACTTTATCGACTGCCGAGAATCGAATGCCGCAAACCCGAAAAGTTATGGTTTTAAGAAAGAAGAAAAAGGTAGAAGAAGCAGATAGAAGAAAAAGAAAGAAGAACAACAACAGAACAACAGCAGAAACAATATCAGAATCTCACATATCGCAGCGGAACAATATATAATAGATAAATGAATAATCTTTAAACAAAGAACTATATCATTTTATACATACATCCATCATCAGAGTCAATATACAACAATGGACAGTTATATAACTTGTCCTCATACAGAATACACAGCGGAATAAATACTATCAGATACAAATACTACGTCTCGCCATCCAGCTCATCTCCAAAGCTCCAGAATATCCAGAATATCCTGATAATCTAACTCTAGACTGCCCGTGTGGAAATTGGTGGGCACCCAGAGTTTAGAAGGGAAACAATAAACTCCGAGTCAGTCATGGTGACTGGTGTGAGATCGTAAAACAGTTATTTATCTTTAAAATAAACAACAGAAAAATTTTAAAGTCAATTCGCAATGCTTTTGGAAAATGCAACTACCATAAGACCTCCCACCACACACACAATGCAAACGCAGAATTGGAGGAGATTTCTTCTTATGATAGTCAAAGATGCTTACTACGCAAAAATCAAATCATTTTTGATATTAATATTAGTGCATAGTGTAGAAAACATTTCGAAAGTATAATATTAATCTTAGCCAACATACGACCAGTATCGTATGCCTACTATAGCTACCATCTAAACAGTGGTGACCACCGTACGTAAATGGCAGGTTCTACAACTAATACCGTACAAGTCACGTATTGGAGTTTGGATTTCCAACAAATGGTCAGGCTAAGGAACTTCCTATCCACGATGGGTACGTCCCTGGAATAGACGACTCGAGAACCTAACCGGATCTCTGCCAACACAAGGTCGGGTTACCTCTGCAAAAATAGGTAACTACTGACACGCGTATGCCATCCCCCGATCGTCACCGATCTTCCCGAGGATCCCCGATTTCCAACAACCACAAAGAAATAAATTTTGCAGCAACCACAGAGGTTAAGTATCTGGGCTCCATACCATGATACCACCTTTATCCAGAAGGAATGACATACACTAAGGGGCGCTACTCCCTAGAACCTTGCTGCATCCTTCCTGTTTCGACCATTTCCGGGGTGTGAGGCTCGACGAAGTCTCGTCCACAAAGCTACGCTTTCTACAAAAAGCCCTGCTTCGGGTCAAACAAAATGATCAACCTATGATCACAAAGATATAAGATCAAACAAATGATCATATCGCAAATGATCAAACACTGATCATTTCACAGCAACACTCAGTGTGCCACGTTACCAAATTGGGATATATCGCTGATAAATTTCAACTACATAACCTCTGAGCTCGTACGTCTCAGAGAAGGGTGTTAAGCTAAGAGAATAAATTCTCCGCCACCAACAGAAATGTATTTGAAAGAAATCAGCTTTATATCTCAAATTGTAACGTCAGACACACAATCCATACAAGTCTGTTCCGGGATCGAACAGAACCGAAGGCACTTCTCACGAAGCCCTTGCATTTCCGGATAATTTTCAATCACGTCAGGACTTCCCGTCACTAAGGGTGATAAAACCTCTAAATCGAAGATCAGTCGATGTAGAGTAACTCGACGGTAATCCTTCCGTTTTCAAAAATATCCGGTCTTCAACACCGGTCTTCGAATGCAATTCATAACGACGTATCACATATTCGGAATGGGTTATACGACCCCATGGTCCTTTCCCGGCTAACCCGAATAGTGAGCGTTTATTCAAAAATAAGTGTGGCATTCAAATTCATCCAAATTCACAACAAATACCTATCTAAAGGTAATTATTGATAGTCGGTTATTTAACTATCAATAAAGATGCGCAACATCATCAGATTCCAAATAATTTTCCAAATTATTTTATCTTCCAAAATATCTTTACTAGATATATTATTTCCACACTTAACCATTTGAAAACAATTTCAAATATTCAATTTTCAATTTATCTTTAAAAGATAAAATCTCTAAACAGTTCACTTCATATTGGAAAAGCATTTCCATACTTATTAAATAATAAGTATTTCACAAATCTATTTATTTTCACATTTGAAAATATTCGATATACTTAAATCAATATTAAGTATACATTCATTCTTTAAGGAAATCATTCTCTTTAAACACATTTTAGTTGAGTCAAAACGAATGTTATGTAAAACATCGTTACGACGACTCAAAATCACTAGTATAGGGATTCGGATTTTAATAGATATATAAATCCCAATACTACATCAAAACATTTCCTTTCGGAAATCATTTACTATAACAACAGTGTTATAGTCCACCATTTCCTTAAATTTCTCGAAAACGTCTATTTCAACAAGAACTGCGGAAATCTCTGCTTTCGATTTATAATACATTTTAAAACATCTTTAAAATGTTTAACTTCATTTCTCAATATCACTTTCCCAAAACAGTATCCATTTTACTTAACAACATATTCACTGTCCAAAATCGTGAATATACTTCACTAACCACATTTCAATATTTTCTACCCATTTTTATTTCAATAATTATCCACTATCCAAAATCGCGGATATATCTCCTTTATTAAACTTCTATGTTTAACCTATCAATTTCAATTGGTTTTGAATTTATAAAACAATGTTTATAAATTTCACCTTTTATATTTTATAACAACTTCGATTTGTACATCCCCTTTATTAACAAATTCGATCAATATTTCTTTTGTAGGCAAAAATCCAATTTATAAGTTACTTCCTTATAAATCTTCTATTCTACAATTTCATTCATTTTAACTTCACAATTTATACGTCTATAAATTTCATATCTTCACAATTTTAAAATTCTATAAGATTCATATCTTCACTTATAAAAACTCGTTTTAAAATTCCAAAAATTTTAATTGATAAATATATCAATTTTTCTGTACATCTTTTATAATACTTTAAAAATCTCAATTTAACCTATTTTACAATTAAATCAACTTTCATTTCAAAAATCACCCTTTGGTTATATTTCACCAAAAATCTTAACTTTTACAACTTTAAAATTCTAGACGTTTATTTTTCTGAAATAAATCAATTCAAAAATTCGATAAACGTCTACTTTTCAAAAATCACTTTAAAATCTTTTTAAAATAAAAGTCGTTATTTTTAAACTTCAAAACCGAATCCGATGATGTCACAACACCAATCAGTCCATCACAACAGCCAATATCATATATCAATATGATAACAGAATATTCATCAATATCTGTAAATAAATAAATACTGGTGAGGAATCCAGTTGGATCCCTCCAACCTGTTTCCCTGCATCCAAAAACGTCAGCACAATACCAATTCCGCTCCAGTACGGAATTATCGCGGTATATGGGTTTTTATAAATCCGCTTACTAACGGCGCAATAGGGTCTCATCCGCTATACGAGGCGGGAAATCAATCAATCCAATATATACATATGCCAATATGTATATACTGCTATATATATATATCCTATCATATCTAATAGCACATTCAAACAGTCAATCATCAATCAATAACTGTAAATAATTCCACATTCAAATTTGAGTGAGAAGATCTCACCGTGATTTTAATTCTGATTCCAGCGTTTATTTCGAATAAAATTAAACGCACGTTTAATTTTACCCGAAGATTTCACTGATTCCAAACGCGTCCAGATCTGCGCTGCAGCGTAGAGCGCATCGCTGCGATTCCAACGCTTCTGGTTTCGTAATTTTCCGATCTCGTATGAAAGAGATATACAATTTTAAACATTCACAAATTTAAATATAAACTAATTACAAAATTTTCTTTTATTTATTTTTCAAACCCACATCTGCCGTTCAATCCCTTTCTTCCAGATCGAAGGCCACGCGTGCGTTCTTCTTCCCGCTCCAGTATTTCACGCGAGAACCCATCATTCACGTTCGAATTCGAACGCCGCACCACCCATTGACGAACTAGCATTCGATCAAACGTTGCCAAGTTGAAGCCCATCACCACGCCACCCCACGACCAACGACCGGTCATGCTCGGCGCTGCCATTAGCCTCGAAAATCGTGCCGAACGTGGTGCCTTCAAGTCGAGATTGCCATCAATTTACAACTCTAAAAACGATCACCACCGTTTGTTTCATAGAACTCACTGCCCTCTTCCATTTGCTAGTTGAAAGTATTTCGAATTGAAGTGTGGATTGGAAGGAAAATAGGGAAGAAGATCGTTGTTTTCTGGCCATTCATTTCGTTGGTGGCGGCTGAACGTGATGAAACCCTAGCCTCTTTTGTTTTCTATTTTTGTGAATTAAATCGTCTATTTATAGAAATAAAACGAACACTATTCATTCCGGTTTCCCGAACTCCGGTTTACGTGCCGAAACTGACGTTTCTGGGGTTTAACCCGCGTTCCGAACGCAATGGAACAGGTTTCGGAAGCTAATTCGATCGTATGTGTGAGATATGGCAATAAACGATCAATTTAAATTAAACCGATTTAAATCGATTTCGAGGCGTTTTAATTTGTACCGGACAAATGGTAAATCCAAAAATTACAAAATTTGAAATCTTACAATAATATCCCATTACGGATCCGATGAAACTGGTTTCGTCGAAATCCGAGACTTTCTGAAAAATGACTACTTTAACTCGCCGAATTAAAATTAAAACGATATCGATGCGTTTCGAGTTGCCCCGGTCAAACGACAACTCCGATTGATACCAAAATTGAAATCCGATAATAACTAACTATTACGGATCCAATGGAACTGGTCTCGTTCAATTCTGAGACTGTTCGAAAATTGGCTATTTTTACAGTCAATAATTAAATATTAAAATATTCGATTTTCACAAATTAACTCCAAATTCAATTTTAAGAGTCCTATAACCTTTCTATAACTCCAGTATGATTAAATAAAATTTTCCAAATCAATTTCAATCATTTTAAACTCGATTTTCAATTATCTCTGGAATTTCACTATCTAGTTTATCGATTTAAATTGACCAAATTAAATCCAATATTCGAATAATAAATTATTCGACTTCTTAATTCTACTTATCAGTATTTAAATTTAATTAAATATTCGAATTTTAATTATCAAAAATTCCGGGTCGTTACAATTATATTTTGTATATACAAGCATAATTTTTATAAATGAATATAATTGTATGTGACAAGTTTATTTATTAGGAAGTGGAACTTTATAAATATTGGTTGCAAAATGGGATTTATAAATAAAATGAATTTAATTGGAAATTTGAGAACTTAAGTTCCTAGGTTTGAAATTTGTTTTCAAAAGATTTTGGAATATAATATTAGTATTATTTGGAATTTTAGATATAAATATTTTCAATGCGATTTGAAAGAAATGTGTTAAAGGAATTTTAAAGGGAAATAAGTTATGTACTCTCCTCTTCTGTCGCTGGAAAATAACTTCGGTGACGACGACCGCATCATCGACATTCATTTTCGAGTTTTAAAGTGGGAAGACCACTGTAGTAGCTTTGCTACACATTTGTTTTGATAAACAATTTTTAAATTTATTTTCTTAATTATGATTTGATATATAAAAGATATGAATATATATTATTTCAAAAGGATCTGAAATGAACCCGACATTTAGTTCTTAAGTTTCTATAAATTAGTGATTTCAATTATTGTAATGAAATGAAATCTTAACTAATTTAATAGTTGGAAACTTCTAAAATGAAAAATATGAAATTAAATGCTAAGTGATTAATGAAATATATAAGAAACTGGAAAAATTTAACTTGTAAATCAAAAGATTTGAATATTAAGAAGATGTAATTATCGAACATTTTGTTAACTAAAATGAATAAGATAAACTTGTGTAACATTCAGTTACATTCTTAAAACACACACACACACACACAGATATATATATATATATATATATATAACATACCAGAAATGTTTAAAAAGTTGTAATGTTAAATATGGATATGTAATGGAATATTATACAAGTAAAATCTTAATAACAAAAATGCTTAGAAATGAACATTAGTTATAAATTAAAAACTAAGATGTACAATGAATGTTATAAACTTAAGTTAATATTTTGAAATGCTTAATAGTTAAACCGAATAAAAGAAAAAGCGAATACTATTAAGTAAATTATTATAAACTTAAGAAAATGTTGAAGTGATTCATAAATAGATTTAATATTTGATGATACTATACATGAATGAATACATGTGAATTAAAAAGTATAAAAACTTAAGTATGAATTTATTCACTAATGAAATATTAATATTAAATGGAAATCAAGCTTTATAAGTAAATGAATGTGAAATACTTTATGTAAGTAAATGAATGGAAAAAAGACATTGTATGATGAATGAAATGAATGAAAATAAATAAAAAGTAAATAATGATGTGAAAAGAAACCAATCAAATAAACTTAAATAATATTTAAATTTTGTGTTGTTTGGCTTATGGAAAGTTTGGGAAAGGATACTTCAAATTGTTTAGGGTTGTATGAATAATCTATTAAGTAATTATCTAAGGCTGTTAAGCGTAGGGTACACTCGATAGTTTATTTATCACCTTGTACGATTAAAAGTTTCTAACCTGAACTAATCATTAGTTTGGTTGCTATGGATGTATGATTGATTTTTTTGTTGCATATGATGGTCGTGTTGTTTTGTTTGCATATGTTTTGTGTTGATTTGCTTTTATTACTAATTGAAACAACTAAATATTTCTCTTGTACATAATTCTCACTATTTTGGATTATATAAGTGAAATACAGGTTTATGGAAGCAATAGCTACTGCTTTTGGTTTCATAAATAAAGTTGTTTGCCCGACAAATAGGTACGTTTTCGGATTACGGTTTTGCAACGATTTTTTATGTTTTTCCCGTGGTTTAGGATATTTTATTATTGAAATATGATATATATATATATATATATTGATATTATTGATATTATTATTTTCCCAGACCTATCCGTACAAAGGAGACTCTACCAAAAATTTTCATGAATTTAGAACTTAGAAAATTTTGTGGAAGTGAAATTATTTTCAAACTTTTATTAGACTTGAATATGAAATATTTAATTGTTTATAAATTGATATATTTTATTTAAAATACTTAATTATGTCAATTTAAAGTGTTTATAAAATTAGTTATTTTGAATAAAATTTTATCAAGTTCTTAATCCCTTCTTGTTCCTTTTCGAGGACAAAAAGTTTTGAGTGGGGGAGAGTGTAACGACCCGTAATTTTTGATAATTAAAAATATTAAATTAAATAAGATTCTAAAATTTAATATTGTGAGAAATAAAATTTATGAATTATTTATGAGAAAATAATTAGAATATGATCAATAATGTGTTTGAATGTTATTGATAATTATTTTAATGCAATTTCAATCAATTGAAAATTTGTAGAGTTAATTTGGTTATAATCGTAAATAAGGAATAAATTCAATGTTGTATTAAAAAGAGAAATTATATTGTAATTTATTTAAATTGGTTACTATAGAATATGAAATCAATGATGTGGTAAGTAGTTATAATCTTTGTTTGTAAATAATAAATTTATGAATATGATTAAATTACTTAAAAGTAATAATTATTTATTGATCATCTCATTATTTAATATGTTGAAATAATTTGGAAATCAATAAAAATTAATGTAATTAAATATTATAGTTAATATGATAAAGGATGATAACTCTAAAATATGAATGTAATAAAATGTAAACTAATGTTAATTATATTCATAAGGTAACAGTTGACAAAATAATAAGAGTGAAATCAAAATAAAAGAATTTATTGGAATTTAAATTACAATAAAATAGGTTTTTATTCCTATTGTAATTTAACGTTAAAATTTATGTAATATTTAAATATTGGATTTAACATGGAAACTATATTGTAAAAGATTATTAATTTCTGTGTAATCAGAAACGATGAAAATTGTTAACTTCTAATTTTGAATTTAAAAGTGAATAAATTAATTTAATAATAATTTATTTAATTAACGTGAAAATTAGCCATTTTGGCCACAGTCTCTGATTTCGATGAAACTAGTTTCCTCGGATCCGTAACAGTGAATTATTGCAGGATTTCAAGTTTCGTAGCGATCAGACTTATCGTTTGATCGTGCGAGCTCGAAACGTGCAGAAATCAATTAATATAATTTAAATGAATATAATTCGATTTTGAAAGCTAACTTCTGTATATAATGGAATTAGGGTTTGAACCTAGTTCCATTAAGCTTAAAAATATCAAAACCCTATATTTTGATATATTGGATGATCCATTTTCATTTTGGAAACGAAACGGGCTTTTCGGGTCGTCGTTATCGTTTTGACCCAATTCGATCTGTCCATTCGTTCTTATCTATCTTTGTCTATATATAGGCTGTTATAAACTCTAGTTGTTTCTCATTTTTGATATCTGTACGTACTGCTTATCTCCATCTGCTCCTTCCCTCCTTCCCAATGGCAGAAACCCTAATTCCCAAATTCATTTTCAAATCAAAATCAAATCGAAAAATTCAAACTCCTCAAACTATGTCATATTATATACCGTTTCGAAGCTCTCGACGAGCATAATCTAGATCTGCTGTTCGTTGTTGCAATCGAGTTTTGGTTTGTCCAGAAATGATCAAAACATTCTTAGCCATCGATTTTGGTGGTTGATCAACGACGACGATGCAACGATTCTAGGGTACAGTTTTGTCGATATTTGCGTGGGCAGTTCATCTGAGTGGTTCGTTTGGAAATATTATGGTTAGATCATCGTCGATAATTCAATTAGGGTTATAAAGGGGCGGCAGCGGCTGGGTTGTTCGACGTCGATCGACGTCTTGGAGTGATCGTAGGTGGTCAAGGTGTTAGAGGGGAGGATGGCGCTTCGATTGGTGGTGGGGGTATCGGTCACGACTGGTTGTGGACAACGTGGCAACAAGTTAATCGAGGTGGTTGTTCGTGATCTCGTGCCTGTGTACGAGTAGGGTTTGCAAGGTTATGCTATTTACTTATTTACCCTTCTTTTATTTTATTTAAATTTAATTTTCAATCGTTCTAACACGCATAACTTTGTCATACGAGCTCCGATTGACGTGCGGTTTTCTTTATTGCGATCGTATCGAAATTACGGACAATATGGGACTGGTTTTCTACATTCTGAGACTGTTAAAATTTTGGGCCTAATTTGGATTTTTAAATCGATTGTAAATCAAAGGTGAGTGATTTAACCCACTCACGGCTACTGAACCATCTTATGTTAGTTAGATTTAATTTATGATGTGATTAGAAATTTATTGATTGTTGTTTGGTATTTTAAACTGTCATTTAAATTTAATTTGAATATATTGAATTAAATTGCCATTTAAAATAAAATTTGAATTTAAATTGTTAGTTAAATGCCTGATAATGATAGCCAGTTAATTTTTGTGATTTATTGGTTGATTTGAATGATAATTGTGATGGATGCTTATCTGTTGACATTTTGGGTGATTAGATATTATATTTATTTTATATATTGTTATCACACTGCAAGTTCCCTTTGTTATTGTTAGGAAATCACTAGGGGTTGGAATGATACATACCCATATGGTCTTATATATTAGGGAAAAATAGTTATGGGTTGAAATGATAAACTCGAGCGATTTTATGGATTATGAATTTTACTCGGGATTGCGGGTTGAAATGATATATCCCCGTAAATTTAAATTATTGCAGGTTGAAATGATATATATATATATATCTTTATTACTTGACCATAGGGTAGAAAATTATATACGGATACCAGATTGGTTAAATTAAATGATTTTAGATCCTTAAATTTTGAATCTAGTTAAATGATATTATGAAATAAAATTTGATTTATATGAATTGAATTATTTTCAAAATCCAAGCTTTTAAATGTTGAAATTGAAATTGGTTTAAATGAATTGTTTAAAGAATTTAAATTGGAATCTTAAAGTTGAATTTTGGAATATAAATGAAATTTATTAAAATTGGGTTATTGTAAACGTTTGAATATTTATACTATGAAACCTATTGAAATTGAAGTGGTTTAAATTTGTACTTCAAACATGGATTTGAAATCGATATAAATTGATATGGTGTTTAATAAGAATTTGAATTGAAACTTTTAGCCTTTTGAATTCAAATCGTTGAACTGAGATTGATTTAAATTGAATTTTCTGAACTAAAGTTGATTTGAATTGATTTGTGAAATTGGAAGAAACAATTCTAATTTGAAAGTATTTTCGATATAAGCTCTTTTAATATACAAACTCTTTTAACATATAAACTATTTTTCTCATATAAACCATTTTAGTATATTAATAATTTTTAGTACATTAACTATTTTTAATATATAACTTATTTTAATATATATACTATTTATAATATATAAACCATTTTAGTCTATAACCTATTTTTAAAATATAAACTATTTTAATATACAATATTTTAAATTTATAAACAACTTTTAATATATACATCATTTTAAATTTATAAACAACTTTTAATATATACATTATTTTAAATTTATAAATTTTAAATTTATATATATACATTATTTTAAATTTGCAAACAACTTTTAATATATATATTATTTTAAATTTATAAACAATTTATTAGGGGCATTTCACCAGAAGGACAAACTTTGCAGTCCAATTAATTTCTAGGACACACATCTGAAATAATTATTTTCAAGGCCAAAGTCAGCAGAATAATTACTTTCAAGGACAAAGTCACCTGTCCAATTACTTTCAAGGACATAATTTCATAGGGTTTTAGGCCCTAGAAACTAATTATTTTGCATATTGTCCTTAAAAGTAATTATTTTAGTTGTGTGTCCTAGAAATTAATTTCACTTGCTAAAGAGGCCCTTGTGGCTAATTCCCACATTTTATTATTATATATATATATATATTAATATCTATGCTATTTTAATGTATAACTATTCCAATATATAAACTACTTTCAATATTCAAACTATTTAAGTTGGAACTATTATGATTTGGATTTAATTGATTTAAATGCGGATATTTTGATATGATGATTTAACCTATTTTGTGGTTATTATTTTGATTATGAATATGATTTAAAGTGAATAATGATTTCGAAAGTGATATGATTTTGAAGTGAATATGGTATTTTGATATCAATTATGAATCGGTTTTGGAAATGTAAAAGATCCAACCGGTGTGAAATAAGCATTTGGTTGTTAAATAGACCGATATCAGATATTGTCATACTCTCTACCAATACCGAAAACCACTTTAACAACTGTGCATGTGGTGGAGAATCCAGAACGAAGTAGGATGGTTTGGCGAATGCTACTGTATGAGGTATGAACGCAGCCCTGAGACCCTCAGGTCAGCTTGATATGACAAAAACATGAGCTATACCGGGCCAAGTGAGGTCGCTCCTCCGATCGAGCACATTTCTTCGATACCCTATTTGTTACTTTGCGAATGATTTGGTGGCCACCCTCGATTTAATTATAGGAGTGTGTTCCGAGGTGGGTGGTAGTAGCTGTTATGCGTTACCACCAATCCGGGAGTACAAATGGTAGCATCCTACCCTGGAATTGCCTTACGTGCATTATCATATGTCTTATCGAGCCCACTATGAGTTTCGTTTGTGTCGTACACTATGGAGTGCCCTCTGATAGCCCTCCAGTTTATGGAGGAATTACGGTACCCTATAGACTATGGCATTTATAAAAATATGTTAAGGGGGATATAGGTAACGCCTTAACGCTATTTTAATACTTTACTTTACTGTAGACATATTATAATAGCGTATTGTACTATGTATATTGATAGTTTAACGGATCCTTAGGAGATGGAATCCCGAATATCTCTTAAGTTATTGCACGCACGTTAGACACTGGATAGTAGAGGTAAAATCCCTTAAACATCTCTAAGGCTGTTACACTCGTATTTACTTATTTTGATTTAACTTGCATAAGATCTTTTAGTTCTGACTCGAGTGTTTTGTCTTTTCATTACGCTCGGGTCAACCTGAGCATTTCAGTGTTGAAGACCTTATTTCTGGAGGATGAAGATTTAGTATATTATTATTATTTATTATATTTATTCCACCACATCATGTTGTTCCGCTGCATTATTTATTTAATCCTGATGTATGTATAACTCTGATATGTATTGTAAAAGTGTAATCAAATGTTATTTGTAAAACAGCTTCATGAACTGCTTATTTGATTATTATATTTGTCATTCCGCTGTGAGATTCTGTGTTTTGTTTTTCCTTTCTTTTCTTTTATTTTCTTATTTACCCCATTAATAATCCTCCCTTTTGAATGGTTTGAGTTGACATGTGCGGTTTATTGTCGATTTAAACCGTCCAAAAGGTGGGTTGTTACAATGTGTATATATATTCCTTAATTTATTTTCATAAATTTTTTTCCATTACTTTGAGGTGTATTTTTCTTAGAGGAGGAGGTCATTAAAGAATCCATTAAGCTCAAGAAAAGAAGAGGAAGAAGAAGTGAATTGTGCGAATTATAAGTGAAGCCTTAGGGGGTATTTATAGCCTTCCCAAGCCTTAACCTTTAAGCAACCACCAAGTTATCTCCCTCCCAGATGCTTAGCCATCCACATGTCCCCTCCACCAATCATTTCATGCCTACTTGTCTCCTTGCCTTGGTTGTGAAGAAATGAAGTGGAAAGGATGAAGAGATGTGCATTAATGGTGAGGTGAAGTTTGCTTTTTTAAGCACAAACCATGTTCACACTTAAGTAGATGTGTGTAATATGTATATATGTATTTTATAAGTGTATGTACATGTATGATATGTATATACATGTGTATGTATGCGCACAAGACAACAAATAACAATGCAATATTCTATTACAACTTTTATTCGTTAAACCGTTGAAAATCCGGAATTCAAATTCTGGTCATACTTTTACTTTTTAGTTAAACTATATATATTGGTAAACAAATCATGAAAATAAATTTATTATCATCTTTAAATAATTAAAATTATCTCATTTTAATTGTAAAACCATATTTTATAATATTAAAACAAATGTTGCAAAAGTGCGCCGTTGAACTACCAAAGTGTGACGAAATTTGTTATATACATATTACAAGTTAATATATATAAAACCATTATAAATCATTTATTATCATCATATAAAAATTATATGAAGTTTATTAAGACTATACAGTTATATTTATAACATTTAATAAATTTCCAGTAACTTATGTTTTCAAACTACAAAAACACGACGTCGAACTACAAAACGCGACGAAGCTAATTTCTTTTTAAAATGAGTTCATATATTTATAAAACCTTTCAAAATGAATAGTTATCACTATAAAATTAATCAAAATGTATTATTTAACATTTTAAATCAATTATTTGGATATTTAAAATTAATTAAATATTCCAAATTTAAGTGATAATATTCTGGGTTATTACAATTTGTTTTGTATGTTTCTACGCTATAAAGCAAGTTGTAATTTTGGGGACGAAATTATTTTAAAGAGGGAGAATGTAACACCCTATAATTTTATGGAATTAAACAATTAAATTAAAAGGTTAAAATTATAATTTTACATAAAGGATAAAATAGTAAATTTTTACAAGAGCCAGAATTAAGCCTAGGGACATATTCCATTACATCCATAATGTCGTTTACTATCAAAAACATATGTAGCTTGCTTATTTTGGTTAGACGAGCTAGAAATTAGAAGTCATCAAACCCATTGGCATTTTCATAATATATTAATTTCGAGATTTTAGGCTAAATATGTGTTATTTCAGTCCATAAATAGAAATGTAACCCCTTTTTTCTAATCCTACTTGAGCCTGAACATCTTATCACTAATCTCCATCTTTGTCTTCTGTAACGACCCACTATTTTGGACCATTCAAATCGACAATAAAACCACACATGTCGGACTTGAATAATACAAAACATTGTAATAAATTTGGAGCAAATAAAACCAATCACAGAACCACAGACACAGAATATCAGAATAACTCACAGCGGAAAATAAAATAAATAGTGGTTCATGAAGCCACTACAATACATAGTCTCAAAACAGATTCAAAATAGATAGTCTGAAAAACAGATACAACAAAAGTCTGAATACATAAGTATAGTAGAAATCCAAATACATACGTCTCTAATACAAAGCTGACATAGAAATACTGAATGGAAATAGATAGCAACAAAATAAAAGATGATCTCCAGCAGTCCTAGCTCCAGAAGGTGAAATCCAAAGCTGATACTCAGGCTGACCCGAGCGTAAATAAAACACAAACACTCGAGTCAGGACATACATACTTATACAATGTAAACCAACTCAAGTGAACTATAATAAAAATGCACAAGTAACTTAAAGAATGCTTGGGATCGCCCATTCTTTAAGGATCCGTTAAACTATCTACTATGTAGTAATATTCGCTATTATAATAATGTCTAAATATAAAATAATCATACTTTAAAATAGCATTAAGGAGTGACCCAATATTCCCCTTAACACATAATAGTCCCAGTAGTCTATCCAGTGTTAGCATACTCCCAGATCGGGGGCTACCCTCAATACTCCACAGGCTACGGCACAAATCCAAACTCGTAGTAAAGCTCGATATGGTAGGTGACACGGCACAACTAGGCAATGCCAGGGTAGATATACCAATTATGCATCTGGGCTGGTGGAAACACATAGCAGCCACTACCGCCCACCTCGAGCCACACTCCCAAAATCAAGGGGTGCACCTAATCAATCACAAAAGTAATAGAATGGTATCGAAGAAGTGTGTCCGATCAGAGGTGCTACCTCATTGGCCCGTCAATCGCTCCTGTTTTAGCCACCTTATGCCAACTCACGGGAGTTGGGTCCACGCAAATATACCTTTAGGATCGTCGCCACCATCCTACTTCATTCTTGAATCTCCACCGCGTACACAGTTGTTAATGTGGTTTTCGGTATCGACAGAGAGTATGTCTATATCCAATCCCGATCTCTTTAACAACCAATCGTTATTATAACCCGTGGTTATAAATTTCAAAAATAGTTTATATTTCAAATCAAAATACTTTATTTAAACCATTTAAAAGTGAAGTCATTATCCCTTTAAATCAAATACTCAATTCCCAAAAATTTAGCCTTTTCTGAACTCATTTATTCACTTAAATACTATAAAACATTAAAATTTCAGCTTTCGCAACGTTTAAAAAAATGCTGCGGTAAGTTATATTTGAAACATTTCATTTCAGCAAAGACAGCATTTAAAAACTGTTGTAGTAGTTCAGTTACAATTGAAAACCTCATTTCAGCCAACTGCAGCACTTATCAAGTGCTACTGTAGCCCTTTTATTAGTTTCAAATTTTAGTTTTTCTTTCTACAACCACAACACTTACCAAGTGCTGCAGTAGCCTTTAGTTAATTATCCTTTAGTTCATTTGCATCAACCACAGCACTTACAAAGTGCTGCAGTATCTTTTACTTCAGATTTTAAGTTAATTTCAGAAATGATAGCATTTCTGAAGTGCTACTATTAAATTTCCAGATTTATAATAAAATTTCAGAAACAAATAAACTTCGATTTTAACCCTTTTAACTTATAAAAATCATATTTTTCCACTCAAAATGTTCATTTGAAAACCCTTTAACTTATGATTTTTATAAAGTAAAATTTTCATAATTAAATCCAAATTTTTCAATAATTTACTTATTAAATCCAAGTGTACAATTTCTTATTCTTTGCATTTTTTTAACAATTAACTCAACACTTAAATTTAAACCATTTCAAAAATAAACTTAATTTCCATTTTATTTTCTTTACTTAAACTTTCATTTTAAACCAAATCATAAATTTCCAAATTAAGTTATATTACAAAGTACAATTTAATCATTTATTTATTTAACATTTTTAACTTATAGGAAAATCACTAACCTTTTATTAAATAATTTTAAATTCAATTTAAATCAAATTATTATATTTTTACATTTAAAAATACTTAAAATTTTCCAGAAAAATATATAAAATAACCACGGGTTTGTATAATATTTTCTAACCTAGGTCAAGTGATACGGATAATATATCATTTCAATCCGTAATTTAAAAAGAAAAATCCGGGTTCTATCATTTCAAACCCGCAATCCCAAGTTAATACAAATAAATAAAAATTGCTCAGGCCTATCATTTCAGCCCATAACGATTTTTCCCTATTCTAAAGTCCGTTCGGGTATGTATCATTTCAAACCATAGTGATTCTATTCTACAGGGAACTTGCAGTGTGATAAACAGAATAAAATAAACAATATAACAGAATATAAAATTAACAGATGATGTGGCAGGATTATAACAGAGTTTAACATCATATAATTCATATCACAGGCAGGTATAACATGATATAACAATTCTACACATTCACTTATTATCACTTCACAATTTGTATAAGTACGAATGTCAAGCGTGAATAACTCATCTTTTCAAGCCGGAGTTAGCAAATCAAAACACACAAATAAATCCAGAAAGCACGATATAGCACGACTTTGGATTCAAGTGGAGAGAGAGCCAAGATTTTTATCTTGTATACACAAATAAAACAAAGCAAATATAAATATATATACAATACAAAGATTAATTGAAACTAAATGGAAATAGAATTAACAAAGAACATCACCAAGCCTTTAAATCAAAATTGCTTGATCTCAACTCAACTTTTTCTCGACCATACATGTTTATAGGTTCGTCCATGGTTCATATTTGAGGCAACAAGGCTTGGGTTTGCATCACATAGGCACGGCTAGCAAGAGAATGTGAAGGGGTAGGAGTTACAAATGAAGGAAGGCAAAGGGACAAGGCCTAAAAGGAAGGTTTTGGTGCAACAAGGCTCGGCCTATGGTCATGTTTGGGCTCGACCATGCCGCTACAGGTCAGGTCACAGGCTGAGGTGATGGCTAGTGGTCACGGCATGTGCTGGTGGTGGAGCTAGGGGTGATGGCCGAAGCTACAACATGAAGTGGTGGTGGGATATTTGGCTCGGCTATGCATATTTCAAGGGGTTTTTGCAAAGTTTGTGGTGTTTGCAACATAGGGTGGTCACGGCCAGATCTGGTCAGAGGAAGAGGAGGTGGTTGCTGCCGTGGATGATGAGGAGAAGGTGATGGTGGTGGTCGATGGAGATGATGGTGGTTAGGGCCGAGCAAAGCATGAAGAGATCAAGGCAAAAATCAAGCAAAATGAAGAAGAAAATAGGAAAAAGGAAGCCATGACTTACAACTTTTTTTCAGAAATGATGTTAGCCATGAATTGTGAAGAGAATGAGGAGTTTCTCACGTGAAAAGTAAAGAGAATACACGGCTACAATAAGAAAATGAAAGGCCAAGCAAATGAAAAGACTAGCAATTGAAAAGTCACAAGTTAAAGTGCTTTTGTCTCTTTGAATTTCCACTTTCTTTTAATTCAATATAAACAAATAAAAATTAAGTAAATAAAATAAAAAGTTAAAACAAAATAAAGTGGAAATAAAAAAAAATAATGTCTTAGGAAAATAGAAAATAAATAAAGAAAATAGGTTGTTATATTGAAACTAGAATTAAAAATTGTAAACAAAAATACAACTAATATTGGTAAATTACAACTACACTTTTAAAGTGTTTAAAAAAATTAAATTTTGAAATGATATCTAATTTAAAAATATTTGCAAAAATCTTGGGTTGTTACATCTTCATCTAATCTCTAAGCAAAATCAATTCAAATCCACTAAATTAAATCCAAATGAAATGAATTAATAAATAGAACCAATCATCGCAAAGATAACCATACAAACCTTCATCAAGCTATCAAGAAATTTGGTTCTTCCAAGGTGAGTAATATCTAGACAGTAAAGAAAGAGGAGGATTCACCTTGGATTGAAGAAGATGCACGGCTAATCGGTGAGTGAGATTCATCCTATTTGTATATATATTAGTAAGATATAGTAATTCATCCCTTATGGCCATAAATCGTGTTATAAATGATGTAATTGAAAGTTTAAAAAAATGATATTTTATATAAACACTAGGGCAAACCCGTGCTTCGCACATCGATATGATGCTAAAAACGTAACAGTACTATCATGCAGAGATCGTAGTCCTGTAGAGTCCATATATCCATATTTCAATGATTTGTTAAAAAGAAATGTATACTAAAATTGCATTATTTGTCAATAAACAGATTATGTAGTAAATTGTATTATAAATATATATGAATTATTGTATTATCAATCTCCAATATAAATGTTAAGGCCAGTAATCCATTGAAATCAGTGAAATTCAATGGTAATATTGTTTGTGAATGACAACAAAAACTGAAATTCAGTTTGTAGGAACATAGCAGATAGCCAGTTTTTGTTTAGTATTGAAACACTCAAATGCTTAACAGTATTAACATATCTTTGTTTTTGTAGTCATCCAGCACAGAACGTAGATTTATGTCAATAACAAAAACAGGCTACTATTTGAAGTTCCTAAACATAGAGTATAAGATGATATAATATCTATAGCAAACAGGCAATGCATAATCGATTTATTACAAATTGTTGCATTGTTAAAAAAAATTAATGAAATAAAGATGTAACCAAACTAAGCAAAATGTAGCAGGCTGATTGTCGGAATGAAAAATGTTGTATTGCTTATCATCAGCTTAGAGTTGAAGTAAATTATGCAATAGAAGTAAACGCAGGTCAGAATTAGCCCTTCTCATATAGCAATCTAATCAGCAGGGGAGAACATGTGAGAAACATCCTAAAATGTCATGTGATTCAGAGTTTGCATTCGGCCACTTGCTGTTTGCCTGTTCCTGCATAATTTTGCATCCAAAATTGTAACGTTGATTGAATTATAGTATGCTTGATGAAAAAATTTGTATATATAACTTGTTAACTAAATTGGATACAACATATTAATGGCACATGTTAATTTATATTGGATGAAAAGATTTAGGATGGGAAAAATGCATAATGTTTGTAATATATTTACACTTGTAAATGTAGGGTAATGTGACGCCCCACCTCTATGCTCATAATAACAAAGAGTATTAAAAGAAATACTGTCTATTATTACGAAGAATAAGGCTGGATAGGAGCGACCATCCGTAATTGGCCTTACACTAATATTGGTTATCTCGGTAGGAGTGGTATATACTTTTTATTTTTCATCTATTATTTATTTACTCCCATTGACATATCCAATTATCAGTATAAAACAAACTACGATAGTTCATAATAGTTTAGGACATTCGATATAACAATAACACAGATAAAAACAAAAGTCTCATATATATATAACTGATGTCAGTTAATACATAGTTGACACAATACATATGATACAACTACAACTGTCGACTCTAGAAGTTACATATACACGTACATTATCGACTAATATACATGAATACATATCGTTCTATACAAGGACACGACTACTACAAAAGATGTGAAAAGTCTTCAAATCCCGAACAGCAACTCAAAGAAGGAAATCTACCACCTGAAATAACTCGGGTCTGACCCGAGTATTACATTCAAAAGGAAAATAATACCCAGGTCAGTCTAATTCAAACCAGTTTATTAGTGCATATAGGCAGTAATAATTTAAATAGACGACAGTCACAATAATTCCCGTCTATCCGATTCTTTAAACAAAGAAACCGGATAACGGTCAATATAACACTTAACAGTGTTTAGCAAAAATCAGCAGATTTAAATCATTAACAGAGATAAATAAACAATTTATCAAATCGACTAATTCAATTTAAAGCAATTGAAATTGTCACTTTAAAACCATCAAAAATTCGATTGGCTGCCGTACACGCACGCGTGTACGGCCTCGCCAAAATGGCATAAAAATCAATGCATCCGACGCAAAGAAACATCAATTCAAACTGTCGATTTCTTGGTGGCTGCAGCGCACGCACGCGTGCACTGCCTCGCCAACTCATGTGCACCAACCAAAACGCACAGAGATAAAAACAAGGTCAAACCCGAAATAGGTTCAACACAAGGCCAATGTCAAAAGAATCAAAATGGCATCAGTCACCAGAAAGGATCAGACAAACCAAAATGGAGCAGTAGACAGGACTGCCTCGGCCATCAAATGCAACACAAGGGAAATAGAAACATACAGACTATACAAATGGTCAAGAAAGGCAGGTAGCAATAACTACACTATAATATCAAACAGTGCTAACCCAAATGAATGGAGGCAACAGAGACTAGAGACCATAAGCAATGCATTAAGTAAATGCAACTGACATTAAGTGTATGGCAAACAAGTATTGCATCAGTGACCCAAAACATATGCAGTGAAAATAGAGGTAATGTTCAGGGCCAAGACAAAGCATACAACAGGGCGTAAAGTACAAACTACACTCGAACTACAGGACAGCACATACAGGCATGCACCAGTTTATAAAACAGTGGTGAACCACTTCATGTCAACTCAATGAAGTACAAGGAAATAAAGGCTAAAGTTCAAGTCGAAGTGTGTACGAGTTGCAACAGTATGCAACATAGTGTAGCATATATACAATGACACCAAGCAGTAGTTATCAAGCATCTAGTCAAGTATAGCCTCAATGCACGAAATAAAATCTGCAAGTGCAGGGGAGTAATACGTGAAGCACACATGAAACCTATAGTTCAACTGATCAGAGATGGAAGTTAGTAGCATCAGACCAAAGTGCTCAAAGGCAATGGTCAAACATGAAACGAAGTCTGCGTGCCAAAAGGTCAGAGGCAATGCAAACTACAGATCTAACTCGAGTACAACAGGAGATGCAAAACAAACTGCACCAAAGAGCAATGACCAAATTCAGGTGACAATGCTAATTTGAACAAGTATACATGCATCAGTATGTATATGCAGTGTATACAAAGTCGAGACTACAAGAATACAACGCCCAAGGATGTCGAAGTCAGGTAATGGTAAAGTCAAAACCCAAAGTGAACAATGCAAGCGAAGACAAATGAACACAGTCGAAAGTGCTACCAAAAACAGTGAATAGTATGGAAAAATCGAACCAGACCAACATCACAAAATCGAGTGTGCAGCCGAAGACAACTACAGGTACAGATACAACAAAAATGAAGACCCAATTCCTCAAATGACCGAGTAAAGTTCAAAGACAGCGAGCTACACCAACTACAAGCCCAATGTGACAGCAAACACGACTGAAATGCAACCACAAAGAACATCATCAATTTGAATGACAAGTGCACTAAACTATAACAGTGCAATCCCAAATTGAAACAGCGAGTAGTACAAATTAATGCAGACCGTTCAAAGTTTAAGTAGAGACTACAAGATGAACCAGGCCCACTAGCATACTTAAAGACAAATAAAAGTATCACTTTTAAACGAGACAGAGAACCAGTTTTAACCAAGCAAATGTCCATCACGTATACAATGACTACACTGAACAAAAGGTCAGACTACACAAATTCAAAGCAATGCCACTGGCAACCATGCAATACAAGGTAATTCAAAAGTTCTTAAACAAAACTGGGACCAAGCTCAATTACTAACATAATTCAATGCAACTCAAAAGAACTCAAATATCCAGACAGTGGACAACGAAATACTTCAATGCGACATAACCCACTGTAATAAAAATTTACAGGTTTTACAATTCGAAGCCAGGTGACAGAATGATAAACTGCAGTTTCAATTTAAAGAAGGCCGAGCAGTGAATTTGTTTAGAAATCAATGTCAACAGTTCAAAGAAATTGATTTAAGTCAAAAACCATGGTGAACGAGGAATCACTAAGTCAAATTTCAAAACCCAGCATCTATACAAAATCATACGACCTAGATGAATAGGTCGACGACGGTTTCAACATATATTCACGAACGAAAAAAACAGGGATTCAAACCCAAATGATAACAACTCGAATATCTATCCAAATCAATGGCCGACAACCAAGGGACGAATCCAACAATCCAATACGAACGAAAATTGTAGAATTCGAACACTAATACACTTGAAGTAGGAATTAGATGTGAGTAGGGGGGCTACTCACCTTAGATCGAAGAGGTCGTGAGCGAAGGAGCCACGATCGAAGGAAGAACGAACGAAATCGAAGAACGAAGCCGCCTCGAATTTGAACGAAGCCCTAAATTCGCCAGATCGAACGAGAACGAGAAACGAGGCCAAGCCCTAAAATTTTGAGACGCCACCATTTTTTCTTTCTTCGATTTATTCTCGGGCACGAATGAATGAGAGGGGATGGGGATGTCGTTTTATCAGAGAAAACGTGGTATAGGTATGGGCTGGTATGGAGAAGGTATGGGTTAAGTATGTTGTTATTTTATTTATAAAGCCCGCAAAATTCTTTTAACGAAATTTTTATAAAAGAATTTCAATCCAAATTTGAAAAGAATTTAGACCGGATTAAAATTTTCCAAACAGCGATTAACCTACAATTTAATCGTCAAAAAAACGATAACAAAATAATTGCGGAATTTCGGGTTGTTACAGACTCCCCTCCTTATAAAATTGTGTCCCCGCAATTTTCATAACTAAGGTCGTCAATAACAATTACTTTTCTAACATAAACTGGTTAAGCTAGAAAATTTTAGTCGAGAATTTAAATGCCACGGTAATCTTTTAATTCCAATAAAACAAATTCACAAATCTTCAACAAAATCTAACTATCAATAGATAATTAGAAAACAACAAAACTGAATAAATGCAATCATCAGCGATATTAAATTATCAACAAGATGATTGAAATACAGAAATTCACAAGCCAACAATATCTAATTATCGACAAAGATGACTAGGAAGCACAAGTCACAATTCGCAAACTGACAATATCCAGTTATTCAACAATTAACGGGAAAATACAAATTTCAAAATCAACAAACTCTAACTATTAATAGAAATAGATAGAAAACAGCGATTCAATACAATCAGCATATTCTAGAATCAATTGGAGACTAGAAAATCTCATATTAATAAAATCAGCAAACATCTAATTATCCAAACGACAATCAGAAAACAAATCAACAAATATTCAATTATCAAAAACGATAATCAAATTTCAAATTCAACAAATATTCGATTATCTCAAGCAATAATTAAATCTCAAATCAACAAATATTTAATTATCTCAAGCGATAATTAAATCTCAAATCAACAAATATTTAATTATCTCAAGCGATAATTAAATCTCAAAATCAATAAATATTTAATTATCTCAAGCGATAATTAAATCTAAAATCAATAAATATTTAATTATCTCAAGCGATAATTAAATCTCAAATCAACAAATATTTAGTTATCTCAAGCGATAATTAAATCTCAAATCAACAAATATTTAATTATCTCAGGCGATAATTAAATCTCAAATCAACAAATATTTAATTATCTCAAGCGATAATTAAATCTCAAATCAACAAATATTTAATTATCTCAGGCGATAATTAAATCTCAAATCAACAAATATTTAATTATCTCAAGCGATAATTAAATCTCAAATCAACAAATATTTAATTATCTCAAGCGATAATTAAATCTCAAATCAACAAATATTTAATTATCTCAAGCGATAATTAAATCTCAAATCAACAAATATTTAATTATCTCAGGCGATAATTAAATCTCAAATCAACAAATATTTAATTATCTCAAGCGATAATTAAATCTCAAATCAACAAATATTTAATTATCTCAAGCGATAATTAAATCTCAAATCAACAAATATTTAATTATCTCAGGCGATAATTAAATCTCAAATCAACAAATATTTAATTATCTCAGGCGATAATTAAATTCGAATTCAGCAAATATCCGACTATCTAAAGCGATAATCAGAACTCATATCAACAAATATCTAATTATCACAAGCGATAATTAGAAACAACAAATATCTGATTATCAAAAACAATAATCAGAACTCATATCAACAAATATCCAATTATCACAAGCGATAATTAGAAACAACAAATATCTGATTATCAAAAACGATAATCAGAACTCATATCAACAAATATCCAATTATCACAAGCGATAATTAGAAACAACAAATATCTGATTATCAAAAACGATAATCAGAACTCATATCAACAAATATCCAATTACCTGCAGATAATTGGAAGCAACAAATATCTAGAAATCAATTAAGAAGACTAGAAAATCAACATAAAAGCTTGGATCGATCCCATCAGATGGCGAGTTTTTAATTCGCCGCACGTGCATCTCAGAGTGGCCGAAGCCTACCAAGTACTCAACATAATTTTTGGCGCCCATCAGATTGACCCGAAGGTCCGCAGAGTGACCCGAAGGTCTAGTACTGGTATTTGACCCGAAGGTCCGCAGAGTGGCCCGAAAGCCCAACAAATGACCCGAAGGTCCGCAGAGTGGCCCGAAAGCCCAACAAATGACCCGAAGGTCCTCATAGTGGCTCGAAAGCACACGAAAGCATCAAAATGTTTCAATTTACGAGTCCGGAATTAACCGAAATAGCAAACGCACATGTCCCATAGCACGTGTTTTACTAAATCGTTTGATTCTCTTCATCGTTTCCTTGAAAGTGCAAAATTGTGTATTTTGTAAAAATACATTTCACATTCTCAAACGGACAAGTCCGGAATTAAGCGAATCAGTAAAAGAAAGGGGTCATAGTCCTCGATTTTGCTGAAACGTTTAAATCGCTTCCTCATTCTTTTGAAAGCGTAAACTGTTAAATTTTTGAAAGCAATTTTATTTATTTTGTAAAAATAACAATTCACCTTCTCAACTGGACAAGTCCGGAGTTAAGCGAAACAGTAAAAGAAAGGGGTCATAATCCTCGATTTTGCTGAATCGTTTAAGTCGCTTTCTCATTCTTTTGAAAACGCAAACTGTTACAATTTTATAAAACAATTTTCATTGTAAAACAATTTTCCAATCATGTGATTAAAACAGCAAATCAGTAACAATTTCGATAAGGAAATTGTACTTCTCAAAATACCGTAAAAACGGTTACACATCAGTATTGCGGAATAACCGCTTGAAAACCCACTTTTTTTAAAAATTTGGCTGTTACTGAAGTCAAAGCGACAGTAATTTTAAAACATCAAATATCTCATCAAAAGAATTCACATCAAATTGTGACATCAGTGAATTTTCATTCATTAAAATTTTCAACAAAACACCGTGCCTCAAAAATTCAGCATTGGTGTAAAAATCCCGTTATAAAAATAACGGCAACAAAATACGTTTCATAACCAAGCATCGGTTCAACGTAAAATAAATGTAGTAACGTACAATTCAAATTTTTGCACGTACTACAGAATGAACAAAGAAATCATTCGAAGGTATCTTCAATGAAGATAATTCAAAACAGCAAAATCTAATCAATAGATGATTAGTACAAAAGAAAGCCAGCGGAAATTTCAACAAAAATCACATATCTGCAATTTCTTCGAACCCTCAATTTGGATTCGAAATTCTCAAAGAAACAAAATAATTACAGCTATGTGAACAACAAATGAAATTCATATCAATTTCGTATTTTGATTTTTTTAAATCAAAAAGATTATCAGTTGTACTCAGCGAAGACAGTTTCACTGTTTCCGCTGCGCACTCTGATAAACAGAACACAAATCAATCAAATCATCAGAACACGATTTCACTATTATTTTTAAATAAAGTTATTTAAAAATTTCATCCAAATTTCAAAACTTTAGTTTTGACTCAAGCACAAATAAAACATCGACCGATAGTTGTAACATATGTTCCTTCCGAGTTAAGTTTTATATTAAGTCCATAAACCCCAAGCTCTGATACCAACTGTGACGCCCCACCTCTATGCTCATAATAACAAAGAGTATTAAAAGAAATACTGTCTATTATTACGAAGAATAAGGCTGGATAGGAGCGACCATCCGTAATTGGCCTTACACTAATATTGGTTATCTCGGTAGGAGTGGTATATACTTTTTATTTTTCATCTATTATTTATTTACTCCCATCGACATATCCAATTATCAGTATAAAACAAACTACGATAGTTCATAATAGTTTAGGACATTCGATATAACAATAACACAGATAATATAAATGCGGAACACAGATAAAAACAAAAGTCTCATATATATATAACTGATGTCAGTTAATACATAGTTGACACAATACATATGATACAACTACAACTGTCGACTCTAGAAGTTACATATACACGTACATTATCGACTAATATACATGAATACATATCGTTCTATACAAGGACACGACTACTACAAAAGATGTGAAAAGTCTTCAAATCCCGAACAGCAACTCAAAGAAGGAAATCTACCACCTGAAATAACTCGGGTCTGACCCGAGTATTACATTCAAAAGGAAAATAATACCCAGGTCAGTCTAATTCAAACCAGTTTATTAGTGCATATAGGCAGTAATAATTTAAATAGACGACAGTCACAATAATTCCCGTCTATCCGATTCTTTAAACAAAGAAACCAGATAACGGTCAATATAACACTTAACAGTGTTTAGCAAAAATCAGCAGATTTAAATCATCAACAGAGATAAATAAACAATTTATCAAATCGACTAATTCAATTTAAAGCAATTGAAATTGTCACTTTAAAACCATCAAAAATTCGATTGGCTGCCGTACACGCACGCGTGTACGGCCTCGCCAAAATGGCATAAAAATCAATGCATCCGACGCAAAGAAACATCAATTCAAACTGTCGATTTCTTGGTGGCTGCAGCGCACGCACGCGTGCACTGCCTCGCCAACTCATGTGCACCAACCAAAACGCACAGAGATAAAAACAAGGTCAAACCCGAAATAGGTTCAACACAAGGCCAATGTCAAAAGAATCAAAATGGCATCAGTCACCAGAAAGGATCAGACAAACCAAAATGGAGCAGTAGACAGGACTGCCTCGGCCATCAAATGCAACACAAGGGAAATAGAAACATACAGACTATACAAATGGTCAAGAAAGGCAGGTAGCAATAACTACACTATAATATCAAACAGTGCTAACCCAAATGAATGGAGGCAACAGAGACTAGAGACCATAAGCAATGCATTAAGTAAATGCAACTGACATTAAGTGTATGGCAAACAAGTATTGCATCAGTGACCCAAAACATATGCAGTGAAAATAGAGGTAATGTTCAGGGCCAAGACAAAGCATACAACAGGGCGTAAAGTACAAACTACACTCGAACTACAGGACAGCACATACAGGCATGCACCAGTTTATAAAACAGTGGTGAACCACTTCATGTCAACTCAATGAAGTACAAGGAAATAAAGGCTAAAGTTCAAGTCGAAGTGTGTACGAGTTGCAACAGTATGCAACATAGTGTAGCATATATACAATGACACCAAGCAGTAGTTATCAAGCATCTAGTCAAGTATAGCCTCAATGCACGAAATAAAATCTGCAAGTGCAGGGGAGTAATACGTGAAGCACACATGAAACCTATAGTTCAACTGATCAGAGATGGAAGTTAGTAGCATCAGACCAAAGTGCTCAAAGGCAATGGTCAAACATGAAACGAAGTCTGCGTGCCAAAAGGTCAGAGGCAATGCAAACTACAGATCTAACTCGAGTACAACAGGAGATGCAAAACAAACTGCACCAAAGAGCAATGACCAAATTCAGGTGACAATGCTAATTTGAACAAGTATACATGCATCAGTATGTATATGTAGTGTATACAAAGTCGAGACTACAAGAATACAACGCCCAAGGATGTCGAAGTCAGGTAATGGTAAAGTCAAAACCCAAAGTGAACAATGCAAGCGAAGACAAATGAACACAGTCGAAAGTGCTACCAAAAACAGTGAATAGTATGGAAAAATCGAACCAGACCAACATCACAAAATCGAGTGTGCAGCCGAAGACAACTACAGGTACAGATACAACAAAAATGAAGACCCAATTCCTCAAATGACCGAGTAAAGTTCAAAGACAGCGAGCTACACCAACTACAAGCCCAATGTGACAGCAAACACGACTGAAATGCAACCACAAAGAACATCATCAATTTGAATGACAAGTGCACTAAACTATAACAGTGCAATCCCAAATTGAAACAGCGAGTAGTACAAATTAATGCAGACTGTTCAAAGTTTAAGTAGAGACTACAAGATGAACCAGGCCCACTAGCATACTTAGAGACAAATAAAAGTATCACTTTTAAATGAGATAGAGAACCAGTTTTAACCAAGCAAATGTCCATCACGTATATAATGACTACACTGAACAAAAGGTCAGACTACACAAATTCAAAGCAATGCCACTGGCAACCATGCAATACAAGGTAATTCAAAAGTTCTTAAACAAAACTGGGACCAAGCTCAATTACTAACATAATTCAATGCAACTCAAAAGAACTCAAATATCCAGACAGTGGACAACGAAATACTTCAATGCGACATAACCCACTGTAATAAAAATTTACAGGTTTTACAATTCGAAGCCAGGTGACAGAATGATAAACTGCAGTTTCAATTTAAAGAAGGCCGAGCAGTGAATTTGTTTAGAAATCAATGTCAACAGTTCAAAGAAATTGATTTAAGTCAAAAACCATGGTGAACGAGGAATCACTAAGTCAAATTTCAAAACCCAGCATCTATACAAAATCATACGACCTAGATGAATAGGTCGACGACGGTTTCAACATATATTCACGAACGAAAAAAACAGGGATTCAAACCCAAATGATAACAACTCGAATATCTATCCAAATCAATGGCCGACAACCAAGGGACGAATCCAACAATCCAATACGAACGAAAATTGTAGAATTCGAACACTAATACACTTGAAGTAGGAATTAGATGTGAGTAGGGGGGCTACTCACCTTAGATCGAAGAGGTCGTGAGCGAAGGAGCCACGATCGAAGGAAGAACGAACGGAATCGAAGAACGAAGCCGCCTCGAATTTGAACGAAGCCCTAAATTCGCCAGATCGAACGAGAACGAGAAACGAGGCCAAGCCCTAAAATTTTGAGACGCCACCATTTTTTCTTTCTTCGATTTATTCTCGGGCACGAATGAATGAGAGGGGATGGTGATGTCGTTTTATCAGAGAAAACGTGGTATAGGTATGGGCTGGTATGTAGAAGGTATGGGTTAAGTATGTTGTTATTTTATTTATAAAGCCCGAAAAATTCTTTTAACGAAATTTTTATAAAAGAATTTCAATCCAAATTTGAAAAGAATTTAGACCGGATTAAAATTTTCCAAACAGCGATTAACCTACAATTTAATCGTCAAAAAAACGATAACAAAATAATTGCGGAATTTCGGGTTGTTACAGGTAATATAGTAGGTATCATTATTGTTATAAATTAAGGAAGACTATCCAAGTCATATATCATATGATTGAGAAATAAATTACAATTTTTTTGCAAGTTGTGGTTCTTTTTTATTTTAATGGTGGAAGCTTGAGAGTAAATGAGTCATTTCCTTGGTTGTCATTGAGTTAATTGCTTGAGTATAATATGTAGTAGTAGCTTTAGCCAGTGCCTCAATTTACACAGTGACATTTTATTTGGTCGAAACTGATGTGTTGCCTAAGCTGATAGTGATGCGCTACCGTTGTTGAAAATGAGGCTTTGCCACATTTATAGTTTGCAAGTTTAAATTTATTTTCTACATAACCAAACATGTTAACAACTTATAATGTATGCAAAAATGATTTACTTTGCACAATGTGGTTGGTGGATATTCATACCTCGTTTCAAGAGTTGCAAGTTGAATCCAAAAACATCGTTGCTTCTGAAGTTGATGGAGTCCATGATCCTGCCTATGCGTACCCTTATTGTTGCTCCAACTGTGTCAATCGTGAGTTGAGTGGTGTACGTTTGTTGTTCATTATTGAATATCTAGGGGCACATCAGATGATGATAGCAAGTTAGATAGTTAATCAGTAAGGATAAGCTATGTAAGTGAGAGAAAAAATTGGGGAAAAGAATATCTAATATAGTGGCAATATGTGTTTGGTGTTTTTTATTTGTTATATATTTTATAGATGTGAGATGTCAAGTGAGTTGTGTGTTTATATACAAAAGAAGCAGAGAAACATATGACCTTTACTTATCTATTGTATGAAATTTAATGCTGATCAAAGACAGAAAACCTATAACGACCCGACTTTTCGACCCTCGAATATCAACACAAAATACATCCACGGTATTTGTGTGTCGAGCATGCAAGTGCCAGAAAGACAGAAAGTTGGGGTAAAATAAAATAAAAGAAGAATAGAACAGAAGAGGAAGAACACAACATCAGAATCTCACAATGAACGGTAATATATAATATCAAAGGAACAGTGAAAGGGTTGCTCTGAATACAGGATTATCAGAGTTACCAATACCTAAGTACAATCATCAGCCTGGACAATTATAAATGCCTGTCCTCACAATGCTGATATATTCAATGCAGAAATGCAGCGGAAATAAGAATACTATGCAAGGTAATCATCCAGCTCTTCTCCATAAGCTCCAAACGTCCATAGCTAAATCTGGAACATACATGGGGCTGACCCGAGCATTATAAGAAAATAACACCCTTTGGTAAACCAGCTTGAGAAACTCAAGAAATATGAGTGACATGTAACAGTAACCATTGAGACCATACAAATTCCCATAACGGTTTTCCCCTCAAAGAAACTACCTTTCAATTGTTTTAACATATAGTGATATGATAGATAATGTCTAGTATGTAGCACATAAATCATATCAAATAGCTGTTTTGTGAATGCCACAACAATAATAGGTATACAATCAATACCGCTAAGGCGTGTTCGCGTGGGTGTAAGGATTTTCGTGTAGCTCTCTTCAGATCTAGTCGCATCCAAACTCCATGACTAGGATCAGAAGCTTGCTTCTAAGCGTCATATATCTCTAGATGGGATGTACTTTAAGGTAAACATAACTGGCCCAATGATGAACTACGTGGAACCAAGTATCAACAACTCATGTGCGCAACATATCGATAAGCAAACTCTAGATTTGGAGTTGATATACCCTCATGGGTAAGCTAAACCCGAGATTATGCAACCTACTCTAGTTTTAGTCATTTTCGATGTCGAGGCTGCGTTCGGCATCTTTTACACGAGTCTTCATCACTCGATTAACACACGAATCCCCAGCTGGGTTCCTTCATTTCAAATGGATCATGGATTACTACATGGATTCGAGCATCTTGAACCTCTACATAGGTTTCCCTGCATAAGTCCTCCGAGGAATGCTAACGCTGTCCTCTCTCTTGGAATACTCCTCAAGATAGATAGTCCCTCACGATAGCATCGTTTAAAATGTTAACTATAACCTTTCCCTTGGACTTACCCTTAGGATAGACAGTTCAACTCCATAACATTCCAATTCACAACCTCTTCCAGAACATAGATCGCGTATATGATTTTGAAGTGGTTTCGGGTACACTCTTCCCACGGACTCTCCAAAACCAATCGATGAATTCCCAATTAACTCAATTCTGGTTCTCTCAAAAGTAGGGGAAAGCTAGAGATGTTTTGTACTAATACTCCTCCCAGGGGTTCTTATTGGTATAAAATCGTGAAGCCTTTCAATAACTTCTTAAGTCAATATTTGGTTAAGTTCGATAATCGACTAATCAATTATCTAGTCAACAATTGCTTATACAAATCATGATTCGTATGCTTAACTCATTTCTGACATTCCACCTCAACTATTCCTTTCCCAAGAGTGAAGCTAGGTAAGTTTGAACACTGGTTGCATCAAGCCTTGCCTTGATACTTCATTCTTGAATCTCACAAATAAATAAGTCCACCTCATTGGCTTTTAGCGTTAAGTATAGTTTTAATGGTTTCCATAAACAATAAGGAATCAACACGATTAGCACGTTTCTGACATTTTTCGACTTATTATTCCTTGGTCAAGAAGGAAGCCCAATAGGTTAGAGCTTTATTGCTCTGTTCCTACTCTACATCAATCTTAACTCTCACAAATAGATAAGACTTACTTCATTGACTTTTAATGTTAAGCATAGTTCATTACATTTCAAACAATTAACCATTTAGTCATTAAGTAATTCTAACCCCTTTTCAAAAACATTTGTACATACTTTTAAAATACTTGAAAATACTTATAATAGGTTTTAAAACATTACCCAAAATATTACTTGAAAATAACAACTTCACAATTTTCCTTAAAACTTGAAAACAACATATTCTTAAAAATATCTCATTTTTAAAAATTTACAGCTAATTCTTAAAAATTTACAAATATCTCAAACCACTTTTGAAATACATATGAGTTAGTACACACTTGTAAAATGAATGAAATAAAATACTTAAATTTAAATATCTTTTCAAACCTTTAAAGTCCAAAAATCAAGGCTAAACGGGGCAGTTTTGCACTAGTGATGTTTTGGCCACTTTTCGAGATGTTACTTAACTTTTACTATTCTAGCTTTTAATAGCAACAAATATATATATATATATATATAACACTATAAAAAATTTGAGAAACCCCCATTGATCTCTCTACAAAGTTCCATAGAAATTGCCAAAATCAAGGCAATTCCGAACTGCATCTATAGCGAATATCGCTATAAGTGCACATTCAAATCAGAGTCTGATCTAAACCAAAGTCTATCTATAACCTATGTGCTTTGTTCAAAGTCTAGTTACAAGTCCATTCAAGTCCATGTACATGGATCACATATGTTACCTACTTTTGAAGTAAGAATTCAAAACAACGTTTTAACATAAGTTTACAACAATTCAATCGACATAAACACGATCTAACTAACATATATACGTAACATTTTCCACTCAAAGTGAGGTGTTAACACACCTTTGAATACACAAATAATCTAGATCAAATCAACCCAAGCTAGCAACACCTTTTTCCTTCCTTTATTCCTTCCTTCCTCTTGCTTTTGCCTTGCTTTAGCTCCTCCCCCACTATAGCTCACGGCCTCTCCTTGGTGTGGGAGTTTGGCTTTTCTTCTTCAACTTTTGGCTAGGTGGAAGGTTTTATAATATTTTACTAAGCCTTGTGGCAAAGTTAAAGTAATTTGGAGTTGATTAGCAAATATTTTGCTTTATAAGTTTAGAGATGAAGAAGAAGAGAAGCCATGGATATTTTAACTTAAAGCTTTGTAAAATTTGTGATTATTTCCTAAGGGTGCACCCCTCCTTATATAGGCTTAGGAGTTATGAGTGTGATGGGGAAAGACCAAAAACCCCTCAAAACCCTCCTGACATTAATGAATTCTATCATGCCTACTTTACACAACACAGTTTAACTTTTAAGTATTTCCATATTTGCTCATTTCCTAAATATCTAAGATGACATCACCCATGACATACTCCATAAAGTTTATTTCCATAAATGGCAAAAAAGTTTTAATTTCATTAAATTGATTTCCTAAGCAAAAAAAGTGTATGCAAAAAATCTAAACAACTTCCGACGGTTAAAAAGTTGTTTATCGATAAAAGGATTTTCGATCATATTATCGATATTTTTCCAAAGAATATATTTTTGTAAACAATTTTGAAAAGAAAGTTTCTTATCTTTAATTATTAATTAAATGATGTCTAATAAGGTTATAAAACCGTATGTATAACGCTTCATTATATTTATAATGTTATGATATTCGATGACGAAGTGTTTGAATTACTTGGTCGCTACAAAACCCTTAACATTCCGAATTAATTGCAGTTTAAGGGGAGTTCAAATCCTAAACATTCTAATATGGGAAGTTATTTGGTTTTTTACTTTGTATATGTTACAGAAAGACGGAAAAACTAAAATAATAAGGAAGCGAAGAGTTGTTGATTAGCCACTGGTATTATGGTATTAATTAATAGGATAAAGCTGGTTTATTTTAGTATTTATTATGGAATTCAAGGAGGTATCGTAACAAATTAGGGTATATACATGTAAAATAAAGGAACTGTACATATGCAATTAAATGTCACAAAAGGTTATAAATTAAGCTACTTGGTAAGTTAGATATCCAATATATGTAGAAAATTTAGCAAAAGGTACAAAGTATGATAATTCATTATTGATGTCATGAAGATTTAAAAAAAACACTATGTTCCTAGCTGACCGACAATTTTTCTATAAAATATAGGCTATGTTTTTTTAAAAGACACAAATAGTTTGAGGTTGACAGAAGTTAAATCTGAATATCATATTTGTTTATTATAAAGTAATAACAATGTGATATTTCAGTTAAAATGTAGGGAAGAATATATCGTTGTCAAATTTAGTAGCTTAGAGTGATGCATAACAGTGCTAGTTCGAAGCTTATGCTCTAACCTTTGCAATGTAGGTGGAAAGTGGACGCTGGGTTATTGCTGTCGATTGATAGAAGTTGGCCATCCTCATTTAAACCGACGATCCTATAATTGAAAGTGAATCAGTAAGTTGGTTGATTATTGAAACAAAGAATAGGTGTGTGTTTAAAAAAACAGGTGTTAACAATAAAATAGACAAAATAGTAATAGCATTACAAATATTTACTTATGTTCACAAATTGAATATGTTAAATTTCAAATTCAATAGAAAATAAAGTAGTTGAACAATTGCCTGAAACATAAATGATAACATGCACCACTCAAATTTTTAGGGAAATTACTAGTGAAATCGCCAATATATTCATGTACGTATGAGACAGATGAATATTCCAGTTATAGTTGATACTTATAATTGGTCTCATTTGAAATTATAATCTGTGTTAAAAATCTTTAATTCAACTTCTAAATATCATGTTTTTGGTTGATCATCAATTGGACATCGACTTTGCAGAATAAGGCTTACTAATGAAATAGTTAATTTTTGTTGTCTACATGCATAGAAAAAGTGAAGTTGAGAACCATGAACTCTAATTCAAAACAATAGTACACAACTGCATTAAAAAATGCATCTCTAACTACTTTACATTACCAACAAAGGCACAAAACATAACATTTTTTTTTTTGAAAATTTTCAAAATGGCAAGTCTTGTTAATTGTTTGGGTGACCATTATGAAAGTAACATTCAAAGTCAACCTAAGAGACATAAACACCGTATGTGATTCCTTAATTATTTCCATTGGTAGTTTTGGCTATAAACAGAATTAAACATTAATTTTACACGTCTTAACTGCGTGTGAATGCATAAAAATAATACAAATTATACTTAAATATACTACCTATTCAAATAAAGGATAAATTAATGCAAATAAAAACATGAGGAAGAACAAAGTTCAGTTTTGTTTATTCAATTACCAAAACATCACCAATAAGTTCTTTTTTAGCTTCCTGTACATCCTTGAAATTAAGACATAAATTAATTTCTTATTCCATGAAATAAATAATGGTATTATGGCAGTGAATAAAAGCATAAATTATAAGTAGCTTCAATATTTGTTTGATCCAGCATTTTCACATTCATTAGTCACTGAATTCGGCACTTTCATGTATCTCTTAAGCTTAGATTGTCCATTTATCATATGTGTTCATTCAACCTTAGACTTAGATAATACATAACTATAAGTGTAATAGATCATATTTTCGAAATCCATAGACACATATTTAATAGTACTATAAGTAATAATTTTAACTATTGGAAGTTTGGAATAACTCACCACCAAAAAAATTATGTAAAAGGTAACTATATGTTTAGTATTCATTCATGTTTTTAACCCCCCTTTTGGCAAGGCAGTACATAGGCGGATTTGGCCCAACAAACTTCATGATCATCAAGGCAGAAAGCCCGGAGAGATGGTTACGAGGATTGGAGATTGATTATATTTGTATGGACTATAGTTGAATGGATTCAGATGTACAACACTCAAAAAATGGCTAAGTATGGAACTAATACCCCCCTAGAAGAGGGATCAGAATAGAGGGATTGGGATAGAGAGATTGGATTAAACATGATGCATACAACGCAACTCAACGATGATTGCTCCATCACTCAACAACCATAAGGCGGACTGAAGTGAAACTTTGGGAACAAGAAGAAGGGACCCTAGGAAGTCTACCCTAGAAATCACACATCATTTGGAGGAGTTTGGAGGGATCAACCCCTATCCCTATATAGGGATCGACTATAATCAGCCTTCACAACATATTGCAACAATATAGATCGATAACTCGAGTTCTACTAATTCAATTGGCATGAAACTTGAAGGCTAAACATAATACAATATGGAGATCACACATCATTTGGAGGAGATTGGAGGGATCGGCCCCTATCCCTATTCAAGGATTGGTTTAGTTGGTTTTGCAGTAATAATCGATCAATAACTCAAGACCTATAGATGCTATCAACATGAAACTTGGAGTACAAGCATATTACAATACAAGGAACACACCATAGGGATCACATGATAAAAGGAGAAACTTAGAGGGATCGGCACCTATCCCTATATAGGGTTCGACCCCTATCCATTTTCAGGGAATGGTTTAGTTGAATTTGTAGTAATAATCGATCGATATCTCAAGATCCATAAGCGCGATTGACATGAAATTTCGAGAGCAAGAAGATAACATCATGGGGGATCAACCATAGGGATATACCCCATGATTCCACCAAAATAGGATCGGAAACAATCCCTATTATGGGCTCCGGTGGGCCCCAAACTTTCTGAGCAGGCCTGTCTTGGCTTTAGGGTTCCAGATCTGGGTTTTGAGTGAGATATTTTCACGTCTTCTCCTATAAATACAACAGGAATGGCATCGACAAATGGGTCTTCTTTCAACTTCATTTTATCTTCAACCTAGGCTACATTATACAAATTTTATTCTTAGAATTCAGATTGTAACTTTAAACAAACTACAGTATAATAAAAAGGATTATTCTGGAGTGGACGTAGGCCGGAGTTATCCGAACCACTATAAATCTTGTATCTTTTTACCTTCTTTCATTTTCAATTTTTTTGTTCTTTATATTATATTTTCTACATTAAATACTATCTGAGACCTGCGATTGGATATTGGTGCTTTCATACAACTGGGTGTTGGTGGAAATTTTTACCAGTAAGATTTTGGAGAAATGGTGAAACAATCAACAAGGAGGGTGCTACTGGAAAGGAGCCACCATGGAGGGAGTTGGGAGGCTTCCTCAAGAGCTGGAGCTAATCAACAATCTATCTACATCACTAGGGATGAAATGGAAATGATGACGGATGCTATGTAGGAAAGGATGCTGAAAAGACAAAAGGAGATGATGCAGAATTTACTTCGACGGATTGGATAGGCTGGAGCGCTGAATCAAGGGAATTATGCAGCAGGGCTAATGACTACATAGATCAAGGAGTTGAAGCGGCATGAATCACTGAAAATCAGAACTAGGAACATAGAGATGGAGCTATTAGATAAAGGAATGGAATGGAGCAGTCCTCGGCCATCTTAGAAGGATCGTCCCTGATCCTCAAAGGCTAGAGGGCAAGCCCCCGGGTTTGGTTTATCGTGATGTTGGAGGACCTGCGGTCGATCCTATGGAGCTTGGTGCAAATCAGAATTTGGATGCTCGTTCGGAGAAGTGCGTTTTGGAATTCCCTTGTGGACTCGGGTAGGGGGGCAGTTTGAAAGGATGATAGGAGACTACAGGTGGAAGACAATGATAGGTTTGCAAAGATGATCAGGCGAGCAATGCTTGGTGGATTGGTGAACAAGTATTTGGAGGATGTAAATAGAAGTACATTCACTCCTAATATCGGGAATGCTAGAAATCCGCCGAGTTTAAACTACCAATGCTGAAAGTATATGATGGAAAGTCAGATCCAACTATGCATATGATAAGATATATACGACACATGGAAGTACCGGGGGCATCAGAGGAGGTCATGGCAAGGTGTTTTCCACTTTATTTGATGGAGTTAGATGCACTCTTGTTTAGGCAGCTGGAGAATGGTTCAATAAGGATATGGAGCGAGTTGGTAGATCAGTTCATGAGGCAGTTTTGGGTCCATATCATGATACCAAGGATGTTATGACATTGGCAGCATTGAAACAAAGGACCGGAAAATCTCTAAGGAGTTTTCTAACATGATTTAATGCCATGGTGACATCGGTAGATCGGCCAGATCCATCCATGGTTTTGATGGCAGCTGTATAAGGAATTGACGATGACATGGATTTTAAGGATTTATTGGTCCAGGATCCACCTATGGATCTCGGGGAGTTTTATCATGAAGTAGAAAGGTTCCCGCGGTAGGAAGATGCACTAGCCGACAAAATGAAGGTGAACACTGTGCAAAACGAAGGATCATCAGAAGATGCAAACAAGAATGATAAAGGAAAACGAAAACTGTATGATGGGTATGGTGGGACAAAAAGGGGATGGAAAGAGCAAGAACCGAAGTTCTCCTCCTACTTGGATTTGACGGAAATCCTAGAATGGATTTATTTGGAAACTAGGGAGCAACCCCCCAATCAGAAACCGTAAGGATGGATCCCACAGAGTGGGAGCGTATGTTGGGAAAGTACTGCATGTTCCACGAATTAAATGGGCACACCACTGATGAATGCAGGTATTTAAAGGATATGATTGAGGAGCACGTCAAGAACGGCAGACTGTCACGGTACAGAAGGAATCGGGCAACGACGATGGAACAGGAGCAGCCACCGTCGACAACGAATGGAAACAGAAATGGCCTTGGATCGGGGTCACAAATCGTCATCAACTGATCGTGATGATAAGGGCAGAGTTCATGACTTGGACTCTGTTCATAATAAGAATAATAAACTCTATCGTAAGTTGGCTATCTCACTTACACATGTATGGGGTAGAGGACGATCCTTAGGCATGCTTTGAGATGATGATGAACTGTCATGCCTAGAGAGGCCTCCTTTGGCTTTTTTAGTTTTTTTGGATTTCTGGATGTATTTACTCTTATTTTATGTTATTTATGATCTGCATTACTGCGATGAATAAAATAGGTTGTAGTTATTGTCCCGATCGGAGTGATAGGGCGGTAACCGAAAGGTGCGAGGCACTTTGTCGGAGAGCGGTAGAATGGACTCGCACATGGATTAAGCCCTCGATCGGAGATTCGAGGCCGGAGAATAAAACCCAACAGGACATCGGTTATGGATTATGCCTGACAAGGAGTAGGTTGCTTTGCCAGAGAACGAGAGGATCGACCTACTTAGGTCGTCGAGTATGGATTATGCTCGGCAAGGGTCCGGAGAGACCACTATCGGCCTAAGACTTAAGCCAAGACACCACTTAACGTTCAGGGACACTGAATTGGAGTACAGGAAATAACGCCCTTCACCGGAGAATGACAGGATCCGCTTACATCGATGTCAAGTATGGGTTACGCTCAGCAAGGATCTGTAGACATCACAGATTTGGATATCAGCATTGAACAACTATGGATTTGGATATTGACCTGGAGAGGTCGCGAACTTGGATATGGGCCCAGAACGGTCCTAGATTTTGCTAATGACCTTGTGAGATTGAGTGTTTGGAAAAATGATCCAGAGAGAATGTGGATTTGCGATGGATATGGATTTGGGTGAAACGATTCGGAGAGATTGCAGATTCGGAATTGGATATCGACTCGGAATGGTAATGGATTTCACTAACGATCTGGAGAGATCGTGGATTTGGATTGACAATGGATTGGATTCAAATTGGATAATATGGCTATCAATGGATTATGGACTTCGGATTTGGGATTTATGGAAATTCAAAACACACCTTACTATCGCAACGCATGTTTTAGGATACAAAGTGTTAACCCGCCTTTTGGAAAGGCAGTACATAGGCAGATTTAACCCAACAAACTTCATGATCATCAAGGCAGAAAGCCCAGAGGGATGGTTACAAGATTGGAGATTGATTATATTTGAAGCTATGGACTATAGTCAAATAGATTCAGATGAACATCACTCAAAAAATGGCTAAGTATGGAACTAATACCTCCCCTAGAAGAGGGATCGGAATAGAGGGATCGGTATAAACAGGATGCACACAAGACAACTCAATGATGACCGCTCCATAACTCAACAACTACAAAGCGGATTGTAACGACCCTGAATTTTTGACATTGGAAATCAGAATATTTAATTGATTTTAAATATCTAAAAGTTAGTTTAATTTGAAATTTGAATATCAGAATGAATTTGGCAATTTAAATTTTGAATTTAATTATTGAAACTGGGTAAAATATTGTATCTTCAGCTTTGAGCTTGTTTAAAATATTTTCAAGGCTTAGAAAATTTATATTAATAATACTGAAGGTAATGGAACTTTCATAATTTAATTTGAAACTGTTTTGTTCAGTTTTGAATTTTATCGTTTAAATTTGTATTTAAAAATAGCCTTCCGAGGCACAGTCTCGGAATTCGACGAAACCAGTACCATTGGATCCGTAATATTGTATTATTATCGGATTTCAGTTTTTGTTGCAATCGGAGTTGACGTTTGACCGTGGCAGCTCAAAACGCATTGAAATTTAAATCGAAAATTCAATATTATAACTGGTCCAAAAAGCTATCTTCTCCATACGATCAAATTTAGACTCGAAACCTTTTCCATTGCGTTCGAAATAAGCGTATAACATTATAAACGCCTAGCGGAATGCCTTGATAGGAAGTCGAAATTTTTGACTTCGTTTCCGAGTCGATTCGAATTTAAATTTAAATAAATTAATACATTGTTTAACCAGTTGAATTTATTTCACGTCAATGCTTTTTGCCTTCACGTCACAGTTACTGTAGCTAGATTTTTTTTCAATACGTTTCCTTTGCATTCTCGAACACAATTCCTCGTTCCTTCAAAGTCGAGAGTGATTTATTCTCGTTCGAAAATAAAATCGAAAGCCTGAGAATAATAATTAATGGCCGAACATTTCAAATTCGCCTAAACTAGTCGTGCTCGCTCGAAATCAAATTAATGGCGACCTCTGTTCAAATTCAACTCCCTCTCCAGTTCGATTTCCTTCCCAGCTCAATTCAAATCCAAATCGAAATCATTCGTTATAGAAAAAAATCAATCAAAATCAATCGAGGGCACGAACGACTAAGTGAGCGACGGGTCTCGTGGAGGTTAATGTCGATCGCGAGGCACGGTGACCCGAACTCGAGATGGCAGAATCGAAGTCGCGACGGCATCGGGACTGTCGCGTTCAAGGGCGCGAGGCAAGAGGCATCATTGTTACTATGGGTTCGCATTTGAACAAACACAATTAGATAAGTAAATAAGTATGTACACAAACTTTATTTAACATTGAAGCTTTTAGGCTAATAACTAGTTATTTAAAGTTAATTAGAATTTAAGGGTTTGGAATTCATTAATTATTAAGTTAATTAAAATGGATAATTTATTTACTTAATTAATTAATGATTTGGATTAATTAAATAAGTAATTAAAGGTTTTAATTAAATTAATTAAGGTTTAAAGATTAATTAATTAAGGGATAATTAATCTGTAAATTAAGGATTATTAATTGAATATTAATTAATGATGAAAGTTGATTAATAAAGTGATAAATTTTTCATAATTAATTATTTAGATTAATTAATTTAATAATGATCATTTATGGAATTGTTTAAGTAAAATTACTTAATGACAGTAATTATGGAATTAATTATTCAGTGTAATTAATTGAGTTAATTGAATTTGTTCAAGTTAATTACTTAAGTTTAAATTAATTCAGAATAATCATTTGACAATTTGGAAAATATAATCACTTAGAAAGGTAATTAATAGATAATTACCGGATGTAATTAATTGAATGATAATCAGTAATTTGGGTATAAATATTTGTTATTAATCAAGGGGTTAATTAAATTTATTAATTAAAGGATTAATTAATAATTGTGATTAATTAGGATAAATTAAATAATTAAAGGTTAATTGGTTCATTAATTAAGATTGATTAGTTAATAGTAAAAGTTAATTAACAAATGATGAAAGGAAAATTATTTCAAATAATTTGTAATTAACTTATGATAATTAATCCGATTTAATAATTGATACATCTGATAAAAATTAATCAGTTGATTAATAAAAATTTACTGGTGAATGTTGGATTTGACTGAATGATTGTATTGTATGAGATGCCTTGAATTTATTGTCCTATCTGATCTGTGATGTTTTGTTCTATGGATTGAGCTGTGTATAATTTATTCATTTAATTGTGATACATTTGTATATCATCTGTGAATCTGTGAATGAACGATAAGCGTTATAGTTTATACCGCTTATCAACTATATTTTTGTATTTGAATCTGTGATGATTGAATGATGTTGCACTATTGTGTGTGAAACCCCTGGACTACACTCTTACACACACAAATATGGATTTCACGAGGAAATCGGTTAAGTCACAGATGATTTAAATTTAATGTTTTTGAAATTGAAATTTTAATTTCAATTGATTTTGGGAAATGAATTTTGGTTAAATGTTAAAGCTTTTGAAAAGAAGTTTTTAAGATAAAAGTTATTTTGAATAACTTGGTAAAGTTTTTCAATTTAAATAATTTAATTTGAATTTGAATTCAAAATTTGGAATTGAATTCCATGTTTGGAAATTATGGTTAAAGATGTTATAAATGTGTTTATATGGATTTAAACCATTTTAAAAAAGTATGGTTTTGAGAATTTGAATTTAACCCAAGGACTTTAACTCGTATAAATGAATCAGATTTTCTGAAATGAAAACTGTTTGTTTTCAAATAATAGAAGCTTTCATATAAGGAATGAATTTCCAATTTGTGTCAAAAGAATCTCAAGTTTGAAATGAAAATAGTTTTCCAAGTTACGAATAAATCTTTGGAAATGTGTTTTGAAAGCTATCAATTAAATCTTTGATTTAAAGATTTAATGAGTTAATCCAATTGAGATGGAAATCGATTTGAAAATCTGTGAATGGTTCTTTGTGAAACTGGGTGAACTTTGTGAATTGAATCTTTTTGTGTAAAAGATTAAAATGGTGATTTGTTTAAACCATTTGAAGAAAAGATTTTGGGTAATAAGTGTGACTTAATTGAAATTCCAATATCCATATGTTTTAAAATATTGCACTCATTATTCGGTTTAGCCGGGATAGGACTTTGTGTCATATAATGTAACGATCCTGACTCAGCCTTCGAAAATCGGCACCCGTACTTCACTTGTACTCGAATGCCGCAGATTCAAATGCCGAATTTGGCTCACCAGAGCTTATAACACAGTAAGTATAACAACACAGCGGAAGAAAGAAATGAATGATATCATATACAACCCCAACGAATACAATATCCAGAATGATATACAACAATGATATCAATATGATACAACAATATCAGAGACAAATAATAATGTTACACGGAAACAACAGAACTGATTTGAAAAAGAGAATGAGTCCAACAACTCCAACATCAAGCTCGAACCCCCATCACGTTTCACAAAGAGAAGCAAGGTCGGTCAGTCAACTCCAAAAACTGAACTAGTTCCAGATACTCTACTGAACCTGACTATTTGAAAAACCCAACTCTAGACTGCCCGTGTGGAAAATTATGGGCACCCAGAGTTTAGGGTTCAAGCTTGTTCATCATCATTTTGAAACTTGCTTTGGAAATAAATCAAGTTTTAAATTTAAATTGTCTAATAACTATTTAATTCATACAAACCAGAGATCAAAATGGTTTCAGCAAGCAAAGGATTCAAGCATGTTCATCATCATTTTCTGTTCAACTATATCACTATGAGCAAACTCTAATTCTTAACCCGGTTCTTTTGATATCTGCGATGATAATGCCTTGGGAAATGAAAAATGTATGTGTATATATCAGTAAGTATATGTGCATTTATGTGTGTGAATAAGTCTGTGCATGTCTGTTTAACAGACATACTTACCTCTGTTAAAAATATCCAGGTTTATATTGAGAGAAGTAATTACATTGCTCTGTATATAATAAGTTTTAAAATTTGACTTCAAGATGGAAAATATTTGTAAGACTGTAACATCATCTTTAAAAATAAAATAAATACCTAAATAAATTCAAACAACATGTTAATAAATTATATATAAAATATAAAGTAAACTAATCAGATAAATTTAAACAACATATTAAATATAGAAATTCATTTATATTATAAAGTAATATTACAAAGTATAAGGCCGAGTCAGGACCGTTACATTCTTTGGAAACAAGAATAAGGGGCCCTAGGGAGTCTACCCTAGGGATGCACATCATTTGGAGGAGTTTGGAAGGATCAACCCCTATCCCTATATAGGGATTAGCTATAATCAGCCTTCACAACATATTGAAACAAAGATTGATCGATAACTTGAGTTTTACTAATCCAATTGGCATGAAACTTAGAGGCTAAATATAATACAACATGGAGAAGCTCCTCTAGGGATTGCACATCATTTAGAGGAGATTGAAGGGATCGACCCCTATCCCTATATAGGGATCGACCACTATCCTTATTCAGGGATTGGTTTAGTTGGATTTGCAGTAATGATCGCTCAATAACTCAAGATCTATAGATGCTATCAACATGAAACTTGGAGTACAAACATATTACAATACAAGGAACACACCATAGGGATCGCATGACAAAAGGAGCAACTTGGAGGGATCAACACCTGTCCCTATATAGGGATCGACCCCTATCTCTATTCAGGGATTGGTTTAGTTGAATTTGCAGTTACGATCGATCGATATCTCAAGATCCGTAGGTGCGATCGATATGAAATTTGGATAGCAAGAAGATAACATAATGGGGGACCAACCATAGGAATCATAGGCCATGATTCGATCAAAATAGGGATCGGCACCGATCCCATTATGGGCTTCGGTGGGCCCCAAACTTTCCGAGCAGGCTTGTCTTGGTTTTAGGGTTCTATATCCAGGTTTTGAGCGAATTTTCCATGTCTTCTCTTATAAATACTGCAGGCATGGCATCGACAAAGGGATCTTCTTTCTGATTCTCATTATTTTCAACCTAGGTTGCACTCTGCCAATTTTATTCTTGGATTTCAGATTGTAACTATAAACAATCGATAGTATAATAAAAAGGATTATTCTAGAGTGGACGTAGGCCGGAGTTAGTCCAACCACTATAAATCTTGTCTCTTTTTACCCGCTTTCATTTTCAAATTGTTTGTTCTTCATATTGTATTCTCTACATTAGATACTATCTGAGATCTATGACTGGATATTGGTGCTTTCATACAACTGGGTGTTGGGGGCCATTTTTGCCGCTAACACATGTGATGTGGCATGCCACTATGGTGACGTCAGATATACAATATTCATTACCCACTTGAAATTTAGCAGACAAATTATTATCTATTTGCAGCATGAAACCTAAAAAAACCTTGTAAGTCAACCTCAATTTGTATCACTGCAAAAAGTATATTAACCACAAATGAATCAGTGAGGTAATTAATAAAGGCTTAGTACTACAACAAATTGTGTAAATAAATAGTTAGTAAAAGAAACATTGAATAATTATAATTGATTTATGGAGAACATCTATTTTGTTAAACTATTCAATTGTTTTATGTTTTCCTTCTTAGCAATCAAATCTTTTCGTTTAAAAAATTTCTAATTTCTTTTCATTTGTTCTTTTCTGTTCTGTTTTAGCAGCATCAGCCTCATAGTCCATAGATACAGCTAACATGGGAACCACGTTAAGAGCTAGTCAATGCTTATTAGCCCATTAGCTCTAGGTATGATTGAATCTTAAATGTTAATATTTGAATTTTGAATTAGAAATTTCATTCGTGTTAATAGGCTAAATTCTTGATATTGCTTAAAAACAGGTGTAAAACATTTTTTGTTATCATATGAGCCTAGTGTCCATGTCTTTAGTGATAATGAGGGTTTGAATCAGTTAAGCAGATAATATATAGGTTAGAAGTGACTTATGACTTTGACTTATTGAGGTTGAGAATGGAAATCTATTATCATCATGTATATACATGAGTTGAAGCAGACACGGAATGTGACGATGGGCGTGATTTTTGTTGAATATTCAAGCTATAAGCACAATAATATATAGCTTTGAAAGTGTATATTGTATGTAGACAGTAGCTTTGGTGAGTTGAAAAGAGGGGAGTATGCATGTGTATGTGGTATTATGTTGTGATTCACCTAAAAGTTATGACTCTTTATCCTAATGCATAATCGACATTAAAATAATGAATTACCTTATAAGTGGTAGAATAGGGCACAATCTCTAACAACGAATGAATCAATTTCATTTTAATGTGTGATGCCTCTCAGTTACATACACATACGCACACACATGTATCCATTTTCAACTAAATATAAGCACATGGAAAAATATTTACTCTATGTTTTGAGGCGTAGGTGATAAATTAGGTTTTATCAATAACAAAATCATAATATGTTGGACTGAATGATATTGTTTCATTTTTTGAAAATTCTTTGGTAATGGCAATGTAATATTTGGTTTTAACCATAAAAAATAGTTCCACAAATAAAATTGTTTTTTGTGTAATGCTAGATCTTTTGTAACGGTGACACAAATATAGTTCCTATTATCCTATACTTATATATATATATATATATATATATATATGGTGAGAACAACAAATTCAAACTAGTGGAAGATCTGCAAATCAGTTGCTATGCAAAAGGATTATAAAAATAGATGTATGATACTATCTAGGGCCCTATATGGAACAAAAACCCCTCCAAGCCATCAATAAATCATACCATTTAAATCAATTTAAATCCTTATCAATGTAGTATATTGATACGTACATATACAACTTCTATATACACACCCAATAAATTACTATTTACATCCTGAACAATTCTAGAGGTAAGTTCATTTTATTAATTACACTTTATACAATAATAATAATTAATGTTTCACAAATATTAATTCATTTATAACTATTTTAGATTAATTAAATCAAGCGTTGTTTCGGAGATTAAACAGATTCAATTATGCTACTCATAGGTGTAAATTCAATCAACAATCAATATCGAACAATTCGATTATTAATGTTCACACATCACCTTAGCTAGTGGTGTGATAGTTTGGTCGAATTTATTACTTATAAATCTTCATTAGTAAAATGCTATTTTATAATTTAAGAAGTACCTTTTAATAATGATTGTTTTACACCGTTCTCTTCGTCAACACTATATCACATTAGGACTTATGGAATTTGGTTCGGTCAAAATTACAGTATCGTTCACATTTAGTTTGGTTAGTCCTAAAACAAAGTCCTGGATTCAATAATAACATTTTTTTTACTAACCATGCTGCTCTCGCCAAAGGCTTTGACTTTGAGTTGACTATAGTTGATCGTAATACTAACCTTATATAACCAAGGAGATGAATTCTCTACTAAATAGTGTTTCACTTCCAATTCTTTAACTTAGATCCAACTATAGTCATTTGATGGGTGCCTTACCATAATTGAACTATAATTAAAGTTGAGTATCCACATAGAAGTTCAACAACATTCTTAAGTCGGGAGAACTATGTAATACCGTTACTTTGAGATTTCTTGTTTGACCTTAGTTACAATTAACCAATAGAAAACTCTCGACCAAGTTATTTCATATGTATACAATAACTATCGGTACATGACCTAAGGTGCCCCAACAACCATGAGTAGTAATAACTACCCAACATTTAAAGAGCATTACATATTTTGGTCTCAGTAGATGCATCAATATCCTTTCTCGAAACATCTTAACTAGGAATATTTAAATTAAATTAAATTTTATATTATGATTAATTATTCATATTGCAATTATTTGCCCCTACAACAACATAACATTTCATTTAAGGATTTTACTTACTTATACTTTAAATTAATTACTTAATTAATTATATCGCTATATAACAAAGTATGTAATAGATATTGAATAACTTCTATTATGAATAAGATTGGTTATAGTGCTAGATATATGTAATAAATCACACAAATGCCCTTAGCACTCTTTTAGGTAAGTCAACTAGTAGTTGAGGTTAGTTGATTGAACATTCCTTGATTTGCACTAATTACTTTCTAGAAATTTCATCCCATATTAGGGTTTAACCAATCGATTGACTAGACATGACTAGTCGACTGGCCATGCCTGAGAGTGTATAAAAAACCAATTGTATGCACTTAAAGTGCTTAAACCACATCTTCTTTCATTTGGAATTCATACCTACTCCTTCATGACTCTTTTCGAATTCACACCATCACCTCAGACATGTTCCATAGTCACTCTAAATATGTTAGGGTTGATTCTACTTTTTATGGCATTTAAGCAAAAATTTAAGGCCATATTTCTCTATCTTGTACTAATAACTTCTAGAGAGTGCTAATCACTTCTTTGAACCTTCCATTAATCCAAATATCAATCATAAGTAAGCGTCAAACATAGCGACCAAACAATTATCACACAATCTACTAGATTAATAAGCTAACATTTAATCATCAATTTATATCTTTGTCATTCATTATAATAATCATCCACACTCAAGACAATGCATTCTACTTTGATTCCCCTAATAGTTTGGTATTTCATTCAATTACATATCAATGTACTTATTAAAATGTTCATAGGAGCACATATGTTTATACTGACCATTACACAAGTAATTTCCATCAAAAACATTCTTTATAACATAGTATTTTATCCAATTATTACTAAATCATACATAAGTACTAATATAGGGATTTGATATTAAATTTTCCTTTTTTTCATTTATAAGCTTTTAATAATAAAATATTTCAAATCCATATTTAGCATTCCATAAATCCATTAATATTCATGAATAAGCTCACTAACTTACTTATATGTCCATATAGTATATTCAAATAAAATAAGTAATTAAATCCTTTCATAACATTAATTATGATCTCATCATTATTTAATTAAATACCTAATTTACATATGGCATTTCATCAAGCACCTTATGGGTTCATTATTCAAATTGTTACTAATCATATAATGAGATTGTATTCACATTGTCATGATTCATGTGCACCCATATCATTCATTACTAAACAACAGTCATAAAGTCCTACAAATTTCATCACATGATAAAATTAAGGTCTTAAGATTTATTAATTGTTTCATATTGACATCCATTATATCTTTTTATCAACCATTAATTTATTTAAAAGTCATAAAATTATAAGCAGTAATATTAATCCTCTATAATGAAACTGTTAAAATCCTAATCATAATCCCTAAAGCAAAATAGCAATCAAACATGAAATCATTACGTTAGAGAGATCATATAGGTTAGAGAGAAGTCACACTCAATAAAGAAAGCACGAGAACCCATTACCAAAAGGTGAATGCTTGGTGTTTAAGAGAAGATGTGAATTAAATATATATGTTAGATCTAGATCAAATCTGAATCCAAAGAGAAAAAAGATGTTACATCCTTAATTTATTCCACCTTCCTCTTTTACAAACACTCAGTTAAAACTATGTCCAATCTCTATATAAGAAAGATTATATACTTCTTTATAATCAAAATTATCTTAGCTTTGATACTTTAGATCTAAAATATCATGCAAGCACAGATGTAAACAAGATTATAACAAAGCATTGTCATCACTAATATATTGTTCCAACAACGTGATTAATTAATTAAAACATTCCATATATATTGTAACTTGAAATTTAAATTTCAAATATTTATATTTGACTAACAATAATACGTTGAAGATATTAGTTTGAAACTAATATTAATTTTACCAAGAGATATAACTTAACATTATTTTACAATTTGAATAACATAAAATGTGTATGTATACAATTCAATTATTTAAATACAAAATCAATGATTATAAATAAATTAAATTATGAAATCATATTTAAATTTTATTATAGAAAAAAAAATGCATATTAACAAATAATTTTAGATCCAATGAAAATTAACAATACACAAATTAAAGTCAAACATAAAATTAGTTTTATGTTTAAATGACAACCTACATATAATTTTAGATCAAATCCAATAAGTAGAAATAAAATATACATATATGTGAATTTGGGTCAGGGTTAAACATCATAAATGAATAAAATAAAAATTGAATTAAACCTTAGAGAGTCTTGCCCTTTATAAAACTTTGATCTATAAATCGTCTCATAAATCGCTTGAATCGCCGCTGGACCTTGCTAGAGTCGATTGAACCACATGTTTTAAAAAAATTGATGGTTTTTTGTTTAATTTTGGAAAAAAAATTGACCCTAGAATTGAAAGGAGGTAGTAGCCATAGATGCGCACGAAGAAAAATAGAATTAAAAACAATGAGAGTATTTTGTTTTAACGAGAGAATGATTAAATTTTTTATTGCCTCCTTAAAATTTACTCTTTTAGTTCCCTAATTAATTCTCAAATATAACTCTTCCAAATCTCTTCCTTTCTCTCTAGTATGGTAGGCCATATCTTTCCAACACATTATCAATATTTCCAAAATCCCGTTAAGTAATCAACTATATTTAAAACCGATTTAAATATATACAGACATCATGTATTAGTTCTTGTATATATAACTTTAATATACATACCAAATAATTACTAAAAACACCCAAAACATCAAATAAACTAATAACTAATATTTCTTAAATATTAATTAATTTAGTTATAACACTTTATAAATTAAACAAATCATGTGGTTTTCTAGAGAATTCACAAATGTAGTTGTGCGAATCAAAGATGAGAATTCAGTCAGCGGTTAATACTAAAAAATTCAGATATTAATGTTCACACATCTACTTAGCTACTGGTGTGACAGTTTGGCTGAATTCCCCGCTTATGGACCTTTTAATAAATATCATATTTTATTGTAACTTAAGCAATACCAATAGTGAAAATAATTTACACACATTATCTTCGCTAATACTATATCACGTTAGAATACATAGAGTCGGGTATTGGTCAAACCTCCAATATTATCCATATTTAACTCGATCAATCCATAACAAAGTCCATGGTTCAATTAACATTTATTATTAACCATTCTACTTTGACTAGAGATTTTGACCTTGAGTTGATTACATTTGATCGTGATACCAACGTCATACAACCGAGGATACAAATTCTTTATTGAATAGTGTTACACTTTCAATGCTATAACTTAGACCTAGCTATAGTCATTTGATGGACGTCATGTCATGATTTAACTATAATCAAAGCGAAGTATCCACATTGTAGTTTAATAATATTCTAAAGTCAAGAGAACTGTGTAACATCGTTACTCTTAGATTTCCCATATGACCTAGTTGTTATTAACGAACAAGAAACTCTCAGACAAGTCATTCCTTAGTTATCCAATAACTACAGTTTCATAACCCCTTGGTGCCCCCCGACAACCATGAGTAATAAATTATCCAACATTTAGAGAGTGTTGCGTACTCTAGCCTCAACCAATGTATCGATATCCTTTCTTAAAATATCTCGACCTATAATACTTAAAACAAAATGTTATTTTTATTTTGCGATTAATTACTCTCGATTGCAACTAGTTGCAACTACGATCATGTAACATTTTATTTAAGGATCTTCTTATTAATATATTTTAAATTAATTACTTAATTAATTATATTATAATTTAACAAAGTATATAACAAAAGTCAAACAACTTTATTGCGAACAAGGTTCATTACTGGGTTAGATACTTTATAGTTAATTATATAATTACCCCTAAGGCATACCACTAACTCTTTTAGTTACAACTAGAGAAAGCTTGGTTTTCCAATGATTTTTCGATGAAGGATTAGAGAGAGGCATGCATTATACTAGGTATAAAGATCTGTAGAGATAGATCGAGAATGTTATTGGGATTGGACCAATCAATGTACATAAATATCATAGTAAGAAGATTTAGTACAGAAAATTCTAAGCATGAAAATTTTCCAGTGCGGCATGGAATTGTTATTTCTTAGAAAGACTCCCCATTCACGAATGAGGAAAGACAGTGCATGAGTACGATTCCTCATGTTTCAGCTATAGGATCCTTCATATATGTTATGTTATGTACTAGGCCAAATATCGCTTTTGCACTAGGTGGAGTTAGCCGATATTAATCAAATGCAGAAGAAAATCATTGGATAGTGGTTAACGTCAACCTGATGTAATTAAGAAATACTAAGGATTTGTTTCTTGTATATGGAAATAACAAATTCCTTATGAAGGGGTAATCATACTCGAATTTTCAAAGTTATGTCGATTATAAAAAATTAGTCTTATGATTCATATTTACCATCAATAGAGGGACCGTAAGCTGGAAAAGTTCCAAGCAACGATAATAGAATGTTTGCGCAAATTTATAAGTAAGCTAGGAATAGTTACCACCACTAAGAATCCAATAATGTATTATGATAGTATTCAATATAGATTGCAGAAGGAACTGATATCTTAATGAGAGATTGGTATGTTGTTTGTAATTAACACATGATAAAACAATTTATCGATGATGGAGAAGTATAATCGAAAAGAGTAGATATTAAAGATAACATCGCAAATCCATTCACAAAAGCCTTTCTCAGTCTAAATTAGGTAAACTAATCAAAGGTATGGGCGTGAGGCACCATAACTAGCCCTAAGTGTAAGTGGGAGATTGATAGAGTTAAGGGTGTGACCTAGGGTCTATTATGTAATTTGATTATATAACTTAGATCTTAAAGAGAATCTTATTTGAAATGAAGTACGCTTCTGGTTTTATTTTCTATCATATATACTTTTATATTGGATATAAGTAATAATATTAATACATTAAATATATATAACGATAAAATCCTTTGTAAAATTATTTTAATGATTATGATTGTGAATGTCATAACCATGAGTTCAATTATTCAAAATACTTATCCTTAAATGTTCCCAATCAAGATGCTTCGAGAAAAGTATAGCGATACATCCCTTGCGATTAATGTATAAAATGCTCTCCATATGATATACGTTGAATTACCCATGACCATTAGAGACACCAAGGGATTACGCACATGTGGTTGTTTGGAAAAGTCACAGAACGACTAAACAAGAGTTTTCTTGTAACACACCATCTCTATTCCTATACTACCAAAGAGTATTACAAGGTAATACTATCTGATAAAACGAAGAACAAGACAATATTGGGTGGTCTCACATGAATATTCCCTTAGCCTAACACTGGTACATATTTCAAAATCATATATTCCTCACCTATATGTACTTGGTATTAGCACAAAGCAATAAACATGTGTGTTTCCGAGAATAGAACAATGCACAATATAATTAAAGAATGCAGAGTCACAAAACACAGTGAAAAATATAATATCATAACAAATACATATGAAGTAGGTTTATAAAATGATTTTTCTAACCTATTACAAAATATACATCGACACGAGTCTAATGCAATACATAACTCAAACATGATCACATATATATAAACTTGGAGACTTCTGAAGGACATATACATATTAGATTCCCAAAATACAACATTTTCTAAAAGAGTTTTCTTAAAAAGCCCAACATCCAAAGAGGCTAATGTCCTTGTACCCGAAAAGTCTCGGACTGACACGAGTATTATATAGATAACACACAGGTCCGACTATGTCTAGAAAGTAGATGTCAATATATACAGCTGACATGGTATAACAAATATCTCATAGAGGCATGTACATATCAAAGAGGCATGAACATTTCAGATATATTACATCGAATCACAACCCATGCACATACCATCATCCAAATAAATAATCAAGCAACACATCACATGGTATAATATCAAATGGGTAAAATAATCAAGTAAAATATAAGGTAGATGAGCACACCGCAAGTCATACCTATAGATAAGCATACAACACGTCTTATCTAGCAATCAAGCATAAATAAATCAAACCATCGATGGAACAAGCAACTAGGTACTAATAATAGATGAGCACATAGCAAGTCTAGACATAGAAGAGACCACGACTAGTCATATCAAGCAAAACAATCACACAATAATAACATACAATGGACGAGCACACAATAATAACATACAATGGGTGAGCACACAATAAATCCTAATAATAAGTAGGCATCATAGGGATGAATGAGCACAAAGTCGGTCCTTTGGGTAAAGGGGCTCACACTATAGAATAGTTGTCAACATGAGGTATAAAATAACATAATGTGTCTGTATAACCATATACGATCCAAATTGGAGACTTCTAGGACACAACATTGCTTTAGAAGTCCACATCACAGCACATAGCACACTCTTATTGTCTTAAGCTACTCTTAGCCATCGTGACACTACGTCCATCTGCATATCGTAGCATGTTGCAAGCCTACACTTGCGTGGTCATGAGCCTACCACCTAATGGTAACAGACTGCTTGACTTAGTGACATCTGGGCATATAAGCACATAGCAAGGACAACACAAAGCTCATATGATAAAAAGGTGATGCATGGATTCATGGCGTGACCTCACAATCAGCACTAGGAAGGACACTGGCCTATCTAGTAACAGCACACAGCTATAACAAACAACAAATATAGCACACATCCAATGGACACAATCATACAATAAACAAGCTAGACAACGAATAGTCATATAATAACATTGCAAGCACACAGCTTTCCTGGTAAGTACACAACAAACCATACCTCTAGACATTAACCTACATAAATAAAGAGAGCGACCTTTACTTACAGAAAGTAACCAAAAAATATCAATATAGGCATCCCAAACCACCTAGTGTTATATGACCGTGTAAACTTCATTTGATTTGTAACAAATCGGGATTTTCGACCCTCAAAATCGACACTAATATGTCCACTGTATTGCGTGTCGAGCAATCGATTACCGAAAAACCCGATTGTTAGGGGAAAAAAGAAGGAAGGAAGAAAGAAGAAAACTAAACAACACAGAATCTCACAACGCAGCGAATAATATATACAATATGAAACAAATCTTACAAAAGAAACAAAACTATAATACATATATACAGACATCAATCAGAGTATATGAACCTATTTTAGCCCGGATGGTTATAACAGTCCGTCCTTACAATTGCTGATAATACAACCAACAGACAACACAACACAACAGAAAAAATACATAGATACGTCTTGGACCTCTAGCTCATCTCCTGAGCTCTAATGCACCCAAAGAAAGCTGTAAATATGCTCGGTCTGACCCAAGCATTATAATAAAATAACACTCTAGTCAGTCTGGAAAACAAGCGTGAGAAAACACACCCAGCTGGATTTAAAGTAATAAAAACCTTTGAAATCAAAAGTATCTCGTAAGACCACGCCGCACATAAACACGGACAGGTTTTTACCTTAAGATAACCAAAACATTTTCTATAGAAAATCCAGTGATATTATCATAATGTCTAGGGTCAAAGTAAAATATGAATATAGCTGAAATTCTTGCATCTCACATTTCAACATAGTTGGACATAACTAAGTCCGTATGGTGCCTACCGAAGAATGGATTCCATACAATGATTGGGCTATTGGGGTACAACCCGTTATGGTGCATCTCTAGTTAAAATAACACAGAGGTCAAACCTATTGACCCCTTCCAAAACAGAACCGGCCTACCCCTTACTGGATAGTATCAATATGATCATCCCTTAGTTAATGTGCCCCGAAGCATACAAATGAGAGATAATATCGACTCTAGATAGGGATGATCATGCCCTAATTGGGAGCGACCCACTTGCCCCTGCTGCATCTCCCATGTTTTAGTCATTTCCAGTTGATGAGGCTTCCAACTACATTTTACCTTTCATGTAGCACTTCCCACTTGGAATTCTAACACTACCCTCCAAGCAACAATGTGATGCCAGCATTTATCCATACAAGTTGTTCAGGATATGAACAAACCAAAAGTACTACTTCTGCAACATCCATTTTGAATCACCCTTCAGATTATTAGCAAGTAGCCTTTGCACTTCGAAGAGCTCCGTCTTCAATTCCAACATCTTCAAGGTATCTTTCCTTCGAAATGCTTGAGTTGGATCGAAGTGGTTTTCGGATAACATATCCGATCCTGGTCACTTCGAAACAACATTCAATAGTTTTCGATAAAATCAACCCCGGTTCTTTAGTAAATAAACAGTCAAAGATAAGAGCGGAGATTACCTCCTAACCGTTAGTGGACGGATTTCCTTATCGTTTTTCCTAGGAGAATGAATGAGACTTATACGCACAGTACATCATCATCGTAGATGACTGTACCATATAAATTACGTGTTTCTCCTAAATATTTCCAAAGTTACATTTTGGGTCAGAATTCAAACATTCAAATCATGGATTTATTTCAAACGGAAAACCAACATTGGTCAAGCACATAAGCAATCGCTAGCCTCTTAAATTAATCCTTTTATTATTAAAATCACTTTGTAAATGCTTGTATAAAAATACTTTGACAAAGAAATATTTACAAATCCCTATATTTTCAATATTTTGAAAAATATTCAAATATTTATCTCAACAGTATAAGTATATTCACAAAACAGAGAAAGATTTCCTCTTTATACAATTCTAAAATCATTTATAAATCCCTTAATAAATCTCTAAACCCATTTATAAACTATTTTATAAATCTCTAGAAACCATTTATAAACATCTCTAAATCCTTTCTCAAGTCATATATAACTCTTTATAAATCCATAAAACTAATCATAAAACTCCTCTTATAAATCTCTAACCCATCACTAAAATTCGTTTATAAATATCTAACCATTTATAAAACTCCTTTACCTTGTACATATTCTTCCTTTAAGCCTTTAAACCATTTTGTAAGACTTCCCTTATAAAACCAAGTCCGTTTATAAAACTCTATTTAAGCCTCGAAAATATTATAAATAAATAAATAAAAACCATTTACTTCAAAACACTATTATATAATAATAATTATTAATAATAAACATTAAAATAAATAATAATTATTAACCTCAAACTCCTTAAAAATAATATTTAATATTTCAAAACATTGTTAAATAAACAATAATAACTAATCTTTACCATTATTATAAATAGAAATAATTTATTTGCAAAACATTATTAATAAATCCTTATTATTAATTTCAAGCCATATTAATTATTTAAATAATTTACTTTTCAATTTTTTTAGAATATTCATAAATAACCTTTAGATAATATTAAAATAAATAAATAATCTTTAAAGCAATATTAAATATAAATAATCTTAAAAAAATATTAAATATAAATAAATAACTTAGAAAAGACAAATAAAAAGGTTAGAACAAAATACAAGTTAAATCCTTTAAAACAAAATATTTTCGAAACTCAATTTCAGATTTAAAATCATTTCTTGTCTCATAAACCAACTTTAACTCAAATGGAAAGTTATGGTATTTTTAAAATACTAATTTGAGGCCAATAGCTACCCAATGTTTAACTAATATCAATATTGATTTTCTATCACTATAGGGTTTAAGTTTTGAACATATAACAATGTCATAATCAATAGAGCCAACAATCAGGTTTAATATAATTCATGTCACAGAAATATTATTGAAATTAAAATTAACATTTCCAAGGAATCCTATTGGATCCCTCTAACCTGTCCCCCTACATCACAACTCATATATATCAGCAGATATATATAAATAAAAATCAATGGTGGTAAGGAATCCTGTTGGATTCCTCCAACCTATCTCTCTACATCACAAATAGTATATAATCATATATTACAGGTCATCAGCTACTAGGCAGGTATATATATATAAAAGGTCATCCACTCTTAGGGCAGGAATAAATCCAAACCAACAGATAAAAATAGTAAATCATTCAAACATCCGATCAAATAATTTTTATCAACTATATTACATACTGGTTAACTAAAAAGGTGAGTTTAACTCACCATTATTCCAATTGTTGCCGAAGCGTTATGGTTCCGTTCGAATTCGAACGATGTTCAAATTCAACGTAAAATTCAATAATTGTCAATCGTCACCAATCTAATTCCATCACGTAGCTCATGTCTATACGATCCTAATACGACATACCGCGTTTGATTTGGACCTAAAATGAGAGAGATATTCAATTTACCAGATTATGAATTAAATAATTATATTTAAATTACTTAATTACAAATTACAACCTTAATCACCATAACTAATCCTTCACTTCTAATTTTAATTCTTGCTTATCACTAGTTCGGTTTCAACATGCCGTCCACACTTCTTCCTGTAGTCCTCCCTCTCCGGTCAACAAAACGACATGGAACCAACACCATTCTCCTCCACTTCGTGAGAGCACCGCCATCAGCCCAAAATCGTGCCGCCGGAACCACCTACATGAAACACGACTCTAAGCCTCCACTTACTGTAGCAACGATGATGCGATGCCCAAGGACCCATCAAAGGTCATCAATCTACGGCCATAGGTGCTGCTAGCCACCACAAACCCAAATATAAACTCCAAATTGCAAATTGATGCCCGAATTTTCTTCAAATCCAAACCCTAGTGCCTATTCATCTTCGGCCTCCCTAAACCGCCCCACCGAGCAACCCAACAATCATACCAAAGTGAAGACTGAGGCTATAGGAACTAAAGCTACATGTTTTTATAATTTTTCAGGATTCATTCGATTTGTTTTCCTTTTTTAAAAGTTGGAGGATTTTTGTTTAAATTTGGTTTTTGCAAAATGAAGGTATAAAGAGAGGGGTGCATTTATATAATACTCATGGGTATGGGCTGAGATGATGAAGACATGGGGGATGAGTATGGCCATGAACAGTGGAGAATATGGGTTGAGTATGGGGGGGGGTACATTATTGTTATATTCAAAAATATCAAATTTTAGACATTTAAAATTTCAAACTCCAAACGAAGTGTGCCGCCTAGCGTTCAGCTTGGCATTCTATACCAAATACCCCTATATCAAACTCAATGGAACTAGTATTGGAGCCTAATTCGATCATATGCAGAAGTTAGCTTTTAAAATCACACCATTTTATATCACTTCTGGTAACAAACTTCTATGCGTTTCGAGGTCGCACAATCACACGATACATCTAATTATTACAAAATTTGACAACATACAATAATTAATTATTACGGTTCCAATGGCACGGGTTTCATAACAATCCGAAACAGTGCCCTGAAATGATATTTTCACACGTTAATTAAAACAAGTTATTATTAAAACCATTTTAATCGCTATTAAATCTAAATTTAAAATCTATTATTCCATTCTTACTTACACTAAATTTAAATAAAATTCCCAAATCATTTTTATTCACATTAAATCCCAGATTAATTTATTTAAACAAATTCCAATATTAAATTAACAATCCACATTATTAAATAAATTACTATATTTGAAATTCAAGTTGTTTTACTTATGAAACTAATATTTCAATAAAATTAATTTGAATACTTCAAATTCAAATGGCTAAAATTCTAGGTCGTTACATGATTAAACAAACATCATTCTATATTATGAGTCAAAAAACAAAAAAAAATTATTGAATGTCACATACCGCTTGATATTACTAACCCCTTTATTAAAAATCCTCATTATATAGAAATAAATTCTATATAATTATTTATTCCATACATGAGCCAAAGGAGTAATCAAAAAAGTATTATTGAATGTCCCATACCATTCGGTATTAATAATCCATTTACTCAAAATTTTGTTATATAGAATTTCATACCATTCAACTAATAATTAATTAAAAATGGATTTTATTAAAAAATATTCATTTCCAAAATCATCATATTAAATTTCAAACATCAATATAAAGTTTCATAGAGGTTTTAAATTATAAAATTCTTATTCTATACAAAAGTCTTTATTTAATTTCGATCTTTAGTACTTCAAATCCAATTATTTGACTACAAAGAAATTCTTCTTCTAAACTCTCACTTAATTTCAAAATCACCAAACTCCTTTTCAAAACAATTCATAAAATAGAAAACCAAATATGTGGCATTTTAAAACATTGATAAAGGAGGTTTATAATCCCAAAATTCCTTTTAAACCCCAAATTCAAATTATTTTTTTCCCCAGAAATAGTTTCAACTCAAAACATTTCTAATTCTCTAATATTAAATTTTTAGGATCAATATTAGAAATCTTCATTCATTTACAAACTCCTTTAATCACTTTTGAAAAATAATTTATCAAATTTGAATTCTCCTTCCTATATTTTAAAATAATACTAAAAAGGATTTTTCAAATGGGAATTCCTTACTGTATAAAAATTCGGAACTTCCCATGTCCTTTAAAAATGATTCATATTAATAAAATTAACCGTAAGATTAGTAAATCACATTTAAAACTCCTTATCTTCCAACAAATATATTTTTGTAAAACTTCACATTTATTCATGTGCAATAAAATAATTTCATCTGTTTGGAAAAATAAACTTTAAGTCCTCTTTATAAAAGTAAATTCCTTTACCTTTTTTATATTTATTAGAAAATAGATATCTAACAATATTAATAAATTTACTTATAAAGTTATTTCGCTTCTCTTTATATTAAACCAAAAAACATAGTACCATCAAAAATAATTTATATAAAATATTGTTTTTAACGTAAAAAGTTATTTCTATTTATAAATTAATGGTAAAATCTCAATTTCCAACGATAATTTACATTTCATAAAAATATTTACTTCATCGTTTTCTTTTTAAATCAACTAATTTAAATTTATCACAATAGAACTCTTTAACTCTTTCCTTTTATAAAATCATTATATAATTAACTTCCAAAACCTCCTCTTTAAGAAATAAGATGTGTACTTCAAACAAATTTATAGAAATATTTCCAAAGAATTTAAACTAGTTTCCCTTTTTTAATCAATTCCAGATACAAATTCCGGTCTAACCCATGACATAAAGCAACTCAGATATAAATATCAATGCATCAACATAAATATGAAACATTATTACAACCAAAATTCAACCCAACAACAATTACATAGTGGCATGCATTACAATTTCAACTAATAAATCATATGTAACAACCCTTCTTTTTGGCGCTCAAAAGTCGACACTAATATATCCACGGTATTCACATGCCAAGCATCCAAGTGCCAGAAAGACTGATTGTTGGGGAGAAAGAAAGAAAAGACAGAACAAAATCTCACATCGTGACCAAAAACATACAATATACAACAAATCTTTATAAAAGAAAAATGTAATATACATACATCAATCAGAGTAACTATCTATCATCAGCATGGATAGTTATAACAACCTATCCTCATAATTGGTAATAAATATAAATAACAAATGTAGTGGAAAAAATATATACGTGGATACATCTGAAGGCATACAGCTTGTCTCCTTAAGCTCCAAAGCATCCAAACTAAAGGAAAACATGCTCGGACTGACCCAAGCATTATAAGAAAATAATGCACAGATCAGTCTAGTAAACAGCATGAGAAACACACATCGCATGGATTTTAATGGTATAAAACCTTTAAAAATAAAGGAATCTCGTAAGACCACGCCATACATAAACATGGACGGGTTTTTACCCACGGTAACCAAACCATTTCATAGGAAACCTTGTGATGTTATAATAAGTCTAAGGCTTAAAATAAATATTGAATCATAACCGAAATGGTGAAATTAATTACATTCTAGCATATTAGGTATACAACTAAGTCCATAAAGGTACGTATTGGAGAATGGACTCTATACAATAACAAGGCTACAGGGGTACCACCTATCACGGTATAAAATGTACTGAGGGACTCACATGGACCCCTTGCATGACAAGACTTGCCTACCGATTACTAGATTGTACCGAATATGTCATCATCCCCTTTTCTTTGCAACCTTTTCTCGAGAGATCTCATGCATATACCAAATCCATAAATAGTTGTAACGACCCGTTATTTCAACCATTCGCATCTGCACATGTCAGACTTGAATTGCTCAAAATACCGCATTGTAAATAAAATTTGGCAAATCTTAGAATATACAGTAAATAAATACAATCACAGATCACAGACACAGAGTAAAATAATGCAGCAGAAGTAAAAGAAATAGTAGTTCATGAAGCTACTATATAAATATATCAGAGTTACATAAGATACAACAGAAGAAATAGAGTACAACAGAAGTCTCAATAAAATAACCAAGTACAAGCTAAGTAGAACAACGGAACTGAAATAGATAGGACAAGACAAGCAGATAATCTCCAGCGATTCAAATCTCCAAGAGAGTGGAAATCCAAATCTGTGAGTAACTCAGGCTGACCCGAGCGTAAATAAAAATACAAACACTCAAGTCAGGACAATATATACTTATATAATGTAAACCAACTCAAGTGAACTGTAATAAAGGTACAAGTAACTTAAAGAATGCTTGGGATCGCCCATTCTTTAAGGATCCGTTAAACTATCTACTATGTAGTAATATTCGCTATTATAATAATGTCTAATATAAAATAAACATACTTTTAAATAGCATTAAGGCTTTACATTTTCCACCTTAACACGTAATAGTCCCAGTAGTCTATCCAGTATTATCATACTCCCAAAATGGGGGCTACCCTCGATACTCCACAGGCTACGGGAGAAATCACAAATCGTAGTAAAGCTCGATATGGTAGGTGACACGGCACACAAGGCAATGCCAGGGTAGATATACCAATTATGCACACGGACTGATGGAACGCATAACAGCCACTACCGCTCCACCTCGAACAACACTCCCAAATCAAGGGTGGCCACCAAAAATCACAAAGTAATAGAATGGTATCGAAGAAGTGCGTCCGATAAGAGGTGCTACCTCACTGGTCCGAGATCGCTCTTGTTTTAGCCACCTTATGCCAACTCACGGGAGTTGGGTCCATGCATATACCTTTGGATCGTCGCCACCATCCTACTTCATTCGGGAAACTCCACCGCGTACACAGTTGTCAAAGTGGTTTTCGGTATCGACAGAGAGTATGTCCATATCCGATCCCAGTCTCTTTAACAACCAATCGTTATTATAACCCGTGGTTATAATTTAAAAACAGTTTATACTTCAAACTAGAATATCATTTCAAATCCAAATCTTTATCAAAATAAAGATCAAATCATTTCCAAACCATTTAATATATCAAAATATCATATCTTTCCAAAACTTCATTTCAAATCATTTCAATATATCAAAATATCATATCTTTTCAAAACTTCATTTCAAATCATTTTAATATATCAAAATATCTTATCTTTCCAAAGCTTCATTTCAAATCATTTTAATATATCAAAATATCATATCCTTTCAAAACTTCATTCAAATCATTTTAATATATAAAATATCATATCCTTTCAAAACTTCATTATCAAATCATCATTTGAGTTCAAATCCAAATATTCAACTTTAAATACCTTTTAAATTCAAAGATATCATTCATTTATTATCATTTCAAGTCACCTTTTAAATAGTTTATATTTCAATCAAAATAATTCATTTAAACCATTTAAAAGTGTAAATATTATACTTTCAAATCAAGTATTGAAATTTTCAAAGTTTCAATTCAATTCAAACATTTATTTCAATTAAATTTCCATAGACCATTTCAAATCTTATAAATTTCAAATATAGATTTAATCCACAAAATAACTATTCAAATTATAAAATAAATCCAAAGCTTTAATATCCTATATTTCATAAGTCCAATATCTTTTAAATAGATTCAAATTACAAGTAAACCAAATATTTTCTGTACTAATATAAACTTCAATTATTCATTCCAAGATTTAATATCATTTCAGGTTCATTTCAAAATATCATTTCAAAACATCATTTATTTAATTTAAATTTAAATACCATTTAATCACATTTCAAAATAGTTGTATTTCCCAATCAACTATTCCATTTAAATCATTTAAAGTCAATTCATTATATTTAATAATTAAATATTTAATTTACAAAATTTAATCTTTTTCAAAGATCATTTATCCATTTAAGTTTATTAAAACAATGAAAATTCAACTTTCGCAGCACTTAGGAAATGCTACGAAATGTTATGTTTTAAAATAGTTCATTAACAAAAGACAGCATTAAAAATGCTGTAATATCTTAATTTAGTTTCAATTAAAATTTTAGTTAAATTTAACAACTATAGCACTATCAAAGTGCTATAATAACCCTTAGTTCAAATTTACTATTTGGTTCATTTAAAACAACTACAGCATTTACCAATGCTGTAATATCTTTACATTATATTTCAAAAATGCTGTCAAGTCAAATTCAGAGTTTAATTACGATTTCACAAACAATTAACTTTTAATATAAATCCTTTTGACTTATAAAATCATATATTTTCACATTTTAAAACAATCATTTAAATACCTTTATTTCTATGATTTTATAAAGTCCAATTTCCATACAAAAATCAAATTTAATAACAATTAAATTTTCATTTTTTTATTAAATTCTTAACTTAACAACTAAGTTTAAATTTCCAAAATACAACTTATTTCCATTTATTTTACTAAATTAAAATTTCACTTTTAAACAAATTTCACAAAAATTCAATTTAAGTTATATTTCCAAATTCAGCTTAAATATCCATTTATTTCATTTTCTAAGTTGTGCAAAATCATTAACACTTTATAAAATTATTATTACTTAATAAAATCATTAAATTCATCTTTTAAATCAAATTTGTCATATTTTCTTACTTTACATAAATTCCATTTATAACCAAAATCATCAATTCCAAAATTTACTTATATTTCAAATTCTACTTGACCATTTTACTTAATTCACCTATTTAATTTATAGAAAATCACTAATAATTTGATAGAAATCATTTTAGTAAAATTTAAATCAAAATATCATAATATTTACCTTTTTAAAATATTTTAAAAATTTTAGAAAAATATATAAACCACGGGTCTGTATATAATTTTCTTGCCTAGGTCAAGTGATACGGATATGTATCATTTCAATCTGCAGTTTACAAAGAAAAACCGGGTTCTATCATTTCAAACCCGCAATCCAAAGTTAAATAAAATAATTAAAAACCGTTCAGGCCTATCATTTCAGCCCATAACGATTTTTCCCTATTCTAAAGTCCGTTCGGGTATGTATCATTTCAACCCATAGTGATTTCTAATCTACAGGGAACTTGCAGTGTGATAAACTGATAAAAATGAACAGAATAACATCATATAATAGTAATGGATGATATAACATATGTAATAACAGGGGTAAACATTATATGATCATAATATAACAGTTATAACAGGATGATATAATTTACATATTCAAATGGTGTCAGTTTACTAGTTATAGAAGTACACATCGTCTGGTGAGAATTACTCACATGTTCAAAGCTGGAGATCGTTGCCAAAGCACACAACACAACAAAACGAAGGCACGATGACATGGATATGACTTGAGAGTGGAGAGCCAAAGCAATTAGACTTGTTCAAATATTTACACAAAACAATGCAAATATATGTGAGTTTCAACGCAAGTTATCACCAAATAGCATCAGAAACAAAAGCCCAAAACAACACTAAACGAATTGCACTTGTTCTCAACCTCATATGCTTCAGTTAGACATGGAATAAGCTCAGCTAAGGCAGAGGATTGGGTCAGGTTTGGGGTCCAAAGAAGTCGGCCATCATGGTGTAAAAGTGATGGGATGATATAGGTGCAAAACTATATAATTTCAAGGCAACTACAAGGCAACAACTTCATCTCTATGCTCCTATTGTGCTCGGCCAGAGGCTAGGTGGGCTCAAACAGTGGTGCAGGTGGTGGTGGGTGATGTGGCAGAGGGTGGAGGTCAGGTCAGAGGTGGTGGTGGTGGTGGAGGTAGTGGCGGCTAATGGTGGTAGAAGGAGGAGATGATAAACTAGGCTAGTGCAATAGGTGAAAGGTTGTGATTGTTTTTGGTGGATTTTGTGTAGATCTTGGCCTTGGGTTGGTTCGGCCTGGGAAGGAGGTGAAATAGGGTGGGTGATGGTCAGAGAAAAGGGGTGGTAGAGGTCAGGTCAGATCTGGTTGAGGAGGAGCCAAGCTATGAAGGTGAGAACAAATACAAAATTTCAAAATAGAAAAGTAGAAAAACAAAGGAAGAAGAAGATAATTTTTACCTCAACTCCTTCAAGCCATGGCCATATTTTTTTAGATGATAAATGGATTTGAGATCCACGTGAAAAATGAAGGAGGAAGTCACGGCTAAATAAAGAAAAAAATAAAATAAAAAAAACGACCAAAGAGTAAATGCGGAAATGGTAAAAGAAACGACTTACGTTTCAAAAGCTTTTAAAAGCTTTCCAAATTTCCTAAATTTATTCCTATAAGTTTACCTTACTGAAAATAATAATAATTTCAGTCACAAATTAGAAAATATAACAAAATATAAAATATATATAAATATTTATTAATTATATAAGGTTAAAATAAGAAAATAGCACAAAATTGCAAACTAGTCTAGAAAATTTGAAAATAAATTCAATACACTTTGAAAAAAACTATTTTAACTTAAATACATGTAAAATGAATATAAATAGAGTAAAACACAGCAAATAAAAGTGAATGTATAAAATAAATAAATAAATTTTAGTTATATATAATTAAATTAAGAAAATAGCAAAGAAAATGGAAACTAGGTTTCAAAAATCTAAATAAATTCAAGTAAACTTTAGAAAAATTATACTATCACTTTAAAATTATTAAAAGATAAAAATATACATAAAATAACATATTAACACATATTAAAATAAAATACGAAAAAGAAAATATAATTTATACAATTTAAAAGAACAAAATTGCAGAATAAAACCAATTTCACTCAATATTGAAATATACATAACTTTTACAGTTTAACTCCATTTTCAACGAAACAAAAAGCAGTGTTCAAGTTATTACATCTATTTTCATAATAAAATATAAAATTTAAGATTTTATATAATTTAAATTTGAAGTTTAAAAGTCAAAGATTGAACAGTTTGACCAGAATTTCACTTTTCGGTAAAATATTCAATTTATATCAGTTTGAAACTATAACTCACATAATAATCAGCATTTATATTTAAAAATGAAAAGTTTGAAATAAAACAAATTAAAAATAATTTAAAAATAAAAGAAAGTCCAATTTAAATATTATACAAAATCTAGGGTTGTTACAATAGTGATCTAGAAAGATGTGACTATACCCTAAAGTGTACAAACCTCATGGCCTCGCGGCATATCCCATGTTTTAGTCGTTGCTGGTTATAAGCTTACGGATACAATTTACCTTTTATATTGCAATCCAACTTGGAATGCTAACACTACCCTCTAGGAAACAATGTAATTCAATCCATACAAGTTGTTTAGGATATGAACAAACCGAAGCCACCACTTCTACTACATCCTTTATGGAACAACCTTCAGGATTAGTAGCAAGTAGCCCTTGCACTTCAAAGATCTTCGTCTTTGGTTCTATCATCTTCAAGATGTCTCCAATTCGAATGCTTATGTCGGTTCAAATTAGTTTTCAGATAATATATCCAATACCGGTTTCTCTAAACTAACAGCGATAGTTTTAAAACTGGCCAACATTTGATAGTCGGTTACTTAACTATGAAATAAATAAGAATTCAACCAGAGATTTATCCAAACATGGTTAAGAATAAAGAAACCACTAAGCTTATTTAATTAATCCTTTCATTAATTTAATCCACTTTATAAATCCTTGTATTAAAATACTTTCATAAAGATACATTCACTAACCCCCCTCTACTCTTTTCAATGTGAAAAATATCGGTATACATATCTCAATGGTATGAGTATTCACAAAACATTTCACCATCAAAACTTAGAAAATTTTCCCATATACTTATATCAACGGTACAAGTATATAAACTAAACACTACATTTTTAGTACTTAAAGTATTGGTATATTCACAAATCTTATGAAAGATTTCATTTCAAAATTATACTTATTTGGGTCAAAACAAATGTAACTTAAACATTGATAAAAATAAGCCCAAAACACTTTTGGTGCAATTAAATGGATCGTACATAAACTAGAACAAATATACTTACCACCACTTTTAGATTTCAAATAGTACTATCCCTTGATTAAAAATGAAATCAGACAAGTTAGAAAAATATCGTTACCTCGATACACATTCTTAATTCTCAAGATAGAGATGAGTTTCCATACCTCGGAATTTGGTGTTAATTATGAAAAGAATATTTTTCATGCCACCATAATTTAAAATGATCATTTATGGAAATTAGGTCTTATTCCTTTTGATAAAATTCCTTTTTGTATATCTCTTTTATAATTATAAAACTCTTTTAAACATCCCCTTTCTATTTATAAACTTCCTTTATAAATCCGCTTTCTATTTATAAACTTCTTTTACAAATCTCCAACTTCATTTGTAAATTCCTTTTATAAAATTCCAAATAGAATTATAAAGTTCCTTTTATAAAATCCAAATATAATTATAACACTCCTAAATAATTATATAAAACACCAATTATAAAATCTCATATATTTATCACAAATCTTCAGTTTTAAGCAAGAACCAAATACTTCCCATAAAAACAATTATCCCAAATATCTCTATCAATCCACAAATGCGATTTATTTCCAATCTATCAAAATGATATATTATTTTCCTTTTTATAAAATCCCATTTGAAAATCTATTCTTTCATTTAAAAAAAATATAATCCATAAATCTATCCTTTTAATCAACATTTTATATAAAAACTTTTCACAGATATTTATACCAAAATATTCCTTCTTCTTTAGAACAAAATCACTTTAAAATAAAAGGTAAACCCCTTTATTTTCTTTAAAAATAAAAGTTCATTATTATAATAACTTTTTAGAAAAATAAATACTTTCCAAAAACATTAAAGATATTATAAAAAGGTTGAATTAAAGTAGAGAAGTTCAAAACCATCTTAAATAAAATATCCCAGAAATTCCAAAAGAAGTAAGATTTAAAATCACTTGTCTGAGTCAAAACCATTTTCGAATCAAAACAGCAATTAATAGTTTTTCAAAATACAATAACGAGGCCAATAGCTACCATAGCACTTAACCAATTCTATTACTACCTTCATCATTAAAAAGGTTCAACTTTTAACATATGTTAATGTCACATCCAATATGGATAAACCATCAAATTTTGACATTTTAAAATTTATATAACAGGTATATAAATTGAATTAAAATCAACAGATATATCACTGAAATTTACAATCACAATGGCGTGAAATCTGGATTTCTCTACAAAATTCCCTGTGTTTCATTTTATATGTCATTTGCTTTTTAAAGTGTAAATTTAACCAAACTAAACTAATAGTTCATCCAAACACAAAACGATAATTTATATCTACTATATATCATTATAGTATTCATTCAAAGGTAAGATAAATCATCGAAATTGCAGCGGATGCTTAAGCATTCTGGTTTGATCTAAAATCGAATAGCTTTCGATTTTAACTCAAAGTTTCACTTACTCCAAACTCAATGAAACTAGCTCAAGTCGTTGAGAATCCCGATACGAGTGCAATCGCGAAAATGATGTCTCGATTGGTCCTCGTATGAGAGAGATATTCAATTTATAAGTGTTGATGCCAAAAATGAGCAACAACACCCAATAGAATCTAGTAGAGCTAAAATGAAGATGAAATTAAAACAAAGAAAATATCATAAACGAACACACATATTTTTATAGTGGTTCGGCAATCTTGGCCTACATCCACTTCATATTTTTATTGATCTTCCACTTGATTATCATTACAAGAATGTTTGGATCAGCTAGGATCCATTAGTACAAAAGTGAAGAATAGAAACGGCAGAGCCTAGGCAGAGAAAGCAGGATCCCTTTTCTGATGCCATGCCTACTGTATTTATAGGAGAAGACGTGCATGGATCGGACCGAAATTCTGGCAAAAGGTTCAGGAGTCCAAGACGAGGCTACCCAAAAATTTGTAAGCCCATCGGGGCCTACAAGAGGGATCAGTAACAATCCTTATTAATGCATCAAAATGGGCTGCAATCCCTATGAGGGATGCCCCCATTATTGTAACGACCCAGAATTTTGAACAGATTAAATTGAAAATATTTAATTAATTTTAAATATTTGAACGATGATTTAATTTGAATCCCCGATATAACTCTGATTTTGGCGATTAAATTTTAAAATTTAATCTATTGAACGGGATAAAAATTTATATCTTCAGTTTAGAGCCGACTAAAAATATTTCAAAGGCTTAGGAAATTTATATTGATAATACTGAAGACAATGAAAGCTTCAGAAATTGATTTGGAAACAATCTGTTCAGTTTTGAAATTAAATCGTTTGAATTGAATTTGAAAAATAGCGTTCCGAGGAACAGTCTCGGAATTCGACGAAACCAGTTCCATTGGGTCCGTAATATTGTATTATTATCGGATTTCAACTTTCGTATTTATCGGAGTTGATATGTGAGCGCACGGTGAGTAAACGCGTTGAGATTTAACCAAATTCAATTTAAATTTAAAATTTAAATTTGTCAACATCAGCCACCCTAGTTTTCTTAGCAGACCTACCCTCTGTTAATCGCGTACGCTTGTTCCCCCTATCAAATGATAAGAAAAACGAAATCTGCTCGTCTTCGTTCAAAAGGAAATCTCCACTCGTTCAAAATTTTAATCAGAGAAAAACATCCATGGCCGAACAAATAAAATAAATCCCTCGTTCCAAAATCAAAACCGTGGCTCCCCATTTTCAAATTCTCCAGGAAATCGCGAGGCAACGAAATCAAATGTAGACCTCGTTCATAATCTTCCCCAATCCTCCTTCTCAATCCACGTTCGATTTCAAAACTCGAGGCTTCATCAATTCGCGATTCAAGGGCACGAAGGCGAAGTCATTTTTTGGGGATCGCGTTCGTTCGCCGCGAGCTGGCGATGGCTTGGGGTATCGCGAAGCAAGTGATGGCGAATGTCGAAGGCACGCGCGACTTCATCGCGATGCTAGGGCTGAAGGTCAGGAGGCATTCTCGGCGGCGCGTTGTCTGATTCGCGAGTGACTTCGAGAGCGAGGCGTGCACGTCGTTCTAGGAGATGTCGAAAGGGGAGGGGCCAGGTAGGGAGACTAGCACTCGCGTGCGCGTAGGCGGCGACCTTGGTGATGGCAGTGAATAGGAGATTGGGTCACGTGGGCGAGCGTGTGGGAGGAAGCAGCGACATTGGGCTGTTCGATTTAGGGTCCGGCAAGCGTAGTTGGTCACAGTAGGGTTTCTCTCGGGATGCTGGGCAAAAGTCGTGATTTCGATTCGGATAATTGGAGGTATTGTTTTATTTAAATTACAGGTAATAAATTGCAGTTATTTAAATTTGAAATAAAATTTATATGTTTTTAACCAGAGTATATACATATAAAGTTGGGAAAAAAATATATATAGAAAGAAAAAAATTGGGATATTTTGAATGCTGAAAGTTTATAAAAAATTAAATTTTAGAATCTATATTGATTTGTTTTGAAAGAAAAAAATGTGTAGTCCCGAAAGAAAAGTAAATATAGGTATATACATTTTTAACTTACGGTTTACTCTAAAATTTTGTAGCGTGGAGATAAAATTTTAGTTTAAATCAAGCTATTATTTTAAAATGAATCATTGGCTAAATAAATTTATCAAATGAAAAATTTATTATTCGATTTGTTCGAATATTAACGAATTGTATAATTGTTTATACAAGGTCTATAAAATCGGGAAACAAACTGGATTGGATTGGATTACAAAATATAAAGCTAAGGTGAGATTTTCTCACTCGAAGGAAAAATTGTGTTTTACAGTTATTGATTGATGATATGATTGCTATGTTGATGTGATATTAGATATGATAGGGTATATATCTATATATAGCAATATATACATATTGGCATATGTATATATTGGATTGATGATTTCCCGCCTCGTATAGCGGATGAGACCCTATTGCGCCGTTAGTAAGCGGATTTATAAAAAACCTATATACCGCGATAATTCCGTACTGGAGCGGAATTGGTATTGTGCTAACATCTTTGGATGCAGGGAAACAGGTTGGAGGGATCCAACTGGACCCCTCACATTGATTGAATTTATTTCTACTGTGATATGAATCTATGAAATGATTATATTGATGTTATTAATCATATTGATATCTGGAAATTATTTGAATGCTAAAATTTAGCTGAATGGATGTTTGATATCATTGGATTCCAAAGATATATGAAATTGAATTTTTGAAATCAAAATAGAAATTTTTAAGTAAATAAATTTTTAGAAATTGAATAAATCCGAAGAAAGGAATTTTAAAGTATAAAAAAGTTAATTTTTATATTCTTATCGAATAAATTCCAGAATCAAGTGAAAACGTTAAGTAAATGAATTTCGTATAATAGTGATTTTAAATTGAAGAATTTAATAAAAATTTGGATTTCTAAATAGTTGGAAAAAGATAAAAGGGATTTATTTTCTTTAAGAAGAATTTGTTTAAAATGAAATAAGTTGGAAGTCCAATTATAAATTTTAATTGGCAAATTGAAACAAGTTTAGAAAAAAATCAATATAAAATGATTTGGGATGGGAAATTAATTTAGAAATGAATATTGAAATTGATTGGTATTGAAGTAAAATTAGAAATCAATTTGGGATTTGATTTTGGGATTTGATTTTGGGGTTAAAAGTGAATATTTGGGAATGTGGATTTAAAAATGGAAATGATGTTAAAATGGGTTTATTTACAGTTTGTAAAGTTTAAAAGAACGATTTCTTTTAAAATAAATAAATTATAAGTATTTAACTTATAATATGGATTTTTGATGTATACGTTGAGTTAGAAAATTGAATGGGTCATTAAAGGAAATTTATAAAATCGAAGTTGTTATAGAATAGAAAATAGAATTTATAAACGTTGTTTTATAAATTCGAAATCAATTGGGTTTGATAAATTAAATATAGAAAGACATTAAAGAAGATATATTCGCGATTTTAAATAGCGAATTTTTATTGAAATAAAATGTGTAGAAAAGACTGAAAATGTGATTAGTGAAGTATATTCACGATTTTGGACAGTGAATATATTTTTAAGTAAAATGGATAGGGTTTTGGGAAAGCGATATTATGAAATGAAGTTAATTGTTTTAAAAGATGTTTTAAAACGTGTGAACTATCGAAATCATAGATTTCAACATTTATTGTTGAAATAGACGTTTTCGAAAAATAAGGAAATGGTGGACTATAACACTGTTGTTATAGTAAATGATTTCCGAAAGGAAATGTTTTGATGTAGTATTGGGATTTATATATCTATTAAAATCCGAATCCCTATACTAGTGATTTTGAGTCGTCGTAACGATGTTTTACGTAACATTCGTTTTGACTCAAATAAATGAGATTTAAGAATGATTTCCTTAAAGAATGAGATATATACTTAATTTTGATTTTAAGTATATCGAATATTTTCTAAGTGTTGAAAATAAATGATTTGTGAATTACTTATTTTTAAATAAGTATGGAAATGCTTTTCCAATGTGAAATGAACTGTTTGAGTTTTTATCTTTTAAAGATAAATTGAAAAGTGAATATTTGAAATTGTTTTCAAACGGTTAAGTGTGGAAATTTTATATCTAGTAAAGATATTTTTGAAGGTAAATAATTTGGAAAATTATTTGGAATCTGATGATGTTGCGCATCTTTATTGATAGTTAAATAACCGACTATCAATAATTACCTTGAATGGTATTTGTTGTGAATTGGATGAATTTGAATGCCACACTTATTTTGAATAATCGCTCACTATTCGGGTTAGCCGGGAAAGGACCATGGGGTCGTATAACCCATTCCGAATATGTGATACGTCGTTATGAATCGCATTTGAAGACCGGTGTTGAAGACCGGATATTTTTGAAAACGGAAGGATTACCGTCGAGTTACTCTACATCGACTGATCTTCGATTTAGAGGTTTTATCACCCTTAGTGACGGGAAGTCCTGACGTGATTGAAAATTATTCGGAATTGCAAGGGCTTCGTGAGAAGTGCCTTCGGTTCTGTTCGATCCCGGAACAGACTTACATGGATTGTGTGTCTGACGTTACAATTTGAGATATAAAGCTGATTTCTTTCAAATACATTTCTGTTGGTGGCGGAGAATTTATTCTCTTAGCTTAACACCCTTCTCTGAGACGTACGAGCTCAGAGGTTATGTAGTTGAAATTCATCAGCGATATATCCCAATTTGGTAACGTGGCATACTGAGTGTTGCTGTGAAATGATCAGTGTTTGATCATTTGTGATATGATCATTTGTTTGATCTTATATCTTTGTGATCATAGGTTGATCATTTTGTTTGACCCGAAGCAGGGCTTTTTAAGAAAGCGTAGCTTTGTGGACGAGACTTCGTCGAGCCTCACACCCCGGAAATGGTCGAAACAGGAAGAATGCAGCAAGGTTCTAGGGAGTAGCGCCCCTTAGTGTATGTCATTCCTTCTGGATAAAGGTGGTATCATGGTATGGAGCCCAGATACTTAACCTCTGTGGTTACTGCATTATTATTATCTATGTGGTTTGTTGCGAATCGGGGATCCTCGGGAAGATCGGTGACGATCGGGGGATGGCATACGCGTGTCAGTAGTTACCTATTTTTGCAGAGGTAACCCGGCCTTGTGTTGGCAGAGATCCGGTTAGGTTCTCGGGTCGTCTATTCCAGGGACGTACCCATCGTGGATAGGAAGTTCCTTAGCCTGACCATTTGTTGGAAATCCAAAGAAACAATACGAGCATCGTACGGATTTAGTTGTAGAACCTATCATTCACTTATGGTGGCGCCCCACTGTTTGGATGGTAGCTATAGTAGGCATAGTTCGAAATGTCTATGCTGGCTAAGATTTATATTGTACTTTCGAAATGTTTTCTACACTATGCACTAATAATAATATCCAAAAGAATTTGAGTTTCGCGTAGTAAGCATCTTTGACTATCATAAGAAGAAATCTCCTCCAATTCTGCGTTTGCATTGTGTGTGTGGTGGGAGGTCTTATGGTAGTTTCATTTTCCAAAAGCATTGCGAATTGACTTTAAAATTCTCTGCTATTTATTTTTAAAAGAATAACTGTTTTACGATCTCACACCAGTCACCATGACTGACTCGGAGTTTATTGTTTCCCTTCTAAACTCTGGGTGCCCACTAATTTCCACACGGGCAGCCTAGAGTTATATTATCAGGATATTCTGGATATTCTGGAGCTTTGGAAGCAAGCTGGATGACGAGACGTAGTATTTGTATTTGATAGTATTTATTCCGCTGTGTATTCTGTATGAGGACAAGTTATATAACTGTCCATTGTTGTATATTGACTCTGATGACTGATGTATGTATAAACTGATAAAATTCTTTGTTTTAAAGATTATTCATTTATCTATTATATATTGTTCCGCTGCGTTATGTGAGATTCTGATATTGTCTCTGTTCTGTATCTGTTGTTGTTCTGTTGTTCTTCTTCTCTTTTTCTTCTATCTTCTCTTCCTCCTCTTCTTTTAAATATTAAAGTTTCGCGTTTTCGCCATCCGATTGTTCGGCAATTGCTACAGTGGACGTAGCAGTGTCGGGTTTTCGGAAGACGGATTTGCGGGTCTTTACAGTTGGTATCAGAGCATATGGTTAAGCGACAACCCTGCTCTGTTGGGTGTTACTCATTAGAGATAGAGTCAGCAGTACTCTAGAATGAATTGAGTGTAATAATAGATATGAGCGCGTATTTGTTATTGAATATAAAATTGTTTTGTATTGTGATGATTGGTTTATTGAGTGGTATATGAACTTTCGTCGGCACAGTCTTGCAAAACTGTATCGAAGGGGTTTCTAAATACTTGAATAGAACAATTCGGCACAGTATTGTTTTGAATAGGGTAAATGAAATAATTTCGCCCAAAACTATTTTTGTATATAAAAGAAATGATTTTCTGTAAATTACTATAGTATATGGTTGCATGGTTGCTAGGAATGATAATATTAATCCATTATCATTGAAATTAAATAAGAAGTTGAAATCGTAACTCCAAAGTTAAAGAAATAAATTCACATGCAAATGAAATTTGAGAAGGTAAATTATAAATGTAATTTGTAATTTAAAATGAGATTCCAGAGAAGTTTTTGGAAATGTTTTGAAAGGAATTCGTAAATTTTGGAGATTCGAAAAGTTTAAAATCTTTTTGGAGTTGGAAATGTATTTCAAAGGTTTTGAAAAGTATTTTAGAGAGATGAAAAGCTCTAAACTCTTTTCGGTCGCTGGAAAATAACTTCGATGATGACCGCGGCATCATTGGTGTTCATTTTCGGGTTTCTGGAAGAGGAATTGCTGCCAAATTGTTTTAAATAGAAGTTGTTTGAAAAATTTGGGTTTTGTTTTGGAAATTCAAATGGAATTTGAATTGTTTTCAAAATGGCTTTGAAATGTTGGTAAACTTTGGAATGCTATATAAAGATATTTATGAAATATTACTAAGTTGATAACTTTTACCAATTGAATTTTGGTAGAATAAATTTAACTTAAAAGAATGAAGTTAAATCAAAGCAAGTATAAGTGAATCAATTAAATGAAAATGAAATTGAAAGTTGAAATTCATTTCGAATTCGTAAGCAATGAATTGAATTGAATAATGTAAATTGAAAGATGAATTAAAATTCATATGTTATTGGAAACCCAGTTTAATATAAGTAGTTATGAACCAAAGTGGTAAATCGAAAATAAATATAATGTCTACATGGAATATTTATATTGAACCTAAGAAATGAAGAGCGAAATTCTTAAGTAAAATCTGATATTGAAATTATTCTAAGTTGATGATTGAATGAAGATTAAACTGGAATTAGAACCGAATGTTGAAAACAAATGTGAATAAATGAATTAGAATTGCAATGAATTAGTAATTGGAACTAATTTAAAATAGTGCAGTTGTGAATTAAAGAAAGCTGATAAAATTCAATATTCAGAAGTTGAACCGAATCCAAATTAGATTGGGATTGTGAATTGAACTCAAATGAAACTCGAAATGTAAAAAAAATTGAATATATAACTTCAATAGTGAATTTAAAGATGATATAAGAAGTATGAATTGGAAATTTTGAAATTGAATGTACGAAATGGTTTGAATATATGCAACTAGATATTATGGCTAGTAGGATATACAGGTGTATAAAGGGATTGGAAAATTTATTTCGCAGATAATTTGAATTGCTCGAAAAAGGTACGTATTTGAGTTTTAATATGAGTTTTTGATGATTTCTCTCTAGCCGCTTGGCTTTTTCTTTTTCTTTTTGAAATCTGAGAGTCCGTAGGGACGTTTTGTAGTCGTACCGTATTAGCCGCGCAAAGGAGACGCTGGCGAAATTTTTCGAAAATTTAGGGCGTTAGAAAATTTTTGAGAAATTTTGAAAGTTAAAATTTGAATGTAAACTCGAATTTGAATATTGAAGTTAAACAATGATGTTTTGAAACTTAGAGTTGAAGTCGAAATGTAGTTGAATGATAACGAATCTTTAGTAGAAAGATTTGTTTTGATGAATTGATAAAAACTGTTGAACTGTGAAAAATAATAGACGAGTTAAGGACATTTTTTCCCTAACTTGTAATTTCGAGGACGAAATTCTTTTAAGGGGGGAAGTTTGTAACGACCCAGAATTTTGAACAGATTAAATTGAAAATATTTAATTAATTTTAAATATTTGAACGATGATTTAATTTGAATCCCCGATATAACTCTGATTTTGGCGATTAAATTTTAAAATTTAATCTATTGAACGGGATAAAAATTTATATCTTCAGTTTAGAGCCGACTAAAAATATTTCAAAGGCTTAGGAAATTTATATTGATAATACTGAAGACAATGAAAGCTTCAGAAATTGATTTGGAAACAATCTGTTCAGTTTTGAAATTAAATCGTTTGAATTGAATTTGAAAAATAGCGTTCCGAGGAACAGTCTCGAAATTCGACGAAACCAGTTCCATTGGGTCCGTAATATTGTATTATTATCGGATTTCAACTTTCGTATTTATCGGAGTTGATATGTGAGCGCACGGTGAGTAAACGCGTTGAGATTTAACCAAATTCAATTTAAATTTAAAATTTAAATTTGTCAACATCAGCCACCCTAGTTTTCTTAGCAGACCTACCCTCTGTTAATCGCGTACGCTTGTTCCCCCTATCAAATGATAAGAAAAACGAAATCTGCTCGTCTTCGTTCAAAAGGAAATCTCCACTCGTTCAAAATTTTAATCAGAGAAAAACATCCATGGCCGAACAAATAAAATAAATCCCTCGTTCCAAAATCAAAACCGTGGCTCCCCATTTTCAAATTCTCCAGGAAATCGCGAGGCAACGAAATCAAATGTAGACCTCGTTCATAATCTTCCCCAATCCTCCTTCTCAATCCACGTTCGATTTCAAAACTCGAGGCTTCATCAATTCGCGATTCAAGGGCACGAAGGCGAAGTCATTTTTTGGGGATCGCGTTCGTTCGCCGCGAGCTGGCGATGGCTTGGGGTATCGCGAAGCAGGTGATGGCGAATGTCGAAGGCACGCGCGACTTCATCGCGATGCTAGGGCTGAAGGTCAGGAGGCATTCTCGGCGGCGCGTTGTCTGATTCGCGAGTGACTTCGAGAGCGAGGCGTGCACGTCGTTCTAGGAGATGTCGAAAGGGGAGGGGCCAGGTAGGGAGACTAGCACTCGCGTGCGCGTAGGCGGCGACCTTGGTGATGGCAGTGAATAGGAGATTGGGTCACGTGGGCGAGCGTGTGGGAGGAAGCAGCGACATTGGGCTGTTCGATTTAGGGTCCGGCAAGCGTAGTTGGTCACAGTAGGGTTTCTCTCGGGATGCTGGGCAAAAGTCATGATTTCGATTCGGATAATTGGAGGTATTGTTTTATTTAAATTACAGGTAATAAATTGCAGTTATTTAAATTTGAAATAAAATTTATATGTTTTTAACCAGAGTATATACATATAAAGTTGGGAAAAAAATATATACAGAAAGAAAAAAATTGGGATATTTTGAATGCTGAAAGTTTATAAAAAATTAAATTTTAGAATCTATATTGATTTGTTTTGAAAGAAAAAAATGTGTAGTCCCGAAAGAAAAGTAAATATAGGTATATACATTTTTAACTTACGGTTTAATCTAAAATTTTGTAGCGTGGAGATAAAATTTTAGTTTAAATCAAGCTATTATTTTAAAATGAATCATTGGCTAAATAAATTTATCAAATGAAAAATTTATTATTCGATTTGTTCGAATATTAACGAATTGTATAATTGTTTATACAAGGTCTATAAAATCGGGAAACAAACTGGATTGGATTGGATTACAAAATATAAAGCTAAGGTGAGATTTTCTCACTCGAAGGAAAAATTGTGTTTTACAGTTATTGATTGATGATATGATTGCTATGTTGATGTGATATTAGATATGATAGGGTATATATCTATATATAGCAATATATACATATTGGCATATGTATATATTGGATTGATGATTTCCCGCCTCGTATAGCGGATGAGACCCTATTGCGCCGTTAGTAAGCGGATTTATAAAAAACCTATATACCGCGATAATTCCGTACTGGAGCGGAATTGGTATTGTGCTAACATCTTTGGATGCAGGGAAACAGGTTGGAGGGATCCAACTGGACCCCTCACATTGATTGAATTTATTTCTACTGTGATATGAATCTATGAAATGATTATATTGATGTTATTAATCATATTGATATCTGGAAATTATTTGAATGCTAAAATTTAGCTGAATGGATGTTTGATATCATTGGATTCCAAAGATATATGAAATTGAATTTTTGAAATCAAAATAGAAATTTTTAAGTAAATAAATTTTTAGAAATTGAATAAATCCGAAGAAAGGAATTTTAAAGTATAAAAAAGTTAATTTTTATATTCTTATCGAATAAATTCCAGAATCAAGTGAAAACGTTAAGTAAATGAATTTCGTATAATAGTGATTTTAAATTGAAGAATTTAATAAAAATTTGGATTTCTAAATAGTTGGAAAAAGATAAAAGGGATTTATTTTCTTTAAGAAGAATTTGTTTAAAATGAAATAAGTTGGAAGTCCAATTATAAATTTTAATTGGCAAATTGAAACAAGTTTAGAAAAAAATCAATATAAAATGATTTGGGATGGGAAATTAATTTAGAAATGAATATTGAAATTGATTGGTATTGAAGTAAAATTAGAAATCAATTTGGGATTTGATTTTGGGATTTGATTTTGGGGTTAAAAGTGAATATTTGGGAATGTGGATTTAAAAATGGAAATGATGTTAAAATGGGTTTATTTACAGTTTGTAAAGTTTAAAAGAACGATTTCTTTTAAAATAAATAAATTATAAGTATTTAACTTATAATATGAATTTTTGATGTATACGTTGAGTTAGAAAATTGAATGGGTCATTAAAGGAAATTTATAAAATCGAAGTTGTTATAGAATAGAAAATAGAATTTATAAACGTTGTTTTATAAATTCGAAATCAATTGGGTTTGATAAATTAAATATAGAAAGACATTAAAGAAGATATATTCGCGATTTTAAATAGCGAATTTTTATTGAAATAAAATGTGTAGAAAAGACTGAAAATGTGATTAGTGAAGTATATTCACGATTTTGGACAGTGAATATATTTTTAAGTAAAATGGATAGGGTTTTGGGAAAGCGATATTATGAAATGAAGTTAATTTTTTTAAAAGATGTTTTAAAACGTGTGAACTATCGAAATCATAGATTTCAACATTTATTGTTGAAATAGACGTTTTCGAAAAATAAGGAAATGGTGGACTATAACACTGTTGTTATAGTAAATGATTTCCGAAAGGAAATGTTTTGATGTAGTATTGGGATTTATATATCTATTAAAATCCGAATCCCTATACTAGTGATTTTGAGTCGTCGTAACGATGTTTTACGTAACATTCGTTTTGACTCAAATAAATGAGATTTAAGAATGATTTCCTTAAAGAATGAGATATATACTTAATTTTGATTTTAAGTATATCGAATATTTTCTAAGTGTTGAAAATAAATGATTTGTGAATTACTTATTTTTAAATAAGTATGGAAATGCTTTTCCAATGTGAAATGAACTGTTTGAGTTTTTATCTTTTAAAGATAAATTGAAAAGTGAATATTTGAAATTGTTTTCAAACGGTTAAGTATGGAAATTTTATATCTAGTAAAGATATTTTTGAAGGTAAATAATTTGGAAAATTATTTGGAATCTGATGATGTTGCGCATCTTTATTGATAGTTAAATAACCGACTATCAATAATTACCTTGAATGGTATTTGTTGTGAATTGGATGAATTTGAATGCCACACTTATTTTGAATAATCGCTCACTATTCGGGTTAGCCGGGAAAGGACCATGGGGTCGTATAACCCATTCCGAATATGTGATACGTCGTTATGAATCGCATTTGAAGACCGGTGTTGAAGACCGGATATTTTTGAAAACGGAAGGATTACCGTCGAGTTACTCTACATCGACTGATCTTCGATTTAGAGGTTTTATCACCCTTAGTGACGGGAAGTCCTGACGTGATTGAAAATTATTCGGAATTGCAAGGGCTTCGTGAGAAGTGCCTTCGGTTCTGTTCGATCCCGGAACAGACTTACATGGATTGTGTGTCTGACGTTACAATTTGAGATATAAAGCTGATTTCTTTCAAATACATTTCTGTTGGTGGCGGAGAATTTATTCTCTTAGCTTAACACCCTTCTCTGAGACGTACGAGCTCAGAGGTTATGTAGTTGAAATTCATCAGCGATATATCCCAATTTGGTAACGTGGCATACTGAGTGTTGCTGTGAAATGATCAGTGTTTGATCATTTGTGATATGATCATTTGTTTGATCTTATATCTTTGTGATCATAGGTTGATCATTTTGTTTGACCCGAAGCAGGGCTTTTTAAGAAAGCGTAGCTTTGTGGACGAGACTTCGTCGAGCCTCACACCCCGGAAATGGTCGAAACAGGAAGAATGCAGCAAGGTTCTAGGGAGTAGCGCCCCTTAGTGTATGTCATTCCTTCTGGATAAAGGTGGTATCATGGTATGGAGCCCAGATACTTAACCTCTGTGGTTACTGCATTATTATTATCTATGTGGTTTGTTGCGAATCGGGGATCCTCGGGAAGATCGGTGACGATCGGGGGATGGCATACGCGTGTCAGTAGTTACCTATTTTTGCAGAGGTAACCCGGCCTTGTGTTGGCAGAGATCCGGTTAGGTTCTCGGGTCGTCTATTCCAGGGACGTACCCATCGTGGATAGGAAGTTCCTTAGCCTGACCATTTGTTGGAAATCCAAAGAAACAATACGAGCATTGTACGGATTTAGTTGTAGAACCTATCATTCACTTATGGTGGCGCCCCACTGTTTGGATGGTAGCTATAGTAGGCATAGTTCGAAATGTCTATGCTGGCTAAGATTTATATTGTACTTTCGAAATGTTTTCTACACTATGCACTAATAATAATATCCAAAAGAATTTGAGTTTCGCGTAGTAAGCATCTTTGACTATCATAAGAAGAAATCTCCTCCAATTCTGCGTTTGCATTGTGTGTGTGGTGGGAGGTCTTATGGTAGTTTCATTTTCCAAAAGCATTGCGAATTGACTTTAAAATTCTCTGCTATTTATTTTTAAAAGAATAACTGTTTTACGATCTCACACCAGTCACCATGACTGACTCGGAGTTTATTGTTTCCCTTCTAAACTCTGGGTGCCCACTAATTTCCACACGGGCAGCCTAGAGTTATATTATCAGGATATTCTGGATATTCTGGAGCTTTGGAAGCAAGCTGGATGACGAGACGTAGTATTTGTATTTGATAGTATTTATTCCGCTGTGTATTCTGTATGAGGACAAGTTATATAACTGTCCATTGTTGTATATTGACTCTGATGACTGATGTATGTATAAACTGATAAAATTCTTTGTTTTAAAGATTATTCATTTATCTATTATATATTGTTCCGCTGCGATATGTGAGATTCTGATATTGTCTCTGTTCTGTATCTGTTGTTGTTCTGTTGTTCTTCTTCTCTTTTTCTTCTATCTTCTCTTCCTCCTCTTCTTTTAAATATTAAAGTTTCGCGTTTTCGCCATCCGATTGTTCGGCAATTGCTACAGTGGACGTAGCAGTGTCGGGTTTTCGGAAGACGGATTTGCGGGTCTTTACAATTATGTTAGCTACTTGCTTCCCTAATTTCATGCAATTCCAACGTATGGTTTGTGAGATATCGCATTTTCAGTGAAGTAGTGTTGCTTGAATTCTGATTTCTGCTGATCCCTCCAACTTATTCCAAATACAATGCGATCCCTATGCGGTGTTCCACATGTCCTAATTAGCTTATACTCTAAGTTTCATGTTGATACCATTTGTAGGTTTTGAGTTATTGATCGATCATTGTTGCAATATGTAGTGAAAGCTTAATATGGACGATCTCTTTTATACCAATCCCTTTTGATAGGTGAAGTAGTTTGCCCATAAATTGATCATACGAACTCTAAATGACTTGAAACTTGAAATGTAGCTTCATGGGGCATTATATCGATCTCACCAAGTTTGGGACAAAAATTGAGGATATGTACCAATCCTCTAAGGAAAGGGATAGGCGCTAATCCCCCGCCTAGAGGAGGCATTATTCCATACTTAGAATATTCTGGAGAGTCTATCTCTTGGCCTCGGTTGATCGTCGCTTCATATCATTGCATGTGCTTGATCTCTGAGCCTAATAATCATCTCTTCGGGCTGTCTTCCTCGATGATCGTCTAGTCTAACTCGTCTAGTTAGTTTGAATATAGCCGAGGAAAAAGCCGGATATCAATAAGGTTTTGAATTAAATTTTATTAATTAAACACTAATAAAATTCTAAAATTTTAAATTACCCTACGATCCTTCTTCTTCCTCTCAAAACCATTCCCTTTGCACGAAACAAATGCACACCCAAACCATATCAAAGTCATGAATGCCACCATGATGATACAGAGCTTCGATCAACGGATTGACGAATGGACTGTGCCAACAAACTCCTTTACTCGAACTCGACTTGCCTAACCCCTCAATTACCAACTCGATCGACCAAAACAGAAAGCAACTACTTCCCTCGAAATCCTTAACTGTGCTCTGACCAAGCATGCATGTCACCACCATTGCCAATCACTTCCACTTTGCACCATGAGTCCAACCCCACCCTCGGAATCCCCTCGGACCATCACCATCAAAACGTGACAAAATCCTCCCCTCATCGACCTATAGCAAGTCGTGATCCCTAATGTCTAGCCCCACCTTCCCATATTTGCTCCATCCACTTGCCTTTCAATGACAAGCACGAATCCATCATTGATTTGAGCAAATTTTGGCTAAATCGCCATCTCATTGAAATATTAGTTTACTATTAAACGTCGATCCCTCCAAATTATAGCTACAACCTCCAACACCTACACTGGATCGAAGCCCTTCCCGATACGAGTTCAAAGATTCTTGTTTTGCATTTTTTTGTTAACCGTAGCTCTTGGTTTTGATTTTTGAAGGAGGGATGTTTGTTTTCTTTTTTTATAGTGAATGAAAATGAGAGAGAGGAGGGAAATGGAAAAATAAATAAGGGGAAACGTGAATTTTTTTTCAAGTGTTGAAGTTGCTAAATTTATAAACAACAGTTTACTTTACTTCACTTTCAAGCTAGCCAAAAACTTCAAGTCAACCATCCTTCATCATTAATGCAAGTTAAAAATTTTGAATTTTTGATTTGATTTAAAAAGTTTTGAAAATAAAGCCTTTCAGTATTCTTCTACATAATATTCAGTTCACGTACAAACCGTGAACAACAGAAATAAAAATACAACCATGCACCAAAATGTGACATAATCGTGAATCGGCAATAAAATATACATATTATTTCATTTTATGAAATTTCAAAAATACCATTTGTTGACGAAACATCAAACATAATTTAAATATTTTCAAATTAAAAATTATGGAAAAATCCTATAAATAAAAATAAAAATACGTTATTGAAAATTGAATCGTTATAATAAAATTGATTTTCTTATAATTTATTAGATTTGAATCAAATCTGAATATTTAAATAAATTAAATATTCTTATTCGAAACATTAGAAATTCCGGGTCGTTACATTCTTCCCCCTTAAAAGAATTTCATCCTCGAAATTCCCAAAGGAAGAAAAATGCCTTTAAGCTCTTAGCTTTTAAAAACTTCTCACTCTTAGGCTTACAAATCAATTAATAAAAATTGATTATTTGAACTTATAAAATCCCTTAAGCTTTTAAAACCAATTAACTAAAATGAGTTATTAAACTTTCAAAGTCTCGTATGTTACGAAAATTTTTGACAGTACCACCTTTGCACGGCTCGATCTAGAAAAACTACAACTCACCACAACTGGCCAAAACCAACTAAAGAAAACAAAAGTCCAAAGTAGTCTCCCATATCTGGGGAATAAAATCATCAACAATAATATAAACATATAACAATTGGTCGAGCAATCAAACTTTACTCATGAAACCTAAAAGCAGCAAGCTAGCCTTTACTTCCATGAACCTGTATCTCACTTACAAATGCCATCAAACAATATAACTTGCATTTCTAATGTCAAAATCATACAGTTATATTAAAGCCTGTATGATGTACATATGTCAACTGTACTCAATATCAAATCCAATCACTCCCTCGATCGCACAAATTTCACTTCCAAACTATTATCGCTGACTCAAATTCCCTAATATAGACTCCAGTTAGGTTCCTTGATTAGAAACCTACGTTCTCCTTGCATAGCCATATGATAGAGAACTTCAGAACCATACCAAAAATCTATTGCAAGTGTTTGCCATCAAGAATCGAGTGAAAAATCCTTGTTTGGGTCATGAACAGTCATGCGAATAAAATGATCTATGTACAACTAATGTATTTATCCCATTGGTTTCTTAACTACACCAATTATTTTTTTATTCACATTTATTTTTACTTGTATATTTCCTTTGACTCTAAAATCATTTATGAACCATTTCATAAAGCTTCTCATAAGTTTATTAACAATTTAGAACTCAAGTTCATATTCGTATAACACTCTTTTACATCCTAAGAGTATATATACAATTTAAAATTTGTTTTACTAAACCAAGATTTTCAAAAAATTTAAAACTTGTTTAATTTGCTATCTCCTCAACTTTATAAGTAATGAAAACTTATTTTCATAAAAAACACATAGCTTCAATTTCTCAGCTAATTCAAAAGTTTCTGACTGTCCAAAATCGCAAAAAATCCCATTTCATTTTAACAAATGAAAGTACCAAACAACATATCATAATGAGATGCACAAACCAAACTATCCAAATGCACAAGATACATGAGTCCATATAATAACTTAACTGAAAACTTCATAATTAAACCCCCGGGTTTTATTTCAACTCTATTTTGAAACAATAATATACATAACTCCCTTTGTATATCAAATCGTATTTTTGAAGTTTAAGACAAAATTTGTTTTACTAAAACAATTCTATAGCATACAATTGTAGCATTCCCTACTTAGGAACTCGAAAATGAACACCGATGATGTTGCCGTCATCAATGGAATTATTTTATAGCAACAAATTTGAGTTCAATGCTTTGTATATCCTTTAAAATCCTTTTAAAAATATTTCTATTCATAAATACTTTCAAATAATACTATTACTATTTTTCCCAAAACTTTGAAAAACATTTTCAGAAACATCGGGAATTAAGTTCTCAAAATCTCAATTCTAAATCCTTTTTATTTATAAACCATATTTACAAACCATACTTATAAAATTTCACTTTCTTATATACACAATTATATATCTTTGTATAGATTATAATAAACAACCTTTATTAAAATTAATTTGAACCCAACATTGTCACTGGTAACCCAAAAAATGGATCAACACCCTGGATTAAGTGTAAAAGCAACAGCCCTTTTTGATTGTTGTTACAAGTTGAATTGGATTACAATATGATTGAATCTTCTAAGTTTGATCAAGTCACAAGTACAAGAGTTCACTGGAGAACCACAGTGAACCCCTAGATGACTATTGTGTGCGAGGAGATGTGTGAAGAATAATTTATGCAAAGTTCCAGCAGCCAGTACAGAAGATCCTATTTACGTTGCAAGTAGGACTGTATTTATAGGGGTTGAAGAGCTATTGGCTAGGCTACTTTGCCAGAAGCCTACAGTTGATGATACGAAGACACTCCAAAAATCTCATAACGATCCAACTTAACCTGATGGATCGCTAGCGATCCATAGGGCATGGATCGCTAGCGATCCATGTACATATGGTATTTTCGGATCGCTTCATCTGGGTTGCTTTCCTTGCTTTATGCAGTTGCCCTCCATGTAATTTGGCAACTAGTTGCCTTGTTTTGATGGTGATTCATGTACAGGTTGGATTGAACTATGACTAGATCAGATGAATGCTCACTTCTCAAACTAGCTTGCTTGGAATACAATGAAACTTGGTAGACATCCCTAGAAAAGTTATTAGTTTGTGATGCAAAAAGTTTGGACGATCCATGAGCGGTCCTTATGGATCGCTAGCGATCCATCCCCTTAGCCTATTTTTGCATTTTTCCTCTTGGGTCTTCCTTAACTTCTTTTTTTGGTCCTTTTGGTTGATTCTTGGGTTGTTTTGACTTGACATAGATGTTCTAACTCCTATTGAATTCTGCTGGATTAAAAACCTGGTTAACATTTGCCCCCCAGGGTATGCCTTCGTTGGAAGCAAGGCATGCTCTGGAAGCATCTGCTTTTGAGTTCCCATTTTGTGAAGTTTAATTGATCGTGTTGATGCTATCAAGTGAATATGGCTTTGGCCATTCAGCTGTCTATTGAGTTTTCGATGTGAATCGTCGTTGTTCATAATAATAAACCAATTTCGATCCCACAACTTTCTAGATTCTTGCAAACAACACCTAGATCATGCTTGGCGAGTTTGGAGAAAATCAATTGCAACTCGATGGATCACTAGTGATCCATGGCATATGGATCGCTAGCGATCCGTATACTTTGTCAATTTTTTCATTCAATCTCTTATTTAACTTCATCCGAGCCGATCCTTTATTATTTCACTTTCTTCTTGCGAACCGAGCTACTTTCCCGTCGAACTTGCAACCAAACCCTAGACTTGTCCTTGCCACCGCCGTCGTTAATCTCCATTACCGAAGCTCTCTACCCCCGACCTCGCTTAGCATTGCCATCACCTCGAGCCAATCCCTAGCACCTGAAACGTTGCTTGCCTGAATCGTCGCCGATCTTTTCCAGCATGGACCGCCAGCAACTTCAAATTGAACATATTTACCTTCCGACTTGAGATTGGTGATGTGGATTTTGGCGTATTATTAGCGATTGGTGATGAAGTTGTGTTGGTGATGGATGTAGTGGAAAATTTGAGCCAATTGTGACTTTGTGGAAGAAGATAGTAAATCGAGTCTTGAATTCTTCACGGAACGAAACCAAGGTTTTGCCCTGGTGGTTGACATGTTTTGCTATCTTCATCCACAAAGTCAGAATTAACTTGCACCGAGTTACACCATTGATCCCAGCACAGCGTCTTATGGACTGATTTTGGTTTTTTGGGAGGTGATAATAGCTTAGGGTAGCGTCTTGTATGCAACTTATGTTGTTATCACTTTACAGAGAACTAAAATCGACTTATGTTGAGAATTCTCTACTTGATTCGGACCCATCGATCTATAGTTTCTTACTTTGGATTGGTCATGTTATTAAATAGTCGGTGTACGTGGAATAGGAAGGGCTTTCCGTGTCGTTTCGGGTAACAGATCCGTTATCGATCGTTGATCGATAACGGATAAATGTAGGAGGTATAACTTTAATGAACAATACGAAAATATTTTTTTCCTTTCTCCACTGCGAGTGAACTATCTACATAGGATAGAGCATTCATAGTGTTCAGAACATCGAGCCTATCCTACAAAGGTAACACACTGCGCTTGTCCCAGTTAACGCTTGAAATCCGACGAGTTGGCACAAGCTATCATGTTTTTGAAATTCAAGTGTTAAGCATAGGGGAATTTCTAGTTATTCCAACGGAGGAATCACGGCACTCTCAGAAGCTGAATTGACCTCAGTTATGCCTTCACAAACGGTTCCAACGGCGCCTACTTCATCATCAACACCGGCTGTATACGGTCAACTAGTACCTGTTGGTCCGGCTGTAGATCGAACCCCTCTCAACTTTAGAGTTTTACTTAACCTCCGGAGAGAGCTTCCACTGTAATTTCTTCTAAAGTCCTGCACAACATTTATTTACAGCATAGCATCTCGGATGATGACGTACGCCTTCCATTAAAAAACAAGTTTGCACACATGCCACCTTTAGGGTACACCGTCTGCTATCGATATATGTGCTTGAATGGTGTAGTGTCTTTCTTCGATCATTTCTTGAGAGAGACTCTTCTGAATTTGGGAATAGCTCCATTTCAAATTCATCCTAACATATACTCAATTTTGACTTGTCTACATGGTTTGTTTATGCGGACATTCAACAATGCACCAAGCTTTGTTGAGCTGAGATATTTCCTCTCATTTAATAAGAGAGACGAATGTCCATCTCTTGTGATTATCGAGGCTCAAAGAAACTGCAAAACCGTGCTGCAGCTTCAAAGCAACTTGTCCTTATTCAAGGACCAATATTTTTTCGTTAGGATGTCTGGAGGGATTTAATCGTCTTTGGATGATAGGGGGTAAGTCTTCTCTTTTACTTGTTAAGATTTAATATGATGGTATGGGTTTTTAAAACTGAATACTTCTTGCTGTTATTCCAGGGCCAAACAAAGATTCATCACTTGATCTTATCTTCCATACTCTGAAGGCTATACATGCTAGAGAGAGAGATCAATCAAATCTTTGCTAACGGATGAGAATTTGCATAGGTATGGATTGTTGCATCCTAGGAGATCTACCGTCGCCGTTGAAGTTCCATCCTCTACTCGTTCCAAGATTCAAACACGCTCCACTTCTTCATCACACGATTCTGAAGAGGTCTACCAGGAGGAGAAGGTCCATCCGGTGGATCAACCGAGGAAATTCGTGAAGGAAAAGGCGTTACGACCGGAACCAGTAACCTGATTAGGATGCCCTTAATCCTGGCGGAGGGGAAGAGGAGCTCAAACAGTGGAAGGCAAGGTTGCGGTGATCGTAGAAAAGGAGGAAGGTAAAATTGAGAGCCGGAGCAGCTATGATTCCTCCTCTAGAGATGAGGAATTTGATGCAAGTTCCAGTGAAGGAAATTTCGAATTGTGTGATGAAACTCCGAGAATGAGTCCCATTCTCTTGGATTCACCTCCCCAAGAGATTATTGATAAAGATACCTACCCAGCAACCAAACGACTTCATGGTTCTCCACTTAAGAAAACCGATATCAACTTTCGGGACTTGAGCAACGTTTATGTAGACATTGCAGAACTCATGGAAGATGATTTTGAGTTCAAGGGATTGTCTTCTCACTACGGTCGTGCCATTTCTGGAGTTGGCCTGACTCCCATTGTAGTCACTTCCCGACCCAGTTTGTGAAGTCCTTTTAAGCAGCCTACGACACGCCACACACTCCACTAAGGCTACGTACACTCGTATATGTATTATTTGAGTTAATTTTCTATCATTGAAGTTACTTAATTTTTTTATTAGGTAGTATATAAGGACGTGGACTTTATGAAGACCTTGTGCAATTTAAAGATGCACAACGTGGGTCGAGACAGACTTCGAGTCACCACCAGCCTCGAGAAACCGAGGAAGAATGGAGAAGGAGGAAAGCTCGAGAAGCTAAAGTTCGTCGTCGGGATAACAGGGACCGAGGCAGAGTTTACAATGGTGGATATGAGAAAAGGAAGACTCCCGATGATCGGGAAGAGCCATCCAAAAAGTCAAAAGTAGATCATGATCCTCATCCTTCTGAGAACCATACATTTGCCCCAGCTCTAGTCTCTACTAGAATTAAAGTCTTGATTTCTACTATTCAAGTTGTTCCATTAACCCAGACTCCATAAACTCATGTTGTGGTTGCTTCTGGTTCTTCACGCCCTCGTAAGAGACCGGCTTATATTCTTCCATCGGGTCCACCCAAGCGTGAAGCCGTGCTCCCCGGATGGTTCCTAAAGGAGTTAAGTTTGATTGTGACCTACATCCAATTCGTAAGGATTCTTATATGCTCCATCCCTAGGCGATTCAAAGTGACTTGGATCAAGCCGAAGGATGAGAGAAATTATGTAAGCAGTTGGCGGACGCAAATCATAACAACTATCAAGAGATCCTTCCATTTGAGTCCGAAAAAGATGATTACGAATGGATGTTGACGGATCATGATGCTAGAATTGATCAATTGACAAAGGAGAGTGATGTGCACGTAAATGTGCCTTTTACTTTCATATTTTATCTAATTTAATTAAATAAATGAGCATATAAGGTATTTAAACCAAAATTTAAATTATTTTCAAATCATCATTTATTCACTTCATATAGGGGCAAAATGGTCATTTTTGTGTATGAATTAATTTGAGAATATTTATTTGCGCATTTTATTTTTATATAGTAGGAATTTGGATTTAAAACATGAAGAGGATTCATGAAAATATGCATGCACAAGAGAAGGAAACAAATGAAGATGAAAATAAATCATTTTATGCATCATGGAGGACCACCTACGCACTTACCTTGATCTACAATTAGGAGCTAATGCACATGTTAGTGGAGCTTAAAGTTACATGCACATATAATGGTGGATTAATTACTTGAAAATGATAACTTGGTGGCCACACTTTCTCAAGGGCAATTTAGGTAGTCCCAAAAAATATGATTAGGGTTTCAAACATTTATAAATACACCTTATGTTTCATGTATTGAGCTCTTAGCCTTCTCTTTAGTTAGTTTAGTTTTAGGCTCAAAAAAATAAACAAAAAACTCTCTTTTCTTTTTCATGGCTACATAGTCATTTTCTTTCATGTAATTTTCTTATATGCAATTTTAATTCATGCACTTTTCTATTTACATGCTCTCTTTCCTCTTATGTTAGTAGCTTAGTTTTATTTCTTATGCAAGTAGATTAGCTGTCATTTTATTTTAATTAGCTCTCTTTTCCCTCTTGATTTTATTTCATGTAGAACTCTACATTTGTTGAAATGATAACAAATACGAGAAGCTAAACCCCTTCAATTTAAGGGTAATGAAGCTCTCTTAATCATGTAGATTCAACATTTTGACAACTTGTGATGTCCTTTTGTGCTTAATGGAAATGTTTGATGAGTTAAACTTTGTTGTTTTATCTTTGAATTTGATAGCCTATGCTGTTGACACCAAATAGTCTATGCTTAAACAAACATAAACACAAATTACCTCTTCATCTACATATGTAACAACCCGCATATTTGGACCATTTAAATTGACAATAATCCACACATGTCAACTTAAATAGTACAAAACACGAATCATTAATGGAGTATATGTATAAAATGAGAATCATCATAGAATCACAGAAAATACATCATAACAGAATAGTGCAGCGGAAATACAACATAGTCATAAGAGTAGTTCATGAAGCTACCCATAAATACAACAATGTCTCAAATAAAAGAAATAGAACAACATAGATGTCCAATAGTCCAAATAGAAAGAACAATACTGATAAGATAAGATAGTGATAGTCTTCGGTCTTCAGCTCCAAATAGAACAGCAACAGCAATCCTCAGTCTGATCCGAGCATAAGCAGAAACAAACACTCGAATCAGGACATATATTCTTATACAGATAATATGGTTCAAAATTTGAAATAACAATAACTCAAAGATGAATGGAATAAACATCTTTCAGGATCCGATAAACTATCTATACATAGTAGTGTACGATAAATAGATAATGTCTAACAGTAAAGTAAAATATCAAGATAGTGTTAAGGCGTCACCATTATTCCCCTTAACACATTTTATATAAGCATCATAGCCTATACAGCACTGTAAACTCCACCGTAAACTAGTGGGATATCAGGGAGTACTCCATAGGTATAATACAAAACAAATTCGTAGTGGTCGCGTATATGGGAATACAAGTATGACAAGGCACATGAGGCAATACCCAAGGTAGTGACATTACCGTTTGCCTGATCCGGACTGGTGAGAACGCATCGCCGCAGCGATCGCAACACCGCGAAACAACACTCCCAAATCAAGGGTGCGCACCAATCAATCACAAAGTAATGAGTAGTTTTCGAAGAAGTGTGTTCGCTCGAGGTAGCTAACCCCATTTGGCCCGGCACGGCTCCTGTTTTAGTCACTTCCAATTTGAAACAAGTGTCAAGGCTATCCATTATCGTTCTCTTTCTTCAATCATCAACGTACATCATTCCAACCACTTCATTCTGGATCACACTCCGCGCATAGTTATTAAAGTGGTTTTCGGTTTAGACAGTGAGTATGTCCCTAACCGATTCCGGTTCCTTTAATAACCTTCGTAATTTATAACACCGATCGGTCGTTAATATATTTCAAAACCAAATCAATTTCAATTAGAATTCGTAAATCAACATTTTGTTAGTCTTTCTAAATCAATTTCCAAATTTACATCTCATAACTTCCCAATTTCATTTTAAAATTTCTATAATTCAATTTCAAAGTTTCAATTTTAAAACCATTCAAATATTCATTGAATTTCGGATATAAGTTCATTCCAAAATCATTTAACTTAATTTAACGTTCAAATCGATTTAAACTCAATTATCGATTTCATTCGATATTCATTCAATTAATTTATCATTAAAACAATTTCAATTAAATTTCCAATCCATTACATTACTTCTTAAGTTCAACTTATTATATCAAGCTTACAGATTTATTTTAGATTAAATTTGTCGAATCCAATTCTTTAAATTACAAGTCTTCCATTTGTTTCAATAAAACGCATTTTAATTCTTATCAAAGAAATTCATTTCATTTATTATTTACTTAGTTACAAATTTCAAAACTCAATTAAAGAAACTTAGTTTCACTTATTCAAAATTCATTTTCTCTTCAGAAGAAAATTTTCAATTTAATTTAATCATTAAATAATTCAATCTTATTCAATTATCAAATAATTTCAAATCTTAGTTATTACTTAATTATTAACAATTTCAAAACCTAATTATTTCTAATTTCAACTTAATTATTAATAATTTCCAAAACTTAATTATTACAAATTTCAAAACTTAAATTTTTCTTTACAATTCCGAAACTTCATTATTAATCAATTTAAATTTAACAATGTTCTTCGTCAATTACTACGTTGATATTTGTTTCAAATTACAAATATTCACATTTTTCATTCATTCTAATTTAAATTCCAAATTTTATTCAAAACCATATTATTAGTCAAATAAAACTTTATTTTATTTTAAATCAAAACATTGACCAATCGGGTTTAATTTAATTTTCTATCCTAAGTCAAGGTTTATTTGGGTATTTATCATTTCAACCCGATTCCATTTCAATTCAAAAATCAAAGCATACAAAGGGAACTTGCAGTGTGATAACTGGGATGGTGTTAAAGTAAATAAACAAGCAATAGCATCCATTCACAACGATTCAACAATTATTTAAATAATCCCGAAATAATCGTATTAATTTACATTTGTTATTTATGCAAATTAATATAATTATTCCTAGAATCTACACTATCATTTCATGTAGATTAAAGATTATTACATTACGGTTTTACACTTATCATTTCATTTTCAATTTCAATATTACAACAATAAATCAAATACACGTTCAAAGGTCCAAAGTGAGATTTATCAAATTCTACGTGTCCATTAACTTAATAATTAAAGGGTCAAGTTTTACTAATCAAATTTTACATATGAAGGGGGTCAAGTTTAACAAATCAAAGTTCGACATATATAATCCAAATTTTAATTCGTTAACTATCCTATATCAAATTTAACTTGCAATTTATTTGTCACTTAACAATAGCAATCATCATTCAATTTAATCACATAACAATCATTCAACAATACAAACTGGCATAAGAATATATGTCGTGAAAATTTATTTAACCTTCCATGGATAAAGGAATTGACGGTGAAGCACGAAGAAGTAAGAATAGAGTCGGTACAACATGAACAACGAACACTAAGACGGAGAAAAGAACGAAGTTGAAAATTTGCTATTGCAACAAGAAGCTCAATCGGTTGCTTCTGCACACAACAAGAAAAGAAAAAGTTGGTTACTATTTTTTGGCAACCAAAATATGTATTTGCGTAAAACATCTAAAGCAACAGTGTGGTATAAATTTTTTCTTTTGTATATAGCCCGAATCCTGCTCCTCCAACAATACAAGGCCAAGGCTTGCTTTCACGACACTGCATGCTATACTCTCTCCCTTGCCTGCTATGACACGCACGCACCCTTCTTTTTAAAAAAAAACAAAACACACGCACATGACACCAACATGCACTCACACACACAGCACCCATCTTCATGCACACGCATAGCTCCCTGGAACACATGCCACACTACACCACCATCACTCCCACAACACACCACATCATGTACACACACGATGCCAGGAAGGGTGGTGGCTGAGACGTGGAGGCGAAAAGAGGGAGGTCTGGTGAGGCGCGGTTTCGGGTGGAGTCTTCGGTGGAGTTGTTTCGGGCATTGGTGAATGGAGAGGGGAGGTAAGTGGGGTGCGTGTTCATTTTTTTCGGTCTGGGAAGAGAAATGAAATGGGTGCGTGCGTGCTTTTGTTCGGCCATTCTCATTTTTATTTACAGAAAGAAAATGAGAAGAAGAAGAAAGGAGGAGAGGTTGAGGAGAGAGTTTTCCTGAAGCAATCTAAAATGTTGAAGTGAACAATAAGAGGCGTTTACTATTAGATTTGTATCTGTGAATCTCACTTTTCTTCAATCGCGAAACGTCACACACTTCCCCAAGTTTCTCACCGAGTTTCCACACGTCCACACAAATTCCCAGTTATCTACTAGCTCCCAACCACCTCCATAAGTGCACCCCAACTATCATTTTATTTATATTTTCTTTTGTAAACGGGCTGAAGAACTTGGCTGAAATTTTATTTAACCGGTCCGTCCGGACCGATTAAATTAACGCTACACTTCAAACGTCGGTTTCTGATTTTTTTGCAAATGGATACACCGTTTTGATATGTGTGACGAGATGCTTCCAACGGTACACAGATAATTGTGATATGACAGTTTTACAAAATGCGAATTTTATACTATCGGGAAAAATGCAGGAAAAATGCCGAAAAATAAGATCGACGGAGCTAAAGAAGTCCGAATTTGGGAAAACGAAAAATGACGCCACTCAGAAGATGGTTTTGAATTTTTCTATGTAAAAATATTCAGGTTCGGAAGATGAAATTTTTCACACTTTAAATGAACTGATATTCAATAAAACGCGAACGAAATTTTCAGTGATATTTTACGACGAAACTTTTTCTATATTCATATCTAACTGGACGTATCCTATAAAATAAAGTTTGGATGTTAATTTAGATCGTTTATAAATTTCAAAATTTTTATTGAAACGATGAATTTAAAATTTTAAATTGGGTCGGAAATTTTGGGTCGTTACAATCTCCCCCACTCAAAACTTTTCGTCCTCGAAAAGGAACGAGACGAGTGAAGTAGGAATGAAATAAGTAGAAAAGTCAAGATAGATTTTGAGAAATTTGAATTATACCTGAAATTAGTAATTCGGGGTTTGAATCCCGAATACTATCCTCAGTCTCCTATGTACAATCTCGCTCATCCGCACTCCACTGTACTTTGACGAGATTTACCGACTTCCTTCTAAGTTGCTTTGTCTCACGATCGACTATCCGAAGTGGCTTTCGCTCAATAGTCAAGTCAGGCTCAATAACTATCTCTTCCAACTGAGCAGTAGGGATGGTCATAGATGGATCGTGCACAACTTTACGAAGATGTGAGACGTGGAACACGTTGTGCACACCGGCGAACTTCTCTGGTAATGCAACTCTATATGCTAATGTTCCGACTCTTTCCGTAATCTCAAACGGACCAACAAATCTGGGAGCTAGCTTCCCTTTCCTTCCAAATCGAACAATATTCTTCAAAGGCGACACTTTCAAAAATACTTTGTCTCCTATACTGAATTCGAGATCTCTTCTCCTTTTGTCAGCATAGCTCTTCTATCTATCCTGTGCCGTCTTTATCTTCTTCCTGATTTCTTCGACTTTTTCAGAAGCTTCCATAATTATTTCTGGACCAAGCACTAATCGATCACCCGACTCGATCCAACAAGTTGGCGATTTGCACGGCCTTCCATATAAAGCTTCGAACGGTGCCATACCAATGCTTGCCTGGTTTATCAAAGATAATTAATTCAAATTCAAATATACTTATTCCAAATTTGAAATTCAATTTCTTTACCTGGTAACTATTATTATACGTGAATTCAACCAAGTGAAGATGGTCTTCCCAAGATCCACCAAAATCAATGATACAAGCTCGGAGAAGGTCTTCCAAAGTCTGATTCACCCTCTCAGTTTGGCCATCTGTCTGAGGATGATAAGCTGTGCTCAGATTCAGTTTGGTGCCCAAAGTATCCTGAAATGCTTTCCAGAATTTACTGGTGAAAATAGGATCTCGATCGCATACAATACTAGATGGTACACCATGAAGTTTAACAACTTCTCTCATGTATATCTCAGCCAAACTCGAAGCTGTACGAGTGGACTTGACTGGAATAAAATGAGCGGACTTCGTCAGTCTATCGACAATCACCCAAATGCTTTCGTTACCTTTTCTAGTCCTTGGTAGCCCATCAATAAAGTCCATAGAAATCTGCTCCCACTTCCAACCTGGAATCTCTAGAGGTTGAAGCAATCATGCTGTCTTTCTGTGATCAGCTTTAACTTGTTGGCAAGTGGTGCACCTGCTAACATAGGTAGATATATCGCGCTTCATTCCACTCCACCAATATAGCTTCTTCATATTCTGTTACATTTTAGTGACACCGGGATGAAATGAAAGCGAAGATTTATGGTTTTCTCTCAGCACTTCCTGTCTAAGACCATCAACATTAGGGACACAAATGCGATTATCAATTCTCAAGACTCCATTACTATCAACATGTGCTCCTAATTTATTATCAGCATTTCCAACTCTGCCAAGAACTATTTCTTTGATGCAATAAAGCAAAGTGTCCTCATATTGCTTGGCTATAATACGATCCATAAGAGCTGGGGAGACGGAAAGCTGGAATAACATCCCTTCAACAAGATTACAACATCATAGCTTGGTTTCTGCTCAAAGCATCGACTACGGCATTTGCTTTTCCCGGAGTGTAATTAATATCAAGATCATATGCAGCTAGAAATTCGAGCCATCGGACTTGTCTCTGGTTCAAATCCTTTTGCGAGAAGATATATCTCAATGACTTATGGTCAGTGAATAACTCGAATTTCGTTCCCAATAGATAGTGCCTCCATAGCTTAAGAGCAAATACAACCGCAAGAAGCTCTAAATCGTGAGTTGCATAATTTGCTTCATGGGTCTTTAACTGACGACCAGCATAAGAAATAACCTTTCCTTTCTGCATTAAAACTGCTCCTAATCCATCACGGTAGGCATCAGTATAGACGGTCAATCCTTCGCTACCGTCAATAACTGTAAGAACTGGGGCAGAGGTCAACTTTCGCTTCATCTCATTGAAAGCTACTTTGCACTTTTCACTCCAAATAAATTTCACATTCTTTCTGGTCAGTGCGGTAAGTGGTGCGGCAATACGAGCAAAGTTTTCTATAAATCTGCGATAATAGCCGGCCAAACCCAAGAAACTGCGGATATCTGTGGGAGTTTTGGGGGTCTCCCAATCCTGCAAATTCCAAAGATTAGAATTAAGATATTGATAAGTTGTTTTTGATAGAATTGACAAGTAAGAATAGAACTAACATTGATTACGGCGATCTTAGCTGGATCGACCGAAATCCCATTCTCCAAAACAATATGGCCAAGAAATCGAACTTCATCTTTCCAAAAGTGGCATTTTGAAAACTTGGCTTTAAGCTGATGACTGTGTAGAGTTTCAAGAACAAAAGCCAAATGTGACCTATGCTCTTTCTCATCCTTAGAGAAGACAAGAATATCATCGATGAAAACAAGAACAAACTTGTTAAGAACATCCCGGAAAACTCTATTCATCAAGTCGACGAAATGAGCTGGAGCATTACTAAGACCGAACGGCATAACCAGCCATTTAAAGAAACCATTCTCAGTGCGGAATGCTGTCTTAGGAATACTCTCCTCAGTAATTCTGAGTTGGTGAAAGCCAGTAGCCAGATCGAGTTGAGAGAATACTTTAGCTCCATGGAGCTGGTCGAATAGATCGTTGATGCGGGGCATCGGATATCTGTTCTTGTGTGTGAGCTTGTTCAGCTCTCTATAGTCCACACACATTCTGAGAGAGCCGTCCGATTTTGTGATGAACACAACTGCAGCACCCCATTCTGAATGACTTCGCCGAATCAAATCTTTAGCAAATAAATCTTCAATTTGAGCATTCAGTTCAGCCTTTTCTTTAAGAGCCATTCTCCGGGGAGGGAGAACTACTGGTCGGGCACCAGGAATAAGATCAGTGCGGAATTCGATTTCCCGCGGAGGTGGTAGAGAATTTACTTCTCCAAATACATCAGAAAAGAATTGAACAACTGGAGTAGAGCTTAGTTCATTTGGATGAGAGTCAAGAGAGAATATAAAGCTCCCAGCACATTCTTGAGGAGATTTACCTTTAATAACTAAAGGTATACTCTTGTCGTCAATTAGAGAGACGATTCGAGCTTTGCAAGAGATAACGGCTTTGAATTTTTGTAGTCAATCAACACCTAATAGGATATCGAATGCTTCGAATCCCAGGACATAAAAATCCCAAGTGAAGCGGTGAATGCCATGCATAAGAGTGACATATTTGCAAACCCTTTTAAGGTTAGCGGGCCCTCTAATAGGGTTTGACACACATAAGAAAGTAGATGCAAGGATGGGTTCCAAACCAAGTTTATTGCACAAATAAATAGATATGAAACTATGTGTTGCTCCGGTATCAAATAGAACTTTAACGGGTAAAGTATGCAACATAAAATTACCCTGTAATGTACCTTGGTTATCAGTCGGAGCAGGTGGGGTAGGTGGATCACTGGTGGAAGAAGTCATAGCAAATACTCCAGTTGTCTTTCCCTTTTTATACAAAGGACAATCCTTCCTGAAATGGCCCGGCTGCAGACATACGTGACAGAGATCGTTCCTAGTATTTTGTGGTGGCGGAATAGCGGAACTGGCAGATGTTGGATAACTGTTGGCGTAGTGACCCCTCTGGTCGCACTTGAAACAAGTAATGGAGGATAAGTCAATGGGCTTTTTCTGAGAATAGCCAAGCCCGGATTTCTTCTGCCAATTCTTCTTCTGTTGCTCAAAATTTGGCTTTCGCTTTCCCAACTGATTAGTCGATGTCTGAGTAACTGCAGCTTTGGGGACAGATGTTCCCTTAGGCTTTCCCTCGTATCGAAGAGCAAAATCCATCAACTCAGTGAAAGTTCCATGGACATGAGCGGTGAGGAGCTCGTAATACTCTGAGCGTGCGCCATGTATGAACTTCTCATTCTTACGCAGAGGTGTGTCAATCAAACCGGGTCCGAACTTAGATAGTTCGTTGAATTTCCTTTCATACTCAGTGAAGGTCATGTTGCCTTGCTTGAGATCCATAAAAGACCGATAGAGTTGGGCCTTCCCAGCAGCTGGCATCCACTGAGCCATAAAGGAATCCCTATTACAAGTGATATGAAACGAATCAAAATTATGACGAGATAAGAGGAATTTTATTTAATTGGAGTTTAGATAGATAGATTACTACCTAAATTGGGCCCAAGTGATGGTTTCCTCATCAGTTTGAGAAGTGACTGACTCCCACCAATCTTGTGCAGCATCCTGAAGCTGCCAAGCGGCCAACTTGCGCTTCTGAGCATCTGTGATCTCCAAGCCAGAAAAGATCCTTTATAAACTCTTTAGCCATTGTTGTGCTTCGATAATACTCTCGGAGCCAGTAAATTTGACTCCTCCAAGCTGAGTATACTCCTTGCTAAGAGTGGAGAATCGGATTGCGGGAGCTGGAGCATGGGGACCATGAGCGTTTCCATCCCTTCCTCCTCTAACATTTCTTCTGGTAGCCATCCTGGAATACCAAAAGTGATTTAGAATCAAAGATAGGAATTTATAGAACTTAAGGAAATTCTACTCAAATGAATTCAATAAGAAAGATGAATCAAGGGTGTGGATTCTAAAATGATTCTCCTCATTCTAGGGTATATTACCCTATCTCTAATGAGCTTAAAACTCCACAGGCTAAGGTTGTCGGGAACCAAAGCTCTGATACCAACTGTAATGGACCGCGTCAGTGGGATAACGCCCACCGTAGCATACAGCAGTACCTGTGTTCTGCCTTTACAGCCAGCCTCTCGACTGCACCAAACCCGCAGGGACATGTAGGAGTAAGAGTCATCCGCTCGCTATCAAACCAAATGCGAGAACCCCCTATCATGCTGCACCCGCCAAGTGCATAGGCAGACACACATGTCAACTTAAATAGTACAAAACATGAATCATTAATGGAGTATATGTATAAAATGAGAATCATCACAGAATCACAGAAAATACATCATAACAGAATAGTGCAGCGGAAATACAACATAGTCATAAGAGTAGTTCATGAAGCTACCCATAAATACAACAATGTCTCAAATAAAAGAAATAGAACAACATAGATGTCCAATAGTCCAAATAGAAAGAACAATACTGATAAGATAAGATAGTGATAGTCTTCGGTCTTCAGCTCCAAATAGAACAGCAACATCAATCCTCAGTCTGATCCGAGCATAAGCAGAAACAAACACTCGAATCAGGACATATATTCTTATACAGATAATATGGTTCAAAATTTGAAATAACAATAACTCAAAGATGAATGGAATAAACATCTTTCAGGATCCGATAAACTATCTATACATAGTAGTGTACGATAAATAGATAATGTCTAATAGTAAAGTAAAATATCAAGATAGTGTTAAGGCGTCACCATTATTCCCCTTAACACATTTTATATAAGCATCATAGTCTATACAGCACTGTAAACTCCACCGTAAACTAGTGGGATATCAAGGAGTACTCCATAGGTATAATACAAAACAAATTCGTAGTGGTTGCGTATATGGGAATACAAGTATGACAAGGCACATGAGGCAATACCCAAGGTAGTGACACTACCGTTTGCCTGATCCGGATTGGTGAGAACGCATCACCGCAGCGATCGCAACACCACGAAACAACACTCCCAAATCAAGGGTGCGCACCAATCAATCACAAAGTAATGAGTAGTTTTCGAAGAAGTGTGTTCGCTCGAGGTAGCTAACCCCATTTGGCCCGGCACGGCTCATGTTTTAGTCACTTCCAATTTGACACAAGTGTCAAGGCTATCCATTATCGTTCTCTTTCTTCAATCATCATCGTACATCATTCCAACCACTTCATTCTGGATCACACTCCGCGCATAGTTATTAAAGTGGTTTTCGGTTTAGACAGTGAGTATGTCCCTAACCGATTCCGGTTCCTTTAATAACCTTCGTAATTTATAACAACGATTGGTCGTTAATATATTTCAAAACCAAATCAATTTCAATTTCAATTAGAATTCGTAAATCAACATTTCGTTAGTCTTTCTAAATCAATTTCCAAATTTACATCTCATAACTTCCCAATTTCATTTTAAAATTTCTATAATTCAATTTCAAAGTTTCAATTTTAAAACCATTCAAATATTCATTGAATTTCGGATATAAGTTCATTCCAAAATCATTTAACTTAATTTAACGTTCAAATCGATTTAAACTCAATTATCGATTTCATTCGATATTCATTCAATTAATTTATCATTAAAACAATTTCAATTAAATTTCCAATCCATTACATTACTTCTTAAGTTCAACTTATTATATCAAGCTTACAGATTTATTTTAGATTAAATTTGTCGAATCCAATTCTTTAAATTACAAGTCTTCCATTTGTTTCAATAAAACGCATTTTATTTCTTATCAAAGAAATTCATTTCATTTATTACTTACTTAGTTACAAATTTCAAAACTCAATTAAAGAAACTTAGTTTCACTTATTCAAAATTCACTTTCTCTTAAGAAGAAAATTTTCAATTTAATTTAATCATTAAATAATTCAATCTTATTCAATTATCAAATAATTTCAAATCTTAATTATTACTTAATTATTAACAATTTCAAAACTTAATTATTTCTAATTTCAACTTAATTATTAATAATTTCCAAAACTTAATTATTACAAATTTCAAAACTTAAATTTTTCTTTACAATTCCAAAACTTCATTATTAATCAATTTAAATTTAACAATGTTCTTCGTCAATTACTACATTGATATTTGTTTCAAATTACAAATATTCACATTTTTCATTCATTCTAATTTAAATTCCAAATTTTATTCAAAACCATATTATTAGTCAAATAAAACTTTATTTTATTTTAAATCAAAACATTGACCAATCGGGTTTAATTTAATTTTCTATCCTAAGTCAAGGTTTATTTGGGTATTTATCATTTCAACCCGATTCCATTTCAATTCAAAAATCAAAGCATACAAAGGGAACTTGCAGTGTGATAACTGGGATGGTGTCAAAGTAAATAAACAAGCAATAGCATCCATTCACAACGATTCAACAATTATTTAAATAATCCCGAAATAATCGTATTAATTTACATTTGTTATTTATGCAAATTAATATAATTATTCCTAGAATCTACACTATCATTTCATGTAGATTAAAGATTATTACATTACGGTTTTACACTTATCATTTCATTTTCAATTTCAATATTACAACAATAAATCAAATACACGTTCAAAGGTCCAAAGTGAGATTTATCAAATTCTACGTGTCCATTAACTTAATAATTAAAGGGTCAAGTTTTACTAATCAAATTTTACATATGAAGGGGGTCAAGTTTAACAAATCAAAGTTCGACATATATAATCCAAATTTTAATTCGTTAACTATCCTATATCAAATTTAACTTGCAATTTATTTGTCACTTAACAATAGCAATCATCATTCAATTTAATCACATAACAATCATTCAACAATACAAACTGGCATAAGAATATATGTCATGAAAATTTATTTCACCTTCCGTGGATAAAGGAATTGACGGCGAAGCACGAAGAAGTAAGAATAGAGTCGATACAACATGAACAACGAACACTAAGACGGAGAAAAGAACGAAGCTGAAAATTTGCTATTGCAACAAGAAGCTCAATCGGTTGCTTCTGCACACAACAAGAAAAGAAAACGTTGGTTACTATTTTTTGGCAACCAAAATAGGTATTTGCGTAAAACATCTAAAGCAACAGTGTGGTATAAATTTTTTCTTTTGTATATAGCCCGAATCCTGCTCCTCCAACAATACAAGGCCAAGGCTTGCTTTCACGACACTGCATGCTATACTCTCTCCCTTGCCTGTTATGACACGCACGCACCCTTCTTTTTTTTTTAAACAAAACACATGCACATGACACCAACATGCACTCACACACACAGCACCCATCTTCATGCACACGCATAGCTCCCTGGAACACACGCCACACTACACCACCATCACTCCCACAACACACCACATCATGTACACACATGAGGCCAGGAAGGGTGGTGGCTGAGACGTGGAGGCGAATAGAGGGAGGTCTGGTGAGGCACGGTTTCGGGTGGAGTCTTCGGTGGAGTTGTTTCGGGCATTGGTGAATGGAGAGGGGAGGTAAGTGGGGTGCGTGTTCATTTGTTTCGGTCTGGGAAGAGAAATGAAATGGGTGTGTGCGTGCTTTTGTTCGGCCATTCTCATTTTTATTTACAGAAAGAAAATGAGAAGAAGAAGAAAGGAGGAGAGGTTGAGGAGAGAGTTTACCTGAAGCAATCTAAAATGTTGAAGTGAATAGTAAGAGGCGTTTACTATTAGATTTGTATCCGTGAATCTCACTTTTCTTCAATCGCGAAACGTCACACACTTCCCCAAGTTTCTCACCGATTTTCCACACGTCCACACAAATTCCCAGTTGTCTACTAGCTCCCAACCACCTCCATAAGTGCACCCTAGCTATCATTTTATTTATATTTTCTTTTGTAAACGGGCTGAAGAACTTGGCTGAAATTTTATTTAACCGGTCCGTCCGGACCGATTAAATTAACGCTACACTTCAAACGTCGGTTTCTGATTTTTTTGCAAATGGATACACCGTTTTGATCAGTGCGACGAGACGCTTCCAACGGTACACAGATAATTGTGTTATGACAGTTTTACAAAATGCGAATTTTATACTATCGGGAAAAATGCAGGAAAAATGCCAAAAAATAAGATCGATGGAGCTAAAGAAGTCCGAATCTGGGAAAACGAAAAATGACGCCACGCTCAGAAGATGGTTTATAATTTTTCTATGTAAAAATATTCAGGTTCGGAAGATGAAATTTTTCACACTTTAAAATGAACTGATATTCAATAAAACGCGAACGAAATTTTCAGTGATATTTTACGACGAAACTTTTTCTATATTCATATCTAACTGGACGTATCCTATAAAATAAAGTTTGGACGTTAATTTAGATCGTTTATAAATTTCAAAATTTTTATTGAAACGATGAATTTAAAATTTAAAATTGGGTCGGAAATTTAGGGTCGTTACAACATATGAAGTTGGTAATGAAGTGATTATAAAATCAAAATTTGATGGTCTATATTGCTAATCAATAATAAATAGATCATGCTTAGAATAGATTTTATTTTCAAGCTCATTGTCAATTTTCATGAGAGTAAACAAGTGGTTTAGTGGGTATGTTAAAGTTTGATGGTTTATATTGGGCTAATTAATAACAAATTGGCCATACTTATTGATAAAGATATCAACTAAATTCACTAATGACCAAATGAGAGATCATAATTTCATTTTGTTGATTTATGTGATAATGAGAGTGGATTTATCTCTAAATTGTCTTTTAATCTCATAGTTTTCATTCACTTTTGTAGTAGTTAGTTTTTTGCAATTTTTTATAGTTAACAACATTCTTAACTTTGGTTTAATTTGATTGAGCAGAAACTTTGAAAATCAATACAATTCCCTACAGATCGACTCGTACTCGCATATTTGCTGCAATCCTACGCTGTGCGCTTGCGGTTATTTTTAATTTAAAATTTTGGCAATTTTAGATTTAGCCGTTAAACAAGTTTTTGGCGCCGTTGCCGTGGAATTAGATTTGATTTGATTTTCTATTCTTTGAATTATTGTTGTTAATGTGTTAATTTTGTGTGTGCATTGCATATAAAAAAATTGTTGTGTGAATTTTGCTTTCATTTTGATTTGTTTGCTTGTTGTTATCTTCCATTTGCATATTCTATAAAAAAACATATACAATTTCAAAATTAAAAAAATTATTATTAATTTACATTTTCACTTGCATATTTTTACAATTACATTTTTTCTTTTCTTTTTGTATTTACATTTTCTCTCTTTCTTTCTTTTTACTAACAACTGCTCCACTTCTCCTCCACATTCCACTTCATCAAATACTACCCCTTCACAACTGCCATAACACCTCTTTGAATTCCACCGACCATCCCCTATTGTCTTCAAAACAACTCCACACTTTCATCCATACCACTACTACCCCCACCTCCTCTTCTTGCATTCACAGTTCACCTAGCCTGCCAATACCAATTCAACCATCAAACATCATCCTCTACACATACCCACTACAGTTCTTACATATACTCCATATGCACCATTTTCTCATCACAAAACCACAACCGTACTGTTGTAACCCCGCACACAACCTCCTCACTTCATATACGTCACAACCCCACTCACTGTTGCAATTGCTTACACCTCAACATTGCAATTGCATTTTCCTGTCAAACATCATCACACCACCAAACCTCCTTGACCCATAGTACAAACTCTGCTGCTTTATTGCCTTCAGACATCTTCATTTTCCATTAGCTAATACATCACTGTCACCACCTACAACTGCATACTGACCATTAGCCAAACTTCACTATTATACCATCTTCATTTGCAAATCACAACAGTCTCATTGCAAAACGTTACACATATAAACACCATCGCTGCCAACAAGTTCAACTTATAACCTTCACTTGCTCCAACTTATAGTAAATACACAGTTGCTGCCAACCATCCTCTGTTACACCGATCATCCTACTTCAGTTTCCACCTTACTGTCCCAACATACCTCTGGCCAACCTACTGCCTGCCTACTTCATCTCAACACTCTCAACTCTTACACTGCAAAACATTCACAACCATACTCTCCTCAAAACTGCTATACAATCATCAACATCTACCTATGACATTCATCCACTATCATAAACAAACTGCCTTGCCAACTTCCATCATCAACCCCTACATATACACACAGCCTATACGTCACACAAACCTCAAAACAATATGCCACCACTTCACTGCATATTCATAACAAACCACATTTACAGACCATTTGAACATCTTTAACTATCTGCACATTTCAAAAAATTGCCTCACCTTTCCATTTGCAATTCAACTCTGAACTATATTGCCTTATTGGCCAACATATTGCCTTGTACTCTTACTGTGGTTTGGGAAGAAGTCCTGGCCCATTTTCAAGAAGACGGAGATGCGTACACTGAACAAGAGTTGGAGGATGCCTATCTTAACGAAGAATCAAAGAAGGCTTTGGTAGAGGGCTCAGAGATTATTCGGGTGGAAAGAGAGTGAGAAGCTGCCAATGCTACCGCAATTATAGCTGCTAAAGCACTATTAGAGCCTTTTAGTTCTAGGACTGGCGAATCATCCAAGCAGCCTCATGATCAGACATGAATCATTCCAGCTTTAGCCAGTGTCACTTTGTTGTCCGCTCCTTTAGCATGTATCTCTGAAGCCTTGAGTGGTCTTGAAACTTCACCCAAGATCGTGCAACCATCTAGAGAAGGAAACGTTGGGGAGTATGAGGTCGAGATTCACGGTCATACTTCTGATGCAGGTAACTTCATTGTTTCTCCTGAGTTTGAGGATTTTCAACTCACCCCACAAGAACAAGATGAATTGAATGCTTTCCTTTTTGATCTTGTAGGTATGTCTTCTTTGCTGGTCGAACTGCCAATTTCTCCAATCCCAGGCCTACTTCCATTAACACTTGTTTATGTGGCTGCTTTGGTTACTATGTTTGTGCCTGGCTCGTAACCAGGACCGAAGTCTGAGCAGATCGCTGCATTGCACGGCTTAGATGACCCTTCTGTATCACTAGAGGGCGATTTAGATGCGAATGACACTCGAGAGTAGGTAGACCAAGCTAGCCAGCTAATAAAATTGAACATCAGATGGTGGCAGTTAAGAGGGAAAAGACTAAGGAGAGAAAGTCTTCGAGGAGCTCCCGTAATTCACGGAAGTGCAAGACCAAAGGGGGTCTTTCGAGGGGGTCGAAGAACAAGGAGAAAACATGGGCACGGAACCTAAAATTGATATCTCTACAGCGATACAACTCCTAGTGGGGATGTTGAGAGGAAGAAGAAACTGCCGAATAAAGGCGGGAAGGGAAGTGGTGGAAAGAAACACTGACAGGCTCAAGTGATAGTGAAACCGGATATCGGAACCAGTTGATTTGTTCGACATGTATTTTGGACAAGTGCAGAGTCTGCACTTATTACTTTTGTTGTTGTAGTATCTATACTTTTCTTTTTGTTGGCCGATATTGTGCGGGTACGGCCCCCACATTTTGACTTTGTACAGAAAATGTTATCAGGAATGAAAAGATTAATGTTTCTACTGTCATCTCTTCTGTGCTCTTCCTTATTTATCACGTACTTAGCTTGCTTTTATACCACTTATGTGTGTACATGGCACGATTGCTTGTTCTAAAATTTCTATACTTCATATTGTCGTTCCATGTTTCGTGGTATACGATGCCTTTATTTCCATGATTTCACGCATTATGTATGCATTTTTCCATTTTTATAACTAGATCTGGTGTGATTGCCGAAATTCTTTGTTCGAAGAAATGGAACTGTAGGGTAGTTTTCCTTTCAACTAAATGTTGGTATGTGTACCCCTACTTTTTAGGGTTGTTTTCTCTGAACACTTGATAAATGACTAGTTGATCTGAGCGATTAATCGGATGTCTGTAGCCGAATCTACTTTGCGGTTCCTATCTTCAGGAACTTATGACTCGAGTGTCTTGACTCCATAGATTTTGTCCATCATTGATTGGAATTCTTTGCCAATTTCTAGTTGTGCGAAATTACTGGATTAATGTTAATTACTTTTGATAATGGGAGTGGATCCTTGTTAGTCCTACAATAGAAAAGTTTTCTGGTGTTGTCAGGACAATACCAGTACTTGCAAGATCTTAATGGTTTGCTGATGTTGCCGGAGCAACATCAAGTAGTGCTTGCATGAAGTGCGCGGCTTCTAAAAGTGCGCGGCTTACGAAATGTGCGGCTTACGAAATGTGCGGCTTACGAAATGTGCGGCTTTTAATACCGTGCGTAGCTTGTGAAATGCGCGGCTTTTTGAGAGTGCACGGCTTATAAAATGCATGGCTTAAGAGATCGATACGACTCATCGATCTGAAATGGTTTAGAACTTCTTGACATTGCCAATCTTCGGGTAACATGAGGAGTTCGTGCTTCGAGTGTGGTTCCATGGCTGAAGAAGTCATGCGTGGCTTATGAGAGTGCGCGGCTTATGAGATCAATATGACCTGTCGATCCAGAATGGTTTGAAGCTTCTCGACGTTGCCAATCTTCGGGTAATGTAAAGAGTTAGTGCTTCAAGTGCATGGTTCCATGGCTCAAGAAGTTATGCGTAGATTATGGCAGTGCGCAACTTATGAGATTGATATGACCTATCGATCCGAAACGGTTTGGAACTTCTTGATGTTGCCAATCTTAGGGTAACGTAAGGAGTTCGCGCTTCGAGAGCGTGGTTCCATGGCTCAAGAAGTGATGTGCGGCTTATGGGAGTACATGGCTTATGGGATTGATATGACCCATTGATCCGGAATGCTTTGGAACTTCTCGACATTGCCAATCTTCGAGTAATGTAAGGAGTTCATGCTTCAAGAGCATGGTTCCATGGCTCAAGAAGTGATGCACAGCTTATAGGAGTGTGCGGCTTATGAGATCAACATGAACCATCGATCTGGAACGTTTGGAACTTCTTAATGTTGCCGATCTTCGGGTAACGAGTGGAGTTCGTGCTTCGAGAGCATGGTTCCACGGCTCAAGAAGTGATGTGTGGCTTATGGGAGTGCATGGCTTATGAGATCGTTACGACCCATCGATCCAGAATGGTTTGGAACTTCTCGACATTGCCAATCTCCGGGTAATGTAATGAGTTCGTGCTTCGAGAGCGTGGTTCCACGGCTCATGAAGTGATGTGTGGTTATGGGAGTGCATGGCTTATGAGATCAATACTACAAATAGATCTGAAATGGTTTGGAACTTTCCGATGTTGCCAATATTCGGGCAACGTAAGGAGTTTGTGCTTTGAGAGCTTGGTTCCACGACTCAAGAAGTGATGTGCGGCTTATGGGAGTGCATGGCTTATTAGATCGATACGACCCATCAATCCATAACAGTTAGGAACTTCTCGACGTTTCCAATCTTCGGGTAATGTGAGGAGTTCGTGCTTCGAGAGCGTGGTTCCAGGACTCAAGAAGTGGTGCTTGGCTTATAGGAGTGCGCGACTTATGAGATCGATATGACCCGTCGATCCGGAATGGTTTGGAACTTCACGACGTTGCCAATCTTCAGGTAACGTGAGAAGTTTTTGCTTCGAGAGCCTGGTTCCATGGCTCAAGAAGTAATGTGCGGCTTATGGGATGCACACAATGGTTTGGGCCTTCCCAATGCTGAAGGAGCGATACTAATTCTTAGAAGGTAAGGATCGAGTTTTCCCATTAATCCGGCGATTTGACTTTATTGGAATGCAATATTGTCAGTTCTAATAAATAAGTGTTTTTGGATCAGGTAACAGTGGCACGGCTAAACAGATAAGGTTGCTATGGTGGAGAGATCTACAACTGACCACACGGAGATGGTTATGAAGAATGAGCTTGTGGGAGTTCAGGGCAAGACTCTTAGTTTTTGGTCCAAACTACTTTTAGAGAATTGGTCTTCAACTGACATACAGTCTAAGAGGAAAAGGAACTGGTCACCATGGATGGTAAAGGAGGAGTTAGAAAAAAGTAAGCAAGTATTATGCTTCTATTTCGTTTGTTGCGCTAGCTAGTTCATTAAGTCCGTAGTTTTCAGAGTGCCAGAAATTTCGACCGGGCGTAATAGAACTGTGGTATAATTATTCTTGGCTTTCCTTATAGCTATTCAAGTATGAATGGTGCCCCTATGCCACATGGCCGTTCGCATGCTTAAACTGTATCCAGGGTTTCTCTACAATCTGTTTGGTTGCACGCAGTTCAGTGGATGCAACCGTGTCTTTTAGATGATTAAAGCATGGAAAGGTCTCTATCTTCAAAGACTTATATATTAGGGATTTGAGATACTTGGTTATCCCAGGTGCCGAATATTGGCTTGATTCGAGTCGGCCTCTAATTTATCACAAGGCTGGTTCAGTTTTGGCTTAGTTTCTTTGAGCGACTTTGAAGCTCTAGAATTCGGCACTGTTTGTCTCATTGATCGTTCGAAGTGATTCTGTTAATTTTGCAGAGTGACTGATGTGATTATTGATTCGTGGCCCCGGAGCATGACTTCACTGACTTTATGAAGTTTTGGATAAGAAGACTGTTGACCTTCTAGTTGGCCTTCACGACCTTTAGTTCGTGAAGGATTTTTGGATTAGATGACTACTGATCTACCGATTCGCATTCACGACACTTTAGTTCATGAAGGACCTTCACGACGCTTTAGTTCGTGAAGGACCTACACAATACTTTAGTCCGTGAAGGAGTTTTTGTGGTCGAATGTCCAATGACCAAACGGCCTTGGAACGATAATTTATCAATTCCGAGAGGAATTTCGGTCATATATCCAGTGAATAGACGGCCCTAGAGTAATTATTCATCGAATCCAAGAAGAGTTTTGGGTCGTGTGTTCGACGGCCCGGCAGTCTTAAAGCGATGATTCATCGACTTCAAGGGTAATTTTGGTCAGATGTCCGACTACCAGACGGCCTTGGAGCGATAATTTATCAATTACGAGTGGAATTTTGGTCGGATGTCCAACGACCAGACGACCCTAGAGCGATTATTCAACGAATCCAAGAAGAGTATTGGGTTGTATGTCCAATGGCTCGACGGTCTTAAAGCAATGATTCATGGACTTCAAGAGGAATTTTGGTCGGATGTCCGACGACCAGACGGCCTTGAAGCGATAATTCATCGACTCCAAAAAGAGTTTTGGGTCATGTCTCCGATGGCCTGACGGTCTTAAAGTGATGATTCATCGACTTCAAGAGTAATTTTTGGGATTCGGCTCATGGGAACACAGTTTTATCGGTTCTTGGAGACTTGGGGGTTGGATATGTTTGTTCGATGATCCTTTGGACAAGCCTTCTCGACGCTACCAGAGCAATGCCGGTTCTCAAAAGAGGGATGGACATGACTTGTTGAGGGCATAGAAACATTTCTTATGCCATGCTGTCTGCAATGCCCCTAGTTTCCCGGTACGGCTCATTTGGAAAAGGAAAGTAGACAAGGATGGATGAGAGGGTATCGCTTTACGTTGCTGCCCTATTCTTTAGTAGCTAGCTAGCCAGAGTGTTATTTGATAATCATCCTTTCATCTGATTTTGTCAATTAGCCGGGGCAATTTTCTACTGGGTTTTCATGGCGTTGATTGGGCAGAAGGTCCTTGAGGTCTGTAGCTCCTTCACCATTTTGTATGTTATTTGGCAAATTGCTAGGTTTGCCTTCTAGCAATTGCACTACCTCTAGTCTTTAGAACTGGTTTGCCTTCCCATAGAATTCTTCCAGGGTAGTAGGTTGTTTCATCCTTTAATGATTCCTAAGGGCCTTGCAGTAGACTGCATTCGTCACCTTCGCTTCGTCCATATTCTAGTCATACCTGTAAAAAAGCAATTTCGAATCATTTGTACAGTTATAGGAAGGTATAGTTGGCATGATAAACTTCTTTGGATGTTCTAAATGCTGAACGGCTTCGGTGAATGGGTTTCGATTGGGGAAGGTGCTCTGATCATTGTCCCTCCGGTCCGTTTTCAAGTTACGGCTATTTATAATGCTTGAGAATGATATATGCATGATTGTCCAATGCTTGAATGATTGGGAAATGTCGATTGAATAGCAAATCACTTAGGATCGATTATGGATCAATGACGATTCCTAAAATATTTCAAACTAGGTCAGATCGGTTTAGGGCAATATTTAAGGCCCCATAATGTTGCATTCCAAATTTCAAGGAATTTGGTGTTCGTTTGTTCGAGTTATGGGCAAAAGAAGATGGATCGGCGCTGATGGATCGGCGGTATTTTACTTGGAGTCCGACTCGGAAAATTTGTCATTTGCTTGGAGTTAGCACATGGTTAGTTTGAAGTCATAGAATTTGAAGTGCTGGGTTGGTGATGAATGGCGCTTGGAGTCATTTGCATGTTTTCTTGGAGAGAATCTTGGTTTTACCCAAGTCTGATTTCGGGTCAGAATTTCCTAGGTTTACTTCGAGTCAAATGGGCGATTACCCGAGTTCGACTTTGAGTCAGGACTTCCAGAATCTACTTTAAGTCAAATAGGAAACTACCCGAGTTCGACTTCGAGTCAACCCTGAAGTGAGTTTTTCAACGACCATTTTAACGATTTTGATGATTTTCGACGATGACCGTTCGTGATTCGACGATGGGAGCTCCATAATGGGATTGGAAGATAGTTAGTTGGAAGTGCTCACAATATATCATGAGAGCTTGGTCCTGTAATCAATCCCGGTTTGTGTCGTATCTTCTTGGTTCTCTTGCCTTTTAGAGTATCGTTTTAGTAGTAGTTCCTCGTCCATTGCTTGGCACTATGCTGCGGCATGGGTTTTAGAGCTTCTTCAAGCGTTTTTCACATTAGGATTTTCATCCAATTTGTCTTCCTCAAATTGTTTGTCATCTTCAGAGCCGGAGAAATCCATCGTTATATCTCTCCATAGGGTTTTCACCCCTAAGTTCGGGTTTGTAGCAGTTTTGCAGTGGATGCAGTGTTAACGTTTTCTTCCATCGTGATTCTTGGAGCTCCGCCCACTACTTCCTTTTGCTTTTGTCTTCTGTTTCTTCCATTCAAGTCGGAAATAGAAGAATGCTCTTGCTTCGTAGCGGCCACGGCTTCAGGCACCATTCTGAGAGTAGTTAGAAATTGAAGCGCTAAGAGAGCATCTATCTTTTCTATAATAGCCTTTTGATTGTTTGCCATTTTCTAGTTAATTTCATCAACCATCTTGTTCAATTCTCCCTTAGTCAAAGCTTCATGTTGTGTGGAGGATCCTGGAACCTGATCTCTAGAGTTAGCTCCTAAAAATAGGCTGTTGGGGTTGTTGACTTCAATTTGCTAAGGGTTTGTTTCTTCTCCAGCAATGGTAGCTCCTATGGATTTTCCAGAGGTTGTTCTCTTTTTTCCTAGTACCATTTATTCTCAACAGCAAATCTTCTAAGCAGAGATTGAGGATCTAACTTCTGAACCTATTTGATCCAAAGTAGATAGCTAGATCTAAGTCTAAGTTGGGTTCTCAGTGAAAGCACCAAAATGTTAACCCATAGAATGGATCAACGCCCTGGATTGAGTGTAAAATCACCAGCCCTGTATATACAGAGCAATAATATAGAAAATAAATGTAAAATGAGCAGAAATAGTAAAAAGACAGAGAAGATTTTTGTAGTGGTTCGGCTTTTAATAAAGCCTACGTCCACTTTATAACTTTATATTAACGGACTGCTGTTACAAGTTGAATCTAATTACAATATGATTGGATCTTCTAAGTTTGATCAAGTCACAAGCACAAGAGTTCACTGGAGAATCACAGTGAACCCCTAGATGACTATTATGTGAGAGGAGAAGAGTGAAGAATAATCTTTGCAGAGTTCCAGTAGCCTGTCCAGAAGATCATGTTTATGTTGCAAGTAGAACTATATTTATAGAGGTTGGAGAGCTATTAGGCTAGGCCGCTTTGCCAGAAGCCTACAATTGATGATACGAGGATGCTCCAAAAATCACATAACAATCCGACTTAACCTGACGGATCGCTAGCAATCCATGTACTTAGGGTATTTTTGGATTATTTCATTTGGGTTGCTTTCCTCGCTTTATGTAGTTGCCTTTCATGTAATTTGGTAACTAGTTGTCTTTTTTTGTTATTGATTCATGTACAGGTTGGATTGAACTATGAATGGAATCAGATGAATGCTCACTTCTCGAACTAGCTTGCTTGGAATACCATGAAACTTGGTAGACATCCATAGAAAGATATTGGTTCATGATGTAAGAAGTTTGGACGATCCATGAGCAGTCCTTATGGATCGCTAGCGATCCATGGGTGATAGATCGCTTATAAACCATCCCCTTAGCCTATTTTTACATTTTTCCTCTTGGGTCTTTCTTAACTTCTTCTTCCAGTCCTTTTGGTTGATTCTTGAGTTGTATTGACTTAACATAGATGTTCTAACTCCTATTTAATTTTGTTGGGTTAAAAACCTGGTTAAAATCACCGAACTTCTTATAGCAAAATCATGAAACTGAATTCATAAGGTGTTCAAATTTAATTTAATCAAATAATAAATCCTTATAAACTGCCTGAGCAGAGCTAATCAAACAATAAATGATAATAATCGAATATTATCATCTTCTAACACCCAAAAACATCATAAATAACGATATCAATTTCTGAAAATTATTCTTTTATATATATAAAATATAATCTTAGGTAAAATTATTTCATTTACCAAATTCAAAACAATACTATATCGGTTTGCCGTTTTCAAGTGTTTAGAAATCCCTATCGACATAGTTGTATCTTTTATATCGACCAAAGTTCATAAACCACTCAACAGATAAATCAACACAATATAAAACATTTTTATAGCACCAAAAAATACGCGATCTTATATATATACACTCAAACTCATTCTAGGATATTACTAACCCTATCTTTAACAAGTCTACCCCACCAAAGCCTAGGTGTTCGCTCAACCTATGCTCTAATACCACTTGTAACGACCTGCCTTTTTAACCCTCAATAGTCGACACTAATACTTCTATGGTATTCACGTGCCGAGCATCCAAGTGATGGAAAGACAAATTATTGGGGTGAAAGAATGAAAAGACAGAACAGAATCTCACATCGTGATGAGAAACATATAATATACAACATATCATTATAAAAAACTATAATATACATACATCAATCAGAGAAACTATTTATCATCAGCCTGGACAGTCATAAGAACATGTCCTCACGATTGCTAATAAATAAAAACAGTAAATGCAGCATATATAAATTATACGTGAAGACGTCTTGAAGGCATCCAGCTCGTCTCCTGAAGCTCCAAAGCATCTAAACTAAATCTGAAAAACATGCTCAGGCTAAGCTGAGTATTATAAGAAAATAATGGATCAGTTTGGTAAACCAACGTGAGAACACACATCATATGGATTTTATTGTCATAAAACCTTTCAAAAATAAAGGTATCTCGTAAGACCACTCCGTATATAAACACGAACGGGTTTTTACCTTACGATAGCCAAACCATTTCATAGGAAATCCTATGATTTTATAATAATATCTAAATGGTTTGAAATAAAATTGAATTATAGCTGAAATATTTACATTAGTTACATTCTAGCATACATGGTATATAACTAAGTCCATAAAGATACGTATTGGAGAATGGATTCCATACAACGACAAGGCTATCGGGGTACCGCCTATCATAGTACAACTCTAGATAAAATGTACCGGGGGCTTCATATGGACCCCTTACATGGCAAGACAGACCTACCACTTACTGGATAGTATCAAATATGCCATCACCCTGGTTGCTTTGCAACCTTTTCTCGAGAGCTCTCATACAAATACCAAATGCATAAATAGTGATCTAGAAAGGTGGTGACCATACCCTAATGGGTATGACCCACATAGCCTTGTGGCCTATCCCATGTTTTAGTCATTCCCAATTTTGAGGCTTGAAGCTATGATTTACCTTTTATATAGTAATCCCACTTGGAATGCTAGCACTACCCTCTAGGCAATAATGCAATGCCAACATTCATCCACACAAGTTGTTCAGAATATAAACAAGCATTAGGAACCACTTCTACTACATCCTTTTTGGAATCACCCTCAAGATTAGTAGCAAGTATCCCTTGCACTTCAAAGATCTTACTCTTCGATTCCGTCATCTTCAAGATGTCACTAATTTGAACGCTTATGCCGGTTCGAAGTGGTTTTCGGATAATAGATCTGATCCCAGTCTCTTCGAACCGACAACGATAGTTTAAAAAACTGATCAACAATTGATAGTCGGTTATTTAACTATCAAATAAACAAATAATTCAACCAGAGATTTAACCAAGCATGTTTAAGCACAAGGCAATCGCTAAGCCTCTTTAATTAATCCTTTAATTGATTAAAACCACTTTGTAAATCTTTGTATTAAAATACTTTTACAAAGATATGTTCAGAAACCCCACTCTACTCTTTTCAGTACTTGAAAAATATTAATATACTTATCTCAATGGTATAAGTATACTCACAAAACATTTCACCTTCAAAACTTAGAAAACTTTCCCATATACTTGTATCAACGGTATAAGTATATTCACAAAACACTACAATTTCAACACTTAGAAAATGTACCCATATACTTATTTCAATGGTATGGGTATATTCACAAATCTTAAGAAAGATTTTATTTCCAAACCATACTTATTTGGGTCAAAACAAATGTAACTTAAACATTGATAAAAATAAGGCCAAAACACTGTTGGTGTAAGTAAATGGATTTTACTGAAACTAGACCAAATATACTTACCACCACTTCTCGATTTCAAATAGTACCATCCTTCGATTAACAATGAAATCAGACAAGTTAGAAAACTATCCTTGCCTCAATACACATTCTTAATTCTAGAAATAGAGACGAGTTTCATATCTCGAAATTTGGTGTTAAGTATGAAAAGAATATTTTCCATACCACCATAATTTAAAATGATCATTTACGGAAATCATGTCTTATTCCTTTTTATAAAATTTCTTTTTGTAAGTATTTTTTATAATTACAAAACTTCTTTTATAAATTCATTTTCTATTTATAAACATCCTTTATAAATTCTTTTTTCTACTTATAAAACTTCTTTTACAAATCTACAACTTCATTTGTAATTTCTTTTATATACTCCAAATATAATTATAAACTTCCTTTTATAAGACTCCAAATATAATTATAAAACTCCTAATATAATTATATAAAACTCCAAATATAAAATCTCATATATTTATTGCATGTCTTTAGTTTCAAGTTAGAACCAAATACTTCCCATAAAGCGGTTATTCCAAATACCACTATAAATCCACAAATGTGATTTATTTCCAATTTATCAAAATGATATAATTTTTTTACTTTTTATAAAACCCCATTTGAAAATCTATTTTTTTTATTTAAAAAAAATAACATTTATAAATCTTTCCATTTTATTCAACATTTCATATAAAAATGTTTCATAAATATTTATACCAAAATATTCTTATCTTCTTTAGAACAAAATCACTTTAAAATAAAAGTCAAAACCCCTTTATTTTCTTTTGAAATAAACATTCATTATTATAATAACTTTTTTATAAAAATAAATACTTTCTAAAATAATTTAAAATATTTACATGTACACATATATTAGAAAAGAATAATAAGAAGGTTGAAGTAATGTAGAGAAGTTAAAACCCATTTTAAATAAAAAATCCCAGAATTACAAAAGAAGTAAAATTTAAAATCATTTGTCCAAATTAAAACTATTTGCAAATCAAAACAGCAATTAATAGTATTTCAAAATACTATAGCGAGGCCAATAGCTACCCCCACCTTAATCATTACTATTACTACCTTTATCACTAAAATGTTCAACTTTTAACATATGTCAATGTTTCATCCAATATGGTCAAACCATCAAATTTTAACATTTAACAATCTATATTACAGGTATATATATGGAATTAAAATCAACAGCTATATAACTGAAATCTAAAATCACAACGGCGAGAAATCTGGATTTCTCTACCAAATTCCATGTATTTCATTTTATATGCCATTCATATTTTAAAACGAAAATTTAACCAATCCAAACCAATAATTCATAAAAACATAAAATAATAATTTATATCTGCCATATATCATTATAGCATTCATAAAGTGAGATAACTTACAAAAATTCCAACAGACGCTTAAGCGTTCCGGTTAGCACAAAATTTCACTTGCTCCAAACTCAAATAAACCATCTCAAGTTATAGAGAATCCTGATATGAGTGCAATGGCGAAGACGATGTCTCGATTGGACCTTGTATGAGAGAGATATTCAATTTATAAGATTTCGAATTAAATTTTGTCAATTACACACTAATCGCATTTTAAATTTTAAATTACCCCACAATCCTTCTTCTCCCTCTCAACGCCATTCCATGTGCATGAAAGAAATGCATGCCCAATCAATAGCAAAGTCGTGCATGCCACCATGATGATATGGAGCTCTGGTCAACAGATTGACGAACGGATAGCGCCAACAAACTCCTCTACTTGAACTGGACTCGCCTGACCCCTCAATTACTAACTCGATCGACCAAGAAAAAACGTGACTCCTCCTCTCGAAACCCTTGACTGTGCTTTGACCAAGCATGCATGTCACCACGGCCACCGATGCTTGTTGCCACCATCGCCATTCACCTTCACGTTGTGCCACGAGTCCAAGCCCACCATGGAAATCCCCTCCGACCATCACCATCAAAACGCGACAGAACCCTCCCCTCATCGGCTTGCAGCAAATCGCGGTCGCCCTAATGTTGAGCCACACCTTCCCATATTCGCTCCATGCACTGGCCTTCCAACGACAAGCATGAATGCATCTTCGATTTGAGCTATTTCCACCTAAATCACCATCTCATCGAAACCATAGTTTATTGTTAAACGTCGATCCCTCCAAATCATAGCCGCAACCTCCAACGCTTACAATGAATTGAAGCTCTTCCCGATACGAGTTCAAAGATTCTTGTTTTACATTCTTTTTATTAATCATAGCTCTTGGTTTTGATTTTTAAAGGAGGGATTTTTGTTTTCTTTTTTTATAGTGAATGCAAATGAGAGAGAAGAGGGAACCGGAAAAATAAAAGAGGGGAAAAGTGAAAAAATATTTCAAGTGTTAAAGTTACTAAATTTATAAACTACTTTGCTTCACTTTCAAGCTAGTCAAAGACTTCAAGCCAACCATCCTTTCAAAAAAATCATCATTAATTCAAGTTGAAAATTTGAATTTTTGATTTGATTCAAAAAGTTTTGAAAATAAAGCTTTTCGGTATTCCACTATAAAATATTCCATTCATGTACGAATCGCAAACGACAAAAATAAAAATACGAGCGTGCACCAAAATGTGACACGATCACAAATCAACAAAAATTAATAATTAGGGAAAATCCTATAAATAAAATTAAAAATATGTCACTAAAAATCAAGTCACTATAAAAAAATAATTTTCTTATTATTTCTTAAATTTTAGTCAAATCTGAATATTTAAATAAATTAAATATTCTCATTCGAAATGTTAAAACGGGTCGTTACATCATATCAAATTAATTCATCAATGCAACAATCAATTAAAAGCATACAAAGGGTACCCTCTCCTAGATCATTGATATGAATAAACAAATATACGCATTGAAATGATGAATGCAAATTGGAATTGCACAACAATTTAAACTTTAACCAATTTGCTATCTTCACCAACTGCTGAACCAACGGTTCCCAAGCTCAGCAATTGACGTATGGCCTCCAGCTCATCTCCCGGAATCACCAACCTTCACTCCTCCATCACTAGTTCTAGCCACACGCAACCCTAATCCTGACACGCCAACTCACTCAACCACCATCGCATTGACCACTCCATCGCTCGCGCAGCCGCTCCTCCATGCACATGTATGCCATGCCGCTCACCCTGCTCTCGACGGACGCACCTACGCATGTCTTTTTTTCTTTTTCATTTTTTTATATCGATTAGAATTAGATTAATTAAGGTCGAGAGATAAATTAGGGATGATCTGGCTTGGGTTGATAGGGAAAACAATGGGTCAAAGCAATAAGAGAAAGGTGTATCTTTCTTAATAAAGGAGGGAGAGGAAAATTGGTTATTTTATTCGTTTCACTTTTTATCTTGAATTATGCCCTTTACAAATAAGATTCATTTCTCTTCAATTGCATTCAAATAATTCTATTATTGAATTATAAATTCATAATTTAAAATATTTTACTATATAAAACCATGTCAAGATAAAAGATCTAATGTAACGACATGTAATAGTCTTCTAAGTGAAGATCACTGTGGATCTTAAATAACTGGACTGTACTATGGTTATGGTTAATCACATGACATCATGGTCATATTAAAAACATAATTGGGTATGCGTTGAACCACTTGAATTGAAATGCCACCCACTAGAGCATTTGTGTCTTCTTCGTTGTAGAAGGTTAGTGTCACCATAATTAGTTGTCAACTTAAAGTCTAAATTTCTAGCCATAGTAAAAATGATTAATCGATAAATGTAATTAGATTGAACCAATGACCTCTTAATGGTATAACGATGATGAAAAGAAAAGATGCACAAAGTATCGTTATGGGGCGTAGCTTAATAATGATAAGAAACTGGATTTTGTTTAAATGATCTATAAGTAACTAAACTCATTCCCGGTATAGTACTTCAGCATAGTCCGTACACGATTTAATATATAAATTATTTATGTATTAACTGGGGACTGAATTCACAGATGGGGTACAATAGATTTATTAATTGATTTCCAAGTTCGACCATTTCAATATTAGTTTACAAATATTATAAATTGATAACAAAATTAATATGAATGTTGTATTGAATTTTTATAGCATTTTATTTATTTATTTAAGGCCTTAAAATTAGTTAAAGTAATATATAATTATTATATACTTATTTAATTAGACATATAGGCTTAAATAATTAATATATTGTATATTAATTAGGTTGACACAGTGCAAGAGACACGAAGTGTGTGGCTACCATTAAATGGGGAAAAGAAGACAATTGATTTGGTCGATGGCTCTAAAGAAAATATGGATTTAGAATAGATAGAAAGGTGGAAGATATTTGATCTTATAGTGGCCATAAATAGCCTTACCATCATCCTTTACAGAAATTGTGGAGGCCTTGAAGATCATATTTACACACCAAGTTCGAGGAAAAGAAACAATTGATTCAAAGAGGAAACAGCTAGTAACCAACATGTTGATAACCGACGGATCAAAAGGTACACATTCATTTTAAAGAAATATGTGTGTGTGTGTGCGCGCGTGCATATATATATATATATATATATATATATATATATATATATATCCTATATTTACATTCGACCAATTAAAAAATTATTTATTTTGAAAATAAAATTAATAAAAAAATACATATCGTATTAATTTATATTACACATATATTTATAGTTAAAAATCATTTTTTATTAATGCTCACGACCAATGTATGCATATATATATATATAATAAAAATAAAATTGTTTCAATTTTATAATTAAATTGCTCTTGTGTTATAAAATAAAAAAAATTATTTCTCATTCTCGGATTAACAAAACACAATTTTTTATTCCAATATATATATATATATATATATTACTTATGCTTTGGATTTAATTTTTTACTCTAGGTTTATAAAAAATATATAATTTTGATGAATGGTTGATTAATCAAACTTTTGAAATTTCAATTTTCAAATAAATATATGTACATTTTAATATATTTTAAACATAAGTAAACATATATGTATAAATTAATATATTACATAGTTTGACATTTACATATATCTATGTATAAACAGAATGTAATTTATAAATAATAATATATATCAATAATATATTAATATACCTTCATTTTCTAAGGGTTGAAAATAATTATATATAAATATAGTATGGTCTATAATTATATATATATATATATATGTATGTATGTATATATATTATGGCCTATAATCATTTTCAAAAAAAATTATGGCCTATCGTCATCACTATGTTAAACCCTTGACATTGTTCCCTTACTTATAGCTATAAATCATAATGATTATTTGCACTTATATGATGGCATTTACTTTTTTTAAATGTATATATTTTCTATATATGTATGTATGTGTATTAAAGTTCTAAAATAAAATTAATTAAATTAAAATCAAATTAACAAAATCTTTTGCTAACCACTACATATAATCTAGTGTATTCATATAAACGCAGAATAAGATCTAGTGCAAATTAATAAAAGCGTTTTTTTTAATTTACCTTTTTACCTCACCACCAGTGCGAGTGATCTAATACCAATTAACTTAAATCTTTACTATCTTTCCAACAAACCAACAAAAACTTCTTTTTATAATGTTAATTCTCTTTGTAACCCAATTCGATTACTTAAAAATGATATCCAATAAAGTGGCAAAGAAAATTGAACCGAATTGATTGGACCAACCAACCAGATCTCAAGAAAGAGAAACATTTCACTGAGCTAATTCTACATCAAATTTTTTGATCAAATGCTACCAATCATCTTTAATCAGCTTACCAGGTTTGATTAGAAGTCTCGAATAAAATACATAAACTCATCAACCTTACAATTCAATATATAATGGCATGTTTAAAAAATTTATCACCCAATATAATCACAGAGCTCTCACAAAAGGTAACTAAGCTTAGAAAAACTTTCATAGGCATATAGTACTAATTTTAAGGTAGGAATATACTTACATATAAGAGCGCTAATGAGAATTGCACCATTAGCATAATGAATGTAAGTGATACCTCCATTAATAATCTCAGTTCCAAAGCTCTTAATAATGCCTGTATTAGCAACTATTCTTAGAATCTATATAAAGGCATCATCAGCCAGATCAAATAATAGAGGTGATAAAGGATCACCCTGCTTCAATCCTCGCTTAGAAGAAATGACCTTTCCAGCTTCACCACTTACTAAAGTAGGAGACCTATTAGAAACAAACCGAACTTTAATCCAATTGATCCAACTTACACAAAATCCATGGCTCTATGAATACCAAATACCTTTGCAAAATCATTCATCTTGAAACAATATCAAAAGCCTTTGAAAAATTCGATTTTAAAACAGCACAAGGAATACACTTTTCGAAACAATGAGATACTACTTTTGGTACCATTACAACTCCACCTAAGATGAATCTCCCCTTATGAGAAGAAGTCCGAGCTCTATTAAAAAAATCATTCGTCTTAAATTTAAGTCAATCAGCTAGAACTTTGGTTATCAACTTATAAGTGCAATTTAATAAATTAATATGTTTAAAATCTTTAAGAGATAGGATACCCTCCTCCTTAAGTATATAATACTATTATCATAGTTCAACTTCTCTATATTTTTGGCTCACCACTATACAACTCCACAAATGACTTCATGATGTTGTATTTCAAAAACTATATATTCTTCTTATAAAAGAGATTTGGAAAACCATTTGGTCCTAGTGCGTTATCCTGAGGCATCTTAAGCATAACATTTACTACCACTTCTCCAGCAAAAGGGATATCAAAACAAGCAAGATCAATATTGTTAAGATAAAGAGCACTCTGGTTAGCATTAATTCTAAATTCCCTATAATAACCCAATGTAGACTTATCATAAGCACAAAATGCACTATTCAATTCTACTTGTTTAGTTATCTCATTCTCCCCACACATCACATCACAAATCATGTTTGACGTCCTCCTTTCTTCTATAACTTTATAAAAATAATTTTTATTCTAACTCCCTCCTTCAACCATTGTCTCTCTTTCTTCAGCAAGTCTATTCATAATCAATAACCTTCAACAACTCCTTCTCTTTCATACTTAAGAAATTATTATTTTCATCATTCAAACCTCTAGCCTCCTATAAAATATTGAAATCCAAAATTTCATTCTCAAGCTTCTCTTTTTTTAATTTATGTTTCCAAAGATTTCCTTATTTCACTTCTTCAAAAATCCCATCATCTACTTCAGCTTCTTACTAATTACCATGCAACACTACCAAACTTTGTATAAGCTAACCATTTATCGGTGATCATCTCATTAAACTCCTCTTCTAGGAACCAAATTTTATCAAACTAAAACTACTTCCTTCTTATATTATATCATGAATCAAAGACAATAGAGCAGTGATCAAAAATAAATATGGCAGGACCTATTTGGAAAAGTAAATGATGGATGTCTTCAAATTACGGATAACCTAAAAAATATATCAAGCTTCACTAAAGTAGGATTAATTATGCAATTACTCCACGTGCATGCCACTTGAATTAAATTCTCTAATAAAATGACTATAGTCCTGCATATCACCTTCATATTCATTAACTCCACTATTTCTTTCACCAACAAATCCGATAGAATTGAAATTACCACCAAGGTTCCACGATCAACTCCTTCAAAGTATACCATCTTCCCACAATAGACTTGTACTTTCTCTAGTATGCAGTCTAGTAACATTTTTTAACGACCTAGAATTTCGAATACTTTGTATTTAAATATCTATATTATTTAAATATTTGTACCTTGGATTTAATGTGAATAAATATGATTTTATAACCTTGTTAAACACTTTTAAATTGATAACTAATGCTAGAAAACTTATTTTTGAATTGTGTTTACAATATATACTTTGTAGAAATACTGAAAATGTGATCGGAAAACATTTTCTTAAAAAAACTTTTTGTTCAATACAAGTTGTATAAATATTTTGCAACTTGTATAGTAACATATGAACACATTAACAAGAATTAGACATTTCTCTTTTAATAAAAAAGATTAATTAAACTAAGAATCAACTATTAAAAGTAAAAGAGGACAAAAGGACCCTTAAATCAAGGGAAGACGTTTATAAAGTAAGGTGTGTTTGTACTAAGGCACGACCTGGAAAGGTGGAGGTCCTTTTTATTCATGGATAAGGAAGGGTATTTGTAGTCTTTTGTCTTCACTTTACAAGTCTATAAAAGTGCACACATGGTTCGCTTCATAATTTGCTAATTCACTTTAAAAAAAGCAATGTTTGCTTTCCCTTCTTCATCTTTTTTGTCTTGGGCCGTGAGCATCCTAGGCTTAATCTAGCCAAGGCCGAGCCCAAGTCTAGGCCACATCATCATGGCCATGCTCTCTTTTTTCCATTCTCTTCTTGGCCGTAAGAAAAAAATGGTGGGGTGAGGCTAGGCATGAGAAAAGGAGAGCGATAGGAGGTGTTATATTGTTGCTTTGTTGATGGTAGGAGAATGGTAGTGCCTAGTTTACTATAGGTGAGTTATCTCGCTCTTTGAACAAGTCTTTAAACTTGATGATTTCGTTGCTATTAATTATAATACTAGACCCTAATTAAGTAAAGTTATAAACCCTTATTGTATGCTTTGAATAGCATATTATTTGTGTGATTGTTGTGCCTTGGAAGGCCTTGGTTCATATATGATTGAATGATGTTGTGTTGAAATGAATATGGAATTTGTCCGTATAGCGATAGTCGCTATAGACGCACTTTGAAATCCTCTAAATTTAACTTATGTTATTTGGTGATTTATGGACATATCTTGATATAACTTGGTTTGGTTATTCTCCACACTTCTAATGGTGCTTTGGAAAATAAAGAATATGTTTGGAAAGTTGTGGAAATTGTATAACAAAGTTGTAAAAGTTAATGACAAAGCTGTGGAAATTTTCCATATATCGACACTTTTAAAAATACCATGTTCTAGAAAAATAATGTTTATTTTTGTAGAAACGTCCTTTGAAGTTTCTTTATTATTTTAACAAGTAAAATATGTTTTGTTCTTACTGTATAAAATTTGGAGTTTAATTCATTTATCAACTAGTTGAACGAAGTAGCAAAAGTTATAGCAAAATAGTCGCTATATGAGCACTTCGAAACCTTGTTTTAGAAATTTCTATAAAATAATTTAAAGATATTTTTGGGATTTTTCTTCACTGTTTTTAATTATCCAATGTATACTGACGATTATAAAAATAATGGATCAATAATAATTTGTTAAAGCATAAACAACTAGGCGCAATATTATAGAAAATCAAGTGAAAAACAGCCCAGGACTTTACGTAGCATTTCTAAAGTGCTGTGTTTTCTTCTGAAGCAATTCTAAGCTCTTGCGAATTATTTTGGTAGCATTTGCAGGAATGCTATCTTTGCTATTTGAAACTAGACTTAGATTTTCAAAGTCTAAGCAATCCTTAGACTTGCTAACTGAGATGTTCTGATGGTTAAAGGTTTCTCCTTTAAATCTCTATTTAACTTGGTAAACTTACCCAAAAGTTCCATAGGAACATGACTACTGGAGAGTTCCTTAATTTGGATAATATGTGAAAATTAGAAAGACAAAAGAAGATAAAGTTTATAAGCTATTTGAATTACATATTACAATTATACAATTATTTTGGCTCTTACAATATTGAGCTCCTTTAAAATTCAAAAATAAATCTCCCCTTAATATACTTAATCTTTTCGGGAGGAAGAGTATTAGGAGAAAGAGGAACACTAGTGATCCTAGGAAAGTTCCAACAAGCTCCAGGATGAGGATCTCTTCCATGATCATCTAGATATCTTTTAAGGCGTCTAAGCAAACTCCCACTATTTTCGCCCAAGTAAGAAAATTCCATAAACTGACCCCTGGAATAGACTTTATAGAGGAACTCCACTAAAGCGTTTCTGTCATCGGCTAACATCCAAAAGAGAGTCGTTAACTCGGTATTCTCTCTTGCAATCCTTTCTCGGTATAGATGAGGTCTTTTTAAGCGAGGGGTGGCCCGCTTCTCCTTAAAAACTATAACCGTGCGGCATCACCAAAAAGTCATTTGTATTTTTCAAACAAAGCAATGTATTCTTTAACTAACTTTTCAAGTTCCTATTCAGTCAATTCTCCCTATTCACACTCTTTTCATAAAGAGTCTCATAATAGTATTTGCCCTTTTCTTTAACTAAATTAGTAAGCTTATCAATTAAGAGCTAAACGTTTAGTCTTAAAAATATAAAATATAGAATTCCATACCTGTAAAGTCGGAACTTGAGTATGAGTTTTCTCCTTCGGCTAACGGTTGGGGGAGTGCTATCTTTTGAAGTAGTATATTTCTTTGTAATACCTTGAGGATTTGGGAATTCAATGAAGCCTGCATCATGAGCAGGCAAATCTAAGTTAGGATCACCTAATCCATCTCCCCCATCTTTTGGTCCTCCAAGACCCATTCCATCACCATCATCATCATCTTCTTCTTCTTCTTCATCGGATTTTGCTTCTTCATTGATTGAAGGATCGTCAACAATAAGCCACTTTTTGGCATCAACCTTTTCTTTAGCAGAAAACTCTTCTTGAAGAGCCTTCTTATCTCTCTTCATTTTAAGACTAATCTTTCTTTTAAATTTTTCTTTCCAATCTAGGAGAGATGGAAAATCTAAGTCTAAGAAATCCTTCGACATGAGAGGACCTCGATCTTGACTGGTAGCATGGCTTCAAACCCATATATTAAAGAATATGGAGTATGTCTGGTAGCCTTTCTTGTAGAAGTTCCATGTGACCATAAAACTAGGGGAAGTCCCTCTATCCAATTTCCTTATGCTTTGCCCAGTCGCGTCTTTAAGATATTCTTAATGGTTTTATTTGCCGCCTTTATTGTCCCATTAGCTTTTGGTTGAGCAACTGATGAAAAGCTTTTGTTATCCCATTCATCTTACAGAAACAAATGAATTCTTCATTTTCAAATCGAGTCCCGATGTTAGAGATAATGTTATTAGGAAGTCTGAATCTAGTGACTATATTCTTGATGGAAAAGTTCAAAACTTTTCCAGCAGCAATGTTTGGTAGCGGTTCAGCCTCTACCCACTTCGTAAAGTAATCGATGGCCACTACAACTAGTTTCACTCCTCCTTTTAAGACCAAAAGAGGCCCAATAAGATCATTTCCCTATACATTAAAAGGCCATAGACTAGTAACAGTAGTTAATTCACTCGGGAGCAACAGTGGAATTTTAGGAAACTTTTGAAATTTGTCACATCTTTTAACGTAAGTTAAGGAATCCTCTGTCATATGCGGCCAGTAATACCCTTGCCTCATTACCATTTTTGCTAATTTCACCCCATCAGAATGATCCCCATGGAACCCTTCATGGCCATCCCTTAATAGTCTAGCTCCTATTTACGGGGTAATACATCTCAAGTAAGGTGTCGAGTACCCTTTCCTATATAATATTCCATCAATTATGGTATATGAGGGTGCTTGGTATTTTAATTTGGCTCATTTTTCCTTTAGGTAATGTCCCTTCCTCCAAATTTTTAATCAACGGCATCATCCAACTATTAGCATATTAATCTTTGTGGGCATTTGTTCTCATTCTTTCGGAGGCTTCTCCATGGTTACTATCCTCTTGGGAATTTTCCTTGTCACATGACGGTTGTTGGGCTTGAATCGAGTTAGAACCAAGGCTTCATTATTTAACTCTTCCTTTTCTGATTCAATGCTAGGGTTTTGTTGAAATCCAACGGGAACAATTTTGACTTTGGTCTCCCCTTATGAACTCGCTAATTTTGTTAAAGAATTCTCTTGTGCATTCTTTTCCCTCAATATTTGGTGTATAAATTAGTCTTCAAACTGAATCAACATCTCATGGATTTTCTTTACGTATTGAGCTAACTGGGCATTATTAGCTTTGAATACCTTCTTCAATTGGTTCACCACTAACTGTGAATCGCTAAATATCTCAGTTCTTTGGAGCTTTATCTATTAGGCTAAGGTTAAACTTGCAATCATGGACTCATATTTGGCACATTATTAGTTGTTGAAAATCCTAACTTCATTTCACAATGAAGCCTATGCCCATCGGGCGTAATCACTACGTAACCTGGCCTGGCTCCTTACTTATTTGATGCTCCGTCTACGTATAATTGACTTTTTTTGAGCTTGTTTTCCCTCTCTAACCGCTCCTCAGTAAATCTTGTATAATCCGCTACAAAATCAGCTAGTGCTTGTCCTTTAACTTACACTCGGGATAAATACTCAATATCATATTGACTCAACTCCATCCTCTATTTTATCCATCTTCCTGATGTTTTGGGTTTGCTAAGAACCGTCCTAGCGGATAAATTGTTAAAACCTTGATTGGATGCACTCGAAATATGACCTTAATTTTTATGCCGACAATAGTAAGCAATAGACTAGTTTCTCTATAACCGGATACCTAGCTTGGACGTATTTTAGCCATTACTTGTATATTATACTGGGAACTGAATTTCATCTTCTTCTCTGATCAGGACCGAACTAATCGCATATTCTGATACTGCCATATATAGAAACAAGTCTTCTTCTTCCATTGGGCTAAAAAGTATCAATGGTTTTTCCATATGCTTTTTAAACTATTGGAAAGCCTGTTGGCATTCTTTTATCCATTCAAAGGTTTTTCATTTCTTGATCACGTCCTTTTGCACCAAAATTAGTCACAAACACCCAATAGAGTTCTAGTAGAGATTAAACGAAGAATAATATTAAGACAGAGTAGAAAAAGTAAATTAGACACAAAATTTTATAGTGGTTTGACAATATTGGCCTACATTCACTTGATTCTTTTATTGATCTCGCACTGGTCGTTTGATTATAAGAGATTTGGATCAGCTAGGATCCAATAGTACAAGAATAAAGAACAGTAATGGCAGAGCCTTGGCCGTAGAAAGAAGGATCCCACTTATGGAGAATGGTCATTGTATTTATAGGGGAAGATGACCGAATATCTTCCTAAAATTTCCCAAGTAGAATCTCACGATGTAGATGAGGTCACCCAAAAAGTTTCATGGCCCAACTCCCAAGGATAGGGGATCGGTATCGATCGAGATGACCTTGTGGGCCCATGCGATCCCTCATGTGGGTCCGTCTTGATGCTAGCTTCATATTTCCAAAGTTGTTTGCATTGTTTCCTTCATGATTTTGGAGATATCGATCGACTTCCGTTGAGTTGAACTACTGGACTAATATGATATGATCCCATGCCTAGAGGGAGTGATACGATCTGATCCCCTACCTTGGTGGGTGATACAATCTGATCCCCTGCCTTGGTGGGTGATACGATCCGATCCCATGCCTAAGGGAAGGGATAGGTACCAATCCCCTGTCTAGAGGAGGCACTAATCCATACTTAGAGTATTCCAAAGAGTCCAGCTCTTGGTCTCACTTGATCGTTGCTTCATAAAATTGTTCGTGCTTGATCTCTGGACTCCATGGTCACTTCTTTGGGCTTTTTGCCTTCTCTATCATCGAGTCTAACTTGTCCAATCATTCTAGATATCGCTAGATCAAAAGGCCGGATAACACTTACTCCTAAAGTACGTCTTGTTCCAAACATGACGTTTTTTGAATCGATAGCAAGTTAGAGTTGTCGAGAAGGATTCCACTTAGTGTCTCAAATGGCTATTTTCCTTCCATTGTTGTTGAGCTACTTTATGGAAAGTGGAATCTCTCGCTATTTGGTTGCGATGCTTGGTCGTTATCAAATGATATAAGTTCTGGAGTAGAATCTATTGGTAATTGTCTATGCTCAGTTTCATTGAGCTGATTAGTCGAGTTACTAGGCTTTGGTTATTTGAACTGTCCTCTCTCTCCAGAGTTCTCAGGTAATAATTCAACTGATGTTGAGTCAAGAAAACAAATGTTGAGTATGTACACATGTGCATACATTCATGTACACATTTTAGTCGTCGTTGGTTCCTAAGCACGTTCATACGTCAATGGGTTATTGCCAAGTCTCATGATATGCATCGAGTTTACACGTACACGCTTCTTTTTTTACATCTAGTGCCAAGCCGTTAGCAATTGAGAGAGTAAAAACTTGAGGCATATTCCTCTATTTTTATTCATTTTCGCAGGCTCGATCCCTATTTCCTTCTTAATCCATTCATTTAGAACTGAACCCCTTTTCTTTTCACATTTACAATTAAAAATAAAAAATTGAGCTCAAGGAATCGAACCATTCCACTTGAAACAATCTTCATTCTGATCGTCGATCTCTTCTGAAACTCACGCCGCCCTCGTTTGTCAGATTTCCATTCAACCGATCGATTCAAACTCGATTTAAACTTAAATCTAAACCCTTTTTCTTTGGAGTAAAACGGATGTGTAGCGCGAGACTACACAGCCGGTTAGATATCATAGCTAAATATAAATAGTGCGATCAACAAGCCTGACCGCTGGCCAAGATGAAATAGTTAAACATAGCGGTTATACAACATTAAGTATGGAAACTGCCCGGATACTGGGCTACAAAATATGATGGAGGGTACGATCACCGTCAATGCTGACGGTTTCCAGGGACAGCTGAGGAGCTTCCAGTAGATTCAACAGAAGAAGACCTAGTGTGAGGCAGCCTAAGTCTGAAGGGCGCCGAGAAGCAATGACCTGTTGAGGATGAATAATAGTAAATAATCCGCTTGCAGATACCCTCAAATAGTAACTTGGGTTTGTTAAACACATAAGCGTTTCGTTCGATCCAGATGCACCAACTAAAGATAGCTATAAAATGATCCAATCGTTTGTTCGGAGTGTTGAATTGCCAAAAGTCATAAAATGAAGTTATTGTTGGGATGAAACCAAGCAGGTGTGCAGCAGTTGCAGCCCAAACCTTGACCGAGAAGTCACAGTCGAAAAAGAGGTGATGTATGCTTTCAGTTGCATTAGAACAAAGGGCACAGTCAGAAGCCAGCGTGATATTTAGTCGGAATAGTCTATCTCTGGTGTTGATGCGACCATGTATAAGACACCATTGGAAGAACGCGATTCGAGGCTGGAGCTTGCAGTTCCAAAGTCTGGGAAAGTTGAAAAGGCGACCCGGGTTGTTTAGGTAGGAATAACAGGAAGCGACGGAAAAGCCGGTTGCAGGGTTTAAGGCCCAAAGGATTTTGTCTGGGGACTGGGAGAGAGGATGGATTGGAGAGAGGAGGCAGCATGCAGCAGCTCCGAAAATGTAGTGAGGTCGAAATACGTAGGTGGGAGAAGATGGTCGGGGCCGAGAAGGAGGGAATCAGAGATTGTGATGCGATGGGAGGCTGCATTGAAGAAGAGGTTGGGAAGGGTGGAGGAGAGTTGAAGGTGGCCGGACCAAGTATCTAACCAGAAGAGACAGTTCGACCCATTGCCCACTATGACATGAAAAAGGGATTTAACTCGGGGTATGCTGGAGAGGACACCGGACCAGAAAGGGGAGGGGGTTGGGAGTGGCATGGAGGGCAAGATGAGGGTTTGAGTGGTAATGTAGGGAGGCAATCCATGATTTCCAAAGGAGGTTTTCAGGGGATAAAAATCTCCATAGCCATTTGGCTAGAAGAGCAAGATTGAAGTGATGAAGATTGACTATACCAAGGCCTCCATTAGAAGTGTGTGTGCAAACAGTTCACCAGTTGACGAGTTTCCTTATTCTGCCACCATTCCATAGGAAAAAACTCCTAATCTTATCAATTCTGTTGATTACCCAACATGGAACCTTGTAGAATGCCATCCAGTAGGATGGGATGGCCGAGAGGACAGATTTGACGAGGACAAGACGACCAGCAGAGGAGAGGGAGTGTGCCTTCCAGGAAAGGAGTCTATTTTCTATTTTTGAGATGAGGGGGAGCCAGTCAGTTTTGAGGAGCTTGGTTGGTCTGAGAGGGATACCGAGGTAAGAGATAGGGAATTGGGCGATAGAGCAATTGAGCAAGTTGGAATATGTGGGTCCGAGATGATCAGAATTCCCGAGCATGATGATTGAGCTTTTATTGAAATTGATAGATAGACCAGATATAAGTTCAAAGGAATACAAAGCAACTTTGAGACATCGAAGGTGGTTGACGTTGGGGGACGCAAGCAGAATTGTGTCATCGGCGAAGTGTAGGTTGGCTATGGACAGGTTGGAATTGAAGAGTTTAATGCCCTCGAAGATGTTGTTAGACATAGCTAATTTGATCATACGATTGAAGACGTCAGCCACGAGGACAAAAAGCAGGGGAGAGAGTGGGTCACCTTGTCGTAAAGCCCTAGCGGATTTAATTAGACCCCCAGTGGAGCCGTTAATAGAAATTGAGGAAAAACTAGTGCTAAGGATGTGACGGATCCAACTGCACCATTTTGGTGGGAAGCCTCTGTGTTCCAAGAGATCAAGGATGAATTGCCAATTGACAGTATCAAAGGCCTTAGAGAAGTCTAACTTAAGGAGAATGCCTGGAGTTGAAGTTTGGTGGCAGAACGAAATAACCTCTTGGGTGGTTGCAACACAGTCCATAATGTTACGGCCAAGAATAAATGCAGATTGCTCAATCCCAATGAGAGGGTCTATGACTGATTGAAGGCGGTTGGCCAGAACTTTGGTGATAATTTTGAGAGTGGTGTTCAGTAGACTGATGGGGCGAAAAGAGGAAAGAGAAGTTGCTCCAGAGGACTTGGGAAGGAGGATGATATTGGCATAGTTTAGACGAGCCACTGATGATGGGTCCTCATAAAATTCAACACACATCTCCATAATATCGTGTTTGACGGTTTCCCAGAAGTGTTTAAAGAAGAGGGGGCCGAAACCATCGGGACCCGGGGCTTTGTCGTCAGACATCTCCTTCAGTGCAGACCAGATTTCTTCCTCCGAGAATGGTTGATCAATACGAATGGTTTTTCATGGTGGCCTTGATCCTTTTGCATTGTGACTCTATGCCTCAACCAAGCTCACCCAACAAGTCTAGTAACATTCCAAGCATCCGAGTTCAAGAAGCGAAGGTTCATCTGTTGAATACAGTTCAATCTAACCCATAGGAGAATCATCATCAAAATGAGTCAACAAGCTACGAAATTATTTGGAAAGCATCACTATAAAGTAAGAAGCTTGATCAAACAAATCAGAGCCAAAATTGGCAAAGGATTTGGATCGGTACCAATTAAATTGGATCAAATCGGTACTGATCCAAAAAGTTGGCCAATTTTGGCTCCAAACTTTCTGAGCTCTCTCTGCATGACGACTATAGGCTTCTGACAAAGCAATTTCGACCTAAGAGCCTTCCAACACCTATAAATACCATCTTATCTGCAATAGAAAGGGGATCTGCTCTAAACTCTGCTGAAACTCTACCATTGTTTCTGCACTCTTCTTCTCCCTCATAATAGCCATTAAAGGGCAACTGAGATCCTTTCGGTTGACTCTAACAATGGCTACTTGATCAAACTTTGAAAAGAAGAATCATATTGTAATCCAAACTCCTTTGTAATAGCAGTCGATCAATAAAAGCTATAAAGTGGATGTAGGCTTCGTTAATAGCTGAACCGCTATAAAATTCTCTTGTTTCTTTACTTTTCTGCGATTTACTATTTCTTTTTCTATTTTATTCGCCTTGATAAACAGGACTGGTGCTTTCACACTTAAACCGGGATGTTGATCCATTTTTTAGGTAAACATTTTGGTGCTTTCAGTGCGAGGGATTCAACTCAAGCTTAGAGCTAGCTATCTACTTTGGATCAGATAGGTTCAGAAGTTAGATCCTTAATCTCTGCTTAGAAGATTTTCCTTTGAGAATCAATGGCACCGGGAAGAAAGAGTACTGCTTCTGGAAGATCCACATGAGATGTAATATCTCAAGAAGGAACCAATCCTAAGCAAGTTGAGGTCAGCGGCGCCAATAATCCATTAATCAGGGCAAATTCTGGAGCCAACACAGGAGATCAGGTGTTGGGACCTTCTATCCAGCATGAAATCATCATTGAAGGTGAATTGAATAAGATGGTTGATGAAATCAATCAAAAGATGGAGAACGGCCAGAAAGCTCCAAGAACCATGCCAGAACCTGCGACTGCCACGGAGTAGGAAAACTCTTCCATTTCTGGCCTAAACATAAGAAACGGAAGGCAGAAGCAAAATGGAGCAGTGGGTGGAGCTGCAGAAATCACTATAGAAGGAAACACAAGCACTCCACCAACTACAAAGCAGCCCACCATGAACTTGAATCTGGGGGCGAAATCCCCACGGGAAGATATAGCAATGGATCTCTCCGACTCTGAAGATGGTGAGCAACTTGACGATACAACGAGTTGAAGAAAGCATTAATGCACTCAATATCGGCAGGGAGGTCCATGCCCCTACCCGACCAACCGCAAGCCAATGGGACTCTAGGGGAGTGGCTCTCCTGAAGATAGGAGAGCCTAGGCTTCAGCCCACTTACCAAGATCGTTTGCAAGATCAAACACTTGGTGTAGCCACTGACAGCCAACCCGTGGACTACCGGACATCAGAGACATATATCGCAGATATGATCAAGTGCTTGATAAACGAAAGTAAGGATATGAGAGATAACGAATGGAGATCCGCTCCAAGCCAGACTCTCATCACTGTTGACATTCTGAATGAACGGTACCCTAAAAAGTTCACTATGTGCACTATTCTGTCCTATGATGGAACTAGAGACCCGAAACCTAACTTATACAAGTACAATTGGCACATGGATGGAGCGAATGCTTCAAATGTTGTTTGATGTAGATGTTTTCCAATCTTTCTGGATGGAATTGCTTCCATGTGGTTCACTATGCTCCTACCAAAATCCATCTCCACTTTTAATTAATTAGCAACAAAATTCCTTGATCAGTTTAGGCTTCAAATAGCATAACCAAAAGACATGATGTCCTTATCTGACCTATTCCAGGGACGAAATGAATCTTTGAAAATCCTTCATGATTCAGTTCAACACCGCGATGACTAAAGTAAGTAACCCAAACGAAGACATGGTCTTCATGGCCCTGGTCCGCGCTATCCATCCGACACTGAATTTGGAAAATAGATCAAAATGAAACAACATACCACTAGGAAGGACTTTAACCAAAAGGCAAGCCATTACTTGAGATTGGAAGAGGCAGAGGAGCTAGAAGGAAAACCTACTAACCTACAACCAACCAACGCTGGCCAAAATGGTATGGCAGCTAACCAAGATGTACATGCCTCCGGAACCGCTACAAGAAACGCGGGGAAGGATGGGAACCAATAAAGGAAGAACCAAAATTCCAACAAGCGAAACGGAGATAACAAGCAACTTAAAGGCCTGAGGCCCGAAGACTACATCCCGCTTAACAATACTCCAAAAAGTATCTACCCTGTGACACATGGGATGGAGGAGTACAAGAAGCAACCTAAAATGGAAGCAACTAAACAGCAAAAACATTCCGAAAAGTACTGTTACTTCCATGAAACATATGGTCACAACATGAATGAGTGTCGCCACCTGAAGAAGCTGATCAAAGAGCTGATTCGGGAAAACAAGCTTCAGCAGTATGCAAGGAAATCACAAAATCCTGACCAGCCTACAACACCCCAAGCTCCTAGAGATCGGGGAAACCAATCGGAACCAGCGAAGAGGGATCCAGACATACCGACCAGAGACTCATCATCGGAAAAATATCTGGGGGAACTCATACCATGAAGAAGAGTTGTGGAGAAATGGAGCGATATGTAAGCTCACTATGACACGCTCCGAAAGATTCATGCTTCGCGATCGAAGACGGAACTCCTGCCAAGCAGCAGAGAACCCTGAACGATGACATAGTATTCTGGAATCGAGACACCGAAGGAATAGAAGCTCGGCCACAACCCCATAGTCGTGACGGTAGGAATTAGACCAACCATGTTCCGATGAGTATTGGTGGACAGTGGCAGCTCTATGAATATCCTGTTCAAACACACATTTGATCATATGAAGATCAGCATGAGAGAAGTATTCGCTTGCCGAATAAAGATTCAGGGATTCATCGGTGAACCTACACTATGCCACAAAGTGAATCAGATAATAGTGATCACACGACATGGTATATTTTCTGTTATCCCACTTTTTCACAGAACACATGACAAATCCATTTGTTGTCTGAAGAGCCATAAAATCTTTTATCTATTGTCGGAATAGCCCGTGAAATCTCTATGTACAAGCTTGTTACTTGGACAATAGTTTATATGTCGTCTGATTTAAGTTATCAAAATTTGGTTTTAGCTCCTTATTAAAATTTGGGTTTCCCTCTCAATATTCAGTACATTATTTTGTGGCCGCCTTCTTTCCAATTCATTCCCTCTCTTAATTCTTTCATTTGTAAAAGAAAAAAAATGGCGTTCCAGTTCTTCACCGTCTTCATTCCTCTCAAACGCTTGCTTCTCCCTCTCATTTTTAGAACCCGATACTCTCTCCCTCTCAAAACATGGGTTAGTGAATTAGGGTTTCTTCCAAACACTTGCTTTAGGTTGCTCCTTTTGTCTTCGAGTTGCCTTCAAAAATTAGCGTTTCGAAATCGATTGCTTTCGTGAGTCGATGATGTATGAATTCAACTACTCGGTATGATTTTTTCCCCTTTTTGATTTGTCGCGTTCTCAACTTTTTATGCTGTGTGTTAAAAATTGGTATGCCAATGATGATTTTGGGTTATTTATAGGGATTAAAACCCTATATTTTTTGAATACCGATATACTTGTTGGTTTGGTTGCTTTATTAGTGATTTCGAAATCTGATTGACGTTAGTATTATCTTATTTTCTGATTTTCGCACTTGAGTTTGTTATCTAAGTTTTCTGCACTTGAGCTTGTTAGTATTATCCGAGTTTGTTATTTGAGTTTTCGATGTATTTGTGAATGTACTTCCTGGCTAAGTTTCACTTGAGTTCATGTGTATATGTGTACATATGTGTGTATATATGTATATACCTTGTCTGAGTTGCACTTGAGTTCATGTGCTTTGAGACATATGTGTTTTTAGATTTCTATTTTGAGATATATGTGTATATATGTACATATATGTTTTGAGATATATGTGCTGTGATGGTGAAAACTTTGGTTGCTGCTTTATTAGTTCATGTCTGAGTTAGTGGATATTTTGAACTTCCATGTATTTACATACAGAAATATGTATGTATATATGTGTGAATGTTCTTTTTATTCCTGTTCATTTGATTCTTGCACCTTACAAGTTCATGTGCTTGTTTTGTTGCCCCTTGCACCTGTGGTTCTTTCACTTATCTGTTAGTGTTTTCTTTGAACTAAAATGAAATGTTATGCCTGATGTTGGACACTGAGTGATATACTTGTTTCCTTTCCACTCACTATGTCATGTATACATGTATATACATATGTGTATATATGTATAAACAAGTTAGTGTACTCTTGAGTTCATGTTCGAGTTAGTGGATGTTTTGAACTTCTATGTATATACATACATACATATGTATGTGTATATGTTCTTTTGCTTCCACGCTGCCTTTTTCATGTCCATGTCTGAGTTAGTGTACACTTGAGTTATGTGTGTTGTTCCACTTGCTTGTTGCTCATCTCTGAACATATGTTGCATATATACATGTATACATGTATATACATATGTGTATATATGTGTTGCTTACTATACTTGTACTCGAACTTATGTGCTTGTATATACTCGTATGTACTTGTATATACTCATATGTACTTTGATACTTAAAATGTGGTTCATCCATGTTATAGTTTCCTAGAACTTTGATGCTTATGTTGGCTGTTGGTTCATACTTGATTCTGCAATAAATCTGGTTTGCTGCTGCTCGACTTTGTGCATCTCCATGTGCATTGTATTGTTCATGTGTTCATGTGTTATATATATATATACATGCATATACATACATGTTTACATGTATATACATGTAAAATCCCTTAACCAGATTTTGAATAGCTTTGAGCTGCTTTTGAATTGTTCATGTGTTCATGTATATATGTATATACATATGTGCTTTGAGCTGATTTTGAATTGCTTTGAGCTGCTTTTGAATTGTTCATGGGTTCATATGTTGAATTTTTGATGCATTTTGCTTTGATACTTGAATGGATTTTGCTTTGATTGCTTTCACTGAACCTTGAATGCATTTTGATACATGTATACATCCTTTTGTATGCATTTTGGTTTATACATATATACATGTACACATTCAAGGTTTATACATATATACATGCATGCATTTTGCTTTGAATGGTTTATACATACATACATACATATGTATGTATGTATGTATGTATGTATGTATGTATGTATGTATGTATGTATGTATACATGTATCAATTTCAGGCCATTCAAGTATCAAAGCAATCAAAGATTTATACATGTATATATGCTTTGATACCAAAATGCATTTTGCTTTGATTGCTTTCCCTGAACCATTAATGTATACATCCTTTCCTTCCCTGAACCTTGAATGGTCTGAAATTGATACTTGAATAACCTGAACCTTGAATGGTTGTTACTGCTATATGTAGTCTTATTGCTTGTTACTTCTATGTATATACACACATACATATGTATTATATATGTGTGAAATATTGCCATGTTTTTCCTTGTTTTTGTCTGGTTTATACATGTGCACTTCAGCTTTGTTCTTGCTGCTCCTATGTGCACTATGCATAAACTGTTTTGAGATTTCTTGCCTTGTATTCATATGTACTCTTGTGTTTGTTGAATTGATGAAACTTGTATTCACTATGTACTCACTATGCACATTTGCGCTGCACTTATTTTATATCATAGTTGATCTTGTTGCAGTGTGTGGTTTGCCTTTTGTTAAAGTTTGGTCGTCCTTCCTTTTGTTAAAACTCAAATAACCTTGCTGCACTACTGAAGTTGTTTCTTTATGTTCACTGGTAACATTTTCCTGAGTGACATTTGTTACATTATGTGCACTGGTAACATTGGTTATACATCTCCCAAATGTGCATGTAAAACTTGTTGGAGGACCTGAGTGATATTGGTTACATTATGTGCACTGGTAACTTAGGCTTGAGTGTGGATTTTCCTGGCCGCACTTGTATATTTCTGGTTGGAGCACCTGAGTGTGCACCTGAGTTTGATTTTCTGGTTTGAGTTGCATTTCATTATGCACCTGAGTTGAGCCGGATGAGGCTTGGGCTTGACCTTTTGGACATTTGTACTATGTTGAGCCTTCGGGCTTGACTTTTGCAATAGTCTGTGAGATTTAATCGATGTCCGGCCTTGTGATATTCATAGTGATACATTGTGCATATCATAAGTTGTCCGTGCATATATATATTTGTCCGGCCATGTCTGAAACATGAAGAGAAAACAAACCCATAAACCAAGGCAATATTAATATTCAAATTTAATTTAATTTTTGCAATTTAGGTTTGTTTCCTTTTCCATTTTACTGTGTTGTTTATTTGACAAGTATAAGAGATGACTGGACACAAGCTGGAGCAAGCAAATGAAGATCAATATCAAAAATAAACTTGAGTGAGTGTAGGTGGGTGCTAGTAAAAAAAATGTTATATATGAGAGTGTAGAGAAAAGTTGTATATATGAGAGTGATAGTAAAAGTTGTATTGTATTTGAAAATGTAAGAATAGTGAAAGTTGTATTGTATTTGAAAATGTAAGTATAGTGAAATTTGTATTGTATTTGAATTTGATTTGAAATAAAATATTCATTTAAATAAAATTGTGATTCATTATTTCATTTTGCAAATATAACATAAGTGTAACTGATATGCATATCAGTCAATATTTATATGTTGTCTAATAGAAAATTTTAGAAATGATACTATAACATCAGACAACGTATGGTTTTTTTTCTTCTGATGTGTTAGTGCATATCAGGCGACAGTGCATATCTGTGGTCTGATATGTAATGAGACGGCATGGAAATAGACGACCGATAGGTATTCATTCAGACAACGGAGCATATCTGTCGTCTAATTCATTTTTTCTCATAGTGCTAAGCAACATGTAAGAATAATTGATTTACCTGTAGAACTTGGGAAGGGGACCGAAGAGACATCCACATCCAGACCTTCGTGGTTGTAGATGATATATCCGCCTTCAATGCTTTCTTAGGTCGGCCAGCTTTGGCAAAATTTAGGATTGCTTTAGCTCAATGGTATCTAACCATGAAATTTCCCATAGAGAATAGAGTTAGGGTGATCAAAGGAGATCAAAGTGTCGTTAGAGAATACTACATCGTAGAACTGCATGAGTCTAGAAGAAAAGAAAAAGGGAAGAGTATGGGGAGAACTCTTCACATTCATGAATCTATCGAATAGCAACTACAGAGCCATCCCCGGCATAGGGACCTTAGTCGATTTGACAAGGATTTGGACCCTAGAACGAAGAGTTTAGGGGAGGATTGGGCAGCATCGACAGAATTAACAGTGCCTATCCTAGTCGATATAAATGACCCAACTCAGGTCCTAAAAATTGGATCACATCTTGGAAACAAGATGAGATATGAAATAATCAAATTTCTTCATGCCAACCTAGACATATCGCTTGGACACATTCCGATATGTGTAGGGTTTCACCAAAGATTTTATGCCATGCACTTAATATTGATCCCAAATATACACCAGTGAAGCAGAAGAGACGCAGCCTAGGACCCAAACAGTCCAAAGCACTAAGAGAAGAAGTAGATAAGCTGATGGTGAATGGTTTTATCCGCAATGCAACCTACCCCAAATGGGTATCCAACCTGGTCTTGGTCAAGAAATGCAATGGAAATGGCCAACTTGTATCGGATACTCAGACCTAAACAAAGCTTGCCTAAAAGATAGCTTTCCTTTGCCCAAAATCGACCAGTTATGGACGGGACAGTTGGACATGAATTGTTATCATTTATGGACGCCTGCTCGAGATACAACTAGATCACGATGCACGAACCTGACCAGGGAAACACCAATTTCATAACTAATCTAGGATTATACTACTATAAAGTGATGCCATTCGGTTTAAAGAATGCTGGGGCAACCAACCAACGACTTGTGAATGCCATGTTCAAGCATCAAATCGGGAAGACTATGGAAGTCTATGTAGACGATATGTTGGTTAAATCGTGCATAGCTGCAAATCACTTGGACAACCTAGCCAAGATGCTTGAAATACTCCGCAAATATAGAATAAAACTCAATCCACTTAAATCTCATTTTGGGGTAGCCTTTGGAAAGTTCTTGGGATTCATTGTAAGCGTCAGAGGCATCGAAGCGAATCCCGAACAAATTACTGCTTTATAGGAAGTTAAGGCCTCAAGAAACAAGAAAGAGTTACAAAGCTTGAATGGAAAAGTTGCAGCACTAAGCCGGTTCATCTCAAAAGCAATCGACAAATGTATACCGTTCTTTGACGCACTAAAGAAGGGAAAGAAGAACTTCGAATGGAATCAGGCTCGTCAGACTGCCTTTGAAGAGCTTTTGTGGCATATATAGATCCAGCCAATCCTATCCAAGCCGATAGACTGAGAAGACTTGTTAATCTACTTAGCACTCTTTCCTCATGAATTAAGTGTTGCGCTCGTACGAAAAGAAGCTAAGGTCCAACAACCCATGTATTATATCAGTTAATGATTCACTGGAGCCGAGAAGAACTATTCAAAATTGGAAAAACTGGCATATTACCTCTTAATTGCATCTAGAAAATTACGACCATACTTACAGGCACACCCGATCAAAGTACTAACAGATCAACCTATGAAGAAAGTGTTGTATCGGTCCGACACCTCTGGACGGCTTATCAAATGGAACATCGAATCGAGTCAATATAAAATCACTTACCATCCTTAAAGGGCGATCAACGGATAGGTGCTTGCAGACTTCATTGCTGGGTTTACAATACGAGATAATAAGGAAGAAATTACTCTAGAAGTGGAGACACACTGGAAGTTGTTCGTTGATGGTGCATCCAACAACTTCTGCTTGGGTGCCGGAGTCGTGCTCGAAACTCCCGAAGGATGATCCGTTTACTATGCTTTACGCTTGGAATTCCCTGCAACAAACAATGAAGCAGAATATGAAGCATTGATAGCCGGGCTGAAGGTTGTGAAGGAACTCAGAATAAAGTCCATACACATCTATAGCAACTCTTAGCTAGTTGTCTATCAAGTGAGAGGCGAATATCAAGCCCAGGGAGAGAACCTCACCCCATATCAGTCTAAAGTGCAGGAATTGCTAAACGACATCGAACATTACACCATAACTCATAACTTGAGGGAGAAAAACATGAAAGCAAATTATCTAGCTAAACTGGCCAGTTCTGCAGAAGATTAGTCATTGGGACTTGTCCTAGTTGAAACGCTAACTGCTCTAAGCGTAAGCAAGATGGATATTGACTGGATTGAAACAACTAAAGAACCAGAAACATGAATGACACCGATCGAGGAATACCTACACAGAGGAACACTACCAGTGGATATGAATCAACGGAAAAAGCTCCTTCGTAAGGCACCACGGTTCGTAGTACTAGATGGGATACTCTACCAAAGGGGATTCTCTACCCGCTTGCTCAGGTGTGTGACCAACGACGAAGCTCATAAAATCCTCAAGGAAGTTCATGAAGGCGATTATGGAGATAACACCGTGGGGCAAACCCTTGCAAAGAAAGTTCTTCGATATGGGTATTTTTGGCAAACAGTAAACCACGATGCAGATTATTATGCCAGACGATGCGACCAATGCCAAAGATTCAGCAAGATCAAAAGAACTCCTTCAATAGAGATAACGCAGATGGTCAGCCCATGGCCGTTCGCAATCTGGGGAATTGATTTGATTGATGTATTGCCAATAGCCAAAGGAGGAGACAAATACGCTATCGTTTCTTTTGACTACTTCACTAAATGGGCCAAGCGGAACCGCTGACCACTATTACCAAAAAGAAATTTATTAACTTTGTCACTAAAAACATTATTTGCAGGTTTGGAGTGCCATAAAAATCATCACGGATAGCGTGACTCAATTCGAAAGCACTGAGTTCAAATACTTTTGCAGATGCTTCCGAATTAAGAAAAGCTTTTTCGCAGTTGCACACCCACAGGCAAATGGGCAAGTGGAGGCAGTGAACAAAACCATCAAGTCCAAGTGGCTAACTAAAGCTAAAGTAATCGGTGCTGCTTCGGCGTCACCAATCACTTAAGTACGTAAATCACTTGAGTGCGTAAACTACTCGCCATAAGGCCGCTAAAATCTTAATGAATATCTCAAGCCAAAAGTTCCCAAAGGTAGGAGTTGTAGTATAAGACCTGACTGGGAGCATCTGAAAGATTACCAGGGGCACCCAGTCTCGTATTAAGTGTTCGGAGTAAACAGTCCCATGAACTAGGGAGCACGCACACACCAACACTCAACCAAATTAGCAAATATTTCATAGTTTTGTTTCTCCTAGAAATTTTTTTGGCGGTGATTACAGGACTAAATAAAAAAGTGATGGATAAAAGAAGAGTGGCATAAAAAGGCAACATTGCATGGAACATAGATAAGTAGACAAGTGAAGTTACAATCAAAATTTCAACAGTTTTATTACTTGTAATGTTTTTCATGTACAACAACAAATAGCGGGGGCCGTGCCCACATAATATTGACCAAGAATAGGAAAATACAAACACCACTGTTACAACAACAAGAAGAAGTGCTAAGTGCATACTCTGCCCTTGTACAAAAAGAAACCAAAAAAAGCAAAAGACAAATCATGACTTCTTGTCACCGCTTCCCTTGTAGCCTTTCCCGCCTTTGATCGAAAACTTCTCAGGCTTCTCCCCTCCCGGGGCGATCTTGCTCTCTGAAGCATGGCCACTAGCGGACCCTCCTTTGCCATTGTGCTTGCGGGATATGCGAGAACTCTTTGATGGCCTTTTATGCTCTTCAAACTTTTCCTTCTTTACCGCTACCGTCTGCTACTCGGCCTCTACTTTGTTTGGTTGGCTAGTTGATCCACCTGCTCCCATGTATCAGTAGCTACCAAACCTTCCTCTTGAGATACAAGGGGTCATCCAAACCATGCAGCGCTGCAATTTGCTTGGAGTGCAAACCGGGCTGCGAGCCAGATGCGAAGATGACGGTTAATGCATTCAGAATGGCGGTAGATCCAGCATCGTAACGAGGAGGTAACTCGAAAGGAATAGAAGGTTGATCTATAATATCATAATAAAGGGCGGTTATCATGGAAATATCATTAGGCGTAAATAGGAAGTCTTCAAACATGAGAGAGATAAGAAAATTACCTGCTATGGGGGTCTGCTCATGTATCACAACTTCGAAGCCTTCTTCGTTGCCCTTCTTTAATAACTACACAAATACGGGAAAGTAGGAACAATCCCCTCATTAGCATAAGGATGTGAAGACAGCTCACCAGGGCCTGAAGGAAAATGCCCGATTACAGTCTTAGCGGTGGTTTCGACATCAATGGCTTCTCATTCCCTCTCCAGTCTCAAGATTTCCTAGTCCTCTATTAAAGCTTGACGAGATTCTTTGTTCAGGTATGCCTGAACCAACTCCTCTTCGGTATAACCGCCACCCATGTCTTGAAATTTGGCTAGAATCTCTTCCCAGACTACGACAAGCATACGAGGGAACAACAGACCCAAGTAGCCGAGACTCTCCTGATGCAGCACGGAGTTGACATAAAACCCCAGAATAGTCGCATTGAAGCCTTCCATCTTCTTTGTGAAGGTATTTTGGATTTCTGAGAAGCTGGCATCTGCGTTGGCCTTCTCTGCCGCCAGATGCTTTTTCTCAGTATCCAAAGTTGAAACTTGTTCGCGAAGAGAGGCAATTTCTTGAGCCTGTTCGACGATGGTTTTCTTTTGCATCTCAACCATCATCTCGTTAATCCTCAACTTTTTTTTAAAGCCACCTCATCAGTGTTGAACTTCTTGATTTCATCCCTAAATATGAGTGCGGCCCGGTCGGTGGATTCTTTCAGCTCCTTAAACAAAGAAGCACTTTTGATCTCTCTCTTGAGGGCATCATCCCTCTCTTTCTTCTGCTTCTCAATCTCTGCATCATGATCCACGAACTTTTTCTCGTACTCATCCTTTTCGGACTCAAACGAGAGAATTTCTTTGTAGTTGTTTCGATTTATAGTGAATAGGTACATGCATAATTTTTCCCACTGCTCAGCTTGCTCCAAACAGCTGTGAATTGCATGGAGATAGGGTGAATAAGATTTGGCATGAACCGACTTCAAATTGGCTTATCAAAGACAACCCCTTTTAAGAACAAGTTAGAGAATACAACTTGCAGATGTGGGGGACCAGCTGGGAGAGTGTAAGGTGCGCGCCTAGAAATTGGGAGAGAGGCGGACATAGCAGCATGAGTGGAGGAGGTCATGACATTGGAAGTAAGCACCTTTATCCCATTGGAAGCAGGAAGCTGTGAAGTGGGTTCTCATTCTAGGTCTCTTTTTAGCCTCTTAGACGGATCTTCCCACTCAGCTGGGCTCTTCCTCTTCTCATAGCCACTTCCACTATCGCGACCTTGATCTTTCTCGACATGACGATGCTCTTCCACCTCCCTATCCTTCCTCCTCTTCCTCTCCTCGTCAGTCTCCCAGGAAGCATGGTACATGGAAGAATGTCTCTATGAACGCTGAGACTCCAAAACTCGATCGAGATCGCTGTCCCAAGACATGATTCTTGTAGCAAGCGATAAAATGGCTTTAAGAAAGAGGTATTTAATGAAATAAAACATCTTAGAAAATAATAATATAAAGCTTGTGATCCTAGTGAAGTGTGTGTCGTTGTTTAACGACCATGATAGAGTACACAAACCAGATCGATCACCGACTAATGTTGAGATGTTGATTTCTGCAAGAATGATCTGAGTAAGTTGGAAAGGCAACCCTTCTGAAGTGAAGTCATCCATCAAGTCACCCATATTCACAAAAATGTCACTCTCATCTCCCAAGTCAATATCGGCACCTTCCGGCAAAGAGCTAGATGCAGGTTTATTCTTGGGAGAGGCTCCTTCAATGGGCTCTTTCAATGGAGGGGAGGGATCATATCCAAGGCTCAACCCCGAGGCCTTATCGACTAAGTTGATGTTACCCTCGTTAGTGTCCCAATCTATTTCTTCCTCATTTAGAGGATGCTCCTTAATGATCTCCCTTCCTCCTTCCCTTCAATCAACGGAGCCTTGCCTTTCTGTTGAATAAACTCGTCTTCTTTCTCTTCTGGGATCGGTAGTATTTTGAGTGGACTATCGACCCTCACTTGAAATTGGTTCTCCTTAGTGGTCTTCTCTGACCCATCGGATTGGTCACTTTCTTCTTCCTCATTATCATTATCATCTTCACAATAGTCATGGGAAGAGGAAACAGAACGGGTCCGTGCTCTGGAGCGGGAAGGAGCGCTGACGAATCCAACGGACCCCCCAAGGTGTAAAAGCCCACATCGGCGAATATTTTCATCTGTGAGCAAGAATCTAATTATGCGCTCCTGAGAATCAACTGCTTTCAGGGAGCTAAGAACAGTGCTGAGGGCCAGATCCTTGTTAATCTTTGGAGGAACTGTAAGAAATATGCGATCGTTAAGAAGACTTGTAGCAATTAAAGGAAATTCCAAGCATGATGAAAGAGACTTACCCCCCCCCCCCCGTGGTTCATTAATGGGTGAGTCCATCTGGACATTTAGCGAAAAAGAACTAATTCTTAAATAAAGGAACTTTGCTGGGAAGATCCAGTATAAGTTTCTAGCTATGTTGGGCCTCAATACAGACAAGTGATGGGTTGGCCTCTCTCTCTTTTCAAAGTAACAGAAGATACTGCAACTCAGTAAAACTCGAGGCATGATTGAGCATCTGCGTGAACAGAACATACAAGCACGTCAGCATGGCATATACATTTAGAAGAATCTAGAATGGGGCCAACCTATGTTTTGAAGTGTTGTCATTAAGAAGTGATTGAATGGGGGCACTGCACCGTACATGCACATATTATGATGGCAAGCCATGTATCCAGAAGGTCGCCTATGAGAAAATTTTCCTCTCGATGGCAGAAGCACGTCATCCTCTTGGATACCGTATTACAAGCAAATGCTTCACAACATCCTGTGTGTAAGAATTAAAAGAGCTTTCTCCGAAGGATTAAGCAAGACTCTGAAGTTAGGAGGAGTGCGATCGACGATGAGGCAAACTGGAATCGGGCGACCATATTGACCTGAACTGATGGAAGCGGCAGATCCAGCTGGGATCGATGCATGTTATTCTATATAAGAAAGCTTGTCTTCAAAACGGTCAAGTACACCTAATATCTAAATTATAAACTTTAGCGCAGTTGATACTTGAAATCCAAAAGATAATTGTGGTGTACCAACTACTAATCATATTCTAAGTATTAACTGGGGGGTGTGTGATATGTAATCTAAGTGAATGGGTTTGGTATCCAGAACGCTGTGAACAAACCATCTGTGAAGATGGCTCACTCACACCGGAAAGAGCGATCTGTATCACCTGTTAATTTCTTTTCTATACTTACTAGTTATCGATTGACGATCGATAACGGATCCGCTGTCTGAAGCGACACGAAAAGCCCTTCCTATTCCAGGTACACCGAATGTGCAATGACAGGACCAATCCAAAGCGAGCAACTATAGATCGATGGTCCAAATCAAGTAGAAAATTCTCAGCATAAGTCGATTTTAGTTCTCTGGAAATTGATAACGGCATGAGCTGCATACAAGATGCTACCCTAAGCTATTATCACCTCCTAGAAAAACCAAAATCAATCCACAAGACGATGTGCTAGGATCGATTGTGTAACTCGGTGCAAGTTAATTCTGACTCTATGGATGAAGATAGCATAACATATCGAGCACCACACAAAACTCTAGCTTCCTTCCATGAAGAATTCAAGACTCGATTTACTATCTTCTTCTACAAAGTCACAATCAACTTGAATTTTCCACTGTATCCATCACTAACACAACTTCATCACCAATCACTAATTTAGTGATACGCCAAAATCCACATCACCAACCTTCAAAATTGAGAAAAGTGATTTGATCTCTGATCCAGGACAACCCAAACTAGGGTATTGGATGGATCGAATCAACAATGCCTCGAAACAAAGGAGACCACGATAGTAAAACGGTGCCGGCAGTTTCAGGAGGCGATGGTTGATGGCATTGGTGGAAAAGATCAACGGCGGTGACTTTTTGGGAGTGGCAAGCTTTGGATCTGCGGCAGCTTGAAGCAATTGGATCGGCTTAGCTCGAAAGAAGTAAAATGAGAAAGCTGGAGAGCCGACCCTTATATAAAAAAAGAGGAAGAAAGGGATTCGAAAAATTTGCTCAAGTACTTGGATCGGTACTGATCCGATCTAATTGGATCGGTACCGGTCCAAATTTACTCCTTCAAATGGTCTTGAATTTTCCCTATTCGACCTACTCGATGATGGCATTCATTTTGGAAATTATCAAGTCAAGATCTCTCCATAATTACGAACAATGGAGATTCACACTAAGCACCGGACAATTAACCGGTATGTCATAGATAGCTTTTCAAAAGGGCCAAATACAACCAATGAAGCTCCTTAAAACAAAAACCCAAAGTTAAACAATTCCAGAGCACACTTGTTATTAACGAATGCGAACTCTGGAGGGCAAAGTTTGCTGGGTTTTTAACCCAGCATAATTCAATGGGAGTTATAACATTCAGATTAAACCGGAATGACTCGAAACTTGATTGGAAGGCGCAAAATACAAGACAATGGACTCCAGGAAGTTTGACTGAAAAATATGCTACCTTTTTGGATCGGCACCGATCCGATCCAATTAGACTGGCACCAATCCAAATTGGTTGTTCGTGGTGGCCCTGATCCTTTTGCATTGTGACTCTATCCTCAACTAAGCTCACCCAACAAGTTTGGTAATATTCCAAGCGTCTGAGCTCAAGAAGTGAAGGTTCATCTAATTTAGAATACAGTTCAATCCAACCCGCTGGAGAATCATCATCAAAACAAGTCAACAAGCTATGAAATTATACAGAGAGCATCACTATGAAGTAAGAAGCTTGACCAAACAAATCAAAGCCAAAAATTGGCTAAGGATTTGGATCGGTACCGATCCAAAAAGTTGGCCAATTTTGGCTCCAAACTTTCTGAGCTCTCTTTGCACGATGACTATAGGCTTCTTACAAAGCAATTCTGGCCTAAGAGCCTTTCAACCCCTATAAATACCATCTCATCTGCAATAGAAAGGGGATTTGCTCTGATCTCTGCTGAAACTTTGCCATTGTTTCTTTACTCTTCTTCTCCCTCATAACAGCCACTAAAAGGCAACTTAGATCCTTCTGGTTGTCTTTAGCAATGGCGGCTTGATCTAACTTAGGAAAGAAGAATCATATTGTAATGCAAACTCCTTTGTAATAGTAGTTGATCAATAAAAGCTATAAAGTGGACGTGGGCTTCGTTAACAACCACTAAAAAATCTCTTGTTTCTATACTTTTTTGCGATTTACTATTGCTTTTTGTATTTATTCGCCTTGTTAAATAGGGTTAGTGCTTTCACACTCAAACTAGAGTGTTGATCCATTTTTTGGGTTAATAAAGCGCTTGAGACTAGGGATTCCTTCATGTTTACAGGCTGAATTATGGGGGTTCGGTTGTGGTATGGAGGAGGAACTTTTTTTACTATGGTCGAATGTTTTCCAGTTAAGGGATCGGTTGCCATCCCGTTCATAAGCCAGAAATGGAGGCGGATTGAATGGTGAGCCATGGAGCAGTCATGATTGTTGGGATCGGTTATTAGCCTTTGAAGGGATCGGTTGTAACATTCATAACATGATGCTTTGTAAGGTCAGTGGCTATAATTTTGCATATTAGGGGATCGATGGAGTTGATTTTGGTGAAGACAATGTGTAGGGGGCTAGCATACATCTCATGCATGTGATACCCCTTCTTTGCTGGATCACATGCACCTGTATGCCCATAGGAAATTGAGCTTAAATGGATGGAAACGTTTGTTTGTTTGAACGTGAATTCAAATGTATGCATATGCCCTGAATATTGATGACAAACTTGTATGCTTCGATAGTCGATCCCTTGAATTGGAAAGTAACTGTTGTGCATAACCGCCGATATGAAATCCAGTTAGGATGGTCAGGGATGACGGTCACTCCATTCGATCCATCGAGTTTTGACATAACTGTCGTATAATATTGAACCGCATTACAATGCACAACACCGCACTAAATTGCACTTAGCACGAGGGAACAAATTAATTTATCTAACAATGACTATCTGTTAAATTTGATAGTTATGGATTCCAAACACTTTGAGCAATTATCTATAATGGTTGAAGATCAGGCTTATAGGCATGTTGAATCAAATGCCAAGTAAAGTTCAGCCTTGTGTTGCATTAAGCTGCATAGCTGGCTTTTGCTTTGAGTTTGAATCTCCTTGCATATTTGAGTAACGTGCTTTCCATTCAATGTATTCATGATCCGTTGCTCTTCGTTTGGGTTGGAATGATAGTTAGTCGCCCATAAGTCTAGGCATCGATTCGATGATTCTATCTCTAGGCATCCTTTCGGTCGTAGTTTCGAGTCATTGTAAACACTAGGCATGAGTCATAGTATTGAGCTGTCATAGTCAGCTCTTGGATGATCACACTTCTTCCCCCAGTCTCAGGTTGATAGATGTACTGCATGGACGAACGAGTCTTGTCCTAGTTGTGTTTATACTCCTGCCTAAGCTCTGAAGACTCAGAGTTGATTGATGAATGACCGGGTCATGTTCATCTTGATTCTCGATCGTGGCCCCTAAGTTATAGGAAAATGTTGATAAGTGGATGGGTAGTCACATCCTCTTAAGATTTATACTCTTTATGTCGAATCTGAGGCAGAGTTAATTGATGAAAGACTAAGTCGTGCCTATTTAGAATTGTATTCTAGTTTTTTCCTTCTCAGGGGAGACTTCGATGCTCTATCGGATTTCGGGCATGAGTTGAGTATTGGACAATCAATCACATCCACTTTTGGTGCAGATGTTGCTATACTCTGGGCAGGAACTGGAGAATGGTTGGTCAGGTCACATCCATTCCAGGATTCATGCTTCCCTTATCGAAATAAGAAAAAGAACTAAGCGATGGATGGTCAGATCACATCCATTTGTCGTTGGTGTGGATCGACATTGACCGTCGATCCGACGATATGATATAGAAGGTTTGGATCGATATTGCTCGTTGATCCAGTGGTATGATATAGTCAGTCGCCCGTAACTTGGGACGTTGTTCCAATTGGTTTTGTATTAAGGCCTCCTTGCGGTCGTTGCCTTAAGTCGTAAAGAATACCAAGCAAAGCTATAGTGAGCTATCATATTTAGCTTTTAGTAGTTTGTACTTCTGCCTCTAGTCTTGGGTTAGCGGAATTAGTTCGTGGATGATCGAATATCGTCTTTTTGGGTTTATACTCCCCTTGTCAGGTTTAGTTCAGAGTTGGTGAATGAGTGGTCGAGTCATATCCATTCACTATTTATACTCATATCCGTACTCTGGGGACCAGAGTTTGTTGATGGGCGGTTAGTCGCAGTCATTTGGTGTTTATACTCCAGCTCGCATTTTGGAAACTAAAGTTATCAATGGACGACCAAATCACATCCATTTTTGATATAGGCTCCCTCTGTCGAACCCAAAACAAGATTCGGTGAGTGGACGGTCGAAATACATCCACTTGGTGAGTTTATACTCCATTTGTCAAGGCAAATATTGGATTTAGTTAATGAACAGTCAAGTCACGTTTATTCATGGTTGGATGGGCAGCCACATCCATTTAGAATTGGACGATCAGTCATGTCCATTTTGCGAATTTGGCTCTTCTTATCGAGTCAAGAAAGAAATTTAGTGTTGTATGGTCAAAGTGCATCCACATGAACTTATGCTATGGGTCCCGTGCCGAAGACAAGAGTTGACGTACGGATGGTCGTGTCGCGTCCGCTTTGTACCGGATGGTCGGGTCACATCTGATTTTTTTGCTTAAACTCTAGTCAGTACTTGGGGAATAGAGTTTGTTGACGGGCAATCGAATCGTGCCCATTTGAAGTTTATGCTCCAATCCACATTGGAGGACCACAGTTAATTGATGGACGATCGAACCGCATCCATATTTTGGTTTTTATATCCTCCCATCATATTCAAGTCAGTGTTGATGAATGAATGATCGAATCACACTCATTTGTTTATGTTTATATCCAGCTCATACTCTGGGAACTAGAGTTATTCGATGGATGGCCAAACCACTTCCATGTTGTATTTATATTCTAGTCCGCACTAGAGAACCAGAGTTGGTGATGGACGGTCGAACCACGTCCTATTTTTGATTTGGATTTAGGGCTTGTCGATGTTCGGGCAAGGCTTGAATAGTTCACCATACTTTAGGCACAAGCAAGGTCGTGAACAGACGGATCACATCCCCCATGGATTGGATGGTCGTATCACGTCCAATTTAAGCTTGGGCTCTCAAATTGCCCTCTTTATCCAATGCAGGAGTCGATGCATGGATGGTTGTACTACGTCCACTATCATTTGGATCTTGTTTCTACTGAGCTTTGGGAGTAAGATGAGTGTTCCAGTGAACTTCAAGCTTGAGTAGGGAAGTGGATGGTTAGACTGCATGCACTTTAAGTCTTTTCTTTGCCCCCAAGTCAGGGGAAAGATTTGGAGAGCGAACAATCGAGTCATGTTTGCTTTGAATTGCTCTTCTAGTCAGATCGCGGTTAGAGTTAACGAATGAATAGTCATGTCACATTCATTTGGAGCTAGATGGTCAGTCACATCCATTTTGATTTATATTCTCATGTCAGATCAAGGGATAGAGTTAGCTGAGGAGCGGTTGAATCATGCTCACCTGGTTTCAAGCACCTCCTAACGGATCGAAGGAGCATGCTGGAGAATGAATGGTCAAGTCACACTCCTTCGTGGTTTATTCTCCTATCCATGCTCTGGGGACGGAGTTATCCGATGGATGGTCGGGTAATATCCATCTCTGTTTTATACTCTTATCCACACACTAGAGACCAGAGTCATTCGATGGGTAGCCATTCACACCTGTCTTTAGTTTATACTCCTATCCACTCCTTAGAGACCAGAGTTGGTCGACGGACGGTCGGACCGCATCCATCCATTTGTGTTTATAATCCAATCCGCACTTTGGGAACTAGAGTTATACGATGGGTGGTCAGTCACACCTGTTTTTATGAGTTTATACTCAACTTATCGAATTAAGGTAGGATATGTTGATTGAATGGTCAAGTCATGTTCATTCGTTGAATGGAATTCTACTCCCCAATGCCAAAGACAGAAGTTGGCAAGTAGACAGTCGATTCAGATCCACTTGGTGATTGTAGCTCCTCCTATCAAGTCAAGGAAGGGAGTAAGCGATCAATGGCTGGGTCACATCCATGTTTTTATTGGACGATCAGGTCACGTCCAATTTTCTTTGTACTCCTCTCGGCAAGTTGAGAGAGAGTTATTGGGTGGATAGTTAGGCCACGTCCACCTCAACCCGTAATCATGCCCCCATGTTGAGGGCAGTGGTTGATGTGTAGATGGTCAGTCACTTCTACTTTAGATTGAGCTCCCAAACTGCCCTCTGTGTCCAGGTCAGGAGTCGGTGTGTGGATGACAAGTCACATACTCTCCTAGTTGAATCCCGGTCCCACTGAGCTTCGGGAGAGGCATAAGTATCTTAGCAAACTTCAAGTTCGAGTTAGGGAGTGGATGGTCAGGTCACATCCACTCCAAGTCTTTCTTTGGTCTCTAAGTCAAGTGCGGATGTTAACAAGTGGACGGCCAGTCGTGTCCACTTTAAGTTGGAGTTTGACCTGGTGGGGCTCTGAGCAAGGCATCGATGTTCTGTCAGAATTGAAGCACGGAATAGAAAGTGGATGGTCGAGTCACACTCACTTTTCATTTCGAATTCTTACCCCCAAGTCAGGGGCACATGGTAACTAATGATCAGTCGACTCATGCTCACCTTAATGAAACTCCCAAGATCTGATTGTGGTCCGTGGAGGTTGTTTGGCGCCTACGTTTAGGTACTTGGTCACCTTATTGATAAGTGAAGCAGTGTCGTGTGCTCGCTATTCCACTTTGCTCCATCACTTCTCAGTTGGAAGTCGACCATCGGTGATACAGTTGATAACTAAAGATCTTTATTGGTAAGGGTCGGACGTTCCCTGCCCGACATCCTGTGGGGCTTGCACATTCTGTTAAAGCTTTCCTTTCCTAATCAACTCTTCGATCACATCTTGGAAGTGTCTGCAATCGCCGCTGTTATGGTCTTATGTCTCATGAAATATGCAAATTTTCTCGGATTTCTTCTTGGTTTTGGTGGACTCTCTTGGGGCTAGCTTCCTGCATTGCTCCAAGTCACGAGTCTCCAGGTAGATGTTTTCGCTCAAATCATTCAATGGAGTGTATGCGTCGAATTTCGAGATCCTGGGTCGCCTCCCAGAATCTGAGTCCTCATCTAAGGCATCATCATTGCTCTTATTTTTAACCCCTTCGGCCAACGGGCCTACATTTTTCTTTTTCCTAGTCTGCTTCACCACCTCCTTGCATAAATACTGGTTTGCCTTGTAGAAAAAACAATCCAAGGTAGTAGGAAGGTTTCCAGCTAACCAGTTGCAAAAAATTTGTCCCGGGGTCGATTCTCCTTATCAATGCCATCGGTATGGTATTCTCCCTGGGATTGCTCACTTTAGTTATGGCAATGTTGAACCTTTGCAAGCAGTCTTTGAGTGGCTCCCTCAGCGCTTGACATCACATAGTTGGGGCTAGTTGCTTGTATTTGGAATTGCTCGATGAACTTTTGCACTGGCTGGTCGAACAAGGAGACGGACTAGGGCGGTAGTCATGTAAACCACATGGTTGCTGCTCCTTCAAGAAAGATGGTAAAAAATTCTTCATTTAATTGTGTCCATCGCTCTGGTGGAATCCATTAGCCGTTTATATTTCATGAGATGTAGTCCAGGGTCGTTTTCCCCGAGGATGCCGGTATGGTTGGCATGTTGAATTTGCAAGGATACTCTGGCCACTGAATAGTTTCGGTGAAAAGATTATGGCTTCAGGACTCTCCCCAGTTGACATCGTTTTGGTTTTGGCTTTTTCTCATGAACCATAGTGCCATGGCTGCTAAGTCAAGTGTCTGGAAGATGGTTAGTTGGGAGTAGTCGTCATCTACCCCAAAAGCTCGGCCAGGTAATTCATCTTGGTTTGTTCCACATCGCCTTGGTTCTGCGGCTTCTAGGAGTACCGTTTGAGTAAGAGTTCTTTTTTCATTCCTTAGCGGTAGTTCAGCAGCTGCCACTTGGTTCCCGGTGCCTCGGTCAGTTACGAGGACTAGAGAGAATGCATCGTCTTCAAGTTGAGTTCTGAATCTAGAACGCAAGAGCTGCATATCATCGCGGATGAGGAGGGGACGATCCCCAATTGAAGGGATCGGTACCTATCCCTAATTTTTGTCCCAAACTAGGTGAGATCAATATGGAGTGACAAGGAAGGCTCCATAAGGCTACATTTCCAATTTCAAGTCATTTGAAGTTTGTATGCTCGAGTTATGGACAAAAGAAGAAGGATCGGTGTTAACGGATTGGTGGTAATTTACTTGGAGTCCGACCTAAGAAATTTTGTTATTTTCTTGGAGTTAGCACATGGTATGCTTGGAGTTGCAAAAATTTGAAGTGCTGGGTCGGTGACCAACGGTGCTTGGAGTCATTTGCATGTTTTCTTGGGGTTCGGTATCGAACCCTAGGTACTGTTCGGTGATCAACGCAACTTGGAGTCAAATTGGGATTTGCTTGGAGAAAATCTTGGTTTTATCTAAGTCTGACTTCAGGCCAGAATTTCCAAAGTTTGCTTCGAGTCAAATAGGTGATTACTTTAGGTCTGACTTTGGGTCAACCCTGAAGTGAGTTTTTCGACAACCATTTCGACGATTTTCAAAGATAACCACTCATGACTCGACGATGAGAGTTCCAAGATGGGAAGTACAGCTTTGATGAAGGATAGCTATACTTCGAGAGGCGGAGCAATTGACAACGAGTTAAGTCAAGGGACTGTTAGAGGCGGGTTATGAGGATCTTGTTCTCTTGGATTTGTTTCTACGATTCTACATGAGTCTCATGGAGCTCACTCCGCAATCTCTCTATATCAACAATAGTGATCACATCAAAAGGGGCCTATGTGCCAGGGACTCCCTATTGCGCTCCATCGTCCAGAAGAGTAACCTCTATGTTCTCTACTACTTCGTCGGCAGGTCTTGAGGAGGTAGCAATGGCCTTTTCCTTCCTAAGAGGCATTGTAGATAGCTTCCTTCTAAATCTTCTTTAAATCTAAGTAGAAACGAAAACTTGTCGATAAAAATCTGGTTTTATCTCACAGATATGGGAATCTATAAGTTGATGATGAGACCTATCAAGCCGAGAATTCGTTCTTAGTGAAAGCACCAAAATTGGACACAAACACCCAATAGAGTTCTAGTAAAGATTAAATGATGAATAAAATTAAGACAGAGCAGAAAAATTAAATCATACACATATTTTTCCATTGGTTCGGCAATTTTGGTTTACGTCTACTTGATTATTTTTTTGATCATGCACTAGTTGTTTGATTACAAGAGATTTGGATCAGCTGAGATCTAGTAGTACCATAATAATGAATAGTAATGGACGAGTCTTGGTTGTAGAAAGAAGGATCCCCCTTATGGAGAATGGTCGTTGTATTTATAGGAGAAGACGACTGAATATCTTTCTAAAATTTCACAGGTAAAATATCATGATGTAGACAAGGTCACGCAAAAAGTTTCGTAGCCCAACTCCCAAGGATAGGGGATTGGTGTTGATCGATCTAGATGACCTTATAGGCCCATACGATCCCTCATGTGGGTTGACCATGATGCTAGCTTCATGTTTTCAAAGTTGTTTACATTGTTGCCTTCATGATTTTGGAGATATCGATCAATTTCCATTGAATTAAACTATTGGGCTGATACGATTCGGTCTCTTGCCTAGGGGGAGTGATATGATCTGATCTCCTGCCTAGGAGAATGATACAATCTGATCCCCTACCTAGGGGGAGTGATGCGATCTGATCCCCTGCCTAGGGGGAGTGATGCGATTTGATCCCCTGCCTAGGGGTAGTGATACAATCTGATCCCTTGCCTAAGGGTAGTGATATGATCTGATCCCTTACCTAGGGGGAGTGATAGGATCTGATCCCCTGCTTAGGGGAAGTAATGCGATCTGATCCCTGCCTAGAGGAAGGGATAGGTACCGATCCCTTGCCTAGAGGAGGCATTAATCCATACTTAGAATATTCCAAAGAGTCCATCTCTTGGTCTCACTTGATCGTTGCTTCATACCATTGTCTATGCTTGATCTCTGGACTCCATGATCACTTCTCTAGGCCACTTTATTTGTCTATCATCGAGTCTAATTTGTCCAATCAGTCTAGATATGCTGGGTCAAATGGCCGGTTAACAACGTCAAAGAAAGGAATACACTTATCAATAACTCTAGATATAAACTAATTGAGCGTTGTAACTCTCCCATTTAATCCCATCACCTCTTTACTTGTTTTTGGTTGTGCTATATCCCTGATTGCCTTGATTTGGTCAGGATTAGCTTCTATTCCTCGTGCACTTACAATATACCCTAAGAACTTGCCAGATTGGACTCCAAAAGAAAACTTTTGCATATTTAGCTTCATTTTATATTTCCTCGATATCCCAAACATGTCATTCATGTCTTCCACATGGTCATCTTCATTTTTAGACTTTACCAGCATATCATTCACATATAATTCCATGTTCTTCCCAATTTGATCTTAGAACATTCTACTCACTAATTTTTGACATGCGGCACATGCATTCTACAATCAGAATGGTATTACCTTGTACCAATACATTCCCCAATCTATCACTAAATTAGCATTCTATTCATCAAGCTTAAACATAGTAATTTGGTTATACCCTGAATATGCATCCATGAAGGACAACAACTTATGACCGCTCATGCCATCAACTAACTGATTCAGTTTTTGGGAAAAGTAACAATCTATGGTAAATGCTTTATTCAAACCTATATAATCAACACATGTCCTCCATTTCGTATTAGAGTTCTTGACTAACGTTAGATTTGCGAGCCACTTTGGATAAAACACCTCTCTAATGAACCCATTTTCCAGTAACTTTTTAATTTCCTCTTATAGTGCCATAGTGGGACTTTATCGAATATCCCTTTTTTGCTTATTAGGGTAAATTTTAGATCAATATTAAGCACATGGCACATTATAGCTGGGTCAATTCCTTCCATATCAGCATAGGTCCATGCAAAGACGTCATTTTTTTATTGTTGGAATGAGATTAGTCTTTCCTTCACATCCTTATCCATTCTCTTTCCTACCTTCACCATTTTAGTTGATTCTTGGGAATTAAAGCTTATTTCCTCGAGGTCCTCCATAGATTGTGCGTTTACTCGCCTATCTCTAGAATTTATATCTGATATTATCTCTTTGAAATTTTGTGTTCTTTGTCAGCTTGGTTTAACTCCGGGCATTTCCTTTTCCTTTCTTCTGATTTGACTCTGCCTCTTAATACTCGATGCATATTTGGTGGAAAACTTTGCCTATTTGCCTTAGATATCAATTCTTGGGGAGTGATATGCAAGGGCTTAGAAATGTTAATTTCGTTGGGTTTATTAAACATAAATTCATAAAAAGATTCTCCCTCTTTATTATATTGTTTGAGTATGGAAAAACGCATTTCTTGAGAACTAAATTTTCCCCATGAACAGTTCCCCATCTAGATTTGGAAAGGAACTTTATCATCAAATTTTTTGGAGAGACGAAGGTGTCAATCTCATCCAGCACCAATCGCCCAAAGAATGCGTTATAGTAAGATGGTTGGCTCATGCCACAAACAAAGTTTCAAACTTCCTTAAATAGGGTGGGGTTCCAATTTGAACAAACAATTTAATTTGAATAATTAGTGTAGAGCCTTTGTTGAAACCAAATATTTGTTCCAAGCTCGGTTCAAGTTTTTATTCTAGGATTCCTATTCGGTCAAATGCACTTTTAAAAATGACATTAACAACACTCCCTATGTCAACCAATATCTTTGATACAAATGAAAGTCCAATTTTAGTAATTATTGTTTGCACAAAAAATGGACAAACACCTCAAAGTCGTATGATTTAATAGATCTTATGTTGTTCTTAGTGATTTGGGTGATTTATGCAAATATATGAAAAGCAGGGGCTAAACTGTAAAAAAGACACGCAGATTTATAGTGGTTCAGCCAGAATGTGCCTACGTCCACTTTATATGTTATTTCTCTTCTTTTGTTTTGATTACAAGTACAAAGCTTTGATATAAGTAAAGAAAGTTGTTTGAAAGTTCTCTCCGTGCTTGAGCTCTCAAAACTTGTCCCCATTGTTGTACCCCTGCCCCTCTATTTATAGAGTCAGGTTGGGAGCAGGGGTCTTGGATGTATATAGCTGCTGGTGGGCCTGGGCTGACGTGATCTGGCCTGGCACGTCTTGGTCCGGTAGCGTTTGGTCCGGTGGTAGGAGGTTGGTTCGGCATTGTCTGAAGGAGGTTGGTTCGGCGTCTGGAACAGGGTTGGTTCGGCAGTCTCGAGAGAGGGTTGGTTCGGCAGTCTGAAGGAGGTTTGGTTCGGCAGTCTGGAATAGGGTTGGTTCCGCAGTCTCGAGAGAGGGTTGGTTCGGCAGTCTCGAGAGAGGGTTGGTTCGGCAGTCTCGAGAGAGGGTTGGTTCGGCAGTCTGAAGGAGGTTTGGTTCGGCAGTCTGGAATACCGGATGGAACTTTGGCGAGTGTGAATGAATCAGCTTCTTGCTGTTGAGCTCTTCTGGGTAAGAATTCACCCAACATTTGCCCCCCAAAGCGGGGCACGTGTTTGCATGTGTCGCGCTTTGTTTTAGCTTGGGCGTTTCCTGTAGTTGAGATAGGTTCGTTCGGCGAGGAATGCCGAACCGGTTGATCCGGTTGCCTTTCGCTTGTCTATATATAGGGGCTATACCCCCTTTGCTTTTCCTTACCGAACAACCGAACCAGAGAGACGAGTTTAGCCGAATCAACTCTTTGCCGGATCAAGCTCGTACCGAACCAGGTATACGTCCTTTCGCCGAATGAACATGATAGGTTTCTAAAGCCGAATGCTTCCTGTATCGCACTACCGAATGAGAATAGGGCTTAGTGCCGAACGAGTTTTGGTCCTTATTTACCGAATGAACTTGGTTCTTTGGGCACCGAATGAAAACTTATATTATACTACCGAATGAACTATTGAAGTGCTGCATCTGTTCGCCGAATGAACTATTGTACCGAGTGAACATGTGTTTCATACTTCGAACTTTTAAGTGAAATTCCATATTATATGCTTACTTGTTTACATCCTTTGTTCTAACACTATGCTTTTCCGGTGTTGTAGATAATGTCCCGTAAAGCGGAAACCCGATCAGACAAAAGGAAATCCGGGGGTGAAAGAGGTTCCTCTGTCGTGCCCCCAGCTCAGCCGAATCCAGAACGCCATGAACCAACCCCGAGATCGTTAGTGGACGGGTACGGTCCGCAGGAGCTTCTGAATTCTCCCCCGGACTGCTATCCCAGCTCCCTTAAGGAAGAGCAGCTTGATGCCATCTCTCGCTCTTTCGGAATTGACAGGGCGCGAATGCTGTTGCCGGGGAAAGATGTCATGCCATACGACCCTCCTGAAGGGTTCTTTGCTTACAGCAGATACCACTGCATGTGTGGTGCCATTCCGCCTCTTAATGCTTGGGTAGCCAGCTTCCTCACATATCTCAAGGTGGCCCCATTCCAGCTTCAACCCAACTCCTATGCTATACTAGTGAGCCTCTTCGTTATTTTCCAGAGGAAGTATGGTCGTGCTCCTTCCAACCGGGAGATCCGGTACTTGTATAATTTAAGGGGCTATAAGAAGGGGTCCCCATACATTAGCTTGGAGTCAGCTGTGACCTTCAAGCCGGTCTTGGACCTGTACTCTAAATTCAGCATGTTCAAGAAAGAGTGGTTCTTTGTTAGGGACGACTCCGTTTCAATCCGGCGCTTTACCTCTGGATGTAAGTTGATGCTTTTACTTATAATTTCTATTCCGATTGCGATGCTTCTTCTCATACTCTCTCATTTTTGCTAGCGACAGGTGGCTTCCCGGTTGTGGAGACTGACCGCCTGGTTCAGACGGCGGCTGAGATAGAAGCCATTCTTGGGAAATATAGATCATCTGCCTTCTTGATTAGAAATGCGATTCTTCTGGAATATAACTTAATCCTTCCGCAGCAGTCTGTAGTTAAGCTGAGGGAAACGGCGGAGGAGAGGGCGGCTGCTCAGACCAAGGAAGGTGTTACGGCAGAGAGTAGCAAGAGGAAACCTTTCACAAAACCTCCAGCTGTCGGAGGTAAGAAACTCAAGAAATCGGACGGTCCCTCCCCCAGCAATTGTCCACTTACCCGGGAGGAGGAAGACATAGAGGAGGAAAGAGGCGAGGGTGGAGATGGTCGGGATGGTGACAAAGGTGGCGATGGCATCGGGGCCCTACTTCCTGGGCAAGCGGGCGAGATTCAGGAGTGGACGGATGATGCGTTCCACCAGGCTTTTGAGGGGTTGGATGAGGATCCGGCTTTGGTAGAGAAGACCGGGAAGGCGGACAAAGCCGGTACTGGTGCAAGTGAGTCTTCTCCGACCATTCCAGCCAAGGTGGCTCCGACGACTCAAGGTGAACTCTTGACTTCTGCATGCTTCATTAATGATAGGGACTTAGGAATATTTTATGACCCGCTCCCGTCCTGGAATGAAATCCAGGACTTATTGCAGTATCCCACTCCTCCCCAGGGTTTGTACAACCACAGCTGTGTTTCTTTTCCTTTTTTAACTTGTAATTTACCGCGTTTCTCGAATCGTATAGTGATGTAAGTTTGTGACACTTGTTCTTTATATCAGGAGCAGGCAAGACGTCCAAAGCTTCAGACCTTCGACACAGGCTTGAGCAATATAAACTTTCCAAAACTTCTGCTAAGCCGAAGCCCTCAACCCAACGCTCCGGGGATGTAGTCGGCTACCGTCCTCTTCTTGGGGTCATCGAAGAGGGTATTCAGCAGAGGAAGAGGAGTCATCCTTTATCTGAAACTTCGCCCGGTCCTCAGCCTCCGGCTCAGCCTCTTCATGATATTACTGAGGAGGGTAGCGAGTTTGCACCTTCTCCGCACCCGTCCGGAAACCCTTCTGTTATTCATATCGACCGTCCCGACTTGGCTCGTAATCCATTTGCGGGTCATCCTGATCTGGATCCACGCTCTCATGATATTACTTTTGACGAAGTCACTGGTGAACACCTTCTCCCCCGTAACCCCATGGTACGTGTACTTGATGAAGCCAAGTCCTTAGATCTCGATCTACTCACTACTCGTATAGTCACTATGGGAGACGAGGCCAAGGCTAATATTGATCGGGTGGCAGAGGAGACCAAGAAGCTGATGGGGCATCATGCTCGGCTGGTTAAGGCCGGAGAGGAGATTGGGAGCGCCAATATCCGACTTCGATTAGTGGTTTCGGATCAGGCCAAACAGCTTGCGGATCAGGCTATTCAGATTTCTCAGCATGAGGCTGCTACTGGGCGACTAAGGAAAACCATGGAAGAGGCCAGTCGGGCCGAATTGCGGAAAATGGAAGCTACTTGCAAAGAGCGGATTGACATGGCTATTGCCATGGTGGATGAGGTTCGGAAAGCGGATCTCGAGCAGGTGGAGGAGTTGTCCGAGAAACTTGAGGCTGCAGAGCTTGCTCAAGTTAAGCTGAGGGAAGAGATGGAGGTGATGCGGAGGTCCCTTCAGGCTGATTGCTCGAGATACAGATTAGAGAGAGATGCTGCCGTCGAAAGGTTGTCGGCTTCCGAGGCCCGGATGAGGGAGTTTGAGGAGAATGAGGGAATGATGGACGACATGCTCCAGGACATGTATTTCCGAACTTGGAAGCAGGGCAATCTCTCTTGGATGGATGATTATCCCAGGGTCATGGCTAAGATCTATCTTCGGGCTTTGGAAGAGGCCAAGGCCGATGCGGATAAAGATGGTGGCGTGGCCTTCAGCATGGATGCGGTCACTGCCCAGTTTGCCAAGGGGGAGAAGGTGGCAGTGAAGGAGGGTATGCGGTTGCTTGCTGTTGAGGAGGCAGGGGTGCAAGTGGATGATGACGACCAGAGTGGCCAGTAAGCTTATGCTGGTAAGTTTTCCTTTTTAGCTTCCCGATTAACTTGGTTGCTTATTACTAATGAATCCTTTCTTTGACTGGACAGGCGGTCAACAGGGCAAGGATAAAACTCTACTGCAGCCGGCCCCTTGATTGTACCTGGAAAAACTCTTTTTGTGGATCTGACGAAGTTGTATATGTTAGTCGTAAAATAGCAAAGTAGCCTTTAGGTTGTAATATTTTGCCACTTGTAATAGATAGTATTATTTCGACGTGTAATTCTTTAGCTGATTTTGTCGTTTCCTGAATGTTTGTTGCTATTTCGACATGTCGTATGAGAAATGTAACTATGTATATTCTTTGTAATTAAATTGTGTTTGATGTCGGGTTCTGGTTTAAGACATAATTTCACAACTTGCAATGTTAGCGTGTGGTGTGAAAAAATTAAATTATGGTCATGCATCTGCACATAAAGGAAGAAAATACCGCCTTTCATGTTCTGTTTGTAAATGACAGTTTCGAATATCTTGTATGACCAAGCATGGAAAGCAGTTGAATGCCCTGCCATCCGATTGTGAACCTCTGCATCCATTGGCGAGTATCTCTTACCCTGTATCCTGTACTTTATGGATTGTTATAGAGGATAGGAGGAAAGTTTTTTAGGTAAAATTGAAGTATGTGAAAAAGTAAAACTTCCAATCACGGAAGGCCTTCGATGTGCTTAAGTTCGTGGCAAACGGGTTTTGTAGTCACTTTCCCTAGCTGTGGGTCTTGGAGACATTTGTCACCCATCTTACGCCTCCGCGGGGAGTTAATTCTTTTTTACCACAGCCGCACTTAAGACACATCGGAGCCGAGATCGCGCACAGTAACTACCCGGGCCATTATGACCCGTAATCGTGGGTATTATTCGATTTACTGTGGCCGGCTAGCGTGGGTGCCGATAGTCAACTGTGAACTGCCCCTGGCTGGCCACACCTTATGTTGGGGCTTATAGTCGGTTCATAGTTGCCGGCGAGCCTAACGCCGTAATGAGCTGCCTCGGCTATAGTCGGCCTTCTCGGTGGCTTATAATCGGCTCATTACAGTTGGCTTTAAGGGCCGTCGCGAGCAATGAGTTAACCCGCAGCAGAGGGATGCTGGAGCAAAAGTGTCTCATTGGCGAGGGCATAGATTCGCATAGTACCTGTTAGGTCTTGTCCAGGTGAAATTGTGTTGTGGAGTGCTTTGAATAGAAATGCTGTATACTCAGGATTTTGTTCAACAGAAAAGGATAAAGTTAACAAGCAGCCAAGATACAAAGGAACTAGTTAAAAAAGAGACAAGGTTTTTTAAAGTGGTTCGGCACGAAAAGGCCTACGTCCACTGATTCTCTTTGTTAATTCACTTCATATGGGCAATACAAGTTAAGAAAAGTATCGACGGAGGTGTTGGATGTTCCATGCCCTCTGGAACACCTCTCCGTCCACTGTTGACAAAATATAGGCTCCGTTGTGGAGATCTTTATGAATTACATATGGTCCATCCCAGATTGGGTCTAGTGCTCCAAGGCGAGGGAAGATTCGTTTGAGGACAAGATCCCCTTCCTGCAAGGTACGATGCTTGACTTTGGAGTTGTATTGTGCTGCCACTTTTTGCTTGTGGGCTGCTGTTTTGAGGACTGCATCGTTTCTTCTCTCCTCGATTAGATCCAAAGACATGTGAAGGAGTTCTTCGTTCTCTTCTGGGTTATAGTGGATCCGACGGTGGGAAGGCACAATAGTTTCTACTGGGAGCATAGCCTCCGATCCGTATGCCAAAGAGAAAGGAGTGTGCCCTGTCGATGTTCTGAAAGATGTGCGGTAGGCCCATAGTGCCGTAGGGAGTTCATCCACCCAAGCGCCCTTTGACTTTTCAAGCTTCTTTTTGATCAGAGCTTTCAGAATTTTGTTGACTGCTTCGACTTGTCCGTTTGCTTGGGGATATGCTAGGGATGAGAAGCTTTTGTGAATTCCGTGTTCTTGGCACAAGTTGGCGAATTCCTCGCTGTCAAACTGAAGTCCATTGTCTGATATGATTTTTAGTGGGACTCCGTACCTGCATAGAACATTTTTGATTAAGAAGTTGATAACTTTCGCTGAAGATACTTTATTTAGAGGTTTTGCTTCCACCCATTTGGTGAAATAGTCGACTGCTACTATAGCATATTTGGCGCCGCCTCGACCCATTGGCAGTTCACCGATTAAGTCAATTCCCCATACTGCAAAGGGCCAAGGGCTGGTCATCTGAGTAATCTCGGTTGTTGGTAGCCGAGGGATCTTAGCAAATTTTTGGCATCTGTCACACTTCTTGACGAAATCTAAGGCGTCCTTGCTTAAGGTGGGCCAGAAATATCCGTATCGGAGTATCTTTTTTGCTAACGTTTGCCCTCCGGTGTGATCTCCGCAGCTTCCTTGATGGATGTTGGATAAGATTTCCTTGGCTTCCCTTCCGGCGACACACCTTAATAATTGGTTAGAGAACCCGCGCCGATAGAGGATGTTTCCTTGTATTGTGTAGCGGGATGCTTTCCTCAAGATTTTCTTGACTTCGTTACGCCCGTCGGGTAGTGTGCCATTTTATAGGTAGTCTCGGATGGCAGTCATCCAAGTTGCTTCTTCGGTTGCAGCTATCAGATTCACTTGCTCAAAACTTGGGACCGCTTGCTTTGAGACAGTTACTGCCCCGAAGATGGCGATGTCTCTCATACTTGCTTGCTTTGCCAATTCGTCGGCCTCTTGGTTCTCTTCCCGAGGGATGTGTTTGACTAAGTAGTGGTCCAATCGGCTGAGAAGTAACTTGGTCTTCTTTAGATATGCTACGAGTCGTTCTTCTCGAGCTTGGAATTCCCCTAGTATTTGATTAACAATAAGCTGAGAATCGCTGTGAAGACACAAAGAATTGGCTCCGATCTCGATGGCAATTTCTAATCCGGCTATTACTGCTTCATATTCTGCATCGTTGTTGGTGGCAGCGAAATCCAACCTTATAGCATAGTGCAGTTTATTTCCCCTGGGAGTGATTATTACAACACCTGCCCCCGAGCCCTGTTCGTTTGATGCACCATCCACAAAGAGATTCCACTTGATATCTTCTGCTATGTCTAATTGCTCCTTATCTTCGTTGGTGGTGAATTCTGCAATGAAATCAGCCATGGCTTGTCCCTTGATGGCGGTGCGGGGGTGATAGGTGATATCATACTGACTTAGTTCAATGCACCATTTGAGTAGTCGCCCAGAAGTGTCAGGACGATGGAGTACCTGCCTCAGTGGTTGATCGGTCAGGACTTTGATGGAATGGGACTGGAAGTAGTGACGCAGTTTCCGTGATGTGATAAGTAAACAGTATGCTAGCTTCTCAAGTTTAGGATATCTGACTTCTGCCCCGGTAAACCTTTTGCTGACGAAGTAAACTGGTCGCTGCGTGCGGTTGTCTTCCCTTACCAAGGCAGCGCTTAGGGCGTGAGATGACACAGCAAGGTATAGGTATAATTCTTCGCCTTCGCTTGGAGTCGAGAGTACCGGTGGTTTCTGGAGGTGTTCAATCAGGTTAAGGAAAGCGGTTAAGCATTCGTCAGTCCATTCGAACTTTCCTTTGTCTTTCTTTAGAGCTTCGAAAAAGGGGACGCACTTGTCCGTTGCCTTGGAGATGAATCGGCTTAGGGCGGCCACTTTTCCGTTTAGGCTTTGGATTTCCTTTCGGGTGGACGGTGTCTTGATATCCCTTAGCGCTCGGACTTGTTCAGGGTTTGCTTCTATCCCTCTGGCATGAACGATGAATCCTAAGAATTTTCCCGATGATACTCCATAGGAGCACTTTAGTGGATTCAACTTCATTCCATACTGTCGAAGTACCTGGAACATTTCGTCTAGGTGACTTACGTGATTTTTGGCTTTTCGTGATTTCACCAACATGTCGTCCACATATACTTCCATAGTTTGTCCTATTAGCCCTGCAAACATCTTGTTGACGAGGCGTTGGTAGGTGGCTCCTGCATTTTTAAGTCCGAAAGGCATTACCTTATAGCAGTATAAACCTCGATCGGTGATGAAACTAGTGTGGTCTTGGTCGGGAGCATGCATAGGAATTTGGTTATATCCTGAGTATGCATCCATAAAAGATAGGAGTTCGTGCCCGGCTGTGCTGTCTACAAGTTGGTCGATTCTGGGAAGCGGGAAGCAATCCTTTGGGCAGGCGTCGTTTAGGTTGGAGAAGTCAATGCAGGTCCGCCACTTCCCATTAGCCTTCTTTACTAGTACCGGGTTGGCGATCCATTCTGGGTAAACAGCTTCTCGTATGAAGTCATTGGCGAGTAGATTCTTTACTTCTTCATCGAGGGCTGTTGATCGCTCTGCCCCCATACTTCTCTTTTTTTGTTTTACAGGCGCCTTGGTAGGATCAATGTTTAACACGTGGCATGCTATGTCGGGGGAGATTCTGGTCATGTCAGCGTGTGACCAAGCGAATACATCCAAGTTGTGGCGGAGAAAATCAATGAGTTGTTCCTTCAATTCAGCTTTCAGCTGGGACCCAATTTTCAGTAGCCTACTTGAGTCGTGCTTGTCTATAGATATAAACTCCATAGCTTCTGCAGGCTCGGCGGTGGCCTCCTCCTCTTTGTCCCTAGGGTCTAATTCATTGAAAGGGTCGCTGGTGTATCGAAGAGGAGGGGCTTTCTTTAGTTGCTATGCTTCAAGGCTTTTTGTGCAGAGGGCAATCTCTACACTTTTCCCTTTATCTTTCCTGTGGTTGTTGCGAAGTTCGGTTACATAGCAGTCTCGTGCAATATCCTGGTCTCCTTCCACTTCCCCTACCCCATTGTCTGTTGGAAATTTCATTTTCAGGCACCATGGGGCTAGGACAATCTGGAAGTCAGATAAGGCTGGTCTTCCTAAGAAGGCGTTGTAGGTCGAATGGTTTTCTATCAGCACAAACGTCTGTTTCCTTACAACGGAGCGGGGATGGCTTCCAATCTCAACAAAGAGGTCCAGCTGACTGAGGGGCATCTTCGCATCTCTAGTGAAACCGTGTAGTGGTTTATCGCAGGGAGATACATCCTTCATTGATAGCTTCATTTTGTCGAATGCGTGTTTGAACAGGATATTTACAGAGCTTCCAGTGTCTACCAGGATTCGGTAAACTTCGGCGGGACCGAGTCGGGCAGAGATAACCATGGGATCCATGTGAGGGTACTGTCTTCCTTCTAGGTCGCGTTTACTGAATATGATGTCATCGCTTTCTTTTCGCTTTGGGTGGCGCTCTTCTATAACCGTATTGACACAGTCTTTATTGTCTCTAAGCGACTTCCCATATCTTTCCATCTCTCTCCAACTTCTGTCTGCGATGTGCGGACCTCCTGAGATGGTATGGACCACTATCTTCTCTTGACTAGAGCTGCTAGCGTTGCGGTTTCCTCTGTCGGTCCCTAGTGAGGGTAGCCTTGGGTTTTCATTGGCAGGGGCTGGAGTCCTGTCTTGACTTTTTACATAACGTTCCAGTTTCTTCCTTCTGATGTGTTCCTCAATCAGATCTCGGAGATGATGGCATTCGTTGGTATCATGTCCGTGAGATTCGTGGAAGCGGCAGAATTTTCCAGACTTCTGTGCGTTATCTGATTCCTTCTTGTATGGTGGGCGTTTGTATCTAACTTCGCCTTGGGTGGCAAGGAAGATATTTTCGACGGTCTCGTTCAAAGGGGTGTAAGTGTTGAATCTTGGTCCTGGCCGATATAGGCGCTTTTCTACCTTTTTGCCCCCAGCATTGTCTCTGGAATCATTTCTTCGAACGTCCCTCGCCGCAGCAGGGGCGTTGCCATGGGTCGTCTTACTTTGCTGTCCTGACTGCCCCTCAATGGCAGCATCCTCAAGCCTCATGTATTTCCCGGCTTCATGGAAGAAATCGGGTAAAGTAGCTGGTTTTTCTTTTGTCAATCTTCTAGCAAATTTAGTGTCCGGATGCACCCCACTGCAGAGGGCCATTAGGATAAGCTTCTCATCGGCATCTTGAACTGCGGCTGCTGCGGCGTTGAATCTGGTTAGGTATTGCTGCAGCTTTTCTCCGGGTTTCTGTTTGACGCTGGATAAGGAATAAGCGTCCTTAGGTTTCTCCACATGAATGCGGAACTAACTGATAAATTTTTCTTTCAACATTTCCCATGAGCTGATGGATCCTTGGGGTAGATGACAGAACCAGGAGGTAGCAAGATCTGCTAAGAAGAGCGGAAAGCATTTGCACAGTACTCCCTCTGTTGCTCCACTCATGAGCATATGCTGCGTGTACCTCTGTAAGTGCACAACGGGATCGGAGGTTCCTTTGTAGGGTTCCATTGTTGGCATCTTCCATTCTCGGGGGGTGATAGCAATTTCGATATTGCGGGCGAAAGGGCTGGTTACCCTAGCACCTATCCCTCGATCTCTTTGCTCCCGTTGGACACACTCTTTGAATAAGCGTGCCATCCTTTCATCAGAACTTGGAGCGGATAGAAATGAGTTTGGTTCTGTTCTGTGGGATTGATTCCGTCCAAACGACCTGTAGGGATGGTATCGTCTATCATTCCTCATATTTTCCAGTGGCTGCCTTTGATCTTCTGGGAGCACGCTTGGGTCAGCTACAGTTGGCCCTTGCCTTGATCTTCCCCTGTTGGGTTCTGATCTAAGCACTTCCTCGGGTCCAAATTCGGGCTGAACTCTAGCTCGGCCCCGTTCACTGGTGTTTCTGTGGTTAGGCAGCATGACAGGCTCAGCTACAGTTGACCTTCACCCGGTACCTTCCCCGTTGGGTTCGGTACCAAACGTTTCCTCAGGCCTAACTTCGGGCTGTGCTCGGTCTTGGCTCCTACCACGGCTACTTCTGCCGTTAGTTCCTTCGAAGAAGGAAGATCTTTGCTGTCTCTGAGATCCTCCAGACTGGGACTCGCCCCATGATTCAGTGTTGCGGTTGGATTCTTCAGCGTCCCTCAAGCGTGACATGAGATGGTCCACCAAGGCTTCCTGCTGGGACGTGAAGCGGTTAGTTACTTCAACAACAACTCTGCCCAAATCTGCCCTAGTAATTGCTGCAGGCTGTTCTGTGGCAGGAGTGGTTGGGTTAGCCTGTTCTTCATTCGTTACTATTGCTGGAGGAGGGCGATTTGCTTGATTCGTGACAGCTGGATCTGGGAGACTGCTGGATGCGATGTTTTTTCCTTTGTTAACATCTTTTCTCTGTTTGGGAGGCATGTTTTCCAAGTGGCGGACGATGCTGTTAGGAAAACTTGTTAGTAGGTGAAGCTGAAGCTTCGAGCTTCTAGCTCTCAGTGAAAGCACCAAAAATGTTTGCACAAAAAATGGACAAACACCTCAAAGTCGTATGATTTAATAGATCTTATGTTGTTCTTAGTGATTTGGGTGATTTATGCAAATATATGAAAAGCAGGGGCTAAACTGTAAAAAAGACACGCAGATTTATAGTGGTTCAGCCAGAATGTGCCTACGTCCACTTTATATGTTATTTCTCTTCTTTTGTTTTGATTACAAGTACAAAGCTTTGATATAAGTAAAAGAAAGTTGTTTGAAAGTTCTCTCCGTGCTTGAGCTCTCAAAACTTGTCCCCATTGTTGTACCCCTGCCCCTCTATTTATAGAGTCAGGTTGGGAGCAGGGGTCTTGGATGTATATAGCTGCTGGTGGGCCTGGGCTGACGTGATCTGGCCTGGCACGTCTTGGTCCGGTAGCGTTTGGTCCGGTGGTAGGAGGTTGGTTCGGCATTGTCTGAAGGAGGTTGGTTCGGCGTCTGGAACAGGGTTGGTTCGGCAGTCTCGAGAGAGGGTTGGTTCGGCAGTCTCGAGAGAGGGTTGGTTCGGCAGTCTGAAGGAGGTTTGGTTCGGCAGTCTGGAATAGGGTTGGTTCGGCAGTCTCGAGAGAGGGTTGGTTCGGCAGTCTCGAGAGAGGGTTGGTTCGGCAGTCTCGAGAGAGGGTTGGTTCGGCAGTCTGAAGGAGGTTTGGTTCGGCAGTCTGGAATACCGGATGGAACTTAGGCGAGTGTGAATGAATCAGCTTCTTGCTGTTGAGCTCTTCTGGGTAAGAATTCACCCAACAATTATCATGAGTGGATCATTATGTGGGTGCCTAACTCCTCTCATGCCCTCGGTGTTATTACTAGATCTAGTACTTGGACATAATTTTTGAAAATCTTTAACAGTGGTTCTTCACTTATCGAATAGATACCCTTCTTAGCCTATTTTATATAACTATTTCTTGCTCCTTTATCCAATTTTGCAACATGCAGCCCTCTAAATTACATCAATTCAGTTAATCGGTTCTAATAGGTCCCGAGGAAGCTCACTTTACAAAAAATGGCGTTATTAGCTGGAGGCTTCTCACTTCGAGAGGGTTTCTCATTAGTTTTAACAAACTCCTTAAGCACTCCTTTCCTAATCTTATTTTGAATGATTCCAGCTAAGACTCGACATTCATTAGTCTTATCACCATTAACTTTATGAAGTGCACAATAATCCACTCCTTTGTTTGGTTTGGGATTTGTTCTTGACTTTTATGAGACATACATATGTGTAGTTGTATTTTTATGTATACATTTACATTTGTTAGTCGTTTGTACTTTTGGTTTGTAATATAAGGCCCAGCCTAACTGTTATATGAAGGCATTAGTTCGTGGGCTTCAGTGGGCTGATGGAGTCTTGTATATATACTTTGTGGTTCGTGAATAACAAGTTAACGAATTGAAGTTTTCTGAAATATTCTCATTTGATAATTCGTTAACATGGTATCAGAGTGAAAAGAGGTTCAAATTCATTAATCCCGCTAGGACTTCTTCTCGTTCAATTGATCGTCTGATTTACCAATTGTATTCAATCTCAGATCTTAGCTTGCTTAAGTCATGGGAGAAAACAAGATTATTCACGATACTGTTCAGATGATGCCAAAGATCACCGATCACAAGTTGAATGATCAAAACTATTTGAAATGGAGTAAAACGATTCGTCTTTACCTCAGGAGTATTGACAAAGGCAATCACTTAACTGAAGATCCACCAGATGCTGATTCTAAAGAAGAGAAGGATTTATTGTGGCTATGAGATGATGCTCGTATATTTCTTCAGATCCGGAATTCAATTGATACTGAAGTGATTGGTTTAGTGGATCATTGTGAATTTGTGAAAGGAATTGATGGAATACTTGGAGTTCTTGTACTTTGGAAAAGGAAATTTTACAAGGATGTACGATGTATGCAAATCGTTCTATAGAGCAGAGAAACAGGAGCAAACATTAATGAGTTATTTCATGAATTTCAAGAAAATATACGAGGAATTGAATCTGTTGCTTCCATTTAGTCCAGATGTTAAAGTTCAACAGCAGCAGCGAGAACAAATGGCTATAATGAGTTTTCTTGCGGGATTGACACCTGATTTTGAATCTGCAAAATCACAAATCTTATCTGGATCTGATGTATCATCTTTGAAGGAGGTGTTTAGTCGAATTCTACGAACTGAAGGTATTCAGACTCCAATTACTCCAGTTGATAGTGCGTTGATTAGCAGTAGCAAGAATTATGAACCTTGGAAATCAAGTTCCCAATCTGATAATAGGCAATTTTGTAATAATTCTTCTATTAAAAATGTTCAAGGAAATAGATCAGGAAATCAAGGGAAGTTCTGTGCATATTGCAAGAAGCCGGGTCATACTAAGTTTGAATGTAGGAAGTTGCAATACAAGAATTCAATGGCAAACAATACTGCTAATTCAAGTAAAACGGTGCTATTAACTGCTGATGAATACAATAACTATTTGAAATATCAAGAAGGGTTGAAGAACAATACACCAAGTCAAAATTCTTCTTCAGTCACTATGGTTGCTAAAACTGCTAATGGTGAGAATCAAACACCTAAGTGGGTCATAGATTCAGGTGCTACTGACCATATGACAGGTAATTGTCGTTTATTTTCTGACATTCATTTAAACAAGTCACCACATGTTGTTACACTAGCTGATGGATCACAAACTTATGTACAAGGATCAGGAAATGTAGATTTACATCCTCATTTTCCATTGAACTCAGTATTATACTTACCAAATTTGTCATTCCATTTACTATCTGTGAGTCAAATTACTCGTAATCTCAATTGTTGCATATCTTTCTTCCCCGATTATTGCTTGTTTCAGGATCTTGTGACGAATCAAATTATTGGTAAGGGTCAACAAACTGGAGGCTTATATACACTCAATGCTGCATCTCCTGAACATATTACATGCTCAAGTATTGATTCTGCTCTTAAGACTCATTATCAGTTAGGGCATCCATCACTTTCTTTACTTAAAAGACTATGTCCACAATTTAATTCTATATCTACATTAGATTGTGAGTCTTGTCATTTTGCTAAGCACCATCATGTAAGTTTGAGTCCTAGAATAAATAAAAGAGCTTCTTCAGCATTTGATTTAGTTCATTCAGATATATGGGGACCGTCTTCTACTGTGTCAAAGAAAGGATATAAGTACTTTGTAACCTTTGTGGATGATCATACTCGTGTAACATGGTTGTACTTAATGAAAAATAGATCAGAATTATTTTCTATATTTTCTATGTTTTGTGCTGAAATAAGAAACCAATTTAATGTATCAATCAAAACTCTAAGAAGTGATAATGCAAAAGAGTACATGTCCAGTCAGTTTAGTACTTATATGGCTAAGTATGGTATGCTTCATGAGACATCATGTGTGGATACAACAGCTCAAAATGGAGTGGCAGAGAGGAAGAATCGACATCTCATTGAAACTACTAGAGCACTACTCATTCAGATGAATGTTCCCAAAGTATTCTGGGCAGATGCTGTGAGTACGGCATGTTTCTTAATTAATAGAATGCCTTCAACAGTGTTAAACTATGAGGTTCCTATTCAAGTCTTATGTCCAAATAAAACCATATATCCAGTCAAACCCAGAATTTTTGGCTGTGTATGCTATGTAAGGGATGTGAACCCACAGTTAACCAAACTAGACCCAAAGTCATTGAAATATGTATTTGTTGGATACTCAAGACTTCAAAAAGGATATACATGTTTTTGTCCCAGTCTTCATAAGTATGTTGTATCAGTTGATGTAACATTTGTAGAAGATGTACTTTACTTCTCTCCAGCAGTTAAAGAATTACAGAGACAAAAAGAAGAGAGTGAAGAGGAAGATGTCTTAATCTATCCTGTTGATCTACCTCAGGAAAGTGCACAAAATGATGAAGAAAATATTAGTGTCACACAAGAAGATGAGATGAACTTACCAACAGTGGATGATAGAGAAGTCTCAAGACCAGATCCTAATTTGGATCTACCTATTGCACTTCGAAAAGGTAAACGCAAATGTACATATCCTATATCATCATATGTTTCATATGACAAATTAGATCAAATTTCTTCATCTTTCGTATCTACCCTTGATAAAATTACTGTTCCTAAAACTGTGAAAGAAGCTTTATCTAAACCTGAGTGGAAAATGGCAATGTTAGAGAAGATTGAAGCATTAGATCAAAACCAAACCTGGGAGTTAGTACAGTTACCAGAAAATAGAAAGGTTATTGGGTGCAAATGGGTTTTTAATGTCAAAATGAATCCAGATGGTTCAGTGGCTAGACTTAAAGCTCGCCTAGTTGCTAAAGGTTATGTGCAAGTTTATGGAACTGACTATTGTGAAACGTTTTCTCCTGTAGCTAAAATGACCTCAATCAGGCTGTTTATTTCATTAGCAGCAACACATAATTGGAAGTTGCATCAATTAGACATCAAAAATGCTTTCTTACATGGTGACTTAAAGGAAGAGGTATATATTGAGCAACCACCTGGTTTTGTTGCTCAGGGGGAGCAAGGAAAGGTGTGTAGGTTGAAGAAAAGTCTATATGGGTTGAAACAAAGTCCAAGAGCATGGTTTGGCAAATTTAGTCAAGTAATTGAGAAATTTGGTATAATTAAAAGTAACTTTGACCACTCTGCATTTTATAAGATTTCACGAGAAGGAATAATTCTCCTTGTAGTCTATGTTGATGATATTTTGATAACTGGAAGTGACAAGAAGGGAATTGTTGATCTTAAGACATTTATTCAAGCTCAATTTCATACAAAAGATTTAGGTGAGTTGAAGTATTGCTTAGGAATCGAAGTGATAAGAGATAACAGACATATCTTCATGACACAAAGAAAGTATACACTGGATCTGCTTTCAGAAACAAGACATTTAGGTGCAAAACCATGCACAACTCCTATGGATACAAGCCATGGGTTAACAACTGAAGGTGAATTGTTTGATAATCCAGAAATGTATAGAAAGTTAGTTGGCAAGTTAAACTATCTAACGGTGACAAGGCCTGACATTGCTTTTCCAGTCAGTGTTGTTAGCCAATTCATGAATTCACCCACAATACATCACTGGAATGCTCTTAAGCAAATTCTGTGTTATCCGAAGGGAATAGCAGGTCAAGGCATTGAGTATACTAATCATGGTCATAACAAGATAGGGTTTCACTGATGCTGATTGGGCTGGATCTAAATCAGATAGGAGGTCAACATCTGGGTATTATGTGTTTGTTGGAGGTAATCTAGTGTCATGGAAAAGCAAGAAACAGACTGTTGTGTCTCGTTCAAGTGCTGAGTCAGAATATAGAGCCATGGCCAATGCAATTTGTGAGTTGATGTGGTTGAGTCATGTTTTGTCTGAATTGAAGTTGAAGAATGTGGCATCAGTAGACTTGTGGTGTGATAACCAAGTAGCTGTTCATATTGCAACCAACCCAGTTTTTCATGAGAGTACAAAGCATATCGAGGTTGACTGCCATTTCATCAGGGAGAAGGTACAAATGGGCTTGGTGAATCTGAAGCACATTCGGTCTGGTGATCAGCTTGCAGATTTATTCACCAAGGCATTAAATGGAGCATGAATCAGATTTCTGAGTAACAAGTTGGGCATGATAAATGAATATGCACCAACTTGAGGGGGAGTGTTATGAGACATACATATGTGTAGTTGTATTTTTATGTATACATTTACATTTGTTAGTCGTTTGTACTTTTGGTTTGTAATATAAGGCCTAGCCTAACTGTAATATGAAGGCTGATGGAGTCTTGTATATATACTTTGTGGTTCGTGAATAACAAGTTAATGAATTAAAGTTTTCTGAAATATTCTCATTTGGTAATTCGTTAACATTGACTAAAAGTTGTAGGGTACTTAAGCTCGTCTTTTAACAGCATATATGTAAGAAATGATTTGTTCAGTTCAACAAAATTGGCTTTAGTGAATTCATCCCATCTCCCCTTTTTGTTTAGGGTAATAAAGCTTCCTTTTTCTCTTTAATTTTGTTTGTTATGAAAAATATCATCTATTCGTATGAATTTATCTGCCTGAAAGTGAAAGTCCTGCAAGTCTTTCCAACCGTGAATGTATTGCTCTTTCAAAAATGGAGAATTTTAAATCAAGTCGAACTTTAAAGCCATAACCTTTTCTCGATCACCCACTCTTTCTACCTTGTTTGCTTTAGCCTTAAATATTTTAAGACAATCCCATAACAATTCCTTTGGTTTCTGTTTATGTTAGCCAACACACTTGCATCGATAGTTGGCTCCTTTGAGGTGCAAAATTACGTTCAAAACTCATGAGAAAATTGCTTCCACGAGTAAATTGTCTTTCTTGATAACGTCTGTACCATTTTATTGCTGCTCCAAAGAATATGGTCAAAAATAGCCAACATCTTACCGCCCCTGGGGCATCATATAAATCTATTTGGCTCTTGAAATCCATCAAATGATTATTAAGATCGGTTGCTCCATTATATTTGATTGATGGAATTATAACCTTTGGTGGTGATGGGACTACCATAATCTCCTTAGTGATTAGAGTTCCCCTAAGTTATTATTTGCCTTGGGGTCCATGATCATTTTCCCTTTTAGATATGCTATGTCTCTTACCATTTTATTTGCCAATTCCTTCAAATACACTTCATTGCTTTGATAATCTCTTCATTATAGATTGTATTCCTTTTATAAAGCAGAACTCGTGGATTGTACTTATTGGCATTTCAATTCTTTATTTGGATTTTGAATCGGACAATTTTCATCTCTTATTTGTGGTTCTAGATTTTTTTCAATATTCTTACTTCTTAAATTTGAACCTTCAGTTTTTCATCGAGGAGATTCAAACTTATTCTCTTCGTTTTCTTTTATTCTTTGCGACATTCTTAAAGATTTTTTAAAGATGAGTAGCTCAATTAGTTCTTGCATAGTTTGAAGCTATCTCTTCATGGTTTTAAGTTCTTTTTTCTTCCATAGAAGTTTCTATAGGTGTTGATGCTTGACCTATCTCGATGTTCTCTATATTTAATTAATGAATCATATTTTCCTTAAGTTTGTGTGTTGCATCATTTCCCCTTGAATTTGAACATTAATCTTCTTCGCTGATCTACCATTTGCATAGTTTAGTGGTCAAATAGTGGTTATTAAGTGGTTTGTCCTTGAGTTCAACTCTCAATGGAAGCACGAATTAATGTTAGGATGAAATTTAGTTTGACCCAATATGCACTATGTAGGAGGAGTCAAGAGTACTTGAATAAGTTGAGTTACTTAGTTAAGTAATTTGTATACACATGAACTCATTTTGCGACTTGTTCTTTGTCAAAGTCCTCAAACAAAAAGTTACAAAGTCATATGAACCCAAGCGGCCATTAAAGTCATAATCAAAGCTTTTATTGTTATGCTAAGAATAAAATGAAAATAAAGAAGAAGAACAATTCAGAATTCACCCATTTCTAGTAGGGGGTGTGTGTCTATTTATAAAAAACTATATCCTTTGATTCATGACATGTGCTTTGAAAAAAGTGGATGCCCGAGATTTCATGACATGGCAAAAGCTATGATGCTCAGCATGCGATAGCAAGGATTCCATGTAGTAGTTGATAATATCGATTTTCGGATGTATTTTTCATCATTCGATAGCTTTGATTGTCAACATGCGATAGTCCCTTTGTCCCTTAATATGTTTAGCTCTTGTCAACATTTGATAGTCTTCAAGAATCATTCTTCAGTAACCCGACTAATTATCAATATGTGATAGCTAAGAAGATCTTACCTTTGATGGCTTTAGAGTATATTAATTTTGTACTAGTCTTGGAGTTTCAACTATCGATAGCTTGACTAGTTAACATATGGAAACTTTGGAAAATTATTGACCTTTGATAGATTAATCAGTCAACCTTCGATAGCTATTTAATGTCAACATGCGATAGCCTTATAAGTTCAATACCTGGTAGCATGATGACTCAACATGCGATAGCTTCCCATCTTAACTATGAGATAAATTTATTAACTCAACATGCTATAGATTTATAATCTCAACATGCGATATCTTCCTATATTCATTTGTGATAGCTTTATCAACTCAACATGCGATAGCTTTATAAACTCAATATGTGATAGCTCATATGTCTCAACCTGCAATAGTTCATTAAATCACCTTACGATAGCTCAGATCTACCTATCTTCGATGGTTCCATTTTTTCGTCCAACTTGTTGCAACCCTATTTATTATCAATATGTGATAGATTTCTTGGTTCTCAACTTGTGATAGCCCTTAACTTTTAACAGTTCACTTCATGATATCTCTTATCAACTTTTGATGGCTTCATGGTGTCAATTTATGATAACTCTATCATGTTCATTTATGATAACCTATTGCTCTAACCTTTGTTGGCTCATGGTTATCATCTTGCGAAAGCTTGTTGCTTTAACTCTCTATATCTTATAATATTAACTTTAAATAGCTTAAAGTATCAACTTGCGATGGCTCATGGATTCATCCTCCGACAGCTTATAGCATTATCTTGTGATAGCTTTATTTCCCTATATATGTGATAGCTTGCTTTTAACATTCGATACCGTCCATTCCTTAATATGCAAAAAATTTAAAGTGCAATCGCCTCAACTACGGTAGCTTCAGAGTGCGATAGTCCTATACTACCAACTTCTGATAGTTCCATATCATATCAATCCTTAGGAATTTTGGGCATAACACATTTTAATTAGCCAATATTTAGGGCCACTAATAAACCTTTCTATCTGATCGGTATCTAGAATAGTAACATTTAGGCTTAGGGTGGGAAAAAAGGTATTTCCCCTCCCTAGCTACTGGCCTGGTCTAATGAGTGGAGCATGTCCAATAGGTTGGCCCATATGTAAGGCCTAAATTTATTTTGGGCCTTGGCTAATTTTCAATTTAAGATTTGAAAATTTGAAAAATATTTTATATTTAAATGTTAAGTCTAAAATAGAAAAGGAATTTTACAAATTTTATAAAATAAATTTATGAAATTTCAAAAGTATTTTAAGAGATCGATTTAATATTTTATGAATTTTTTATAAAGAACTAATTAATTTAAAAAAATTATATATATATATATATTGTAACGACCCGTATTTTTAACTATTTTAAATTATAAAATTTAATATGATTATTGAATAAAAATGGGTAAAAATAAAAATTTAATGGTTTATTATTGTAGTTTATTGAATATAATAAAATTTTGAGATAAACAATTTCGAAGATTTTGGCTATAACAAATATTGAAATGAAATTCTATAGAACGTGTTTATAATAAGTAGTTTGAATTAAACAATAGACATTGAATGACTGTAAAATAGAAATAGTTGTTTTATAATTTGAATTCGTTTTAAAAGTTAAATTTCATAAGTTCAATAACTTATATTTCAAAACATAGTGATTTATCGAATAATCAAAATTGTTTAAATTTAATATTGCAATTATTTAAATAATTGAATCTTGAATTAATATGAATGAAAATGATATCGAAAATTTATTTAAATTTTATTTAAATATGAATGAAGATTGTTAACATTTAAAATTGGATTTAAAGGTGAATAATTAGAAATTGGAAATTTTATATTATATTTAACAATAAAAATATCCATATTGGCCACTGTTTCAGATTTCGACGAAACCAGTTTCATCGGGTCCGTAATGGTGAATTATTATAGGATTTCAAGTTTCGTAGCGATCGGGCTTGTCGTTTGGCCGTGTGAACTTGAAACGCGTAGAAATTAATTTCGGAATTTAATTAAAATAAATTGATTTTGAAAAGCTATCTTCTGAATACGATTGAATTAGGCCTCGAAACTAATTCCATTGCGTTCGGAATGGGGGTCAAACATTATGAACGCCAGGCGGCAGGAGTCATTTGGAGTTCGGAATTTTCGTGAACTATTGGTTAGATATTTTCTATTATAATATTATATATTACCTTTCTCCATCACATCCAGCCGACCTATATGCCTCCCGGTACCCCCTTTCTCTTCTTTCCCTCTTTTCAAAATCAAACGGTCGTTCATGCATAAGAAAAAAAACTGATCGAAGAGATTAGAAAAAAAGGGCATCGGATCGAACGGCATCGGGTGCGTGCGATGGAGCGGAGCTGGGGGGACTCGTGCCCCTACGTGGAGGCGATTGGAGGCACGTTCATGTCAATTAGGGTTTGGATTGGGTTCGCTGCGGAAATCGCTCAAGCGCGTGCGCGATGGTTGAGCAGCGGCGACGCGTGGAGGTCTGGCAAGGTCGGCTTCTGGTGGCTTGGCCTCTGGCGATCGAATCGAGGTTATATAAAAAAAAATGAAAGAGACAGCCGTGTGAATATGGGTCGCATGCCTGGGAGAGGCTGCATATGAGAGAGATAGAGGGGTTAGGGTAAGTTAATTATATTAATTAGTATAGTTTGTTGTTAATTGTTTTATTAAGTTAATTTATATGTTAATTATATCGCTAATTATTGCGTACTTTTTGCATACCAGGTCCGTTTTGAACGAAACGAATTGCGGTGGGATCGTATCGACGAAGGTTATGCCATGGAGTTGGTTTGGGATTTATTTGACGTTGCCAAATTTTTTAGTTTCAAATAGAAGGTGAGTGTTTTATAACGCTCATGACGTACTAAAATAATTTTTATGTTAGCTAAATTGACATCATGAAGTTATTAAATTTTATTGATTGTTGTTCGGAAATGAAATCGACATATGAATATGACTGTAGAAATTAAAATTGACAGTTAAATTTAAAATTGGAATTTAATTGCCAGTTATACCTGATATTGATAACTATGCAATTAATGTGAATTATGGGCTGATTTGGATGTTGATTGAAATTGAATGTTATTGGTTGATATGTGGATGATTTGGATGTTCATTTATTATATATATATATATCTTGTTATCACCTTGCAAATTATTTCGAATAAATTAAGAAATAGGTTGAAATGATGTATACCTATTACATTTATTTTGGATTGAAATGATATATATCCATCCTGAATTAAATTGAAATAATCGATTGACTTGGCCATAGGATAGAAAATTATATATGGACACCGGATTGGTTAGATTAAATTATTTTAGAAATTTTATTTGAAATTAATTAAATGATTTTAATTTAAAGAAGTAAAAAATCGAACTTATGGAAATCAAATTATTTTCGGAATTGAGCCCAAAATGTTGGAAACAGAATTTATTAAACGAAATTGTTTGAAAATGAAATTTGAGATTTTGAAGTTATAATCGAAATATGATTCAAATTCCGGAAATTAACATGTTTTAAAAAGATTTGAACTTTTTTCGAACTTTGAATTATTGCTAAGTAAAAGTAATATAAATGGATATATGAAATTTGGACTCGAGAATGGAATTAATTTTAAGATTTGAATCTAAATTCGAAAATAGAAGTTTAATTTGAATTCAGTGATTTAAATCGATATTTTGAAATTAAACTCGAAATTGATATAAATTGAAATGGTTTAAAAATTGAGAATTGAATATAAATTAATTCAAATTAGAATCAAAATTGAGATTAACTGGAATTGAAATCGGAATTAAATTAATTTGAAATCAAAATTGAAATTGATTTGAATTGAAATTGGAATCGAAGTTAATTCGAATTGAAATCGGAATTGAATCGATTTAAATTGGAATGAAAATTTAAATTGATTTGAATTGGAAGGTTTGAAAGTGAATCAGTTTGACTTTGAAACTATTTTCAAATAAGTTATTTTAAAATAAACTAGTTAGAATCTATCTTTTTAAATATTCAAATTATTTTGATTTTTCAAGCTACTTTACTATATAAACCATTTTCAATACTCAAACTATTTTAACTTTTAAACTATTTTAAATTTTCAAACTATTTCCTAAAAATTCAAACTAGTCAAAGAGCAGAATGTTTATATTTAAATCATGGATATAAATATGAATTGGGTTAAATTGAAGTTATAAGCCAAACGAAAATTCAAAGAAATTTTGAATTGGAACTAAAATCGAGATATTAAGGCGAAAATGATTTTTAAGTAAAATGGTACATTTTAAGTAAATATGATGATTTTGAAATGAATTTGATTTTGAAGTGAATGTGATATTTTGATATCAAGTACGAATTGTTTTCGAAATATAAAAATGCCAACTAGTGTATAAAATGACGTTTGGTTGTTAAAGAGACCCGGGCCTGTTATTGGCATACTCTCTACCAATATTAGAACCACTTTGACAACCGTGTACGCGGAGGAGACTCCAGAACGAAGTGGTTGGATTTGGCATCGTTTTGTGGATTTGAAGAAAGAGAACGATGATGGATAAACCCCGGCACTTGTGCCAATTTGAAATGGCTAAAAAGGACGGCTTGATAGGGCCAAGTGGGCTAATTAACCCTAGCGGACATCCATTCTTCGATTTTCTTGGACTTGGTCCATATTATTACTCTTGTTGTTGGTTTCGGTTGGTGCACCTTGATTTTGGGATAGCCTCCCTTGACTCGATATGGGATGGATGGACGCAGTGGGCGGTCGTGGCTACGATGCGTTACCACCGGCCTTGCGACCCGAATTGGTAGTATCCTACCTTGGGAATTGCCTCACGTGCCTTGTCATACTTTTATCCCTATACGAGACCATTACGATTTTGGTTAGTGTTGTCGTATCACGGCGCATCCCTATCCCCCGACGTTCTACTGGGGCGTTATATGCAAACTGTATGACAATGCTTAAAAACGCGTTAAGGGGGATTAATGTAAAGCCTTAACGCTAAAAAATATATTTATTTTACTGATTAGACAATATAAATGTAGCGTATTCTACTACATATAAATATTTTGACAGATGCTTAAGAGATGGAAAATCCCGTAACATCTCTTGAGTTATTGCTCGCACGTTATACATTGGATAGAAGATGTGAAATCCCGTAAACATCTCTGATGCTATTACACTCATGTTATTTGATATTGATTTGACTCTCATAAGGATATTTTAGTCCTGACTCGAGTGTTTTGCCTTTTCATTATGCTCGGGTCAGCCCTGAGTTTTCATCGCATTGAAGATTATTTTCTGGAGGATAAAGACGAAGACTTGGTATATTATTGTTACTATTATTATTCTGTCACATTATTGTTTTGCTGCATTATTTGTTTATCCCTGTTGTATATATAACTTTGATAAATGTTGTATAAATTATAATCAAATGTATAATATATACAGCTTCATCAACTGTTTATTTGATTATTATATTTTATTGTTCCGCTACGAGTATCTATGTTTGTTTACTTCTTCTTTTCTTAATTAACCCCATTGGTTATCTATGTTCCGGATTGTTTGAGTTGGACATGTGTGGATTATTTTCGATGTAAACCTTTTGAAATGTGGATCGTCACGTATATAATTGATTAAAGATTAGTGAACTATGTGTGTACGTGTGTAGTTAAATGTTTATCTTAAGCAGGGTGTTTTAAGAGGACCCTTACCCCTATTTTATTAAAAGAAAGACAGAGATATAAAAACTGAAAAGAAGAAAATAAATAATAGGAAAAATACAAAATACAAAAATTAAAAACATATAGAAGCCCATGTTTCATACAGGCTAGCATCATCCAAAGCAACTATTTGATCAGGTCCCCTTGCAAGTATTGTTCTTTTATCTTCTTAGCACATTCTAACATCAGAGTACTGTTATATCTCTCCACACCATCAAAAATCCTTGAGTTTCTTTCAACCCAAACCTCACTTAAGCACACTTTGAGATATAGGAGCAGAACACTAAAAGGGTAACTTTACCATCTTGTTGCAATAAAGATCAAAAACCATTCCTTCATACCTATCCCAAGCCACCTGGAAATTTTGCTCATAGAAAGTGTGATGAACCGCCTTTCTTACTTCGAAAGACGAGTCATTAAGGGTAGAAGAAAAAGAAAGATAAGAAGAAACTACACAATCATAGAATCTCACCATGAATTAGAACAACATATAATAGATAACATAGGATATTACATAGTCATTTTCAAAATATTAATAATACATCAGAGTCATTACATTACAACCTTCAACTAGATAGTTATAACTACCTGCCCATACAAAATATATAGATCATTCATACATACACAGTGGAAATAGAATATAATTAGCTAACGGTGAAACCACCTGCTCCATCTCCTTCAAAATGCTTTCGTAAGAAACCTGGATCACTTGGTACTCATACAAATTTGAGTACCCAAGAGTTTTAGGAAAAGAAAATAAAACTCTGGGTCAGACATGGGTCTGGTGTGAGTAAACTTTAACAACTGAATTATTACTTTAAAACTCTTTGAAATTCAAGGGTACCTTGTAAGACCATGTCGCACATAAACACAGACAGGTTTTTACCTTACGATGACCAAAAACACTTTATATAGAAATCCAGGGATATCATCATAATGATTATAGTTTTCAAGTAAATAATTAACATAGCCAAAATTGTTACATCATTTAAATTCCAGCATAATAGGTATACAACTAAGACCAAAGGAACTTATTGGGAAATGGATTTCATACAATGACTGGGCTACTGGGGTACCACCCATCACGATGCATCTCTAGATAAAATAATACCGAGGACCTCGTCGGGATCCCCTGCCAACATAAGACCGGCCTACCCCTTGCTGGATAATATCGAATATGATCACCCCTCGGTTGGGATCAGCAACTGTACCGAAGCATACATGAGTTGATAGTAGGGACTCTAGATAGGTGTGATGTGACGCCCCACCTCTATACCCACACTAGCCAAGAACACTACGGTGTAGTGCTGTCAACTAGCACGGAGAATAAGGCTGTTGAGGAGCGACCATCTATGTAATTGCCTTGTGCGAGCACCGATATGTCAGATCATAAAACATTGCATTTCATTTTTAGAGGAATACCGACATACCGATACAAACTCAAAGCTACTACACAATGGCTATAATAGTTTAGGACAATAAATATAAAAATAACACAGATAACATAAATGCGGAATACAGATGGAACGAAAAGTCTCATATATACAATAACTGATATCAGTTACAATACATTTGACACAATACAAATGATACAACTACAATTGTCGACTCAAGAAGTTATATATACAAGTACATTATCGACTAATATACATGAATACATTATCATCTTAAAACAGACACACTGACTACTTCAAAAGGACGAAGACCACTTCAAATGATATAAAAAGTCTTCATAGCTCTAGCAGCAACCCAAAGCTAAAAATCTACAACCTGTAAATACTCGGTCTGACCCGAGTATTACATTCAAAAGAAAATAATACCCGGATCAGTCTAATTCAAACCAGTTTATTAGTGCATATAGGCAGTAATAATTTAAATAGACGACAGTCACAATAATTTCGCATATCCAACTCTCGATACGAGAATTGGATAACGGCAGATATAACACTAAACAGTGTTAATCCACAAAAACGGAAATCCAACGCAGTTTAAGCAATTGAAATGTCAATTTAAAAATAACAATGCTGATTGGCTGCAGTACACGCTAACGTGTACTGCCTCGCCAATACAGTCTATCAAATACTCAGAAGATCAATGAATCCAAAAGCCAACAAATCCAATTCAATCAAAATGAACCATTTCAAACTACGCTTAATAAAACGGAAACAGATGGCGTCAAATTAAATTAAATCTCGGTGTGGCTGCAGTACACGCACGCGTGCACTGCCTCGCCACTACCGTACGTCGAAACTGCGGAGGTCAAGTCACTGCAGTCATGACTCAACACAATGCAACAGCCGAAGTCAAGGCAACATGAAGCTTGCAAGTTCGAACCTAAGACAATACAACTCACTATAAATATTAGTGCAGACATACATGGCTCAAGTGATGAGACACTGCAACTCGACTAACAGAATGAACCAAAATAATGCAAATGCAGTCCAGACCCGAGAATGGCCAGAAACAAGACATCAAGATATGGCAACACAACAAACTCATGATTACAACTCGAGTAAGTTCAGCTACCATAAATGCAATTGTACCAGACTAAGCGAATGCACAAAGCACTGCAAATCAAATACATCAGTGACTAATGCACAAATACTCAAATCAGTGCACGATAGAGAGGTGGTCAAGCATAGGTAAATGTGCAGTGAAAACCACCAAGGCTACCGGACAAGGAAGCCAAACCATAAACCAAACTGGATGCTACAGAAGTGTGACCAGACTCAAGTGAAATCAACCGGAATGGTATCAAGTACAAATACATCAGAAAACAAGACCATCAATGCACTTATAACAGTGAAGCCATTACAACTGCAACCATGATCGAGTACACAAGTATAGGTAAGTGCACAAAGAACAGACATACAGTGGCAAGTGATAAAACAGAGTGTTCCCTATACGATCAAATGCCAAATGATACAAGAACAGCCTGTAACAAAACTGCAGATACAACAAGATTACAACACAGTAAAACTGGGCAGTACTGGTAATTCAATCAAGAACAAGACCATGCCTAAGTAAAAAGGCAAAGAACTGAACAATGTCGAAGTCAAGGGAAAGCCAAGTATGCTACAGGAATCATTAAAGCGGTTGTGAACCCACATGTGTAGGGTCAACACATATACATGCACACATAATATGGTATGTATGCACGCAGGTGAAACCATAAAAATAATCAAGTTATTGTTGACATCATGGAAACAAGACTACCAGATATGATAGTGCAGACAGCATCTTAAATGGGAAAATGCATCGATTCGTACTAGCAACTGAACTGTCTCGTAGTAATAGAGAGCAAATGCAACCCCAATGGTAAGCTACCCAGACTCGTGACAAGTGGTGAGGTAAATGTCAAGACCGAAGTTAAGACTTATGTCAACATAAAAATGCTCAAGGTCAATTGCATTTCAATTCACACTGTACCAAAGTTACAGTAGTACAGGTGGCCAAAGTTATGAAACGACAATTAAAATTCACAAACAAGTCAAGTTACAGGTTGCAAATGACTCGAGGCAGTGAGCAGGGAAGCCTAAATATCAAACCAAAAATAAGGTCAAAGAAGAAAGTGAACGAAGCCAACCATTCACTTTCGAAGAAATAGCTCAATTTCAAACGAAATCAAACTGTGCCATAATAACCAAGAAAACAAGAAATCGAACTCAGTCAAAAATCAGGGTACAACTGCTCCGAACATAGACAGAGATGTCTTGAACATCATCGCGTAAACCAAGGCAAGTAACAGTGATCAATTCAAAGTCGAAGCCTACCAAAACAAGTCTGAAAGTCGAACAAAACCAAAATCATCATAGCATCACCATTAGGCCAAAAATTCATCAGATTATACGAAATTGATTAAGGCAGAGAAATCATCAACCACGAGACAAAATCGAACAGCCAAAGCACTCTACTAAGTTGAATAACAGATGTGAGTGATAAGGTAATCACTCACCTTATTTTCGAAGATCCCCAAAACCAGTCACCGCCGAAGCGAGCAAGAAAACACAGATCGCCAGGCAAGCACTCTAATTGATCAACAGGCAGTGGCGCCTTCGAATCCACGAAGCCCCAATTCGAGCCGAGATTAGCATGCCCTAATTTGGAGAAGAACGAAGACGAGGCCAAGCTCAAATTTTCAAATCAAAGATCGAAGCAGAAGCTTCAATTGGTAACAGAGTCCCAAGGAGCAAGCGAAGAAGAGAACGAAACTATCTCAAGGCAATCGAGCTCGACAAAGCATCAGACGACAAGAAAACATCAAAGCCCTAATTTTCAGATCGAAGAAACGAAGAACAAAGCCGCCATTTATTTTTTTCTTTCGTTTGTTTTTGTTTTAGGTTTCGAACGAATGGATGGATTACAAAGGGGGACCGAGTTTGGTTTGATAATCACGGCAACAAAAGAAATGGGCCAAGACAAATTTTAAAGCCCGTACAACAACGATGAATATACGAAAGAATTTCAATCGATTAAAATCTCAATAACAATCAGCTATTGATATTATCATTTAATGACGATAATTAACTGCTACGAATTTGCGGGTTGTTACAGACTCCCCTCCTTAAAGAAATTGCGTCCACGCAATCATAGGGAATAAATGGATAAAAGGTAACAACCATAAGAGCATAACAATGTCGAATGCATAAGCAAAGCAAATGCCAACAGGGAAAGTATTAGATATGAAATCAAAAGGTTCGACTGATTCAAATCAAAAGAATCAACATCATGGGGATCAAGAAATCAAAATTAGACGACTATCAAAAGCAAGAATCAATCGAGTTCCAGCATTTGAAAGAAAAGGAATCAGAGCAGAAATCACGTACTGCACGAATTGAATGTGAGTAAATCAAATTACTCACCTGAATCGTCAGAGAAAAGACGAAGCTCAAATCTCAAAATCGCAAATATTCAATCATCAAAAATGATAATCGAATTTCACGAATATCTAATTATCAAAAAACGAAAATCAGAAACATAAACATTCGATTAATCAAATCGAAAAATATTTAATTATCTCAAACGATAATTAAATTTTACAAATATCTGATTATCAAAAACGATAATCAGAAATCACAAAGATTCGATTATCAAATCGAAAAATATTTAATTATCTCAAATGATAATCAAATTTCACAAATATCTGATTATCAAAAACGATAATCAAAAACACAAATATTCGATTAATCAAATCGAAAAATATTTAATTATCTTAAATGATAATCAAATTTCACAAATATCTGATTATCAAAAACAATAATCAGAATTCACAAAGATTCGATTATCAAATCGAAAAATATTTAATTATCTCAAACGATAATCAAATTCCACAAAGATCTGATTATCAAAAACGATAATCAGAAACACAAATATTCGATTATCAAATCGAAAAATATTTAATTATCTCAAACGATAATCAAATTTCACAAATATCTGATTATCAAAAACGATAATCAGAAACACAAATATTCGATTAATCAAATCGAAAAATATTTAATTATCTTAAATGATAATTAAATTTCACAAATATCTGATTATCAAAAACGATAATCAGAAATCACAAACATCTGATTATCAAAAACAATAATCAGAAGTCATAAATATTCAATTAACGAGTCCGGAATTAACCGAAGTAGTAAAAGTATGGTTTCATAGTCCGTACTTTTGCTAAATCGTTTAAATCTCTTTATCGTTTCCTTGAAAGTGCAGAATTGTGTGTTTTAAAAATAACATTTCACATTCTCAAACGGACAAGTCCGGAATTAAGCGAATCAGTAAAAGAAAGGGGTCATAGTCCTCGATTTTTCTGAAATGTTTAAATCGCTTCCTCGTTCTTTTGAAAATGTAAGCTGTAAAAATTTGAAAACAATTTTAATTTATATTTTTGAAACAACTTTTAAAAATAAAGAATTTTGAAAACGCGTGATTAAATTAGCAATATCAGTGTTGCGGGAGAACCGCTTGTAAATCCATTTCAAAATTGACGGTTACCGAAGTTAACACGTCAAAGTCTCATTAAAATAACTGGCATCAAAATATAATACCAAATGAATTTTCATTCATCAAAATGTCACAAGAATCTTCTCAAAGATAGAAAGAGATATCATACCCTAAACTTGTATTCATAACAAGTTAATAACACATGAATTCACCAATGCACAAAAATTGATAAACATATCAATAGAAATCATTAAAATTGGTGAAGCATAAATTCCAGATTTTATCACAAGAAATCCAGAGAACACAAATTCTAGAAATCTACACACGAAATCCAGAAAATACAAATTCTAGAAATCTACACACGAAATCCAGAAAACACAAATTCTAGAAATCTACACACGAAATCCAGAAAACACAAATTCTAGAAATCTACACACGAAATCCAGAAAGCACAAATTCTAGAAATCTACACACGAAATCCAGAAAACACAAAGAAGGGGGAAGTCCGAACACACGGACGAGAAACTATCTCATGGAAGCTATCCATTTAATTTTACGAACACACGGATGGGAAGCTATTTATTTAATTTTCCGAACACACGGATGGAAAGCTATTTATTTAATTTTCCGAACACACGGATGGAAAGCTATTTATTTAATTTTCCGAACACACGGATGGAAAGCTATCCATTTAATTTTCCGAACACACGGATGGGAAGCTATTTATTTAATTTTCCGAACACACGGATGGAAAGCTATCCATTTAATTTTCCGAACACACGGATGGAAAGCTATCCATTTAATTTTCCGAACACACGGATGGAAAGCTATCCATTTAATTTTCCGAACACACGGATGGCCCGAAGGCAAGTCCGACACACGGACGAAGAGACATCGCACAATCGCTAGTCTAAATCACAAAAATGATCGTCATGATCATAAGGAAGTGTCAATCACACCAAGCTAGTAAATATATGAGTTTAGCTTCATGTCCCATAACCACTTGCTTAACTTAAATATTTACGAACAAGCTGTAAATTTTCACTAGGAAATTGTCACAAAAAGGGTTCAATCGAACAAGTCCAAGAGCTAACCGACGAAGTAAACGCAAGCGTTTCATACCACTTGTTTTACTAGGCCGTTTAATTCAATTTCTCATACGAGTGAAATAAAGGCTTGTATATACTAATAGATTGGAAAACGGTTCAAGAAAAAGAACTTTGTAGTAAAATAGTTTTGAAATCGTTTGGAAAAAGGGATTTTAATATTTACTACTAGTATAGAAAACCTTTATATTTTTAAAGTGACAAATCACAAAAATGATTGTAGAAACAATCAATCACAAGAATTCACATACGAAGATGTGAATGGAATCCAGAGAAATCGATACTGAATCCATCAGAAAGTATGTTCACAAAAATCCCGAAGAAAATGTCATCAAAGTTGCTAATAAATGATAGCAACAAATCGGGGAAATGATCAAGAATCGATTAAATTAGGAAACCAAGTCAGTTCACTAAAATTTCACATTCGAAGACGTGAATAAAATCCAAAGAATTCGATTCCAAATTCATCAAAGTAGGAATACCCAAAAATTCCAGAAATAGAAGTTATCAAAATCGACAAAGGTGATAACAACTAATTAGAAAAGAAGAATCGATTATCAACTGGAAAAACAAAGCAAATCGAGCAGAAATGCATAAATGACTTCAACAAAAGTAAGAATCAAGTCAATGTCGAAGTCAACAATTAATAGCCGCAGTCGAGTACAAAATGAATCAATCATCATTATCAAAGAAACCAACGGCAAACCAAATCAGAGTCTTGAAAATCAAGAAATTAGCAATTTCCCAAAAACAGAGTGACCGAAGTCGAAGGGAAATCCAGATTAGGAAAACACAAAAATAAGCGTTAGGAATTCATACCTAACAGTCAAAAATAATCATATGTAAAGATGAGAGATAAAACATCGACAAATAGTTGTAACACATGCTCCATCTAAGTTATGTTTTATAATTGTCCTAAACCCCAGGCTCTGATACCAAGCTGTGACGCCCCACCTCTATACCCACACTAGCCAAGAACACTACGGTGTAGTGCTGTCAACTAGCACGGAGAATAAGGCTGTTGAGGAGCGACCATCTATGTAATTGCCTTGTGCGAGCACCGATATGTCAGATCATAAAACATTGCATTTCATTTTTAGAGGAATACCGACATACCGATACAAACTCAAAGCTACTACACAGTGGCTATAATAGTTTAGGACAATAAATATAAAAATAACACAGATAACATAAATGCGGAATACAGATGGAACGAAAAGTCTCATATATACAATAACTGATATCAGTTACAATACATTTGACACAATACAAATGATACAACTACAATTGTCGACTCAAGAAGTTATATATACAAGTACATTATCGACTAATATACATGAATACATTATCATCTTAAAACAGACACACTGACTACTTCAAAAGGACGAAGACCACTTCAAATGATATAAAAAGTCTTCATAGCTCTAGCAGCAACCCAAAGCTAAAAATCTACAACCTGTAAATACTCGGTCTGACCCGAGTATTACATTCAAAAGAAAATAATACCCGGATCAGTCTAATTCAAACCAGTTTATTAGTGCATATAGGCAGTAATAATTTAAATAGACGACAGTCACAATAATTTCGCATATCCAACTCTCGATACGAGAATTGGATAACGGCAGATATAACACTAAACAGTGTTAATCCACAAAAACGGAAATCCAACGCAGTTTAAGCAATTGAAATGTCAATTTAAAAATAACAATGCTGATTGGCTGCAGTACACGCTAACGTGTACTGCCTCGCCAATACAGTCTATCAAATACTCAGAAGATCAATGAATCCAAAAGCCAACAAATCCAATTCAATCAAAATGAACCATTTCAAACTACGCTTAATAAAACGGAAACAGATGGCGTCAAATTAAATTAAATCTCGGTGTGGCTGCAGTACACGCACGCGTGCACTGCCTCGCCACTACCGTACGTCGAAACTGCGGAGGTCAAGTCACTGCAGTCATGACTCAACACAATGCAACAGCCGAAGTCAAGGCAACATGAAGCTTGCAAGTTCGAACCTAAGACAATACAACTCACTATAAATATTAGTGCAGACATACATGGCTCAAGTGATGAGACACTGCAACTCGACTAACAGAATGAACCAAAATAATGCAAATGCAGTCCAGACCCGAGAATGGCCAGAAACAAGACATCAAGATATGGCAACACAACAAACTCATGATTACAACTCGAGTAAGTTCAGCTACCATAAATGCAATTGTACCAGACTAAGCGAATGCACAAAGCACTGCAAATCAAATACATCAGTGACTAATGCACAAATACTCAAATCAGTGCACGATAGAGAGGTGGTCAAGCATAGGTAAATGTGCAGTGAAAACCACCAAGGCTACCGGACAAGGAAGCCAAACCATAAACCAAACTGGATGCTACAGAAGTGTGACCAGACTCAAGTGAAATCAACCGGAATGGTATCAAGTACAAATACATCAGAAAACAAGACCATCAATGCACTTATAACAGTGAAGCCATTACAACTGCAACCATGATCGAGTACACAAGTATAGGTAAGTGCACAAAGAACAGACATACAGTGGCAAGTGATAAAACAGAGTGTTCCCTATACGATCAAATGCCAAATGATACAAGAACAGCCTGTAACAAAACTGCAGATACAACAAGATTACAACACAGTAAAACTGGGCAGTACTGGTAATTCAATCAAGAACAAGACCATGCCTAAGTAAAAAGGCAAAGAACTGAACAATGTCGAAGTCAAGGGAAAGCCAAGTATGCTACAGGAATCATTAAAGCGGTTGTGAACCCACATGTGTAGGGTCAACACATATACATGCACACATAATATGGTATGTATGCACGCAGGTGAAACCATAAAAATAATCAAGTTATTGTTGACATCATGGAAACAAGACTACCAGATATGATAGTGCAGACAGCATCTTAAATGGGAAAATGCATCGATTCGTACTAGCAACTGAACTGTCTCGTAGTAATAGAGAGCAAATGCAACCCCAATGGTAAGCTACCCAGACTCGTGACAAGTGGTGAGGTAAATGTCAAGACCGAAGTTAAGACTTATGTCAACATAAAAATGCTCAAGGTCAATTGCATTTCAATTCACACTGTACCAAAGTTACAGTAGTACAGGTGGCCAAAGTTATGAAACGACAATTAAAATTCACAAACAAGTCAAGTTACAGGTTGCAAATGACTCGAGGCAGTGAGCAGGGAAGCCTAAATATCAAACCAAAAATAAGGTCAAAGAAGAAAGTGAACGAAGCCAACCATTCACTTTCGAAGAAATAGCTCAATTTCAAACGAAATCAAACTGTGCCATAATAACCAAGAAAACAAGAAATCGAACTCAGTCAAAAATCAGGGTACAACTGCTCCGAACATAGACAGAGATGTCTTGAACATCATCGCGTAAACCAAGGCAAGTAACAGTGATCAATTCAAAGTCGAAGCCTACCAAAACAAGTCTGAAAGTCGAACAAAACCAAAATCATCATAGCATCACCATTAGGCCAAAAATTCATCAGATTATACGAAATTGATTAAGGCAGAGAAATCATCAACCACGAGACAAAATCGAACAGCCAAAGCACTCTACTAAGTTGAATAACAGATGTGAGTGATAAGGTAATCACTCACCTTATTTTCGAAGATCCCCAAAACCAGTCACCGCCGAAGCGAGCAAGAAAACACAGATCGCCAGGCAAGCACTCTAATTGATCAACAGGCAGTGGCGCCTTCGAATCCACGAAGCCCCAATTCGAGCCGAGATTAGCATGCCCTAATTTGGAGAAGAACGAAGACGAGGCCAAGCTCAAATTTTCAAATCAAAGATCGAAGCAGAAGCTTCAATTGGTAACAGAGTCCCAAGGAGCAAGCGAAGAAGAGAACGAAACTATCTCAAGGCAATCGAGCTCGACAAAGCATCAGACGACAAGAAAACATCAAAGCCCTAATTTTCAGATCGAAGAAACGAAGAACAAAGCCGCCATTTATTTTTTTCTTTCGTTTGTTTTTGTTTTAGGTTTCGAACGAATGGATGGATTACAAAGGGGGACCGAGTTTGGTTTGATAATCACGGCAACAAAAGAAATGGGCCAAGACAAATTTTAAAGCCCGTACAACAACGATGAATATACGAAAGAATTTCAATCGATTAAAATCTCAATAACAATCAGCTATTGATATTATCATTTAATGACGATAATTAACTGCTACGAATTTGCGGGTTGTTACATGTGACCTTACCCTAATGGGAGCGACCCACTTAGCCTTGCTGCATATTCCATGTTTTAGTCATTTCTGATTGATGAGGCCTAAGGCTACGTTTACCATTACTATAGCACTGCCACTTGGAATGCTAACATTGCCTTTCAGATGTTGACACAATGTCAACACTCATCCATACAAGTCGTTCATGAGATGAACGAACAGAAGGCACTACTTCCACTACACTCATTTTGGAATCACCCTCAGGGTTAGTAGCAAATAGCCCTTGCACTTCAAAGTCTTTATTTTGGACCTTGCCTTTATTATTTCCAATTCGAACGCTTACGTTGGTCCAAAGTTGTTTGTGGATAACAACGGCTATCTGATCCCGGTCTCTCCAAACCAACATTCGATAATTTTAAAGGGTCAAGTTGTTTTATATTGGACCATTCCACTGTCAAGGTGTAAGGCTTTACATATGAACATACGTTCCATATGCTTAGATTACATGGTCGCTTATCGAAATTAACCCCTTTGTATTCATCACATTCCCAAAGTGCGGTATTTGTGATAAGTACAAGTCAACTTACTTTAATAAAACGTGTCAACGTTTTATTACATCTACTTTAATTAATTTGGCTGCTTAATAGCATGGACAAGAGATCCTTTGGTTTATAAAATAATTTACTTAAACAAGAAAGTTGGTTAAAAATAAACAGCCAGTAGAGTTTTGAAAGAAACTTTAAAATAAATAAACCTTAGTTAAATTATAAGTTTAAAATTTCATTAAACTTTCATTAATCTTAATTAAATCAAAATTAAACCACAAATAACCCAAATTTATCTTAGTTAGGTCTTAATTTATCTAACTAATAATTAAACTTTGATTAAGCTTGGTTAAGTCAAAATTAAACCTTAATTAAATAAAAATTAATTAGAAATAAAATTTTAATTGACTTTAATCAAATAACATTCATTTAAGAATTAAACCCTAATTTAAGTAGATGATTAACCTTTAATTAAATAATTAACTCTAATTAAATAATTAGTTAAAGTAAATAAAATTGATTAAATAAAAATTAATTTTCTTTTATCATGATTAATCATTATTTAAAACTTCCTTAATTAAAAATATTTAACTTAGTTAATAATTTCTTAAACTCTAATTACTTAACCTAAATACTTAATTAATTAATTAATAATTACCCTAATTAATAAATTAAATAAATAAATAAATTATTAAATAACAAAACTTAACTTTTGACTTACTTAATTGGTCTAAAATGATTTAACAAAAACAATCCAAAAGGAAACATTTTAAAACTGGAAATCGTGAAATTTTCCGAACTACATCCATAGCAACTATCGCTATGAGTGGAGTTCGCTAGAATTAATTTCTAAGTGGAAACCTCACTTTAACTCTAGCTACTACATGTTTTGAAACACAAATGGAAGAGTTTTGAAAACTTGGAAAATATTTACTAAATCCAAAACTATAAAACAAGCTTTTTATGTTTTGATCTTAAGTCCATTGCGACATTTAAAGGTGCTAACTTCACAACATTTACATCACAACACTTGGTTTTTGTTTCATAAACACACAACCATCATATCATAACCAACCATTCACATATCCATATCCAAACATATCATTTAACATCCAAGTCACAAATCCAAACTCAACCACAAATTTATAATCATATGCCATCAAAACAACATGATATTTCAACACAATAAACACCATATTTTTACAACATATAATTCATCTAAATCAAGTCGTTTTTTTTTCGAAAATAAGAGTTTTACTCACCGAAACTTTAACCCAAGGCAAAAATTTTCTAAAACTTGGATATAAGCTTGAATTTGGAAAAACGAAGACTTTAAGGCCAAATTCACCTAGACTAGGCTCAACCATGGGGAAGTTTAGGCTCGGCCATTGGGTTTTAGGGTAGTTGGGTGCTTGTTATTTGGAGGTGAGGTGTTGTGGAGCTTGTAGAAGTATTTTAGCAAGAAGTGGAAGTGATTTAAGTGGAAAGAAGTGATTTTTCTCAATTTATAAAATGTGAAGAGAAGCCATGAATGTGTTTTCTCAAGCTCTTAAGAATTAAACATGGACATGGAGATTGTAAAATGAGAAATATGAGAGGTAAGGGGTATATATAGGCTTAGGAAAATATTTAAAAATATATAAGTGCTTGAATTAAATATGCATACATATGCATGCACTCCATCCCCCTCCTCCCTTATTTCCATCCACCCTTATACCCCCCTTCTCATGCACTATTCATGCCATGCTCCATGTACTTTGTGTTGAAAAATATATTTTTATATGATAATATATATACACTTTTTTATTAATAAAATCTCCTTTTATCTTACATGTTTATATATTTAAGTGAGCAAATATGTACATGCATATATACATGTATTCATCATGTTAAAATAGTTTGTAACGTGTATATATGTGTTTACAATAGTGCTATGACATTTTAAACAACTTTTAACCAATGAAAAATCAAGATTTTGGAAAATAGTTTTCGGTCATATTTTATATATTTTTTCTAAACTATATATATTGGTAAAAAAATTTGAAAACGATTTTATCATCGTTAGTTATTATTTAAAATAGTTTTATTTGTTAATAAAAATTCAATTATTTATTATTTAAAAATATAATTAAATATTCATTTAAGTAGTGATTAAATTCTAGGTCGTTACAAAAAGCAGCTTCTTTCAGATTTTAGAGTAACAGCATTGGAAGAACAAGTGAGAATTTAACTCATTCTCCTGTTTACACAACACATAATAAGATGAAGTAAGGAATCCAGTTTGATAGAGCATATCTTGAGACAATATTGCATTCTTTATTGTATGCCATATAAATAAATTTTGTTTAAGGTTCCCTGAGTAATCCCAAACCCAAGTATGCCATAGATTATACTACTTACTCTTAACCAGAAGCTTGTAAACATTGTACACAAAATGATATTTGAGTTTGGTCACCCGCAGCAAATCATCCTGATCACGTGTTACAATCTTAATGGATATTGCCTGTTTCCATAGCTCTCACAGTAAACTACTACAGTAAGGCAAAATAGTTGTATCATCATAAATGTAATCACTAGTTTTTGCATTTATGGGAATGCCAGTTTGAATAATGTCCATGTAGCTGAGCTTTTGTTTCAATATAACTCTCTTAACTACCCAAGAAGAGCTCCAAAAGGAAGCTTTAGATGTAGGAGAAATAGCCAGCTTATACATCTCCTTTAGCTTCACCCTAAGGCTAAGAAAACATCTCCAGATCTAGTTTGCATTTGCTTTAATTCAACATTCCCAAAATCTCCACCTCCCATATAATGCTTATTGCACCAGTCTTTCCACAAGGAAGAGCTGCCATTGATAACTTTTGCTAAATGAACAGAGTTAACAGCTTGATTCTACTTGATTAAATTTATAATACCCCAACCACCATACTTCGAAGGCATCTAAACTTTATTATATGGTAGGGATTTTTTTCCTTAAGAAGGGAGACCCGGACCAAAGGAAATGATTGTAGGCCTGATCAATCATCTGCAGTAATTTCTTATGCAGAATAAAAAACTAGAGTAATAAGCTTGCATGGAGAAAGCAATTAACTTAATGATAGTAAGCCTGCCAGCAGAGGAGATATTTTTATTATGCCAGTTGCTAAGTTGATGTTATCTTTTCACATAAATACATACAATGATGCTTCTTTATTCTGGTAGAGGATAGAGGAATACAAAGATACAACATGGAACTTTCATGAATCTAAATGTTCAAGGGAGCAACCATGTCAAGAAGTTGATTATGAGGAATACAGAGTAAAGCAAGGAAGATTTCCTAGAGTTCATGGAAAGACTGGTTAGGAATTTAAAGCTTTGCAAGGTTTCAATAATATTTGCAAGAGAATGAGCATTTGGCTTGGAGAAAATGAGCATTTCTCAAAGTTGAATATTTATCTTATTATTGTTTGAGGTAAATTAAATAAAATTCAATAAAAAATTTAATTAAAATTTTCAATTGAATAAATAATTTATTGATAAATAATTAATTAAATGTTAATTATTATATATATATATAAACTATAAATGTTATAGTTAAATATTCTTCTTAAATAGTTTAAAACGAATAATTCTTTTTGTAAAATATTGAACAAAATTTTAATTAGATTAGTTTATTAAATTAAGAATTAAAATGAATGAAATAAGATTTAATTAATAACATACATATATAAATATTATATAAGTTAATTAAATTATAATAGTTATAAATAACTTGAACTTATGTAATAATATGTATAACCAAAATATAAGTGGACTGAAATAAACTCAAAATAGATTTTTGAAATAAATACATATGTATCGTATGTATACCATGATTTTAGATGTGTTCAACACTTGAGTCACGAGGATATTTCATAAGAAATACATTATTCCTTAAATTGATATCACTCAAAATATATTAATGATTATGTATATTTAATATATTAGCCCTCCATCATTTATATATTGATAGATTACTTACATATGCACTAGTTGTTAAGCAAACTCAAACTAGAATTGTTATGTGTAGTACTATTAATATATTGTCTTGAAAAGGAAAGATACACGCATATATTTGTTGAGCGAACTCAAGGTGCATGCATTATAATTAGGACCTCGAGAAATGAAAGGTAAGAGTAAATAATGTCTATTGATTTTTTGAGCGAACACAAGGTCAATGTCGAGATTAGGGCAAAGACCATGGTTAGGGTTTTTATATGATACAATCGTTAAAGAGTTATCCATCTCTTGCGGGTCAATGATTTGTTGAGCAAACTCAACGTCAGAATCCTAAGGAAGGCGAGTCCTAAATCTCTCTATAGAAATCAAGTGATTTCTATATTTCTCTTAGAGTTTGGAGGAATATAGAAATCTAGTAGGAACCTTATTATAGAAATGAAATGATAATATTTAATTATTCTAATATTTTAAGAACATAAGTTATATAAAGTTAAAAAAATCCACAATAGTGAATTTGTGCAACTAATCTAATTGATAAAATTGTTTATCAATCGAAATATACGAAATTTTAATGAAATTAGTTCTTTCAAAATGAGCAAGTAAACCATATGAAAGATCATGTGTTCAGTATGATTGAATACAATGAGAATCTTGTTGCATTGAAAACAACTAAAGACTGACCTAGAAATTTGATCATTGAAATGTCAGTTTCGATCATTTCACTTAATTGCAGCATATTCGATATCCTTAAAATGTTAAGGATGTCCAAATGTGCTTTTGCCACGAGTTTGGTGCATTCTTGTAGTAAAGGTTTCCTTTTTAATGGTTCAACTATTTGGAAAGGAATACAAATGTTCGAGAGTAGATGTAACATATGCATGATTGGATGAAAAGAGTGAATAGTCACCTATGATTTAAGTGACATCAGAAATAAGAATTGCATATAATACTGGTAGGAACTTAATATGGAATGATAAATGTGATTTATATTCTAAGTAATTTTTTATAGAAAATTATTTTTCATAAGAGTTGTTACTTTGAGTTTCAAGATATTTGATATAAAACTCTCATCTATAAACTAGCTACAATGGATGAAATAAATAACCCAAAGTAAGTGGTAGAATGGACCTTCATATTTTATGCATGTAATGACCGGCCTTTTCGACCCTCAAAAGTCGACACTAATACATCCACAGTATTTACATGCTGAACATCCAAGTGCTAGAAAGATAGATTGTTGGGGAAAAAAGAAAATATAGAATAGAATGTCACATCATGACAAGTAATATATAATATCAAAATGATCTTTACAAAAAGAAAACTTTAATATACTTATAGCAATTAGAATAAACTAACCTATCATTAGCCTAGAGAGTTATAATAGCCTGTCCTCATAAATGTTGATAAATACAAGCAAGTAATGAAGCGGAAATAAAAACGTTAATACATCTTGGAGGCATCCAACTCGTCTCTTGAAGCTCTAAGGCATCCATAACTAAATCTAAAAATATACACGGGTCTGACCCGAGTATTATAAGAAAATAACACTCGGATCAGTCTGGTTAACTAGCATGAGAAACTTAAATCATACGGATTTTTATATTTATAAAACCCTTTGAAATATAAAGATATCTCATCAGACCGCGCCGCACACAAACACGGATGGATTTTTACCTTATGATAACCAAACCAGTTTATAAGAAATCTTGTGATATTATAATAATGTCTAGGATTTAAAATAAATATTTAATCATAGCCTAAATGGTTACATTAATTACATTCAACAACATATTTAATATAAAAATAAGTATGTAAAGCACGTATTGGAAATGGATTCCATCAATGATAGGGCTATTAGGATACCGCTCACAGTGCACCTCTAGATAAAATGTACCGAGTTTACAAACTTTGTAGCCCCAACATGGCAAGACCGGCCTACCTCTTCTTGGATAGTACCAAATATGTCATCACCCCGGTTGCAGCCTACAACCGTACCGAGCACCTATGTAATGACTCGACTTTTCGTCGCTCGAAAATCGACATTAATACGTCCATTGTTTCAACTGCCGAGCAATCGAATGCCGGAAAACCGAATTGTTATGGAGAAAAAGAAGAGGTAGAAAAAGACAGAAGAAAAAGAAAGAAGAGTCAACAGAAAACACAGAAACAGAAACAATATCAGAATCTCACATTCGCAGCGGAACAACATATAATAGATAAATGAATAATCTTTAAATCAAAGAACTATATCATTTTATACATTACATCATCATCAGAGTTTACACAACAATATACAACACAATGCTGGACAGTTATACAAACTTGTCCTCATACAGAATACACAGCGGAATAAATAATATCATATACAAGTGGTACGTCTCGCCATCCAGCTCGCCACTGAGCTCCATAGCATCTCATGAATCCAGAATGACCTGATAACCTGACTCTAGACTGCCCGTGTGGAAATTGGTGGGCACCCAGAGTTTAGGAAGGAAACAATAAACTCCAGGTCAGTCATGGTGACTGGTGTGAGAACTAAAACAGTTTATCTTTAAAACAACAACAACGAAGGAAATAAAACAATTTCGCAATGCTTTTGGAAAATGAAACTACCATAAGACCTCCCACCACACACACAATGCAATCGCAGACTTGGAGGAGATTTCTTCTTATGATAGTCAAACATGCTTACTACGCAAATCATTGGATTTGATATTATTATTTGTGCATAGTGCAGAAAACATTTCGAAAATACAATATTAATCTTAGCCAGCATAGGTACCATTATATTATGCCTACTATAGCTGCCTCCTGAGGAGACAGGTTATACAAATTGCAATCGTAAAGGGTTCGTATTGTTTCTTTGGATTTCCAACAAATGGTCAGGCTAAGGAACTTCCTACTGCCACATGGGATCGCCTCTGGCGGGACATCCCGAGAACCTAACCGGATCTCTGCCAACACAAGGCCGGGTTACCTCTGTCACTAGGTAACTACTACTCGAGTATGCCACACCCCGGTCCTTTGGGACCTTTATCCGAGCGCTCGGTAACCAACATCACACATAATAAATAAAGTGTGTCCACACAAGTAAGTATCTGGGCTCCATACCATGATACTACCCTTTTCCAGAAGGAAATGACATACCCAAAAGGGAGCGACCCTCATAACCTTGCCGCATATTCCTGTTTCGACCATTTCCGAGTTGTGAGGTCTGACGAAGTCTCGTCCACAAAGCTACGCTTTTTCACAAAGCCACGCTTTGATCACAAATGATCAATAAATGATCATCACACAGCAACACTCAGCATGCCACATTACCAAATTGGGAATATATCGCTGATAAATTTCAACTACATAACCTCTGAGCTCGTACGTCTCAAAGAAGGGTGTTAAGCTAAGAGAATAAATTCTCCGCCACCAAACAGAAATGTATTTGAAAGAAATCAGCTTTATATCTCAAAATGTAATGTCAGACATGTAACCATACAAGTCTTTTCCGGGTTCGAACAGAACCGAAGGCACTTCAAAAGAAGCCCTTGCAATCCGGGTATTCACAATCCCGATAAAACTTCCCATCACAAAGGAAATCTCTATACCATAGCTAACGGTGCAGAGACAATCGATAGGTCATCCTATCGTTTTCATAAATACCCGGTCTTCACCACCGGTCTTCAATACGATCCATATCGTCGTATCACTAATTCAGAATGGGTTATATGACACAAAAGTCTTTTCCCAGCTAACCCGAATAGTGAGCACAATATTTCAAAACATATGGATATAGGGATTTAAATTAAGTCACAACTTATTACCCAAATCCTTTCTTTCAAATGGTTTAACAAATTACCATTTTAAATCTTTAAACAAAAAGATTTATTTCACAAAGTTTATCCAGTTTCACAAAGATTCATTCACAGATTTCCAAATCAATTTCCATTTCAATTTGATTAACCCATTAAATCTTAAAATTAAGATTTAATTTATAGCTTTCAAAACTATTCACAATTCAAGTCTTTTATAATATAAAAGATACACCTTTTGAAATACTCTTTTATTTCAAAATAAAGTTTAATTATCGCTACAAAAGTTCATTCATAGTTTTTCCAAAACTATTTACAATTTCATTTCAACTTGAAATGCTTCAACACAAATTGGAAATCTTTTCACTTTATGAAAGCTTTTATTATTTGAAAACAGATAGTTTTCTTTTTGGGAAAAGCTGGTTACAATTACACAGGTTAAAGCCATTTAAGTATAAAACTTGATTATAAATTTAAATTTCCCCAAGACCGTATTTTAATTGGTTAAAAAAACCATAAAAACACCTTTTATACTTATAAAATCTTTTAAACCAAAATTCCCAATTCATTGAATTCAATTCCAAAATATTGAATTCAAATTTAAATCAAATGATTTAAATTCCAATTCTACTAAGTTATTTAAAATAACCTTTATTTTGAAACTCGCTTTCAAAAACTTTCAATTTTCAATTTCAAAAACATTTTGGATTCAAAAACTCAATTTTCCAAAATTGATAAAAATCTATGACTTAACCGCTTTCCATGTGAAATCCACATTTGTGTGTGTATTGTGTAGTCCACGGGTTTAACACAATAGTGCAACAGCATTCAATCATCACAGATCAAATATAACAATATAATTGATAAGCGGTATAAACTATAACGCTTATCTTCATTCACAGATCACAGATATATATCATAGATAAACAGATCACAAATCACACACAAATCAGAATATATCACAAAGCATCATACACCAAAGATGTCAAACAATTTAACATCCAATATAATCCAAACATCCATAGATAGGATTAATTAAATTATCTGATTAATTTAAATCAAATAAATTTCTATAAATTTCCAAAATTATTTCCTTTTAAAAATAAATTCCTTTATCTCTTCAAATCTATTTAAAAATCCCAAACTTAGATAAATTCTTCAGTTTATAGATAATATTTCCGAAATCCATTTATTAAGCCCTTTTCTCCAAATTTGAAATTAAATTCAATACGGTTCGAAAATAAGACTTTATCTTTTAAAACTCCTTTAATTGATCCAATTATCAAAAATAAATTTTCACAATAAATTTTCAACTTGAATTTCGAAAATACAATTTTATTTATTTTCGGTATCCAACGATACCAAAAATATATTCGGCTAAATTATAGCCTTCAACGCTTTCAATCCACATATATAATCACACGGCGATTATGAATAAATCAACCCACAACATTGAAATAAATTCAAATGTTTGAGGAATCCAGTTGGATCCTTCCAACTTGTTTCCCTACATCCACAGATGTTAGCACAATACCAATTCCACTTCAATGTGAAATTGTCGCGGTATATGGGATTTATAAATATTATCCGCTATTATGCGGCGCAATAGGGTCTCATCCGCTATACAATGCGGGAAATCAACAACTCCAATATATACATATTCCAATATATATATTGCTATATACATATATAATACCAATTCCACTTCAATGTGAAATTATCGTGGTATATGTTTTTAATAAATAACATCCGCTTAATATACGGCGTATAGGGTCTATTTAACACAATAGATAGCAGTTTATCATTCAATCATCACAATCAACACTATCAACAATTTTAAATTTAAATCGAAACAAAATATTCGATTGAGTGAGAAGTTCTCACCTTGCTTTTAAAAACGGTTGCAGCGTTTTATTTCGGATAAAATTAAACGCACGTTTAATTTTACCCAAAATTTTCACTGACTCCAATTGACTCCAAACCAGCTCCATTGCGAAGAGCTCGTCAAAACGAACCCGACGCAATTCGTTTCGTCGAATTCCGACCTCGCATCACAAAGTTACAGCATTATAAAGATTGTACGAATTTGAATATAAATTAATTACAACCTTTATTTATTTATTTTCTAACCCTAACAGATCTGGGCCATCGATTTTTGAAACTGCAGATCACAGCCGCTACTCCTTTCTTCCTCTCTTCTCGTTCTCTTTTGCACGTACACGAAACCCACTCCAGCCGCCACTAGGGTTTGATATCGCAACCTCCAACGACGTTGAAAACCCATCATACCACCGCCATTTGAATCGTCTCAGCCTCCTCCATCATCGTCACGAGTATCAGGAAACTCAGTTGCACAGATCTCGAGAAAAACGCATACGAACGTGCGTGCTTTGAACAAAGATTGCCATCGATCCGCCAGCTCGTTTCCGATCATAGCCGTTGATAACGTAGCTCTCATCGCCCTCTTTATTTTTGTAGTTGAACACTTTTCGTAATTCCTTACGGATTTGGAGAGATCGAGGGAGAAAGGAAACGAATTTCTGGCCTTCGAATTGAAAATGGCGGCCAGTGAAACCCTAGGGCTGTGATGTTTGCAATTGAAGAGAGTGAAGGTCCTTTTATAGAAAATTTGCAAATCACTATTCATCCGAAAATTTTCGAACTCGAAATCGAGCGTGCCGGCTGGCATTTCTAAGGTTTACCCCGCGTTCCGAACACAATGGAACATGTTTTGGAAGCTGATTCGATCGTATGTGAGAGTTACGGAAATAAACGATCAAATTTAAATCAAATCGATTTAAACCGATTTCGATGCGTTTTGGCTTGCCTCGGACAAACGACAACTCCGATTGCTACAAAAATTGAAATCTTACAATAATATCACATTACGGATCCGATGAAACTGGTTTCGTCGAAATCCGAGACTGTTTGAAAAATGGTCATTTTTACTCGTCAATTAAATATTAAAATATTCAATTTTCACAATTTAACTTTTAATTCGATTTTAAAAGTTTACAAACATCATTCTAACTCCAATATGATTTATTATAACTTTATAAATCATTTTTAATCACATTTGATCCAATTATCAATTATTTACGCAATTTCAAATATTAAATTAATAATTTAATCGTCTAATTAAATCACTATATTCGAAAGTAAATTAATTCGACTTCCAAATCTTACTTATTAATATTTAAAATTAATTAAATATACGAATTTTAAATGACAGAAATTCTGGGTCGTTACAACCTAGCATACATAAATCCATAAATAATGATCTAGATTGAGTGATAAATCCATAAATAATGATCTAGATTGAGTGATGACTATACCGTAATGGTAGCGAACCACATAGCTTTGTGTCATATTCCCCGTTTTAGTCATTACAGGGTGTGAGGCTTGAGGCTACATTTCACCTTTTTTAGCAAATCCAACTTGGAATGCTACCACTGCCTTCCAGCCAACAATGCAATAGCAAAATTCATCCATATGAGTTATTTAGGATATGAACAAACCGAAGGCACTACTTCTACTACATCCCCCTTTGGAATCACCCTCGGGATTAGCAGTGAGTAGCCCTTGCACTTCAAAGAACTCCGTTTTCGATTTCCATCTTCTTCAAAATGTCTCCAATTCGAATGCTTTCATTGGTTCGAAGTTATTTTTCAGATAACTCATTCTTATCCGATCCCAGTCTCTTCGAACCAACAATTTATAGTTTAAAAATTAGCCAAGATTTGATAGACGGTTATTTAACTATCAAATAAACAAACAATCCAATTAGAGATTTAATTTTATAAGGAAATAGAGCATGATTAAGCACAAAAGCAGCCACTAAGACTCTTTAATTAATCCTTTCATTAATTAAAATCACCTTTCAAATATTCCTATTAAAATACCTTTTACAAAAGATATATTCACAAATCCTCTCTGCTCTTTTCAATACTTGGAAAAATATTCGTATACTTATCTCACCGGTACAAGTTTATTCACAAAATATTAAGACATATTTCATTTCCAAAAACATACTTAATTGGGTTGAAACAAATGTCGTTTAAAAACATAATAACAATAAACCCAAAACACTTTTGGTGTAAGTAAATGGGTCGTATAGAAATTAGACTAAATATACTTACCACCACTTTCTAATTTCAAACTTGTACAGTGATTAACAATGTAGTCGGACAAGTTAACATACTATCCATGCCTCGGTGTATATTCATAAAATCTCATAGATAGAGACGAGTTTCCCTACCTTAGAATTTGGTGTTAAGTATGAAAAGAATATTTTCTATACCGCTATAAATTGTTAAGATCATTTACAAAAACCGAATCTCTTATTCTTGTCACGTTTTCGATATTTCGACTTACTCCATCCCTCGCCTAGAAACGAAGGCAGGTAAATCAGGGCGCTGTTCCTATTAGGCTTGCCTTAGTTAAAACACTTTGATTCTAGATCTCATAGTAGATGATCAATCAACTCGTCGGCTTTTAGTGCCGAGTATAGGACTACTTAATTCACATAAGTAACCGAATCCATATACGGAAATAATACTTCATGTACTTAACATTGATCTTTGATTTCAAACTTAAACTATGCCTTGGTTAACAAAGAAGTCGTTCAACTTGGGGCATTATTACCCCTCATCCATTGACTCAATGAAATTCTTATCTTTCAAGATAGGTAGAAGTTTACCTATCTTGAAGCTTAATGCCAAGTATAAGATTTTATAAATTTTGTATACTATTTATAATAAACAAATTATTATAAAACAAACTTCTTTTCATCCTTTTCGGAAAACATTTATTATAACAACAAATGTCATAGTCCATGGTTTCTTCTTCTTTAAACAAAGCTTTAAAACCTTTTTAAATTATAGATTAAAACTTCATTTAAACACATCACTTACGAAAATCCTTTACTTAAAAAGCAAACATGACTTTTGAAAGTAAAGACATTTCCTTTATTTAAAATCTATTCTTCCGACTTACAAATATAAATTTGATTTAAAAATATAATTTAAATCTCAAAAATACTTCTTAAACAATTCTTTATTATAATAGGAAAAACTTAAGGAAAAGGTTAAAGAAAAATAATTAAGTTTTAAAACACTTTCCCGAATAATTTCAAAGCCCAAAAGCAAAGTCAACCCATTTTATAAAATAATAAAAATTTGAAGTCATTTTAAAATCCAACTTTGAAATTCCATTTCCAAACCAATTTTCATCCAAAATCAATATTTAAAGAAATAACCTTTTTGCCAAATTTTCTGGAAAAGAGAATTAGTAATTTACTTTAGCACAACTTTAAGTACAAATGACTATTCATCAAGTCATAACAATATTTACATTCAATAGGCCGGCTACTAAGCTTCCGGCATATAAGCCATTCACATAACTAACAAATAACTATATAGAAAGTGAAATCAACATTTGTGAGGGGTCCGGTTGGATCCCTCCATAAATCTTTCGAAGTATATTCATCGCGGCCTTTCCGCTATGAACCACTTCGAGGCTTTTCTATAGCCGCCTATCTAATCCCATGTGTTTCACATAGTCCACTGCAAAATACAAGGCATATGCCTCCGTTAATCGAAGGGGAATGAAATTCCAAATCCAATCACATATACTTTTGCATACACACATGTGAATACAACATCGTAATCAAACAACTCAATAATTATTACATCATTTATCATCAAAAAAATATAGCAAAATTTGAGAAATCTCACTTTCCAAAAGTGATGAAATGCAAGCTCAAGCTCACTACTTTAGCAACCAAACACCTAACCTCCAAACCGTGATGTTAAACTACCAAAACATGACTCACTCTCTTGCCCAAACACACAAATGGACTTGGGAGGTACAAGGATGCACACAACCAAGGGTGGAAATGGGAAGTGGAAGGCTAAAGATAATGACTTTGTGGAAGGTAGTGGCTTTGAAAAGGAAGTGGAAGCTTATGCTACGATTTGGGGCTGATTTGAGTAAAGATTTGGGTGTAGTTTGACTTTGGTTTTGACAATGGAAAGGGAAAAGAAGTGTAGAGCAAATTAGAAGAAAATATGTAAAAATGAAATGTGAATATGTTGCATACTTATATAAACAAGCTCGAATGGAAAATGACCAATTTTGCTCTCCCACTACCTTTCTTTAAAAGTCACCTCACCTACACATCCCCTCTATGTGACAAGTATATAAAGCCACACCCCTTAGGATGATTAGGAAAAGACAATGTACTTTATATATAATTTAATACCTTTAATTATTTTAAAAGCTTTTAGAAATAACTTTGTTTGCATATTTTGTCTCATATGACATGTTATAAGGTGTGTAAATATATGTGTGTATATAGGAACATAAGGGTGCAATAACATTGTGACACCTTCCGTTTAATAAAAAGTCAAAAATCTGAAAAATGAACCTTGATCACATTTTCAATTTTTCACCGAATTATTTATTTTTATAAAAAAATTCAAAAATAAGTTTTCCTTCATTAATTATTAATTAAAAAGGGTTATTTGATAATTAAAAACCATTAATTGAATATTCAAAATAATTTTTCCTTCCCCCTTAAAAGAATTTCGACACCGAAATTCCATCTTAATCAAACATATAAGGAAACAAGCCAACACATGAATACTTAACATTATTCATAACCCCGTACAATGTACATATATCATCCATATGCAATATCTAATTCGATCACTTACTCGAATACATAACTTCTCTTCTGACCTAGTATCGCCCACTTGACTTCCCTAGTGCGGACTCCGACCAAGCTCCTTGATAAGAAATATCTGTCCTTCTTACATAGCCATATACTATGATAAAAGACTTCGGTTCCATATTAAGAACCCTCACCAAGTGTTTGCCGTCAATAATTGAGTGATAAATCCTTATCCTGGTCGGTGTGAATCACCTTATAGTTATGTATTCGAATCTTTGATCAAGAACCGTTGAGCGAATAAAATGATCCAAGTCCAACTTATGGTTTTATCCTTTTAAGATAAATAAATATATTACTCCAATTCTTTTTTACTTCCCAAAATTTATTTATGAAAACATTTCATAAAAACTTAACTTGAGTTTTAAACTTGTATAATACCCTACTGAATCCTGAGAGTATATAAAACTATCTAAGTTAATCTTTTATCCTTTCTTTTTTCTTAAATTCAAATGCAGGCCGAAAATAAATCTAGGTCTTAAAACTAAGTCGACCTCTTCAACTTCTTTACCCATCCAGTCTTGGTAAGTAGCTAAGAATAGTTAGATGCTGATATCCAAACTCGGTCCTAAAGTCTATCATTCCTTAGACACTTCTAAGGCAAAGATGTTTATCCAGCGGCCTAATAACATCACATAGTTTACTTAACAAAAATGCTTAATCAATTTAAAACTTTTCCTAACTTGTTAAGGTTGTTCAACAATATTAAACCCTTTTTTATCAAAGTAAAATCCCTTTAAATCTTTATTTATGAATCATTTCATAAATATTTTCTTTATTTACCTAGGTTACAAAATTACTTAAATGCCCTTTTTAAAGTACTACTTAATCAGAAAGGGGGATTTTTAAAAGAGAAATCCACCATAAACCACATCACACAATACAAGGTATAACTAATAGGTTTTTTAGACATACAAGACCCAAACTAAATACCCATTCCTAATGGTCATAACCCATACTATGGGCTTACATGGTATGATATAAAATACAGATGAATACACATACCAAAAGATACAAAACTAATACCCTAAAAAGAACAACCCCAGCAAACACATTCCAACACTCTCACAAAGGACTCTCCCTATCAGAGTCCTCCACCGAAGGCCCCTCAAACTCCATGGACTCTGCCTCATCATCAGATATCCAACTACCTAAAAGCTCAAGCCCCTCGGGTTCTACCACCTCATCTGCCCAAATCCATTCCAAATTGGGATCCTCCTATGGGCCCTCCTCTTCCTCGGCTGGGTGCTCCTCTATTGGTTCTTCCATTTCCTATATAATGTCCTCATCATCCTTAGAGACAAGCTCCTCCTCTGGATCCTCCTCATCCTTAGATATGGGAAGATCAAGGACTTTCATACTATGTCTAGCCATGGCCTGTTTGACTAACTCCCTAGCCCTCAACCAATCCTCTCTCTGCTCTGGATACCATATCCTCAAACTGAAACAACAAGAACCCTTAGAATCAAATACTAAGCTTTTTAAATTTTCCTCATGTTTTGAACCCAATTATTTATCCTTAAATTCACAAAATTCTTTACCCTTCTAAATCTCCTATTGAAATATTTTATACTTATAAATACTTTATATATAATACCACTATTATTTTCCTATCCAAAAATTATTATAATTCTTTTCAAAGACACCGGGATTTAAATTCTCCAAAAATCCTCCTTATTTACAACAAACATTTTATAAACTATGCTTTAACAATCATTTTTATATAAAATCACTCCTTCTGGTATTCAAAATAAATTTTATAGTAATATTACTACCAAACAACTTGTAGTCAAATTATTAAACTTAATTCACAAGGTGTTCATATTAAACCTAAATTAAACCAATAAATGCTCATAACCTAGCTGAGCATAACAATCAACAACAAACACTAGTCAATGCTCTAAACTGGATGAGCATGACTAACCAAATTATAAATAATAATAATTGAATCTTATCATTTCTTAACACATAAGCACATCATAAATAACTATAGCGACCTGAAAATTCGAACACTTCGTCTTCGAATATCGTGACGTTTTGAAATATAATTAAGTGTCATAAATATGATTCTATAACCTTGTTATACATCATTTAATTAAAAAATATAAGAAATTTGTTTTTGAAAATTGTTTACAAAAATATATTCTACGAAGAAAAACGAATAATATGACCTAAAATCAGTTTATCGATAAACATTTCGATTGATATAAGTTGTTCGAACTCTTTTGCACTTGTCTAACAATCAAATGGACACACTAGCAACTAATTAACACACACCTCTTCATGAGACAATGGAAGGTTCTAGAAGCTTCCATATGGATAAGAGATATTATAAGAAGGGTATAAGTGTAATATGCATAAAGGAGAAGTGATATAAGGGAGAAGAGATGAGAGGTGAAGCTTTCATGGCATGGTGTGAGTGAGTGCAAGCTTAGGCAACACCATCCTTAGCCTATAAAAGGAGAGGCGCACACTTGTTTATAATTTACAAGCTAAAGTTATCATAAATTCAATTTCTTCTTCTTCTTTATAAAATTCCTAAAGCAAATATATGCAAATCAAATCCAAATCAACTCAAACTTGAAGTGAAGCCTTACTACCACATTATAAAATATCCTACCTATTTTGAAGTTGAAAACGCAAAGCCAATTTCTCCCTTCAAGTGAAGTCCATGAGCATTATAAGGGGTTTGGAGGCAAAGGCAAGGGAAGAAAAGGAAGGAAAGGTGTTGCTAGGTTGAGGTTGGACTTAGATGCTTGGATCTTAGTTGTTTATTCTAGATAATAGGTGAGCTAACTCACCACATTGATATAAAATATTGTGCATATATATTAGTGTTTGATTTTGTTAATGTTGTTTGAATTGGTTTGGACATATGTTGAAAAAAATGGTTTTGATTCTTGCTTTGAAAGCAAGTGGCATATGTACGGACTTGAATGGGCTTGTATAACATATAGTAGGACCATGGAACAAAGCACATAGGATATAATGAACTTTGTTTTAGGTCGGACATGGATTTGAAACCGCACTTACAACGATAATCGCCATAGATGTAGTTCAAAATTGCCTTTTTTGCGATTTCTATGGAACTTTGTAGAGAGACTATTAGGGGTTTCTCACCATATTTATAATGTTTTATACATATTCTTATTTTCATAAAAAATTTGGATAGTAAAAAATTAAGTAATATCTTGAAAACAATCACTTCACTTATGCAAAACTGTCTCGTTTAGATCAGATTTTTGAACTTTAAATGGGTTGGAAAGATATTTAGATTTGAGTATTTTATTTCATTCTTTCTATAAGTGTTTATTAACTATTATTAGTGTATTTCAAAAGTGGTTTGAGATATTTATGAATTTTTAAGAGTTGGTATTGTGAATTTTTAAAGAAATATTTTTTATAAGGAAAACTTGTTTTTCCAAGTTTTAAAGATTTTACAAACTTGCCATTTTAAAGTAATATTTCGGATAAAATTTTTAACATCTATTATACATATTTTTAGATTTTTTAAAGATGTAAACAAATGTTTTCGAAAAGGGTTTAGGATTTCTTAATGGCCAAATGGTTAATTGTTTGATTACTTGTTTGAAAAGTAATTAACTACGCTTAATACTAAAAGCCGACGAAGCAAGGCTTATTTATTTGTGAGTCAAGACCGATGTTTGAGTAGGGATGGAGCAATAGAGCTTTAACATACCGACTTCCCTCTTGAGCGAGGAATAGTAAGTCGGAAAATGTCGAAAACATGTTAATCATGTTGATTTCTTACTTGTTTATGGAAATCATTAATACTATACTTAACACTAAAAGCCAACGAGGTAGACTTACCTACTTGTGTGATTCAAGAATGAAGTGTCTAGGCAAGGAATTAATGCAACCAGTGCTCTAACTTACCCAACTTCACTATTGGATGAGAAACAGTGTAAGTTGGAATGTTGAAAACGAGTTAAGCATACGAATATTGATTTGTATAATTATTTTGACTAGATAATCGATTTATCGAAGGGTTCACGATTTCATACCGATGAGAATCCTCGGGAAGGAGTATTAATACGAAACGCCTCTAGCTTTCACTTGCTTTTGAAAAAATCAAAATTGAGTTAATTGGGAATTCATTGATTGGTTTTGAAGATTCTAGGTACGGTAAGTGTTTTAGTTACCGAATACTACTTAAACTAGTATACGAGTTCTATGTTTTGGAAGCGATAAATCTATATAGAGATTTGAGATCTGTTCTAGATGCTCAAATCCATGTAGTGATTCATGATCTGTTCGAGATGTGGGAATCCATTTAAAGATTCGTGTTTTGTTTGAGTGATGAAGACTCATATGAAAGATGTCAAACGTGACCTCGACATCGAAAATGATAAAAAATAGAGTAGGACGCATAGCCGGGTTTTTGCTAACCCACGACGGGTATGTCAACTCCATATCTAGAATATTCTAATCAATATTTTATGTGTGGGAGTTGATGTTACTTGGTTCCACGTGGTTCTATAGGTTTGTGCATGGGCCGGTTGTGTTTACCTTAATGGTATATTTTATCTAGAGATACATGTCACTCGAAATGTACTTTCTAACCCTTATCAAGCGGCTAGCCTAAGTATATCAGGGGATGTCTTCAATGGAAATTCCATTATGCAAATGTACCTTAGCGGTTCTGATTGTAGCCTAAATATGTTATGGTGTGACCAATGTAAGCATCATAGCTATTTGATATGATTTATATTCTACACCCAAGACATTATCTATCATATCACTATTTTAAACTTAAAGAATGACTGGTTTCTATTGAGGGGAAAACTGTTATGGGAATCTGTACAGTCTCAATAGTTATTATTACATGTTGCATGTATCTTGGGTTTTCTCATACCAGACTTATGTCCGACGCTTGGTTTTTGTTTCCCTAAATTCCACACGTACTCTTTCGAGTAGGCTAAGTATGGAAGGTTTTAACTTGGACGCTTCAGAGTTCGAAAGACGAGCTAGAGGCTTCCATTATCTATCTATTTTGTTTCTGTTGTTTCGTATTAGCTATGTATATATCAGCATTGTGAGGACCTTGGCTTTGTTGGGTATGGCTCATTAGAGATAGGGTAAGTGACACCCTAGAATCAGTCGAGTGTATTATATATACGAGAGTGTATTTGTATTTTCTTAAGACATATACCCCTTTTTCAAATTTTCTTTTGAATAATCTCTTTCTTTGAAATAATTTTAGCCTTTTATATCTTAAATATATTTTCTATGTTCACTTAGTACAAATCATAAGTACTAGAGTTGCCAATGCTTGAGAAGGTAGAGGTAGAGGTGGATGAGGTAGTACAGTCATAAATGGTGGAGATTGAGCACTAAGGAATGTTGTTCCAATGGAGAACCAAGGTTGGATATTATAGAGGAGGTCGTGCTGGTCAGGCCTCAAGTGGATTTTGCTTCGCTCTACCATGATTATGAGAGGCTAAGAGGTAAGAGGTTAGGTGGCATAGAGACGATCATAGAAGTCCAGACTTGGATCGTATTATGTGATCGAGTATTTGGGGATATGGAGTTAGATGATGGATGAAGCGTCGGTTAGCATCACGGCATCTAACAGACACAACCATGATTGGGGGAGTTCTATCATTACTGATGTCAGTAGGAAAGTATGATAACTGATTCACTACCTTGTCTTGGTTCAGGCCTGGTTTGGTAAGTATGCCATTGAAGAGAAGTGAGATGTTCATCGTAGTAGTACGTCCAAAATTCAAGGGTAATATGACTAATCATATCATGGGGTTTATGTGGATATAGAAAATATAGGTCTAAGGTTTGAGAGTTTGGCTTCAAAGCTGTCTATTGCTACACCAGCTAGGGACAATAAGTGGAAGTTTCAGCTGCTCAGAGATATTTCTAGTTTAGCCTGTCATAAGTGCGGGAAGACGGAGCATTTCTTTAGGAACTGTACATTAGTTAGGAGAGGACAAGTGGCAAAAGCACCATTAGTAAAAGCACCTATTGCTAAGGTCCTAAAGATAGAGCCACCAACAACCAAGACTCGATTTGTACTAAGATAGGGTTGTTATAACTGCCATCCGCTAGGCCATTTTGCTAGGGAGTGTCCGTTGCTCCAGAAGGTAGAACAACCTCGAGCTTTTGCACTAGCTTCAGCACCTTCCGCTTCTACCGCTGAAAAGGAGAAGCAAGTTCTGGAAGGTATTCTATCTATTTTTGGCATTCCTGATCGTATCTTATTTGGTATTGGTACTTCTCTTAGTTTCATATCTAGTATTCTTGTTGACAGATTTAAACTTAAGCCAGTTGTAACATCCCGCCTTTTTGTACATTTTAAGCAGACACACATGCCGACTCAAACCATACAGAAGGCGGATTGTTATTGGGGTGAATAAGAAAAGGTAGAGAAAAAAAACAAAACAGAATCTCGCAGCGGGATGACAAAATATAATAATCAAATAACAGTTCATGAAGCTGTATACAAACATTTGATTATACTTATACAATATAGAATCAGAGTCACATAAACAGAGAATAAATATTTGTTGAGAGATGTGAGATGTTATTGCTTTACTATCTTAATTACACTTGTGCATCTTAGTTGAATTCTCGGCTGGTTATAGTTGGGCCTATGTATTAATTGAGGCCCATGCTCTTCTTTGCTTTCGTTCATTTAAATAACCTTGTACCGAGTATTCATTAAAAGGTTGTTATGAAATAAAATAGCCGCCACTTTGCTTTATGATTATGTTCATTCTTGGTTTTAACTTGTAACATGGTATCAGAGCTTGATCCCTAAATTTCAAATTTCTTGTAACCCAGTGAGATTAGGGTTAATGGCAGAAAAAAAAGTCGATGTCCTTCCGATTATGTCCAAGATCACTGACCATAAACTCAATGGATCAAATTATTTGGATTGGAGCAAGACAATTAAACTGTATCTTCGGAGTATTGAATTGGATGATCATCTATCTCGAAATCCACCCTCTGATGATTCTGAGAAGAAAGAAGATCAAACTTGGCTTAGAGATGATGCTCGGTTGTTTCTCCAGATCCGGAACGCAATCGATGCGAGTGTTCTTAGCCTTGTAAATCATTGTAGTTTCGTAAAAGAATTGATGGAATATTTGGAGTTTTTGTATTCTGGAAAAGGGAATTTGAGTAAAATGTTTGATGTATGTAAGGCATTCTACAGAGCTGAGAAACAGGATCAGAGTTTGATGAATTACTTTATGAATTTTAAGAAAATTTATGAAGAACTGAATATGCTTTTACCTTTGAGCCCTGATGTAAAGAAACAGCAGCATCAACGTGAAGAGATGGCAGTGATGAGTTTTTTGGCAGGATTACCACATGAATACAAGTCTGCAAGATCTCAAATTTTATCTGGATCGAGTGTGTCCAGTTTGCATGAGGTGTTCACAAGATTGATGAGATCAGAAAACATAAGTGCACAAACATCTGTTAATTCACAAAATAGTGCACTAGTAACAGATAAAAATGCACCAAATACAAGTGCATCATGGAAACAAGGTGGATACAGAGGAAATGCTAACCAATCTTCAAACCGACCAATGAATCCTAAATACAAATGCACAAATTGCAAAAAAGATGGGCATACTGCAGATAGATGTTGGTTCTTAATTGGTAGACCATTACAAAATAAGCAGAGAAATATGAATGTTTCTCAATCAGAAGATTCAGAAAATAAAACAGTAAACATCTCTGCTGAGGAATTCAGTAAATACAAGGCATATCAAGACAGTATGAAGAAACAATCCAATTTTAACTCCATATCTACAACTGCACAATCACAATCTGGGAAGCACAAATGGGTGATTGACTCAGGGGCAACAGACAACATGACAGGTACATCAAATAATTTTTTAAACTACCAACCAAACACACACATGAGTGGTGTCACATTAGCTGATGGATCATCTGCAAAAATACAAGGATCTGGAAGTATAAATCTTACCCCAAATATGCATCTAAAGACAGTGTTACATCTACCTAGTCTTGCATTTAATTTACTTTCAGTGAGTAATATAACTCAAAGTTTAAATTGTTGCATCACTTTCTATCCCAATCACTGCATATTTCAGGATCTCATGACGAATAGGATTATTGGTAAAGGTGTTCAATCCAATGGACTATATATTCTTGATACTACACCACAAGTCACTGCCTGTTCAAGTTCATCACAAGCTTATAAACTACACTGTCAGTTAGGTCATCCTTCATTACAGAATCTTAAGAAGATATGTCCACAGTTTAATTCTTTACAATTTTTAGAATGTGAATCGTGTCAGTTTGAAAAACATCATCGAATTAGTTCTTATCCAAGAATAAATAAACGTGCTACTAATCCATTTGAACTTGTACATTCTGACATATGGGGATCGGCATCTGTAATCTCTAAACCAGTTTTTCAGTATTTTGTAACCTTTGTTGATGATTTTTCTCATGTTACATGGTTATTCTTGATGAAAAAAAGATCTGAGCTATTTGTAATATTTAGTAATTTTTGTGCTGAGATAAAGACACAGTTTCATACATCAATTAAAACCCTCCGTAGTGATAATGCAAAAGAGTATATGTCTGAGTCATTTCAGATTTTTATGAATCAAAATGGCATGCTTCACGAAACTTCATGTGTAGATACTGCTTCCCAAAATGGTGTTGCAGAGAGGAAGAATAGACATCTGTTGGAGACAACACGAGCTATACTTTTTCAATCTAATATGCCTAAAGTGTTTTGGGCAGATGCTGTTTCTACATCATGCTTTCTTATCAATAGAATGCCTTCGTTAGTATTAAATGGTGATATACCATTTAAAATCCTTTTCCCAAAAAAAACCTTATTTCCTGTAAATCCAAAAGTATTTGGCAGTACATGCTTCACAAGGAACACAACACCACATAGATCTAAACTAGATCCAAAGGCTGTAAAGTGTGTATTTGTTGGCTATTCACGGTTACAAAAAGGCTATAGATGCTATTGTCCTAGTCTGAATAAGTATATTGTGTCAATTGATGTGAACTTCTATGAAGACATCCCGTATTATAAGTCTCCACCAACAAACACATACCCTAAGAGTGAGGACCCTACCTTAAATCAGGATGAAGATGAGGAATTTCTGATATATAATGGTTTTGATAATCCTATCTCAAACCAGAATGACAATATCCAGACTGTCAATGTCCCAAGTCCTATCCCATCAAGTCCTGTTCTTGAACCAGATCATGACCCTACTTTAGACCTACCTATTGCATTAAGAAAAGGAAAAAGGCAGTGTACTTATCCAATTTCCTCATTTATATCTTATGATCACCTACCACTTTCCACATGCTTGTTTCTCAAATCATTAGACAAGATAAGTGTACCTAAAAGTGTAGGAGAAGCACTGTCTATACCAGAGTGGCATGAAGCCATGATAGAAGAGATGAATGCTCTAGAGCATAATAATACATGGGATCTCGTACAACTACCCAAAAGAAAGAAGGCAATTAGTTGTAAGTGGGTGTACTCAGTGAAAATAAATCCAGATGGCTCAATAGCAAGGTTAAAAGCTCGGTTGGTAGCAAGAGGATTTGCCCAAGTATATGGGATTGATTATTCTGAAACATTTTCTCCAGTAGCTAAACTAACTTCTATAAGAATATTCATCTCTTTGGCAGCTACTCATTCTTGGAAACTTAATCAATTGGATATAAAGAATGCTTTTCTTTACGGTGACTTGAACGAAGAAGTATACATGCATCAACCTCCTGGATTCATTGCTCAGGGGGAGAATGATATGGTGTGCAAACTCAAGAAAACATTATATGGATTGAAGCAAAGTCCAAGGGCCTGGTTTGGAAAGTTTGGCAAGGCAATGGAGGTGTTCGGCATGAAGAAAGGTTCTTTTGATCACTCAGTGTTTTATAAAAGGTCAAAAGCAGGAATAATTCTTCTAGTTGTCTATGTAGATGACATAGTAATAACAGGGGATGATGAAACTGAAATTGTGTTATTAAAAGCCTTTATTCATGCACACTTTCATACAAAAGATTTGGGGTATTTGAAGTACTTTCTGGGAATTGAGATTGCGAAGAGTAGTAAGGGTATTTTTTTGTGTCAAAGGAAGTATGTAATGGACTTATTAGCTGAGGTTGGAAAACTTGGAGTGAAACCTAGCAGTACTCATATGCAACCTAGCAGTGATAATGAGGAGAGCAGTAAAATGTTTGATAATCCTGAAAGATATAGGAGATTGGTAGGGAAGTTGAACTATCTAACTATCACGAGACCAGACTTATCATACCCTGTGAGTGTAATAAGTCAACATATGGCATCACCTTCATTGCAACATTGGAGGAACCTGGAACAGATTCTAGGCTACTTAAAAAGGACAGTTGGTCAGGGAATAGTATATTCAAATCATAATCATATGAAGATAGAGTGCTATTCAGACGCTGACTGGGCTGGTTCCAAATCTGATAGGAAATCTACATCTGGTTATTGTGTGTTTTTGGGAGGAAATCTAGTGTCTTGGAAGAGCAAGAAACAAAATGTTGTAGCTCGATCAAGTGCTGAATCGGAATATAGGGCTATGGCCAATGCTGTGTGTGAGATAATATGGGTAAATAACTTCATGAATGAAATGGGTTTTGAAATTAGTAAGCCTGTGAGTTTGAAGTGTGATAATCAGGCAGCACTGCACATATCCAACAACCCAGTATTTCATGAAAGGACCAAGCACATAGAGGTGGATTGTCATTTTATAAGAGAAAAGATAAAGCAAGGATTTGTGGTAACTGAGTATGTGAAGACTGGCGACCAAATTGCAGACCTATTGACAAAAGTATTACCCGGACCAAGAATTCAATTCCTATGCAACAAGTTAGGTATGATAAATATTTACATACTAACTTGAGGGGGAGTGTTGAGAGATGTGAGATGTTATTGCTTTACTATCTTAATTACACTTGTGCATCTTAGTTGAATTCTCGGCTGGTTATAGTTGGGCCTATGTATTAATTGAGGCCCATGCTCTTCTTTGCTTTCGTTCATTTAAATAACCTTGTACTGAGTATTCATTAAAAGATTGTTATGAAATAAAATAGCCGCCACTTTGCTTTATGATTGTGTTCATTCTTGGTTTCAACTTGTAACAATATTCAAATATAGCGGAACAGTATGAATGTAGTGGAATAATATAATAAGTACTAATAGTACAAATCTTCGTCTTCGTCCTCCAAAAAGGTCTTCAAATCCTAAAATGCTCAGGCTGACCCGAGCGAATTGAAAAGACAAAACACTCGAGTCAGAACTAAAAGATCTTATGTAAGTTAAATCAATGGTAAATAAATATGAGTGTAAACTGCGTCGGAGATGTTTACGGGGTTTGACATCTCCAATCCAGTGTCTAACATGAGTGCAATAACTTAAGAGATGTTCGGGATTCACATCTCCTAAGGATCCGTTAAACTATCTACTATGTAGTACAATACGCTATTATAATATGTCTACAGTAAAGTAAAAGTATTAAAATAGCATTAAGGCGTTACATTTTCCCTGTAACACATTTTTATTTCCCATAGTCTATACAGTACCGTAATCCCGCCCGTACAGGATGTCGTCAGAGGGCACTCCATAGGTATGGTACAAACCAAACTCGTAGAAGGCACGCTAGGGTAGGTGACACGGTACAACTAGGCAATGTTAGGGTAGATAAACCAATTACACTTCCGAACCGGTGGTAACGCATAGCAGCTACTACCGCCCACCTCGGAACACACTCCCGAATCAAAAAATCGAGGGTGGCCACCAAATAAATCGCAAAGTCAAAATATAGTATCGATGGAATGTGCCCGATCGGAGGAATGACCTCACTTAGCCCGTCAATTGCTCCTGTTTTAGCCACCTTATGCTAACTCATGGGAGTCAGGTCCATGTATGTATACCTTTAGGATCGTCGCCATCATCCTACTTCATTCTGGAATCTCCACCGCGTACACAGTTGTCAAAGTGGTTTTCGGTATTGGCAGAGAGTATGACAATATCTGATCCCGGTCTCTTTAACAACCAATCGCTTATTACACACCAGATGGTTCTTTTACATTTCCAAAATCATTTCATAATTGATATCAAAATATCATCTTCAATTCAAATCATATCACTTTCGAAATCATTACCTACTTCCGAAATTATATCACATTGAAATCATATCACATTTGAAATCATAGTTCGAAATTATATTTCCTTCCAAAAGTCATATTTCCAAAATAGGCTAAACTCTCATTTCAAAATTATCATATTAAACCAAATATGTTATTTAATTCCAACTTAGGTTATAACATTATTAACCATATTCACTTAAAAATCGAGAATTTGAATATAAACCCATCCATTTTACTTAGTTTGGAATTTAGAAGAAAATAGTTTTAAATAGTTATAGATAGTTAATATAGATTTAAAATAGATTAAATAGCTTTAAAATAAATTAATTAGATTTAAAATAAGTTAAAACAAGTTAATTAGTTTAAATAAATTAAATGGTTTAAAATAGGTTAAAATGATTTAATATAATTAATATAGGTTAAAATAGTTTAATACTTTGAAAATCTTAATAATTAGAAATTTTGAAATAATAATATATTTTTAAAACAGTTTATATTAAACATGAATTTGGAATTAATATCAAATTAAACTATTCATTTCATTCCAACACATTTTGACCGTTACAATGTCCCAAAACCCAATTTTAAATTTTTCCGATTCAAAATTCTAAATAAATATTAAATTCAATATCGCTTAAATCCATGTTAAAACATCGATTTAATTACTCCAATTTCAATATATTTCAAAGTTATAGTTCAACGATTTTTAATAACTCAATTTCGATAAACTTCACTTATATTTCAAATTCACTATAAAATTTCAATTTTATTCCTTCAACAAATCTTTCAAAATAATTCAATTTTAATATAAACTCGAAGTTCGATAAAAATTAGATTTATATAACCCAAATTTTATTTCAAATTATCATTTAGCTCAATGCAAAATTTAAGGATTCAAAATCATTTAATTTAACCAATCCGGTGTCCGTATATAATTCTCTACCCTATGGTCAAGTGATATAGATATTTATCATTTCAATCCGCAATATAATATTTACAGTTATATATCATTTCAAACCGTAATCCCGAATTATTAATAAAATCCATAAAATCACTCGAGTCTATCATTTCAACCCATAATAATTTTTCCTTAATCTATTGATCATTCGGGTATATATCATTTCAACCCATAGTGAACTTGCAGTTTATAACGATATAAAATAAAACATCCATTCGTCCAATATCAACAATCAATATCCATTACAAAACATCATCCAAATCAATTAATAAATATCAATATAGAACTAATAATCAATAACAGGTATTTAACTGGCAATTTATATTCAATAATAAATTAAATAACGATTTAAATCAAATAAGTTCATATTAACTGAAATGTTGATTTAAAATATACTAAACAGTCATAAATAAATTTCTAATCATATCATAAATTTAATTTAACAAACATAAGAAATTTAGAAGTTGTGAGTGGGTTAAAACGCTCACCTTTGAATTTAAATCGAATTTAAATTCACATTAAAGGCCCAAATTTGAACAATCTCAGAATTCATCCAAACTAGCGTCAAAATGTCCATGATTTCGATACGAACCCAGCAAAACAAACCGCGCGTGAAACAGACCTCATATGTAAAAGTTATGATGATTAGAACCTTTGAATTGAAATTTAAATAAATAATATTTTACCAAATCAAGAATTGCCACGTCACCGTCATCAAGAACGAAACCCTAGCACTCATCATCTTCAGCTCGAACGGAGGAAGCCGCCATCTCACGAATGACCTGCACGCGCGCCTGCCACGATTGCACCCAGTCGCAACCCATGCCATACCGCCAGGTTCGACGCCCCCCTACCAACCTCACACGTGGCCGAGCAGTGCACGCGATGCACACAGCCACCGCCCCTTCAATCTTAACCCTAGCGAATTTTCCGTGACAATCCGACCATTGAAAAATGAAACCAATAGCTCTGATGAACTACGCAGAGCACTTTCCACGCCATGGTATCGTCGATTTGACGATCCATTGAAGTCCATCACGACGAAACGAACGGTCATGAATTTTTCTTCAATTTCTGGACAAACAGAGGTCCAATTTGGAAAACGAATTACAGATCTGATATGTGCTCGTCGAGAACTTCAAATCGATATATAATTTGATATGGTTTGAGGAGTTTGATTTTTGGATTTGAATTTGATTTGAAATTGCAATTGGGAATTAGGGTTTTGTCTGCCATTGGAATGAGGAGGAGCAAATGGAATTGTACGTATAGAAATGAGGAATCAGAAGTGACTAGGGTTTATAATGAGGTATTTATAGGTAGATAAGAAAATAAAATGAATGGATACGATTTATTTACACGTTGAACGATAAATGACCCGAAAAGCCCGTTCTGTCTCCGAAACGAAAATGGGTCATCCCATATATCAAAATAGATGCTTTTGATAAATTTAAATTCAATGGAACAGGTTTTAGGTCCTAATTCCATCATATGAAGAAGCTGTGTTAAAATCAGCTTATTTCAAATTGATTTCAAGACGTTTCGAGCCCGTACGATCAAACGTCAAGTCCGACCGTTACAAAACTTGAAATCCTACAATAATTCACTGTTACAGATCCGATGAAATTGGTTTTGTCGAAATCCGAGTCAGTGGCCAAAATGGCTATTTTTCAGTTAATTAAATAAATTAATAATTAATTAATTAAATCACCTTTTCAATCCTAATTCTATAATTGACAAATTTTATCATTTTTTATTTCTTAAATAATTTCAATAATTTAAACAACTTACATATCAATTTAAAGTTAATAAATTTACCAATAGAGTGTTTAATTTCAATTTCAATAAATTCAGAAATAAAATTTAAAATTTCAATAATTCCATTTAATTGACCTTTCATCCTACCATTCAATCCATTATTATCAAATAGATGAAATTAACATTGGTTCATGATTTATTACATTAATATTCTCAAATTTCATCTTAATTTTCATTAACGTAATATTTAAATATTTAATTTCATTTAATTGTAATTAATCCAATTATTATAATTTAAATTCCAATAAATTAATAAATCTTGATTTCCATTCTTTTTATTCCCAATTAACATATTATGAATAAAATTAACATTATTTCCAAATATTAACTTAATTTACATTAACATAATATTTAATTACATTTATTGAAATTTATTTCCAATTTAAATTAACAGGCTAAATAAATAGGTAATATATTTTAATTACACTTATAAGTTATTATTAACAAACAAATGTTACAATTGCTTACATAACGCTATTTTTATCCAATTATCATTAATTATATACAAATTCATAAATTGGTTCAATATCTACACTTGTTTCCTTATATTCAATTTATAGCCAAGTATAACATTTAAATTTATTTTCATTAATTGGCATTTCATTCGATTTATTAATAATTAACTTAAATTGACATTGTTACCGTTCATTCTAGATATTGTTTCATTCATAACTCACAAATTTTTATTTATTTCAACATTAAATTGCAAAACTTAACTAAATTAACAATTTTTAATTATCGAAAATTACGGGTCGTTACACCAGTTATGGCTTTAGATTCTATCTGTGTGTCTAACCCTATCAGGGGCTCAAAAAATCTTTATATGATCTATTTAGGAGTTCTGATTCCTTGTTTTGACCAACTCTTTCCTTATGATCTGTACGTTCTAGGGTTTATGGGCTTTGATGTTTTGCTTGGGATGGATTGGTTATCTCGATATCATGTAGTTCTTGATTGTGTGAAGAGAACTGTGTCATTTAAAGATGAGGAAGGGAAAACTTTAGTAGTTAATAGTGGAGAGCCTAGTATGATTATGTGTGGTTTCCTTTATTCTCTTGATGTGGCAGAAGAGAAGTTAGGTTCAATCTTGATTGTTTAGGAATTTGAGGATGTCTTCGAAGAAGTATCAGGTTTACCACCTCATCAACAGATCAAATTTCGCATTGATTTAGTTAAATATGCAAGGCCTGTCATATTGCATGTTCGTGTAGGATCGAGTAATACACTCTAGAGGAGGGGTGAGTAGGGTACTTAAAAATATTTCGTAGAGATGCTAATAAAATATAGAATAGGTTGTGGAAACGTAAATGAAGATAATAAATAACACAAGATATACCTAGCTACGACCTAATGCTTACTGCTGCCTCCAAAGTTACTGCTAGGATTATATATTCAACGCCTACAACACTTATAAACTCGCACTCTCTGCTAACCTGAATATACTAACTCTATGCCTAGTAACCCTGCCTGAACCCAATACCTTGAGACCAGAATCTCTAAACTACAGCACTAGCTCAATCCTAGAAACCTAGAGTTCAAAGTTAAAAACAAAAATAAACTAAAACAATTAAATAAAAAAGGCCACTCCTCAAAAAAGAATCACGTGATATATTAAATTGCCCATTTTCTTTTTAATCCTACTCCTCCTTAATAACTTAATTTCTCCCAAAAGCTTCAGCCCAAAATAAGTGACTGCTTCCTCAAAATCGTTCCCAAAGAAAAGCTCGTTTTGAACTGGAGTTGTAGCTTGGAACTCATGTTGTCGTTTGAAGCTCATGCCTAAATTACAACTGGAATTAAAGCTTTAAACCCAAAAGGATTCCATTGCCCATAGATGAATGCAACGCCATCATTTGGAACACCGTGAGAAAGAAGATTGCTATCGTGGAGTAATTACCATTGTGGTTCGTAAACCTAAGATGCATCAATCCTTGCTCGCTGCTGGAAACGAAGATTGCCACCGAGTACTTCATTCTAGATCTGAAAAATCATGTTGCCAATCTATGATACGAAGTTGTGATGCGAGATGATCAAAATTTCACCATTCTAATGATTGGAATATGTTACGCCTGGTGGTGATTTGTTTGTCAATCACTTGTTTTGGTGGTTGGCTCACAATGATAAGAAGTTGGTGATGGATGGCTGTTCAGATTCGGCGAGATGATGATGTCAAAGATGTTTTAGTGATGTTGGCTATTTAGACGCCTGAAGTGTGTGTGATTTTCCGATGATGGAGGAGGATTGCAGGTTGTGTTTGTGAAGAAGATGCTTTTGAGATGTTGGAGATGATGAACTGTGTAGTTCTGGCTTTGATATATGGCTTGTGTCGGTGACGCTGATGAACTGGTTCCTAAACTGGGGATGATCAAGCTTTGACTGATGTTGTAATGGAGTTTGTTTGATTGCTTTTGCTTCTGCACTGAAGTTGGAGATGATAACTTTTGAATGATCGAATATGGGGTTGTATAGATGAAAATTGAGAATGTGAAAAGTATTACAATAGAATTTTTGTTTGTATATCCGATAATCTTTTTTCTTTTAAGCACCCAGTTTATATGGGCTGAAAGAGGGGACGTGTATATATGGAAACTAAACGAATGAAGATATTGAGGAGGAGTTGTAAGAATTTGTTTCCCATGTTAATAAATAGAATCTGTATATAGCAGGAAATAAACTTCATTGTATCTTTTAAAATATAATGTCTAATTGTGTATATAAATCTTTGCTTCCAATCTTTATTTATTTCTCTTTCTTCATATATACTACATCTGTTTGCATACTGAAATATCCTGCCTCCTATCTTCAATTTGTTTCCATTTTTTATGTATGCACACGTTCATTTGATTGGAAAGAAACTTTTTCACAACCAAAATTTTATAACAAACCTGTAAATAAAACACTACACAAACACATTAATATATATTTATTTATATCAAACGAAAATTAATTGTAATATCTAATAATATTTCCTTTTTGATAATAATAAATATATATTATTTTACAAATAAAAATATATGTGTTTGGAAAGTACTGCGTGAAAAATCAGGCATGTGAAATACAATGGATGACAATTTGAGCAAAAACAAAATTCCACTGTGATGATTTTTAAACTGTAATACACTCTAGAAACAAAATCAAATATAAAAACATATTTGTTATCATCAAACAAGAAGTATACTCCACAATCCTCCCCTTTTGATGATAACAAACAACATTTTAAGATTTGATAAGTGTAACGTGTGTTAAGTGTGTGCTCGATATCATAAGATCAAAATTATAGCACAATTGTTTCAATATGTATAACATGCTCTCCTTATTGATATGCTCCCCCTACATATGTGGCATACGTGTTCGGGAATAAAATAGTAAACCAATAATATTTCTTTCGATATTAACATTGAATCTACTACAGAATCAAATCTTAACCGCTCTCCCCCCCTTCTGTTCTCATCAAAGTATAAATATCAAATTTACATACTGAGAAAGTGATGTTGTATAATGGACCTCAATCAAATTATGACATTAAATATTTAATGAAAAATCAATCATTAATCATAGTAACTATATCGGTCAAAGTCATATCCCATGAACGGATGTAGAGCGACAAAAAATGTAGTTATATGTAGTGGGGTTCAAATGACATAGCCCATAAGATGTTACGTAATTAAATGGTTTATATTATTAAATCAAGTTATAATAACTTATTCCTAACTCATCGTAGATAAGATCAAGAACTTCCATTCATGCATTGCTGCGAGGTCTCTTAGATGAGGATGAACATTACTTGACGAGTACCGACACACATATTTATAGGCATGTTGGGGCTTAAGGAGTCTGTTATCTCATATATATAGAAAAATTCTTCTCATTGGCTTTCAACAATCAAATTTAGGTATGTCAATTTAGCCAACTCATGTAAGAACAAGAATAATAATGAAAAGAAAGAAACTAACGTGAGTCGATAGAATATGATCATCAAATGTTAGATTTAGAGATGATGTAGGATAAGCAATAGTCAAAAATACAAACTATAACATATGCTTGATTATCAAAAATATCATAACGTCATTATTTATTCAAGTACAAGATCAATATCCTTAATCAACTATGTAATCAATATAAATACTTTTGAAAACCATATATGGAAGTTCAATCGATCGTGATATGATTTCAAAAGTAAATTCTCTATAAATATCTCAAAAATATTTTCAGTTCAATATTCTATCCTTGAACATGCAATATGAATTGGTTTTGCAACTATCTGTTTAAAGAGGAGCATATAGTCTAAGGGTATACACATAAATATATCAAAACAAAGCAACGATTCATCTCAAAAGATTTCATCACAAATCATTAAAAGTTTACCTCAACAATCATATCAAGTTTTGAATATCAACAACCCCATTCCAAAAAGTTCATCACAAAGTTCAAAATTTTCATTTTACAAAAAAATCATTGTCAAAAATCATGTCAAGTGAAGAAAATCAATGCTCATCTCACAAGGTTTTGTATCAAATTTTCAAGTCAAAATTCTCGAGTTAAGGTTTGCATATCAAATTAAGTTTTTTGTCGAAAATTCTGTCAAAGATTGAGTGAAAAAAAATCTCATTTTAAAAATATTCACATCATGAATAAATACGGAGGGAGAAAAAAATCCTAAGAAAGAAAAAACATATTTTTGGATTTTTCAATTTTTCACAAAAAAAAAGAATGAAAAAAAAACTTGTTTTGGATTTTGAAAATAAAATGAAATAGAAAACAAAATGCAAACTCTCCACATATGCATGAAAAATTACTTGAAATGTCAGTCGATCCGTAAGACATATGGGCTATTAAAAAATATTAATTTGGAGAAACCACAAAAGTAGAAATCATACCAGATGTTCTGAAAAAAAAAAGAACAAATTACTCTTCCATAATACAACTTGTTAATATGCTGCCTATGGTGGTGAACAATGATACTTCAGATACCACTTGTTACTCTTGACGTGTCAATAATGGTATCTCAAACACTGGTGTCGAGCCTTTCGATGTCTCATCATCAATGCTAAGCGTGAAAGATAAGCTTCATCAAATAAGCGTATTGCATACTCCACCATGTCATTTAATTTTGATCCAACCTTTAAATTTTTTAGCAAAGATATCTTTGAAGTTGCATTCACATTAATCGTTTTTATCCAACGTGTGAATCTCCGCTTCATTTTCCTAGGCTAAGGAACATTATTAATATCACTCATCAAATGTGTAGAACAACTCGACATTTGCTTCAATCATAGTTGCTCCTCAGCCCATCTTCTTACCTACATATTAGAAGAAAAAATGAGTGGCTTAGAAAGAGTATAAGACCACTTTTGTTTACATTTGAAATCTTTGGTACCCGCATTTGTTTATATGGCAAACCGTTAATATCAACAACCGTACCCTTAGGAACCCAAATTTGTTTGGCATATCTGTTTATTTTCCTATTTTGATAGTTGTTATAACTATGTCCAATATTATCACACTTCAAACATTTTGGAAACACACTTCTTCCCCCTAGCAGTGTTACTAGTCATTTGTTTATAAATTGATATCTTTTTAAATCCAAGTCCTTTTCTGTTATTCGCAAAGAGTTGATTTCCTAATAACATTTCAAAGATTTTTCTCCCATGGAAAATTTCCTTAGACTCAAATTAAGCTCATTGAATTTAGATTTTAAAATATCTTTCTCATTTATTAGCTTAGAACAATGACTAGTAGTATTCTCTCTCTTTCCAAAATAATTTCTCTTTAAGACCGTATTTTCATTTTCAAGTTCTTTTATTTTGGTCTTAAATTCAATCATCTCAATTTCAAAATGTTGGCGTTCTCAAATTCAAGTTTTTCAAAAGACTTGATTTTTCAATCCCTTTTTCCAATTCGTGATTTATTCGAATAATTTCAATTTTACGGTTCTTCAAAATCACGTTTTCAATTTCAAGGATTTTGAAATTTTCTTTAGTTTCAATCAATACCTTTTTGAAGCCTTCTCATTTACCGCAATCAAAAATTTTAATCTTTTCAATTTCATTTTTCAGCCCATCAGAATGATCTCGGTTTTCACCAAATTTTCTATTATAAAATTTTCACATTTGGAATTTTCAAACATCTTAAAAAACTCCAACTCTTTTTGTAAAACGTTATTCTTGCAAATTAGCTCAGTTTCATTTTTCTTCAAGATTAGAATTTCATTGTCAAGCTTTTGAAAATTTTCATTCAAACGAAAAAATTCATTTTTGTATTTCAAACAATTTTTGCAATCAAAATTTTTTATTTTCTTAATATTTTCAAGCTCATTTTCCAAATTATCATTTTTCAGACGAAGTTTAAAATTTTAGCTTTTCAACTTGTTATTTTTCAATTCAAAATCATCAATGGTTTTAGCTAATATATGACACAAAAGAACTAAATCTTTAATCGAAAAATCACTTATCTCATCATCTGTTGAGTTGTTTGTAACGACTCGCTATTTCGAACCATTCAAATCGACAATAAAACCACACATGTCAGACTTGAATCGTTCAAAACAAAAATTTGTTAATTAAATTAGGGTAAATAAAATCAATCATAGAATCACAGACACATAACAGCAGAATATCTTGCAGTGGAATAAATAAAACATAGTAGTTCATAAAGCTACTAAATACATAGTCTCAAAGCAAATACATAATATTAGAGTCTGAAAGCAAATACAACTGGAAATCCAAATACATAAGCAAATGACTAAAAGGGAAATAAATGAAATAGGAAATGGTAGATAGATGGCTAAATCTCCAGCAGATCTCTAGCTCTAAAAGATGAATCCAAGGCTGTGATACTTAGACTGAACCGAGCATAAAGTAAAACAACACTCGAGTCAGGACTAACATAATTATATAAGTAAATCAACTCAAGTAAAATTTTCAATAAAATGCATTAGTAACCCAAAGATGTTTGGGATCGCCTATCCTTTAAGGATCCGTTAAACTATCTATATATAGTAAGATACGCTATTATATGTAGTGTCTATCAGTAAAATAAATATAGAAAATATCGTCATGGTGTTACCCATATCCCCCTTAACACATTTAATAGGCATCGTAGTCTATGTAGTATTGTAAACTCCACCGATCCTGGTGGGCTATTAGGGAGCACTCCATAGGTACGACACAAATCAAAATCATAGTAGGCTCGATAAGGATAATATGACAAGGCACGCGAGGCAATCCCAAGGTACTGTCTACCAGTAAAATAAATATTGAAAATAGCATCAAGGCGTTACCCATATCCCCCTTAACACATTTTATAGGCATCGTAGTCTATGAAGTACTGTAAACTCCACCGATCCTGGTAGGCTATCAGGGAGCACTCCATAGGTACGACACAAATCAAAATCGTAGTGGGTTCGATAAGGATAATATGACAAGGCACGCAAGGCAATCCCAGGGTAGGATTCTACCGTTTTGTGGAACTAGGCTGGTGGTAACGCATAGCCACAACTGCCGCCTACCTCGAACAAAACTCCCATAATCAAAGGTGGCCACCAATCCATCACAAAAGTAAGAGATATGGTATCGAAGAAGCATGTTCGATCGGAGGAGCGACCTTACTTGGCATGGTTATGGTTCCTTTTTTAGTCATATCATTATGACTAGAAGGTCAAGGCTGTGTTTCTTACCTCATTCCAGTAGCGTTCGCCAAACCATCCTATTTCATTCTGGATTCTCCACCATATGCACAGTTGTTAAAGTGGTTTCGGAATTGGCAAAAGGTATGATAATATCCGACCTCGGTCTCTTTAACAACCAAACGCTTATTTCACACCGTGGTCATTTTATAAACATTTTAATAATAAATCTTAAATTACAATTTAAATCAGTACTAAAATAATTAACTTCAATTATATATTTAGATTTAAAACATTTCTTAATAATCCATATTAAATTAATTTTTACATTTCAAAATTTTACCATTTGGAAATCAAATAAACAACAACTTACATAGAATCTCATTTAAATTTAAATCCTTTAAACTAGATTAAATTACAACTTTATCTCTACTTAACTTCTTACATTTTTTTATTAAAGTTATTATAAAAATCTATATTTAATTTTTAAATTAAATTTTAAATAAATCTCCTAAAACTATATTAAATATTTTATTAAATTAAAAATTTAAACCATTTAAATTATATATTTAAAACTAAATAATATTATAAGTAAAATTCTTAAATTTAAATTTAAAACCATATATTAACTTACAATTTGAAACTTTAAAACATATAAAATAAATTATTTTCCAAATATAAATTTTAAATAAAATCATTAAATTAAATTTAAAAATCAAACATACTTTAAAATTTAGAAAATAATTTAAACCGACCAATGGTGTCCGTATATAATTTTTTACCCTATGGTTAAGTGATTGGGTATGTATCATTTCAACCCAAAATAGTTAAATTTTTCGAGTACATATCATTTCGACTAGTATCCCAAATCAATAATTTCCAAATCAATAAAATCGCTCGGGTATGTATCATTTCAACCCATACTGATTTTCTCTAATCTATAAGATCATTCGGTTATGTATCATTTCAACCCATAGTGATTTTCCTAACAACAAACTAAAGGAACTTGCCGTGTGATAATGACATATATAATAAACATAACATTAGTCACATTTCAAATCACATAGCATAACAAAATCCATTTTTTTCATGTGTAATACATAGCATGTCGAATGATCACTTTATCATAACAAAATATATAGTGTTAATTAGCACATCCTAACATTCCAATGAAAATTCAAGTGATATTAATTCACTTATAACAAGTATGTAAGTCGTGAGTGATTTCTCACCTTTCGTAGCTAAGGAAGGTGACAACTACAACGAACAGAGACGAACAGGCACGACTACAACTGGATCTCAAGCTAGCAAATCCACAAGCCCAAATCAAGCTTCTAAATTTTGAAACAAAATTCTCCTTTTTTTTCTTTTTTTTATAAAATAGAAGAGAGTAGGAGTCACAATGGGCTCGGCCTAGGCTTGGGCTTGGCCTAGCTAGGGTGGCACATAGCTATGGTGGTGGAGGGTGCGGCTAGGGTGTGTGTGTGGGCGGTGGTGGCCGAGGCAAGGAGGGTGAGTGGTGGTACGGCCTTAGGTGTGGAGGTGGCTAGGGAAAGCAAGGGGAGGGCTGGGCTAAGTGGAGTCCGGCCTAGGGTGGTGTGGGGCCGTGGGTGAAGGTGGCGGCGGCGGCAAGGGGAAGCAAGGAGAAAGGAGAGAGAGAGGAGAGAGAGAAGGAAGGAGAGAGGAGGAAGGAGAGTGAGAGTTAGGAGAAAGGTTTAGGCTTTAGGAAGGAAGAAGAAGGAGGAGCAAGTTACTGGAGTTTTCTACATGGCAAAATGAGAAGAGGAGAGGAATGAGAAGCCAGAAAAAGAAAAGGTACGTACCTTTTTCCCAACAGAAGTTTCTGTTGGTGAAAGGATACGTGGCCTTTTAGGTGCCTCTTTGGATTCCAGCCCAACAAACACAAGCCCAACAAACATAACCCAAAAACCGAGATCCATATACAAAAATATAGGTAGAAATACAGACAAATACGACGTCCGTATTCGTGCATTTTTACACTGTAAATTGCAGATTAAAAGCTACAGAAGTCGGATTTTAATGAAACGAAAAGTGGAGACCAGCTCAGAATTTAGTCTAAAAGTAGAAAAAAAGAATAAATTTTAAAATTTCAAATTTTAAATTTTCAACTCATATTCAAATTTTGACTAAATTTGACCAAAAATTAAAATTTCACAAAATTTTCCTTTTTATTGAATTTGGAAAAATATATTACTCAACGTTCCAAAATCGTTATTTAAATTCAAATTTTAAAATTAACTTAAATTCAAATAATACTTAATTTAAAATAGTTCAAATTTGAGAGTCGTTACACTCTCCCCCTCTCAAAAATTTTTGTCCCCGAAAAGGAACGAGACAAGATAATAGAAACAAAAGAAAGATAAAATAGATTAACGAATAGTTCCTGGAATGAACAACTCCGGATTCGAAGCACGCATGCTGTCCTCCGTCTCCCAGGTACAATCCCAATCATCAGTACTCCACTGCACCTTGACCAGGTTGATTGACTTCCTCCTCAACTGCTTCATACCTCGATCAATAATACGAAGCGGCTTCCTCTCAATGGTGAGATTCGACTCAATATCCAAATTCTCAAGTAAAGGAGGCTGAAAAATCAAAGATGGATCATGAAGATACTTGCGCATATGCGAAACTTGGAACACATTATGCACTCCAGACAGCTTCTCAGGAAATTCCACTCGATAAGCTAAAGGACCAACTCTCTCTAATATACTGAAAGGACCAATGAATCAGGAGTTATCTTTCCTTTCTGTCCAAAGCGAATCACATTCTTCAATGGCGAGATCTTTAGAAAAACCTAATCACCCACTACAAATTCCAAACTCCTCCTTCTCCTATCAGCATACTTCTTCTTCCTATCCTGAGCAATCCTCATCTTCCTCCTAATCTCCTCAACCTTCTCAGAAGCATCCAAAATCATATTATAACCAAGAACTAAACGATTACCGGATTCAATCCAGCAAGAAGAAGCATTACAAGATCGTCCATAAAGAGCAGCGAACGGGGACATCTTGATACTTGCCTAAGTTCAAAGGATGGGATTAAATTGATTTACGCTTACAGTAACCTTAATTTAAAATTAAGATTATACCTGATAGCTGTTATTATAAGTGAATTCAATGAGATGGAGATGATCTTTCCAAGATCCTCCATAATCAAGAACACATGCACGAAGATAGTCTTCCAAACTCTAATTTACTATTTCCGTCTGACCGTCGGTCTGCAGATGATAAGCTGTGCTAAGATTCAACCGAGTACCCAAAGCTTTTTGAAATGCCCTCCAAAAGTTATCAGTAAAGATGAGATCTCTATCACAAACTATACTGATCGGAACACCATGAAGTCGAACAATCTTGCTCATATAAATCCCAACTAAACTCGAAGTAGTGCGGTTAGACCTGACCGAAATGGTCTATCAACAACCACCCATATACTCTCATTACTCCTTCTAGTCCTCGGTAATCCATCAATAAAATCCATAGAAACCTGTTCCCACTTCCAATTGGGAATCTCAAGGGGTTGCAATAATCCAGTGGTCTTCTGCTGATCAGCCTTAACCTGTTGGCAAGTTGCACATCTACTAACATAGAGGGAGATATCTCGCTTCATACCACTCCACCAATACAGCTTCTTCATATTTTGGTACATCTTTGTAACTCCGGGATGAATAGAGAGTCTAGAACGATGATTTTCCCAAAGTAACTCTTGCCTCAAACCATCGACATTCAGAACACAAATTCGATTATCAATCCTCAAAATTCCTTTATTATCAATTTGTGCTCCCATTCCATCATGGTTACCACCTTCCCTATTACGAATATTCTCCTTAATAAGCCTTAGCATATCGTCTTCATCTTGCTTAGCAACAATACGATCCATAAGGGTAGAAGAAACAACAAGCTGGCATAACATCGCCTTCTTCTGACTCAAGGCATTGGCTACTACATTAGCTTTCCTGGGAGTATAGTTGATGTCGAGGTCATAAGCAGCTAGAAACTCGAGCCATCGAACTTGCCTCTGGTTCAAATCCTTTTGGGAGAGAATATACTTTAACAACTGGTGATCCGTAAAGAGCTCAAACTTAGTTCCTAAAAGATGATCCCTCCATAACTTCAAAGCAAATACCACGGCAAGCAATTCCAAATCATGAGCCGCATAATTGGCTTCATGGGTCTTCAACTGACGGCTGGCATGAGCAATAACCTTCCCTTTCTACATCAAAACAGCTCCCAAACTTTCTCGACAAGCATCAGTGTATACCTTTAATCCCTCACTTCCATTTGGAACGGTAAGAACAGGAGCAGAAGTTAGCTTGCGCTTTAATTCATTGAAGGTAGCTTTACACTTAACATTCCATATAAACTTGGCATTCTTACGAGTCAAAGCAATAAGAGGTGCAGCAATCCGAGCAAAATTCTCAATAAACCTCCGATAATAACCAGCTAGGCCCAAGAAACTACGGATGTCTGAAGGAGTTTTAGGTCTTTCCCAATCCTGAAACAGAATAGGGTGTTTGAATTCAAAGAAAGATAAGATAATTAAATTACAAAAGGAGAAAGGTGGATAGACTTACATTGATTGCGGTGACCTTAACAGGATCGACCGAAACTCCATTTTCAAAAACAATATGCCCAAGAAATCGGACTTCATCTTTCTAGAAATGGCACTTAGAAAACTTAGCATTCAACTGATGACTCCTTAGGTTTCAAGAACAAAACCCAAATGTGATTCATGCTCCTTCTCTGACTTAGAAAAGACAAGAATATCATCAATGAAAACATAGCAAACTTGTTAAATATATCACGAAAGACACGATTCATAAGGTCGACGAAGAAAGCTGGAGCATTAGTTAAGCCAAAGGGCATAACTAACCATTCATAGAAACCATTCTTGGTTCGAAAAGCTGTTTTGGGAATGCTTTCCTCAGCCACTCTAAGCTGGTGGAAACCGGTGGCAAGATCAAGTTGAGAGAATACTTTAGCTCCGTGGAGCTGATTGAACATATCACTGATACGACGCATAGGATATCTATTCTTCAGAGTAAGCTTATTCAGCACCCTATAATCAACACACGTCCTCAAAGAACCATCCGACTTGGTGACAAACACCACTGCTGCTCCCCATTCCTAGTGACTACCCCTAATCAAATCCTTAGAAAACAAATCTTCTATCTGCTTCCTCAACTCGACCTTTTCTCTAGGTGCCATCCTACGAGGAGGAAGAACTATAGGCCAGGCTCCAGGAATAAGATCAATGCGGAATTCGGTTTACTACCGAGGAGGTAAAGAAGTGACTTCACCAAATACATCGGGAAAGAGTTGGACAATTGGAGTAGAATCAAGATCATTAGGATGAGAGTCAAGAGAAAAGATAAAATTGCTAGCATAATCTTGAGGCATAAGGCATTCAATCACCAAAGGATTACCCTTATCATCAACTAAAGAAACAGTTTGGGCTTTGTAAGAGATAACAGCTTCATATTTCTTTAGCCAATCACCTCCAAGCAAAATGTCAAAAGCATCAAAACCAAGAACATGGAAATTGCCAATAAAATGATGCCTCTTGTAAAGGAGTGTCACCGCTTTACAAATCCTACTAAGGTTCGTGGGACCACCAATAGGATTAGACACACATAAGGATTCAGTTGCATATTCGGGTGAAAGAATGTGCTCAAATTTGTTACAAAGGTCTACAGAGATGAAACTATAAGATGCACCGGTGTCAAATAAAACACAAATAGGATGAAAAAGCAAAGTAAAGATACCCTGAAGCGTACCTTGAGTATCATCACCGGTAGGAATGGAAGAGGTAACTGCGAAGATTCTAGATGCCTTGCCCTTCTGCTGAGTGGGATAGTTCTTTCTGAAGTGGCCAGGCTGCAAACAAATATGGCATAGATCATGCCTAGTTATCTGAACTAGTGGGACAAAAGCTCCGACTGAACTGGGACAGCTTTTGGCATTGTGTCCCTTCTGATCACACTTGAAGCAAGTAACAGAATATATATCAATAGGCTGCCTCTGAGACGAAGATCCTAAACCCTGAGTCATCTGCCAATTCTTCTTCTGCTGATGGAAGTGGGACTTCCTCTTCTTGGAGCTGCTGGAAGAAGGCTGAGATGTAGGCGCACGAACAACAGTTGCTTCCCTAGAAGTGGGGTTCTCATATCTAATAGCCATATCCATCAATCCAGTAAAAGGACTGTGCACATGAGTAATCAAACGATCATAATACTTCGGGCGAGCTCCAGCTATAAACTTCTCATTCTTCTTAAGCGGGGTATCAGTCAAGCTAGGACCAAACATGGATAGTTTGTTGAACTTTCTCTCATACTCAGAAAATGTCATATTCCCCTGCTTAAGGTCCATAAATTCCCGGTATAACTGAGACTTCCTGGCTTCGGGCATCCACTTAGCCTAAAATATGGTATTCAAGACTTAAGGTAGATTCCAAAGAGATAACTTAACCAAACTTGAATTCAGCTCAAGATTTATACCTAAACTGCTCCTAAGTGATATTTGCCTCAATAGTGTGGGATGTAATAGACTCCCAACAATCCTAGGCATCCTCCTGCAACTGTCAAGCGACTAACTGACGCTTCTGAGCATCGGTGATCTCAAGACCTGTGAAAATCCTCTCTAAACTCCTCAGCCACTCCTGAGCCTCAATGATACTCTTTGCTCCAGTAAACTTGGTACCACCAAGCTGAGTGAACTCCTTATAGAGAGTGGTGAATCTGACTGGTGCAACGACCTCTGGTGCTGGGGCAATTCCTCAACCCCTACCTCTAGCATTCCTACGATTCATCCTGGAAATTCAAGAATGGATTTTTAGGACAAGGGTAAAGATTTAGACTTAAAAAAATCCTAATCAAAGAATTCTAACTAACAAGATGGATTCGAAAGGAGGGAAATTCTAGGAAAAGGATTAAATTTTAAAACAAATTTTTATATCCAAAAGTCCTTTAAAACTGTTTAAAACCATTTTATACTTTTCAAAATACGCTCTCTCAAGAATGATTCTGAGACTGATTCTACTCATTTTAGGGTGTCGCTACCCTATCTCTAATGAGTTTTTACCCTGTAGGTTAAGGTGTTCCTAAAACCAAAGCTCTGATACCAACTGTAACGACCCGCTATTTTGAAACATTCAAATCGACAATAAAACCACACATGTCAGACTTGAATCGTCAATACAACAGATTGTTAATTAAATTGGGGTAATTAAAACCAATCACAGACACAGAATAGCCAAATATCTCGCAGTGGAATAAATAAAACATAGTAGTTCATGAAGCTACTAAATACATAGTCTCAATGCAAATACATAATATCATAGTCTGAAAGCAAATATAGCTGGAAATCCAAATACATAAGTCCACTAATACATAAGCAAATGACTGAAAGGGAAATAACTGAAATAGGAAAAGGTAGATAGATGGCTAAATCTCCAGTAGATCTCTAGCTCTAAAAGATGAATCCAAGGCTGTGATACTCAGACTGACCCGAGCATAAGATAAAACAAAACACTCGAGTCAGGACTAACATACCTATATAAGTAAATCAACTCAAGTGAAATGTTCAATAAAATGCATCAGTAACTCAAACGATGTTTAGGGTCGCCCATCCTTTAAGGATCCGTTAAACTATCAATATGTAGTAAGATACGCTATTATATGTAGTGTCTATCAGTAAAATAAATATTAAAAATAGCGTCATGGTGTTACCCATATCCCCCTTAACACATTTTATAGGCACTGTAGTCTATACAGTATTGTAAACTCCACCGATCCTGGTGGGCTATCAGGGAGCACTTCATAGGTATGACACAAATCAAAATTGTAGTGGCTCGATAAGGATAATATGACAAGGCACGCGAGGCAATGCCCAGGGTAGGATTCTACCGTTTTGCGGAACCAGGCTGGTGGTAACGCATGGCCGCATCTACCGCCCACCTCGAACAACACTCCCATAATCGAAGGTGGCCACTAATCCATCACAAAAGTAAGAGATATGGTATCGAAGAAGCATGTTCGATTGGAGGAGCGACCTCACTTAGCCTGGTTATGGCTCATGTTTTAGTCATATCATTATGACCCGAAGGTCAAGGCTGCGTTTCTTACCTCATTCCAGTAGCACTTGCCAAACCATCCTACTTCGTTCTGGATTCTCCAACACGTGCTAAGTTGTTAAAGTGGTTTCGGAATTGGTAGAGAGTATGACAATATCCGACCCTGGTCTCTTTAACAACCAAACGCTTATTTCACACCGTGGTCATTTCATAAACATTTTAATAATAAATCTTAAATTACAATTTAAATCAATACTAAAATATTTAACTTCAATTATATATTTAGATTTGAAACATTTCTTAATAATCCATATTAAATTGATTTTTACATTTCAAAATTTTATCCTTTGGAAATCAAATAAACAACAACTTACATAGAATCTCATTTAAATTTAAATCCTTTAAACTAGATTAAATTACAACTTTATCTCTACTTAACTTCTTACAATTTTTTATTAAAGTTATTATAAAAATCTATATTTTTTATATTAAATTAAATTTTAAACAAATCTCTTAAAACTATATTAAATATTTTATTAAATTAAAAATTAAACTATTTAAATTATATATTTAAAACTAAATAAAATTATAAGTAAAAATCTTAAATTTACATTTAAAACCATATATTAACTTATAATTTGAAACTTTAAAACATATAAAATAAATTATTTTCCAAATATAAATTTTAAATAAAATCATTAAATTAAATTAAAAATCAAATTTATAAGTCAAACATACTTTAAAATTTAGAAAATAATTTAAACCGACCAACGTTTTCCGTATATAATTTTCTACCATATGGTCAAGTGATTGGGTATGTATCATTTCAACCAAAAATAGTTAAATTTTCTGGGTATATATCATTTCGACCCGTATCCTAAATCAATAATTTCCAAATCAATAAAATCGCTTAGGTATGTATCATTTCAACCTATAACGATTTTCCCTAATCTATAAGATCATTCGGGTATGTAACATTTCAACCCATAGTGATTTTCCTAACAACAAACTAAGAGAACTTGCAGTGTGATAACGTCATATATAATAAACATAACATTAGTCACATATCAAATCACATAGCATAACAAAATCCATTTTTTTTATGTGTAATACATAACATATCAAATGATCTCTTTATCATAACAAAATATATAGTGTTAACTAGCACCTCCTAACATTCCAATGACAATTCAAGTGATATTAATTCAGTTATAACAAGTATATAAGTTGTGAGTGATTTCTCATCTTTCGTGGCTAAGGAAGGTAACAACTACAACGAACAGACACGAACATGCATGACTACAACTGGATCTCCAACTAGAAAATCCCTAAGCCCAAATTAAGCTTCGAAATTTTGAAACAAAAATTCTCTTTTTTTCTTTTTTTTCCTTTTTTTCTTTTTTTTATAAAATAGAAGAGAGGAGGAGGCACAATGGGCTCGGCTTGGGCTTGGGCTCGGCCTAGCTAGGGTGGCGCACGACTATGGTGGTGGAGGGTGCCGCTAGGGTATGTGTGTAGGTGGTGGTGGCCGAGGCAAGGAGGGTGAATGGTGGTATGGCCTTGGGTGTGGTGGTGGCTAGGGAAAGCAAGGGGAAGGGCTCGACTAAGGGGAGTCCGGCCTAGAGTGGTGTGAGGTCGTGGGTGATGGGGACGGCGGCGGAAAGGGGAAGCAAGGAGAAAGGAGCGAGAGGAGAAAGTGGAAGAAGAAAGGAGAGAGGAGAGTGAGAGTTAGGAGAAAGGGCTTAGGCTTTAGGAAGGAGGAAGAAGGCGTAGTAGGTTACTGGAGTTTTCAGCAGGGCAAAATGACACGAGGAGAGGAATGAGAAGCCAGAAAAAGAAAAGGTGCGTACCTTTTTCCCAACAGAAGTTTCTGTTGGTGAAAGGATACATGGCATTTTAGGTGCCTCTTTAGATTCTAGCCCAACAAATACAACCCAAAACCCAAGATCCAATAAACAAAAATACAGGTTGAAATACACACAAATATGACGTCCGTATTCGCATATTTTTACACTGTAAATTGTAGATTAAAAGCTACAGAAATCGGATTTTAATGAAACGAAAAGTGGAGATCATCTCAGAATTCAGTCTAGAATTAGAAAAAAAGAATAAATTTTAAAATTTCAGATTTTAAATTTTCAACTCAAATTCAAATTTTGACCAAAAATTGAAATTTCACAAAATTTTCCTTTTTATTGAATTTGGAAAAATATATTACTCAACGTTCCAAAATCGTTATTTAAATTCAGATTTTAAATTTTAACTTAAATTCAAATAATACTTAATTTAAAATAGTTCAAATTTGAGAGTCGTTATATTGTTATTATCATCTTCTGAATCTTCTTTGATGTATCCCGTCAAACAAGTTCTGCTCCTGTATCAACTTTGCAAGCTTCTTCTTCACTGTTGACTTTACCACCATATTTTGCATCGAGAGTGCTTCAAATTTCCTGTGCAGTTAAACAATGGGGAATCTGGTTAAATTCTGATTTATCAAGTCCGGAGATAAGAATATTCATAGCATTAGCATTAAGTAAAAAATTATTCTTATCTACCATATCCAATCCATTTTCATTGATATCCTAAATATGAAGATCAACAGATTTTAAATAAATTTCCATCCTATGTTACCGGTATGGAAAATCTGTTTTATTAAAAATAAGTGGACTGAAAATGGATCGACTCTCACTAAAACTATAGCAGCTAGGGTAAGACATGATATTAGGTTTTTCCTAAGAACCTGCTTTGATACCACTTGTAGGATCGATTAATATACCCTAGAGGGGTTGAATAGGGTATTTAAAAATATTTCACAAAGATGCTGATAGAATGTAGAATAGAGTGTGGAAATCTAGAGTTCAAAGTTAAAAACAAAAATAAACACATTAAATAAAAAGGCCCACTCCTCCAAAAAGAATCACGTGATGTATTCAATTGGCCCTTTTCTTTTTAATCATGCTCCTCCTAACAATTTAATTTCTCCCAAAATCTTTAGATCAAAATAAATGACCACTTCCTCAAAATCGTTCCTAAAGAAAAGCTCATTTTGAACTGGAGTTGTAGCTTAGAACTCACGTTCTCAAAGAAATGATCACTTGTTTTGTTGGTTGGCTCACAATGATAAGAAGATGGTGATGGATGGCTGCTGAGATTCGATGGGATGATGATGTCAAATATGTTTCAGTGATGTTGGCTGTTTGGATGCCTGAAGTGTATGTGATTTTCCAATGATGGAGGAGGATTGTTGGCTATGTTTTGTGAAGAAGATGTGTTTGGGATGCTGGAGATGATGAACTGTGTAGTTCTAGCTTTGATATAGGGCTTGTGGTGGTGACACTGATGAACAGGTTTCTGAACTGGAAATGATCAAGCTCTGGTTGATGTTGTAATGGAGTTTGTTTGATTGCTTTGGATTCTGCACTGAAGTTGGAGATGATAACTTTTGAATGACCAGATATTGGGTTGTATGGATGAAAATTGAGATTGTGAAAAGTATTACAATAGAAATTTTGTTTATATATCCGACAATCAATTTTCTTTTGAGCACTAAATTTATATAGGCTGAAAGAGGGGTTGTGTATATGTGGAAAATATATGAAAGAAGATATTGAGGGGATTTGTAAGAGTTTATTTCCTATGTTAAAAATAAAATCTGTATATAACAGAAAATAAATTTCATTGTATCTTTCAAAATATAACGTCTGATTGTGTATATAAATCTTCGCTTCCAAACTCTATTTATTTCTCTTTCTTCATATACTGCATTTGTTTGCGTGCTGAAATATCCACCGCCTCATATCTTTAATTTGTTTCCATTTCCTTATGTATGCACACTTCCATTTTATTGAAAGGAAACTTTATCACTACCAAGATTTTATAACAAACCTGTAAATAAAACACTAGACAAACACATTAGATATAATATATATTTATTAATATCAGATGGAAATTAACTGCAATATTTGACAATATTTCCTTTTTGATAATCATAAATATATATTATTTTACAATAGAAATACATGTGTTTGAAAAGTACTATGTGAAAATCAAACATGTGAAATACAGTGGATGACAAATTAATTAGAAACAAACTTATGCTATGATGATTTTTAAACTGTAACGCACACTGAAAACAAAATCAAATATAAAAACATATTTGTTATCATTGAACAAGAAGTATACTCCACAGTCTCCCCCTTTTGATGATGATAAATAACGTTTTAAGATTTGATAAGTGTAATGTGTGAGTGTGTCCTCGATATCATAAGACAAATATCATAGCACAATTGTTTCAATATGTATAACATGCTCGCTCTATTGATATGGCAAACCGTTAATATTAACAACCATACCGTTAGGAACCTAAATTTGTTTGGCTTGTTTATTTATGTTCCCATTTTGACATTTCTTATAACTATGTCCAATATTGTCACACTTCACACATTTTGAAAACACACTTCTCCCCTAGTGGTGTTACTAGTCATTTGTTTATAAACTGATATCTTTTCAAATCCAAGCCCTTTTCTATTATTCGCAAAGAGTTGATTTCTAATAACATTTAAAAAGATTTTTCTCTCATGGAAAATTTCCTTTGACTCAACTCAAACTTTGACTTAAGATTTTAAAAGATTATTCTCATTCATTAGATTAAAACAATGACTAAAAGTATTCTCTCTCTTTCTAAAATCATTTCTCTTTAAGACTGTGTTTTCATTTTCAAGTTCGTTAATTTTGATTTTAATTTCAATCATCTCAATTTCAAAATGTTGGCGCCTCCAAATTTCAAATTTTTCAAAAGACTTGATTTTTTCAATCTCCTTTTCCAATTTGTGATTTATTCGAAAAATTTACGTTCTGCGGTTTTTCAAAATCACGTTTTCAACTTCAAGGGTTTTGAAACTTTCTTTAATTTCAATCAATCCTTTTCGAAGTCTTCACATTTACAACAATCAAGATTTTTAAGCTTTTCAATTTTGTTTTCTTGCCCATCTAGAATCATCTCAATTTTCACTAAATTTTCTTTTTCAAAATTTTCACACTTTTCACATTTTGAATTTTCAGACATCTTAAAAATCTCCAACTCTTTTTGTAAAACGTTATTCCTACAAATCAGCTCAGTTTCATTTTTCTTCAAAATCAGAATTTCATTGTCAAGCTTTTGAAATTTTTCATTAAAACGAAAAAAATTCATTTTTGTATTTCAAACACTTTTCGCAATCAAAATTTTCGAGCTCATTTTCCAATTTATCATTTTTCAGATGAAGTTTAAAATTTTCGCTTTTCAACTTGTCATTTTCAATTCAAAATCATCAGTGGTTTTAGTTAATTTGTGAAACAGAAGAACTAAATCTTTAAATGAAAAATTACTTATCTCATCATCTGTTGAGTTACTATCATCGTCGTCTTCACCGTCATCGTTTGAATCTTCTTTTGTGTATCCTGCCAAACAAAGTTCTGCTCTCGTATCAACTTTGCAAGGTTCTTCTTCATTATTGACTTTACCACCATATTTTGCATTGAGAGTGCTCCAAGTTTCCTGTGCAGTTAAACAGTGGGCGGTCTGGTTAAATCTGATTTATCAAGTCTAGAGATAAGAATATTCGTAGCATTAGCATTAAGTAAAAGATTATTCTCATCTAGCATATCCAATCCATTTTCAATGATATCCCAAATATGAAGATCAATAGATTTTAAATAAATTTCCATCTTATATTTCCAATATGAAAAATTGGTTTTGTTAAAAATAAGTGGACTGAAAAGGGACTGACTCTTACTAAAACTATAGCAGCTAGGGAAAGACATGGTGTCAGGTTTTTTCAAAGAACCTGTTCTGATACCACTTGTAGGATCGAGTAATATACCCAAGATGGGGGTGAATAGGATATTTAAAAATATTTCATGGAGATGCAATTAAAATATAGAATAGAGTGCGGAAACGTAAATGCATAAAATAAATAATACAAGATATATCCAGCTTAAGCCTAATGCATATTGCTGCCCCTAAAGTTACTACTAGGATTATATATTCAATGCTTACAACACCTATAAACTCGCACTCTCTGCTAACCTAAATATAATAACCCTATGTATAGTAACCCTACCAAGACTCAATACCTTGAAGCCAGAATCCGTAAACTACTGCACTAGCTCAATCCTAGAAATCTAGGGTTCAAGTTAAAAGCAAACATAAACTAAAACACATTAAATAAAAAGGGCCACTCCCCTAAAAAAGAATCACGTTATATATTAAATTTCCCTTTTTCTTTTTAATCCTACTCCTCCTTAATAATTTAATTTCTCCCAAAAGCTTCAGCCTAAAATAAATGACTACTTTCTTAAAATCGTTCCCAAAGAAAAGCTCGTTTTGAACTAGAGTTGTAGTTTGGAACTCATGTTGTCGTTTGAAACTCATGCCTGAATTACAACTGGAATTAAAGTTTTAAATCCAAAAAGAATTCCACTTCCCATAAATGAAATGCAACGCCATCATCTGGAACACCATGAGAATGAAGATTGCTGCCATGGAGTGACTACCATCGTGGTTCGTAAACTTGAGATGCCTCAATCCCTGCTCGTTGTTGGAAACGGAAATCGTCATCGAGTACTTTGTTCTAGATCTAAAAAATCATGTTGTTGATCTATGATACTTTGTTGTGATGCGAGATGCTCAAAATTTCACCATGCTAATGACTAGAATATGTTGGGCTCGGTGGTAATTTGTCTGTCGATCACTTGTTTTGTTGGTTGGCACACAATGATAAGAAGTTGGTGATGGATGGCTGTTCAGATTTGGCGAGACAATGATGTCAAAGACGTTTTAGTGATGTTAACTGTTTGGATACCTAAAGTGTATGCGATTTTCTGATGATAGAGGAGGATTGCTAGTTGTGTTTTGTGAAGAAGATGTGTTCGGGATGCTGGAGATGATGAACTGTGTAGTTCTAGCTTTGATATATGGCTTGTGATGGCAACGCTGATGAATTGGTTCCCGAACTGGGAATGACCAAGCTCTGGTTGATGTTGTAATGGAGTTTTTTTAATTGCTTTTTCTTCTGCACTGAAGTTGGAGATGATAACTTTTGAACGATCGGATATTGGGTTGTATGGATGAAAATTGAGATTGTGAAAAGTATTACAATCGATTTTTTGTTTATAATCCGATTATCATTTTTCTTTTGAGCACTCAGTTTATATAGGCTTAAAGAGGGGTTGTGTATATGTGGAAAATATATGAAAGAAGATATTGAGGAGGATTTGTAAGAGTTTGTTTCCCATGTTGAAAAATAAAATCTGTATATAACGGGAAATACTCTTCATTGTATCTTTCAAAATATAACGTCTGATTGTGTATATAAAACGCTTCCAATCTCTATTTATTTCTCTTTCTTCATATATACTGCATTTGCTTACTAAAATATCATTTGCCTCGTATCTTTAATTTGTTTCCATTTCTTTATATATGCACACTTTCATTTTATTGAAAGGAAACTTTTTCACAACCAAGATTTTATAACGAACCTGTAAATAAAACACTAGACAAACAACTTAGAAATATTAACATATATATTAATATCAAACGGAAATTAACTATAGTATCTGACAATATTTCTTTTTTGATGATGATAAATATATATTATTTTACAAATAAAAATATAAGTATTTTAAAAGTACTACGTGAAAATTAGACATGTGAAATCAGTGGATGATAATTTAATTGGAAACAAAATTGTGCTGTGATGATTTTTAAACTATAACACGCACTGAAAACAAAATCAAATATAAAAACATATTTATTGTCATCAATAAGAAGTATACTCTACAGTTCGTAAATTTGCATCGAAGGAGAAGTTTGAGCTATCTATCCAAGTTAGTGATCTATTGTAGAAGGGCTTGATCCGACCAAGTCGTTCGAGCTGGGGAGCACCGGTCGACTTTGCTACGAAGGCGGATGGTTTCTTAAGATTATGTGTAGATTATCGCAAGCTCAACAAACAAACTACTAGGAACAAGTATCCTTTTCCTATGATAGATGATTTATTCGATTAGCTCCATGAAGCTCGAGTTTTTTCTCAGCTTGATCTTGCTATAGGGTTCCATCGGTTGAGGGTGGAAGAGGAGAGTGTACCCTTAATCGCTAAGGTTCTTAGGTCATGTTGTTTCGACGGATGGTATTTCTGTTGATCCTGCTAAGGTTGTGGCCGTTCAGAAATAGAAGAGGCCAAAAAGCACAACTAATATAAGGAGCTTTTTGAGTCTAACAGGTTATTATAGGAGATTTATACTGGATTTCTCAAAGATTGCCTCTTGCTTAATGAATTTGACGAAGAAATATGTCAAATTTGTGTGGACTGATAAATGCGAGCAAGCATTCGTAGAGTTAAAGGAAAAGTTGACTAGTGCTCCTGTTCTTACTGTGCAAGATGGGGGTGAGGGTTTGACTATTTTCACTGATGCATGTGGAATGGGTCTAGGTGCTTTGCTAATGCAGTATGAAAGGGATATTTCTTATGCGAGTCAGAAGTTCAAACCGTATGAAACGAGGTATAAAACTCATGGCTTGGAGTTGTTAGTAGTGATATCTACGTTAAAGATGTAGAGGCATCATTTGCTAGGTGAAAGGTTCGAGTTATATATGGACCATAAGTCTTTGAAGTATCTCTTTATGCAAAAAGACTTAAACATGTGGCAGTAAAGGTGGTTGGAGTTTCTTGGGGCCTATGATATAGATATACACACTGGGGAAAGCTAATGTCGTAGTTGAAGTGCTCAGTAGGAGGTATACAGTTATGTAAAAGTTGAGGTTTGTATGAACTGATTAATCATATTAAAGAAAATCAGCTTAGAGATCTTTATTTTTCTAGGGTAGCTTAAAAAGTAAGCGAGAATAAGGCACTGGAGAGGTGGTCGGGATTCGAGGTGGATGGTCGTGGCATTTTAAGAGTAAACGGTAGGTTATGTGTCCCAAACCTTGATGAGAGTAGGCAGAAAGTTCTAGTAGAGAGTTACCATTCTAGGTTGATGATACATCTTGGGTCACTAAGATGTATCAAGGCATGAAGAGGACATTATGGTGGGAGGGCATTTAGATTGATGTTTTTATCTTTGTAAGCAGTTGTACTAACTACCAGCAGTTGAAAGGTAGTCACTAAAAGACGGCTGGACAATTTCAGCCACTCGAGTTTCCTAAGTGGAAGTGGGAGCGGATTTGTATGGACTTCATCGATGGATTTCCTAGGTTGAGAAGAGGTAATGTCGGTGTGTGGGTTATCTTGGATTGATTGACCAAGAGCGCATACTTCTTACCTTTAAGACTACGAGAACAGCTTCTAATTGGCTAAGCTATATGTTAAGGAAATCGTAGATTGCATGGTGTTCCTTGTGATATCGTGAGTGATAGAGATCCGATATTCACAAGCCAGTTCTGGAAGGGTTTGCATGAAGCATTAGGGACTGAGCTTAGTTTGAGTACTGCTTACCATTCGTAGACCGATGGGCAAGCGGAGAGGGTGAACCGAGTGTTGAAGGACTTGCTTCGAGCATGCATTTTAGATTTTTGGGGTTCGTAGGAAGAGCACTTACCATTTGTTGAGTTTTCATACACCAACAATTATTAAGCTAGTACTGAGATGGCACCATTTGAGCATTGTATGGAAGACCATGCAAATCTACATCATGTTGGGTAAAACCTGGAGATCGTCTTATGATTGAGCCAGATATGATTTGAGAGGCATCAAATAAGGTTATAGGGATTCAAAAATGAATCAAGAAAGCATAGAATCGACAGAAGAGCTATGCAAACGAGAGGTGCAGAGACTTGGAGTTCTCAGTTGGAGACTTTTGTTTGTAAAAGTTTCTCCGATGAGAAATGTAGTCCGGTTTGGAAGAGCTGGGAAGTTGGCTCCTCAATATATAGGACCATTCCCAATTCTGGAAAGGATTGTTACACTAGCGTATAGAGTCGAGTTATCGATTAGGTTATCATGTTTGCACAATGTATTTCATTTGTCGCATCTGCGTAAGTTTGTGCATTATCCTTCGATGATAGTGGAAGCATCGCAGCAAGAGGACTTGGAGATTGATCCAAATTTCACTCTTTTAAGACAGCCTATTCGTATTGTTGATACGCATAGAAGTGATTGAGGACTAAGATTGTGAAGTTAGTCAAGGTACAGTGAAGCGAGGATGCTTGGGATTATACGTAGGAAATAGAGGATGGTTTGAAAGAGTCCTATCCAGATTTGTTCTTAGAGTAGAAATTTCTTATCTTAGTATCGTACATCTTTTGTAGTGTACTCACTGCTTAAGATGGAGTCACTTAGTATGCTTTCAATTTGCAGTTTATCTTGTATATAGTTTCAGCAGTATGCTATATATATACCTTGTTCGTTTATTTTCTTTTATTGTTATTCTTATTTGAATTTCGAGGATGAAATGTTCTAAGTGGGGGAGAATGTAGCGACTCGAAAATTCGAACATTTCATCTTCGAATATCGAGATGTTTTAAAATATAATTAAGTGTAATAAATATGATTTTCTAACCTTGTTAAACATCATTTAATTAATGAATAATGATAAGAAACTTGTTTTTGAAAATTGTTTACAAAAATATATCCTTCGAGGAAAAATCGATAATGTGACCGAAATCTGTTTATCGATAAACAAATTTTCAATCGATATAAGTTGTTCGAACTCTTTTGCACTTGTCTAATGATTAAATGAACACATTGGCAACTAATTAATACAGACACCTCTTCATGAGATAATGGAAGGTTCCAGAAGCTTCCATATGGATAAGAGATATTATGAGAATGGTATAAGTGTAATATGCATAAAGGAGAAGTGACATAAAGAAGAAGAGATGGGAGGTGAAGCTTCCATGGCATGGTGGGGGGTGAGTGCAAGCTTAGGAAACACCATTCTTAGGCTATAAAAGGAGGGCACACAGTTGTTTATAATTTACAAATTCACAAGCTAAAGTTATCATAAATTCAATGTCTTCTTCCTCTTCTTTATAAAATTCATAAAGCAAAATATATGCAAATCAAATCCAAATCAACTTAAACTTGGAGTGAAGGCTTACTACCACATTAAAAAACAAGCTACCTAGTTAGAATTTGAAAAGGAAAATCCAATCTCTCCCCTCAAGTGAAGGCCGTGAGCATTATAAGGGGTTTAGAGGCAAAGGCAAGGCAAAGGCAAGGAAAGAGACGGAAGGAAAGGTGTTGCTAGGTTGAGGTTGGACTTAGACGCTTGGATCTTAGTTGTTTGTTGGATAAAAGGTAAGCAAACTCACCACTTTGAATGAAAATATTGTGCATATATATTGGTGCTTGATTTTGTTAAAGTTATCGGAATTAATTTGGACATTTGTTGAAAATAATGGTTTTGATTCTTGCTTTGAAAGCAAGTGGCTTATATATGGACTTGAATGAGCTTGTATGACATATAGCATGGCCTTGATACAAAGAACATAGGTTATAGGTGGTCTTTGGTTTAAGTCGGATTCAGATTTGAAACTGCACTTATAGCGATAGTCGTTATAGATGCAGTTCGAAATTGCCTTGTTTTTTGCAATTTGTATGAAATTTTGTAGAGACATCCTTAGGGGTTTCTCGCCATATTTATAATTTTTTATATGTATGTTTATTACCATAAAATTTTTGGATAGTAAAATGTTAAGTAACATCTCGAAAACGAGAAAAACTTCACTTGGGCAGAACTGCCCCGTTTAGACTAGATTTTTGAACTTTAAAATGGTTGAAAATATATTTAAATAAGTATTATGTTTCATTCTTTTTACAAGTGTTTACTAACTATTATTAGAGTATTTCAAAAGTGGTTTGAGATATTTATGAATTTTTTAGAGTTAGTTGTGAATTTATAAAGAAGTGGTTTTTACAAGGAAAACTTGTTTTTTCAAGTTTTAAAGATTTTATATACTTGTCATTTTAAAATAATATTTCTGATAAATGTTTTTAAACCTATTATAAGTATTTTTAAGTATTTTAAAGATATAAACAAACATTTTCAAAAGGGGTTTAGTTTTCTTATGGCCAAATAGTTAATTGTTTGATTACTTGTTCGAAAAGCAATTAACCATGCTTAACACTAGAAGGTTTACCAATTTGTGAGAGTTAAGACTGATGTTCGAGTAGGGATGGAGCAATAGAGCTCTAACCTACCAACTTCCCTCTTAACCGAGGAATAGTAAGTCAGAACACGTTGGAAACATGTTAATCATATTGATTTCTTACTTGTTTACGGAAATCATTAATACTATACTTAACAATAAAAGCTGACGAGGTAGACTTATCTATTTATGAGATTCAATAATGAAGTATCTAGGCAAGACTTTAATGCAACCTGTGCTCTAACTTACTTGCTTCACTCTTGGACAAGGAATAGTGTAAGTTGGAATGTTGGAAACGAGTTAAGCGTATGAATATTGATTTGTTTAAGAAATTGTTTTAACTAGATAATCGATTATCGAACTTGACCAAATATTAACTTAAGAAGTAATCGAAAGGCTTCATGATTTCATACAAATGAGAACCCCTGGGGAGGAGTATTGGTATTAAATGGCCTCTAGCTTTCACTTACTTCTAAACGAACCAGAATTGAGTTAACCGAAATTCATCGGTTGGTTTTAAAGAGCCCGAGATTGGTAAGTGTTTTACTTACCGAATACCATTTCAAAGTATACGAGTTCTATGTTTTGAAAGCAGTTGGAAAGGTAATCTACATGGAGATTCGAGATCTGTTCTAGATACTCGAATCCTTATAGTGATTCTTGACATGTTCGAGATGTGGTAATCCATTTGGGGATTCGTGTTTTGTTCCAACGATGAAGACTCATATGAAACATGCCGAACGTGACCTCGACATGGGAAATAATAGAAAACAGAGTTGGATGCACAACCCAGGGTTTTGCTAACTCACGACGGCGTATATCGACTCCATATCTAGAGTATTCTAATCGATATGTTACGTGCGGGGGTTGATGGTACTTGGTTCCATGTGGTTCTACAGTTCGTGCATGGGCTAGTTGTGTTTACCTTAATCTTATATTTTATCTAGAGATATACGTCGCTCGAAAATTACTTTCTGGCCCTTGTCAGGAGGCTAGCCTCAATATACCTGGGGATGTCTTTAGCAGAAAATCCATTATGCGAACGTACCTTAGTGGTTTTGATTGTAGCCTAAATATATCATGGTGTGACCAATGTAAGCATCATAGTTATTTGATATGATTTATATTCTACACCCTAGCATTATCTACCATATCATTATATTAAACTTAAATAATGGCTGGTTTCTTTTGAGGGGAAAACTGTTACGGGAATCCTTACAGTCTCAATAGTTACATTATATGTTGCATGTATCTCAGATTTTCTCATACCAGACTTATGTCTGACGCTTAGTTTTTGTTTCCCTAAATTCTTCACATACTCTTTCAAGTAGGCTGAGTATGGTAGGTTTTAACTTGAACGCTTCAAAATTCAGAAGATGAGCTGGAGGCTTCCATTATCTATTTATTTCTACTTATGTTGTTCTGTACTAGCTATATATATCATCGTTGTGAGGATAGGTAGTTATAACTGTCCAGACTAATGATAGTACTTAGGTTTTGTAACTCTAAAATTCCTATGTAAAGACCCACCCTTACGACCCTTAAAAATCGACACTAATACATCAACGGTATTCACGTGCCGAATATCCAAGTGCCGGAAAGAAAGATTGTTGGGGATAAAGAAATAAAAGACAGAACAGAATCTCGCATCATGAAGAGAATATCTATAATATTTGCAAGATCTTTACAAAAATAAAATCACCTTTATTAAGCACAACATCAGAGCACATTAACCTATTTTCAGCCTAGACAGTTATAACAGCATATGTAACATCCTGCCTTTTTGTACGCTTTAAGCAGACACACGTGCCGACTCAAACCATACAGAAGGGCAGATTGTTGTTGGGGTGAATAAGAAAAGCAGAGAAAGAAAAAAAACAGAATCTCGCAGCGGAATGACAAAATATAATAATCAAATAACAGTTCATGAAGCTGTATACAAAACATTTGATTATACTTATACAATACAAAATCAGAGTTACACATATCAGAGATAAATACATAACATTGCAGCGGAACAGTATGATGCAGTGGAATAATATAATAAATAATAATAATACAATCTTCGTCTTCGTCCTTCGGAAATAAGGTCTTCAAATCCTGAAATGCTCAGGCTGACCCGAGCGAATTGAAAAGACAAAACACTCGAGTCAGAAATAAAAGATCTTATGTAAGTTAAATCAACGGTAAATAAATATGAGTGTAAACGGTGTCAAAGATGTTCGCAGGGTTTGACATCTCTTATCTAGTGTCTAACGTGAGTGCAGTAACTTAAGAGATGTTCGGGATTCACATCTCCTAAGGATCCGTTAAACTATCTACTATGTAATACAATACGCTATTATAATATGTCTACAGTAGTATAAACTATTAAAATAGCGTTAAGGCGTTACCCATATCCTCCTTAACACATTTTATAGGTATGCCAATAGTCTATACAGTACCGTAACTCCCCGTAAACTAGAGCCGCCAGAGGATACCACATAGGTACGACATAAAACAAACTCGTAGAAGGCGAGCTATGGTAGGTGACATGGCACAACTAGGCAATGCCAGGGTAGATATACCAATTACGCATCTGGACTGTTGGTAACGCATAGCCGCAACTACCGCCCAATTCGAAACACACTCCCGAGTAAAAATCGAAGGGTGGCCACCAAATAAATCGCAAGTCAGAATATAGTATCGATGGAATGTGTCCGATCGGAGGAATGACCTCACGTGGCCCGAGAATCGCTCCTGATTTAGCCACCTTAAGCCAACTCATGGGAGTCAGGTCCACGTATATACCTCATATAGGATTGTCGCCACCATCCTACTTCACTCTGGAATCTCCACCGCGTACACAGTTGTCAAAGTGGTTTTCGGTATTGGCAGAGAGTATGAAAATATCTGATCCCGGTCTCTTTAACAACCAATCGTTTATTACACACCGGATGGTTCTTTTACATTTCCAAAATCATTTCATAATTGATATCAAAATATCATATTCGATTCAAACCATATTACTTTCGAAATCAGTACTTACTTTCGAAATCATATTCACTTTTGAAATCATATCACATTTGAAATCATAGTTCGATAATTATATTTCCTTTCAAAGTCAAATTCACACTTTATATCAAAATATCATATTCTCAAAACTATACCACTTTCAAATCATATCGTTTCCAAAAATCATAATTTCTTCCCAAAATCATATTTCCAAAACAGGTTAAGACCATACTTCAAAATCATCATTTCAATTTATTATAACATTCAAAATTCCAACTTAGGTTATAACGTCATTTGGCCTTATTTTCTTTTTAAAACAATGAATTGAATTTAAACACATTCACTTAGTCTGGAAATTTAGAAATAGTTTTAAATAATTATAAATAGTTAGAATACTCCAAAGTTTAATTATAGGTAAAGTACTTTTAAATTTATTTAAGATAGTTAAATAGATTTAATTTGGATTAAATATAATTAAAATAGATTAAATAGCTTTAAAATATATTAATTAGATTTAAAATTAATTAAAATGGTTTAATTAGTTTAAAATAAATTAAATTGGTTTTAAATAGATCAAAATAATTTATATAGTTAATATTAGTCAAATAGTTAAATAAATTTGAAAATCTTAATAATTTGAAAATTTAAAATAATATATTTTAGAACAGTTTACTTAAAAATATGAGTTTGAAATTAATACCAAATTAAACTATTCATTTCATTTTAACATATTTGGGCCATTTCAAATTTCCAAATCAACGAACCAAATTTCAATAAACTATCGAATTTCATATCGTTTAAATCCATGTTCAAAAATATCAATACGGATTACTCTAACTTCAACATGTTTCAAAGTTATTTTCAAACAAATTCAATAACTCAATTTCGATAGAATTTCATTTATACATAAAAGTTTAACTTTAAACTTCCGATTTACTTCCTTAAATAAATTCCTTTTTAAACCAATTCGCATTTCAACACAAACTTGATTTTTCAATAATACTTCAATTTACATAAATCAAATTTTATTTCAAAACATCATTGATTAAATTCAAAAATTTAAGGATTTTAAAATCATTTAATTTAACCAATCCGGTGTCCGTATATAATTTTCTACCCTAGGGTCAAGTGATACAGATATTCATCATTTCAATCCGCAATTTAATATTTTACGGTTACATATCATTTCAAACCGCAATCTCGAATTAAAAAAAAATCCAAAATGAACTTGCAGTTTATAACGATATAAAATACAACATCCATGCAACCAACATCAACAACCAACATCCATCACAATCATCATCCAACTCAATCAATAAATATCAATATAGAACTGATAATCAATAACGGGTATTAAACTGGCAATTTATATTCAATAATAAATTAAACAACGATTTAATTCAAATAAATTCAAATTAACTAAGATGATTATTTAAAATATACCAAATAGTCATAAATAAATTTCTAATCAATCAAAAATTAATTTAACTAACATAAGAAATTTTAGAAGTTGTGAGTGGGTTAAAACACTCACCTTTGAATTTAAATCAAAGTTAAATTCAAAATAAGCCCAAAATTTTAACAGTCTCAGAATTCGTCCAAATTGGCGCCAAAATCTCTGAAATTTCGATACGATCCTAGTGGATCGAACCGTGCGTGAAACGGACCTCGTATGTAAAAGTTATGTGAATTAGAAAAATTGAAATTCAAATTGAAATTAAATAAAACAGAGTTCGCTGACCACTCATACCAGGCCATGTCACCATCTTCTATTTGCATACGTGAAACCCTCCCCATGCATTCCTTCCCGAGATCGAACTGAAGTCGCCGCCGCTTCTGCTCATCGCGCCACCAACCAGGGCCGACCGCGACCCCTTCCTGACGCCGCGACCACCGCGATCTTCCCCACGGCCTTTGCGACGACCAAGGCCACGCGTTTTCACGCTATAACCACTAGCAGCCGCCGCCCTTGACCCATACCCTAATCGCATTATACAGCATGATCCAACCATCGATTTGCAAAACGAAACATACCGATGAACTCCCCTCGGCCATCTCCACAATACTGCATCCATGATTTGACGATCTGACGTAGTTCATCGGAAAGCGATGAACGGCCGAGAAATTTTCACCTAGTTCCGGCCACACAGAGACTCAGATCAAAAAATGAATCACATATTTGACTTGCGCTCGTCGAGAGCTTCAAATTGATATATAATTCGATATTGATTGAGGAGATTGAATTTTTTGATTTGGTTTTTGATTTGCAATTGGATCTAGAATTTGTTTGTCTGCCATTGGAATGAGGAGTTGAAAAAGAAATATACATACAGACAAATGAGAACATAAACAACCTAGGGTTTATAATGAGTTATTTATAGATGGATCAGAAATAGAACAAATGGATTAGATCGATTTGGGTTTGAACGATAAATGACCCGAAAAGCCCGTTCTGTCTCCGAAACGAAATTGGATCAACCCATATATCAAAATAGATGTTATCGATATTTTTAAATTCAATGGAATAGGTTTCAAGTTCAAATTCCATCGTATGAAGAAGTTATGGTAAAATCAATTTATTTCAAATTGATTTCAATTAAATTGATTTCGAGGCGTTTCGAGCCCATACGATCAAATGACAAGTCCGATCATTACGAAACTTGAAATCCTACAATAATTCACTGTTACGGATCCGATGAAACTGGTTTCGTCGAAATCCGAGTGGCCCAAAATGGCTATATTTCAGTTAATTAAATAAATTAATAATTAATTAATTAAATCACATTTTCAGTTTAAATTTAAAAATTTACAACTTCTATCATTTTTGATTTCTTAACCATTTACAATAATTTAAAAAAATCTAGATGTCAGTTTAAAGTCGATTAATTTATCAATTTCAGTGTTAAATTTCAATTTCATTAAATTCAAAAATTATAAATTATAATTCCAAAATCCATTTATTAAATTTTTAAACCTTGTTATTCAAGTCTTTTATTTCAATAAGGATATAACTAACATTGGTTCATAATCTATTACATTAATATTCTCAATTGCATCTTAATTTCCATTAACGTAATATATTTAAATATTTAATTTCCTTTATTTGCAATTAATCCAATTACTATAATTTAAATTCAAATAAATTAATAACTCTCTATTTCCATTCTTTTTATTCCCAATTATCCTATTATGAATAAAATTAACATTATTTCCAAATATTAACTTAATTTACATTAACATAATATTTAATTACATTTATTGAAATTTATTTCCAATTTAAATTAACAGGCTAAATAAATAGGTAATATACAATAATTGTTACCGTTAACTTTTAATTGCACTTATAAGTTTATCATTTCCAAAACAATATTATAATTACTTACAGAACATTGATTTCATTCAATTACCATTTATTATAATTTAAATTCATTAATTAATTCAATGTTTACGTTTATTTTCTTGTATTCAATTTATAGCCAAGTATAACATTTTCATTATTTCAGTTTATTGTCATTTCATTCAATTTATCAAAAATTAGCTTTATTTACCATTGTTACATTTCATTTTAGTATTTATTACATTATTGAATTACAAATTTTATTTCCTCAATATTAAATTACCAAAATCTTATCAAATTAACAAATTTAATTATCGAAAATTTACGGGTCGTTATAGCCTATCCTTAAAATTTTTGATAAATACAAACATAAATCAACAATAAAAGAGTGGAAGAATAAAAGATACATGAATACGTCTTAGAGAATCCAGTTCATCTTCTAAAAGCTCCAAAGCGTCCAACTAAATCTGGAAAATATGCTAGGACTGACCCAAGCATTATAGGAAAACAACACCCGGGTCAGTCTGGTAAAACCAGTGTGAGAAACACAATCAAATGGATTTACTTTAATGTTATCTAAACCTTTCAAAACAAAGGTATTTCATAAGACCACACCACACAGAAACACGGATGAGATTTTACCTTACGATAACCAAAACATTTATATCAGAAAATCCAGTGATATTATAATAATATATAAGGGTGAAAATAATATTAATCAAGTAGTTTTGATGCTCGTGAGTGTACACCACAGAAATACTATATATATAATCAAAAACTGATAAGGCGAGTTTGCTAATTGTGTAGGATTCTCGTAGGTGCCCTCCATACTTCAAGAACGGTCCTCCTGCATAAGGATCAAAGTTATCCTTCCGTAGCAACAAGACATCCCTAGTGATGTACAATAGGAAATACATAGCTAGCCCTAAAAACTGTCAAGCCGAATGCATTACTCCGTGCATGCACAACAACTGTAAGTAACTCGAGAAAGGAGATGACTGCACACTTATGGGTTAGCTAAACCCCTGGCTATGCATCATATCTCTAGTTTTAGTTATTTCTGCTGACGAGACTAAGTACAGCATTCCCTAGCGATCCTGAAATCGCACATGGATTCCAACAACAAGGATTCCAACGTCCAAACAGATCTCGGAATCACACATGGATTCTCATACCCCAACAGGCCTTGGAATCACATATGGATTCCAACATCCAAACCATAACTTGAATCTCCTCCGAGCATAGAACCCGTAAATAGTTTTTCTGTGGTTATGGTTTTGAGTCATCTCTTACAAGTACACTCCCTTGCTTACCGAATGTTCCAAAACCAATAGAGATGGATCTCCTCATCATTTGTCCTAGAAGAACAAAACGAGTTTATATGTACAGTATAGCACCACCAATGGTAACTGTACTATATAATTCTCATGTTTCTCCAACATATTTCTAAAGTTAAAATCCTTCGGTGTTAAGTAGGGAATATTTCCGTACCACCAAAATTAAGAAGGATTACATATTTAGGCCAACATTCGATAGTTGGTTATTTAAATATCAAATAAACAAACATTCAAAATAGATTACATTTCCCTTGGAAACCACTAAGCCTCTTAAAATTATTATTTCATAAATTAAATCTCTTTCCTAAATATTTATCAAAATATTCATATACTTATCTCATCAGAATAAGTATATTAACAAACCATTCTTTTCAAACTTGGAAACTTTTCCACATACTTATAAAATTGTATAATTACAATCACAACCATTCAGAGAGGTTTTCTATTCTTAAATCATATTAAAAGGATCAAACCTAAAAGTCAATACCACATAGATATCTGTAACCCCTAATATTAGTCCTCTTCATAAATCTCTTTACTTTTTAAACAAATATCTCCTTCACAAATTTCCAAATCTATTTATAAATTTCCAATCTATTTATAAAATACTCTTTATAAATCTCAAAACCTCATTTATAAAACTTTCCCTTTTTGGATCTCTAAAACCATTTATAAATCTCCTTTCTGAAATCATTTAAAAACTAAACTCTTTTTTTTTCAATTCCAAAAATCTCTTTCCATATTTATAAATTGCTTTAATGAATTCTTTTCACGAAATAAAATAATTTATAATTTTAAAACACCTTTAACAAACAATTACTTATCTTTAAACAATATTAGTAAAATAATACTCTAAACAATCATTAATAAAATAGTAAACTTTAAAGAAAATAATATTATAATAATTATCTTGAAACAATTAATATAGTATAACCATAATAAAACACAATTACTATAATTTATTAACTTAAAACAATATTATATAATAACAATAAAGATAAATAATTTTTTAAATAATATTATTATAGCAATAAACTTTAAAACAATATTAATATAATAATAAATAAACTTCTACAATATTAATAATATAACAAATAACTTTGAAATAAAATAATCAACTTTAAATATAAAATAATTAAGTTTAAATAAATAACTTTTTAATATAATAATTACTTTAAAATAATAATTAACTTTAAAAAAATCATAATAATTAACTTTAAAAAATCATAATAATTAACTTTAAATGCTATTAAAGTATAAAATAACTATAAACCATATTTAGAATAAAATTTAATAATTTAAACAATATTTAAATATATACATACATAAGTTAACCTTAAAATGTTGTAAATAAAATAATTATTATATAAAACACTTTATTAAAATAATAGTTATATAAAACATTGAAGTTGATTTAAATTCATAGCTTTCTAAATTCGAAAAGACACTTAACATTCACAATGGTACTTAAACAAGCTACCTTATCATTTAATTTAACTTTCTAAGTTAATTACGGGTATTTACATAATCAACATCTATGTAAATAAATTTGACAATTAATCATCATTGATTAACACATTACTTATTCAAATTGGCATATCAATTAACGACATATAATTAGATGTCAAGATCTATAAAATAGTAGAATGAGATTTATTCTGTTTATTAAATGACCAATTAATTTAATTAGTGGAACGGTGTCTTATTCTACTAAACATATGTCTAAATCACTCTATTCAATTTACTTTAATAGAATGGTGCTTATTTGGCCAACTAGAGAATATCAATTAAGATAAAATATATTTAATGATGTTATTATTTAGAATAACGTAATTAAGTTTAGCCCCTATTAACATGTCATAAATTAATACATTACCAAAATTATCAACAAATTACACTACAACGTTGTTCTCATCCATACGAGTCTAATGCAAAAATCCGTGTGTCAATGGAATTGAAACAAGCAAGATATTATGATTTGAAGTTTAACACATATATAATTTATAACTTAACAAATTTAAATAACTTAATTTCAAAAACTCTTCACCCTGCATAAGTAAAAGCCCGGCTCATCCAAATGAGATCAGACCCGCCCTGTAGCTCCATTCCCCTGCTTCTTCTTCTTCCATTTTGAATTCCAGGAACCCATCAAAATGTGCATCAAGTGCACGTGCACATCCTAAACACACTGCCTAATGAACAATGGAGACCACCCACGACATGCTATCTCGAGCTCATCATGAAGCGCCGCCCCCCCGCCATCGGCCGTCCATAGCAGATTCCAACTTGAGCACCCCTTTTATGAAATTCCTGAAGCTCCAAGAGCGACAAATTCCATGTCGCGACCCCTTATCCATCGCCATACCATGTCAAACTCGACCGCAAGGTCCTCCTTTCCTCCATAAACCCATCACCACACCCTATTTCCTCAACCGCCACCTAAATCTCTATCAAACCCAAACCCTAGCCTCCGACCATCACTATTGACTATCATGAAACTCCGCCGAAAGCTCTCAAAAATACTACATCACTATACGAACCCAACGATGCATACGGCGTCGATTAATTCTATAAGGATTGATGGAAATTAAATTTTGAATTTCGGTGCACTTAATATTTGTTTACTAAAATTTGACAATTACTCTTTCGTCTCTCAACGAAATCGAGTGCGACCAATTTAAAAAAAATAGTAAAGAGGATGATGATTCAACTAATTAGTTAAAAACCTAAGCTAAAAGTGGACGGATTAGGAGATTATGATTTTTGAAGGGAAGAGGAGGTTAAATTCTTGGTTTTAGAAATGTTTAGAGAGTTTAAAGTGAAAGATGAAGAAGGAGAAGATGGCTTTGTACATATACCTGAGTACTTATAGGTTGGATCATCTCACAACCAAGGCAACAAGGAGACAAGGTGGCTGCTACGATGAAGGGGAACAAGAGCGGGGGAGACGATTGAAGTAGGTAGGGAAAAAAGGAAAACAAAAGGTTGGCTGCACTGTGTACTTGGGTATATTGATTTTGAGTTTTGAATGGAAAAGATTATGGTATCCCGCTACACCATATCGCGTCCGCGTACGAGCCGCGAACGATGGAAAACAAAATGCCATCGCGTACAATAATGTGACACAATCACAAAACAAGAATAAAACACATCGGTTAACAATTTCTATAAAATTTCAAAACACCAATGTTCGACGGGAAATTTAAATACTTCTCAAATTAAAAATAATGGAAAAATTATATAAATTAAATTAAAGATATGTCATTAAAAATAAGCACTTATTTGAAACACAAATTTTATTATATTTTTAAAAACCCATTGAATATTTAAAATTAATTAAATACTCCAAAAACCAAAGTGATAAAATTCCGGGTCATTATATTCTCCCCCCTTAAAAGAATTTCACTCTTGAAATTTCAATATATGAACACTCAATACTATTCATAACTCTGCATGATATTCATATATTCATGTACAAAATATGATTCGATCACTACTAGAATACATAACTTCACTTCCAAACTAGTATCGCTCACTCGATTTACTAGTGCGAACTCTAATCAGGCTTCTTGATTAGAAACCTCTGTTCTCCTTACATAGCCATATAATATGATAGAAAACCTTAGTTCCATATCAAGAACCATTATTCAGCATTCGTCGTCAAAAATCGAGTGATAGATCCTCATTTGGAACGGTGTAAAACACATCAAATCATGTACTCGAATCTTAGATCAAAACTATATAAAAGAGAGAAATGATCTACATTCAACTACGCACTTATATTATTGGTTCTTACAAATACCCATTTTATTTTTTACTTTCCAAAATTATTTATAAAAACATTTTCATAAAACACAACTTAAGTTAAAACTGATATAATACCCAATCATATCCTAAGGGTATATACAACAATCCGATTCAAACTTTTACTTTGAATTCACAAAAGAATTTAAACATCTGAGATTTTGTTCAAAATACTTTCTGGAAATGATACTATATATTTTACTCCACGGAATATATACATATACACATATATATAGCCCGAGTAACTCCAAAAAGATACCATGGAACTGGGTACTACCAAACGGTGTCATATATTCCCTTATTAAGAATGGTAATATTCAAGAGAAACTTTTACCATCTGAACACATCTCTTACCATTTTTAGTTATTTTCGATCCACTCAAACTAGTTAATTAAAAAACACGTTTTCTTTTCAAATCCCTTTTTGAAATGAAACTATATATATATATATTCCCAGCTAAATAATTTCAATGAAATATCTAATTCCCATCTGCTTTGGATTTGTTTGGATTCGAACTTGTCCCGACTCTGCAATGATAAAGAGAATAATTTACTAGGTGCACTACAACGTCGCTTAGGCAAACATCTAATCACCACTTATAAAATTATTCCGGTCATCACAAAACAAATCAGGACTCATTACCCAAACCAAACTAAAAAACACACCTTTCTTTAAAATTTTCTTGTCAAATGTATTTATACTTAAAAATATTTTTAAGTAAACTATTATTACCATTAAGGATGGCAATGGGGCGGGTCTAGGGTCTAAACTCGGTAGACCCGCCCCTGTTTTGACCCACCAAGACCCGCCCCATTGGGTCATCTGGGCGGGCAGACCCATGATCCGTTCTTAAGAGCTCCGGGTCTAGGGTCGGGTTGGGGCTTGGCGGACCCGCCCCAACCCGACCCGACACTGCTGAGATTTCATAAAATTGCTTTATTACGACAACGATGATTTGTTAATCCTTTTATACATAAGCGGTTATAACATGGATTTTCTAATGTTCCATTTAATAAGTTATATAATTTTTATGATATTAAGTCCCATCACTAATAATTATATAATAATGCATGCATGTTTTTCTTGAACGATTATCATACACCTTATTTTTATTACCTTACTTATCATTGTAAACACATTGATATTTATATTTATTTTATCATTTAGTTACAATCCCTCTTACAAATAAAATAAATATATATATGTACATTAATACATAATTTTGAATGAATATGTAATGCTTCACCGGGTCTTGGGGCGGGGCGGGGCGGGTCTACCCTGACCCATATAGGTTTTGAGTACGGGGCGAAAGTTCAAACCCGCACCGGGTCAACGGAGCGGGTCTGGGGCATAAAAAACCTGCCCCAACCCGCCCTATTGCCATCCCTAATTACCATTTCTATGATATTTATACACCAAAACTCTCTCAAGTAAAACTATTATTTCTTTTCTCCATAAATCATTTGAAATAATAATATACATATTTCTTTTTTTGTAAATCAAATCAAGCTTTTAGGATCAAATCAAAATTTGTTTTATCAAAATAATTTCATAACAAAATTCCAATGGTAGCATTTCCCCACTTAGAAACTTGAAAATGAACACTGATGATGGTGCGGTGATCATCGAGATTATTTTCCAATGGTAGAAGTGAGTTCAGAGCTTTATAACTCCTTGGAAATCCATAGAAATATTTTTGTCCTGAAAATATTTTAAAATAACACTATTATTATTTTCTAACCCTTGAAAACTATTTTTCCAAAATCATCGGGATTTAATCTCAAATTTCGTTTATTTATAAAAACACGTTTTTATAAATCATTTTTGTAAAATCATCTTTATAAATTTATTTCCTAAATATTTAATTCAAAATATTTTAAATTTAATAAACAACATTTTGTAAAATCAAATTTTATAAAATCAACTTTTTATATAAATTCATTTCTAAAATATTCATTCCAAAATATTCTAATACCTTTATTTTAATAAACACCATTTATTAAAATTAAAATTTTACCCAAAATTATCAACGAATGCCTTATAGTCAAATTGTGAAACTTAATTCACAAGGTGTTCATTTCAATGTTCCCAAAATTCCTATCTACCCACCCAAGTCTCAAAAAGGAAGATTTCAGATAGATCGACAACAATAGTCAATACTCAAGACAGGCGAGCATGACTAACCAACCCTAATGATAATGATGGAACATTATCATTTCCTAACAACCACCCACAACAAAAATAACTATATTTGATTTTTGAAAAATTATTTATATATATATATATATAAAATATATTCCTAAGTAAAATTATTTCATTTACCCTTTTAAAAATAATATTGTGTTGGTTGGCCTTATTTAAGTGTTTAGGAATCCCCATCGATAACATAGGTCGGACGTGTCAACCGAAATTCATAAACCACTTAACCAATCAAACAACACAATATAAAACATTTTTAGGAAAATAACAAATACACACTCTCATATATATACACTCAACTCATTCTAGGATATTACTAATCCTATCTCTAATAAGTTACTTATTCTAGGGCATTACTAACCTTATCTATATTGAGTTTACCCTACTAAGGCCTAGGTGTTCACTCAACCTAAGTTATGATACCAACTATAACGACCCGCCCTTACGACCCATGAAAATAGACATTAATACATCCATGTTATTCAAGTGCCGAATATCCAAGTGTTTGAAAGGCAGATTGTTGGGGTTAAAGAAATAAAAGATAGAATAGAATCTCACATCGTGATGAGAAGATCTATAATATATACAAGATCTTTACGAAAAGAAAATCACCTTTATTATACACAACATCAAAGTGCACTAACCTATATTCAGCCTGGACAGTTATAACATCCTATCCTTACAGTTTCTTATAAATACAGACAGAAATCAACAATAAAAGAGCAGAAGAATTTAAGATATGTGGATATGTCTTGGAGAATCCAGCTCGTCTTCTAAAGGCTCCAAATCATCCAGCTAAATCTAGAAAATATGCTCGGGCTGACCTGAGCATTATAGAAAAAAACTCCCGGGTCAGTCTGATAAAACAAGCGTATGAAACACAATCAAATGGATTTAATTCAATGTTACCTAAACCTTTCAAAACAAAGGTATTGCATAAGACCACGCTGCACATATACATGGATTGCTTTTTATCTTATGATAATCAAAACATTTATATCTAAAAATCCAGTAATATTATAATAATGTCTATTGGTGAAGATAATAACAATCAAGTAGTAGTGATGCTCGTGGGTGTACATCACAACAATATTATGTATAAAATAAAAAACCGATAAGTCATATTTGCTAATTGTGTAGGATTCCACGGAGGTGCCCTCGGTACTACGAGAATGGTCCTCCTACACAAGGTCAGAGTTATCCTTCCGAAGCAACAATATAGCCCTAGTGATGTACAATAAGAAATATGTAGTTGGCCCCAAAAACTGTCAAGTCGAACGCATCGCTCCGTGCATGCACAACAACCATAGGTAACTCTAGAAAGGAGATGAAAGCACCCTTATGGCTTAGCTAAACCGCTCGCAATGCATCATACCTCTGGTTTTTGTCATTTCCGCTAATAAGGCTACGTCTAGCGTTCCAGCTCATGCACAACTGTCACGACCCATTTTTCCATACCCTTTGAATCGATAATAAACCACACATGTCCAACTCAAATTGCACGAAAATACGGAACATGAAGGGTAATGAAGAAAAATAGACAGAACAAAATCTCGCACGAATGGAATAACATATAATATTGAACAAATATCTTTACAGCGGAAAACTTTTAAATACATATATCAAAGTCTAACCTATATTCAGCATGGACAATTATAAACATCTGTCCTTACAAATACTGACAAACATCAAACTAAAACTAACTAAGCAAAGTGGATAATAGAATATGTCCATACGTAGATGAATATCTCCAGCTCACCTCTGGAAACTCCAATCGTCTTCGACTAACCAGAAACTACTCATATCCGAACCGAGTATTGAAAATACCCAAATCAGGCTTGATAAACCAGCGTGAGAAAAACTCAATATTAAATGACAGTGTCATATATCAGCCGTTGGATAAAATTCTTTGAAAACCAGAGTATCTCATAAGACCACGCCCACACATAAACACGGACGGGTTTTTACCTTATGATAACTAAAACACTTTTATATCAAAACATTTGATATTATTTTTAATGAAATCTCTTTGAAAACCTTTGCAAATAAACTTATTAATCTTATCTGAAATGGTTACCTATATAGCATTTCGAGGCTATTCATTACGCCAATACAAACAAAACCGTAGGTTCTTATTGGAGAATGGATTTCCATACAAATGACCAGGTGAAGGATCTACCTTCCGAAATGGGTACACCTCTAGATGGATGTCTCGAAGAACCATCACACAGCTCCCCTACCAACACAAGACTGACCTACCTATATAACTAGATAGTACCGAATATGTCATCCCCCGGTCGTTACCGACCTTTAACCGAGCGCTCGTTTTCCATACACCACATTAAATTAGCATCCCGAACGTCATAGCGGGAAGAAATATATCTAGAAGGGGATGATCATACCCTAATTGGGAATGACCCACTTAGCCTTGCTACATCTAATCCTGTTTTGGTCATTTCCGGTTTGATGAGGCTTAAGGCAACGGTTACCTTTTCACATAGCACATATCACATCTCTGAATGCCACATTTTCCATTTCCGTTGACTGCTAATTGCCTTCCATAGAAATACAACCCTTGAGCTCGTACGTCTTAAGGAGGGTGTTAAGCTAAGAGAAGTTGCCTTCTCCGCCACCACTGATGTACGTTTGTAAAAACCAATGTACGTAATCTTTAGAAATGCAATGTCAGACAAACGTCCATACAAGTTGTCCAGGAATAGGATAAATCGAAGGCACTCTCCTACTACCACTAGTAGCGAGTATTCCTTGCAATCCGAAAAATCTCCACAACGAGGAGACCACTTCTATAAATAACTCAGGAGTTACCCTTAGCATGTTCAACAAGCAGTCTTTACGCTATGAAGATCCACGGTCTTCAATAAGCTTCATCTTCAACAAGTCTTCACGTTCGAACGTATACATTGGTTCAAAGTGGTTTTCGGATAGGAATCACCCAAATCCGACCCCGGTTCCTTCAAAATCCAATTATCGATAAAAAGTGAATATGAGTATACAGGATTTATTAAGTCTCTTTTCACTTTAATTCTTTTCGGATGATTTCAAAATCTCTTTCTTTTGACTTAGGATAATTTCTAAGAAATTCATTCTTTTTCTTTGGAAAATATCTCAAATTTCCTTACTTAACTTTCAATCAAATTCTTTAACTTTTAGGCGGGTCAAAAACAATGTTATTTAAGACATCGTTTACGATAAACCCTAAATCAATTTTAGCAAACATTTTTGAGTAAATAGGATCATAGAAATCATTCAATTTGGAGATTGCTCAAATTTTGGATAATACTAATCTTCTTTTATTTTGGAAAACTTAATACAATCTTTTTATCTTAGAGCATCCGGGCTTTCCTTTCGATCTGTTCCAACCCTCGTCTAAGAAAAGAAAACATAGGCCAGGTAAGTTCAGGGCACTGGTTGATCCATCCCTAACCTTAGTTAAACACCTTGTTTTATCTTCCCAGATCTCACAGGCGGGACAAATGTACTAGTCGTTTCCGCATACTCAGATATCAATTTTATTTTGGAATTGATTATAAAGATTCCAAATTGTCTTTCAAAGCGCTTAATTTTCCTTTTAAAATCATTCACCATTGATTCTCAGAAAAATCGTTACATTTAAACTCATATTCCAAAAGTTATAGAATTCATAGCATAAAAGTGCTACGGAAAGTGCTATATAAGCTTATTTGATTAAATCAACTTTTAACCAATTGATATCTCATAATTTTCAATCCTAATCTCTTTTAAACCATTTAAATAGATTTATCAAATTTATTTCATATTTTTTCAATATTAAAAACGTTCATTTAAACAGATTTCCTGTTATGGTCACTTAACTACACTAGCGCTATTTTTCTAGAAAATTGATTTGGACTTAATTCAAAATCTACTCAACAAAATTTTGATTTTTTTCTTCGTTTAGAAGATATGGATATAATAGTCCGGAATTTTCTTGTCTCGAAGAATTCTGAGCTATATTCCACTCTACACATTCATTTGAACTTTTCGGCGCGAAATCACGAACTACCGTTGCGCGATGCATCTAGTTTTAACTTATTTTTCAATATTTGTAATAATTTATTCAAATCGAATTCTATCACTTATAAAATCATTACAAATCATTTTAAATCAATATTTTCACTTTTTAAAGTATTTAAAAGGTATTTCACCATTTCTATATTATAATATTATTATATTCCCATTATTTTAATATTAAATTCCAATTTCAATTCAATTTAAATTCTAACTTCAAATTAAACTTATTTAAAACTTAGATTTCAAATCTAATTTCAATTTAACCTTAATCTCAACTTCAATTTTTCAAAATCAATTTCAATTTTAATTTCACTATTCATCTCAATTTCAATTTCTATTTAACTATCCATTTCAAATCTGTTTCACTTCAAATTTCAAATTCTCTTTTATTTTAACTTTAATTTCACTTCTAAATGAAAAGAGACTTATTTTTTCAAAATATCTCATATCACTAAAATATGGTCTTATAAACAAAGTGATTATTTAAATCAAAATGGCCATATCCTATATTCATATTTATTACTAACATAACATCCATTCAACCAATCATATAACATATGATTTCAAATCCAACATTCACTATTAATATCATAACGGGACATATTATCACAATTAAATTAATTAACTAACAGTCAAATCATTCATATTAACAATCAAATAAACCTTCATATGTCATAAGTGTGTAAATGTGATTGTTTTATCATAACTAAAATGTAAATTCAAAAGCGATGAGAATTTCTCACTTAATTAACTATGGTTAATTACTAATCATTTGTCTTATCATTTATCAAACAAAGTTATCATCCATATCACAAACATATAATCAACCATAATATCAACCAAGTTATCATCCATTAAATCATCCAACATATACTAAACTTTTAAAACTGTAACGACACGAAATTTTCTATCCCGAAAATTCCAGATAGTTATGGAAAGAAGAAAGAGATAGAAGAAGAAGAAGCAGAAAACAAGTCACAGAATCTCACATTCGCAGCGGATCAAAATATAATATCATATAATACCATTTATACAAAGAAACTGTATCTGTTAAATTACACTTTAATTCATCAGTGTTACAACATATACATAATCACTGGACATATATAATCAACATGTCCAAATATACAACAATATATCACAGCGGGATACACTCCATACGTTCCTGCCATCCAGCTCGTCTCCTGAGCTCTAGAACGTCCTTACTTGAAAATCTGTAATACTCGGTCTGACCCGAGCATTACATCAAAGTAACACCCGGGTCAGGCTGGAAACCAGCGTGAGTAAACCCATCTATTATGGAATACAGAAGCATACAACTTATATAAACCCGGGGTAACTTGTATCAATTTACAACTTCACAAGTTGTCGAAGACATTACTTATTTCCCCCATCAATTCCTAAGTACCAAAACTTAGATTAAGAGGTCTTATTCTCTTAAATCATTCAATGCCAGTCTATTAACTTCACATATCAAATCTGTACAGAATTATTATAGATTACAAATCGAAGGGATTTCGGTTATTTACCAATACCCGACCCCAGCCTCTTTGAATCCAATGACATCCTTTTTAAGCCAAGTTGTTTAAGTTTAATACAATTCAAATTTAACTTCAGAATGTCCTATCTTCACAGCAAATTCCATCATAGATAAATAACTCATATCTATCACAGTTCAACCAAAACATTTCATATCACCGAACATTACAAGGTACATACCGGAGCCAATAACAATCAGAGGTGCTCAATACATTTTAATCATCCATAAGCAAGATTAATTAATCACAAAATTAATAATTTATTTAACTCATCATTTAGTTAACCCTTAATTACTTACATTAATTTATTAGCCTTTAATTAATCACATTTACTAACTATCCTTTAATTACTTACCTAAAGTGATTTTCTTAAGCAATTACCCTTTTACTTACTTCCATTAATTAACTAACCCTCTAATTAATTTCATAAATCAATTAATCCTTACATTAAGTAATTAATCCTTTAATAAATTACATTGAGTAATTGTTCTTTAATTACTCCATTAAGTAATTATCCTTAATTACTTAAGTCTTTAATTAATTAAGAGATAAACCATATATCCTAATTAATTACTTTAATTATCATTTAAATCTTATTTAATAACCTTTGAAAATTAATTCATCATTAACCTATAAATTAACTCAAGACCTTAAGTTTGATTAATGATAAAAAAAAACATTCCATTTTCTTGATTTACTTCTTAATTACACTCTTTAATTAAGTTTATTAAAATGAACTTTAAAATAAAAGTTATATATATTTTAAAACATTTAAACTTAATTAATCTAAGATAATTTTATTTTAAGACTTTTAACTAATTCCTAACTTAAATAAACATTCATTTTCTTTTTAAGAAGTGGTTTAGAAATTGTTTTAAAGGTTTAAACTGCTTTTACACACAATCACCCAAACTCGAGCCAAATTCCAAAATTCCCGAGTCATTTCAAATTCTTCCCGAGCTCAACTTCGATTTTCTCCCATCCTCTCTTTACTTCGAGGCCGACTCACAACATTTTCGAATCAAACCCGAGCAACATCTTCTTCCTCAATTTCACCACAATGCCCAGACATACAGGTACACGCATACACGTGTACAATCGATTTGGTCATCTCTGACTAGTGCGAAGACCACCATCAGATCGCCGTTCCTCCCCTTAGTCGCCACAAACCCCCAGATCACCGGAAACATACACGAAAACGAATTCGAGTATGTCGAACAGACTAGAACCCAAAACCGGTCATCTGAAACGCCTCGTATCGACCAACCTGATCGTCAGAGACCTTGCCGACCTACCCAGGCCTTCACCTCAGACCCCCGCACCCCTTCCACCCCTTCCGAATGGTTCCGGTCCACCCACAACACCGCCATTTCCATTTGAACCCAGTCAACCAAAACTGGGTCTAAAACCCTAAATCACTGTCATCCGGCCACCTTGGTGAATTATAAATTCACCGAACATTTTTCTAGAGATTCCCGACCTCCAAACATGCTCCAGCTATGACCCCGAGACAAATCATTTCGCCGATCACCTAAATCTACCCAAAATGCAATTTCCGTTCATCCGTTGAATTCTTCCCAAAAACAAAATTAAAAATCTTGATTTTATTTTTAAAAATCATGGTTTTCGAAGGCGAGTTGGAAGATATAGATAAATCAAGAAAACATGACACTCAAATTTTTACTTGTTTCGAAGCTTTACTGTATATCTTCTTCCCAGTTAAACCATCTTCAAATTTTGCTTAAAAATATTATTATTATTATATTATTATTTAGATCTTAAAGTCTAAAGTGGATTAGAGAAGGGGATCATGGATTTTTATCAGGTTTTGTAACCTGAAATTTTAAAAACAGAGGCAATATGCTGTTTCCAGACTTGTACAGCTAATTATATACATATTTGTATGTATACAGACATATTTCCATACATTACAGAAATTTTCACAGCTTTATTTTAGATTTCCGTCACTTGCAACAGATCTAAACAAGTATCAATTTGCCCACTCTCTTGTAATTTGATGAACATAGGATAGCGGAAAGATTTTAAATTTCTTGGAACATATTTTGGTCTGTTGTGCCTTACAAAGATATACATATATTCACTCAGGCATACACATCTGAAATTCCCTCTATATAACATTATCTCCTCATGTTTAAGTTATTGTTATCATCAATTGAAGCATATATCAACTATACAAATGATTTATCGAAAAGGGATTAAAGTTTACTCACATGTTCTAAGAAAACAGAGAAGCCAGGGTCTTGTTTTGTTGTTGATAATAGAAGTAGCAGTTGTAAATTGTTTTGTTGATGTAGTTGTTGAATTTAGTTTACATGTTGCAGCTGCTTTTTCAAACATAACTTTAAATATGATGCTCAGTTTATTTTTATGAACGTAATGGAAATAAGAGATGGTATATAAAAGAATGTGTACAGCTGAAGTGTATTGTACTAATAGATTTTTTTTATAAATTTGGTCAGAGAGATATTTTCATTGGGAGGCTGATATGATGCTTGTATGTGCTTGCATAAATTCACATTGTCTTGTTTTAGAAGCCTAGACTTAACTTTCTTTTCTTGTTTCGGCTGAAATGATATGAGCTAGTACATATGTTTCTTAATTGGTCTACAGCCTACCCCATTTCCACGTACTTAGATTGCTAGTAGATAGTTGTTTTGTTGTTTAAGTTAAATTGTTGTCTTCTTTTGCAAGTTTCATATACATTTTGTTTTCTTCTATATATATATATTTTCTATTTCCAAATTTCATATGTATTCCTAACTTAAATCTTATTTTTAGCTTTAATACTCGTGTTGTATGTCTTCATATATATTTATATTTTGTATTTTATTTATTTATTATATTTTTTTATATTTACTCTACTTTCAACTTAACTCTTTATTTCTATGGTTTATATATTTATTTTTAACCAATATGCTCGTTTATATTTAGATTTAGTATTGATATGACTCATTTGATTTTTAACCACTATTATCTATATTATATTTAGTTATCAAATGTTAACAAGGCAAAGTATTTTAATTCAATTATATAAGATGAATTTTATTATAAATATTATTAAGAGATTTTATTTTAGATTTTCAAACCAAATTTCCTTTTCACAATACAAATCTAAATAAATAAATGGCAATTTTTTTTCTTAAGGTCATACCTTTTAAAATGATAAGTTTATATTTTATTAAATTGGATTAAATATTTATTAAAATAATGTTGCCAAAATACCAGGTCATCACATTCCTTCCCCCTTTGAACCTTTTCGTCCCCGAAAAGGAACGAAACCAGAATTATTAAAATGCTTAAAATCAGATAAATTTTCTTTGATCATCTTTAAAATCACTTTAAAAATCTATATAATATTACTCCAAAATAGTTTTTATATATAAAAATTCTTTTATAACTCAATGTTTCGACAAGTCCATCCTTGTTCTCGTAGAAATTCGGTCGTACGTTGATCAGGCGTAGGACTGAAAATCTACAAATACTTAGCAGACCTATTTTCAACACCCAGTGAAAATATTCTAAAAAATAATTTTATCGAAAATATAGATAACAGTTTGAAAATAGAGAAAATATCTTTGGTGAGAATGCTCTGGAAATCATCACCCCCATCCATGGTCGCAGTTAACCCGATGGTTACGTTGCCGTCCCAGCAAAATCCACAGATAACTGTAGGCATCCCCGCCCCTCAATTATGCCATGGAACCCGCTACAGATCGCAGCTATAACTGGGGTTACGTAGCTATCACAGCAAAAACCCATATAACTGTAGGCATCAGCGCCACCGAATTTCGCTGCCAAATGAATGAAACTCCTCCACTCGACCATAGATCGCAGTCTACCGATGTTGCGTTGCCTTCCCGGCAAAATCAAGTGTAGACCGTTGGCACTCATCCTCCACACGATTTTCGCTATGGTCCCCACACAGTAGATCGCAGCGACATTGAGTTACACTGTCGTCACAACACAACTCAAATGCCCCTGTAGGCATCAACGCCACCGACTTTCGCTACCCAATAATCCTCAGGAACTAGTTTGTCCGGACTCCTCACAGGATCAACTTTAGAACCTCCCCTTTAGAGGCTCAAGGCAGTACCACTCAGTGGCACTCCTGAGAAGTTCATTCAAGGTAGCGCCTTTTTCCCCAGAGCCACTTTCAAAACACTTTATACTATACACATATAGTATTTTCAAATCATACACCAAGTATGAATCTCATATAAAGCTCCTTTCTCAAAATCGATTCCCAAAATCGATAATTCTCATATTAGGCTTTTCCAAATTCCAATATTGATTTTCCTCAAAATCAAAAGCCTTTCCAAATCCATAGGTTACAAAAACTTTTCCTCAAAATTATTTTCATAAAATTCTTTTTATATTTACATATATATAAAAGTTTTGAAGAATCTTTGAATCAATTTGTACTTGTATAAATTCATTTTTATACTTCAAACACTCTCAAAAATCATTTCCTTTTGACAATAGATTCAACAAGGGGAGTTTTCCATATATAACAAAGATATATAACTTTGTTTAGTCCAAATAAATATTCCAATTTTGATTACTCTTTTATAAAGTCATTTACCATATTGCTTACTTCCATAAAGTAAATCTTAATCATAGAAATATTCAATTCCCATTTTACTTCATTATATATTTCATAAAATATACTTTGAATTTCAAAAATCATTTACACTTTTATCCACAAATTTTCAATATCAATTTTATTCAACCCCGTACGATGTCCACATATCATTCGTACACAATATCAATCTGATCGCTCACTCGATCACACAATTTCACTTCCGAACTAGTATTGTCCACCCGACTTCCTAGTGCGGACTCAGATTTGGTTTCTTGATCAGAAACCGTTATTCTCCTTGCATAGTCACAACTATGATAGAGAATATCCAGAACCAACCAAAAATCCATATCCAGGTTCACCGTCGAAAATCGAGCGAAAAATCCCAACTCGGATCGATAATAGTATCTCGAAATTCTGTGCTCGAATCAGGATCAAATCACTAGGCGAATAGAATAATATACGTACATCCTACGTATTTACCTTCATTGACTATCAGTTAAATCAATTCCCTTCTATTCATCCTTACTTTGATTTTATTCACTTAATTACATTTGCCTTAATCCCCATTTGGATTATCACTTCAATTCTTATCTCAGCTGAGTATTTACTCAATAATAGTTTGAACTCCGACCAGTTTACATTTAGGAAATAGCTTAAAAATTTAAAATAGATAAAAGTTGAAAAATAATTATTAGTTTGTAAAATAGCTGTAAACAGTTAAGTAATTGTAAAATAGTTGGAAAATAGTAAATAATTGCAAAATAGTTGTAAAACAGTAATCAATTATAAAGTAGTATTAAAATAGTAATTAGTTCATAAAACAGTTGTAAAATAGTTAAATAGTTCCAAAAGTAGTTATAAAATAAGCTTAAGATAGTTTTAGGTTTAAAAAGAAAAGTTGTATGGTAATTTGTTTGGAAAAATAGATTTATATTAAAACAATTTATTTTGAAAATAGTCCAGAGTCAAACTATTTAATACCCCATCTCCCTTTCCATCAATTCAATTTAAATTTCCACTTTCATTTAAATTGACTCAATCCCAATCTGAATAACTTCAATTTTATTTCAAATTAATCCAATTCAAATTTCCCATTTGAATTTTACACTTATCCATATTAAATCACAATTCTCATTAATTCAAATCAAATTCAGTTGAACTAATTAAATTTTAAATCTCAATTTTAAACCATCTCGAATTATATAAATTCGAGTTAAATTTTCAAATGTTGATTTAACCCCTTAAATCAAATTAACCTTTATTTTTTTTTCTAAATCAATAATCCTAATCTTTAAATAATTTAATTCTGAGTCAAATTCTCAAAATTCCATTTTAAATTATCTTTATTTTACTTATTTCGAAGTTCAAATAAGGGTTCAAAACAATTTTACCTTAAAAATTCAATTTATTTCCCAAGTTCAATTTTGAAACCAATGCTTGACAATTTAAATTTCCAAGTTCTTTTTAAACATTTAAACCTTAAATTCAAAGTGGTTTCATCTCCTTAATTCCAAATTTTAATTTCCCCTTTTTAGCTAAAAATGGATATATCACCACAATCCATTTCTTCATTCATTTAAACAAATCAAATTCACAATTTAAAGATTATTAATGACAATAGGATGGCCTTATCCAATTTATTCTAAAACATCCATCCATTTCCAATTTCCAAATCTCAAACCCATTTGAGATCACTCATACTTCCCATTTAAATCAATCATTTAACTTTCCTAAGTTAAATCTCAATTTCATACTGAAATTTCCAATTCAAGTTGCCTTTTAAATTATTTAACTTTCCCCAAAGTTAAATTCAATTTACATAATCCAGTCAATTTACACAATTTGAATTCCCATTCAAATTTTAAACATCAGATTAATAACCTTCCCACTTAAGTTTAAAACTTGCTTCACTTTAGGTTTCACATCACATTCCACGAAAAATCCAAAACTCTACCTTAGAGTTTATCTCATATTTATTTCCTTCACACACCAGGCTACCTTTAAATTTTAAACTACCCTTGGTTTTAATTTCAAAACAATTCCCTTAAAAATCTTCCAAACATTTCTTATTTTAAATTAAGACTATATTCAAAATAGTCTGAATTGTATTATTTGTTATTTTCTTTAACACTTTGAAACAATTGATTGTTTCTAGACTTAGGTTTAAAACTTCACAATTTAAAACCTTCTTCAATTTAGATGTTATACTCATCTTAAAAGTTTACTTCATTTGGCTTACTTATTAACAAATATATCATTATTAAACACAATAACTATTTATGATAATACCTAAGATAATCATACCTGGATACCAATCCATTTTTATCTTATTCTCACTTTTATAAATTCAAGATTTAATTTCAGTTTGAGTCATTTCAAACTTACCTTTATTTAATTTCAATTTGGTTGTATTTTCATTACCTCTTAATTTAATTCTAATATTTTAACAACCAATTACCTTAACATTTATTAGTAAGCTATATTGCTTTATATATCAAAATATATTCTTATATAAAATCATTTAAAATCTTTATAAGAATATAACAAGTACGCTCTCATATATATATATATATATATACACACACACACTCAACTCATTCTAGGGTATTATTGACCCTATCTTTATGAGTACACCCACCAGAGCCAAGGTTCTCGCTTAACCTAGCTCTGATACCAACTGTAACGACCCGAAATTTTCGATCCCGAAAATTCCAGATAGTTATGGAAAGAAGAAAGAGATAGAAGAAGAAGAAGCAGAAAACAAGTCACAGAATCTCACATTCGCAGCGGATCAAAATATAATATCATATAATACCATTTATACAAAGAAACTGTATCTGTTAAATTACACTTTAATTCATCAGAGTTATAACATATACATAATCACTGGACATATATAATCAACATGTCCAAATATACAACAATATATCACAGCGGGATACACTCCATACGTTCCTGCCATCCAGGTCGTCTCCTGAGCTCCAGAACATCCTTACCTGAAAATCTGTAATACTCGGTCTGACCCGAGCATTACATCAAAGTAACACCCGGGTCAGGCTGAAAACCAGCGTTAGTAAACCCATCTATTATGGAATACAGAAGCATACAACTTATATAAACCCGGGGTAACTTGTATCAATTTACAACTTCACAAGTTGTCGAAGACATTACTTATTTCCCCCATCAATTCCTAAGTACCAAAACTTAGATTAAGAGGTCTTATTCTCTTAAATCATTCAATGCCAGTCTATTAACTTCACATATCAAATCTGTACAGAATTATTATAGATTACAAATCGAAGGGATTTCGGTCATTTACCAATACCCGACCCCAGCCTCTTTGAATCCAATGACATCCTTTTTAAGCCAAGTTGTTTAAGTTTAATACAATTCAAATTTAACTTCAGAATGTCCTATCTTCACAGCAAATTCCATCATAGATAAATAACTCATATCTATCACAGTTCAACCAAAACATTTCATATCACCGAACATTACAAGGTACATACCGGAGCCAATAACAATCAGAGGTGCTCAATACATTTTAATCATCCATAAGCAAGATTAATTAATCACAAAATTAATAATTTATTTAACTCATCATTTAGCTAACCCTTAATTACTTACATTAATTTATTAGCCTTTAATTAATCACATTTACTAACTATCCTTTAATTACTTACCTAAAGTGATTTTCTTAAGCAATTACCCTTTTACTTACTTCCATTAATTAACTAACCCTCCAATTAATTTCATAAATCAATTAATCCTTACATTAAGTAATTAATCCTTTAATAAATTACATTGAGTAATTGTTCTTTAATTACTCCATTAAGTAATTATCCTTAATTACTTAAGTCTTTAATTAATTAAGAGATAAACCATATATCCTAATTAATTACTTTAATTATCATTTAAATCTTATTTAATAACCTTTGAAAATTAATTCATCATTAACCTATAAATTAACTCAAGACCTTAAGTTTGATTAATGATAAAAAAAACATTCCATCTTCTTGATTTACTTCTTAATTACACTCTTTAATTAAGTTTATTAAAATGAACTTTAAAATAAAAGTTATATATATTTTAAAACATTTAAACTTAATTAATCTAAGATAATTTTATTTTAAGACTTTTAACTAATTCCTAACTTAAATAAACATTCATTTTCTTTTTAAGAAGTGGTTTAGAAATTGTTTTAAAGGTTTAAACTGCTTTTACACACAATCACCCAGACTCGAGCCAAATTCCAAAATTCCCGAGTCATTTCAAAGTCTTCCCGAGCTCAACTTCGATTTTCTCCCATCCTCTCTTTACTTCGAGGCCGACTCACAACATTTTCGAATCAAACCCGAGCAACATCTTCTTCCTCAATTTCACCACAATGCCCAGACATATAGGTACACGCGTACACGTGTACAATCGATCTGGTCATCTCTGACCAGTGCGAAGACCACCATCAGATCGCCGTTCCTCCCCTTAGTCGCCACAAACCCCCAGATCACCGGAAACATCCACGAAAACGAATTCGAGTATGTCGAACAGACTAGAACCCAAAACCGGTCATCTGAAACGCCTCGTATCGACCAACCTGATCGTCAGAGACCTTGCCGACCTACCCAGGCCTTCGCCTCAGACCCCCGCACCCCTTCCACCCCTTCCGAATGGTTCCGGTCCACCCACGACACCGCCATTTCCATTTGAACCCAGTCAACCAAAACTGGGTCTAAAACCCTAAATCACTGTCATCCGGCCACCTTGGTGAATTATAAATTCACCGAACATTTTTCTAGAGATTCCCGACCTCCAAACATGCTCCAGCTATGACCCCGAGACAAATCATTTTGCCGATCACCTGAATCTACCCAAAATGCAATTTCCGTTCATCCGTTGAATTCTTCCCAAAAACAAAATTAAAAAGCTTGATTTTATTTTTAAAAATCATGGTTTTCGAAGGCGAGTTGGAAGATATAGATAAATCAAGAAAACATGACACTCAAATTTTTACTTGTTTCGAAGCTTTACTGTATATCTTCTTCCCAGTTAAACCATCTTCAAATTTTGCTTAAAAATATTATTATTATTATATTATTATTTAGATCTTAAAGTCTAAAGTGGATTAGAGAAGGGGATCATGGATTTTTATCAGGTTTTGTAACCTGAAATTTTAAAAATAGAGGCAATATGCTGTTTCCAGACTTGTACAGCTAATTATATACATATTTGTATGTATACAGACATATTTACATACATTACAGAAATTTTCACAGCTTTATTTTAGATTTCCGTCACTTGCAACAGATTTAAACAAGTATCAATTTGCCCACTCTCTTGTAATTTGATGTACATAGGACAGCGGAAAGATTTTAAATTTCTTGGAACATATTTTGGTCTGTTGTGCCTTACAAAGATATACATATATTCACTCAGGCATACACATCTGAAATTCCCTCTATATAACATTATCTCCTCATGTTTAAGTTATTGTTATCATCAATTGAAACATATATCAACTATACAAATGATTTATCGAAAAGGGATTAAAGTTTACTCACCTGTTCTAAGAAAACAGAGAAGCCAGGGTCTTGTTTTGTTGTTGATAATAGAAGTAGCAGCTGTAAATTGTTTTGTTGATGTAGTTGTTGAATTTAGTTTACATGTTGCAGCTTGCTTTTTCAAACAAAACTTTAAATATGATGCTCAGTTTATTTTTATGAACGTAATGGAAATAAGAGATGGTATATAAAAGAATGTGTACAGCTGAAGTGTATTATACTAATAGATTTTTTTTATAAATTTGGTCAAAGAGATATTTTCATTGGGAGGCTGATATGATGCTTGTATGTGCTTGCATAAATTCACATTGTCTTGTTTTAGAAGCCTAGACTTAACTTTCTTTTCTTGTTTCGGCTGAAATGATATGAGCTAGTACATATGTTTCTTAATTGGTCTACAGCCTACCCCATTTCCACGTACTTAGATTGCTAGTAGATAGTTGTTTTGTTGTTTAAGTTAAATTGTTGTCTTCTTTTGCAAGTTTCATATACATTTTGTTTTCTTCTATATATATATATTTTCTATTTCCAAATTTCATATGTATTCCTAACTTAAATCTTATTTTTAGCTTTAATACTCGTGTTGTATGTCTTCATATATATTTATATTTTGTATTTTTTTTTATTTACTCTACTTTCAACTTAACTCTTTATTTCTATGGTTTATATATTTATTTTTAACCAATATGCTCGTTTATATTTAGATTTAGTATTGATATGACTCATTTGATTTTTAACCACTATTATCTATATTATATTTAGTTATCAAATGTTAACAAGGCAAAGTATTTTAATTCAATTATATAAGATGAATTTTATTATAAATATTATTAAGAGATTTTATTTTAGATTTTCAAACCAAATTTCCTTTTCACAATACAAATCTAAATAAATAAATGGCAATTTTTTTTCTTAAGGTCATACCTTTTAAAATGATAAGTTTATATTTTATTAAATTGGATTAAATATTTATTAAAATAATGTTGCCAAAATACCGGGTCATCACAAAATCATTATACTTGAAATAATTTATGGATTTATTAGTAAATATGAGTACTCACCTTTAACCAAATTGATTAACTTCCTACCAACATTCATTTTCCAACACTTCACTACATCTTCTTAACTATACTAAACCATCACATAAACAACTTCGCCTCACTTTCTAGTGCTCGGCCATTACCTCCTTTTCTTTTTCTCGCTCTGGAGCTTCACGAACTTGCTCCTCTTCCTTGATAGGTTCGGCCATGCCTTATTCCACTCCTTCCGCCATCATTTCTTGACTTCTTAGATGCTAAATCATGTTCTAATGGTATTCTAAGGTCTTTGGCAAAATTTGGTTGTGTTTGGAGTTGATTTGATATGGTTTTGAAAAAGTTAGTAAGGAAATGGAAGAAGAAGAAGAAGCCATTAAAGAGAGCTTCAAGGAGGAAGAAGAAGAAGGTAGAAATCTGTAAAGAAAGTGGAAGAATGGTGGTCTTATTTATAGAAAAGTTTTGGATTAAAATAATATTTTGTAAAAAGACAAAATACCCTTACTTACTTATAAAGTAATCTTATTTTATTCAACACTTAACATCACATTTCAAATCATTACTTTATGTCATTTTCACCTAAATATTAAATAAAGAAAGTAATAATTATGTTTCTTTGATTTGATATTTTACCTTTTGCTTTGAAATGACATTTTTGTCTTTTTATGCTTACTTTTTCTTAATTATATTCTAGAATTTTCTAAGTATGTTTTGTAAAAGTAATTTTGATTAGTGAATTAATTAATACCTATACTATTTGAATATATGTTCCTATATAAAAAAATAAATGTGTGACAAATTTTAATCGACAAAACGTTGATTTTCGACAAAATGTTTTACGGTCACATTTTGACGTTTTAGTTAAACTATTTATTTATGTAAACCAAATTTAAAAATAAATTTGTATAATGCTATTTAAAAATATAAACACTCATAAATTAATTAAAATAATTTATTTAACCATTGAGACTTACTTTTCTAAAATCATCATTTTGTCACTTTTGTCGATATAGGCAAATGTTACTATTTTTGTGTATACTTCTCTTTCCAAACCCTATCTAATTTTGTTTGAATCATGTAACCTTACTTAATTCATATTTAAAATCACTTTAAATAGTATATTTTAAAGTGGTCAAATTCTGGGTCGTTACAACAACCATCAAAACAGATCTCAAAATCATACATGGATTCCCACAACCCAACGGGTCTCGGAATCACACATGGATTCTAACATCCAAATCAGAACCCAAATATCCTCTAAGCATAGGACCCGTATATGGTTTTGAAGTGGTTACGGTTTCGACTCATCTTTTACAAGTACACTCCTCCGCTTACTGGATGTTCCAAAACCAATCGATCGATCTTCGGAATACTCAATACAAGTTCTTTTGGAAATAATCAGACAATACATAAGAGCGAGAATCACCCCCTAACTGTTTATGTGGATGGATCTCCTCATCATTTGTCTTAGAAGAACAAAACGAGTTTATACATACAGTATAGCACCATCGATGGTAACTGTACCATATAATCCCGTGTTTCTCCTAGATATTTTTAGAGTTAAAATCCTTTAGTGTTAAGTAGGAAATATTTCCGTACCACCAAAATTAAGGATTACATATTTTGGTCAAGATTTGAGAGTCGGATATTTAACTGTCAAATAAACAAACATTCAAAATAGAGATTACATTTCTCTTGGAAACCACTAAGTCTCTTAAAATTAATATCTCAGAAATTAAATCTCTTTCCAAAATATTCCTATACTTGTCTCACCGGTATAAGTATATTCACAAACCATTCCTTTCAAACTTAGAAACTTTTCCACATACTTATAAAATAGTATAATTATAATCACAAACATTTAGAGAGGTTATCTATTCTAAATCATATTAAAAGGATCAAACCAAAAGGTCAATAAAACAGAATATTTGTAACCCCTAATATTATTCCTCTTCATAAATCTCTTTATTTTATTAATAAGTATCTCCTTCATAAATTTTCAATTCTATTTATAAAATTCCTTTATAAATCTCCAATCTATTTATAAAATACTCTTTATAAACCTCAAAATCCCATTTATAAAACTTTCCCCTTTTGGATCTCTAAAACCATTTATAAAGCTCCTTTCTGAAATCATTTAAAAACCAAACTCTTTTTTTTTCAATTCCAAAAATCTATTTCCAGATTTATAAATTCCTTTAATGAATTCTTTTCACGACATAAAACAATTTATAATTTTAAAATACCTTTAACAAACAATTACTTATCTTTAAACAATATTAGTAAAATAATACTTTAAATAATCATTACTAAAATAATAAACTTTAAAGCGAATAATATTATAATAAGTATGTTAGAACAATTAATATAGTATAACTATAATAAAACGCAATTATTAAAATATAATTTATTAACTTAAAACAATATTGGTGTATTAATAAATTAACATTTAAAACAATATTAGCATAATAATAAATTAACCTTTAAACAATATTAATATAATAACAATGAAGATAAATATAGATGTAAACAATATTATTATAGTAATAAACTTTTAAACAATATTATAATAATAATAAATAACTTCTACAATATTAATAATATAACAAATAACTTTGAAATAAAATAATCTACTTTAAAATATAAAATAATTATCTTTAAAAAGTTAACTTAACTTTAATATAATTACTTTAAAATAATAATAAACTTTAAAAAAATGATAATAAATAACTTTAAATACTATTAAAGTATATAATAACTTTAAACCATATTTAGAAAAATTTAATAATTTAAACAATATTTAAATATATACATAATTTAACTTTAATATGTTGTAAATAAAAGAATTATTAAGCAAAACATTTTACTAAAATAATAATTATATAAAACATTTATAATTGTTAACATTAAAGTTGATTTAAATCCATAGCTTTCTAAATTTGGAAAGAGGCTTAACATTCACAATGGTACTTAAACAAGCTACCCTATCATTTAATTTAACTTTCCCAGTCAACTACAGTTATTTACATAAACAACATCTATGTAAATAAATTCGACAATTAATCATCACTGATTGAAATGTCACTTATACAAATTGGCATATCAATTAATGACATATAATTAGATGTCCAAATCTATAAACTACCAGAACAAGAATTTATTATGCTAACCAAATGACCAATTAATTTAATTAGCGAAACGGTGTTTTATTCCTCTAAATAGGCGTCCAAATCACTTTATTCAATTTACTTTAAAAGAATGGTGTTTATTTGGTCAAATAGATAACATCAACTAAGATATAATAAATTTAACGACGTTATTATTTAGAATAACATAATTAAATTTAGCCCCTATTAATATGTCATAAATTATACATTACCAAAATTATCAACAAATTACACTATAATGTTGTACTCATCCATATGAGTCCAATGCAAAAATCCATGTGTCAATTGGAATGAAACGAGCAAGATATCATGATTTTAAGTTAACACATGTATAATTTATAACTTAACAAATTTAAATAACTTAATTCCAAAAACTCCTCACCCCATACAAGCAAAAGCCCAACACATCCAAATATAACCCAACCCGCCCTATAGCTCCAACCCATTGCTTCTTCTTCTTCCAATTTGAATTCCAAAACCCATCAAAATGAGCACCAAGTGCACGCGCATTCCAAACGCATTGCCTAACGAACAATGGAGACCACCCACCAATCTACCATCATGAGCTCATCACGAAGCATTACTGCCCATCACCGCTGGCAATCCATAGCAGATTCCAACCCGAGCACCCCTTTTTCGAAATTCCTGAAGCTCCAAGAGCAACAAATTCCATGTCGCGACCCTTTAGCCACCACCATACCTTGCCAAACTCAGCCGCAAGTTCCTCCTTTCCTCCATTATCCCATCACCACAATCCATTTTTCCAACCGTTTGTCAATTCATCTTGCCTAAGTGTTTAGAAATCCCTATCAACACCTTGGCTTACACGTGCCAACCAGAATTCATAAACCACTCAACATACAAACTAGCACTAATCATTTTTATAACAATAACAAATACTTTCTCTCATATATAGATACATTCAAATTCATTCTAGGGTGTCACTTACCCTATCTCTAATGAATTTACCCCACCAAGGCCTAGGTGTTTTCTCAACCTAACCTCTCATACCATGTGTAATGATTGGCATTTTCGATACTCAAAAGTCAACACTAATACATGCAAGGTATTCACATGTAGAGCATCCAAGTGTCGGAAAGACAGACTGTTGTGGTTAAAGAAACAAAAGACAGAACAGAATCTTACATCGTGACGAGTAATATATAATATCCAAATTATTATTATAAAAGGAAAACTTTAATATATATACAACAATCAACACATGTCATCAGCCTAGGCAGTTATAGCAACATGTCCTCACAAATGCTGATAAATACAAGTAAGTAATGCAGTAGAAATAAAATACATGAATACATCTTGGAGGCATCCAGCTCGTCTCCTAAAGCTCTAAAGGATTCATCACTAAATCTGGAAATATACTCGGGGTCTGACATGAGTATTATAAGAAAATAACACCCGGATCGGTCTGTAAACCAGCATGAGAAACTCAAATCATACAAATTTTTATATTTATAAAACCCTTCAAAATATAAAGGTATCTTATAAGACCACGCCGAACATAAACACGGATGAATATTTACCTTATGATAACTAAACAATTTTATAAGAAATCTTATGATGTTATAATAATGTCTAGGGTTTAAAATAAATATTTAATCATAGCTGAAATGGTTACATTAATTAATTACATTCAACAGCGTATTTAGTATACAACTTAGTCTGTAAGGCACGTATTGGAAAATGGATTCCATCAACGACAGGGCTATTGGAGTGTTGCCCATCACAGTACACCTCTAGATAAAATGTACCGAGGTTACAATCCTTACAACCCATACATGGCAAGACTGGCCTACCCCTTCCCAGATAGTAGCAAATAGTCATCACCTCGGTTGCAGCTTACAACCATACCAGGCCTATAGCAAACATAAATCGATAAATACTGATCTAGATTGAATGATGGTCATACCCTAATGGTAGCGTACCACATAGGCTTATGGAATATCCCCTGTTATAGTCATTATCGGATGTGAGGCTTGAGCTTATGTTTTTCCTTTCTAGAAAATCCCACTTGGAATGATAATATTTCCCTCCAGACAACAATGTAATGCCAGCATTCATCCATACGAGTTGTTTAGGATATGAACAAACCGACGGCATTACTTCTACTACATCCCATTTTGGAATCACCCTTGGGATTAGTAGTAAGTAGCCCTTGCACTTCAAAGAACTCCGTCTTCAAATCCCATCATCTTCAAGATGTCTTCAATTAGAATGGTTATGTTGGCTTGAAGTGGTCTTCAGATAAACCATGCTTATCTGATCCCATCTCTCCGAACCAACAATCGATAGTTTCAAAACTGGCCAAAATTTGATAGTTGGTTATTTAATTATAAAATAAGAAAACAATCCAATCAGAGATTTAGTTTCATACGGAAATCAAGCATGATTAAGCACATAAGCAACCACTAAGCCTCTTTAATTAATCCTTTCATTAATTAAAATCATCTTTCAAATATTTGTATTAAAATACCTTTTACAAAAGATATATTCACAACCCTTTCTACTCTTTTCAATACTTGGAAAAATATTCATATACTTATCTCACCGGTATAAGTATATTCATAAAATCGTAAGACATATTTCATTTCCAAAAACATACTAAATTGGATTAAAACAAATGCCACTTAAGAACATTGATAACAATAAACACGAAACACTTTTGGTGTAAGTAAATGGATCATATAGAAATTAGACAAAATATACTTACCACCACTTTCTGATTTCAAACTTATACCATTCCTTGCTTAATAATGTAGCCGGACAAGTTAGCGTACTATCCTTGCCTCGACGTACGTTCTTAAACTCTCACGGATAGAGGTGGCCTTCCCTAACTAGAAATGTAGTGTTAAGTATGAAAAGAATACTTTCCATACCACCATAAATTATAAAGATCATTTATAAAAATCAAATCTCCTATTCTTATCACGTTTCTGATATTTTGACTTACTTTATCCCTCGCCTAGAAACAAAGCCAGGTAAGTCAGGACACCAATTGCTCTTAACCTTGCCTTAGTTAAAATAATATGATTCTAGATCTCACAGATAGAGGATCAATCAACTTATCATCTTTTAGTGCTAAGTATAGGACTACTTACTTAACATCAATCTTTGATTTCAAACTTAAACTATTCTTTGGTTAATAACGAAGCCGTTCAAGCTTGGGTATTATTGCCCATCATCCCTTGACTCGATGACATTCCTATCTTTCAGGATAGGTAGAAGTTTACCTATCTCAAAGCTTAATGCCAAGTATTTGATTTCATAAATTATGTATACTATTTATAATAAACAAATTAATATAAAACAAACTTCTTTCATCCTTTTCGGAAAACATTTATCATAACAACAAATGTTATAGTCCATGGTCGTTTTCTTTTATAAACACAACTTTAAAACTTTTTTAAATTATAGATTAAAACTTCATTTAAACACGTCACTTATGAAAATCCTTTACTTAAAAGAAAACTTAACTTTTGAAAGTAAAGACATTTCTTTTATTTAATATCTATTCTTCTTACTTACATATCTTAATTTGATTTAAAAATATAATTTAAATCTCAAAACTACTTCTTAAACAACTCTTTATTATAATAGGAAATTTTTTAACAAAAAGGTCAAAGAAAAATAATTAAGTTTTAAAACACTTTCCCAAATAATTTCAAAGCTAAAAAGAAAGTCAACCCCTTTTATAAAATATTAAAAACCTGAAGTCATTTTGAAATCCAACTTTGAAATTCCATTTCCAAATCAAGCATCTTCCAAAATCAATATTTAAAGAAATAATCTTTTTCCTAAATTTTTTGAAAAAGAGACTTAGTAATTTACCTTAGTACAACTTCAAGTACCTATGACTATTACTCAAGTCATAACAACATTTACATTCAATAGGCCGGCCACCAAGCTTCGAGCATACAAGCCATTCACATAACTAACAAATAAATATGTAGAAAGTAAAATCAACATTTGTGAAGGGTCCCGTTGGATCCCTTTATAAATCCTTCGAAGTTCAGTCATCAGGGCCTATCCACTATGAACCACTTCAACACTTTTCCATGGTCCCCTATATAATCCTATGTGTTTCACATAGTCCCCTACAAAATACAAGTCATACGCCTATGCTAATCGAGCGGGAATAAAATTCTAAATCCAATCACATAAACTTTTACATATATACATATGAATACAACATCATAATCAAACAAATCAATAATTATTACATCATTTATCATTGGTAAAAATTTATAGCAAAATTTGAGAAATCTCACATTCCAAAAGTGATGAAATGCAAGCTCAAGCTCACTACTTTAGCAACCAACCCCATAACCACCAAACCGCGATATTAAACTACCAAAATGTGACGCTCTCTTGCATAAATACACAAATGGACTTGCGAGGCACAAGGGTGCGCATGGCTAAGGGTGGAAATGGGAAGTGGGAGGCTAAAGTTGATGACTTTGTGGAAGGCAGTGGCTTTGAAATGGAAGTGGAAGCTTATGCTAAGGTTTGACACTGATTTGAGTAAAGATTTGAGTGTGGTATGACTTTGGTTTTGACAATGGAAAGGATGAAGAAGACTGGAGCAAAATGGAAGAGAAGATGGAAAAATGAAATATGAACATGTTGCACACTTATATAAAAAAGCTCAAATGGACAATGATCAAGTTAAACCTCCTACTACCTTTCTTTAAAAGTCACCTCACCCACACCTCTGCCCCCACATATGCCAAGTACATAAGCCACACCCTTTAGGATGATTAGGAAAAGACAATGTACTTTATATATATTTAATACGTCTAATTATATTTTAAAAGCTTTTGTAAATAACTTTGTTTACATATTCCGTCTGATATGCCATATCATAAGGTGTGTGTTAACACTCAAAAATGAACGCTAACACCCCGGTGTAAGTAGTAATAAAGTGAAAGCACCACCCGTTGGTACGGGAACTAAAACAAGCAAATAATTGCAGTAAAAGTAAAGAGACAGCAGTTTTTATAGTGGTTCGGCTCAAAGTCAAGCCTACGTCCACTTTCTCTTCTTTATCACAAGTTCGATTACAAGTTTTACAAGAATTCCTCCGATTGTTCAACAATCGATACAAGTAATTAGCACTACAATGCAAAAGAGATTCTGGAGTCCATCTTGAATGTAGCTCATCTTCTCTTTAGGTAGTTTGAAGTGTTTTTGGTAGTAGAGGTGTTGTAGAGGTCGTGAATGTAGTAGAGTTTCGGCGCTTCCAAGTCTCCAAAAGGTCCCCCCCTCCATGTAGAGCAGGTGGCTATTTATAGGGAAAATCTGGAGCTAAGTCGTAGGTCGTAGGTCGTCAGCGACCTAAGGTGTTGCGACCTAAGGTGATTCTGGGGTAGCATAAGTCGTTAGCGACTTAGTGGAGCTATCCTGGGTGAGATATAGGCTGTGAGCGACTTAGTATGTGTTGCATAGAAGGTCTCTTGGCTTGATTAGGTCGTGAACGACTTAATAGAAGAGGCCAGTGCACATGCGGCTTCGTTCTGAAACTTGCTAGGTCTTTAAGTCTTAGGTCGTTAGGTCGTTAGGGCGTTAGGTCCTTAGGTCGTTAGGAAGTTAGGTCGTTAGCGACCTAACGGTTATGGGCTATGGCTTGTAATGGTTGCGCTTGATCAACTGCTTTAGCTGGTAGGTCGTTAACCCGTAGATCGTTAACTTGTTGAGTCTCTGGTGTCTTTAGATCATTAAGTCGTTTCTATGCACCTTTTGTGAATAGCGACTCAACTGCTAAAAAAGAAGCCACGACTTAGCAAGTTAGCAAAACAACAAGTTAATTGCCTTGAAACTCCAAGCGACCTAACGAGTTAAGGAAGAAACGACTTAATGATCTAAAGACACCAGAGACTCAACAAGTTAACGATCTACGGGTTAACGACCTACCAGCTAAAGCAATTGATCAAGCGCAACCATTACAAGCCATAGTCCATAACCGTTAGGTCGCTAACGACCTAATGACCTAATGACCTAACTTCCTAACGACCTAACTTCCTAACTTCCTAACGACCTAAGGACCTAACGCCCTAAGGACCTAACGACCTAACGACCTAAGACTTAAAGACCTAGCAAGTTTCAGAACGAAGCCGCATGTGCACTGGCCTCTTCTATTAAGTCGTTCACGACCTAATCAAGCCAAGAGACCTTCTATGCAACACATACTAAGTCGCTCACAGCCTATATCTCACCCAGGACAGCTCCACTAAGTCGCTAACGACTTATGCTACCCCAGAATCACCTTAGGTCGCAACACCTTAGGTCGCTGACGACCTACGACTTACCTCCAGATTTTCCCTATAAATAGCCACCTGCTCTACATGGAGAGGGGACCTTTTGGAGACTTGGAAGCGCCGAAACTCTGCTGCATTCACGACCTCTACAACACCTCTACTACCAAAAACACTTCAAACTACCTAAAGAGAAGATGAGCTACATTCAAGATGGACTCCAGAATCTCTTTTGCATTGTAGTGCTAATTACTTGTATCGATTGTTGAACATGTTTGATGTGATTTTTTGTTTGATGATAACAAACATATATCAATTTATATATGTGTTTGCAGATTGTACTATACACATATAGAAATGAATATTCATATTGAATAATTATACTATTGCACAGAATTGATAAAATTCAATCAGTATTTTTTATTCAACATAATATTTTATTTCAACACTTTTACAGTACAAAGTTTTCAGCTCTCTCTATATATATACACTAGTTTCATACATTTAACATTCACATTTTTCTCACTACAACACTCAACACTCGGTTTTTCACTCTGTCTGCACATCTGCATTTATCTACATTGTCCAGCTCCAGTTCTTGTCCTGTCTTCTAAGTACCTGTATAATTAGCAACTACAGCAGTAATCTGAAAATAAACAAATTTGAATTTGCAATAATATAAATTTGTTTTTTTATTAATGTCTCAGATATATGGGTTATTGTCATCATTTTTGATTGTGTAATATCTGTGCATATCAGTATTTTTATCAGGGACAGGTAATCATGAGTGGCTGCAATACACACATGTACATTTATACACGTGTGCACTACCTCGCCAACTCGTGTGCGCAGTCATCATGCACAACAAAGACTACATAGTCAGACTGCACCATAACAATGCTAACATGAAGTGTTCATATACTCGAAGACTCAAACATGTCAAAAAGCACTGATTCAAGTACATCAGACACACATGAATATCAGTGAAGACAAACAGAGATAGTCAACTGATCAGAGGAAAGCTACAAAATGAACTCAAGTACATCTAGCAAAACCAAAACTGGACAGAGCAATATGATGAACAACAGACAACAATATGGCAATGCAACTCGATCAACAACTCAAAGTATCACTGCAACCATGACAACAGTGAATCAAGTTCAGGTAGTACAAAGCCAGAGGTGAAAAGTGAACACAGTACATCAATGAATCAATATCAGTGAAGACTACAAGAATGCAACAGCCACAATTCTAATGCAAACTCAAGTGAAGCACAGTGCACATATAACAGAGAAGTGCACAAGCACAGTTCAAACTACCAGCACCACAAAGCAATCCAACATCAATACATGCTACAGAGAGTATATGCAAAGGTCTGGACAAAATGGTCAATGCAAACAAGTACAATGAACAACAGACAAGTGATGATGCACTGCAACTCAAAGAGCTCGAATGCTTCAAGTGAAACATGCTCAAAGCAGACAACATCAAGTGTACATGGAACACTGATTCAAATAAATGATAAATCACAACATCACAAAACAAGTGAGGAATGAAGTACAACAAGCTACATGAAGAACAAACAGTGGCAAATGCTTATACATCAGAGTGAACACATGAACTACAAGCTAACAAGTCAAGCTTCAGATGGTATACAAGTGATGCAGCATAATAAACAGAGAAGTAGATGAATGCACACTTGTATACATATATACAAGAAACAATACATGTGAACTCAGGACAAAGCATAACCGAAGTCATCAACATATAAAGTCAATTCTCAAAACTAATGCAAAGTCAAGTTATGAACACATGTCGAAGCCATGGAACGGCAAGTAAAAGTCGAACAAGTCGAATATGCTCCAGATCAGACAACTAAAAATATCAATGTAATGCCGAAGTCAACAGAGAAATGCACGGAGCTAGTTCGAACTCATCAAAACAGTGATAACCGTGGAAAGCCAGAAGATCACAAAATCAGAAATGGTCGAAGTCAACATCGTGATGACCAAGGCAAAAGAAACAAATCAGAAGACTTGGTCAAGAGAAATCAAATATGGCAAACAAATCTTGGCAATGAATATATATGGAAAATATTTTTCCATATTTGATTAAAGATTTCGAATACATATATGGACAAAATTCCAAATATCCTGCTATAGAAACAAAAACAAATTCCAGAACGATCGAACGTTTAAGAATCAAAGCCGTGGGTACGAAGTATATACCCAAAATAGCACAACAAAATAAAGGAAAGATTCAACGACGTGGAGGCCAAGCAACTCAAATCAGACGAAGTCAAGGGTTTCGAAAACCCTATATAAAGACCCAAAATCATCATCGACTGAGGGTGTGAAAAAGAAAGAACAATCGAATTCAAGCAAACAAACCAGAAATCAAACAACATACCAGAGATAAAGTCGAACTCGATCATCTCGAAGCAACGAAGCCGACTGTAACAAAGCCCTAATTTCTCACAGAGGAACGAGATCGAGGCCAAAGTCGAAATCAATTCCACAAGAGGAAGACGCGGCTGAAGCCGTAGATAATCTTACAAACACGAGGGCGAAACCCTAATTCAAAACAACAACGAATGAGCCGAAGCCCTAATCTCAGTTGCAAAGAGGAATGAGAGTCACCATTATCTCAAGAAACAAGCGGGCCGATAAAAATAAAAGGGAAATTATTAAAAGGGCCGGCCTTGTTAATTAAACAAAGGCTTTAGTTTATAGCTTTTATTTTAAGGGCAAAAACAATTCAAGTTTATTTATTTTTGCTCTTGTTTTATTTTCGAAGTTTGTATTTTTCGAATCAAATCCGGGTAAATCACCACCTAGGTTTTAGGTTGTGTCAAATTGTCTAGTTAGGATTAGTTCAGTGAGCAGGGTTTGCAAGTTTGCAAAACTCTATAGGCGGTAGCAGGGTTTGCGAGTCTGTTAGAGTGTTTGTAAGCAGGAGACTGTTTAATCCTAATAGAAATCTGGGAATGCAGCAGTAGGCAGGGGTTGCCGAAGCTGGGTAAATTTTGTATGTGATTTAATCTTCAGCATATTTACTTCTCTGTAGTTTGTTTTCGTGTTTTAATTAGAGAAAATTTGCTATAACCCTATTCACCCCCCCTCTAGGGTTAATCTAGATCCTACAAGTGGTATCAGAGCCCGGTATTTCTCTTTAACTCTAGAGTCATGAATCCACCAAATAATGCTTTTTCTGAGGGACAATCTATTGCTAGGCCACCCATGTTTAATGGGAATGATTATGCTTACTGGAAAGTTAGGATGGGTATTTATCTTAGTTCTGTTGATTATGATGTTTGGGACATTATTGAAATTGGCTATACACCTCCCACTATAACTGTTGGTGATACTGAGTTTCCTAAACCTAGGGATAGGTGGGACGCTAACGATAAGAAATTAAAAACTACAAATGCTAAAGCCATGAATGCTTTGATCTGTGCTCTTGACAAGACTGAATTTAATAGAATTTCTCATTGTAAAACTATGCAGGAAATTTGGCATACCTTGGAGGTGACACATGAAGGAACTTCTCAAGTCAAGGAGTCTCGCCTAGCCCTATTCAGCAATGAATACGAGAACTTTGTGATGGACAAAGGTGAGAGCATAAAGGACATGTTTGGACGCTTTTCAACTTTGTGTACAATGCTAGAGCGCTTGGGAAGGTATTCACTGAGGTAGAGCTTGTGAGGAAGGTGTTACGAGTCTTACCGATGAGCTTTGAGGCAAAAGTCACGACAATACAAGAATCGAAAGATCTGAGTAAACTAAGCATGGAGGAGTTGATCGGCAACTTGATGACATATGAGCTTGAGCTAAAAGCAAAGGAGGAACGCAACAACTCCGAATCAAAGAAGAAGACGATTGCCTTAAAGAGCAAAGAAGAGAGCGATGAAGAAGAAGAAGATCCAATTGAAGAGCTTGCAATGGCTGTCAATAATCTTAGAAAATGGTCAAGATTCGGGCCACGCAAGAAGAAAACAAGTGGTAATAGGTCAAAAGATTCCGACAATTCCGATAATGAATTGACTTGTTATAACTGCAAGAAGCCTGGCCACTTCAAACAAGAATGCCCACTTCTCAAAAACAACAAAGGAAAGAAAAAGAAGAAGAAGGCCTTTGCAGCAACTTGGGATGATGAAGAAGGAGAGGAAGTTTCGAATAATAGCTCAGAGGAGGCTAATTTATGTCTTATGACAAAATCAGATTTAGAAGCAAGCTCAGAGGAATCTTGTGAGGTAAGTGACTATTCTTGTAAAGAACTTGTTTTGATGTGTTGTGATTTTGCTAAAACAATTGATACTCTTGAATCTAAAATTGAAAAACTGAAATCTGATAGGAGAGAACTTGTCCATGAAAATACTAAGTTAGAAACTGAACTTGAAAATATTCAAAACCTAGACTGTAAAAAATATAAAATTTTAGATTCAGAATTATCAAAACTTAAGAATAGCTTTGAGAATCTTTAAAAAGAAAACTTGAGTCTTAAGGAAACCATTGACACTAGGAAAAAGGATTTTATAAATAGATGCACCTCACTTGTGACTGAAAAAACAACACTAAAAACCAAAGTTCAAAATCTTGAGAAAACTCTGAATAACTTTTCAAGAGGAGAAAAATCATTCAACATGTTATTGGGAAATCAACTTTTTGCTAACAACAGAAAAGGACTAGGTTTTGGAAAAACACAAGTTGATGATAATGCAAAAGGTAAGAGTGTCTTTGCTAGATGTGAAATAATTGGACATCGTGCTGAAAATTATAGTCATAGGAACAAGAACACAAAATTTATACAAGTTTGGGTTCCTAAGAATTCTACAAACAAATTTCATGTCTATTGGAACAAAAATGAAAGGACAAAACAAGTTTGGGTTCCAAAGGGATTGTTTATTCACAATGCTTCAGTCACTAATATCATTGGACCTAAGAGTTTCTCTAGGTCATCTCCCTCTCTCTCTCTATGTAGGTTTGTTGGCGGGCTAAGGAGCAAAAAGAATGGTTTCTAGATTCAGGTTGTTCTAGACATATGACAGGTGACAAATCAAAGTTCCTTAGCCTAGAGAATTTTAAAGGTGGAAATGTGATCATGGGAGACAATAGCAAGTGTAAGATTATTGGTAAAGGTAAAGTAGGTAACGGTACTTTTTCCTTGACTAATGTTTTATACGTCGATAATTTGCATCACAATCTCATTTCTATTAGCCAACTATGTGACAAAGGTATGAACGTGGTTTTTGATAGTGATACTTGCAAAATCATTGATAAATCTTCTAATAACATTGTTTTTATGGGCAAAAGAAAAGGAAATGTTTACATGCTTTCTTTTGATAATCTAAATCTTTCTAGATGTTTGGTAGCCACTTACAAAGAGGCATCCTTATGGCATAGGAGACTTGGACATGCTAGCATGGGCCTCTTGGAAAAACTTGAAACGAAAGAATTAGTCAGAGGGTTACCACATCAGAAATTTAAAAATAATAAAGTATGTAAAGCATGTTCCTTGGGCAAGCTTAGTCGATCATCATTTCGCCCTAAAAACATTGTTAGCACATCAAGGGTCCTTGAATTAATTCACATGGACTTATTTGGACCAAATGAAATTGCAAGCTTGAATGGAAAACGTTATTGTTATGTATTGGTTGATGATTATTCTAGATTTACATGGGTTTATTTCTTAGCGAAAAAGTCTGAATCTTTTGATTATTTTTCAAAATTTGCAAAACTTGTTCATAATGAAAAAGGAGTTTCAATTAAAACTTTGAGAAGTGATCATGGAGGCGAATTTGAAAATTTGGATTTTGAAAGCTTTTGTGAAGAAAATGGTTTAAAACATGAATTTTCTGCTCCACGAACACCTCAACAAAATGGGGTGGTTGAAAGGAAAAATCGTACATCGCAAGAATTGGCTAGATCCATGTTGAGTGAGTATAAACTACCTCTAACCTTTTGGGCAGAGGCAGTGAATACTTCGTGCTATGTAATGAATAGAGTAATGATTAGACCAATACTTGGCAAAACGTCTTATGAATTGTGGCATGAAAGGAAAACTAACATTTCTTATTTTCGTGTATTTGGATGTCCTTGTTTCATTCTTAACACAGGTGATCAACTTTGAAAATTCGAATCAAAGGCTGATGAGGGAATTTTCATGGGCTATTCAACAAGGAGCAAAGCTTACAAGATATACAACAAAAGAACAAAAACAATTGTTGAATCAATCAATGTGAAATTCGATGAATCTGACCTGGAAAGGACAACTGAAAAGGCGGTTGACGATGGGGTAGATCATGAAGGCATTGAAGAAGGGACATCTAGTGAGAAAGCTGAAAGTAGGACTGTTGATGCTAATAGATTGAAGTTCAAATCCAATCATCCTCCTGAATTGGTTATAGGTGATCCTACGGAAGGTATACGCACTTGCTCTTCATTTGATAAAAATTTGTGTGCGTTTTGTTGTCACAGTGGTTTTATTTCTGAGATTGAACCTGATTCTGTTGAAATGGTTCTTAATGATGAAAGTTGGGTTTTAGCAATGCAAGATGAACTTAATCAATTTGAGAGAAATAAAGTTTGGAAATTAGTTCCTAGGCCTAATGACTATCCAATTGTTGGAACTAAATGGGTGTTCAAAAACAAACTTGATGAATCAGGAAATGTAATTAGAAACAAAGCTAGGTTGGTCGCAAAAGGATATAACCAAATAGAAGGCATAGATTTTGATGAAACATTTGCTCCAGTTGCTAGGTTAGAATCCATTAGGATTTTGTTAAGTTTTGCATGTTATAAGGGTTTCAAACTTAAACAAATGGATGTAAAAAGTGCCTTTCTAAATGGTGATTTGAAAGAAGAAGTTTTTGTTGAACAACCCCCCGGTTTTGAAAATCATAATTTTCCAAATCATGTGTATAAACTAGAAAAAGCATTATATGGTCTTAAGCAAGCTCCTAGAGCTTGGTATGACTGCCTTTGTACATAACTTTTGGAAAATGGCTTTAAAAAGGGGAGTGCTGACACGACACTGTTTCTATTACATAAAGAAAGTGATTTTTTGATTGTTCAGATTTATGTGGATGATATCATTTATGGTGCTACTAATGAACTCTTGTGCGAGAAATTTGAACAAGTCATGCAGGCTAAATTCGAGATGAGCTTGGTTGGAGAATTGAAATATTTTCTTGGACTTCAAATCAAGCAAAGCAGTGATGGTATTTTCATTTCACAATCCAAGTATGTGTTGGAACTGTTGAAGAAATTTGGAGCTGAGAACTCCAAACCATTGAGAACTCCTATGAGCCCATCAACAAAGTTGGACAAAGACGAGAAAGGAGTTGCTGTTGATCAGAAGAAATATCGAGGGATAATTGGTTCACTTCTTTATCTTACTGCTTCTAGACCTGATATTATGTTTTCTGTGTGTTTGTGTGCACGTTTTCAATCTAATCCTAAAGAATCTCATTTGAAAGCCACTAAACGAATTTTGAGATATCTTTCACACACACACAAATTTGGACTATGGTACCCTTCTTGTGAAAAGTTTGATTTAGTTGGTTATTCTGATGCTGATTATGCTGGTTCATTGGTAGACAGGAAAAGCACTAGTGGGACATGCTTCATGCTAGGACATTCATTAGTGTCATGGTCAAGTCGAAAACAAAATTGTGTTGCATTATCCACCACTGAAGCAGAATATATTGCATTAGGAAGTTGCTGTGCTCAAATTTTATGGATGATGCAAACTCTTTCTGATTTTGGCTTAGTTTATAAACAAGTTCCATTAAAATGTAATAGTAAAAGTGCAATAGACTTGTCAAATAATCCTGTTCATCATTCACGCACAAATCACATTGATGTGAGACACCACTTTCTTAGAGATCACATTGCTAAGGAAGACATTTGCATTGAATACATTTCAATTGAGGCTCAACTTGCTGATATTTTCACAAAACCCCTCCCCGAAGATAGATTTTCCAAATTACGTTTGGATTTGGGGATTATAGAAATTGACTAATCATTTTCCATTTTCTGGTTGAAATATTCTTGGATATTTATTTTCAACTTCAATTTCTAGGATTCAAACCAGTTTTGGATATTATTCAAAGATTGATTCAAATATGGTATTCAGTAGTGGAAATATGTTTGTTTTATTTTAAGAAATTTCATAATATGATTAATTTGGTAACTTATTCCACGACCATTTCTATTTCTACCATCTTTCTATCATTCATAATGGTTTTGTAAAATGAGAAGAGCGATTTCTTTTAAAATTTAAAATATATATATATATTTCATGCCTCCATTCTCATTTAAAAGTCCTTATGGTTATGCATGGATGGAGCATGTGAGTGAATTATTTTATCATTATTCCATTCTCATTTAAAAGTCCTTATGGTTATGCATGGATGGAATATGATAGCTAAGTATTTTCCGGATGCTTAGACTAATAAGTAACTGCTAATCCCATTTAAAAGTCCTTATGGTTATGCGTGGTTAGTAAGTGCTTATTTTTGTACTTAAATGTCAAATTATTTTTCAAATTTCTCTCTTCTCATTATATAAAAACCAAATCATCAATCCATTCTCTACAATGTGAAACTTATTAACTCGTTATGAAATATTATGATTTTTTCTTTGTTTTGCATTTGTTTTTACTTAAAAAAATTCTTTCTTTTTGTTTCCACCACTGTTCCATTAGTGTTGTCAGTCTTTTGATGATAACAAAAGGGGGAGAAGAACAAGATTTTGATAAGAAAGTAAATATTTTTGAATACTTCAACAAATTTGTTAAATGTTGTTAGTTAATTTTCTTTAGTTCTTTTATTCTTCTGTAATTTTCAAAATCGTCTAAATAGGGAGTGGTCTCAGTTGTAGGGGGAGCATTTATATAGGGGGAGCTAAATAGTTCATGCTCAAACACATTTACTAGAATTTCAAAATCTTTAATATATATGTTTGTCATCATCAAAAGGGGGAGATTGTTTGATGTGATTTTTTGTTTGATGATAATAAACATATATCAATTTATATATGTGTTTGCAGATTGTACTATACACATATAGGAATGAATATTCATATTGAATAATTATACTATTGCGCAGAATTTATAAAATTCAATCAGTATTTTTTATTCAACATAATATTTTATTTCAACACTTTTACAGTACAAAGTTTTCAGCTCTCTCTATATACATACACTAGTTTCATACATTTCACATTCACATTTTTCTCACTACAACACTCAACACTCGGTTTTTCACTCTGTCTGCACATCTGCATCTATCTACATTGTCCAGCTCCAATTCTTGTCCTGTCTTCTTAGTACCTGTATAATTAGCAACTACAGCAGTAATCTGAAAATAAACAAATTTAAATTTGCAATAATATAAATTTGTTTTTTATTAATGTCTCAGATATATGGGTTATTGTCATCATTTTTGATTGTGTAATATCTGTGCATATCATTATTTTTATCAGGGACATGTAATCATGAGTGGCTGCAATATACACGTGTACATTTATACACGTGTGCACTGCCTCGCCAACTCGTGTGCACAGTCATCATGCACAACATAGACTACATAGTCAGACTGCACCATAACAATGCTAACATGAAGTGTTCACATACTCGCAGACTCAAACATGTCAAAAAGCACTGATTCAAGTACATCAGACACACATGAATATCAGTGAAGATGTTGGGTGCTTTTCCACCACCACCGAGCCATGCACCGACGCACCTCCAAGTCATAGCCGAACCACCCACTAACCGGACCATCTCATAGCCGAACCAACCATTCTCCAAGGTATAACCGGACCATCTCATAACCGAACCAAACATCCTCCATTACTTACCGAACCAGCTAACCACTCACCACCGGACCAAGCTATGCACCCACTACCGAACCAAAGCCACTCACCTACCACTGAATCAAACCCCAAACCAACCACCACCGGACCACAATACTACCGAACCAAGTGATGCCGAACCAAAGCAATGCCGAACCAACGCTACCACGCCTGACCACACCAGCCCAGGCCCACCAGCAGCTATATACATCCAAGACCCCTGCCTCCAGCCTCTCTCTATAAATAGAGGGACAGGGGTACAGCAATAGGGGACAAGTTTGAGAGCTCAAGCACGGAGAACTTTCAAACAACTTTCTTTTACTTGTATCAAAGCTTTGTACTTGTAATCTAAGCAAGAAAACAGAAATAATATATAAAGTGGACGTAGGCACTTTCTAGCTGAACCACTATAAATCTGCATGGCTTTTACAGTTTAGTCCCTACCTTTCATATATTTGCATAGATCACTCGAATCACTAAGAACAACATAAAATCAATTAAATCAAACGACTTTGAGGTGTTTGTCCATTTTTTGTGCAAACAGAAGACAAACAGAGATAGTCAACTGATCAGAGGAAAGCTACACAATGAACTCAAGTTCAAGTGAACACAAGTACATCTAGCAAAACCAAAACTGGACAGAGCAATATGATGAACAACAGACAACAATATGGCAATGCAACTCGATCAACAACTCAAAGTATCACTGCAACCATGACAACAGTGAATCAAGTTCAGGTAGTACAAAGCCAGAGTGAAAAGTGAACACAGTACAGCAATGAATCAATATCAGTGAAGACTACAAGAATGCAACAGCCACAATTCTAATGCAAACTCAAGTGAAGCACAGTGCACATATAACAGAGAAGTGCACAAGCACAGTTCAAACTACCAGCACCACAAAGCAATCCAACATCAATACATGCTACAGAGAGTATATGCAAAGGTCTGGAAAAAATGGTCAATGCAAACAAGTACAATGAACAACAGACAAGTGATGATGCACTGCAACTCAAAGAGCTCGAATGCTTCACAGTGTAACATGCTCAAAGCAAACAACATCAAGTGTACATGGAACACTGATTCAAATAAATGATAAATCACAACATCACAAAACAAGTGAGGAATGAAGTACAACAAGCTACATGAAGAACAAACAGTGGCAAATGCTTATACATCAGAGTGAACACATGAACTACAAGCTAACAAGTCAAGCTTCAGATGGTATACAAGTGATGCAGCATAATAAACAGAGAAGTAGATGAATGCACACTTGTATACATATATACAAGAAACAATACATGTGAACTCAGGACAAAGCATAACCGAAGTCATCAACATATAAAGTCAATTCTCAAAACTAATGCAAAGTCAAGTTACGAACACATGTCGAAGCCATGGAACGGCAAGTAAAAGTCAAACAAGTCGAATATGCTCCAGATCAGACAACTAAAAATATCAATGTAATGTCGAAGTCAACAGAGAAATGCACGGAGCTAGTTCGAACTCATCAAAACAGTGATAACTGTGGAAAGCCAGAAGATCACAAAATCAGAAATGGTCGAAGTCAACACCGTGATGACCAAGGCAAAAGAAACAAATCAGAAGACTTGGTCAAGAGAAATCAAATATGGCAAACAAATCTTGGCAATGAATATATATGGAAAATATTTTTCCATATTTGATTAAAGATTTCGAATACATATATGGACAAAATTCCAAATATCCTGCTATAGAAACGAAAACAAATTCCAGTACGATCGAATGTTTAAGAATCAAAGCCGTGGGTACGAAGTATATACCCAAAATAGCACAACAAAATAAAGGAAAGATTCAACGACGTGGAGGCAAAGCAACTCAAATCAGACGAAGTCAAGAGTTTCGAAAACCCTATATAAAGACCCAAAATCATCATCGACTGAGGGTGTGAAAAAGAAAGAACAATTGAATTCAAGCAAACAAACCAGAAATCAAACAACATACCAGAGATAAAGCCGAACTCGATCATCTCGAAGCAACGAAGCCGACTGTAACAAAGCCCTAATTGCTCACAGAGGAACGAGATCGAGGCCAAAGTCGAAATCAATTCCACAAGAGGAAGACGAGGCCGAAGCCGTAGATAATCTCACAGACACGAGGGCGAAACCCTAATTCAGAACAACAACGAACGAGCCGAAGCCCTAATCTCAGTTGCAAAGAGGAACAAGAGTCACCATTATCTCAAGAAACAAGCGGGCCGATAAAAATAAAAGGGAAATTATTAAAAGGGCCGGCCTTGTTAATTAAACAAAGGCTTTAGTTTATAGCTTTTATTTTAAGGGCAAAAACAATTCAAGTTTATTTATTTTTGCTCTTGTTTTATTTTCGAAGTTTGTATTTTGCGAATCAAATCCGGGTAAATCACCACCTAGGTTTTAGGTTGTGTCAGATTGTCTAGTTAGGATTAGTTCAGTGAGCAGGGTTTGCGAGTTTGCAAAACTCTATAGGTAGTAGCAGGGTTTGCGAGTCTGTTAGAGTGTTTGTAAGCGGGAGACTGTTTAATCCTAATAGAAATCTGGGAATGCAGCAGTAGGCAGGGGTTGCCGAAGCTGGGTAAATTTTGTGTGTGATTTACTTTTCAGCATATTTACTTCTCTGTAGTTTGTTTTCGTGTTTTAACTAGAGAAAATTTGCTATAACCCTATTCACCCCTCCCCTCTAGGGTTAATCTAGATCCTACAGAACAATCGGAGGAATTCTTGTAAAACTTGTAATCGAACTTGTGATAAAGAAGAGAAAGTGGACGTAGGCTTGACTTTGAGCCGAACCACTATAAAAACTGCCGTCTCTCTACTTTTACTACAATTATCTGCTTGTTTTAGTTCCCGTACCAATGGGTGGTGCTTTCACTTTATTACTACTTACACCGGGGTGTTAGCGTTCATTTTTGAGCGTTAACAGTGTGTAAATATATGTGTGCATATGGGAACATAAGGTGCAACAACGTTACAACAACTTCCATTCGATAATCCAAAAAACGAATTTCGTTCATATTTTCAATTTTTCACTGAATTATTTATATTTGTAAACAAAATTCAAAAATAAGTTTTTCTTCATTATTTATTAATTAAAAAGGGTTATTTGATTATTAAAAACCATTAATTGAATATTTGAATAAATTAAATACTCACAAATTAAAGCGATAAAATTCTGAGTCGTTACAATGCGCTTTTTTTTAATAGCGGAAACAGTGGGCACATTTCATATGACACTTATTAATGGATGCATCATGTTATGAAAAATTGCTTTTGTATGTGTATACAAGGTAATATTTATGAAATAATAAGTATTTTTTAGTCTTGATTGAAAATGGATGTAGTTTTACTTTAATATAAATATTATGAATATTTGTTATAAAATAAATCTATTATAGTAATGGTATTTGTTTTCATAACAATAGTGATGCATTAGCTATATATAATACAAGATTTTCTACAATTTTCTACAAGTATTTTAGAATTATAGACTAAGCCATATTTTTAAGAAATAATTCTTTAATCATATGATTATGAATTATGTAGTACTCATGAATTGTATCTCAAAAGATTAAGGGCAAAGCACTCATTCAGTGGAAGAGACAAAAGAGTTAATGAACTATGTAGATTGACACAAATAGATGTGTTTGGTCCAAGGTCTAATGATATCAAAACGGATCCACTTACTTCATTAAATTCGCTAATGGATTATCATAGATATGAACATGTGTATATGATACACAAGTAGTTTCTACGATAAGTTCATTGAATATAAAACGGTAGTAGTTGACATAACATGCAAAGGAAATAAAATAATTATATTCGGTTGAATTGGTAAGTATAGCAGAAAATGGTTCCAAAAGTACCTAAAACTAAATAAGATTCAATTTCAAATTCACTCATTGTGATACATAATGATGTATCGATAAGGGGTCATTAGACTTTGTTAGACGAAGTATGGTTGATGATGAGTGATGTTGACTTAAATTCTTTTTATAAGGATTTTTACTTAAGAGTAAGTACATATGTTAAATTTTATTTTATATAAATAACTGTTTAAAAAATTATATAAGATAACAACCAATAAGAAACTTGATCTTAAGTAGTTTAAGATGTGTGGTTGACTAATTTATGCTACGAGAAAAAGTTTCGTAAACTCAAAACTAATCCACTTTTATGTAAGTATAAAGGCATTTCATGAAATGTTTTTTGAATTCCTATTACATCGCATTAAGAAATAACTATTGTTTTCAGAAATAAAACATTTTATGAGTCGAGTGGCTACACATAAGATTCACTCATGATGGATCTTATGTGGACCACCCTACAGGAGTTTGGGTCCGATCAACAACAAAAATTAATAGTAGTACAATGGATTTGGATATGATCTAAATACTCTAACATAGAAATAGATTGCATAAGGTAAAATAAAATTAATAAAACCTAAAACGAACATAACTTATTAGAATGCCTAATAAAAATTCTCGTATACTAAAAGGGAAACAATGAGTTTCTTATCAATGTCAAGAAAAAGAATTGTTAGTAATAACAATTCCTTGGTTGTCAATAAATCATGAAGAGTATAGACTCTGCCATATGACATGATGTTTTAAATCTGAAATGGATTTCAACTAAATTATCAAAATAAGATTTTGGTAGATGCACCCAAAGGGATATGATCCATTAGTCATAGACGTGAATATGAAAGGAAGACCAATGCAGTTGGAATATAGTAAGTAACGTTGATGAAAATAACCTTATAAATTTGAAAAGTTAAAATTAGTGTATAAATTCATTAGAAAAAGTGCTTAAGTTAATTCAGATTCTAGTCACAAAATTATTGTCTAGTATGACATTGAGTTTTGGTACATCTACGTTGAAACGGAAATTTTGAATAATGATTTAGGATAGACTAATTGCACATTATAACCAAAATGTCATGAAGTTAGTCGGAGCAAGTTTGTAAGTATTGGATTGGATCAAAGAACTAATACATCAGTATCATCTGACAAGCATAGGAATTGGGAAACATTTTGGCATAGAAATCTAATTATTTGATTTTTAGTCGAAATGCAAAGGAAGCATGTGTATGTAAGAAAGAATATTAAAGGGTACTAGAATGTTTCTGAAACTAAAAGTAAGCAATACACTAATGATCATTAACGATGTACTCGTGTTAAAATCAGTTTTAGTTTGATTATTTAATTCTAGATATAGGACATGAAAATGGATTCTTTTATGATCAGTATAAAAGGATGTTAGGATTATCCCAAATAATATATATAAAAACCAAATTAAAATGTTTAATGTAGAGCATATGGGATAGATTCCTTATGCATTGACAATATGAATTATTATACATGTTACGTTATCTACGATTGTTATTTACAATATCATATTTTGCTCATGCACTTGGTGCATTAAGCGAGTATCAAATCTGACTTAGGATCAGTAAATGTTATTTGTGAGCATTCTTAGGTGTTTTCGAAATGTTAGAGAATTATTTATGGAAAAAACAAACTCCTTATGAAGGAATGCTCGGACTCAAACTTCATACCTGATATCAAATATACTACGTTGTCCAAAATTTATGTTCAACCTCGGGAAAGAACTTTAAGTTGAAATGTTGTAAACAAGAGGTGGTGACTAATTCAACCAAATGGTTAAGTATATCACCATGAATTGCACTGCAATAAAAGCAATACATACATGCACAAACTTATGACTAAGCTAGGGTGACTCTAACTATTGAAAATCTGATGATAATGTTTTGTGAAAACAATGTCGCAATACAATTCATGAAAGAACCTAGGAATCATAAGATGTCTAGTTACATACTCCGAAAGTTCTAACTGATAAAACCAATTTATTAACAACAAAGAGATGTTGGATGACAGAGTAGATAATAAAACAACATAACATATCCATTCACTAAGGGACTAGCTTGATCTATTTTGAGAAAATTGATCACAAGAATGGGATTAAGATTCCACAATTAACCCAAATGCAAGAGTTGGTGGTATGTCGTAGGGTCAATTATGTAATTTGTTACATATATCTAACTCTGCAGTCAGTCTTATTCGTAATAAAGGTGTTTGTTTTCTTTTATAACTTTGTTGTATTATGATATAATTAGTTGAGTAATTAATTTAAAATATATAATTAATAAATTACTTAAATAAAATGGTATGTGATTATAGTTGCAAACAGTTGCAATCTTGAGTAATTAATCATAATATTAAATTACATTTTTTTTAAATATTCCTAGTCAAGATGTTTCGAAAAAGGTTATCGATACAACCACTGAGACCAGAGTATGTAATGCTCTCCAAATATTGGACAGTGCTTTATTTATACCTGCTGGGTCACCAAGTGGTTACGTACTCGTAGTTATTGGATAATTATAGAATGACTCATCTGAAAGTTTCATGTTGGTTGATAACAACTAGGTCAGACAAGAAATCTTAGTGTGATGATGTTATTCAGTTTCCTCAACTTGAGGATACTATGGAACTTCAATGTGGATACTCCACATCGATTATAATTAACATGGCTGGCGTCCATAGAATGACTGCAGTTGGATCTGAGTTGAAATGTTGGGAATGAAGCACTATTCAATAGAGAATTCATCTCTGCAGTTGTATGAGGTTAGTGCTACGGTAGACTATAGTCAACTCAAAGTCAAAAATTTAGCTACAATAGAATGGCTAATAATAAATGTTAGTATTGAACCAAAGACTTTTTTTTACAGACCAATCAAATTGAATGTGGATAATATTGGACTATTGACCAATGCCGAACAACATATATGCTAAAGTGATATAGTATTGATGAAGAGAATGTGAGTAAATTATTATCACTATTGGTACCACTTAAGGTGATGTAAAGTATGATTTTACCGAAAACATTTATCAGCGATGAATTCAACCATTCTGTCATACCACTAGCTAAGGCAACATCTGAACATTAATATTTGAATTGTTCAATATTAATCATAGATTAAATTTACATCTCTTAGTCACACAAACGCATTTGCCAATTCTCTGAAAAACCACACAATTTAATTGGTTTATAAAGTATTATAAATTAGTTAAATTAATTAATATTTAAGAAATTATTATTATTGCATTTGATATTTGAGGTATTGTTAGTAACTGGGTGGCACCTAGAAATTTTCTGGGTGTGATTAATGATTATTTAGATGTGTATACAAAAGTTATACACACACATATCAATATACAATATCGATATGTATTTAAATGAGCTTTAAATATCAATAATTAATTAATAGATTTTGTGATGCTTTTTGTCCATAAATGGACCATACATGGTCGGCATAGAAGGGGGGAATCATCTAGACATTTGACTTAGATCAAGTGGAAATTAAAAAAGGAAGTTTTGAAGAGTGAATGGAAAAAGTTTTTATTCTCTCCATAAAATAATACTCTTCATTCATTTTAGAATTTTACCTTTTCTTGCTCTTCTTTCATTCATGGCCACCATGTCCTTCACCCATCCCCCATGGCTGAAAATTTAAACCCAAAATAATATCAAATCAAATAAAACATCGTGGTTCATTCGATTCTAGAAGGATCATATGGTGTTTTAGGAGTATATGAGTCGATTCATAGTTCAAGATGTCACGAAGGGCTAGATCTGCAAAGGTAAATAAATATTTATTTCATATATTTTTACACGTTCACACCTGACCCAAAAGTAATGCATGTAACAGATATTTAAATTGCCGTTGTATATTATTGAAGTTCAATCTGTTACATATGTTGTATATAAATAAAATTAAAAAAAGGGAAAAACAACAATGTAATTTGATCTGTTTATTTTGGTTTTATGTATTTGTGAATCAACTTCTTTTCAATGTATTTTACACAAGATTGAATGATTTTTTGTGTACTACATGCATAATGATCATTGATTTTGGCTATAATCAAACATATGAATGGATGTGAATCTAAAATCGATGTCTGGAATTTTTGTTTTTAACTCATGATATTTTGTTGTCTATAGTTAAAGAAATAATTTTGAAATTTATTTTGTTACTTGTTTTGGATTGTTATATATATATATGTCTCTCTATGTGTGTGTGTAGACTTAATTGTAATCATCGTAGTTAGTTTATATCACATACATGCATACACACACATACATACATACATAAGTTGTTTTATATATAAAATCAAAATTAAACACATATGTATATAATAGTATGTTGATCTATTTATCTTTTCATATGTGTTTGTGTATACTTATTGATCATTCTATGCAAGTTACAATTATGTGGCATCAAATATTCTATCACTTATTTTAGATTATGAATAAATATGGAATATACAAGTTATAGAATATGATTTTGATCTAATTTAATTAGGAGCTTACAAGAAAGAAAAGTGGGATGCCTTTTCATTTTTCTTAGATACTAATTAGATGTTTCCTTAGTCAAAGAAATAAATTTGAAATTTATTCCGTTAATTGTTCTTTGAATACCATTTATGTAAATTTAATTTGACTATATGTGTGTGTGTATTACATACACACATACATCTCTAATATATATATATATATATATATATATATATATATCGGTGTGTGTTCTATAAAAATCACATACATATATTGTATATTTAAACGTATGTATATACTTAGGCATTTATATTCTTGATATTTTTATGAATTCATCATATATGTACGTAAGTAATATATATATATACACACACACACACAATAAATATAAATGGTTATACATATGCTTATATATCTCTATGTCATCATGTCATGTTATGAATATATATATATATATATATATGTATACTCAAATAAATATTAAATTAAACTAATTAATATGATTAATAAATTAAATGTAGAATAATTTAAAATAGAATATGATTTTGTTTTGATAAATAAATTAGATATAATGCTAGTTAATATATTACATAGGCCCATTAAGATCCAAATAAGGAATTGTTCTGAAATTTACCCATTTCACCCGCTGTTAAAATGGGATGGACCCAGCACAATTATGGTGATTTTTATTTGCTTTTAAGGAATTTATTTAACATGGTCTAAGTGAATATCAGGCTTCATGGAAAGGAGTAAGAAGCAGAAAATATGAAATGAAGAAGATAACATAAAATGAAAATGAGGGAGGTCTGGTATATATAGGGAAATGTTTGGGATTTGGATCCAAATACAAACTACATGATATCCTCCAAACTCAATTGCCACATCTCCTTATCCATAACTCCAAAATATAAAGTAATATATATTATTTTGCATTTCTCAAACTTTTCAGACATAATGGATAAGTCTCATGGTCCAATTAATCCATATAAAAATGTTAACCTTTTGATCCTTTGCACACATCCGCTTTAATCCCCAAACCATTTATTTAAACTTAGTTGGGGTTAATTTACGGACTGTTACATTCTTCCCCATTAAATGATTTTCATCATCGAAATTCCATGAAAGGAAAATGCAGCTAAACTAACCTAGTAAACACTAACAACTATACACTAGCGCACATATACACTCATGGTATACACACACACACTCAAATGATAGTATATTTACGCTTATACATAACACCTACCTATGCCACTCTAGCATATTTTCACATACACATAAATGCATACATAAATGCATACATAAATGCCCATAATAACATATAAGATTCAAAAATGCTTATCCAACATACTTAAAAATCATAGAGGCATCCTCTCATGGCATCCTCTCCCTCTTATGGCATCCTCTTCCTATAAGAATTTACTCCGCTCCACCCACCCACTCCCCTAACACCACTATCTGATCCCACTAGGCCAATCACCCCTACCGCTCCTCCCCTAGCTTCCCTCTCTTCTACCAACAGCCTAAACCCTATAGATCCACTATCTCAAATAAACCATAAGCCTAGCTCTCACCTTAAACCACCTGAACCTAGACCGCCTGATCCGCCTTCTATAACTACCACACCGTCTATGATCATCCCACCAACCAGCACTTCAATTCAGCCTGAAACCCTAGCTTCTCCTTCTAAGAAGTAAGGATGGTCATCTCTCTTCAAATCTTTGCCTAGAAATGTAGGAGTATGAAAACCATGCCACTTTGATCTGATTAGAGACGGACGGCCAAAAATCCCCCAAAAAAGGTTAAGGAGAAAGAGGCTAGATTTTGGAGTAATCACTTGGTTGGCTTCTTCTTAGTGCACACTATCCTATTTGACAATTGTTTCACACTTGAGGAAGCATTGGAAACTTGATGGAGAAGTGGACATCAAATTGGATAATTACTACTTTTATTTCAGCTTCTCCAATGGACAAGATAAGATTAGGGTTCTTCAAGATGATCCTACTTTTATTAAGGGGAGAATTTTTATAATAACTCGCTGGGATCCTTCTTATGGAAGCATGCAAGCACAAATTAGGGAAGTACCAATTTGGGTACATTTCTATAAGATTCCTTTGATCACATGGATGTTAATTGGCATTAATTGGCTAGCTTGTCATATGGGAAAGTTAATTTATTTCGACGGAAGTACGGAAAAACTTAAGCGGTTTAAGTATGCTAAAGCGCGCATTGAAATCACACTAGGAGCTGCCAGAAACCATTAGAATAGATGGCATTGGTGAAGGCTGTCTAGATGTTCAAGTGGTATATGACTAGAAACCACATATTTGCGCTAGACGTAAAATATTTGGGCATGAGACCTCTTCCAATGAGAATCCTATGAAAGTTGTTAACACTAGTGAATTAGCCCTAATTAGTTTAAATGTACTTTTCAAGAAACAAGTGTATGGAAATAAAATTAAAGCTCTTTTACCAGAAAGAAATAAAAAATAGAAAAAAGAATGGAGGAAGAAAAATGGTACAAGAAATGAAAAGCAAAAGCCACAAATTCCTAGCACTTATAATGATGGCACACTCTTCAATGAAATGGATAATAGCACAATTAATGATATTGAACATGCAATAGTGGATAATGCGGAGAATAGTGATGGCACAATATGTGATTCGAATTATCTAAAGCCCCACAATAAGGATATTTTTCAAACAGCAATTGAAACTAATGATTTAGGCCAAAAAATACAAAAGGCACAACAGAGGGCCACCTGTCAAACTGGTAGAACTCACAATGATGCAAGCCATGTTCCTGTAACAAACTCATTCAATGATTATAGTGTTTCCTCACCACAACACTCAGCCAATCCAAAGAATCCAAACAAAACCCCATGAAATCCCCACGTAAATCGAAACTACCCATGTAGTGATCTCTTCTTTTCAATTTTTTCACTTCTTTAGCAAACATTACTGAACTGAACACATTCATCTTCACTTCCATCAACTCAAGCAACACTTCAGATACACCAGCCTCCCAACAAAATCAACCAAATTTCCCTCTCCACAAAGAATCTTTCACTGACATTCATTCGGACTCTACCATAGACAATGCTACACCCTCTCAACCCTCTTTGAACCCTTTATTATCCACTGATCATATCATTACATCCACTGACATGCACATTCCCACACCAAACATGCACACACACCCATAGATACACTATCACATGCCCAACCACCTCAAACATCTCAAACAAATTTCACCAACCCCTATAACATATCAGAGATTACGCACCCCAATGCTCAACCTCCTAACACTCTCATTAACAGCTCCTCCAATATATCAGCTTCTCAGATGGAACCAATCATAACTAATCAAACTTTACCAGCTACCACTTACTCAATCACCAATTCCAACTCTTCCCTATATCAACACCTGGCTCTACCAAATCATATCCCTCTCTCACCTCTTCCTCCTAACAAAATACCCCCTCAACACCCAACCAAGTAATGGTAAGCAAGCAAAAGTTCAGAAAACCTACCAATTCTGGTGATGATGATCTAAGCAGTGGTTTAGGCTTTAACCCTGATAAAATTGGCCCTTAAAGCAACAAAGTAAGCTCAAACAACTCATCCTCCTCATCCAGACCCACAAGAAACAACCCATCTCCCCTCTACCCCCTCTCCCACTATGATAATGCACAACATAGCCTATTGGAACATAAAAGGGGCTCATCTCTCCTCAAGGAAAATAAAAATTAGAAATTTGATCCATGAGAAGCAAATCCATATCATGTGTCTCTGAAACAATACCAAACCTTCCACTCTCACATTAAGCAGCTTATCTAATAACCCCCACATGGAGATTGGAGCACAATTTTTAGGAAGCTCCATTTGGAAGACTCCTCACTCTGTGGAACCCTGATGTCTATGACCTGAAGAAAGTAGCCTGCACTGACTAGTTTATCCATTTTACCTATCATCATCATCATCCATCCAACCTCAACCTACAATTAACCTTTGTCTATGCCCATAATAACTTAGATTTAAGGCAAGAACTTCTCAATCAAATCCCCAACCTAAATCCTCATCTGAGCCTTGGACCATCAACAGTGATTTCAATTGTATGCACTCTTCAAACCTAAAAGCTGGTGATTGTCCCCTGACCCTTAGATAGATATCACTGCTAAACCAAACTCCCATTCAGGCTGAACTGACCCATGTACCAACCTATGGTCCTTCTCACACTTGGTCAAATATAAGTAGATTTGGAAATGTAACACCATGTAAACTATACCATGCATTTACAAACCTCCTTGCCCTTACCTGATGACCTTCCCTACATTGCCAAGTCCTATTGCCTTTTGTTTCAGACCACTACCCACTCCTCCTTGCTTCAGGAGAGGATGATGAACAGATAACCCCCTCTTTTAAATTTTTCAACCACTGGTTTAATCATAATGATTTTTATGCCAGTCTGGAACACTCAAAATTTAAGGAATCCTATCCACTCTCTCCTGAATAAACTAAAACTACTTAAAACACCCTCAAACTGTGGGCAGCAGAGAACCTAGGCAAAGGAACCAAGCACTCAAGCTCTACCAGAGACAACTTGCACATACTCGGCTTGAATTACAAAAATGATCCTTTCAATCAACCATTATGTGATCTTGAGCATGAGCTATGAAGAAAGCTTCAACAAGAAACAAAGATAGAAATCCAGATGGTTAAACAAAAAGCATAAATGAAAAAAATGAAAAAGAGGCTGATAGAAGTTCAAAGCACTACCAAACCTGTCTCAAAATCAAGATGGCTAGTGAGAGAATCTACATCATCAAGGACATGAATGGTATCTCACAAACTACAACAGATGGCATTAATGAGGCCTTATTACCTACTTTAAGTCCATTCTAGCTAAATCATTATCCTCATTCCCTGATCTCAACCCTCTTTTCCATTTAAATCTACCTTGTATTTTAGATGCCCAAGCAGCTTGTTTGATCTCCTTGATCACCCCTGGGAAACTAAACAGGCAGTTTTCAGTCTTAACTCTCCAGCTGCGGTGAACCAGATGGTTACAATGCATATTTTATACAACATAGTTGGTCAATCGCAGTTCCTGACGTCATCTCTACAATAGAGCATATCTTTAAGGAAAACAAGCTGCCAATTGGTTTGAGTGCTACCACTATTTCCCTAAATCCAAAGATTGATAATCCCTCAATAGTTGCAGACTTCAGACCAATCTCATGTTGTTACATCATATATAAAATTATCTCTAAAATCATTGCAATAAGGCTCTGGAATGTAATGCCTACCATTATCTCCAATAATCAAACTGTATTTATACCCAATAAATCGAAATTGAACGCCACGAGTTGCGTTGCGATCGTATTGACGAATCTACGCTATGGAGTTGGACTGGATGGGTTTTGAGCTAGTAGGAATATGGGTTTTGTGGCATTTTCTTATCTTGGCAATTAGGGATGAAATTCTTTTAAGGGGGAGAGTGTAATGACTCAGAATTTCGATCATTTGAATTTGCAATATTTAATTAATTTTAAATATTGAAAAGTTAATTTTATAAGTTAAATAACTGAATTTCAAATATAGTGATTCATTGGATAATTAAATTGTTGAATTTAATATTTGGGAATATTTAAAATAATTGAATCTTGAATTTGAAATGAATGAATGATTTTGAAAATTGATTTAAATTCTATTTTGATAGAAATGAAGATAGTAGACTTTTAAATTTGAATATAAAGTGAATAAACTAGTTTTTAAAATAATCGTTTTAATTAACGTGTGAAAATAGCCTTCCGAGACACAGTCTTGGATTTTGATGAAAACAATTCTATTAGATCCGTAATAGTGAATTATAGTATGCCAACGACTTTTATGGCGATCGGACGTATCGTTTGGTCATGCGAGATCGAAACACGTAGAAATTAAATTCAGAAATTTATATAATAATTAGATTTGAAAAGCTATCTTCTGTATATGATCGAATTAGATCTCGAGACTAGTTCCATTGTGTTCGAAATAGGGGTATCATATAGAACGCCAGGGCCGCTTGCCTCGTTTGGAGTTCGAGATTTTTAAGCGCTTAGAACGAGATATTATAATATAAAAATATATATATATGTTATATTAGCCAATACCCATCCGTCTCTGCCCATACTTCCCATGCCCTAACATATACCCTCTTTCCCCTTTAAATTCGCGTTCAGGAAAATGAAATTGGTTCGAAAATTTAAAAATCTCCTCCTTCAAATCCAACGACCCACGTTTGTTCAACATTCTAGAGGCCGAGATGCTCGGAGTGGTCAACAAAGGAAATATGCGGCATGGTTAGTGGTATCCATCCACGTTAGTGGATCATCAAACGGAGGTGTTTGGCAAGAGCTAGGGCTGCAGAGCGTGGGGCAGGGTTTGGGCGAAATTCTTGGTGAGGGTGGCGTTAGGGAGGTCGGTGATGGCGGCGTGGTGTTGCGCTTGATTGGGGCGACGAGTGGCAGTGGTCGCGCGGTCGGCGGCGAAGGGATGGAGGCGCGGTGATGAGATGAAGTTCGTGTGTCTGGTAATATCGCGTGAGAGGAGGGAAGGGGAAATTAATTTTTAAAGTTTATTTAATTTAGAAAGTTAATTATAGTTTAATTATTTCAAACGTTCATTCATTCATAACTTTTCTATGCGAGGTCGAAATTGAACGCGATGAGTTTCATTGCGATCGTATCGACGAATCTACATTATGGAGTTGGACTAGATGGATTTGGAGCTAGTAGGAAATTGGGTTAAAATTGGTCATATGTTCAATTTTAATTCAAACTGGAACGTTTTGACGAAACTGAAATCAAGGTGAGTTAAACTCGCTTTTTTGGTTAACCTGAAATATTATATAATCGATAAAAATTATTTATTGGATGTGTGGATATTTTATTGTTGAATTTTATTGATTGTTTGGATGATTCACTATTTTATTAGTTGTTTTGATATGTTCCCGCCCTTGAAGCGAATGAGATCCTATTACGTTCCCGTGTAAGAGCGGATGACCCTTTGTATATGATCTTACCTTGAAGTGATTGATTTATATTATTTGGTTATATATTGTATGTGCTGCAGGGGAACAGGTTGGAGGGATCCAACTGGATTCCTCACATTGTTGATTTTACTTTTCACATATATTGTGATACATGACTTGTTGGATGCCATATTTGATGACATGGATATGATTTTGCTTATTTAGTGCTTTAGTAGCACTAGGCCCTATTTTTGGTATTTTGAAATACTGTAAAATAATGATTTTAATTTAAAAAGGGATCAATTGATTTTGGGAATTATATGTGTTTAATAATTGTTTTTGAATTATTAAAAGAAGGATTTTATTTTAAATAAAATAAAAAGTATGATTTTTAAAGATTATAAATTTGTAGTTTTATGAAATATTTTAAATAGAGATTTTGAACCGTGAATAAATATTTTTAAAATCTTAAAAATAAGTCTGTGTTTTAAATAAAGGGATATGGTTTTAAAAAGAAGATAGGTATAGTTTTGGTATAAATATTTATTAACCGTTTTATATAAAGTGATATACATATATTTATACAGATATATTAAGGTTAATTTATAAATGTGGAAGTTTATAAATGAGATAATGTATAAATAGGACATTTAACAAACAAAGTGAAGATTTGTAAAATCGTATTAGTAATTAAAGGATAGATTTATAAACGGTGTTTATAGATAAAGGGAAAGTTTATCATTGGATAAATTGGAAGATAAATCACAAATGTGTATTTAGAGTAATATGTGGAATGGTATTTTAAAAAATAGTTAATTCTATTTTGAAAGTTGAAAGTGAGGATGGGTTGGGGATGTTAAACAATATTTTATTAATTGGAAGGAATTTACAAAAGAAATTTATAAATATGGAAGAAACATTAAAAACGGATTGCAATTGATGTTTAAAATGGGATTTTATGAATAAGTGAAATTTATAAATGGATAAAGTTATAAATGGGATTTTATAAATAAAGGGATTTTATAAAAAAGAAGTTTTATGAATAAAAAGAGATTATTAAATATAGTTTTAAAATATAGGAAATGATTTTATGGAAATTTAAGTGTGGATTTTTGTCAAGAAAATATATTTATATTTAAAAGTTGTTTATTTATTTTAATATCGGTTTTTAAAATTGTTTATCAAAATTTTAAAAAGTTAATTATTTAAAATACTAATATAGGTTGAAATTAATTTTAATTATTTATCATTAAAGTTTTGGAAATGAATTATTGTTATTTATAATAATGGTAAAGATTAATTTTTATTGTTTATTTAACAATGGTTTGAAATTATTAAATATTATTCTTAAGAAGTTTGAGGTTAATATTATTATTCATTTTAATGATTATGGTTACTTGCTTTTATATATAAGTAAATGTCTTTATAAAGGTAGTTTTATAAAATGGGTTAAGGGCTTAAAGGAAGATTTTATGAGGTAAAGAGTTTTGTAAATGGTTAGATATTTATAAAAGAATTTTAGAAATGGGTTTATAGATTTATAAAAGGTTTTATGGATTTATAAAGGGGTCATAAATGATTTTTGGGATGTATAAAGGAATTTTATAAATGATTCTTGAGATTTATGAAATGGATATAAATGGTTTTAGAAATCTATAACGGAGTTTATAAATGATTTAGCATTGTATAAAAAGGAAATCTTCCTTGGTATTTTGTGGATATACTTGTGCCGTTGAGATAAGTATATGAATATTTTTTCAAGTATTAAAATATAGGGATTTGTGGAGATATATATATATATATCTTTGTAAAAGAATTTTGCTATAATATTTACACAATGAAACTAATAACTGAAAAGATTCATTAAAAGAGGCTAGTAATTGCTTATGTGCTTAACTAATATTGGTTTTCCCTATGGAATTAAATCACTGATTGAATGTTTGTTATTTAAATAACAGACTATCAAATTTTGACCCAAAACGTAACTTTGGAAATATCTAGAAGAAACACGTGAGTTATATGGCACGGTCATCTCCGATGATGTTGTACTGTGCGTATAAATCTTGATTCGTTCTCCTAGGACAAACGATAAGGAAATCTGTCCACTAACGGTTAGGAGGTGATCTTCGCCCTTATCTTTGACTGTTATTTCCTAAAGAATCGGGGTTGAGTTTATCAAAAATTATCAAATGTTGTTTCTAAGAGATTGAGATCGGGTATGCTATCCAAAAACCACTTTGATCCAACTCAAGCGCTTTGCATTAAAGATATCTTGAAGATGATGGAATTAAAGACAGAGCTCTCAAGTGTTTCGTTTAGTCCCAGAATGAACTTGTATGGATGAATGCTGGCATTATATTGTTGCCTGGAGGGCAGGGTTAGCATTCCAAGTGGGAAGTGCTATATAAAGGTAAAACATAACCTTGAGCCTCATCAATTAGGAAATGACGAAAATTGGACATGCAGCAGGGCCAAGTGGGTCGCTCCCATAAGGGTATGGTCATCCTAAATCTGGATCGGTTATTATCTACTCATGTATGCTTTGGGGCCCAATTAAAGAAAGAGGTGATCTTATTCGGTACTACTAGTCGAGTGGTAGGCCACTCCTGTATGGCATGGGTAAAAGATTTTCTTGTCAGACCCCAGTGCATTTTATCTAGAGATGTACCTTCGGAAGGTAGTTCCTTACCTTCTCATAGTATGGAATTCATTCTCCAATACAAACCTTTATGGTTTTAGATGTAGAACCTAGTATGCTGGAATTTAATAATATACCAATTTCAGCTATGATTAATAATTATCTGTATTCTAGACATTATTATAATATCAGAGGATTTTCTGTGAAATTGTTTTGGTTATCGTAAGGTAAAATCTCGTCCGTGTTTATGTGCAGCATGGTCTTATAAGATACTTTTGATTTCAAAGGTTTTATAACTTAAAAATCCAATTGGGTGTGTTTTCTCACACTAGTTTTGCAGACTGACTCGGGTGTTGTTGTATTATAATGCTCGGGTCCGATCGAGCATATTTACAGATTTTTTTTAGATGCATTGGAGCTCAGGAGACGAGTTGGAGATCTTCAAGTCGTATTCACGTATATGTTCATTTTCCACTGCTTTGTTGTTGAAATCATCAGCATTTGTGAGGACAGGTTGCTATAACTGTCCAGGCTGATGATTGTGATTTGTTGTTGTACTTTGATTGATGTATGCATATAACAGTTTCTCTTTTGTAAAGACCATTGATATTATATTATATATTGCTCCACGGCGATTGTAAGATTGTGTGTTATGTCAGTTTCTTTTCTCTTCTTCTTCTCTCCTCTCCTTTCTTCTTTCTTTCCTATTAATATCCATCCTTCTATTCAATTTGGATTGGACATGTGTGGTTTATTGTCAGCTTGAATTGTGCAGATTTGTGAGTCGTCACAAAAGGGGTGCACAGTCCAATAGATCTAGAGGAAGAGGTGGTTAGATGGAATTACGACAACAATAATAATAGACCAAGATGCCAAATATGTGAGAGATATGGTCATATTGCAAGCAAATTTTACTTTAGATTTGATGCAAATTTCACACCATCTCAACAGAGTAGTAACAATTCAAGAATGCATAACCCAAGTGCAAATATGGTTAATACACAGCAAGAGATCAAAAATCATCCAGAAAATGTAAACAATGACATGGCAAAGATTAAAGACATACATGATGAAAGCTAGTATCCAGATTTTGGAGCAACCAACAATCTAAGCAATTTGAATCTTGGCAACAAGGAGTATACAAGTAAACAATTATTGTATATGGGTAATGGTAAGTCGATTAATATCACTCACACACTGGAAATGCAAGTATTAAGGGTGCAGGAAAACTTTATCTTAATAACCTATTAAGAGTACCATTAAAGATAGAATTTAATTAGAGCATCACAATTTGCAAAGGATAATAATGTATATTTTGAATTTTATTCAAAGAACTGTTTAGTGAAAGATGTTCTATTGCAAGGTAGAGAAAGTAAGGGGTTATTCAAATTTGATGTTGCAAACTTAAGAAATTCTAGATGTAAAGAAAATTGGTGTAATATGTCTGAAATGAAAACCGAAGAAAACTGTGAGAAATATCATGTTTGGCATTATAAACTGTGGCATCCCAGTATAAACATAGTAAAGCATGTTCAACGTAGTAGTAGTAGTAATATTCTTGTTGGTAATATTCCCACATCTTACACTTGCACATACTGCCAAATGGCCAAAATTCACAAACTTGCATTTCTAGATTCAGAGACTTTGTATAACAAACCTCTAGAATTAATTGCCATAGACATATGGGAGCTAACCCCAATAAGTGTTGAGTATGGGTTTAAATATTACTTATCCATTGATGCCTATTCTAGATATGTGTGGATTTAACTTTTTAGAATGAAAATCTGAGACTTTACAATGCAGTGATGCGGTTTATAGAAAATGCTGAAAAGCAGACAAATTGTCAAGTGAAAATTACACAGACAGATGGTCGTAAAGAATTTCTACCATTCAAAGAATACTTTCAAAATAAGGAATTACTCAAAGAGCAACATGTTCATATACTTCTGAGCAAAATGGTCTTATTGGAAGGAAATACAAGCACATTGTTGAAACTGGGCTAACCTTGCTTGCACAAGCATCTCTACCACTAAAAATCCTGGCCAAATGCTTTCTTTACAGCAGTTTATTTAATTAAAAGATTGCCTACAAAAGTACTAAAATTCAAGAGTCTAGTAGACGTACTAACTAAGATCAGACCAGACTATCAGAGTCTAAAAGTGTTTGGGTGCCTAGGTTTCCCTTATCTAAGACCATACCATACACATAAATTAGAGTTTAGAACTTCCCCATGCACATTTTTAGGTTATGCAACTAATTAAAAAAGGATATAAGTGCCTTGACAACAATGGAAGAGTGTATATATCAAGACATGTGGTATTCAATAAGCAGGAGTTTCCATTCAACAAACCAAAAATCAAGACAACTCAAAAAGTGTATAATCCAAGATACTCATCACCTCCAATACCTTCTCAACCAGAAGTGATCATATCAGTTGAGAATGAAGCCGTTTAGCAAAAAGGCAACTTCAACCCACAACACACAGTGCCCAGTAGTGAGCCAGGTGATGAGCAAGATGGAACACCTGAACGCTCAAGTCATGCATCACAATAAGGCATCAGTAATCATTCAGATCCCTATCGAGTATTTTATGACTCTCGGTCACCCAATACTCAACAAGAGACCACAATGGATAATGAAAGTCAACTTCCTACACCTACAAATTCTGGACCCTTGTTTGGGTTTGAGGAGGTTATCAGAGAATAAAAGCATGCGAACTACTGAAGAACAAAGCATACAACATTTAGCAAGTTACAAGCGGTAATGGTTAAGATAACTTTGGGCTAACCTGTAATCCATTTGCGCTAATGTACATTATAAATAGAACTGTACAAACTGAATTGTATTAATCAATCTTTGTTTGTACATCACACTTACAAGCGACAAACAATCATTTCTTCTATTTCTTTTTCAGAATGATTCTCAAACTATTAGAATTTTTCCTCTCTAATATTGGCCCAAGTACCAGTTGTGTACTAGCTTTTAATAAAGAAACGGTGAATGGCATCGTCGACCACATGAAATTTCGACTATTGCCATATTGTACCCGACTGATAATTATAGCCAGCATGTAAAGATGTCTAAGGTAAGTGGTCTTTCCCATGTGAACTATGTGGAGGAAGAAGATAACATAATTTTCACCCACATGATAAACCATCAATTACGTGTCCCCACCTCTTGGTCTTCCTAACAATCTACGGATGGTATGTCATGACTATATCTAACTCCGCACCGAATGCCTACCACCCTTTACCCAAAACTTGCTCATACATAATGGGTCTTGATCAACTACTGTACCATATAGGTTGTGATACCCCCACTATTCTTAACGTGTAAAATTAGCGTTAAACAACGTCAACTAACAGTTGTGTGCTAACTTTAGATATCGAAAATACTAGGTTGTTAGGTGTATAATTTATAAACTAAAATTATAAACATATAGGAAAACCTGATAACAAAACAACATCAGTATATCATTTAAATGAACAATTTATCATATAATGACCAATGTTACAAATAACACACTTACTATTAGTCTAAATCTACATCGCATTAAAATAATTATTTAATATTTAGGACAAAACAATAATAACTTAACAAAAGTATATAAAAGTGTGCAACCTATAGATAAGATTCACAAAGTAACCCTCTTCCTTTTCCTTGCCTTTCCCAGCAAACCTAGGAAATATAAAGTCATATGGACATGTATATAATAGTATAAAAAAAGGTGAACAACTAGTTTGGGCTATACCCTCACATCTACAAACCCTAACTCAAAGATTGTTGGATATATATAGAGATTGTAACACTTGAAATTTTAACAAGAAAATTAATAAAAAAATTAAATTAAAATAAAATAAGGACTAAAAAGAATTTTTTACAAATGTTTGAATTTGGCTATGAAACTTGCACCATTGCGTTCGTAACAATTTTCTTGGGTTTCCATATATAACACTTCATAATCGGAGTTAATACATAAAAGTTACAAGCGTTAGAAGAATTGGAAATAGAATAAGAAATTAAAAATAAAAATTCACAAATTAACAAGGCGACCGATCAAACCAGGGTAGTCGAAGGTCGACGAGTAGCGATTGACCTAGGGTATTAGGCAGTCGACCGTGTATGTGTGAAATTGGGCAATTACTAGTTTATTATGACATGGTTGAACGGCTCAGATGCGATGCTTGGCTCCAAAGAAATAGATGAGCATGCGTGATCAAAGTGAAGATTCTCTAGCCTAAATCTAAGGGTCTAACTTTTGTGCAAACCCTATAAATTCTAGCCTAATCTAACCCTAAAACTCACTCAGCAGTTCTTAGTAATGAAACTCTGTCAAAATTTTCCATTTTCTCTAAACCCTGAAATCCTTGAAAATCAAAATAAAATCAACCTAAAAGGACACAAGCAATTAGGGATAGACGGAGCAAGTGGAGCTAGCATTCGAAGAGATGATTCCCAAAGTGAATGGGAAGTGGTTAGGCTTGAGTTAAGTGGGAACAATTTTAGTAAGATTATTATAACAGTTAGATTCAAACTATTTCAATTGATTTAGGTGCCAAAAACCTTATTCAAGTGAATGGGAAGTGGTTAGGCTTGAGTTAAGTGGGAACAATTTTAGTAAGATTATTATAACAGTTAGATTCAAACTATTTCAATTGATTTAGGTGCCAAAAACCTTATTTGAAATATATAAAACTCTAAATTGGAATATGCAAACTAGATTAGAATTGAAATACTATAAATATTTAAACCTGATTTGATGCTAGTAAACCTTATTTGAAATACTATAAATATATAAAACTCTAAATTGATTTAGGTGCCAAAAACCTTATTTGAAATATATAAAACTCTAAATTGGAATATGCAAACTAGATTAGAATTGAAATACTATAAAAATTTAAACCTGATTTGATGCTAGTACACCTCTCTCGTGATCATATTGTAAAACCCTAAATTGTTAAACCCTAAATCTATAAAAAAAAACCTAAACTAGACATTTTAACTTTGAAATTGTAACATGGATTGGTCAAATTCGAAATTAGAGATCAGTAAACAAAGGTAACAACGTATTAGTCAACATTTAAAATTTACAACCCTAATTTCATCATACGACCAGTCGACCCTGACCCCTGTCGATTAACTGGTAGCGGTCGACCGGCTAGAGTTAGCGGTCGACAAGTAGACGTATAAAATGCCCAATCTGAACCTCAGCCTAGGGCCCAATTTAACAATAAAAATATATATGTACGTAAATTGTTTAGGGGCATATTTAAGGGCATTTGGATGTATGATAGGACTACTAGGGAAGCTATTCCCTAGTAGCGGACCCTAGGTCATTGCGGTGTTGGGTAAATTTTGTTTGTCCCATTCGAAAGCAAGTAATGGACTACTAGCGATGTATTTTCGCAAATGGAACTCATAGGAGGTTCCACGGCGGACACGCGGCACTGACGAAGATGGCTGATAAGAGTGGTCTGGTACAATGGGAGTCCTAGTATGCACGAACTGACCCGACGTGATACAGTTCGAATAGAGGATCCCTATGCGTGTGATAAGAGGCCAACACTATTATTGAGAGGTGAATACGGATGCGGATGAGGAGACACTTCGATGAGTTGGCATTGTGGGTTCCCCCTCGATGCGCAATGGAGTTGCATGTAGTAGCAATTAGGGGGAAAATCGATTCCCATTAGCCTAATGGCGGTGTTTCCATAGTTAGTAGCTAAGAGGGCAGTGTTTTACATGTTGAGTTACTCTAGGAGCGGAGCTCGATCGTTAAATGTGAGATTTGATCCTAAGTTTGATCCATTGTAGTAGCCTACACAAATTGTAGTATAGGAATATATTAGACAAGAACCCTTAGGTAATAGACCTTAGGAATTCACGGATACTTACATCACACCCTATATCATCCAAAGTAGTATTGAAGTAACTGCACACGATCATCACATATTAAACTTGTACCTATTCACCAGATTTTTGTCTAAATCGTTCTCTTTCCTTCTTATTCCATACCACAGGTGGATAGGGTAGCAGATGATCAGCTCATTCTTGATACTTGGAGAGTAGAGCTTATCTTTGGAGACTTCTTTTTACCATATTTACTCTCCATGTATTTATCTATCTTATCAGTACAGTTTATCTCTTTTATCAGACTTGGAGAGATGTTTTCTATGAACTATGTATTGGACCATGTACTGATTTCCTGAGACTATGATTTGGATATTTCTGAGATGGATATTTTTCTGTGTTGTATATTTTGTTTCTTTCGTTATGAGTTCTAAAAGTGTTGTATATTTTGTTTCTTTCGCTATGAGTTCTAAAAGTGTAGTATATCTTAGATTATATCTGCTTATACAAGTCCCTGTGATGTAAATGTTATAAACCCTGACAATTCTCATTTCTTGACATGGGGTGGGTCTGAAAGTCCACTACGCTTTGGATCGATGTATCGGGAGGTGACCGTCTATGTACCCTTTCGGGACCTAGCCCGCATAGTTCTATTCTAATCCTAGATCTTCTCTTCTCATGAAGTCACAATTGTTAGCACAATATAACATTTATTATTAGCATGTCAACATAATAATATAGGATATCTATCATATCAACCACGGTCGGGTAATACAAATAATAATAATATATTTCAACACATATACGCAAGTAAAAGTCAACCAAATCTCTATTTCCAAAAATTCCAGTCTGAAATATTGAGTGAACCCTAATGATAAAATACAAATAAGTGTAGGAATCCACAAATTCCCACTTGGATGGGTCAAATAATGCATGACATTTGTGAACCCTACTTCAATCATTGAATCCTTCTCGTGGCATCCTAGCTCTAATATTCATCAATATACATTTAAGTTCACGACCTATCGACTTCTTATCGCCATCTATAGTGGAAGTCTACCGACAATTACGAAGAGTAAACTTAGGATATAATGGTTGACATACGTATAAGTATAACAAAATAAAAGTATGCTCTCTTATTGTGTAGTCCTCTTACCGAGTGTTTGTTCATGTACACAATTGCAAGCTTTGTGGTGCCTTGATAGTGACTCAGCCCCCCTAAATTCAACCTTATTATTGTCATGTCGAACCACTAATGGTTCATTATCAGATCAATGCCCATAAAACTGCACATCGACCTAACCAAACAGTATCTATTTCTTCAAGTACCCACGTAGCTCTACTCGAGGCAGCATTTCTACCTATGACCCTATACATTCACTTGGAAACACTTCGGACAAACTCAACTCTAACTTGGTGCTCAAGCTTTCTCCATCAGGTAACCAGAGCTCTAATACTAAATATAAGGAAGACCCAACTTTCATATAACCTGAGGCTAATGTACAAAACAACATCCTTTCCATCAAATGCCATGAAAATAAGGACCTAAGGGCAATTTAGTAATAATGGAACTATCTACATGGTCAATATCATAGTGGAAAGAATAAAGTACAATAACAATATAGTTACATGTGTAGAATATAAAATTAATACATAAAACAAAGTGCTACAATGACAACTTTATGACTAAAGCTTAATGTATATATCTTTATGTATACAATAACTAAGACATGTAAAATCTTTATATAAATGTCTAGGTATAGTATGATACATCTGGCATATACTAATAACAAGGGTAAGTAGACAATAAATGTAGATGGTACTAGTGCCAACAACCCCACTGCTTCATATCTCGCCTTGGCTAGCTAAATTAATCTATTCACATATAGGTAACAAAAGAAGAGAAAAATAGATAGGATCAGACATAAAGATTAACGAGTGAAAAGTATCTCTAAACTGCATGATAACTAACATACATGTATTTCATGATCAATTTTCTAATTGGTATTCATACTTGAACATATATCTTCTCCTACACCCTATAAGTTAACAAATTCCGATATATTGCTGCACTAGTAACCAATTGTGAAAGATGATCTAACTCGGCATCAACAAAACACATATCAAGTGTAAAGGAAACATTATACCATAGGTAAGTGGTGCATTAGTTCTTCCTTTATAAGGCCAAGACCTAGCAAAGAACATCACAATATCAACCTACATAATGCAATGTCAAGACATATGCACCACTATCTACAAATATATCATCATCTAGTTGATACCCATCATACATTACTGCTTCCCCTAGTATTCCTTGTAAGATAATGTGAAGTAGTGGAAATTGCTTGCTAACTCCTACCAAAATATGATACAAAGTCATAGTTTGTAGATGGGCATCCCTACCTACAGCCTTAACCATCGCAAGAAGGCACTTGAACGAGGCATTGCCTCCCTAAAATACCTACATGGACTCAATTCTCAATGTTTAAGGCAAAATCCTAGAACTATGAGTAAAGTCCCAAATATGAGCCTTTGATATACATGAAGTTATACATAAATACAGAGTATAAACAACGTGGATATGATCGTTTCGCTTTCAAACTTCCATCACAAGCCTCCCCGAACCACCCATCCCAAACTCACCTTAATTGTCCTAGGGTCATCTATGTTCAACCTAGCCAAAAACACATAACTAGTGAACTAATTATGTTGAGCAGTTGACTAGAATATGAGGTCAGTTGACTAGTAGCTAAGGTCAGTCAGTTGAACATTCATAGATTTGTACTAATTCCTTTTCAGAAATTTCATCCTATTTTTGGTTTCAACCGGTTGGCTAGATAGACTTAACCAGTCAACTGGTCATGCATAGGAATACACAACAAATCTACTTTGTGCACTTAAAGAGCTCAAACCCATCTTCTTTCATCTGGACAACAAACCAACTCCTTCGCAACTCGTTTTTTTCATACCATTGCTTCGGATATGGTTCGAAGTCACTCTAACTATGTTCAGAGTGTTTCGACTTTTTTATAGCATTTAAGCAATGCTTTAAAGCCATAAAGCTCTATCATGTACTAATGATTTCTAGAGAGTGCTAATCATTTCTTTTAGCCTTTAAGTCCAAACGTCAAGCATAAGCAAACAACAACGATAACAACCAAATAAATATCACATAATCTACTGGATTAATAACTCAAGATTCACTAATCAATTTATATCTTCATCATTCACTATAAAAATAATCCACACTCAAGATAATGCATTTTATTTTAATTTTCCTAATGGCAAGGTGAAAATTGATGGGCAGCATTACTAGCTTGTGCTTATACCCTACAAAGGATCGAGCAACTAGGGATGTAAATGAGTACCTGAAAAATCGAAATCCATGTCCAAAAAATGAAAAAATATCTAAAGTTCTAAAAAATTATATGGATACGGATATGATAGTATCCGCATCCGAGAATCGTCCATCCAAATTTTATCAAGATAATAGTTAAGATTACACATATTTTACTACATAAAATGATTGATAACTACTGTTTTATCATGGTAATAATTCATATTATACATCTAAAAAAAATATTTTCTATACAAAAGTGGTTATTATCGTTGTACTTTTCATTCTTTTTATTTAGTGGGAATTAGCCACAAAGGCCTCTTTAGCAAGTGAAATTAATTTCTAGGACACACAACTAAAATAATTACTTTTAAGGACAATATGCAAAATAATTAGTTTCTAGGGCCTAAAAACCTATGAAATTATGTCCTTGAAAGTAATTGGACAGCTGACTTTGTCCTTCAAAGTAATTGTTCTACTGACTTTGGCCTTGAAAGTAATTGGACAGCTGACTTTGTCCTTGAAAGTAATTGTTCTGCTGACTTTGGCCTTGAAAGTAATTATTTCAAATGCGTGTCCTAGAAATTAATTGGACTGCAAAGTTTATCCTTCTGGTGAAATGCCCCTTTTATTTATGTTAGCATTATTCCTGAAAATAATTTCATTGAACCAAAAAATTTAATTTATGGTATTGACTTTATGAACTATGTGTGGAGTGGATAAATATTCAATAATTTTATATTCGTGAACATGAATATCTGATGTTCAAAAATGATTTTAGATTCGGATGCGCATATGGCATTGTTTGCATCTGAAAGTATCCACTGACAGGCCTACGGGCAAATTGTGGCCATCGAAGTTGTTCCTATGCACAAATACTTTAGAATATTTTTGTATTGATATGTCTACCAATGTAAGATATTCAATGGTGCCAATTTCCATCGCGGTAGGACCACAACAACGAACGGAGTGGACGAATTCTTATGTACCAAGCCCCATCATTGCAGGGCTGCTCTGTCAAAGGGAGTATGCAAATTCTTTTATGTCAAGCCCATTGTGGTAGGGCCACTTCTTTGGAGGGAGAAGGTAGATTCTCATATATTGAACCCCATCATGGTGGGGCCATTCTACAAAGAGAGTGGGCAAATTCTTCTATGCCAAGCTCTATTGCAGTGGGGCCACTCTATTAGAGGGAGCGGGAAAATTCTTCTGTGTCGAGCCACATTGTGGTGAAGCCACATCGTCGGAAGAAGCGAGAAACTTCTTTATGGCCTAGCCCCATCATGATTGGGCCTCTAACTTGGTGAGAAAGCAATAATGTGGATGTAAGAATCAAGACTACTATATGGGTAATCATGTGCACCAGCGCCCCATTTCACTCTTAGGGAAATGGCAGCATCATGGACGAAGGATTCAAGGCCACAATGTGGGTGTCCGCGTCATCAGTTTATTGATGCCTTACTCTGCTCTTGAGAGATTGGGAAAATACACCATGACTGCATGAATTGGGACCACTCTTAGGTGGCCATGACATCTATATGCTAATGCCACTAGGAATTGGTCGCTTGAGGGTAATGCTCACCTTATTGCTTTATAAGTTTAGGTTAACGAAACTATTAAAGATAGCATTGTAGCATTGGCTTATAAAAGTATTTACATATAATAGGCCCTAAGGTGCTCCAAATTCAGGGGATGTTGGTGTCGTTGGGGTGAGTGAGGTGGTACACTCCATTGGTTAGGGTAGCACTGATCATGTATGGCCCTTCATAATTAGATTCCAAAACCCCATCGGCTAGGTTCTTTATATTGACAAAGACCCAACATAAGATAAGGTCACCGGCTATGAAGTTCCTTTATTCAAATCTAGCATTCTAGTGCTTCGCAGCCTTTCTTTTATAGGACTCGGTTTGATGCACCACTTCCATTCTTCGCTCAAGGCGTCAAGACTCGGCCACAACAGTTATTCATTTTGTTCATCAATATAAGTGAGGTGTCTTAGCGCGTAAGCATGCACTTCCATAAGAAACCTTGCTTCATATCCATAGGCTAAGGAAAAGGTGAAAGTCATGTTGATTTTTTGATATAATTTATATAGAATTAAAGGATGATAGGGAGATCCTCGACTCAGTTTCCTTTGGCATTGTTAAAGTGATTCTTCAAAGTTGATTCGGTTGTTTTTTAACCATCTCCACTTGTCTGTTTGCTTTAAAGTAGGATATGGAAGAAAAACACTTATCGATCTGGTTCCTTTCACAGAGATTGAAGAATTTATTCACTTTTAAACTAGGTATCGTTGTTGGTGATGATATTCTTTGGGAAATCAAATTGGTAGAAGGTGGTTTTGATGATGAAGTTGAGGACCTTAGGCATGGTGACGTCGGTGAGAGGATCTGCCTTGACCCATTTGGTGAAGTATTCGATGGTGATAATGGCTTGATATATCCTCCTTCGCATTTGCGAGATTCCTGACCAAGTCGATCCCTCATGGGTCGAACGGTCATGGGGTGGTCATTAGAGTTAGTAAGTTAGGGGAAGCTCTAGGTATTTTAGCGAACCATTGGCATTGGTTGCACTATGTGACATAATCCATTGGGTGTTTGATCATGGTCGGGTAATCATACACCTACCGAGTAGCCTTCTTTACAAGGCATTTACCCTTTGTGTGATCTTTGCAGAAACCTTCATGCAGTTCCAATGACATTTTCGGCTTTATTTCTAGTGATACAACATTAGAGCTAGATGAAATAACTCCTCTGATACAACTTTCCTTCCATGATGATGTATTTGGGTCCTCGATGTAGAATTTTTCTAGCCTCTTTGCATTCATTAGGAGCTCTCCGCTCACCACCTATTTAAAGAGAAGAGTCACCCAATTATTTTTATGCTCATCATTGGTTCCTATAGTTGTAGCTGCATGTTTAGTGCATGGGGTAACTTAAATTTCCAACGGGACTTAAGGATTGGCCTTTATTAGATTACTAGTTTCCTTAGCTAGATTGTCGGTCTTTGCATTCTTCTCCCTTGGTATCTACTCTAGCCTGAAGTCAAAGAAGGTGGTGATGAGTTTCTTGACCTTAGTGACATACAAGGCTAGTGTTTTACCTTTCACTTGAAATCACTTGTTGATTTGGTTAACACTGTATACTTTGATTGATTCAACCTTGAGTTCTTTTGTCGTCCGTATGGCGACCTGGATGGTTTCATATTTGGCGCCATTGTTGGTCGCTTTAAAGTCCAATTTGACAACAAGTAGATGTCTTGTCCATCAGGGGTGATGAGGATCAAGCTGGCTCCCACCTCCTTTTCATTGGATGTTCCATCAACATAAAGTTGCTAGGAGCTTGATTGGTTTGTACCTCTTACTCATCACTGTCCATGCTAGAACATTTAGCTATGAATTCAGCCAAAGCCTAGCCTTTTGATTGAGGTATGGGGGTGGAAGGTGATTTGGTGTTAGCCAAGTTCCATGACCTACTTCAAGAGGTAAGCCGTTGTGTTAGGTTAACTTAGCACTTGCTTAGGATTTGATTATGAGTACTTTGATATAGTGGGCCTAAAAATGTGGGTGGAGTTTGAGAGCATCCATGAGCAAGAAAAATGCTAGCTTCTCTATCCTAGCTTATTTTGATTTTTGTCTCGATAATCCCTTGCTGACATGATAGATAGGTTGTTGAATATGCTCTTCATTTCGTAACAAGGTAGCATTGATCACATGATCAGTGACCGTGAGGTAGAGGTAGTGGTCATCCTCATCCATAGGCTTTGAAATCGGGGGTGTTGCTACATGATGCTTCAAATCTTCAAATGTTTTCTTCACTCCTCTATCCATGTGAAGGACTTTCCTTTCTTTATTATGTCAAAGAAAGGAATGTATCTATCTACCGCCTGAGATATGAAGTGGAAGAGCATGGTGACCATCCCATTAACACAATGTACCTGTTTAATGGTGTGGGAGATTTCCATGCCCTATAAAGCTTGAATTTTATTGGGGTTAGCTTTAATCCCTTGGCGCTTACTTTGTACTCCAAAAGAATTTTAGAGCAAATAACAAAGAGCAATTCTTAGGATTTGGCTTCATGTTATATTTATGGAGGAAGCCTAACTAAGAAAGAAAATTATCTACAGTTCTTTCTTCATCTCCCTCCTCTCCTCAAATAAAGAAACCCTAAACCTAATATTCAAGATCTAAAATTTCTTCATAAATCTTCACTAGATTCAATAAAATTTGGGAATAAAGGGATTAAAGCGAAGAGGGAAATAAGTATATACTAAAATCAAAGTGATTCATGAAGTTTGGAGATTAGGGAAAATTCAGACAATGGAGATGAAGAGGTATTCCATTGAATTTAGGACTATGTTGGTTCATTTATGAGTGGGAATCTATTTACTTTGCTATATAGTATCATATATGCTTTTATTTCATCATTATAGCGTATGTTAGGTTAATGGCCATAATTAATATGAATTAACCATGGATATATATTGAATTGAAACATTAATATCGATTATTGGGTTTAGTAATAATAATTGGCCATTTATGTTGAATTAAGACCATGATGACGGAGGAAGAAGAAGGATGATTAAGGAATATAAGTACATATATGAAAACCATAGGAAATGTTAACCCATATAATATTCATAAATAATGTTTGGATTTATGATATTAATCTGTAATAGAATAATTAAATTATAGCTTTACAGATAAATCAATTGTTAACAAAAAAGGATGTCATAGGAGATAAAACTATGTTGATAATCGACCCACTAATTACAGGATTAAATAAGGGAGAACTAGAGTGTTATTATGACAATCTGGACAAACGAATATAAAAACATTGTTTGACCTTCGCATAATATATTTATAAATAAAAAATGTAGTGAATATGAGAATAGACAAGTCATTAAGCAAAAAATACAAGAAAAAGGCGGAAATGATAACTTAACGGCATTTTTGAAGTTTGAATTAATAATTCGGACTTTCTAGAATAAATGAAGAGAGCTTAAGCAAAATATCTTCATTTTCAGCACCTTCAGATGTCTGAAAGCATTCAGACATCTAAACTATTGATTCAGTTGTCTAAATCAAGGGTCATACGTTTGAAAAGCTAATGGAATTTTTCATAAGTTGGAAGTCTGAAATTTATAACCAGAAGTTTAAAAGGAATTCAGATGTCTGAATTAGTTAATCAAATGTCTTAATGTTTGTAGAAAGCACATGTTGAACCTGGACCCATAAGGGTCAAGATAAATGGTAAAGGATGCTTTAACTTGATCGGATAACAACTTTGAGACATTGAACAATGTATACATGTATGTATGGAGTAGTATATGTGAGAAATGCGGATTAAGGATCTTAAGGCTAGAATTAACACTAGAGGGGGGTGAATAGTGTTTAATGAAATTTGTTAATCTTTTTGAGTTTATCTTACTTTGTCAACAATGTATACACTAATCAGACACAGATATGAACACAGAATCAAACACAGATGCAAATATAAAGTAAAAGCAGTAAAGGAAAGAACACACCGGATTTTATACTGGTTCGGAGTTACCCTACATCCAGTCCCGCAACACAAGTACGGATTTCCTTTCAAAATCAATTCAACAATTACAACCCTCGGTTTCAAGGCTACGAGGTACACCCTCCAGAATCACAATCCTCTGGGTAGAGATACTTGATTTCTGGGGCAACAAGTTCACCCAATTGATTTCCAGGGCTACAATCACACCTTCTCTCGCTCAATTGATTACAAAAAGTCTATAACTCAGATTAGCACTTGAATCTTGTAGAGATAGTGGAGAGAATCAAAACCAGAAATTATCTAGTTAGACTCGATACTGATTTCGGCAGAGTAATGGTGTAATTTGTAAATAAGAAAGTGGAGAAGAAGAAGAGGAGTGAAAACCAGAAAAAGTGATTAAAAATTCGTTGAAACTGACCCCTATTTATAAAAGAGCAACAGCCATGACCATTCATGAAGAGTTATGGCGAATATACACTTCTTTTGAAATTTGAATTTTGAATCAAACTGTCACCATGTCGACATGGTGCCTATGGGCATGTCGACATCCCTCAGCCAAATTTGATGTTTTTAATTTCTATAAAAATAATATTTATCTTATATTAAAACTTTATAAATATACTTATATATACATAAATAACTATAGAGAACAATATTAAAATATATATAATAATTTTCTATACTTTTATATTTAAATCTTAAGTATAAATAATTTAAAAGTTAAATATATTATTTGAAAAGATAGTTTAAAATCAGGAGAAATTTTAACTCTGAAAATAAAGATGTTTTGAGGCTAAAATTATTTTAAAAACGAAATCGAGAGTTTTGAATCTTTTTAAAAGGAAAGTTTTGAAATCATTTCAAAAACAAGATAATTTTGAAAAATCATTTGAATTAAGCTTAGTGGATACAAAACAATGTACCACTAGATTTTCATAGGTTTCGTCCTACTTAAGGTTCCATCCCTTTAACGAGCTCGAAGTGGATTCCATTCCACGAATAAATTGGATATTAAGATGCCAGTGCTTTTCTACGATTTTTAACAAATATTCCTAATAAAACAAACTTAACCTTGAAATCTTGAACTCTTGATAATCTTGATACTCATGAGTCTTCTATCTCTATATCTTGAATCTCTATACTGTACAGTCTTCATTCTTGATACCTGCATGGTTAGATCCTACATATACATATATATCTAAACTTGTAATGTTAGTATTTATATTTTATAATCTATTCTAAGGTTGTTGTCATCAAAACCATCATCTCATGGACTAACAATCTCCCCCTTTTTGATGATGACAACCTTTGTTTATAACATATTCCTTCTATCCTAATAACTCTAATAACTCCCCCTTAATCTATGCCTAACTATCCTATTTTATACTTCTCCCCCTTTGTCATCAACAAAAACTTACTCTAAACTATATAACTCCCCCTAAAACTTATCACTCTATGACGTGTGATTATAATGATAGTGTTATCATAAATAATTAATACTTAAATCTAATACAAAAATATAATCCTAAACTATTAACTATCCTAACTAAGAATTCACAATAATACTAACACATATAAGAACATGAGTTTATTTATTACGAGTATGGTTGTATTTACATTTGCGTTTGAAAAAGATAAAAAAACACAAATAGCAACGGAAAGAAAGAGAAGAAACTAATGTGTGTTTCTGAACATAGGAGATTTATGAATTGAACAGTTTGGATAGTGGAAACAGAAATTTCCACGTTGTTCGACAAGATTCCCATTTTTGTCGAAACACACTTCTCCAACGCATACTGCTTGGTGATCATCCTCCTCGTGTGCTTCTTCCATTGGTTCTTCTTCTTCTTCGTCGCTGACCTCATGTTGTTGATTGAGTGAAGAGTCTTCATCGATCAAGATAGGGTTGGCATGGTTATCCATTAGGAATTTTTGTAAATTCCTAAGAATCTTGCCTTGCCTCTCTTGCTCTTTCGCCATACGAAGTTGATTCACTTGAATTTCAGTCAACATTTGAAGAGTATCCTTCATAGACTCCTCCAATTTAGTTACACATGCGAGAGTAGTGCATTGGAATGGACCAGAAGTAGGAGAGGGGAATGAGAAAGTCGATTTTATGTTTGATTTAGAGGAAGATGCCATTATTTTATATATTTCAGAATAGAAAATGAAGAGAAAACAGAGAGAATGAATAAGAATTCGAAATAGAGAAGAATATATAACTAAATTTTTGAAATTTGGTGGGAAAATTAAAAAATAATAAAAACGTTACATGTCGACATGTCTTCCTAGGGGATGTCGACATGGTCCTTATATTTTAACTCTATGATTTATTTTAATATTAATTATACTTGTTATTAATATTTTATATTTCAGTTATAGAACAAATACCCAATTCTCTTCTTTATTTAGTAAATATAGATTCATTTAATGGTTTTGTTAAGATATCAGCAGTTTGATTCTCAGAGTTTATATATTTGAGAGTAATTATTTCTTTAGTTATATTATCTCTAAGAAAATGATGTCGAATATCAATATGTTTAGTTCGAGCATGATGAGTAGGATTTTTAGATAAATTTATTGCACTAGTATTATCACAATAAATTGGTGATTTTGAGATATTTAATCCAAAATCTCTTAAGGTTTGTTACATATATATTACTTGAGAACAAGCCAAAGCAATAGAAATATACTCTGCTTCAGTTGTTGATAGAGAAACTGTACTTTTCTTTTTACTAAACCAGGAAACCAGAGAATGTCCCAAAAAGTGACAAGTTCCACTTGTACATTTTCGGTCTGATTTACATCCAGCATAGTCAGCATCATAGTATGATATTAAATCAAATGAATCATTTTTAGGATAAAATAAGCGATAATCAGAGGTGTGTTTAATATATCTTATGATACGATTTACAGCTTTTAAGTGAGTTTCTTTAGGATGTGATTGATATCTTGCACAGAGACATACACTATGCATGATATCAGGTCTACTAGCAGTGATATGGAGCAATGATCCGATCATTCCTCTATACAACTTTTGATCTACATCTTTCGAGAAATCTTCTTTACTTAGATATTCATTGGTTGCCATGGGAGTAGGTTTTCCACTCGCAGAAGTCAAACCATATTTATTAACTAGTTCTTTAGCATATTTTTCTTGACTAATAAAAATACCATTATCTAACTGTTTTATTTGCAATCCTAGAAAGAAGTTTAATTCACCCATATGACTCATCTCAACCTTTTTTGTCATTATTTCAGAAAATTCTTTATTCATTTTGAAGTTAGTTGAACCAAAAATGATATCATCTACGTATACTTGAACTAGATGAATATCATTTTTATTTCTTTTAATAAAAAGAGTATTATCTATTTTACCAATTTCAAAATTTGATTGTAATAAATAAGATCTTAGTCTATCATACCAGGCTCTAGGAGCTTGTTTTAGGCCATATAAAGCTTTCTTAAGTTTGTACACATGGTTTGGTAAATTTTCATCTTCAAAAAGTGATGGTTGTTCAACATATACTTCTTCTTTTACAAATCCATTTAAAAATGCACTTTTAACATCCATTTGAAATAATTTGAAATTATTATGATTTGCGAAAGCAAGTAGAATCCTAATGGCTTCTAATCTTGCTACAGGAGCAAAGGTTTCGTCACAATCTATACCTTCTTCTTGACAATAACCTTGGGCGACTAATCGTGCTTTATTTCTAACGACCTCACCTTGTTCATTCATTTTATTTTTATAGACCCATTTAGTTCCAATTATAGTTTTATCTTCAGGTCTAGGAACAAGTTCCCAAACTTCATTTCTAGTGAATTGATTTAATTCTTCTTGCATAGCCAAAATCCATGAATCATCAGTTGATGCTTCTTTAGGATTTTTGGGTTCAATAGATGATATAAATGCTACATTACTCATTTTACTTAGTTTATTTCTAGTTGTAACAATAGATTGCATATCTCCTATTATATTTTCAATATGATGATCTTTTAAAAGTTTAATCCTTTTATTAGATGATTAATTTCATTATTAATTTCGGTTGATTCCCGATTTTGAGTAATTAAATCTTCTTTATCATTTGCAATTTCAAAATCTTTTAAATTTACATCAAACGAAACATGCATTGTTTCTTCGATGGTGTTAGATCTTAAATTAAAAACTCTATAATCTTTACTTCTATTAGAATATCCGATAAAGATTCCTTTGTCGGATTTAGGATCAAATTTATCCAAATTATCTTTAGTATTTAAAATAAAGCATTTACTTCCAAAAATTCTGAAGTATGATAACTTAGGTTTCTTTCCATGAAGAAGTTCATAAGGTGTCTTATCAGTTAAAGGTCTAATTAAAATTCTATTCAAAATATAACAGGCGGTAGCAACAGCTTCTGCCCAAAAGTGTTTTGGTAAATTACTATATGAAAGCATAGTTCTCGCACACTCTTGTATCGTTCTATTTTTACGTTCAACTACTCCGTTTTGTTGTGTAGTTCTTGGAAATGAGAAATTGTGAGTTATTCCCTTCTTATTGCAGAATTCCTCAAACTTTTCGTTTTCAAATTCACCACCGTGATCACTACGAATAGTTATAATTTTTAAAGATAATTGATTTTGAATCCTTTTTGTAAAGTTCTTAAAACATTCAAAAGTATCACTTTTATGTTTCAAAAATATTGTCCATGTAAATCTAGAATAATCATCTACAGTTACAAAAACATATTTACTATGATTTATTGACTGGATTTGAGATGGACTAAATAAATCAAGATGAAGTAACTCAAGGGGTTTTGAAGTTGAAATCATATCTTTTAATTTAAAGGAACTTTTTCTAAGCTTTCCTAATTGACATGCATCACATAAACTATCTACTTTAAAATTCATTTTAGGGAGACCTCTTACTAGATCATGTTTTGACAGTCTAGATAAGAGTTTGAAATTCAAATGTCCAAATCTCTTATCCCAAATCCAAGGGTCACTTGTATTTGCCAGAAGACATAGGTTATCATTTGAAACTTTCATACTAAGAATATAAATATTCTTTTTCCTAGTTCCCTCAAATATTATGGTTGAGTTATTATCTTCAATATGACATTTATCTTTTTCAAATTTAATTTTATATCCTTTGTCACATAGTTGACTTATACTTAGCAGATTGTGTTTCAGATTCTTAACTAGTAAAATATTAGTAATAATAGGAGTTTCAGAGTTACCGACATTGCCGATGCCAATCACGTATCCTTTCGAGTTGTCTCCAAAGTTAACCAGTCCTCCATCTTTGTATATAATATTATTCAGCATATCTGGATTACCAGTCATGTGTCTAGAGCATCCACTATCAAGTATCCACTTATCCCTTTTGATCTGCACAGATTGTCCATTGTGGATTGATTCCTTAATACCCATAAAGCATCTTTCCTGCACATTATAAAATTTGGGTAGACAACTAGAATTTGAATAACATTCATATGCAGACTCATGGAACAATGATGATTTAAACAATTCTAAACTAGTTTTAACAGATTTTTCAAAAATAGCCATTTTAAAACTTTTCAAAATTCAGATTATGAAACTTTTGAAAACAAAGCTCTGATACCAAATGTGAGAAATGCGGATTAAGGATCTTAAGGCTAGAATTAACACTAGAGGGGGGTGAATAGTGTTTAAAGAAATTTGTTAATCTTTTTGAGTTTATCTTACTTTGTCAACAATGTATACACTAATCAGACACAGATATGAACAAAGAATCAAACACAGATGCAAATATAAAGTAAAAGCAGTAAAGGAAAGAACACACCGGATTTTATACTGGTTCGGAGTTACCCTACATCCAGTCCCGCAACACAAGTACGGATTTCCTTTCAAAATCAATTCAACAATTACAACCCTCGGTTTCAAGGCTACGAGGTACACCTTCCAGAATCACAATCCTTTGGGTAGAGATACTTGATTTCCGGGGCAACAAGTTCACCCAATTGATTTCCAAGGACATAATCACACCTTCTCTCGCTCAATTGATTACAAAAAGTCTATAACTCAGATTAGCACTTGAATCTTGTAGAGATAGTGGAGAGAATCAAAACCAGAAATTATCTAGTTAGATTCGATACTGATTTCGACAGAGTAATGGTGTAATTTGTAAATAAGAAAGTGGAGAAGAAGAAGAGGAGTGAAAACCAGAAAAAGTGATTAAAAATTCGTTGAAACTGACCCCTATTTATAGAAGAGCAACAGCCATGACCATTCATGAAGAGTTATGGCGAATAGACACTTCTTTTGAAATTTGAAATTTGAATTTTGAATCAAACTGTCACCATGTCGACATGGTGCCTATGGGCATGTCGACATCCCTCAACCAAATTTGATGTTTTGAATTTCTATAAAAATAATATTTATCTTATATTAAAACTTTATAAATATACTTATATATACATAAATAACTATAGAGAACAATATTAAAATATATATAATAATTTTATTTACTTTTATATTTAAATCTTAAGTATAAATAATTTAAAAGTTAAATATATTATTTGAAAAGATAGTTTAAAATCAGGAGAAATTTTGACTCTGAAAATAAAGATGTTTTGAGGCTAAAATTATTTTAAAAATGGAATCGAGAGTTTTGAATCTTTTTAAAAGGAAAGTTTTGAAATCATTTCGAAAACAAGATAATTTTGAAAAATCATTTGAATTAAGATTAGTGGATACAAAACAATGTCCCACTAGATTTTCATAGGTTCCATCCTACTTAGGGTTCCATCCCTTTAACGGGCTCGAAGTGGATTCCATTCCACGAATAAATTGGATATTAAGATGCCAGTGCTTTTCTACGAGTTTTAACAAATATTCCTAATAAAACAAACTTAACCTTGAAATCTTGAACTCTTGATAATCTTGATACTCATGAGTCTTCTATCTCTATATCTTGAATCTCTATACTGTACAGTCTTCATTCTTGATACCTGCATGGTTAGATCCTGCATATACATATATATCTAAACTTGTAATGTTAGTATTTATATTTTATAATCTATTCTAAGGTTGTTGTCATCAAAACCATCATCTCATGGACTAACAGTATATAAGTTGATGATTATTTTGAATATGTATCATTACAAGTAACTTGATAATTAAGCTACAAGAGTACGCTAATATAATAAAGCATATCAGCATGAATAGGATACATTAATACTGTAAATTATATCAATAATAAAGTAAAGCTGTGATGGTATGTTAATATTCTAAAGCACATCAGCTGGAACAGGGTATGTTATATAGTTGTAGAGCGTATCAATCTGAAGAAAGTAAAGCTGCGAGAGTGTGTTAATATTGTAAAGCGTATCAGCAGGAATAAGATACATCAAATAGTTGAAAAGTTTATCAATCAGACAAAGTAAAGCATATCAGCAGGAATAAGATACATCAAATAGTTGTAAAGCATATCAGTAGGAATATGTTGAATCGACTAACTTTCTATCGAATTAGTAAACAGCCGAAAAATTGTAATAAAAATAACCGCGGACGGAATTTTAGTATGTGGCGAGTACGGGTCGATCCGTAGGGAATTGAATTGATTTTAAACTCTACACAATCAAATTAACCAAAGAGCTTGAGATTGTTTAAACTAAAAATGTAAAAAACTAACAAAAGAAAATGAATAAAAATATGAGAGTAGAAGGCAATTTGGAGGTAATTTCCTTCTTATGATCACATAAATCAACATAATGAAATTATGATCTCTCTTCTTTTGGTCATTAGTGAATTTAGTTGATGTGTTTATCACAAGTATAGCCTATTTATGCTATTAATTAGCCCAACATAAACCATCAAACTTTAACACACCCACTAAACCACTTGTTAACTATCATGAAAATGATAATGAAATTGAAAATAATATCTATTCTAAGCGTGATCTATTTGCTATTGATTAGTAATATAGACCATCAAATTTTGATTCTCAAATCCACTTCATTACCAACATCATATGTAGATGAAGATGTAATTTGTGTTTATGTTTGTTTAAGCATAGCCTATTTGGTGTCAACAATATGACTATCAAATTCAAAGCTAAACAACAAAATTTAACCACATAAAATATTATCATTAAGCACAAAAGGAGATCAAAAATTAGCAAAATGTTGAATCTCCATGATTAAGAGAGCTTCATTGCCTTTAAATTGAAGGGGTTAGCTTCTCATATTTGTTATCATTTCAACAAATGTAGAGTTTAACATGAAACAAAAACAAGAGAAAGTGCAAGCTAATTAACTAAAAAAGAATTAAACTACTTGCATAAATAAATGGATCTACACTACTAACATGAAAAGAAAAATAGCATGTAAGTAAAATGAGCATAAAAATAAAATAAAAGCAAAGAAGTAAAAAGAGGGAAAAAAGAGGCTTTCATTACATGAATCATAAGGGGTATTTATACATGCCTAAAACCCTAATGCGTATTTTTGAGGACTACCCAAAATACCCCTCTAGGAAGTGTGGCCTCCAAGTTGTTGTTAGCATGAGCATAATCCACCATTACATGTGCATGTAAATTTAATGTCCACTAACATGTGCACTAGCTCCTAATTGTAGATCATGGTAAGTGGGTAGGTAGGGTCCTCCATGTTGCATAAATTGATTTATTTTCATCTTCATTTGCCTTCTTCTCTTGTGCATGCATATTTTCATGAATCCTCTTCATATTTTTCCATCCAATTTCCTACAAATAAAAATAAAATGTGTAAATAAATATTTTCAAAATTAATATATGCACAAAAATGACCATTTTGCCCCCATATGAAGATGAATAAATGATGATTTGAAAACAATTGAAATTTTGGTTTAAACATGTTAAAATGCCCTATATGCTCATTTATTAGATTAAATATTTATGTGCACATCAAATATTAGTTTAAACATTTATGTGCACATCAAATACCCTAGCACTTATCCTTTTATTCGTCCTCGAATAAACTAAAACTAAGATAAATCTATTTTCCTAGGGAGCACGATTGCATTGAGCATATACAACAAGACATTAAACCTCTAGGTGTCCCTAGTAGGACGAGTGTTGTCTCGTGGGGGTTTTCAACGGATACTACCTAAAAAATCCAAATGCAACATGAAAATTTTAAATGCAAGATTTATTTACAAAGTGATGAATGCAAGTTTTTAAAAATATTTACAAATGAAGAATTTATTTTTAAATTAATACGAATAAGTTAAATATATGTTCTGGTTATTATCAAGAAATTTATGTCCTTTTACTCGTCAAAACTTCCAACAAAAATTAAGTTATCATCACAATTAGACTCTAGTTTGGCTAGTTGTTTCGGTTGATAGCATAGTGCAACTATGAAATGGATCCTTAGTTGATGTTCAAAAAATTTCAAAGTGGTATTTTTACTTCTTTTGAATAACAAGTCAACTCAAACAAGAGAAAATAGTACTTGGATTTCAATTGCTTGCTCTCTCTTATTATTTGAAAAAGTTATTTATATTAACATTATTTACATACGCCGAACTCAGAAAACTGAGGCTAGATATATCACCCATGCACTGCCTTTCGGGCTTACGTGAGGAGGGGGTATAGAGCGTGGCGAGTAAACACACAAGTGTGTACACCTATTGACTATAGGCATTACTAATAAAATAATTTTTATATACATACACCTAGGCCAGATACACCGATCATGCACTACCTTTCGTGCTTACGTGAGAAGGGTATAGAGCATGAGGAGTGTACACACATACATGTGAACACATGACTCTAGGTGATTATGAAATATATACATATATAAAAATTTCTTTGTTTTTTATGTTTTTTTCTTTTTTTTAATAATAGAGAGAGTTTTGCAAAATCATCTTAGCACCACTTAACTTTGAAGATTTTAAAATGTTATAGCCTTTACTTTAAATCGACCACTCTTTTAAACAAAGATTTCAATTAGGATATACTTCATAATTAACACCCATGAACCTTCATATATACTAGTTAAATCATCGTTACTTGTAATCAAACTTTTTTTTTAAGACAAATAAATTTTCAAAAATTTCAATTTAATAACCAAAATCCTATAATCATCCTATTGTGTTTCTTTAAAAGTAAATCAATATGCTAAAAAGAAATTTCGTTTTTGACATTTTTTTAAGTTTTGAATTTTTGAAAGAAAATGCAAAAAATAAACCATTAAAAATCAAAAATAAACATGAGACTCTCCCCCTCCCCCTCCCCCCACACACTTGATTATGACTATGTCCCCACAGCCAACCCAAGTGAAAGGAGAAAAATAGAATAAAAATAAAAATATGACCTATATTTACATGAAAATGAAAAGATTAGTATTTACACGACATCAAAAAATATACCGTTAAAGAGTAAATGAAATGGTCTTCCAAAGACAAATTCATTTGTCTCGTTATGTATGAGAGACATAGCTTAAGCACATAAAACTAAACTACAAAAGATTTCAAAGTTGAATGTAGATTTGGAAAAAGGAATGTCGTTTTATTAAAAATCATATGAGTTGTTTTATTTTCAATGATTTTTGGGGTAGATAGAACAATTGGTGAAGTCCAAGTTTATTTTCACCAAATCAAAAGTCAAGCTTATCATTGAAAACTTCTTCAGAATTATTGATTTCAAAATAAAAATAGTGATTTAAATCCACTCCTTCATAATTCAACAACTCATCTTCGAAAAGTCCAAAAAAATTGTGTTCACTAAATTCGTCTTCCTTTCTTAGATTATCAACAACTTCATTGCATATATGAATTTCAAAATCTAAAGTTGTTGCATTTAATTTTTCAAAATCAGAAAAAGTAAGATCGAATTTTAAATTTGGTTCCACACTCTAAAAAGAATTGAAATCCAACTCAATTACTGCATTATCAACAACTTCATTAAGATTGTCGTTTTAAATTTCAAAAGTTGTTATTTGAAAATCGTCAATTATGGTAAAAGGTGGATTATTATTTGACTTGCCACACGTTGAAATTTGATTTTGTTTCTCACGTTGTTTCATATATGTTTCAAACAACAAATCAGTGTGATCTTTGTGAATTTTTTCCACTTGCTCAACAAAATCAATTTTATAATTATTAACTTGAGAATTTTCAATTTGAAATTGTTGAGAACAAAATTTTTCACCATGATTGAAACTATTATCAATGCCAAAATCATTTAAAAAGTGGTTCACATTTCTGTTTTCACTTTGAAATTCATTTTGAAGTTCGAAGTTGAATTGGCATGGGTTATAATCGAAATCGTTTGAATTTTGAAGTGAATTCATATTTTGATTATTTGAAATCTTTGACTTGAGTTATTGCACAAATATGAGTTACACAAATCATTTATCATTTGATTTTTTTGTGTAGAAAGTTCAAGTAAAGACGAAATCGTTTCAATACTATTTTCAAGAGTTGAGGGTTGGTCATCATTTTGAAAACTTTGTGGTGCAAAATTTGAATTGTTTGTACAATAATTGTTATTGAAATATCCATAATAATTTTGTATGGAATTATATGGATTATATTGATTTTCACAACTATTATAAAATTCCGGCGAGTAAGAAAATTCTAACATTTTTCAAAAATGTTTTCTTTTTGTAAAGAAAAAATATTTACCAAAAGGAATTTATTTTTCAATAGGAAAATTTGATTTTTGGATTTTCAAATTTTTTTCTTTTATTTTGTTTTTGAAAGGATTATATATTTTTCTGGATTTTTGTTTTTGACTGGAAAAAAATTCAAAGGAAAAGGTTTGAAAAAAACTAAGTTAAGGAAAATTTACAATTTTTTTTGTTTTAGATTTTGAATTTTTTTTCTAAACATGCATGAACTAATGCAACTAAATGAATACAAGGACTTAATTACAAATTTTCTGTCCTAAGTAGCTCCTAGCCCATTGTATAGTCACACTTTATCTTAATCCAACAAGATAGTTCTTAGCCATGTAATGGGTAGGAGTTATCGGTGCACCATGAATCACCGTAGCAATGCAACCGAAAGTTTAAGTACCTTCAGAAAAAAAATCGGTATTATATTTACGAATCACCGTAATATTTATAACTGATTATTGCTCTGTCGTAGCCTAGACACCAAGAAAATAAATTATCGAAAGAGGATAACTTGTAAAGATACAATTATGGTAATAAAGTGATGGTCAGAGAATGGTAGCTGATGATTATGGAAGAAGTCGCACTGGGATGATGTATTGCATAGAGAATGGTAGTTGACGATCAGAGAAATGTATTGCATAGTGAAGATGTAATAGAAATTTGTTAAAAGAAATTTTCACAGAAATTTGTAACAAAAATGTATTGCACAAAAATTTGCACAGTGAAGTTGTAACATAAATTTGTAAAAAGAAAATGTAAGAGTGAAGGCAGTTTGTAATATGTGCACAAGCACAGTGAAAAGAAAGTGCACAGTGTATTTTTTTTCTTTTTTGAAAGTTGTACAAAAGAAAATTGTAAATGAAATGGAATAAAAAATTTTTGAAATGAACTTGTGTATATATATTTTTTTAATAGAAATGACAATGCAAAATAGAAAAGCAACAAACATACAAAACAATTTTTTTTTGTTTCAATGCAAATTAAAACACAAAATGAACACTCAATAAAATCAAACAAAAATAATTCGAAGAGTAAAAATTCAAATCAAATTAATTCCCCGGCAACGGCGCCAAAAACTTGTTGAATCGACTAACTTTCTATCGAATTAGAAAATAGCATTAAAATTGTAATAAAAATAACCGCAAGCGCACGGTGTACAATTTTAGTACATGGCGAGTACAGATCGACCCATGGGGAATTGAATTGATTTTAAATTCTACTCAATCAAATTAACCAAAGAGCTTGAGATTGTTTAAAATAAAAATGTAAAAAACTAACAAAAGAAAGTGAATAAAAATATGAGAGTAGAAGGCAATTTAGAGGTAATTTCCTTCTCATGATCACATAAATCAACATAATGAAATCATGATCTCTCTTCTTTTGGTCATTTGTGAATTTAGTTGATGTGTTTATCATAAGTATGGCCTATTTGTGCTATTAATTAACCCAACATAAACAATTAAACTTTAACACACCCACTAAATCACTTGTTAACTCTCATGAAAATGATAATGAAATTGAAAATAAAATCTATTCTAAGCATGATTTATTTACTATGATTAGTAATATAGACCATCAAATTTTGATTCTCAAATCCACTTCATTACCAACATTATATGTAGATGAAAGGGTAATTTGTGTTTATGTTTGTTTAAGCATACCCTATTTAATGTCAACAATATAGACTATAAAATTCAAAGCTAAACGATAAAATTTAACCACATCAAATATTGTCATTACGCACGAAAAGAGATCAAAAATTAGCAAAATGTTGAATCTACCTGATTAAGAGAGCTTCATTACTCCTAAATTGAAGGGGTTTAGCTTCTCATATTTGTTATCATTTCAATAAATATAGAGTTCAACATGAAACAAAAACAAGAGAAAGTGCAAGCTACTTAACTAAAAAAAGAATTAAACTACTTGTAGAAATAAATAGATCTACACTACTAACATGAAAGGAAAAAGAGAATGTAAGTAAAAATGAGCATGAAAATAAAATAAAAGCAAAGAAGAAAAAAGAGGGAAAAATGAGGCTTAGGAAGCCATTTTATTCTCATATAATTTGTTGCTACCACTAAACTAACTACAAGGTTGTAACGACCCACATTTTTCGATAATTAAAATGTTGAATTTAATAAGATTTTGTAGTTTAATATTGGAAGAAAATAAAATTTATGATTTACTAATGAGAAAGCTAACTAGAATGAAATTTAATAATGTTAGTTTAAGTAATCAATGACTATTTGAATGTAATCTCAATCAGTTGGAATAATTGGAAGGTTAAATTGGTTAGAAATTGTAAATAAGGAAATAAATTAAATGTTATATTTAATGGTGAGAAAGCATGTAAATAATTGAAATTGAATATGATCAGTGCTGTATAAGTAGTTATAACATTGTTTGTAGATAATAAACTTATAAATGTGATTAAATTAAGTAAAAGGTAACAGTTGTTATTTATCACATATTTATTTAATCTATTGAAATTAAATTGAAAATTAATTGCAATTAATCTAATTAAATAGGGCAGTTAATATGAATTAAGATGATAACTGTAGAATTAATGTGATCAAATATTGCGCTAATATGGTAAAAGATGATAAGTGTAAAATATGAATGTAATACGATGTAAACTTAGGTTGGTTATATTCATAAAGTAATAATTGATTCTATAATAGGAGAGTAAATCAAAATAAATGGATTTATTGGGATTTAAACTATAATTAATGAATTTATTGCAACTGCAATTGAACGCCGTAATTAGTGCAATATTTAACATTGGATTTGACATGGAAATTCATTTTAGAAGATTATAAATTACTAGGCAATCAAAAATGATAAAAATTGGCTAACTTTTGAATATGAATTGAAAGGTGATAAAATTAATTTAATAAAAATTTATTTAATTAACGTGAAAATAGCCATTTTGGTCACTGTCTCAGATTTCGACGAAAGCAGTTTCATCGGATCTGTAACAGTGAATTATTGTAGGATTTCAAGTTTCGTAGTGATCGGACTTGTCATTTGATCATGCGGTCTTGAAACGCGTAGAAATCAATTTAATGAATTCAATTAAAATAAGTTGATTTTAGAAGCTAACTTCTGTATACAATGGAATTTGGGTTTAAAATCTGTTCCATTGAGTTTAAAAATACCAATAACATCTACTTTGATATATGGGATGACCTACTTTCATTTCGAAAATGGAACGGGCTTTTCTGGTCGTTATGGTCATTTCTAACTAATTCGATAGGTTCGTTCATTCTTATCGGGCCTAGTCTATATAAATAGTTTTCCTAAGCCTATCAACCTTTTTATTTCTTATTCATGTACGTACATATCTATCTATCTATTCCTATCTCCTCTCTCCGATGGCATAAACCTATCTTCAATTCAAAAAACTAATTCAATTTCAAAAAACTAATTCAATTTCAAATTCAAATCGAAAATCAAACTCCTCAAAACTATGTCGAATTATATATCGATGGAAAGCTCTCGACGAGCGTAATCTACTACTGCAATTCATTTTTTAGTTGGGTGCATCGTTTGATCAGAAATCGAGGATGAACCTCGGCCATCGAAATTAGGTTTTCACGATCCAACGGTGGATCTTCATCCGATCGACGACCGGGAAGCGCTGTTGGGAAGACGAGGTCGAGCAGGTCATGGGTGTGATATCCCGGATTTTTCGGACATCAAATAATTGGGTAGTTATCTGATTTAACTTTTAAAAATACTGATTTATAAATTGAACAAATTTAGATGTGAGAATCTTTAGTAAATTATTTAAAATTTGGCAAAATTGTTAATTTCAAACCAATAATAATAATGTGTTGTGTGTATATCTATATATATATTAAATAGAATCATTATTACAAATTTGAAAATAGACATATGCAAACTTTATAATATTGAGAATTTTAAGTGTGTACTTATACATATATACGAGTGTATATATGTTTATATATGATTAGGAAGCCATTGTTTTGAGTTCAACACGATGAATTTAAAAAGCTATTTAAGAAAACATGATTCATAAATTAATTAAATGAAAGGGGTTAAGTATAAAAATTTAATAAAATTTAAGTAAGGGTTTAAAACAAGTTATAAAAATTTATTTAAACAAGGACTTAAACACAATTAATTTAACAAGTGACATTTGTAAAAACCATGAATATAGGAAATAAACACTTGTAAAATTATGATAACAAGTGGCAAAGTTTTTCCCATTTGAAATTGTAAAATAAAAAAATAAAATAGCCAGGCCATTTTCTTCATTTTTTCAAACTGATCTAAAAGGAAGTTAAAACTGAAAATGTCAAACCTGAGAATAAGAAATCAAACAAATTCAAATTCAAGCCAAAGATTTAAAAGTTGCAAATCAGTTCAAACAAGTCTAGTTTCAACTCTAATGCCAGAAGATCAACTCAACAACAAAGTTCTAAACAGATCAAAAATCAAGCTATTATCCAAATTATCAAATTCAAAAGAAGCATTTTCAGATTTCAAAGTTTCAGGCTTCCCTGTTTCTGATATACAGGTGAGTAAACTATTTATAAAAGCTAAGTCACCTGAAAATTTTAGATGGAATGATATGAAATGTTTTTCATGATTGTTAAGTATGATTGTGGATATATATGTTTATGCATGCATGCCTGTATAGATATATATACGAATGTCTGTTCAGGAATAAATCTATCTCTGTCTCTGCTTTTAAATCTATGAGCAAACTGACCTGTTTTAATTTGAATTCGTGATATCTTTTGATGCTTGTGAAGTGGCCGTGGTGAAAAATAATGAATGAATTTATGTGATGCATGTGTATAAACATAGAACAAACTGATGCATGCCTGAGAGATGTATACATATACATCTCTGTTATTATACAGGTTCAAAAACAATCAAGAAAAATTCAAACCTCTTAATACAATCTGTTTTAAGTAATAATCATTACATGGAAAAGAATTGAAACATTGTAAAGTAATTTCTAAGAAAAATTTTAGGTGTTTATATTTAGTAATTATTCCAAAAACTAGAATTTACAGTAAAATTTAACTCAAGGCAGAAAATAAATTGTTGGGAATTCTTGATTTGATTTTATAAACTGATTCGTGTTGAAGAATGGTGATTTTTAATGTAAAAATCTTGATTTTTAAAGTTGGTATTAATGCAAATTCTCGGGTTGAACGGATTTGGGCAAGTCGGCAAATTCAGGTGGCTGGGTTGATTTGAAGGCGTGGCACTTGTCGTGGAGGAGGAGTAGGGTATAGGGATCATGAGAAAATTGTCGCTGGAATTTCTATATCATCATGGAAGCAGCTCGATTGAAATGTAGGGTTTAAGGTCCAGTTTGGGTTGCTGTTGAATTCGTGGCTGGTTCGTCAGCGTCGAGGGATCGAACATGATTGGAGTATGGGAGGATGGAGCGAGGTACTCTGGCGATCGTCTAGGCTCGATGGCGAGGATTCAGATGGACGGAGGCGTTGGTGGTTGGCGAATTTACGGGTTGGGTTTGGGTCTTATGTTCTCGACTCGGCTCGATTTTGATCTGATGATCGTTACGTGTTTCTGGAGGTTGATATCGGAGGTGGGTGTTGTCGTCGACTTATCTGAGGTGGCATCGATGATCGGAGCGACGACGATGGGATGTGCACGTGCACGCATATCTTTGGGTACGTTTTGTTTTGCTGTAGATTTAAGGGGAGGAGATCAAGGTGGACTCGAGGAAACATCGGGATGTACGCGTGTTGACTCGAAGAAAAGAAGAAGGGGAAGTGGCTCGAGAGTGGCTCGGGAATTTTTGGGTTTTGGCCCGGGTATTTTAGAAATGATTTAACAAGTTTTTATTATTATGAACTAAGTTCTCAAAGCAAATATTAAACAAGTTTTCTAAGTAAAATATTTGTCAAGTTTCAAACAAGTTCAAAATTTAACTATAAATTCAAATGGGATTTGAATTTAAGTTGAGTTGATTTGAATAATTACATATTAAGTTAATTTATTTAATTAATTCCAAAGTAGTTGGTTAAAGAAAATAAATGTTTAAGCTTAAAAAAAAAGTCTCAGGAGATTTATATAAATTAATTTCAAGCATTTAATTTAATAAAGATTTAAATAATAATTAAGAAATTGATTAAGATAATTGTTTATCTTAGATTAATTAAGGATAGTTAATTAAGGGTTAATTAATTAATGTAATTAATTAAAGTTTAATTAATTTATGTGGTTAATTAAGGGATAATCAATTAATATAAGTAATTGAGAATAATTACTTTAGATGAATAATTAAGGATGATTAATTAATTTCAATAATTAATAACTAATGGTTTGTAATTAATTAATGTTAATTAAGCAGGAATTAAAAGTAATTAATTTAATTAAATTAATTAGGAATTGTATAACTAATTAACCTTGCTTATGGATGATTAAATTATATTGAATTCCTTGGATTATTTGATATATCTGATATGTGATTGTGATGCTGTGATATGAAATGCTTTGGATGAATTGTGATAATGTAAGTTATCTATCTATGATAAAAGTGCCATGTGAATATGATATTTCGAATATAAATTGAATTGTTTAAAACTTGAACAACTTGCTTTAAAAGATGACATTGAATTCGAAGAGACCGGGGTCGGGTATTAGTAAATACCCGAAACCACTTCGATTAGTAATCTATAATTCTTTATAGATTTGATTTGTAAATCAAATAGGCTGGAATGAAATAAATTGAGTAATCCGGACCATTGGAACTAAGTAACGGTACTTAGATATTATTTTGTGAAATAATTGTTTGAATATAATAAGTAAGAACACGTAGAAGATACGAGTTACCCTGGTTTCAAATAAGTTTTATACCTTAGTATTTCAAATTATAAGGGTTTACTCACGCTGGTTTCCAGCCTGACCCGGGTGTTACTTTGATGTAATGCTCGGGTCAGACCGAGTATTACAGATTTCAGATAAGGACGTTTTGGAGCTCAGGAGGCGAGCTGGATGGCAGGAACGTATGGAGTATATTCCGCTGTGATATATTATAGTTGTCTGAGACATGTTAATTCTAACTGTCTAGTACATTTGTGAATGTTGTAACTCTGCTGTATTAAAATGTAATTAACAAATACAGTTTTCCTTGTATAACTGATATTATTATTTGTTATTATATTTAATCCGCTACGAATGTGAGATGTTGTGTTCTCTGTTCTTCTTTCTTCTTTCTGTTTCTTCCTTCTATCTCTTTCTTTTTCTTCTAACTATCTGGAATTTTCGGGTTCGAAAATTCCGGGTCGTTACAGTTGGTATCAGAGCTGAAGGTTAAACGAGAACCTTGGCTCTATTGGGATTACTCGTTAAGGATAGGGTCAATGGTACCCTAGAATGAGTTGAGTGTATATATATATGAGGGCGTACTTGTTATTTTCTTATATAAAATTTTTAAAATGGTTTTAAATTTTAATGATATTTATATAGGTTATCTTTTGATATATATAGAAATAATTTTTCTAATTATTAAATATATTAATGAAATTGGTTGTTAATTTAATTTGAATTAAATATAATAATGAGTATTAAGAAGTAATAGTAATACAACCAAATTAAAATTAAATGAAGATAAGTTTGAAATGGATCCAAACTGAAATTAAAAATCCAATTGGAATTAAAGATAATTTAAAATTGTGAAGTTTTAAATCTAAGTCCAGAAAACTTGAGATTGTTTTAAAGAAATTTGTTTTGAAATTAAAAACCAAGAATGGTTTAAAATTTAAAGTATGACTTGAAGTGCAAATGAAATAAATATGTATATATGTTAGATATACATAAGGACAAAGTTGACTGGAAGTAAACACTAAGTGTTGAGTTTTGAATTTTCTGGAAATATGATAAGTTTTAAAAACTTAAGTGGGAAAGTTTATTAATATAAAGTTTAAAATTTGAAATGGAAATTCAAATTGGGTAAAGATGACTAGATTAAATTGAATTTAACTTAAGGAAAGTTAAGTGAGTTTGGAATGAACAACTTGAATTGGAAATTTCAAGATAAAATTGAAATTTAACTTGGAAAGTTAAAATGGTGAATTTGATTAGTTTGAATGAATGAAGAAATGGATTGTGATAATATATCCATTATAAAGATAAATGAAAATTAAACCTTAATTTGAAATTAAGGATATGGAATCCCTTTTAACTTAAGATTTGAATATTAAGAATTGAATTTGTAACTTAAAATTGTTTAAGAATCGGTTTCAAAGTTGGAAGATAAAATTGGGCAATAAATTGAATTTTGAAGATAAAAATTTCTTTGAACTTTTAAATTTGAAATTTAAGATAAGTTAAGTAATGATAGTTTAAAATTGAATTTTGGATTTTGGATTGATTTGATTTAAAAGTAAGGGTTAATTTGACTTAAGTGATTAAATCAATATTTAAAATATTTAACTCGAATTTATATAATTCGAGATGGTTTTAAGTTGAGATTTAAATAAAATTTGTTCAAATTGAAATTGATTTGAAATAATTTGAAATTGTGATTAAAGCTGAATAGGTTTAAAAATCAAATGGAATTTGATTTGAATTTGGAAAGGAATTAAGGTTAATTCAACTTGAATTGGGATTAAATCAATTTCAATGGAAATTGAAGTATTGAGTCAATTTAAATGGAAGTGGAATTTAAATTGAATAGAGATTGGGAAATTAAACAGTTTGGCTCTGGATCATTTTCAAAATAAATTGTTTTAATACAAATATATTTTTCCAAACTATTTACTATACAATCTTTCTTCTTAAACCCCAAACTATCTTATACTTATTTTACAATTATTTTGGAACTATTTAAATATTTTGAAACTGTCTTATAAACTAATTACTATTTTTCAGTTACTTATATCTAATCACTATTTTAAAAATTATTTTGAAATTATCTAACTATTTTATACCAATTATTTTACAGCTATTTTACAAACTAATAACTATTTTTCAACTACTTATCTATTTTAAACCTTTTCAAGCTATTTTTTTTAGGTCAGAGTTCAAACTGTTTGTAATTGAAGTAATAACTCAATTGGAAATAGAAGCAATTGAGAATAAGTGAATGGAATTAAAGGAAATGTGAATAGAAAAGAGAATTGATTTGGCTAATAATCAATGAAGTTAAATACGTAGGATGTACGTATATTATTCTGTTCGCATAGTGATTTGATCTAGATTCGAACACAGAATTTCGAGATAGTATTATCAATCCGAGTTGGGATTTTCCGCTCGATTTTCGACGGCGAACCTGGATATGGGTTTTTGATTGGTTCTGGATATTCTCTATCATAGCTACGACTATGCAAGGAGAATGACGGTTTCTGATCAGGAAACCAGATCTGAGTCCGCACTAGGAAGTCGGGTGGACGATACTAGTTCGGAAGTGAAATTGTGTGATCGATTGAGCGATCAGATTGATATAGCGTACGGATGATATGTGTACATCGTACGGGTTTGAATGAAATTGGCATTTAAAAATTTGAGGATAAGAAATTTGAAATGGTTTTCGAAAATGAAAGGAATATTATGTGAAATATAATGGAATTGGATATTTCTTTGGTTGAAATTTACTTTATGGAGGTAAGTAAATGGTTAATAACTTTATAAAGAAATCAAACTTGAATATTTGATTTGGCAATAAATAAAGTTATATTTTGTAATATGATAAATTTCCCTTATTGAATCTAGCCAAAATAAAAAGGGTTTTGAAATATTTAAAGTATAAAAGAGGTTTTATACGAGTTTAAATGATCCAAAGATTTTCAAAGTTATATATATTTATATATATGTAAAGGATCTTATGAGAATGATTTTGGAAAAGGTTTTGGGAACCTATGTAATTTTGGAAAGGCTTTTGATTTTTGAGAAATCAATTTTGGATTTTGGAAAGCCTAGTTTGAGAATTATCGATTTTGGTAATCGATTTTGTGTAAAGGAGATTTTGATAAATCATAAAGGGTATGATTTGAAGATACTATAAGTATATAGTATAAAGTGTTTTGAGAATAGCTCTGGGGAAAAAGGCGTTTCCTTGAAATGAACTTCTCAGGAGTACCACTGGGTGGTACTGCCTTGAGCCCCAAGGGGGGTTTCTAAAGTTGATCCTGTGAGGAGTCCGGACAAAACTAGTTCCTGAGGATTATTTGTGTAGCGAAAGTCGAGGGGCTGGTGCCCACAGAGGCATTTGAGTTATGCTGTGACAACAATTTAACTCAATGTCACTGCGATCTACTGCAGACCATAGCGGAAGTCATGTGTGCCGCTGAGAGCCAACTGTCTACGTTTGATTTTATATCGGTAGACTGTGACACTATGGTAACATAGCGAAAGTCGTTTGAGCCGCTGAGAGCCAACAGTCTGCGTTTGATTTTATATCGGTAGACTGCGACCTATGTGGAGGAGTTTCATTTTGACAGCGAAATCGTGTGTGCCGCTGAGAGCCAACAGTTACATGGACTTTTGCTGCGACGGCAACGTAACCCTGGAATGTAACTGCGATCTGTTGTGGGTTCTATGGTGTAATCAGTTACATGGACTTTTGCTGCGATGGGAACGTAACCCGTGATGTAACTGTGACCATGGATGGGAGTGATGATTTCCAGAGCATTCTCACCAAAGATGTTTCCTCTATTTCCAAAAATGTTTTCTATATTTTCAATAAATTATTTTCCAAGTATTTTCACTGGGTGTTGAAAACGGGTCTGCTAAGATCTTATAGATTTTCAGTTCTACGCCTGATCAACGTATGACCGAATTTCTGTAAGAACAAGGATTGACTTGTTAAGACATCGAGTTATAAAGTATTTTTATAAAAAACTAATTTAGTAATATTATAAAGATTTTTAAGGTGTTTTAAAAATGGTTCAAAGAGAAAATTTAATTGATATTAAGAATTTTAAATAAATGCTGGCTTCGTTCCTTTTCGAGGACGAAAAGATTTAAAGGGGGGAGGAATGTGATATCCCGGATTTTTTGGACATCAAATAATTGGGTAGTTATCTGATTTAACTTTTAAAAATACTGATTTATAAATTGAACAAATTTAGATGTGAGAATCTTTAGTAAATTATTTAAAATTTGGCAAAATTGTTAATTTCAAACCAATAATAATAATGTGTTGTGTGTATATCTATATATATATTAAATAGAATCATTATTACAAATTTGAAAATAGACATATGCAAACTTTATAATATTGAGAATTTTAAGTGTGTACTTATACATATATACGAGTGTATATATGTTTATATATGATTAGGAAGCCATTGTTTTGAGTTCAACACGATGAATTTAAAAAGCTATTTAAGAAAACATGATTCATAAATTAATTAAATGAAAGGGGTTAAGTATAAAAATTTAATAAAATTTAAGTAAGGGTTTAAAACAAGTTATAAAAATTTATTTAAACAAGGACTTAAACACAATTAATTTAACAAGTGACATTTGTAAAAACCATGAATATAGGAAATAAACACTTGTAAAATTATGATAACAAGTGGCAAAGTTTTTCCCATTTGAAATTGTAAAATAAAAAATAAAATAGCCAGGCCATTTTCTTCATTTTTTCAAACTGATCTAAAAGGAAGTTAAAACTGAAAATGTCAAACCTGAGAATAAGAAATCAAACAAATTCAAATTCAAGCCAAAGATTTAAAAGTTGCAAATCAGTTCAAACAAGTCTAGTTTCAACTCTAATGCCAGAAGATCAACTCAACAACAAAGTTCTAAACAGATCAAAAATCAAGCTATTATCCAAATTATCAAATTCAAAAGAAGCATTTTCAGATTTCAAAGTTTCAGGCTTCCCTGTTTCTGATATACAGGTGAGTAAACTATTTATAAAAGCTAAGTCACCTGAAAATTTTAGATGGAATGATATGAAATGTTTTTCATGATTGTTAAGTATGATTGTGGATATATATGTTTATGCATGCATGCCTGTATAGATATATATACGAATGTCTGTTCAGGAATAAATCTATCTCTGTCTCTGCTTTTAAATCTATGAGCAAACTGACCTGTTTTAATTTGAATTCGTGATATCTTTTGATGCTTGTGAAGTGGCCGTGGTGAAAAATAATGAATGAATTTATGTGATGCATGTGTATAAACATAGAACAAACTGATGCATGCCTGAGAGATGTATACATATACATCTCTGTTATTATACAGGTTCAAAAACAATCAAGAAAAATTCAAACCTCTTAATACAATCTGTTTTAAGTAATAATCATTACATGGAAAAGAATTGAAACATTGTAAAGTAATTTCTAAGAAAAATTTTAGGTGTTTATATTTAGTAATTATTCCAAAAACTAGAATTTACAGTAAAATTTAACTCAAGGCAGAAAATAAATTGTTGGGAATTCTTGATTTGATTTTATAAACTGATTCGTGTTGAAGAATGGTGATTTTTAATGTAAAAATCTTGATTTTTAAAGTTGGTATTAATGCAAATTCTCGGGTTGAACGGATTTGGGCAAGTCGGCAAATTCAGGTGGCTGGGTTGATTTGAAGGCGTGGCACTTGTCGTGGAGGAGGAGTAGGGTATAGGGATCATGAGAAAATTGTCGCTGGAATTTCTATATCATCGTGGAAGCAGCTCGATTGAAATGTAGGGTTTAAGGTCCAGTTTGGGTTGCTGTTGAATTCGTGGCTGGTTCGTCAGCGTCGAGGGATCGAACATGATCGGAGTATGGGAGGATGGAGCGAGGTACTCTGGCGATCGTCTAGGCTCGATGGCGAGGATTCAGATGGACGGAGGCGTTGGTGGTTGGCGAATTTACGGGTTGGGTTTGGGTCTTTTGTTCTCGACTCGGCTCGATTTTGATCTGATGATCGTTACGTGTTTCTGGAGGTTGATATCGGAGGTGGGTGTTGTCGTCGACTTATCTGAGGTGGCATCGATGATCGGAGCGACGACGATGGGATGTGCACGTGCACGCATATCTTTGGGTACGTTTTGTTTTGCTGTAGATTTAAGGGGAGGAGATCAAGGTGGACTCGAGGAAACATCGGGATGTACGCGTGTTGACTCGAAGAAAAGAAGAAGGGGAAGTGGCTCGAGAGTGGCTCGGGAATTTTTGGGTTTTGGCCCGGGTATTTTAGAAATGATTTAACAAGTTTTTTATTATTATGAACTAAGTTCTCAAAGCAAATATTAAACAAGTTTTCTAAGTAAAATATTTGTCAAGTTTCAAACAAGTTCAAAATTTAACTATAAATTCAAATGGGATTTGAATTTAAGTTGAGTTGATTTGAATAATTACATATTAAGTTAATTTATTTAATTAATTCCAAAGTAGTTGGTTAAAGAAAATAAATGTTTAAGCTTATAAAAAAAGTCTCAGGAGATTTATATAAATTAATTTCAAGCATTTAATTTAATAAAGATTTAAATAATAATTAAGAAATTGATTAAGATAATTGTTTATCTTAGATTAATTAAGGATAGTTAATTAAGGGTTAATTAATTAATGTAATTAATTAAAGTTTAATTAATTTATGTGGTTAATTAAGGGATAATCAATTAATATAAGTAATTGAGAATAATTACTTTAGATGAATAATTAAGGATGATTAATTAATTTCAATAATTAATAACTAATGGTTTGTAATTAATTAATGTTAATTAAGCAGGAATTAAAAGTAATTAATTTAATTAAATTAATTAGGAATTGTATAACTAATTAACCTTGCTTATGGATGATTAAATTATATTGAATTCCTTGGATTATTTGATATATCTGATATGTGATTGTGATGCTGTGATATGAAATGCTTTGGATGAATTGTGATAATGTAAGTTATCTATCTATGATAAAAGTGCCATGTGAATATGATATTTCGAATATAAATTGAATTGTTTAAAACTTGAACAACTTGCTTTAAAAGATGACATTGAATTCGAAGAGACCGGGGTCGGGTATTAGTAAATACCCGAAACCACTTCGATTAGTAATCTATAATTCTTTATAGATTTGATTTGTAAATCAAATAGGCTGGAATGAAATAAATTGAGTAATCCGGACCATTGGAACTAAGTAACGGTACTTAGATATTATTTTGTGAAATAATTGTTTGAATATAATAAGTAAGAACACGTAGAAGATACGAGTTACCCTGGTTTCAAATAAGTTTTATACCTTAGTATTTCAAATTATAAGGGTTTACTCACGCTGGTTTCCAGCCTGACCCGGGTGTTACTTTGATGTAATGCTCGGGTCAGACCGAGTATTACAGATTTCAGGTAAGGACGTTTTGGAGCTCAGGAGGCGAGCTGGATGGCAGGAACGTATGGAGTATATTCCGCTGTGATATATTATAGTTGTCTGAGACATGTTAATTCTAACTGTCTAGTACATTTGTGAATGTTGTAACTCTGATGTATTAAAATGTAATTAACAAATACAGTTTTCCTTGCATAACTGATATTATTATTTGTTATTATATTTAATCCGCTGCGAATGTGAGATGTTGTGTTCTCTGTTCTTCTTTCTTCTTTCTGTTTCTTCCTTCTATCTCTTTCTTTTTCTTTTAACTATCTGGAATTTTCGGGTTCGAAAATTCCGGGTCGTTACAATGGGGATGATGTTCGCCCGTGCTTTGGGCATCGTGGATCGACAGAAAATGCTAGGGAAGCTTGGCGGCAGCGAGGTGGCTGTGGACCACCGGACATGGTCGCGTGGATGGCGGAGGGGCGCCTGGGCGCGCGCGTGTCAGCAGCGTTCTCCGATCTGGATGAAGTCGTTCGTAGGTGGCGTAGTTTTGGGTTGAATATGTGGCGACCGCTTGTTGAACGAGATCGATGTCTCGTGCTAGGGTTCTGGACGCGTGAAGAAGGTATGGTGATGTGTTGCCTTATTTTATTATTTAATTTAAATTTAAATTTTTGATTTCAAATGTTCTAACTTACATAACTTTTTCATACGAGCTCGGATTCACGCACGGTTTGTTCCATTGGGATCGTATCAAAATTTCGGACATTATGGAACTAGATTGGACAAATTCTGAGACCGTTGAAATTTAGACTTTTATTCGGATTTCAAATCGATTTGAAATCAAAGGTGAGTGTTTTAACCCACTTACAACTACTAAATTACCTTATGTTAGTTAAATTAAATGTATGATGTGATTAGAAGTTGATTGATTGCTGTTTGGTATATTTAAATTGTCATTCTAGTTAAATCTGAATTTTTTCGAATTTAATTTCCATTTAATTTAATATTGAATTTAAATTGCCAGTTGAATACCTGTTAATGATAATCAGTTAATTATTGTTGTTTATTGGCGGATTTGAATGATGATTTTGATGGATGTTTAATTGTTGATATTGGATGACTGGATGTTATGTTTATTTTATATGGTGTTATCACACTGCAAGTTCCCTTAGTTTATTGTTAGTAAATCACTATGGGTTGAAATGATACATACCCGAACGATCTATGGATTAGGAAAAAATCATTATGGATTGAAATGATAGACTTGAGCGGTTTTATGGATTTTGAATTTCACTCGGGATTGCGGGTTGAAATGATATATACCTATAAATTTAAATTATTGCGGGTTGAAATGATAATATCCATATCACTTGACCATAGGGTAGAAAATTATATACGGACACCGGATTGGTTAAATTAAATGATTTTAAATCCTTAAATTTTGAATCTAGTTAAATGATATTTTGAAATAAAAATTTGATTAATATAAACTGAATTACTTTTCAAAATCCAAGCTTTAAATGTTGAAATTGAAATTGGTTCAAATGGATTGTTTAAAGAATTTAAATTAAAAGTTTAAAGTTGAAGTTTGAAATATAAATGAAATTATCAAAATTGAGTTATTGTAAACGTTGAATATTTAAATTTTGAAATCTATTGAATCTGAAGTAGTTTAAATTTATAGTTCAAACATGGATTTGAAATCGATATAAATTGAAATGGTTTTATTTAGAATTTGAATTGAAAGTTTAAAAATTGAGTTTTGTTGATTTGAAATCTGGATATGGTCCAGATTTGTTGAAATGGAAAATTGGTTTAATTTGATATTGCTTTCAAATTAATTATTTTGATATAAACTGAAAAAATATATTATTTTAAATCCAGATTTATTTAGTTTGTCAAACCATTTTATATTAAACTATTAAACTATATTAAATCTATTTTTAACTATTTTAAACCATTTAAACTATTTTAATCTATTTTAAACTATTTAATCTATTTTATACTATTTTAATCTATTTTAAACTATTTAATCTATTTTAATCTATTTTAAACTATTTAAACCTTTTAAACTATTTTAAAGTATTTTAAACTATTTTAAACTATTTTAAACTATTTTAAAACTATTTAAACTAATTATGATTATCTAAACTACTTTCTAAAATTCAAACTGTATAAAGCTGAATTGTTTATATTTAAATCCTGGATTTTAAAGCGAATATGGTAAAATGATTTTATAACCTACGTTGGAATTTGAAAGGAAATTTTCAAGTGTAATGACTTATTCGAGTGAATATGATGATTTTGAAAGAGGGTTAAACCTATTTTGGAAGTATGATTTTGAAAGTGAATATGATTTCGAAAGTGATATGGTTTGAATTGAATATGATATTTTGATGTCAATATGAAATGGTTTTGGAAATGTAAAAGAACCATTTGGTGTGAAATAAGCATTTGGTTGTTAAAGAGACCGGGGTCGGTTATTGTCATACGCTCTGCCAATACTGAAAACCACTTTAACAACTGTGTACGTGATGGAGATTCCAGAATAAAGTAGGATGGTTTGGTGAACGATTTTGTATGAGGTATTAACGTAGCCCTGACCCCCTCGAGTCAACTTGATGTGGGTAAAACAGGAGCCATACCGGGCCAAGTGAGGTCGCACCTCCGATCAGACACATTTCTTCGATACCATATTTATTATTTTGTGATTGATTTGGTGGCCACCCTTCGATTTGATTTTGGGAGTGTGTTCCAAGGTGGGCGGTAGTAGCTGTTATGCGTTACCACCAGTCCAGATCCGCAAAACGGTAGTATCCTACCCTGGGCATTGCCTTGCTTGCCTTGTCACATGCCTTATCGTGCCTATTACGAGTTTGGTTTGTACCATACCTATGGAGTGCCCTATGATAGCCTTCCAGTTTATGGAGGAATTACATTACTATATAGACTACGGGAATATATAAAAATATGTTAAGGGAGATATGGGTAACTCCTTAGCGCTATTTTAATGCTTTACTTTACTGATAGACATATTATAATAGTGTATATTACTACATAGTAGATAGTTTAACGGATCCTTAGGAGATGGAATCCCGAACATCTCTTAAGTTATTGCATGCATGTTGACACTGGATAGGAGATGTAAAATCCCGTAAACATCTCTGAAGCCGTTACACTCATATTTATTTACTGTTGATTTTACTTACATAAGATCTTTTAGTTCTGACTCGAGTGTTTTGTCTTTTCATTATGCTCGGGTCGGTCTGAGCGTTTCAATGTTGAAGACTACTTTTTTGGAGGACGAAGACGAAGATTTAGTATATTATTCTATCTATTATATTTATTCCACTGAATCATGTTGTTCCGCTGCATTATTTATTTATTCCTGATGTATGTATAACTCTAATTTGTATCATAAAAATGTAATTAAGTGTTATTTGTAAAACAGCTTCATGAACTGTTTATTTGATTATTATATTTTGTCATTCCGCTGTGAGATTCTGTGTTTTTGTTTTCTTTCTTTCCTCTGCTTTTTCTTATTTACCCCATAACAATCCTCCCTTTTGAATGGTTTGAGTCCGACATGTGTCGTTTATTGTCGATTTGAACCGTCCAAAAAGGTGGGTCATTACATTTGGTATCAGAACTTTGGTTTAGAGATTACCTTAGCTTTATGGGGTCTGACTCATTAGAGATAGGGTAGTAATACCCTAGAATGAGTTGTTGAGTGTATATATATGAGAGAGCGTACTTGTTAGTGTTATAAAAAATGTTTTTATATTGTGTTAATTTGTTATGTTTAGTATTTATAAATTCTAGTCGGTACAAAGGACGTTGTGGCATCGATAGGGATTTCTAAACACTTAATAGGGCAGACCGACACAATATTTTTTTTGAAATATAGGTAAATAAAATAATTTTACCTAGTACTATATTTTGTATATAAAAGAATAATCTATATAAATGATATGGATGGATGTGACATGTTTGTTTGTTAGGAAGTAAAAAATTTATAAATATTAGTTGCAAATCAGAATTTACAAGTAAAGTAAACATAAATTGGAATTTAAGAACTTAATTTTCGAGGTTTTGAAATTGGTTTTCAAAAGGTTTTGGAAATAATATTAGTATTATTTGGAAGGATTTTCAGATATAAATATTCCAAAGTGATTTAGAAGAAATGTTTCTAAAATAATTTTTAAGGAAATAAATTCTATACTCCCTTCTCTATCGCTAGAAAATAATTTTGGTGATGAGTGCACCCATCATCGACGTTCATTTTCGAGTTTCAAAGTGGGAAGACTGCTGTAGTAGTTTTACTGCACATTTGTTTTGATAAACAAATCTTAATTTTAATTTCTAAATATGATTGGATATAAAGGCTATGAGTGTGTGTGTGTGTGTGTGTATTATTTTAAATGATTTGAAATGGAACCCGGCATTTAGTTCTTAAGTTTCTATAAATTAGGAATTTTAATTATTAAAATGAATGAAATCTTATCTATTTTAATCATTAGAATCTTCGCAAATGAAAAATAATAAGAAATTAGGTGCCAAGTGATTAATGAAATATATATATAAGAAACTGGAAATTTGTAACTTGAAAATCAAAAGATAAGAAAATTTAGAAGATGTAATTATTGAACATTTTGTTAACTAAATAAATAAGATAAACTTGTGTAACATTCAATTACATTCTTAATATATATATATATATATATATAACTTACCAGAAATGTTTAAAATGTTGTAATGTTAAATAGGATATGTAATAGAATAGTATACAAGTAAAACTTAAGTAATGAAAGCGTTCAATGGAATTATATCTATAAAGAATGCTGATGTTACAAAAACATTATAAACTTAAGTTAATAATTTGAAATTCTACTAATTAAATTTAATAGTAAAAGTGAATACTGTATACGAATGAAAGAAATGTGAAAAGAAAAGAATAAAAAAATTAAAGTATAGGCTGCTTCACAAATGAATATTGATATTAAAAAGAAAACCGAAGTAAATAATAACTGTGAATTAAATTTTGCAAAGAGACTTACATACTATTTTAAGAATTAATTATGGATGATCTAAATAATTGAATGGAAATAACTTATGTAAGTAAATGAATGTAAATGATGTAAATTAATGGAAAATTTGCATTGTATGAATGAATGGAAATGAATTTTGTAAGTAATGAATGTAAATTAATGAGAATAATCATTGTGTGAATAAATGAAAACAGATGAACAGTAAATAATGTGAAAGGAAATTAATAAGAATAAATTTAAATAATATTTGAAATTCTTGGTTGTTTTGGCTTATGGGATGGTTGGGAAAGGATACTTCTAACTGTATAAGGATGTATAAATAACCTATTAAGTAATTATCTAACTGTTCAGCGTAGGGTACACTTGATAGTTTATTTATCACCTTATATGATTAAAATTTTCTGAACCTGAACAAATCATTAGTTTGGTTGCTATGGATGTATGATTGATTCCTTTGTTACATATGATGGTCGTGTGGTTTTGTTTGCATGAGACTATTGTTATGTTGTGTTGATTTGTTTTGTTATAAATTTAAACAACTTAAATATTTCTCTTTTACATAATTATTAACTTCTTTGAATATATAAGTGAAATACAGGTTTATGGAAGCAATAGCCACTACTTTTGGTTTCATAAAATAAAGTGTTGTTTGCCCGACAAATAGGTACGTTTTCGGATTACGGTTTTTTAGCGATATTATATTTTTTTTCCTGTGGTTTGGGATATTAATTTTTAAAATATGATATATATCTTGTAATTATTGATATAATTATTTTCCCAGACCTCTCCGTACAAGGAGACTCTACCGAAATTTTTCATGAATTTTAGACTTAGAATTTTTTTGTGAAAGTGAAATATTTTCAAACTTTATTGAACTTGAATATGGAAGATTTAATTGTTTATAAATTGATATATTTTATTTAAATACTTAATTATTAATTTTAAAGTGCTTATAAATTTATTATTTGAATAAAATATATTAATTCCTTAATTCCTTCTTTTCCGTTTTCGAGGACGAAAAGTTTTGAGTGGGGGAGAGTGTAATGACCCACGTTTTTCAATAATTAAAATATTGAATTTAATAAGATTTTGTAATTTAATATTGGAAGAAAATAAAATTTATGATTTACTATTGAGAAAGCTAACTAGAATGAAATTTAATAATGTTAATTTAAAGTAATCAATGACAATTTGAATGTAATCTCAATCAATTGGAATAATTGGAAGGTTAAATTGGTTAGAAATTGTAAATAAGGAAATAAATTAAATGTTATATTTAATGGTGAGATAGCATGTAAATAATTGAAATTGAATATGATCAGTGCTGTGTAAGTAGTTATAACATTGTTTGTAGATAATAAACTTATAAATGTGATTAAATTAAGTAAAGGTAAAAGTTGTTATTTATCACCTATTTATTTAATTTTTTGAAATTAAATTGGAAATCATTTGCAATTAATCTAATTAAATAGGGCAGTTAATATGAATTAAGATGATAATTGTAGAATTAATGTGATCAAATATTGGTTAATATGGTAAAAGATGATAAGTGTAAAATATGAATGTAATAAAATGTAAACTTGGGTTGGTTATATTAATAAAGTAATAATTGATACTATAATAAGAGAGTAAATCAAAATAAATGGATTTATTGGGATTTAAACTATAATTAATGAATTTATTGCAATTGCAATTGAATGCCATAATTAGTGCAATATTTAACATTGGATTTGACATGGAAATTTATTTTAGAAGATTATAAATTACTAGGTAATCAAAAATGATAAAAATTGGCTAACTTTTGAATATGAATTGAAAGGTGATTAAATTAATTTAATAATAATTTATTTAATTAACGTGAAAATAGCCATTTTGGTCACTGTCTCGGATTTCGACGAAAGCAGTCTCATCGGATCCGTAATAGTGAATTATTGTAGGATTTCAAGTTTCGTAGCTATCGGACTTGTCGTTTGATTGTGCGGGCACGAAACGCGTAGAAATCAATTTAATGAATTCAATTGAAACAAGCTGATTTTAAAAGCTAACTTCTGTATACAATGGAATTTGGGTATGAAATCTGTTCCATTGAGTTTAAAAATATTGAAAACATCTACTTTGATATATGGGATGACCTACTTTCATTTCGAAAATGGAACGAGCTTTTCGGGTCGTTATGGTCATTTCGAACTAATTCGAAAGGTTTGTTCATTCATATCGGGCCTTGTCTATATAAATAGTTTTCCTAACCCTATCAGCCTTTCTATTTCTTATTCTTGTATGTACATATCTGTCTGTCTGTTCCTATCTCCTCTCTCCAATGGCAGAAACCTATCTTCAATTCCAAAAACCCTAATTCAATTTCAAATTCAAATCGAAAATCAAACTCCTTAAAACTATGTCGAATTATATATCGTTGGAAAGCTCTCGACGAGCATAATCTACCGTAGCAATTCATTTTTAAGTTGGGTGCATCATTTGATCAAAAATCGAAGATGAACCTCGGCCGTCGATATTAGGTTTTCACAATCCAACGGTGGATCTTCATCCGATCGACGATCAGGAAGCGCTGTTGGAAAGACGAGGTCGAGCTGGTCACGAGGATGATGTTCGCTCGTGCTTAGGGCATCGTGGATCGACAAAAAATGCTAGGGAAGCTTGGTGGCAGCGAAGTGGCTGTGGACCACCAGACATGGACGCGTGGATGGCGGAGGGGCACCTGGGCGCGCGCTTATCAGCAGCATTCTCCGATCTGGATGAAGTCATTCGTAGGTGGCGTGGTTTTGGGTAGGATGGGTGGCGGCCGCTTGTTAAACGAGATTGATGTCTCGTGCTAGGGTTCTGGGCGCGTGAAGAAGGTATGGTGACGTGTCGCCTTAGTTTATTATTTAATTTAAATTTAAATTTTTGATTTCAAATGTTCTAACTTACATAACTTTTTCGTACGAGCTTGGATTCACGCACGGTTTGTTCTGATGGGATCGTATCGAAATTTCGGACATTATATAACTATATTGGATGATTCTGAGACAGTTGAAATTTGGGCTTTTATTCGGATTTCAAATCGATTTGAAATCAAAGGTGAGTGTTTTAACCCACTCAAAACTACTAAATTATCTTATGTTAGTTAAATTAAATGTATGATGTGATTAGAAGTTGATTGATTGCTGTTTGGTATATTTAAATTGTCATTCCAGTTAAATCTGAATTTTTTGAATTTAATTGCCATTTAATTTAATATTGAATTTAAATTGCCAGTTAAATACCTGTTAATGTTAATCAGTTAATTGTTGTTGTTTATTGGATGATTTGAATGATGATTTTGATGGATGTTAATTGTTGATATTGGATGACTGGATGTTATGTTTATTTATATGGTGTTATCACACTGCAAGTTCCCTTAGTTTATTGTTAGTAAATCACTACGGGTTGAAATGATACATACCTGAACGATCTATAGATTAGGGAAAAATCATTATGGGTTGAAATGATAGACTCGAGCGGTTTTATGGATTTTGAATTTCACTCGGGATTGCGGGTTAAAATGATATATACCTGTAAATTTAAATTATTGTGGGTTGAAATGATATATATCCGTATCACTTGACCATAGGGTAGAAAATTATATACGGACACCAGATTGGTTAAATTAAATGATTTTAAATCCTTAAATTTTGAATCCAGTTAAATGATATTTTGAAATAAAAATTTGATTTATATAAACCGAATTACTTTACAAAATCCAAGCTTTAAATGTTGAAATTGAAATTAGTTCAAATGGATTGTTTAAAGAATTTAAATTGAAATTTTAAAGTTGAAGTTTTAAGTGTTTTTTCACTTCAGCCTTGGAGGCATTACCCATTGGAGAGAATTTTGAGTTGTATATGGATCATAATTCTCTCAAATATTTATATTCTTAGAGGGATCTAAATTTGAGACAGTAGAGGTAGATGTGGTTTTTGGCTTCATATGTTTTTGGTATCTCATACACTCCAAACAAAGGAAATGTTGTGGCAGATGCTTTGAGTAGGAAGTATGAGACAGAGTTCCATGTTGTTAAAGTGGAGACAATTAGAGTTTAGTTTCGAATTTGATTTCAGACCATCATCAAAGTTAGTGCCTGGTTTGTTGGTTTCTTTAGAGGTTAAACCAATGCTTATGGATTCCATTAGCTCTTGTCAAAGAACTGATAAGGCATTAGTAGGTATTTTGAAGCAGTTTGGGAAAGGAAAGAAGTTTTCTATTTTAGATAGATACTATATTGACTTAACATGCTATCTATGATGAGATGGTAAGTTATGTATGCTAGAAGTTAGAGAGCTGAATTGATGTGGTTTTATCGGAGTCTCACTATTCTAGGATGAATATTTATCTTGGTGGTGACAAGATGTACAAAGATATAAAGAGAATATTTTATTAGCCGAGGATGAAGAAATAGGTGGGGGATTGTTTTGCTAGATGGTTGACTAGTCAAAGATTCAAGGCTGAGTAGAAGAAACCGAGTGGACTGTTACTTCCCTTAGACGTTCCATAGTGGAATTAGGAGCACATATTGATGGATTTTGCAGATGACTTACCTAGGAGCAGAAGGGAAGATGAGAGTATTTGGTTCATTAATGATCGTTTGACCAAATGAACACATTTTATTCCAGTAGGGAGTACATGGAAACAAACTCATTGGCTACATTATATATGAGGGTGGTAATTAGATCTCATGGTTTTTTGGTGAGTATAATGAGCGATAGTGATCATATTTTTACTAGCAAGTTTCGAAGGAGCCTTCAGGATGTCTTGGACAGAGTTAAACCTCAACACTGCATATCACACACAAATAGATGGACAAAACGAGAGGATTAATAGGGTATTGGAGGATTTATTAAGGGAATTCATTCTTGACTTTGATGGAGCTTGGGAATATCATTTTCCATTGGTGGAGTATACCTATAATAACAGCTATTTAGTTAACACAGGCATAGCACCGTTCGAGGCTTGGTATGGATGACTATGCAAGTCCCCTTCTTGTTGGTAAAAAGCAACTAATAGGGTGTTCCTTGGGCCAAATATGATTAGAGACAATTCCAAGAAGTGGAGCTGATACCAAAGAGAATGAAGACTGCATAGGATAGGAAGAAATCATATGCTGATAGGAGGAGTATAGAGCTGGAATTCACAGTTTGTGATATGGTATTTGTGAAAGTTTTACCGCTGAAGCATGTTATGAGGTTTGGTGGTTTGAGAAAGTTAGCGCTGTATTTTGTATGGCCTTTTCCAATATTAGAGAGAGTAAGGAAGTTGGCTTATAGAGTTGAGCTTCTTGAAAAGTTAGCAGGCGTTCATAATGTTATTCATGTGTCACATCTGCGGAAGTATGTTCATGATTCAATAGTTATAGTCAAGCCAGATCAGCTAGGGGATGTGGAAGTGATTCAGAGTCTGTTGCGCCATATGTACCTGTTCGTATTGTATAACATGGAGTGCATTGGCTTTGGAATAAAGAAGTGAAGTTGGTTCGAGTACAATGGGGATACAATTCAATGGAGAGATCTTGGGAACTAGAGGAGAAGATTATTGCTTTTCATCCAAAACTCTTTGCCGGTATGTTTCCATTTTATTATTTTTATTTTTAGAAATAGGTAAATTTCTTGTGGATGATTGATTGTTCTGTATGGTTGTTTTGGATTTTATGGACGAATTGTTAGATCGTATGTTCATAATTGTGAGGACAATGTAGTGATCAAAACTAGGAGTAGTTACTTAGGAAATCTTATGTTATGATGATACTTTGATGTGATGTGATGAATGCTTGCATTCATATAGAAACTATGTGCTCTTTATTACGATGCTTTTCATACATGCATGTATGCCATATTATTTGCATACATGTAGGAGGTCACTAGTTGCGTTTGTGGAGATTAATATCATAGCATATACATCATTCATACTCATACTTACACGTTGGTTTTACATGTGTATTCTATTGAATTTTTGATGATATGCACATGCATGTTATGTAAATATGGATATGCAGATGTGTATTGTGTGTATGCTTACGTAGTATATTTTGAAACGCTAAGAAGTGAGTTACCTTATCTATCCTTCGGAATTTCAAGGACAAAATTATCTTAGGGAGAGAAGATTGTAACACCGCGAAAATTTAAATAACTAAATAAATTTTATTAAAGAGTAAAATGGTAATTTTATCAAAAAGGATAAAATATGGATTTTATAAATGAACGAATCTGGGATGAAACTTACACCATTACATAAAGCATATTTTTATGGTTAAGTTTCATTATAAGAATGTTAAAATTGGACATACAGATTGGAAATTATAACTAAAAGAGTAATTTGGTTAAAACAAAGCTTGTTAGATTTAATAGCTTATTAGTACCAAATAAAATACTGATATCCTTTCCCAACTCAAAAAGAAACATGCGTACATTTCTTTCTTCGTCTATCTTAAAGAAACCCTAAATCTAAAATTCTAGATCAAAAATTTCTTGATCAAATCTTCACCAAATCCAATAAAACTTAGATCTAAAGATATTAGGGAAAAGAGAGCAATAAGGAAATATTGAAATCAAAGTGATTCGCAATGTTTGGAGATTATGGTGAATCAGTACAGTGGAGAAAAAGAGGAATTCCATTGAATTTGGGACTATCTTGGTTAATTTGTAAGTGGGAATCTATTTACTTTGGTATATAGTATCTTATATGCGTTTAATTCATCTTTATAGCCTATATTAGGTAAATTCTCATAATTAATATGAATTAATCATGAATTTATATTAAACCGAAACATTAATATTAATATTTGGGTTTAGAAATGATAGTTGACATTAATATCTAAGTAACACCTTGATGATGAAGGAAGAAGAAGATGATTAGGGGGTGTGTGTGGTGTGTGTATATATATGAACCATAGGAAATGTTAACCCATATAATATAGATGGATATTGTTTGGAACTATAACATAATGATTAAATTGTAGATTCAATACACACAAAAGAATTGGTAACTAAAGAGGATGAAGTAACAAAAGATAAAACTATGTTGATAACTGAATCATTGAGTACATTATTAAATAAGAGAGAACTAGAGTGTTATTGTAATAATCTGGACAAAATAGCTATAAAAATGTTGGATGACCAATGTATTTAAAAGTACAAATGTAATGAATTTGAGAATAGATAAGTCGTTAAGAGAAAAACAAAAGAAAAAGGCGAAAATCCGCATTTGAGTCAAGGGGTTAGGCATTTGAAAAGCTTATGGAATTTTTCATCAGCAAGCCAAATGTATGAAATTTATAACTAAACTTTTGAAAAGAATTCATGTTTCTAAAATAGATAATATCATATTTGAACGTATGTAGAAAATGCATGTTGAACCTGGACCCATAGGGGCCAAGATAAATGGTTAAGGATGCTTTAACTTAATCGGATAGCAAAGTTGAGACATTGCATAACGTGTATGTGTATGTATGAAGTAGTATACAAGTTGATGATATTTTGAATGTGTATTGATACAAGTAACTCGATAATTAAGCTATGAAGGTATGTTAATATTGTAAACATATTAGTAGAAATAGGATAAGTTAATATTGTAAAGCATATCAAGAATAAAGTAAAGCTATGAGGGTATTTTAGCATTGTAAAGCATATCAATTAGTATAGGGTACATTAAATAGTTGTAAAGTATATTAATCTAATGAAAGTAAAGCTATGAGGGTATGTTAATATGGTAAAGCATATCAGTAGGAACAAGGTATGTTAAATATTTGTAAAGCGTATCAATAGGAAGATAAGACTATGAGGGTATGTTAATATTGTAAAGCATATCAGTAGAAGGGTAAAGGTAATAGAATACATTAAACGGTGTAAAGCATACCAATTTCGATGTTATATGATGACTCTAGTTATGTGATATAGTCACAAAATATGATATTGTTGAAATTCTATGAACGATATACCAAACCGATAATAATGAATAACCTTAAGGTGATAATTGTAGAAGTAGTTTGTAAAAATATTCTATTAGCATGTTGGTATCATATACTTAGAGATATGTTCACTCACCAGGCTTATGTCTGGCCTCTCTATATTCTTATTTTTGTACACATCTATAATAAGTTGACATGGGTCTAGAGAGTGCTCAAGGTGAGCAGACGTCGATGGAGACTCTACGGAGTCATACTATTTAGATTGCTTATCTAGTTATCTACTATTTTAGAACTGTATAACTATGTTAAACTATGCACCGTGAAATTTTGTTTAAGATTGATGTGATAACACTTAGTTTATTTTCATTTAGTTCATATGGTTATTTTATATTATATTATATTATATTTCCTTCCGCTGTTAGTTTTGAAAGTGTGGTCAAAAGTAGATAGCTATCTATACTATGTATATTATATTTTACCCTAACGATCCGTCGTTTAGTATCCTGTACGTTTGAGAATCAATTAGGTTGTAGAATAAAACAGGTCATGGATGGCGGGTTGTTATAGGGGTGGACTTGTTCATTCCGAGTAACAATGAGTTCTTAAGTTCTGGCTTGAATAGCCAAGAAGACATGATCTTCAGTATCTTCGGCTCCAGCACGAACAGGAGCGTTGAGTGGCTCTCACATTCTCTTGAATTCAGACTTATTATGAAGAGGCAATGTATGTACTTCAACACAGTCAAGGGTTTAGGTGTGGAGGGAGTGTCAATCAGCTCTCTAACCCCTCGAAGTCGTTGGCTTGACATGAGTGGGAACCTCGAGAGGTTCATGCACTCTCTCTGATTTTTTTGATTTTTTTGATTTTATTGATATTTCCAGCATGGACGGAAGCATTGATTGGCTCTCACATCCTCTCGGAAATGCCGACTTGTGGGGATTTCGCATGAGCAGGAACCTTAAAGGGTCGGTGCACTCTCTCGAATGTTTCAATTTGTTTGATGTTCCGCCACAGACGAGAGCGTAATGGGATCTCATGCTCTCATGGAGGGATTTGATGTACTAGGCTCATCCCTAACACGATTATGAGAAATTAAGCACTCTCATGCCCTCTTAGGTTGGTCGATGTAGAGTGTTGCAGCCCCTTCTTGGAGCATGAGCACTCCTTTTATGGATTTTTGTGAAGAGAAGCCGTAGCGGTCTTGGGTACCTCGTTGATTATTGGGGACATAGCCGACTTCCTCTTAGTGAGGAATTTCATTGTGATTTGTGGTATGCAATGACTGCATCTATATTTTCCAAAATTGGCCTACCTATAAGAATATTGTAGATCGATGGGCAGTTCACCATAACAAAATATACTTGAACCTTGGCAGAGCGGGGTTCCACGTTGAATGTGACCATGTGCAAGGTCGAACCCAAAGAAAAAAATCAGATGTCGCCCAAGCTATAAATGGGCAAGGCACACAAAGTGAGACTTGATCATGGGAGCCTCATCTGTCCAAAGACATTCTTGAATATGACGTTCATTGAGATGCACCCTCGATGAAGACTCGATGCACTTGGGTGTTGATGAAGTGGGTGAAGATGACATGGGGCCATAGTGAGGGGGTCGATGCCTTTTTTGTCTTCGGGTACAAAAGTGATGTTGGGTTCATCTTCCTCAACTCTCAATGCTTTCAAGGCCTGTGACGACCGCCTATGACCCCTGCACTAAACATAGAAATGGTGCGCTGTAAAGTGTGTCAGGCAGCCATGGACGATTGCCAAGGTTAAGTTAAAATAGCAGAATCTATCGTCTTACTCACAGCGCATGGATAAAATACAATAGAGAATATATATAGTGAAGCTTCACAAAATAGAATCTCATCAATTAAGCTCCATAATAGTTGAATAAAAACATATGAATAGTCAATACATCAAGCCTCACTACATATCACTCAGAGAATATACAAGCAGCGGAACAACCAGTACATATAGTAAGAAACTAATACGCAAGCCTCCAGCTCGTCTTCGTCATCGGCATCGTTGGAGACTAAGAACAGCACCTGTCACCTGCTACCTAGTCTGCCCATCCCAAAATGGATGAACAGCCCAAGGTAATAAGAGTTGAACATAAAACCTTGAGTCAGACAACAGTCTTAGTGAGCGGTAAATTAACTAACAACATACCAAAAGAGCATAAAGGTAAAAGGAATAGGAATCCAACCCTCCCACTCCACCTCTTTCTACAGTGATAGCCCCCAGACACACTAAGCAGAAGTAAACATAGCAATCAGACAATTAAAGTAAAGCAATTATCACTCGAGTCAAGGTCGGTGTTTTCCAAGTACAAACCCCCAAGGCCTAAACCAAGATCAGATAAGCACCCAGAAAACATCGCTCTTGAGACCGAATGACGATACAACCAAACATCCATGACTCTGGCTATCACTGTTATCATTGCTTCGATACCACCGTTAATTGAATGACCGGCACATTCTTTCAGCCGTCCGTCAAGGGCCAATGGTAACCCCGGTTCTAGACAGAACTCCGCACGTCGTCGCAGCCCGTGCCTAGGACTATCGAATCTGCCCAGAGTACTCGACCACCAACTGTAGTCTTTTGGGACTATCGAATCTTCCCAGCGTACTCTTGCTTTGAGCCTGCTAGAACCTTCAACAACGATGAAATCTCAGCCTTCTAGTCATCCTCCTCGACGACTATTCTCATACTAGCTCAAGCGCCTCTCGAGCCAACCATTATCCTCAAACTCGAACCATCTCACCGAGTTACCAACATGCTTGGAATGATCCCGACTGGATTAATACCAAGGCTATCTCATATCATGCCTCGCTTCATCTCATCATAGCAAAGCCTCATCTCAACATCATCATCAAATCTATCCATATGAGCTTCATCAACCGCCACATATGCCACGAGCAGCTCTTCCAATTCAAGAGCCTTTCCCTTAGCTTTTGAATCATCTTCGACCATCTTGTCTAAATTCAAATCATCAATAAACTAATTTATAACAATCAATCAATTCAATCATTAATCCAAGTAATCAAGCATTCAAACATGATCTAATAAACAATTATAACAATAATGGCAATCTTGTAAATAAAGAGTCCAAATCTAACAAGCATGAATCATGAGCAATATCCCTACAACTTGATGAATGAACTTGCATAGGTTAACATGTAGTAAAATGGATGTCAAATCATCATGAACAATGGATCTATACTTAAGTTTACGAAAATGCATGGAAATCACTATTTTAACAACAAATCAAGCCATCAATCCGATATACTCCTTTGGATCCGTGTGAGAGATAACCACCACTCACCGAATCTCCTAAACACCTCAAAAGCAACACACTTCAGATCTGGACAGCGAAGAATCTAACTTGATCCGTCAAAATTCCGCTTCAAACGATGGAATCTCTCTTTGATGGTTGAAGATCTTCGATCTAAGCTCTTGGATCTTCGATTTGATCTTCGATTTGGATGGAAGGAATCACAAGATTAGAGTGGAGAAAAGAAGTGAAGAAGTGCAGCACTCGAGCTCTCAAAATGGCAGGACTTCGTCGCTTCAAAATCCGGATCCTAAAAAGTGAGGAAAAACCCCGTATTTATAGGCTGGAAATTCCTTAAGTCGTCCACGACTTAAGAAAATCCCACGACCTACGACTCACGACTTAGCCAATCCTACGAGTTAACCATCCCCTTCGACTTACGACATAGCAGATCCTACAACTTAACCACTGCCGCATTTCTACCTAAGTCGTTTGGGCGACTTAACAACCTAACATAGGCGCGACTTAACGATTTAATAGCATAAGTCCTTACGCGACTCAACTAAGATACGACTTAATGATTCAACACTCAACGACTTAACAACTCAACGACTTAACAACCCTACGACTTAAGCCTTATCACTAATGCGCGACTTACGACCTAATTATACACAGCAATCCACCTTAGGTCGCTTACGACCTAACTTCAACACAAGGTCTCACGACCTAACTATAACGACTTAAGCCTTAACTCGTCCAGTCCCTAAGTCGCTAACTACTAGGTCGTTGCCGCTAGTTCTTAAGTCGCTACCCTCCTTAAGTCGCTTACTAAATTAAGCCGTTAACTCTTAAGTCCTTCACTCGACCTAAGCTACCACACGACCCAACTTCTACACGACTTATCCCATAATCCTTAAGTCGCCAACTCCTTAAGTCGTCTACCCCTTAAGTCGCTCCACGACCTAACCTTCTTCACGACCTAAGTCCCCACATGACCAAACTCCTTAGGTTGCTCCAATTCTCTTAAGTCGCTCAACCGACCTAACTACTACACGACTTAAGCTTCGAACGACTTAACAACACTATCGACCTAATGACAACAGTTTTACGATCTTTCGATCCGTAAAAGTACGGGTCGTTACAAGGCCCAAAGATCTACTGAGTACACTTGATTAGTGGAGGTAAGCTTCCTCTTGTATCCGGCCTAGGCCACTCTACTGCTTTTGAGCAACTGCAGGTCATTGAATATTGACAAGATTTCTGTGTTGATGGCGATAATGTTGTTTCCATTTTCCCGTTAAGGTGGGCCGGGGGGGGGTTTCCATTTGGCTTTTTTCTACCAATTCCTCACATATTGCACAAGTATAATTTCGTGGATCAACCGTTTTATCTCGACTTTTAGGTGATGGTACTCATTAGTGGAATGATCATTAAGTTAGTGGAATTCGTAGTATTTCTCATTGTTGTAGGGCTACACCTTTCGCCCTAATCGGGTAGGAGGATGCCTGTGGTAAGGCACGCAATCCTAGTGGCGATATAGATGGTTCCTGTAACTTCCTGAAATTTCACCGCTTTAATTTAGGAATAATTAATTTATTTTAAATATTCAAATAATAGATTTCATAATTAAAATAAAACTCTTTTAAATAATAATGGTGAAATAGTTTTTTAAAAAAAATTACAAAAATATTTAGTAGAGAAAAATTGAAAATGTGACCGGAAATCATTTTCCGAATTTTCGACTTTTCGTCAGCTAAAAGTTGTCCGAAACACTGTAAACTCTATGATATAAATATCCACATTCATTTATATATAAGTTAACCCATTTTAGAAAACTTATGTATATATGTTTTTACTTAAATTTAATATAAGTATGAAAAGACCTTTTATGAAATAAATAAAATAAAATTAAAAAAAAAGATGCATATGAAAACATGTAGTACTAAGGAATTAAATGCAATATTGGCTAAGCTTATGAAGGGAAGGGGACAAGCAAGGATGTGAGGTACATGGGAGGAGGCAAGGTAGGTGATGTGGAAGCATATGTGTGGAAGGCATGTACTTAGAGGGTAATTTAGTAATTTACTAAATTCAAATTATATAAAACCAATTCCAAAAATTCTCTTTATCGTTTTTCATTTTTACTTCTCATTTCAAAAGGCTAGTTTCTTCTTCCTTGAGCTCTTAAGCAATTCCATGGCTTCCACAAAAATTTTAAAAGTTTGGAAACCTTAGCTTCATTCTCTTTTTACTTTTAAAACTTTGTTTAAACCTCCTCCTTCATTCTACAACGCCACTTCTCCAAAAATCAAGTTAAGCCTCTTAAGAAATTGTCATAGCCGAGCCACCATATGCCTAGGCCGAGCCATCTTGGCCTTTAAAGCCTACAAAATCCATTTTTGGTTAAGGAAAATCAAAGAGCTAGATTTTTTTTCTAATTATAGTGGAAGATCGGGTCAAGTTAGTAAGCTTTTGGTAGATTTTGGTGAGTTAAAGCTCACCCCTTTACTAAAGTTTCTAACTTTATTCCATGATGTGAAATTGATTGTAAATTCATTGCTTATTTAGGTGAGTATGGTGTTGATTTGGTTATACATGTGTATGTTTGGATGTAAATTTGTTTAGACTTGTAAATAAAATGTTAAAAGTTAGTAAAGTGCAAGTTAGAACCTTGCTGATATCATGATGTTATTGTTCATATATATATATGTTTGCAAACATACATACAATGTTGTAGGCTAAGGAGAAATTAGCACTTGATTTGTACTTTAACACGACATCAAAATCCCTTGCTTTTTTACTTGCTTACTTACGGATTTCACGAGAAAAGTTTTTAAAGCTTTAAATTTTAGTTTATGTTTTCAAGAAGCTATATTCAAGTTTATAAAAGTAAGTTAAAACATAAAGCAAGAATTTTGAAATTGATTTGGAGTATGAATCGAGTTTTGAAACTACGGGTCATATAGCGATAGTCGTTATAAATACAGTTCGTAAAACGAACTCTTATTGCAAAATTAAAAAATGTTTTCACTTAAGTACCATTTGAAAAGAGTTTTCAAAACTTATTTTAAGTATTGATAAGTAATGATCATTATTTATTTATTTAATGATTATTGAATTAATTAATTATGGTAATTAGCACTTAAGTGTTAATCAAGTAAGTTAATCAAAATTAATTAAAGGTTAATTATTATTTAATCATTAATCGAGGGTAAATTATTACTAAGGTATTAAAGATTAATTATTAATTAGTCATTTATTTATAAAAAGGTTTAATTATTAATTAATTACTAATTAAGTTAATTAAGATTTAATTAAGACTCAATTAAGATTTAATTATTATTAAATAAAGGTTTAACTTATTAATTAATTATTAATTAAAGACTAATTATTATTTAAGGATTAACTATTATCTTAAATATTTATTTAAAGGATAATTATTATTTATTTAATATTTAATTATTAATTAAATATTAATTATTATTAAATAAAAAGTTTAAATGTTATTTAATTTTTAAATAAATGCTTTGAAACCACTTTATTTTTGAAGATTGGTTTTGTCTTAAATTAACTTTCCTTTAAAGAATGTTTTTAAATCCAAGGGATTTCTTTATCGATCACCTTTAAGTAACTTCATTGAATATGAAACCCATTGACATTTGTTTAGCAGAATAAATCAAAATTATGCCATTAAGTTATATTTGACATCTGTTAGCAGAACCAAACACCATTATGCTATTGTATTAACTTGGACATGTGTTTAGCAGAACAATTCCCCACCTGTTATATAATAACTTGGACATTTACCTATGTGTTGATTGATTGTTGTTTATTGATCTCTTTTACATGTTTGTTGTTATGTAAATACCCACGTAATAACTTGGATAAATTAAATTATATTAAATGAACCATCATGGTCATTAAGCCTCTTTCTGATCTTGTGAAATCGATCATTTTAAGTATATTTTTAATAAATATTTTAAAGTAAATTTATTACTTATTTATAACGTTTAAAGTTTATTATTTTATTAATGATTGTTTAAAGTTATTATTTACTAATGTTGTTTAAGGATAACTAATTATTTTATTTAAAATGTTTTTTAAAAGATGTTTAAAAATAATAAACTATTTATTTAAAAAGGAATTGTTTTAAATGAAAAGATTTATATAATGGTTTATTTCATAAAGAGGATTTATTTAAAGAGTTATAAATTGGAAAGCAATCTTGGAATTAGAAAGAAGTTTGGTTTGATAAAGTGTTTTAGAGATTTATAAGAGGAGTTTTATAAATGGTTTTAGAGTTTTATAAAAGAGTTTTATAAATAAACTTGGAGATATATAAAGTGTTTTTAAATGAATTTGGAATTGAAGTAAAAGATATTTCATAAATGAAAGAGATTTATTAAAAGGATTTGTTGAAGTAAATTATAAAAGAATTGGGATTTGATTTCCTTTAGCTGACCTTCTTAATTCAGATGGTATGGACATTCGTTTCACACTTAACACCGAAGGAATATTGTTTGAGGTTATCTTTATATTCAATTTAAATAAAATTTTGTTTTGATCCTTTGATATGATTTGTAAATGTGGAACCTCTCACAAATGTTTTGTGAATATACTTATGCCAGTGGGATAAGTATATGAATATTTCAATAGATATTTTGGAAAAAGATTTAAAATAAATAAAAGATTTATTTTGAGGCTTAGTGTTGCTATGGGTAATTAAATCTCTGAATTGTTGTTTGATTATTTTATAGTTAAATAACCGACTATCAAATCTTGACATGTTTCGACTCAGGAAGTATGATTGTTTATTCGAGTTCCCCAGTGAGGATTCGAATACTTGTTGCATACTTCCAGAGAACCAGAATTGAGTTAGCCGGAAATTATCGCTTAGTTTGGAGACACCCTTTTTTGGATTTATCCAAACTACTCTAAATAATAACGTTCATGATGAAGTATGATACGGAGCTATACTATTCTTCCTGAGGGTTATTCCAAAATGGAAGATAGTAAAATTTTGAATGCTTGTTCGATCCAGAAACAACCTGTAACGACCCGACTTTCTATGCCCAGAAAGTCGCATCATTATGAAGAAAGAAAGGGATAGAAAATAGAAAAGAAAAGAAGAAAGAAAGAAACAACAACAACGATCTCACAGCGGAACGAATAAATTATATTAATAACATAAACTATTACATAGTATACAACAATTTACAGAGTTACACAGCATATACATCACTTACTAGACAGTTATAAACATCTGTCTAGACATTACAACTCAAATACAAGACAAGACACTATCACAGATATCAACACAGCGGAATACTATATCTACGAACGCCGAAGCCTCCTGCTCCATTGCTCCTCCAGAATATTCGTCAAAGCTAAACCTGAATCTCTTGGCTACTCGTAAAAATTTGAGTACCCAAGAGTTTATAAAACAGAAATAAACACTTGGGTCAGACATGGGTCTGGTGTGAGTAACAGGTTAAACTTGCTTAACTTCAAAACCTTTAGAAAGAAAAGGTATCACGTAAGACTCCCCACAAATAAACATGGGTAAGTTTTTACCTTACGCTAACCAAAACATTTGATAGGAAATCTGATTTTATTATAATAGGGTCTAGGGTTTTCAAGTAAAATATAGAAATAGCTGAAATGCTTACATCTCACATTCCAACATAGTTGGGCACAACTAATACGTACGGCACTTATTGGAGTTTGGATTCCATACAATGGCAGGGCTACCGGGGTACCGCCCGTCACAGTACGTGGCCTAGATCACCGTACCGAGGATCACTCCCAATCCCCTGCAACACAAAGCCGGAACCATCCCTTACTGGATAATTCCGAACAAGATAATCCCGTAGTTGGCGCGACCAACTACACACTAAGCCGAATAAAAGAAAAGGGACCTCTAGACAGGGATCTATCTTGCTCTCAGTGGGTGCTACCCACGAAGCCTTGCTGCACCTCCCCTGTTTTAGCCATTTCCGGTTGATGAGGCTTGAGGTTACGATTACCTTTAATCAGAACATATCACTTAGAATGCTCATCGTCCACCTGACGATGTGCTGAAAGCATTCAATCCATATAAGTTCGTTCCGGGTTCGAACGAAACCGAAGGCATTATCTCGTTACACTCGTTTTGGAATCACCCTCAGAGTTAACGACAATAACCCTTGCACTCTGAATCTTCATCTTCACTTGAGATTCACGACCTATCGTTAATTTGGATCGATGTGGTATTCGGGTCTCCAGACCTGGAATTCCGGTATACGGAAACCCGATCCCGGTCTCATCGAAATCCAAAACGTATCTTTTAAGGGCCAAGTTGTTTTAAGGTTAAAACAATTCAATTCTTATCTATACTACACAAAGATAGATAATTCAATAGATAATCTACATTATCATCCCAAACAGATAATTCACATTATCATTATAATTCAACCAAACATCCATATCATATATCAATCATATCTCATCAGAGATATCAAACAATGAAATACATTCAATCTCATTCATCCATCCTTAAGCAATGATTTATATCATCTAATTAATTTAAAGTGAATTAAACTAATTACTTCATTCTATAAATCCTGCTTACTTAATTATTAATTAAACCAATTAATTAATCATTACTCTAAGTATCCATCTTAATTAATCATTCCTGATTAATAATCCTTTAATTACTTTAAGTAATTAATACTTAATTAATTTCACAAATTAATTATCTTAAACCATTCAGTAATTAATCTTTAATTACTTCATTAATTAATTAATTATACTTAATTACATTAATCCTTAATTAATTACAATTAATTAATTACTTTAATCACTCATTATTTATTAATTAATCAATTCTTAGTTACATCATTAATTATATTAATTAATGATCCTTAATTATTCTTAATTAATTATCTTATTTAAATTAATAATTAATTAGTCACATTTATTAATCACCTTTGATTAATCTCATTTAGTAATTAACTACTCTTAATTACTACACTTCATAAATTAATTACTCCTTAATTAATTATCCTTTAATTAATCCCCTGATTAATTATACAAAGTAATTAAACTAAAATTACTTTTATTATTAAAATCTTCTTTAGTTAATTACATCCACTAATTAACTTTAATTACTTTCCTAAGTAATTACACTTCACAAATTACATTTAAGTAATTACTTATCAATCACCAAGTGATTATCTTAATTTAATTAATAAATTAAACTTATCAAATTTATCTAATTAATTACCTTAAGTAATTAATTACTTTAATTACTTTCATTAAGTAATTATACTTAACCAATTCACAAATGATTATCATTAGTTAATTAATCTAATTGATTATCAAAATTAATCATATTAATTAATTATTTAATAATCCCTAATTAATGAAAAACATTTTAAGTTATTTAAAACAATTTCAATTCAAAACTTTCCTATAATTTCAAACTTAAATACAGATTTAATCTTGATTCTAGATTTAACTTAAATTTTTAAAGCTTTCCTATATTTAACTTCATTTTGAAATTCTAACTATTTAACCATTTAGAATAGATAAACAATTTAAGTTTTTAAAACTTATTTTAAAAGAACTGAAATTTAATTCAAATTCCAGATTTTAAAATCTCAGATTTAAACTTATTTTAAATTTCTATTTTACAATTTAAACTTTTCAGTTTAAATTTAAAACCAATTATACTTTACTCTTAAAAGTTTTAAATCCAAATTTAAATTTCAAAACTTAAATTATTACAAAATCTCAGATTCAACTTATTTTTGAATTCAGATTCAAATTCAGATTTTAAACTAAATTTAAATTTCTTGATTTCATTTAAACTTTACTTAAAAATGAAAACAGAACAGGTTTCTGTTTTAAAGTTTAAAACCTGTAAACAAAAGTTACCCGAGTAAAAACTGGAAACCCCCGAGTTCCCCTTCGAGTTTCCCTTCCCCTGTTATTTTAAACTTTGTTATACTTAGTTTTTTTAGTTTTTTTAAAACACAGTGATAACTACACGAGTCACCCCTGTAAACGACTCGAGCCAGAACCAAACAATCACGAGCATGACTTCGAGCTAACTCATCAACCTACTCGAGAACATCTGCTTCTTCCCCAATCTCAAACCCAGACATTACTGCTACTTTGTGCACGTGCACAGGCGACTCGATCGCCTCCAACACCTCACCGTGATGCTCGCAAGTCGACTATCACCTCCTCATACATTCCGACCACCCAACGCCACGTACTCGCCGGAAAATCGAAAACGAGCTAATCGAACATCAGACTTCGACCTGGAAACATCTCGAATTCACTCCTCCGATCACTGGAGCATCAGCGCCTCCTTCCACGACCTCACCAACATCTCCTCTTCCATCTTCGAGAATATAGTGGAACTCGATCCACTAGGGTAGCCGCGAAGATCAAATTTCCGACCAACCCATAAACTAGGTTTAAAAACAACATCAACCTCCTGCCGTCGCCACCATGCTTCGATCATCAACCTGACATTTTTCCCCTAGCCACTGATCATCAGACTACCACCAGATAGAACCCCAACCTTCCCAAGCAAGTAGATCACCAGAAAACTCCCAAGATGTAAAATCTATTCAACCCCGATCTGCTCTCTCATCCTACTTCTAAAAATCATGATTCGACTCTTAAAAATCATGTTTTCAAACAAAGATTCAGATCATAAGTCTGAATAAATAAATTTAGAAGTTTAATTTTCCACTTATATTTGACCTGCACTGTTGTTTTGATTTTTCCATGGCCATTCAAGTTTGTTTTAACTTAAATTAAATTCTAAACTCTAATCTATGACAAAACAAACAACTATTGTTTATAACATAAATCATAATATTAACTAGGTCATGGGATACAGAATTTTTTTATCAAACTTTGAACTTGAAACTGGGAACAGAGCTAATAACAGACATGCACACCAACATATATATATATACATCCATATATACAGATAAGTCTACTTATATACAATCACATATAACATATTTATTCCCATAATTTCAACATGCAACCAGATAAAAATACTTAAGCTTTTAGAAAAGTGTTACTCACCATAAAACAGATGAACAGAGCTTCCAGATTTTGAAAAGCTTTTGTTATTTTTAAAACTTTGTGTTGCCTTTGAATGCTTTTAAACTGAGATGTCTTTTTGATCTTTAAAACTTTTTAAACTTGAATGCTGGCTTTGGAAACTTGCATGCATGCTATTTGTTTTGTTGTGATGTTGCTTTAGATTCCAGTTTACTTGCTTTCAGATTTGAATAAGAAATTGCAGGCTTTGAAGAATGGTTACAGATTGAAGAGATGAGTTACAGGCCGTTGGTTTTTGAAATGAATTACAGGGATTTGATAATTTTCTGGTTTGAGAGGTGAATTGAGATACATATTTTTGTTTTGAGATTATGGCTTAAGAAATGTTGATTACTGATTTTGTTTTTGAGGGGATTTTTGTTTACAGCTGAATTCTCTTTTATTTTGAGAATGAAGATTTGCAAAAGAAATGAGAATGAGGAAAACATCTTTTTATAAATATAAATGATTTATTTTAAAATAAAAGAAAAATTAAAACAAGAATGACACTTGTCTAATCTATTTACATTTGTCATGAGCATAAATTAACACTTGTTGTATTAGGCTCAATATATTTACACTTGTCCTATAAGTAATTTTACTTATTTTTATTTATTTTAAAAGTAAATAAAAGTCTTTTTCTTTAGTTATCAAATACTTATCTATATATAAATTTCTTTTAAAGAAACAAAACTAATAAAAGTTTATACATATAATTTAAAATCCAAAACAATTTATAACAACACATTCAATTTGAAATAATAATCCTATTATAATTATTGTTTGAAAAAACAAATTTATCAATTTTAAAATAATTTATAAAAGAGATTATAAATTACTTCTATTACTAAATGAATTAACATATCATATGTAAATTAAATACAAACCAAAGCTTTTCTATTTACAATATATACAAATATATATATACATTATAAATAGAAATCAATTTATTAGGTTTTAAAAGATAAAATTCACTGATTAAATATTTATTAAATTAGATTATTAAATCAATTCAAATTTTATTATCAAAAATTATCAATCAATTTAATTATTTAAACTGATTATTAAATTGATATTGCCTAAAAATTCCGGGATATCACATTCCTCCCCCCTTAAAATAATTTCGTCCCCGAAATTTAAAACAAAGGTAATTTAATAATCTTTTTAAATCACAAGGATGTATTATCATCCATATGCTAACAATCATAGCAACCAATCATCCAAACAAACAATTCTAACTATCCAGCGAAAAATTCTGAATAGAATTTCCTCGAGTTTCCCCAAGTATATATATACCGGGATACTTGCCCTACAAACAATCCAAACAACCAGTACTACTAAGCTATAGAGCTTCTACTCTCTAGATCTACAAAACTAAACAGAATATCAGACTACAGACGAGTCTGACTCAACAACCAATTCCTCCAGAACTGCTGGTTCTAAACCAGAGATAGATCAAATACGTACTTCCTCAGAGATACGTAAAACTCAATGAATTCCAGTTATCCAAACTGACAATTCAATTTAGTAGACCAAACTCTTATCCAAAACAGAATATAGAAAAGATCCAATATTTCTCGGAGCTGACTTCCCAGACTTACCCATCTTATAGCTCCCTTTACCAGAGAAAACTTCAACAACAACGAAGTCTCCAACTTCGAATTTCAAATTCCTTCGTCTCTTATCCACAAAATCCTTCAGACGATCTTGGGCTCTCTACAGATCCTTCCTGATCAGCTTAACCTTCGCTGATACTTCTTGAAACAATCAGGACCTAAAATAACCCAACAGAATGATCCTCTCAAGATCTACCCAAAACAAAACACAACTCTACTCACAAACATCAGAAGACCGAACTAACTTCTTCTATCTGGAAAAGACAAACAGGAGCACTCGCCAAACTGCTTCCGCTACACCACTCTGATCTGGAGTTGATAAGAATGCTGATGAAGAATACGAGCACAGTCTAGACAACTCATCCCAGAAAATGGTTCAATAGATCCATAAGGAAAAACTCAGATACTCCATCAAAACTTGAGTTGCTTCACCAAATCTATCTCTAGAAGACATCCTTCTACCCAGCTGAACTACTGGTACCACTCCTGGAATCCTAGTCGATAAGAAAACTTAAGCTCCAGATGCGGACAAACTTCTGACTTCACTGAAGACATCCAGAAAATCATCAATAACCCAAGAGAACACTTAGCAATCGCAAGTCACTTTTGCGATCAACCCATCCTAATTCCAAAGAAAACTGTCCTCTCTTTACCAATCAGAACAGCTCATACTTAACTATCCAATCTATCGAAGAAATGGATCCACTATACTGCTTCTGAACTCTACCTTCAGAAAAACTGCTCAGCCAGAAAACTTCCTGCCAATGCACAGAATACTCCGAGCTGCACTACTGATACTGATGCTCTTATCCAAAGCTCTTTGAGAAACTCGGACTCCAAACCAACAGAAACACCGTGCTGAACTCAGCCACAACACCGAAACAGACACACTTCCTTAATCTTGTTCCAAAGAAAACATCTTCAGGAACGTCCATCGTCACTGTATCTCATCATACAGCTACTATTTCCTGAGGTATCCAAAATATCATCACACACTTCTGTACATCTGACAGATCCAAACTCTACTCATCCCAACTTCAAAGATAAACTCCGAACCATTACAGTTTCCTTCGGAGATCGATGAAATCCTTCACCACAGCAAAGCTTACTCGAGACAGTATTAGGTCTACAGTCTCGACAGATACACTTCCAACCTCAACATTCAAACTCCAACCATTGGTAGTCGTGTTACTCACACTACCACCTTATCTACCTTTATAACTTATATTGGAAAACCCGAACAGGTAACCCAACAAATAGGTAGAAATATATATATATATTTAAAATGATACTTTTTATATAGAAATTATTTCTGGGTAAAATTATTTCATTTACCTCTTTAAAACAATATTGTGTCCGTTGGCCTGGTTCAAGTGTTTAGAGATCCCTATCAATAACGTTAGCTACTCGTATTGACCAGAATCCATATACCACTCAACCGATCAATTAACACAATATAAAATCATTTTATATAACTAACAAATACGCGCTCTCGTATATATATACACTCAGACTCAAACAGGTTGCTACAGATCCTATCTCTAATGAACAATCCTTCCGAACCTAGGTATTCACTCAACCTAGTGTTCTGATATTCACTTAACCAAAAGCTTAGGTGTTCGCTCAACCTATGCTCTGATACCAATTGTAACGACCCGACTTTCTATGCCCAGAAAGTCGCATCATTATGAAGAAAGAAAGGGATAGAAAATAGAAAAGAAAAGAAGAAAGAAAGAAACAACAACAACGATCTCACAGCGGAACGAATAAATTATATTAATAACATAAACTATTACATAGTATACAACAATTTACAGAGTTACACAGCATATACATCACTTACTAGACAGTTATAAACATCTGTCTAGACATTACAACTCAAATACAAGACAAGACACTATCACAGATATCAACACAGCGGAATACTATATCTACGAACGCCGAAGCCTCCTGCTCCATTGCTCCTCCAGAATATTCGTCAAAGCTAAACCTGAATCTCTTGGCTACTCGTAAAAATTTGAGTACCCAAGAGTTTATAAAACAGAAATAAACACTTGGGTCAGACATGGGTCTGGTGTGAGTAACAGGTTAAACTTGCTTAACTTCAAAACCTTTAGAAAGAAAAGGTATCACGTAAGACTCCCCACAAATAAACATGGGTAAGTTTTTACCTTACGCTAACCAAAACATTTGATAGGAAATCTGATTTTATTATAATAGGGTCTAGGGTTTTCAAGTAAAATATAGAAATAGCTGAAATGCTTACATCTCACATTCCAACATAGTTGGGCACAACTAATACGTACGGCACTTATTGGAGTTTGGATTCCATACAATGGCAGGGCTACCGGGGTACCGCCCGTCACAGTACGTGGCCTAGATCACCGTACCGAGGATCACTCCCAATCCCCTGCAACACAAAGCCGGAACCATCCCTTACTGGATAATTCCGAACAAGATAATCCCGTAGTTGGCGCGACCAACTACACACTAAGCCGAATAAAAGAAAAGGGACCTCTAGACAGGGATCTATCTTGCTCTCAGTGGGTGCTACCCACGAAGCCTTGCTGCACCTCCCCTGTTTTAGCCATTTCCGGTTGATGAGGCTTGAGGTTACGATTACCTTTAATCAGAACATATCACTTAGAATGCTCATCGTCCACCTGACGATGTGCTGAAAGCATTCAATCCATATAAGTTCGTTCCGGGTTCGAACGAAACCGAAGGCATTATCTCGTTACACTCGTTTTGGAATCACCCTCAGAGTTAACGACAATAACCCTTGCACTCTGAATCTTCATCTTCACTTGAGATTCACGACCTATCGTTAATTTGGATCGATGTGGTATTCGGGTCTCCAGACCTGGAATTCCGGTATACGGAAACCCGATCCCGGTCTCATCGAAATCCAAAACGTATCTTTTAAGGGCCAAGTTGTTTTAAGGTTAAAACAATTCAATTCTTATCTATACTACACAAAGATAGATAATTCAATAGATAATCTACATTATCATCCCAAACAGATAATTCACATTATCATTATAATTCAACCAAACATCCATATCATATATCAATCATATCTCATCAGAGATATCAAACAATGAAATACATTCAATCTCATTCATCCATCCTTAAGCAATGATTTATATCATCTAATTAATTTAAAGTGAATTAAACTAATTACTTCATTCTATAAATCCTACTTACTTAATTATTAATTAAACCAATTAATTAATCATTACTCTAAGTATCCATCTTAATTAATCATTCCTGATTAATAATCCTTTAATTACTTTAAGTAATTAATACTTAATTAATTTCACAAATTAATTATCTTAAACCATTCAGTAATTAATCTTTAATTACTTCATTAATTAATTAATTATACTTAATTACATTAATCCTTAATTAATTACAATTAATTAATTACTTTAATCACTCATTATTTATTAATTAATCAATTCTTAATTACATCATTAATTATATTAATTAATGATCCTTAATTATTCTTAATTAATTATCTTATTTAAATTAATAATTAATTAGTCACATTTATTAATCACCTTTGATTAATCTCATTTAGTAATTAACTACTCTTAATTACTACACTTCATAAATTAATTACTCCTTAATTAATTATCCTTTAATTAATCCCCTGATTAATTATACAAAGTAATTAAACTAAAATTACTTTTATTATTAAAATCTTCTTTAGTTAATTACATCCACTAATTAACTTTAATTACTTTCCTAAGTAATTACACTTCACAAATTACATTTAAGTAATTACTTATCAATCACCAAGTGATTATCTTAATTTAATTAATAAATTAAACTTATCAAATTTATCTAATTAATTACCTTAAGTAATTAATTACTTTAATTACTTTCATTAAGTAATTATACTTAACCAATTCACAAATGATTATCATTAGTTAATTAATCTAATTGATTATCAAAATTAATCATATTAATTAATTATTTAATAATCCCTAATTAATGAAAAACATTTTAAGTTATTTAAAACAATTTCAATTCAAAACTTTCCTATAATTTCAAACTTAAATACAGATTTAATCTTGATTCTAGATTTAACTTAAATTTTTAAAGCTTTCCTATATTTAACTTCATTTTGAAATTCTAACTATTTAACCATTTAGAATAGATAAACAATTTAAGTTTTTAAAACTTATTTTAAAAGAACTGAAATTTAATTCAAATTCCAGATTTTAAAATCTCAGATTTAAACTTATTTTAAATTTATATTTTACAATTTAAACTTTTCAGTTTAAATTTAAAACCAATTATACTTTACTCTTAAAAGTTTTAAATCCAAATTTAAATTTCAAAACTTAAATTATTACAAAATCTCAGATTCAACTTATTTTTGAATTCAGATTCAAATTCAGATTTTAAACTAAATTTAAATTTCTTGATTTCATTTAAACTTTACTTAAAAATGAAAACAGAACAGGTTTCTGTTTTAAAGTTTAAAACCTGTAAACAAAAGTTACCCGAGTAAAAACTGGAAACCCCCGAGTTCCCCTTCGAGTTTCCCTTCCCCTGTTATTTTAAACTTTGTTATACTTAGTTTTTTTAGTTTTTTTAAAACACAGTGATAACTACACGAGTCACCCCTGTAAACGACTCGAGCCAGAACCAAACAATCACGAGCATGACTTCGAGCTAACTCATCAACCTACTCGAGAACATCTGCTTCTTCCCCAATCTCAAACCCAGACATTACTGCTACTTTGTGCACGTGCACAGGCGACTCGATCGCCTCCAACACCTCACCGTGATGCTCGCAAGTCGACTATCACCTCCTCATACATTCCGACCACCCAACGCCACGTACTCGCCGGAAAATCGAAAACGAGCTAATCGAACATCAGACTTCGACCTGGAAACATCTCGAATTCACTCCTCCGATCACTGGAGCATCAGCGCCTCCTTCCACGACCTCACCAACATCTCCTCTTCCATCTTCGAGAATATAGTGGAACTCGATCCACTAGGGTAGCCGCGAAGATCAAATTTCCGACCAACCCATAAACTAGGTTTAAAAACAACATCAACCTCCTGCCGTCGCCACCATGCTTCGATCATCAACCTGACATTTTTCCCCTAGCCACTGATCATCAGACTACCACCAGATAGAACCCCAACCTTCCCAAGCAAGTAGATCACCAGAAAACTCCCAAGATGTAAAATCTATTCAACCCCGATCTGCTCTCTCATCCTACTTCTAAAAATCATGATTCGACTCTTAAAAATCATGTTTTCAAACAAAGATTCAGATCATAAGTCTGAATAAATAAATTTAGAAGTTTAATTTTCCACTTATATTTGACCTGCACTGTTGTTTTGATTTTTCCATGGCCATTCAAGTTTGTTTTAACTTAAATTAAATTCTAAACTCTAATCTATGACAAAACAAACAACTATTGTTTATAACATAAATCATAATATTAACTAGGTCATGGGATACAGAATTTTTTTATCAAACTTTGAACTTGAAACTGGGAACAGAGCTAATAACAGACATGCACACCAACATATATATATATACATCCATATATACAGATAAGTCTACTTATATACAATCACATATAACATATTTATTCCCATAATTTCAACATGCAACCAGATAAAAATACTTAAGCTTTTAGAAAAGTGTTACTCACCATAAAACAAATGAACAGAGCTTCCAGATTTTGAAAAGCTTTTGTTATTTTTAAAACTTTGTGTTGCCTTTGAATGCTTTTAAACTGAGATGTCTTTTTGATCTTTAAAACTTTTTAAACTTGAATGCTGGCTTTGGAAACTTGCATGCATGCTATTTGTTTTGTTGTGATGTTGCTTTAGATTCCAGTTTACTTGCTTTCAGATTTGAATAAGAAATTGCAGGCTTTGAAGAATGGTTACAGATTGAAGAGATGAGTTACAGGCCGTTGGTTTTTGAAATGAATTACAGGGATTTGATAATTTTCTGGTTTGAGAGGTGAATTGAGATACATATTTTTGTTTTGAGATTATGGCTTAAGAAATGTTGATTACTGATTTTGTTTTTGAGGGGATTTTTGTTTACAGCTGAATTCTCTTTTATTTTGAGAATGAAGATTTGCAAAAGAAATGAGAATGAGGAAAACATCTTTTTATAAATATAAATGATTTATTTTAAAATAAAAGAAAAATTAAAACAAGAATGACACTTGTCTAATCTATTTACATTTGTCATGAGCATAAATTAACACTTGTTGTATTAGGCTCAATATATTTACACTTGTCCTATAAGTAATTTTACTTATTTTTATTTATTTTAAAAGTAAATAAAAGTCTTTTTCTTTAGTTATCAAATACTTATCTATATATAAATTTCTTTTAAAGAAACAAAACTAATAAAAGTTTATACATATAATTTAAAATCCAAAACAATTTATAACAACACATTCAATTTGAAATAATAATCCTATTATAATTATTGTTTGAAAAAACAAATTTATCAATTTTAAAATAATTTATAAAAGAGATTATAAATTACTTCTATTACTAAATGAATTAACATATCATATGTAAATTAAATACAAACCAAAACTTTTCTATTTACAATATATACAAATATATATATACATTATAAATAGAAATCAATTTATTAGGTTTTAAAAGATAAAATTCACTGATTAAATATTTATTAAATTAGATTATTAAATCAATTCAAATTTTATTATCAAAAATTATCAATCAATTTAATTATTTAAACTGATTATTAAATTGATATTGCCTAAAAATTCCGGGATATCACACAACCTATATGGATGAATGCTAACATTGCATCTTGGCTTGGAGGGCGGTGTTAGCATTCCAAGATGGTATGTTAGTAGAAGAGGTAAAAGCGTAGCCTCAAGCCTCACAACCTGGAAGAATGAGTAAAATAGGGTATGCAATGAGTAAAATAGGGTATGTAGCAGAGCCATGTGGTTAGCTACCATTAGGAGCCGTCATCCCATTCAAGATTGTCCCTTAAAGTTGTTTTGCACGTAGGCATCAAGGGGAAAAGTAAAGCAGCCTCGGTGTCAAAGGGGTGAGGCAATCTGGCTTGTCATGTTAAAGGGGTAGGCCATCTCTATGTAGTAGAGGGGTAGATGCGTTTGTAGCCCTCAGGTACATTTTCTAAAGGTGTACCATCGGAAGGTAGTCCCTTACCTAGCCATTGTTGGAACTCATTCTCCAATACGAACCTTTACGAACTTAGATATGCCCAACTATGTTGAAAAGTGAGATGCAAGCATTTCAGTTGTATTCCGTATTTATTTTAAACCTAGACATTATTATAATATCACTGGATTTTTTTATAATAAAATGTTTTAGTTATCGTAAGGTGAAAACTCGTCCGTGTCTTTGTGCAACTTGGTCTTATGAGATACCTTTTATTTTGAAAGGTTTTTCAAATATAGTAATCCATATGATTTGTTTTGAGCTTTTCTCATGCTGATTTTACCAGACTGAACCGGGCATTGTTTTCCTATAATGCTCGGGTCAGCCCGAGTATATTTTCCCAGATTTAGCTGGATTCTTTGGAGCTTTCAGGAGATGAGCTGGATTCTCTAAGACGTATTCACATATCATATATTCTTCCGCTACTTAGTTGTTCTTGATGTCTGTTTGTTGTGTTTATCAAATTGTAAGGACAGACTGTTATAACTGTCTAGTTGATAATAGGTTAATGTACTTTGATGTTCTATAATAAAAATGATTTTTTTGTAAATATCTTGTGTATTTATATGTTACTCGTCACGTATGTGAGATGTTATTCTATCTTTTCTTTCTTTCAACCCAAACGACCTGTCTTTCAGACACTTAAATGATCGGTGCATGAATACCGAGGATGTATTAAGTGTCGTCTTTAGGTGTAAGAAAGGCAGATCGTTATAGTTTCCATATCATGGCTTAATTAGGCATAATTTGCATACCTAGATTTGAACTAAGGACCGCTCGTAAAGTGTTTTTTATTTAGCTCCTACCATCCATTTCTCATATGACTGTACTCGCCACGTGATTCTGTTTATCTCCTCACCATCCTCCTCATCATGGTCTGACATGTCTACCTCCTCCACCCTCGTAACATTGATGGCCCTTTGGAAGAAGTCTGTTAAATACAAGGTGGATTATTTCTGTTATTCCTTCCACATCTTGAAACAGTATCTAACCCCAAAAAAAAGAGAGACTACTAGGATGTTCTTTATCTCCTCGCCCCCACCCAAGTTGACTACTTATTGAAGCAGTTCACGTAGGAGCGGAGCGACTCGGTTGGCCATTGTCGTATGTTGCAAAGCCCGCTTTCCATCATAGTTCGTGTTCCAGAGTCGAAGAAATGATTTTTGAAGTTAGTGCACAGTTGGGTATAGGAGTGGATCTTGCCTGCTTCTAAATGAGAACTAGCAGGAGGCTAGTCCAGTCAGGAGGAGGCATTTGGCATTGTTAGAGAGTTGATCAGATCGAGTGATGGAGTTGAAAGTTGTAACATGATTGGATGAGTCAGTGCTCTAGTCATACTTTTCAATAAGAGGAAAAGAATACTGCCAATGGGTATATGTTATTAATATCTCCTTTGAAAATGGCTCCCCGTTCTCGTCATTAGAGAAACCCTCATCGCCTTGGTTTTTGGTTCGCATTTTGAGCATTTGATGTCTGAGCAATGTCATTTTTCCCTATGTCATGCATCCACCTCTTATAGAGGATGTGAATCCCTTATTGGGGTAGGACTTCTTCGATGCCTTATGGAAATGGAAATCTTTGGCCTCGATAAGGAGACGATTGGCAGCTGCGGCGAATAGTTGTTGGTAGCCCTCCTATTTCTATTAAGAAAAGGAGACCTGGAATAATGGCCATGCCACTTCCAAGTGCAAGGTCTCGGAAATTCCCGTGGAGGTTAGGAATGAATACAAAATTCCCGGGGCCCATAATTCCTCGCTCGCCCTTCATGCTTAAGTGGTCAAAATGCAGATCATGCTCCCCATCCATTGCCTTATATTTTTCAAAGTCGAATAGTCTTTTAGTGGATGGGAAGCGACCAGCAATAGGAGCTTTGGGCGATGGAACTAGATCGGGGTCAGGAATGTAACGACCTATAATTTTTTCACTTTGAATAAGAATATTTAATTAATTTAAATATTCAATTGATTGTTTTCAATGATAAATAATCCATTTTAATTATAACATAATGATAATAAGTGATTTTTAATAGTTTTATAAATATATAAACTTATTTTATAAAGATATGTAAACTTCGCCGCATTCTGGCAGTTCGACATCGTATTTTTACAAATACTATATAATATGGTTTTGTGGCTTAAATAATCTTGTATTAATTATTTAAAGATAATAAGAAATTTATTTTCAAGTTTTTTTTACATAAATAAATAGTTTAATTAAAAAATGAAAATATGGCCGGAAATCGGATTCCAGATTTACAACGGTTTGACGAATTGAAATTATTTTAAGTTGTAGAAACCTTGTTTGAAATGCACACACATGCATATACATGCACATATACATATAAACTGTATCACAATTAGTCAAATCAAAACCAAAAGAAATATCTAAACATATATACATATAAACTCCTTATGTATAAATAAATCCAACATGAAAAAGCAAACTTAAAATCAACTCACCATCAATTACACACCTACACACCTAAGACATCATGAAGTGATGGAAGGCACATGGGGGGGGGGGAGTTCGACCGAAGCTATGATAGGAGGGGAGGGGTATTTTGGTAATTTCATGCACAAGGATTTCTACCCAATAAATACACATGCATATCCTATTCCTTTCTTCATAAATTCACTTCTTTTTTCTTCTTCTTCTTGACCTCTCTAATAGCTCTACTTCAATGACATTCTAAATAGTAAAAATATTTCAATATCGCGTTGAATATCTGCTAATATTGTTTTCATACACATACGATATCAAATCGCTTCAAAAAGTTAGCCAAACTCCACCTCTTCCTAGTTAAATTGCACGGCCCACGCCACCACCATCTCAAAGTCGAGCTTCCATCTTCACACAAGCTTGGTCGAGCATCACTAAGGTCCGGGGGCTAGTTCCATAAGCTTCGGTGCGGAGAAAGGGATCGTTTCATCGATTAAAAAACACTTAGAGTCAAATAGCATGAAGGTGAGAACGCTGCTTCCATCTTATTTAAATTTATCTTAAAATTATCTATGATTGGCGTTATGCAAGTATACTTGGTCGATTAGCATAGTTTGGATGCCAAAATGATTGATTATTGGTTGATTGGTTACTTATGTTAATCATATATTGACTTGGTTGAGTTAAGTAGAATTATTTTGATAATAATGTGAAAATCATATCCATCGAATTTGAAATGATCACTTTAAATAGACATGGTAAATTCATGAGAAATAATCTCTATTATATTCTGAAATAATGAGCGTATAAGGAGTATCAAGCCTCTTTTGAATTTTAAATAAAAAAATATAATTTTTGGAAAATAAAAACGATTTTGGAAAAGCAAAGAGGAGTATTTAATTTATTTGGAAAAAAGTAAATAAAATGGTTTGATTTTGAAAATAATAGTTTAAAACGTGAAAAATGCATGGAAAATATCATATGGTTTAATATAAAAGAATTTTGAACTAAAAAGATGGAAATTGAATATTATAATAATATAATATTAAAGATATGGAATAAAGTGAAAATGATATTTTAATAAAGTAAAATAGTGAAAAATTGGTTTAATATAGTTTAATATAGTATTAAAATGATTTTAAAGTGTTTTGGAAAAATTTTGAAAAATTTGACTAAAAGGTAAAAAATAAGCCGTGCGTTTCAGCAGTTCGCGGTTTCCCGACATGAAAATTTTTAACGAATATGTAAGGTAAAATATAAGTCAGAATTTTTTGAAATAAAAATTTTCTAAACCCTTATAACCATAGCTTTCAAATGAAAGAGAAAAATCAAGACTCCATTTAGTAAAGTTTGAAATATATCTAAATTAAGTTTTAAAAATCATCGTGTTTTAGTAGTTCGTAAAATATTGTTTTCAGTTCATTAAGAGGGGAGAATGTAACGACCTAGAATTTCAGTCATTTGAATTTGAAATATTTAATTGATTTTAAATATTGAAGAGTTAATTTTACAAGTTCAATAACTTGAATTTCAAATATGGTGATTTATTTGATAATTAAATTATTAAATTTAATATTTGGAATTGTTTAAATAATAGAATCTTGAATTTAATATGAATGAAAATGACTTTGGAAGTTGATTTAAATTCGATTTAAATTAGAATAAAGATAGTAAACTTTAATTTATAATTAAAGTGATTAGAATTGGATTTAACAATTCGTTTTAATTAACGTGTGAAAATAGCCTTCCATGGCACTGTCTCGGATTTCGATGAAACCAGTTTCATTGGATCCGTAATAGTAAATTATTTTATGTTGTCGAATTTCATGGCGATCAAACGTATCGTTTGGTCATGCGAGCTCGAAATGCGTATAAATTAATGAAAGGAATTTAAATTAATATAATTTGATTTGAAAAACTAACTTTTGTATATGATGGAATTGGCTCCCAATACCAGTTCCATTGTGTTCGTAATAGGGATAATACATATAGAACGCCAGGCGGCATGCTTCGTTTGGAGTTCGAAAATTTAACGTGTGAATAGTGCCGCGAAATTTTCTATAAAAAGACTTGGGAATTTTCTTTTGCAAACCCTAACCATAAATAAGCTTCAGCCACCACTAATTTTTTTAATGGACGAAATTTACCAACCTTCCTCCCTCAATTCCTTACGATCACTCAACAAAACGTCGCGGTGCGTGAAGGAAAGTCGTAGAGCTCAATGAGCTTTACGTAACGAGCGGTTGGATCGTCAAATCATCGTCGTTGGAGGTGGAATTGGGCCGCATTCGTACGACCTAGGGCTTGGTGTGGGTGGCGATTTGGTCGATCGGTCGCATTATGGTGGGCAGGCAGAGGTGCGGTGTTGGATGGGGAAGGCGTTGGTGACGTCAGATTGACCTGGAAGTGCACGTGGAAGCGGCGGCGAGCGTGGGAAGTTCGGCTAGGATGGGTTAAGTCACGGCCTGGATAAACGATAGGGAGGGGGGAAGTAATAAAGGTTTAAAAGTTTAATTATTAAAAGTTAATTATTTCAATCGTTCATTAATTCATAACTTTTCCATACGACGTCCAAATTAAACGCGACAAGTTGCATTGTGACCGTATCAGCAAATACTAATTATAGAGTTGGATTGGATGGATTCGGAGCTAGTAGGAATTTGGTTAAAATTGAACGCCTGTTCAATTTTAATTCAAACCAGAGCGCTTTGGCGGTAACTGGAATTTATGTGAGTAAACTCACCTCTTTGGCCCACTTATTTCCTTGTATAAGTGCGGATAATTTTATTTATGTTGTTTGTTGCTTGTTTGGATGATTTACTATATTTATTAGTTGGTCTGGTTTTATTCCTGCCTTTGGAGCGGATGAGACATTATACGTTCTCATGTATGAGTGGATGACCCTTTGTATACGATCCCCCCTCGAAGTGGTTGATCTATATTTTATTATTATATACTGTATGTGATGCAAGGGGACAGACTGGAGGGATCCAACAGGATTCCCCACCACTATTTATTTTACTTTTCATATATATGGTGATATATGATATGTTAGATGCCATATTTTTTATTGTGATATGATTTGACTTATTTAGTGCAATAGTAGCACTGGGCCTTATTTTTGGTATTTTGTAATACTAAAATAATGATTTTGAATTGGAAATGATTTTTAAAGTGATTTTGAAATTTTATATATTTTTAGTAATTCTTGAATTATAAAAAGGAGTATATTGAAATGATATAAAAATATGATTTTTGGAATATTAATTTAACTGTTTTATGGAATATGTTAAATAGAGATTTTTGAACTATATTATAAAGGTTTTAAAATTTATCAATAAATCCATCTTTTTATTATAAATAAATACAGTTTTTAAGTCGATGAAAATAGTTAGAATTAAATATTTCTAAAATGGTTTAGATAAGTAATATTTTATAAATAAAGTAATAGATGTATAAATGGAGTTTTATACATGTTAAAAATAAGATTTTTATATGTAAACAAAGAGATTTATAAAGTAATAGATTTATAAATGGATATTTATAAATAATGAGTTTTCATAAATGAATAGATTTATAAAATTAATTTTATAAATAAGGAATTTTAGAAATAGAAGTTTTATAAAGTAGAAAAGAGATTTATAAACATAGTTTATAAATATGGAAATGATTTATGGTGAGACTTAAATATGGATTTTTATATAAAGGAAATACATATAGGTTTTAAAAGTTAAATAATATTTTACATGAAAGTTTTGAGAATAATATTTTCAAATGGAGTTTAAATGATTTTTAAAAGTAATGTAAAATGTGATAAGTATCGAAAACATAGAAATCAACATTTATTTTTGTAATAGACGTTTTTGAAAAAATAAGGAAGGCATGGACTATAACACTGTTGTTACAGTAAATGATTTCCGAAAGGAAATGTTTTATTTAGTATACGGGATTTATATATATATAATCGAATCCCTATACTAGTGTTTTTTGGGTTGTAGAAGCGATGTTTTATGCAACATTCGTTTTGACCAATAAATTATGTTTTGACCTTCCGTTGTGAAATACACGAATTAGTTCCTATGATCGTACTAAAGGTTTGGAGGTATAGAAGCACTGCTTCCTATACTTAACACCCGTCTAGAGGCATATGAACTCTGGAGTTGTATGGTTATAGAAATCTGTTTAGTCTGTCTCTAAAATGGTAGTGTTATTAAATATACTTATACTGTTGATATAAGTATATGGGAATGTTTTCCAATATCGAAAGATTTGAAAGGGTTTTGAGAATATATCTTTTTAAAGATAATTTGAAGTAAATATTTGGAAATTGATTTAATTAATAAAAGATTAATTAAATGGGACGAGTGACTGCTTATGTGCTAGATTTTATTCATTGCTTTGATAGTTAAATAACCGAAAATCAAATTTGGCCATTTTTGGTTTCTTGACTTGATATGCGAACTGATTAGTCGTGCACTTAGCACAAAGTCAACTGTGTAGGCTTGATTATCGTTTGGTTAAGAATGTTGATTCGAGTAGTGCGGAGTAACTATGGTACTCCAATCTGCCAGGCTTCCTTCTTGGTTGAAGGATAGCAAGTTAAGGGTTGGAAACATGGTAAGTCTACGAGACTTGGTTTTCGTATGAGGTTGAGGGCCTATTTTCATTGTTGGTCCGGAGAGACCGGGATCAGACTTATCCGAAAACCACTTTGGACCAATGTATACGTTCGAAAGTGCAGGGTTATGATGATGATTTTTGAAGACGGAGATCTTCATGATGCAGGGCTACTTGCCACTAGACCAGCGATGCATATTATATATATATGTATGTATGTATGTATGTATGTATGTATGTATGTATGTATGTATATGTATGTATGTATGTATATGATGGCAGTAGTGCTTCGTTATGAAAATCTTTGATATGCAAGAACTTCTCGCTACTAATCCAAGAAGTGACCCCCAACAGGATGTGGTAGGAGAGTGCCTTCGGTTTGTCCTATTCCTGGACAACTTGTATGGACAGATGTCTGACATTTCATTTTAAAATCACATTGATTGATCTCTATAAACGTATCATCTATTTGATGGTGGAGAAGGCAACTTTTCTTAGCTTAACACCTTTTTTGAGACATACGAGCTCGGGAGTTATACGTTTGTAGAAATCAGTTGTGTGACTATGGAATGGAAAGGTGGCATTCAAAGTGAAATGCGCTAAGTGAAAGGTAATCGTTACCTCATACCACACACCCGAAAATGACCATGAAACACCCCACCCCCTTAGTGGTGCATTATAGGTATAGCTGAAGCATCACAAAGACTAAGATTCACAAGACCAAAAAAAGTAAAAGTAGTGGAAAACATTTAAATTATAAATTATCATTCAGAATTAAACTTCATCTCAAAATAAGTCATAAAAACATAACATGTCTCAAAAACTCAAAATATCTCATGTCTTATGAAAATACATCTCAGTCTCACATAATCAGAGTAAAAATAACAATAATAATCCCTCTCACAAGTGCCAATCCATCATAAGGCAAATGAAAAAGATGAAAAGCAGAAGAATACATCTGAAATGAGAAAGCTCCGGTAATGAAACTCCAAGCAACCTGAATCAACTATCCTCAACTCTGATGGCCTATTGGGGAAAAAGGAAGGATAGAGGAGTGGGTCTGACAATAAGCCTGGTGAGTGAAAATAATTACTAGCATTTCTAAGCAAGATAAAGATAATAGACTAAGCAATAGTTCTAGCATGAGAGGAAGATACAGAAAAGATAAGACTTGGATAAAATATTGTTTTTGATTCTGTTTGATTGTTTGCTTTGATTGTTTGCACTTGTCTTAAACTACTGTGATTAGGCTGAAACCCTAATCTTATCTCTAACTTGATTATGCTGAAATCCTAATCCTACCCATCATCGGCCTTTCCTATCTCTGTTGTGCTACTGTGAACCAATCCTATTAGTCTCACAACAAAAGACACCTCTTAGCGCTTAGGACGCAATAGCAAATTATTTACCCTAATCGATGTCGCACGCTCGGTCATCGCCAATACACACTAACTGTCGCCCTCTATTTGATCATTTATTTACCCTAATCAGCATAAGCGTGCCCAGCCTCACCCACGTGTGAGACCATCAGTCCTCGACCTGAAAGGGAATGCTGCCGGTATTGGTCCTAACAAACAAATCTTCCAACTTTGCGCCCCTTGCCCAAATCCCCAAATTTGAGCCTCTATCTATTGGCCACTTATTTACCCTAATCAACATAAGCGTGCCCAGCCTCACCTACGTGTCAAACCATCAGTCCTAGACCTGAAAGGGAATGCTGCCGGTACGGGCCACTACTGCTATATTTGCTTATTAACTTAATCCAAGATCTAAGTTTTAAAATAAGCCCCTTCTGTATTTCTTTCTTTCTAATTATAACCTACGTGTTCTAATTGTTCTTGCAACTGTTACTCTTCTATTTTCTCTTTTTAGTTATAACCACTTGTTATAATCATGCTTGCAAATATCTAAATTTTGCCTATTTCAGTCCATCTCCACTTTATTTCAGTTTTTCTCGTTTTACATCCAATTTCTGTAAATTTAGTGTTTTTCTATTTTAAATCCATATTTGCGAATTCTTCTCTTTTTAATATTTTATTCGCGTCAAAAAGGATTAAATCTCTATAAAAAAACTAACATTTACAGGCTAAATTCCAACTTAAAACAGATGTTAATAACTATAAATAACTGTAATTAACTGCAAATAACTGAATAAAATAGCTGAATAAAAATAGACTGAAAAGAACTTCTGAAATTTACTATAAATAAACTTACATAAAAACTGTCTCAAAATTGTAGAAAAACTACAACTATTGAGAACCCTATTATTTTAAATTGCTTACAAATCTAAAATAATTACAAAACACTCACCTGTGGTCCTTAGCTCTAATCCTAGGCCTTCCTGGATCCACTTCTAGGGTGTAAAATATTTTTATTAAAAAGATTTCCTCCCTAGAAAAATTTCTATTTATGGTTCAGCCTCAAGCAATGAACCTAATTGGAAGAGAATCTGATTGTGAGAAAATAGCTAAGCTTAGTGTTCTATTTATAGTGGAGTTTGGGAATCTCAAACCGTTGAATTTTAGGATTGAATCTGGTGCAACCACGTCACAGGCTCGCTGCGAATCGTTGGATCAAGAAAACAACGCTTCATATCGCATGAAAATCAACTTTGGATCCATCGGCTCGCTCCTGGACGTTTTTATGTCTAGGATGGAAATGCGGGTGGACCTAGGGGACCTATAGGTCGACCTGATCCTGGCAAGGGTCGACCCATAGGGTCTTTTTTTCATTTAAATATATATATTTTATTCTGATATCTTGTTTCTCTCGTAACTTCTTCATACTAGCTCGGATTTCGACAAGTTATGTATGGAAATTGATCGGAAAATTACCACGGACCCAATAGTGCAAATCCCGTGGGTCAATTCTGAAAATTTCCCAACCCTATTTTATTATTCAATTAATTATTATTACTCTAATTTTTTGAGTAGTTGCAGACCAAAACATGGTAGATATGGCAAGGCTATGTGGTTCTCAACCATTAGGGTATGATCAACCCCTTTTAGATATATATTTATGCCCGCTATGAAGTCGGGTGTTAAATTATTGTGGTGTATGCGAAGTGGACCCACGGATAAGTCGGCAACGACCGGGGTGATGACATATTCGGTACTATCTAGCTAGAGGTAGTCTGGTCTTGTGTTGGTAGAGGACCATCAGTTGGGCCTTGGTACATTCCTCTAGAGATGTAGTATCGGAAGGTAGTCCCTTAAATATCATTATTGGAAATCCATTCTCCACTACGTGCTTTCCATTTTAATTGTAGAGCCTAGTATGCTGGAATTTAATAATGGTAACAATTTCGGCCATGATTAATATTATCTGTATACTAGACACTAGTATAATATAATAGAATTTGATATGAAATGTTTTGGTTATTGTAAGGTAAAAACCCATCCGTGTTTATATGCGGCATGGTCTTACGAGATACCTTTGTTTTTAAAGGTTTCTATAAATTTAAAATTCAGTTGAGATGTGTTTTCTCACGCTGGTTTTCCAGACTGATCCGGGCGTTCTTCCCTTTCAATGCTCGGGTCAGACCGAGCATATTTATAGACTTAGATTTGGAGCTTCAGCAGAAGAGCTGGAGGTCTTGAGGACGTATTCCCATATTTGTTTATTTTTCTGCTGCACAGTTGTTTAAATTATCAGCATTTGTGAGGATGGGTTTTTATAACTGTCCAGGCTGATGATTGTGATTTGTTGTGTACTCTGATGAATGTATGTATATTATAGTTTCTCTTTTGTAAAGTTCATTGATATTATATTATATGTTGTTTCACTACGACTGTGAGATTCTATGTTGTTTTAGTTTCTCTTTCTCTTCTTCTTCTTTTCTCTTCATCTTTCTTCTTTCTTTCCCAAAACTATCTGTCTTTCCATTCACTTTGGGTTGGACATGTGTGGTCTATTGTTAGCTTGAATTATGCGGATTTGCGGGTCGTTACAGTTTTCTTCCCGAATCTTTTTGAAATTTTTTTCAAATGATAAATCAAATATTTTTAAAAGTTTAAAGTCGATCGAATAACTTGACCGCCTTATGAGTGACAGAGAGATAGTCTATCGGCTGGAGTTTGAGAAACCAGTTGCATGCTCCCCCTAGCTATCCGGACTGGCCCGACGGAGGGGATAGTTAATTTGATTTACTCGGATTGCATTTTCTTAAGATAAAAGAAAAGAGATTTGGAGTTTTCCAAAAATATTAAACAAGATTTAAAATAGGATTTTTATGGTAAAGAGAACATTCTAGTTAAACTCTTTATTAAATTCTGAGGAGGGAAGTTGTACTGTCCATGTGAACTTAAAAGGTGATTGTACCATTATTCGACGAATAGTACAGGTTGAATATGGAAATTAGTATTAAGTATAATTAATCTGAAGTCTATGAATCCTTTTTTCTCAATACTTAGTGATTTGGGTTTACAGTAAACGATGCCTTAAATAACATTTTTTTACCCATATAAATCATGTTTTGGAAAATGAAATCTTTATTGATTACGCTAATAATAGAATATGGAAATATTTTTACCCTAAGTAATTAAAAGGAAATGATTTGGTATTTCCAAAGTTAAAAACAGGTTTAATAATTCTGTATATCTCGAAACCAGAAGTGGTTTAAAATTATACATATCTCTAAAAGATATTTTATTTGATAAAAGATATCTTTAGAGTTAAATAATATTTTGAGTAAAAGAAGAAAAGAGGATTTAATGAAAGAGGCTTAATATTTCTATGTACACATATACACATCTTTTTATCGATAATGGTTTGGAGAGACCGGGATCGGATTTTGGTGATACCTACCTGAAACCCTTCGAATCAATATACTTGTTCGGAAGTGAAGACATGTTAAAGATAATGATTTTAAAGACGCAGATCTTCATAATGTAAGACTTCTTGCCACTAACCTCGTGATTCCCGTATTATATACATATGGTGGCAGTAGTACCTTTATTTTGAAATCTTCAATGCAAGGACTGCTCGTTACTAATCCTAGGGGTGATTCCCAAACAAGATGTAGTAGGAGTATCTTCAGTTTGTCCTATTTCCGGATAACTTGTATGGATGAATGTCTGACATTGCATTTCTAAGAGACATTAGTTTCTATAAAAGTAAATCTGTTTGGTGGTGTAGGAGGTAAACCCTCTTATACTCAACACCCTTCCTTAAGGCATATGAACTCGGGGGTTGTACCTTTATGGAAACTAATTAGTGTGTCGTCGAGAATGGCAATGTGGCATTCAAAGTGGGATTTGTCATGTGAAAGGTAAAACGTTACCTCAAGCCTCATACATATATAAGGGCAAAAAAAAGGTAGATGCAACATGTCAATGTGGGTCGCACTCATTAGGAGATGATTATCACCTTTTTAGATTTCCCTCTATATACCGGGTTTGTTATGTATGTTGTGGCCACAGATAGGTTGGGAACGACCGAGGTGATGATATATTCGGTATTATCTATAGTAGAGGTAGGTCGATTCTGTTTTGGTAGAGGACAGCGGGGCTGTGTCTCAATATATTCCTCTAGACATGTGTTTTTGGAAGGTAGTTCCTTAGCTTATCATTGTTGGAAATCAATTCTCCAATATGTACCTTTACGGACTTGATTGTATACCTAAATATGATGTTGAATTTAATAAATGTAACAATTCCGGCTATTTTAATATGTTATTTGAAAAGTGTTTTCAAAGCAATGTCATTAGAAATAATATCAAATGATTTGATAAAAATGTTTTAGTTATCATTAGGTAAAAACCCATCTGTGTTTATGTATGGCGTGGTCTTATGAGATACTCTTCTTTTCAAAGGTTTTGTTTGGCATCAAAGTTGATCTATGACAATGTCATACATATTTATATTTCATTTCTCACGCTGGTTTGCCAAACTAATCCGGGTATTTTTAATACTCGAGTCAGATCCAAATAGTTTTAGGATTTGCTGAAGATGCTTGGAGTTTCCAAAGGAGAGTTGGAGATCTTCATCATCATATGGACGTAGTTTACTTTTCCACTATGTTTGTTGTTTTTCAACATTTGTAAGGACAAGTGTTTAAAACTGTCCAAGCTGAGCTTAGGTTAAACTTTGATACATGTATTTCAAATTTTTCACTATAAAGATTATTGATATTATAAATTATTCCATTCGTGTGAGATTCTATTCTGTCTTTATTTTATTTTACCCTTAATATTCGGTATTTCCGAGACTTGCATGCTCGACACGCCATACAGTGGATGTATTAGTATCGATTTTCGAGGGTCGAAAATCCCGTTTGTTACTTTTGGTATCAAAGCTTAGGTTGAGCGAACACCTGACCCTGGTAAGGGTAAAGTCTCATCAGAGATAGGGTTTGTAACGCCCTAGGATGAGTAACTCATTAGAGATAGGGTAAGTGACACCATAGAATGGATTTGAGCGTATTATATATGAGCGCGTATTTTTTAATGTCACAAAAATGATTTTTATTTTGAAAATTTTAAATGAAATAATTTTACCTATGATTATATTTTGAATATAAAAGGGTCATCTTTTCCAAAGATATAGTTAATTATGGAATAATGATATTCAATTATTACCATTGGTAGGTTAAAAGATATAAATTGGTATAGGAACATCTTGTGATTAGAATTTCATAGCTTGACTATAAGATGTTTTATAAAGATGATAGTTTAAGAAGTAAAGTTAGTAAGAAACTTGTTAAAATATGATATTAGATTCAGGTAGAATAGTTAAAAAGCTTAGTATATTTTAAGCATTTTGTTGTCTATTGTAGAAGCCTTCCAATTTACGGTGGAAATTATTCCAAAGGAGAATCCTCAAGAGCAAATTGGAGAGAAAAGGATGATTTAATAATCCTTTCTAGTGACGACGAGGGAATAGAAAAAGGGTCACCTGAAAACCATATGCCACGGGTAAAGGAAGAGTTTGATGAACATACCCATTATGATAAGGCGAGTATCCCATGGCTACGATGCTAGTAGAACCCAAGACTTTGAAACTAGTATTATTATCCAGTGACTAAGAAGTGATCCAGATCATATATGATGTAGAGGTAAGTCAGGGATTGTAATACAAAATGATGCGGATAATGGATCCAGAAGAATCAGAACAAGTTCCAGAAGAGAACCCCAATATGATGGTAGAAAGGGATATCCTAGATTCAGCAGCATATGATGCATAGATGGACGACATCCCCAATGAATCGAAAGATAGAAACGATGATCATATTATATGGGAGATGGGCATTCCCATATTCGAGGGAGAGTCACATGTTTCAGGTATTGATTGGGAAGGAATGACAGAGAATAAAGAAGAAGAAGAAGAAGAGGTTCTGTACATCCTTCCAGGGAACCTTATTGCTCAACCTTGGGTTCCCAGGGACAACCCTGGCATCCTATAGGATGCAATCTTGAGAACGAAGAAGATGATGGAAATGAAGCAGATAATGAATAAGAGGAAGAAGAGTTTGAAGTGGTAGTGTTCTTAGATTCGGATGGTCCGTCGACCTCCCAGTCCGATTGATTTGATATGCATTTTGGTAAGGTTGGAAGTTGCTAGGGAGTAATAGTATTTTGGATATTCTAAGTATATTAGGAATATGTTAACATAATTACCATGGGTGTGCAAAACAATTAATTATGGTTTAAGTATGATTGATTGGTAAATGTAATAGTTCGAATAGATAATCATTGATTGTCAATTGAACCATTAAGAGTATTGACTCTACCATATGGTATGATGCACAAATCCGAAAGGATTCCAAGTACGTTATCAAAATATGATTTTGATAGTTATAGCCGAAAGGATATGATCCATAGACCTCATATGTCTTTAAGAGAAAGACTAATACTGGAATATAGTGAGCAACGCTGATGACAATAATATCGTAAATTTTAAGTGTTGAAATTAGCGTGATAAATTCGCCTTTCGATATTCTCAAGGTAATACGGATTTTATTCACAAAATTATCGTCTGACATGACTTTGTGTTTTGTACATGTTTTGGATAATAAAATTCTAAATAATAATTTGAAATAGATTGTTTGCATGTAACCAAAATGTCTTAAAGTCAGTGGGAACAATATCGAGTTTGTGAGCTTTCGGATATGACGCATAAACGAATACGAAAGTATCGTTCGACAAGCATTAAAGTTGAACAAGTGTTTTGATAGAAATATCAAATATTTTGATTTTCAGTCAAAATGCAGAGAAAGCGTGTGTTCATAAGAAAGGGCATTAAAATGTACATAGATATTTCTTAACTATAAGTAAACATCATAATGCTGATTGTTAACGGCGTATTTATGTTGAAATAAGTTCGAGTATGGTTGTCTAATACTTGATATTAGGTTTGTAAATTATATCTTTTATAATAAGTATAAAAGAATGTGGGAATATCCCAAACGATATGCAAAGACACCTTATTAAAATATTTAATATGAAACATGTAAGATGGATTCCTTATGCATTGAAAATAGAAATTATCATACATATTACACTGTCTATAATATCGTAATTTTCTTATGTATTTGATGCGTGAAGAAAATATCAAATCAAAATAAAGATAACTAAATGATAGTTTATAGTGTTCCCAAGTATTTACACAATACTAGAGAATTGTTTACAAAAACAACGAACTCCTTATGAAAGAATGTTCGGACTCGAACTTCGTAAGTGATATCAAGTATAATATGTCGATATTAAATTGATGTACAAACCTTAATTAAGAAGCCTTAAATTGTTCCAAACAAAATGTTATGGCTGATTCAATGAAAAGGCTAAGTACATCGCCCTGAATAGCACCACAATAAAAACAATGCATAAATATAAATGCAAAAATTTATAACTAAGTTAACGGTGATTGTAAGTATTGAGAATACTAATCATTGTTATATGATAACTATGTAATGATAAGAGCTCACTAGGAATCGAGAAACATATTCTGAATAGCTCCACATGATAAAAGTAGTTTATCGGCATTGGAGAGAGTTAGCTGGCAGAGTAGATAATTAAAACAACATAGCAGATCCATTCAGGAAGGGACCGACTCGATCAGTTCTCATCAAACTAATCGAAAGGATGGGATAGAGATTTCATAATTGATCTCAAGTGCAAGTGGGAGATTGATAAAGTTAAGAGTATTCCATATGCACAACTATGTAATTTGCTATATATATATATCTAACTCGATAACCAATTATTCAAAATAAAAGGTGTTTTCTTTTATATTATATACTTGATATAATATGTTATATTAATTATTTATTTAATTAAAAATATATATTTAATAGAAGATCCATAAATGGTATGTTCTGTAATAGTAGTTACAAATGTTGTAACCATGTGTGATTTATTACAATGAAATAAGCATACCGTTTTAAATATTTCTAGTTTAGATGTATCGAGACCGGATATTGATACATCCGTTGAGACTAGAGTACGTATACTCTTCAAATGTTAGGTAGTGTATTACTTATGCCTACTTGGGGCACAAATGAGTTACGTATTGATAGTTATTAGAGAACTATGAATCGGCTCACTCGATAGTTTTTCGTTGGTTAATATAACTAAGGTCAAACAGAAAATATCGACCTGAAAATATTACACAATTCCCTTTACTTGAGAATACTGTCAAGCTTCAATGTAGAAACTTCGCTTTGGTTATAATTAAGTCATGGCAAAGTGTCCATCGGACGATTATATTTGCATTGAGTGGAAGCATTGGAAGTGAAACACAATTCAAGAGAGAATTCGTCTCTTCGGTTATATGGGTTGGTATCACGATCAACTGAAGTCTACTTAAAGTCAAAGTCTTTGACCAAAGCAGTTCGGTTAATAATAACTATTATTATTGAACCAATGACTTTGTGTTTGGACTATAAAGTTGAATATGAACGATGCTAGAATTTTGACCATTACCAAATTCCATAACTCCTATTGTGATATGGTATTAGTATTAATGAAGAGAATTAGTGTAAATAATTGTTACTATTGGATAACACTTAAAGTAAGTAAAATTCAATTTTACCAAAGCTATGTAAGCAATAAATTTGACCATAATGTCACACTACTGGCTAAGGTGACGTATGAATGATAATATTTGAATTGTTCGATATTAATAACTGACTGAATTTACGACTAGTAGTCACACAACCGCAATGTTGAATACTCCTACTACCACATGATTTAATTAATTATAATTGGTATAAATTAATAAAATTAATTAATATTTATGTTAATTATAAAAAATTATTTAATTTATGTTGGAAACAATACATGTATAAAAGTTGTATACACACGTATCAATATACGATTTCAGTTCACATTTGGGCTTGAAACAATTTAGAGGCCCAAATGTGGGCTGTATTGGTCGGCCATATGGTGGGGTTAATTGGGATTCAATTTCAAAAGGTGTGAAATAATACGAAGACAATGTAGATCTGGATCCCCTTTTTGCTCCTTTAAATCTCAACTATTTAAACACCTCAAACCTCATTTTCCCACTCTCGAATTTTTGCCTCGTCCTCTTCATTTCTGACCGGCCTCCCATCATCTTCATCTATTGTTTTAAGCTAAATAAAACACAAGTACAAAAGGTAGATCGGTGGTTGCTGCTTTCAATCTGATAGTTCGTTTTGGAAGTTTGGATACAGATTCAAGGAGTTACGAACGTACGTGTGTGCGTATAATCATTCATTATATCGTTTATGTGCATTAAATGTTATACGAATTATCATGAATCCATATATGTTTGTGTTGTCTTTATATGATATGTGTGTGTGAAAAAAAATTTTTACACACACACGTATCATTAGGCCAGTAATTTAAAAAAATTATTTTGATTTTCAAAATTAATTAATAATTTAAAAGGCCTTCAAAAATTGAATTTTTAAATATATAAATACATTATATAAAATCTGCATAAATACATTTTGTCTATCCATATACATAATATGTTTTTTGAAAATAAATTATACATGTATATATAAATTAAAAACCGTATGTTAATATAATTTATATTAAATATAATATATTCCATTTACATAACATATATATATATATATGCGTGTGTGTTGTAAAATATACATACATATTGAATGATAACTAATTGATATGAAATAAGTTAATGAAATGAATTGAAAGATGAAAATTTACTTAAGAGAAGTTGAATGAATTGATTGTGATAAAAAGGAAACATTAATATGAATTTGAGCTATAAAATAAAGTTTGCTTCGGTAAAATTAATAATAAACTAATGAAGTGAGTCATTTTATAAAATAAAATTTATTGAAGTAAAAAAAAATATTAATATGAACTTGAATTTATAAAATGAACCAATGAAGTGAATCGAAGGATTAATATGAACTTAAGTTATGAAAAATAAATATGAAGTGCATTTTATAAAATGGTTGCAATAGACTTAAATGGTTTTATGAAATGGTTTATAAATGAGATTAGTATTAAAAAGAGAATATACTAAGTGTAATGAAATAAAATTTAACTTAAATAAGGTTAAATGGAATAATTTTATAAAATGGTTCATAAATGAATTTATATGAAATAGGTTAAACAAAAAGTGAAACAATTGAAATTTTACAAATTGAATTGAATAAATTGAATGTAAATGAATTAGATGTGAATAAATTTGAAGCAGACCAATTAAATCTTAATAAAAAAATTGAATGTTAATAAAATGAAGTGTATAAATTAGCTATGGACATTGGAAAATATAAATTAACATGGTTATGAGTTAATTTGATTAAATGGATGAATATTGGTGGTTGGATAGTTTCTTGTGTTGCAAACCATTGTTTTTACTATTTTGATTGCATATGATTGTTGTATGTTGTGTATTTGTGCTTGTGTTTATGATTTGGATTCAAAATTCATGCTCTGTGGTTCTATTCACTCATATATGTTTTATATCTTATTGTAAGTGACTAATATTCGAATTTGAGTTGAGATAGGTACATACGAAGGCTGTTTGGATGTATACGCGGATTATATTTTGCCTTTGCTTGCTTAGTACGAGCGAACTCACTCGTATTAATAATAATAAGGTACGTATCTCGGATTACATACCGCACTTTTATATTTTTTTTCCCTACGGGATGCCTCATCATTGAGAAGAGATGTATATTTGATATGTTTGGTATATATTTGTGTTATATATTGTATTGTAAAATTTTTCGATCGAGCCGCGCAAAGGAGACTCCGTCGAAATTTTCCGTAAATCCGTGTTAGAAAAATTTGGGATTTTAAAATTTTATAACTTGTTTTATAAGTAAGTTTTAATTTCCGTAAACTGATATCGAAATAGCGTAATGTAAGCGTAGTAAAAGTTTTGTAAATAAGATTTTAATGTTTATAAGGATAATTTTGAATAAAATATATTGAATGTTGAATTCCGTACTTAACCCCTTTTCGAGGATGAAAAGTTTTGAGTGGGGGAGAGTGTAACGATCCGTATTTTTATCTATTTTAAATTATTAAATTTAAATATAATTATTGAATAAAATGGTTAGAAATAAAAAATTTATGATTTATTATTGTAATTTATTGGATATATTAAATTTTTGAAATAACAATTCCGAAGATTTTGGCGATATCAAATATTGAAATGAATTCTATATATTGAATGTGTTTGTTATCAATAACGGAAATTGAATAATAAATACTGGATTATTTAGATAGAAATGAAATATTTGTTGATAACTAAAATTCATTTGAAATTAATGGTTATTAATGTAATTTGTTGAATAATTAAAATTTGTTAAATTTAATCTTGCAATTATTTAAATAATTGAATTCTGGATTAAATGTGAATGGAAATGATGTCGGAAGTTGATTTAAATTTTATTTAAACAACAATGAAGATTGTTAAATTTAAAATTTGAATTTAAAGTGATTAAGTTTATTTCTGTAAATTACTTGTTTTAATTAACTTGTAAAATTAGCCTTTTTGGGCACTGTCTCGGATTTCGACGAAACCAGTTTCATTGGATCCGTAATAGTAAATTATTATAGGATTTCAAGTTTCGTAGCGATCGAACTTATCATTTGATCGTGCGAACTCGAAACACGTAGAAATAAATTAATGGAATTTGAATGAATATTATTCAATTTTAAAAGCTAACTTCTATATACAATGGAATTGGGGTTTGAAACTAGTTTCATTGAGTTTAAAAATATTGAAAACCTATATTTCGATATATTGGATGACCCATTTTCGTTTCGGGAACGAAACATGCTTTCCGGGTTGTTGTTATCGTTTTGACCCAAATCGATCTGTCCATCCATTCTTATCCATCTTTGTCCATATAAATAGATTTTTTCCTCTAACCCTAGCAGTCAATTTTTGTACGTACTTGTATTCTCATCTCCTCCTTCCTTTCTTCCCAATGTCAGACGTATCAAAACCCTAAATTCCCAATTCCAAATTCAACTCCAAAAATTCAAACTCCTCAAACCCTATAGAATTATATACTGCCGAAAAGCTCTCGACGAATATAATCTAGATCTGAGATTCGTTTTTCGATTTGGGGTGTGTTGTGACCAGAAATCGTTGAAGAAGTTTCGGTCGTTCGTATTAAGGCTTGGGATTTAACGGTGGATCTTCGAATTTGGAACGATCGGAGGGTACCACGGCGTAGAGCTTGACGAATGGAGTCGATTCATGGTGGCCGTTCATCGCCTAGTGGCTTGAGATCACCATAAATCGATGAGAAAGGGAGCGGCGGCGCTATGTGCCTGGGAAGCCGGAGGTGGTCGCATCTATAGTGGAGGTGCGGCCTGGCGAGGTGGTTCCATCGGCGTGGTCTGATCAAGGTAGGGGTGGTCGTGGCGGCGGCAGCATGGACGTGAAGATGGCGGCTGAAGACGAGGGTGGGTTAGAGTTCTCGTACGTTAGGGTTGAGGTAAACGATATTTACGATTTTTCCATTTAGTTTATTTTAATTTAAAATTTAAAATTCAATCTTCTAACTGACATAACTTTTAAATACGAACTCGGATTTGGACGTGGTTTCTTCCGTTGCATTCGTATCAAAATTCCGGATAACATGGAACTGGTTTGACTGCATTTGGAGACTGTTGGAATTTGGGCGTTCTTTTGGATTTTAATTCGACTAAAAATCAAAAGTGAGTGTTTTTATACGCTCACGATTGACTAAAATATTTTTATGTTGGTTAAATTGAAATTATGAAGTGATTTAAATTATTGATCATTGTTTGGTGAATTTAACTGGCATGGAAATCGATATAAAAATTTATATGTTAGAAATTTTGAATTAACAGTTAAATTGAAATTGGAATTAAACTGATAGTTAAATTCCCAATTATTGATAATTGTTTAATTGTTGTGATATATTGACTGTTTGGATGATTGTTTGTGATGAACGCTAATTGGTTGAGATTTTGGATAATTTGAATGTTTATTTATTTTATAGGGTGCGTTTGGCATACATCCTTGATAAAGTTTGGAAATACACAAAACATCCCTCCGTTTTTTAATAAGTTTCTGATCCCTGTTTTCAAATTCATGCGTGCAAAAAGACCCAAATACCCTTTACGTTTTTAACATTTCAAACGCGTATAACTTTCTCTAGAAACATCGGATCAGCATACCGTTTTCACCAAAAAATCAAAAAAATTATGATCTTTAAAATGAGATCCATTGTTGGTACCAACAAAATCATATTTGCAATAAGGGTGCAATTATTCCATATATTTGCAGAGAATTTTGCAAATTTTGAACATCATCGATTTTTCTTCAAATGTGCAACTATACCATATAGTTACGGAATTTTCTACAACTATTGCATATAATTGCAGACATTTCTACTACTATTGCGTATAATTGCAGACAATTCTACAATTATTGCATATAGTTGCTGAATTGTCTGCAACTATTGCATATAATTGCAGACAGTTCTGCAACTATTGCGTATAATTGCAGACATTTCTACAATTATTGCATATAGTTGTTGAATTGTCTGTAACTATTGCATAATTGCAGACATTTCTACATATAGTTGCTGAATTGTCTGCAACTATTGCATAATTGCATACATTTCTACAATTATTGCATATAGTTGTTGAATTGTCTACAACTATTGCATAATTGCAGACATTTCTGCAATTATATGGTATAATTGCAGACATATAATTGCAATTATATGCAATAACTTTTTGTAGAAACATCGGATTAACATACCGTTTTCACCAAAAAATTAAAAAAATTATGATCTTTAAAATGAGATCTATTGTTGATACCAAAAAAGTCATATTTGTAGTAAGGGTGCAATTATTCCATATATTTGTAGAGAATTCTGCAAATTTTGAACATCATCGATTTTTCTTCAAATGTGCAACTGTACCATATAGTTGCTGAACTGTCTGCAACTATTGCATATAATTGCAAACATTTATGCAACTATTGCGTATAATTGCAAACAATTCTGCAATTATTGCATATAGTTGCTAAATTGTCTGCAACTATTGCATATAATTGCAGACATTTCTGCAACTATTGCATATAATTGCAGACAATTCTGCAATTATTGCATATAGTTGGATCCGCGAATAGCTTGTCCTGCCGTTATTTTTACATACGCAAAATGCCACTCGTTAGAAAGATAATAAAATTTGAGATTTAATGGTGAAAACGGTTTGTTAATCCATCCTTTCTACAAAAAGTTATTGCGTTTTAAAGATTGATAATTAATGGAATGCAAATTTTAATTATGGATGTGAGAATAACATCCATATATGAAGAATCAACATTGCTGCAACAGAGGAGATGGGTACTGTAGTGGAAAAAATTATAGTATTTGAAAATAGTGATGTAATTTATATCTTTTTTTAGGATGATGTTTTGTGTATTAAGTTTGATTTTAGGGATATGTCCCTTATTTTCACTATTTTATATATCATGTTATCACCCTGTAAATTACTTGACAGTATATAAAACAGTTATTGGAATTATTTCGAATAAATTAAGAAATAGGTTGAAATGATATATACCTATGACACTTTGATTTGGAAAATATTGATTCGGGATACAGGTTGAAATGATATATACTTGAAAATTAAACTATTTTGGGTTGAAATGATACATACCCAATCACTTGACCATAGGGTAGAAAATTATATACGGACACCGTTGGTCGGTTTTAAATTATTTTTTAAATTGTAAAGTATGTTTGATTTTTAAATTTGATTTTTAAATTTAATTTAATGATTTTATTAAAAAAAAAATATTTGAAAAATAATTTATTTTATATGTTTTAATCTTTCAAATTATAAGTTAATATATGGTTTTAAATGTAAATTTAAGATTTTAACTTATAATTTTATTTAGTTTTAAATATATAATTTAAATAGTTTAAAATTTTGATTTAATAAAATATTCAATATAGTTTTAAAAGATTTATTTAAAATTTAATTTAAGATAATAAATATAGACTTTTATAATAACTTTAATAGATAAAAGATTTTTGTAAAAGATTTTAGGAATTTATAAAAGTTTTGTAAGAGATTTTATAATGGATTTAATAAAAGGATTTTTATAAAAGATTTTTATATAGGACTTTATAATGGTTTTATAAAGGAGTTATAAAGGTTTAAAGGATTTTATAAAGGGTTTTATAAAAAACTTGTATAAAGGGATTTGGAAGCGTTTTAAAGGAATTTGCGTAGAAGTTTATGAAAAGGGGAAGAGTTGTAATCTGTTTTGGAATTTATAAATAGCTTTATAAATGGTTCTTAAGCATATAAATAGTTTATAAATGGTTTAAGAGAGATTTATAAATTATTTTCGAAATTGATTGAAAAAAATCTTCCTCGGTATTTATGAATATATTTATGCTTTTGGAGTAAGTATATGAATATCTTGATATGAAGGTATAAACTGGTTTCTGGATTTATTATTAAAAAATGTTTTATAAAATGACCACGGTGTGAAATAAGCGTTTGGTTGTTAAAGAGACCGGGATCAGATATTGTCATACTCTCTGCCAATTCCGAAACCACTTTAACAACTATGCATGTGGTGGAGAATCCAGAACAAAGTAGGATGGTTTGGCGAACGCTGCTGGAATGAGGTAAGAACGCAGCTCTAACCTTCGGGTCAGCTTGATATGACTAAAACAGGGGCTATCCCGGGCTAAGTGATGTCGCTCCCCCTATCAGACATGCTTCTTCGAAACCGTATCTTTTGCTTTGTGATTGATTGGTGCGCACCTTTGATTATGGGAGTGTTGTCTCGAGGTGGGCGGTAGTAGCTGCTATGCATTACCACCAGTCCAGGCGTGCAAAACGGCAGAATCCTACCCTGGGCATTGCCTCGCGTGTCTTGTAATATGCCTTATCGAGCCCACTACGATTTTGGTTTGTGTCGTACCTATGAAGTACTCTTGATAGCCTACCAGTTTACGGTGGAGTTTACAGTACTGTATAGACTATGATGCTTATATAAAATGTGTTAAGGGGGATATGGGTAACGCCTTAACGCTATTTTCAATATTATACTTTACTGATACACACTACACATATATAGCGTATATAACTACATATAAATAGTTTAACGAATCCTTGAGAGATGGAAAATCCTGTAACATCTCTTGAGTTATTGCACTCACGTTATACACTGGATAGGAGATGTGAAATCCCGTAAACATCTCTGACGCTATTACACTCATGTTATATGCGATATTTATTTGACTCACATAAGGATATTTTAGTCCTGACTCGAGTGTTTTGTCTTTTCATTATGCTCGGACCAGCCCTGAGTATTTCAGCAAATTGAAGATCATTTTCTGGAGGACGAAGATGAAAATTTGGTATATTATTACTATTATTATTCATGCATCATGTTGTCTGCTGCATTATTTATTTATCCCTTTGTATGTATATAACTCTGATAAATATTGTATAAATTATAATCAAATGTATAATATAAATAGCTTCACGAATTGTTTATTTGATTATTATATTTTGTCATTCCACTACGAGATTCTGTATTTGTTTTCTTCTTCTTTTCTTATTTTCCTTGATTAACCTCATTGATTATCTATGTTCTGGATTGTTTAAGTAGGACATATGTGGATTATTGTCAATTTAAACCTTTCGAAATGTGGGTCGTCACATATAACCTAAGGCATGGTTGGGATGAAGAGAGTGAATGATCACTTCTACATCATAAAAAAACATTGAAAATGAGAATTGTAAAATAATAACAGATACTTAATAAGGAATAAGAAATATGATATCTATTCCAAATGTGTTTTCACATAAAAGACTGTTTTCTATGAGATTTATTTCTTTGAATTTAAGATATTTGATCTGAAAATTCTCAATTGTTAACCAATTACGGTAAATGAAATAAATAGCCTATGTTAAATGGTTGAATGGAGCTTTGGATTTCGCGTGCTATTAGAGTAACGGTGGAAATAGTGGGAGCATGTCATACAACACTTATTGGTCGCATCAAGGTACGAAAATTGTTTTCGTAAAACCAACCAAACATTATTTATGAAATAATAATTATTTTTCAATGTAGAATAAAAATAGACATACTTTTATTTCAATATGAATATTATGAATATTCGTAATAAAATAAAACTGGTATTTGTGATGCATTACAAAATACAAAAGTATCTAAATTTATTTGCAATTATTTTGGAATTATGGAAAAATCCACAGGTTGAAGAAATAATTCTTTGATTATATGATTATGAATCATATGATACTAGTGAATTATATCTCAAACAATAAAGGGCAAAACACCCATTAATAGGGAGCAACATAAGAGTTGATGAACTCTTCAGATTACATACTGATGTATGCAATCATAAGTCTATTAATACAAACGGTTCTACATACTTCGTTGTATTCACAAATGAGTTATCATAGACATGAACATGTGTATTTGATACACATAGTATGCATATGATAAGCTCATAGAATATAAAACAGAAGTAAATAAAATATGTGCAATAGAAAATAAAAACGATCCGATTTGATCGAGTAGGTGAGTATATTTTAAAGGGTTTCGAACGTACCAAAAAATAAATAAATATTCAATCTCAAAAGTCACTCCTTCATATGATACATTATGATGTATCGATAATGAGTAATCGAACTTTGTTGAACAAAATATGATTAATTGTGTGCGAAGTTGAGTTAACTCCTTTGTGTAAGGTCGTGCACTTAAAAGTAGTACACAATGTTAAAATTAATTTCATTTAAATAATAGTTTACAAAATCATACAAGATTGGGGCTTATAAGAAATCCCAATATATCATAAGCCAAAGATTTGGCAGGTTGTGCAAGTCGAAAGACTACATGTAATAATTGTACGTGAGGGATCTTGTATGAATCGCCCCAAAAAGGAGTTTGGGAACGATCGTCATTGGATGACTAGCTTATGTTCGAATATAAGTATCATAAACTAAAACCAAATCAGTTTTATATATAAGGCAATTCATAAAGTGCTTATGAATACCTATCCCGTTGCACTGATAAACAATTGTTGTTTTAAAAAATACCAACTTTGCAGCAAAAGAATTTCTTTTAGAAATTATTGGTGGTAAAATAGATTTGTATACAATCCAAAGATGAAACTGATTACGTGAGATGAAATGAAATTAATGAAACCTAAACAAACACAATGCGTTAGAGTGTCTAATAAGTATTCTTGCACATTGAAGAGAAACTATTAGTTTCTTATCAATGTCGAGAATAGATGATCATCGATTGTCAATTAAACCATTAAGAGTATTGACTCTGTCATAAGGTATGATGCATAAATCCGAAAGGATTCCTAGTACGTTATCAAAATATGATTTTGATAGTTATACCCGAAGGGATATGATCCATAGACCACATATGTCTTTAAGAGAAAGACTAATACTGGAATATAGTGTGCAACGTTGATGACAATAATATCGTAAATTTCAATTGTTGAAATTAGCGTAATAAATTCGCCTTTCGATATGCTCAAGGTAATTTGGATTTTATTCACAAAATTATCGTCTGACATGACCTTGTGTTTTGGACATGTTTTGGAACATATAATTCTAAATAGTGATTTAAAATAGATTGTTTGCACGTAATCAAAATGTCTCAAATTCAGTGGGAACAATATCGAGTTTGTGAGTTTTCGGATATGACCCATGAACGAATACGAAAGTATCGTTCGACAAGCATTAAAGTTGAACAAGTGTTTTGATAGAAATATTAAAAATTTTGATTTTCAGTCAAAATGCAGAGGAAGCGTGTGTTCACAAGAAAGGACATTAAAAGGTACATAGATGTTTCTTAACTATAAGTAAACATCATAGTGCTGATTGTTAACGGCGTATTCATGTTAAAATCGATTCGAGTATGGTTGTCTAAAACTTGATATTGGATTTGTAAATTATATCTTTTATAATAAGTATAAAAGAATGTGGGAATATCCCAAACGATATGCAAAGATACCTTATTAAAATATTTAATATGAAACATGTAAGATGGATTCCTTATGCATTGACAATAGAAATTATCATATATATTACACTGTCTACAATATCGTAATTAGCTTATGTATTTGATGCATGAAGAAAATATCAAATCAAAATTAAGATAACTAAATGGTAGTTTAAAGTGTTCCCGAGTATTTACGCAATACTAGAGAATTGATTACAAAAACAACGAACTCTTTATGAAAGAATCTTCGGACTCGAACTTTGTAAGTGGTATCAAGTATAATATGTCAATACTAAATTGATGTGCAAACCTTAATTAAGAAGCTTTAAATGTTCCAAACAAAATGTTATAACTGATTCAATGAAAATGCTACGTACATCGCCCTAAATAGCACCACAATAAAAACAATGCATAAATATAAATGCAAAAAATTATAACTAAGCACACGGTGATTGTAAGTATTGAGAATACTAATCATTGTTATATGATAACTTTGTGAAGATAAGAGCTCACTAGAAGTCGAGAAACATATTCCAAATAGCTCCACATGATAAAATTAGTTTATCGGCATCGGAGAGCGTTAACTGACAAAGTAGATAATTAAAACAACATAGCAAATCCATTCATGAAGGGACCGACTCGATCAGTTCTCATCAAACTAATCGAAAGGATGGGATAGAGATTTCATAATTGATCTCAAGTGCAAGTAGGAGATTGATAAAGTTAGGGGTATGCCTTATGTACAACTATGTAATTTGTTATATATATATATATATATATATATATATATATATATATATATATATATATATATATATAAATTCGATAACCAATTATTCAAAATAAAAGGTCTTTTCTTTTATATTATATACTTGATATAATGTGTGATATTAATTATTTATTTAATTAAAATTATATATTTAATAGAAGATCCATAAATGGTATGTTCTGTAATAGTAGTCACAAAGTGTTGTAATCATGTGTGATTTATCACAATGAAATAAACATGCCGTTTTAAATATTTCTAGTTTAGATGTATCGAGACCGGATATCGATACATCCGTTGAGACTAGAGTACGTATACTCTTCAAATGTTGGGCAGTGTATTACTCATGCCTACCGTGAGGCACCAAGGAGTTACATATTGATAGTTATTAGAGAACTATGAATTGACTCGCTCGATAGTTTTATGTTGGTTAATATAACTAAGGTCAAATAGAAAATATCGACCTGACAATATACACAATTCTCTCGACTTGAGAATACTATCAAGCTTCAATGTGGAAACTTCACTTTGATTATAATTAAATCGTGGCACAGCGTCCATCGAACGATTATATTTGCGTCGAGTGAAAGCATTGGAAGTGAAACATTATTCTAGAGAGAATTCGTCTCTTCGGTTATATGGGGATAGTATCACGATCAACTGAAGTCTACTTAAAGTCAAAGGCTCTGACCTTCGGTTAATAATAACTATTATTATTGAACCAAGAACTTTGTGTTTGGACTATAAAGTTGAATATGAACAATGCTGGAATTTTGATCGTTACCAAATTCCATAACTCCTAATGTGATATGGTATTAATGAAGAGAATTTGTGTAAATAATTGCTACTATTGGATAACACTTAAAGTAAGTAAAATTCAATTTTACCAAAGCTATGTAATCAATAAATTTGACCATAATGTCACACTACTGGCTAAGTTGACGTATGAATGTTAATATTCGAATTGTTCGATATTAATCACTGACTGAATTTACAGCTAGTAGTCACACAACCGAAATGTTGAATACTCCTACTACCACATGATTTAATTAATTATAATTGGTATAAATTAATTAATATTTATGTTAATTTTAAAAAAATTATTTAATTCATGTTGAAAATAATATGTTTATAAAAGTTGTATACACATGTATCGATATACGATTTCAGTTCAAATTTGGGCTTGAAACAATTTAGAGACCCAAATGTGGGCTGTATTGGCCGGCCATATGGTGGGGTTAATTAGGATTCAATTTCAAAAGGTGTGAGATAGTACGAAGACAATGTAGATCTGGATCCCTTTTTGCTCCTTTAAATCTCCACAATTTAAACACCTCAAACCTCATTTTCCCACTCTCTAATTTTTGCCTCGTCCTTTTCATTTCTGGCCGACCCCCATCATCTTCATCCATTGTTTTAAGCCAAATAAAACACAAGTACAAAAGGTAGATCGTTGGTTGCTGCTTTCAATCTGGTAGTTCGTTCTGGAAGTTTGGATACAGATTCAAGGAGTTACGTACGTACGTGTGTGCGTATAATCATTCATTGTATCGTCTATGTGCATTAAATGTTATACGAATTATCATGAATCCATATATGTTTGTGTTGTCTTTAAATGATATGTGTGTGTGATTAAAAAAAGTGGAAATTAGGGAGGCATCCCTATCATACTTTCATATTGTAAAGCGGGTCCCTGTCAAAGTTTCCTTGTAAATCCGGTCCCTATTTTCTAGAAACAAAGAAAAATTATTGCTGAAATGTCAGTAACTTTTATAAATAAGTGCTGATATTTCAACAACTTTCCCTGTCAAAGTTTCATGGTAAATCTGGTCCCTATTTTCTAAAAACAAAGAAAAATTATTGCTGAAATGTCAGCAACTTTTATAAATAAGTGCTTATATTTCAGCAACTTCCATACACTGTGTTCACAGTGTATATAAATGTTGCTGAAATGTCAGCAACTTTTATAAATAAGTGCTGATATTTCAGCAACTTTCATATCAGTGTACAGAAAAGTTGCGGAAATGTCAGCACTTTTATGAAAAGTTGCATCATGCTCTGCAATAATCGTGAATAAAAAACATGGACCTAATTTACACTGAAATTTAGTGAAGGACTTTTCGTGTATTTTGAACCTTAATAAGGACCTGTGCCAAAAGTACCCTAAAAAAAATTACACGCACACACACACATATCATTAGGCCGGTAATTTAAAAAAAATTATTTTGATTTTCAAAATTAATTAATAATTTAAAAGGCCTTTAAAAAATTGAATTTTTAAATATATAAATACATTATATAAAATCTACATTAATATATTTTGTCTATCCATATACATATGTTTTTTGAAAATAAATTATATATGTATATATAAATTAAAAATCATTATTAATATAATTTATATTAAATATAATATATTACATTTACATAACATATATATATATATATATGAATATGTTGTAAAATATACATACATATTCAATAGCAATTATCTATACATGCTTTGAAATATTTTTCAAAAAATATAAAAAATTAATTCTTAATAGATTTCCGTATGGAAATCTCAATTTAAAAAAAAAACAATTTTTTTTAACCGTGCAGTTTGAATAAAAAGAATTATTTTATCAAATATACTCATGGTCGAACACACACACACACTATATATATTTATTTATTTATTTACGTTAAAACATATTTAAATATAGTTATTTCATATTGAATTTAGACATGACTTTACTCTTTATATAAAATTATATGTATATGTAAATTTCAAAAAAAATAAAAAAAATTGATTTTGAAATATATATAATAAATATATATATATACATAAAGAAAATTAATACATCGATTTGACTTTGAAATTAGTAGATATTTATTATATAAATCTAGATCTAAAGTTCAAATTTTGAATTTTGAATTTTAAATTTGATTTGAATTCAAGATATATTATTATTTACAATTATTTCATGTTATAATGTCAAATACATATATATACACTATATATATTTATTTAATTATTTATTTACATTAAAACATATTTAAATATAGTTATTTCATATTGAATTTAGATATGAATTTACTCTTTATATATAATTATATGTATATGTAAATTTCAAAAAAAAAATTAATTTTGAAATATAATATATATATATACACACACACACACATAAAGAAAATTAATACATCGATTTGACTTTGAAATTAGTAGATATTTATTATATAGATCTAGATCTAAAGTTCAAATTTTGAATTTTGAATTTTAAATTTGATTTTAAATTCAAGATATTTATATTATTATTTACAATTATTTTATGTTATAATGTCAAATACATACATATACATATACATATACATATACATACATATATATATATATATATATATATATATATATATATATATATTTAAATATTATATTTTCAAATATCATTTTATATTATATTAAAACTTTATATACATACATGCATACATACATGTGTGTATGTATATGTGTGTATTGGACAGCACAAATGTATATGGAAAGGCTAATATGTCTGTTACGGTGTAAATCACGACACTTATATACTAGCATGTTAAACTATGTACACGGTAGATGTTGCATGTGCACGTACACATACACAAGCATATAATACGTATGTTATATTATATTATATAAACATAACACTAAAATAAAACATTATTTACAAACCGAATAAAATATTAATTTTATATAAAATTTATTTAGGTTGGATCTAAATAAATTTAGACTTCATATGCCCAACATAATCTAAAATGAAATAATTTTTTTAAAATTGACTCATTTACCCGCTGCGTACTGGCTCAGTTTTAATATAAAGTTTAAATTTTGATTCAGATAAGTGGACTATTCAAGCCTCTTTTTATTTTACTATTCTCCCATAATTTTATAACATATAAATTTATGGTTTTGATCAAATGTTACGTTTTTGGCATATGCTTTAAAATGAACGTTTTTTAACATGATTTGATGGTTCTCTAGTTTATTTTGAGTGCTTTTTAAGTGTATGTTTGTATTAGAAACTTTGTAGGACTTGTATAGGGATGCACTTCCGATCATTATTGGTCAATTTGTGACGATTGTCCATTGAGTTCGTACTTAAAAATGGTTACCTAAACCAAAAAACGAAATATTGGTACCAAGAATAGCAATCAACGATCTAAATATAGGTATCTAAAATAGCAATCGAAATCAATGACCAATAACGATTGAAATATATTTACCTAGAATAACGATCGAAATTACCGATCAATAACAATCGAAATATAGGTACCTAGAATAACGATCGAAATTACCGATCAATAACAATCGAAATATAGGTACCAAGAATAAGGATCGAAATTACCGATCAATAACAATCGAAATATAGGTACCAAGAATAAGGATCGAAATTACAGGTACATAAAATAAGTTCAGACTGCAACTTTAGACATTGAGTCTTCCAATCGTATGAAGGTATTTCGCCCCATGCCCTGGGTCACCAAGACACTGTAGTTGTCACTGGTCAGTGTCGTAGTCGTTCTATAGTTGTTAAACACACATCCTAAAGCATTGTAAGTTTGAAATTGATTGTTGTTTGCTATGGTTGCATGTTTGCTATTACGTTGACACCATATGACATCTAGTTAAATATAGCCCATGATGTAGTAGTCAGCATATTCGACTATTCGTGCTAATGTCTGTATTACAGAGAGAAGAGAACACTAAGATATGAGTTTTAGTACCTTATTTGTAACTCATATTTATGTATGTCATATTTCAGTCTAGAATCACTTACACCAGATGCGGATTGATCCACGTTTTGTCTCTCTTTTTTCATATGAAAATCTCTCAGGTGCTCTCATGAGTGGGTTAAGAGTCCAAGAGTTAGGTTGTGGATGTTTTAGCTACAACAGATGGACATTCAGCATCAGGCTATATGAAAATCTGCAGTTATCTATTCATGTTCTCAGTTATTTATGTATTCAAACTGCATGTTAGTTCCAATACGTTATGTACTTGTGATTCGGTAGTCGGTCTTATGTTGGAAGTTGGGACGTACTTTGATTATAATTTCTATGTTTATTTTACATTGTATGGTATCTTTCGCTATGAGTTGTTTCGTGCAGATCGTGATGAGAGACGGTTCTCCCTTATTTCTAACCGTTGCTCTCGGTTTTCGACATTTAGGGTCGAATGCTGCACCAAAATGGTACCAGTTCGGATATCGAGAGCGATGGATCATTACAGTTGAGCATGATTAAGTAAAATGATCAAGTTTAGAGTGAAAAGTTTGAAGATAAAGTTCATGGTTTGTGTTTTAAAGAAATGTACGCAAGTCTGAAATTATCCTGAATCCTAGTCCTAATCATATCATTAGAGCGTTTTTATCAAGGCAAATAGTGGCAGGATATTAACCCTCTATAGCTCTCAGTTTGATATTAACCCAAACTAGCACATAATTGATATTAACCCAAACTAGCATGTAAGCTGCAAATTGTTGATATCAAATCAACAGTGGCTATTTCCCTATCATATGACTCGTATAATCATCCTAAAAGTAAAAAAAAAAAATTCATGACTAGGGAAAAAAAGAAAGAGAGATAAAAGGTACCTAAAGACAAGTTTAAAATTAGTTTCCATCAGGAGAATATTGTGCAAGAGCAGAGTTAATGTTTCTACAAGTATATTATCAATTCATTAACCAGTTGTAGGTCAGTTAAAACCAAGAATAGTTAACCCACAAGAGAAGATTAGGGTAGACAATACCAGTGAAGATATGCATCACACATAAAGTACCACTAGAACTATATTAAAAAAAGTACCTTAAAACCCATCAAAGCAAATGTTAGCAGCTTCCAAATCATTCTGCTGCATACTATCAACAATATTTATATCATCAATCTGCTTACTCGAACCATCATTATGCATTTCATACACCATCCGATCCATAAACCTATCGATCCTACGCTCCAAAACCTCAAGCCCATCCTTTGAAAATGCAGTTTTCACAGCCACCATCATAGCTTTACGACAAACCTGACCGTACTTCAAACCCAGTGCATCGCCATCATAACTATTTGCAGATTCCACCCCATCTTTCGCAAATTTCGTCCACCTCTTCAACACATAACACGGTGGAAGGTGCAAAATGTTGTTGTAGTTCAAAACTTTCAAAGCATGCATGCAAAACACACCCATAGTTTCGAATTTCTTGCAACTACACGTTACCAAAGCGTTAGATGTATCGTACTCAACAAGCCCGTAACTTCTTTTTTGAGGATACGAAACCCTAAAAGTGCAAATTGTACCTTTCATCTCGACCGGTTCGCAAAGGCAAGCTAGTTGGCTTTTATATTCGACTTCGAATTCTTTGTACACTGTTCGTGTATATGATTCAGAAGCTTCTATCAGCATTGGCACATCCGCTACTAGAACAGGTTTTAGTTTTCGAGATTCGTAATCTGCTGATGATTCTTTCTCACGAAGTTGAGCAAGTGCTTTGTGGTATTGTGGCATGAATTTCGAAGGAGGGAGTTTTCTGTAAAATAGCATCTTTATTTGGTTTCCCACTGTCTCGCACCATTGCTTCGTTGTCATGCTGGCGCAAAATGGATTTTTAGAATAAATTGAAGACCATTTTTCTCTACTTGAATACAATTGTTCGAACCACGAATTACCCGTTAGGTTATATTTAGTGTATAAATTTTCCCGTCCATTTTGTATATCTTCTTCGCATCGACTTTCAAAAATCCAGCTTTCAAACTCTTTTTGAAAATTTGACTCATGACCATAAACATGAGGTAGAATTTTTGGTGCATTCAGAATGATATGCCATATGCAATGTTGATGATAAGTTCCGGGTAATGTCATGCTGATAGCTCTAGATAATGAATCTGAAATATCTGTTAATATCGTTCTTGGTTGTCTTCCATTCATAGCAGCCAAAAAAGTTTTGAACAACCATGCAAATGATTCTGTAGATTCATCTAGTAACAAAGCAGCACCAAATATAACCATTTGCTTATGATGGTTTACGCCTATAAATGGTGCGAATGGAATGTCATATCTACTTGCTCTATACGTTGTATCGAGCAAAAGAGCATCACCAAAACATGTATAATCAAGTATTGATCTTGCATCTGCCCAAAAATAATTAGTTACTCTATCATTTTCATCGACTTGCACTGCATAGAAAAATGAAGGATCCTCCATTTGTTTTGCTTTGAAAAAATCCAGGAAAAATTGTGAATCTCCTTTCTCTAAATCTTTCATTCTATTCGTACCCAACAAGTTGTAGCTTTGGTTCTTAGATATGAACCCAGAATTCTCATCACTATGCGCACTTTCTCTATGGGACTCGTAAACTTGAGTTGGTTTCGCTCCAATATAATCCATTTCAGTAATGAAAGCATGCTGAGCAGGTAATTTTGTTCTATGTGACCTTAACATGTGTATTTTATTCGGGCTTGCAAGAGGGTGATTATGATCATCAAGAAACTTGTTAATAACCCAAACGTTATCACGGTTCACTTTGAATTCTATACGAGCCAAGCAGTTAGTTCTCTCAAGTGCACGTGGTTTCTTGGTAACGTGAGTTCGATGCTCTTTACGTGTACCTTCATTGCTACACAAGTAATGTCTATCTCTAATGGTCCCATCTTTCCTTCTAGAGAGATGACCTTTTCTTACACTGAAGCCCTTTCTTTTAGCATATGAGTTGTAGAATTTGAATGCTTGCTCTTCTGAGTTAAACAACATGCCAACTTCAGGATCAACCTTTGACCCATCCAAAGATTCTGGAGTATCTGATACATTGATATCATCTAATTTTTGAAACAAATTTGGTGAGTTGTTTATTTCATCGTTTGTTGAAGTTTGAGCGACGTTGGACTCGGCATTCGGAACAACTTCAACTAAAATTTGGGATAAATCTAATGTAGAATTTGTATTGGTTTCTTTTGAAGCTAGGTTTGCAGTAGAGGTTACTGATTCATTTACACCGGAACATATTTTAGGAGTTGTCATCATAAATACCCCTCATCAATTGCTTTAGTTTTATCATATATCTTGCGGCAAAGTAATCAAATGGAGTACATTAATTCAATTTGTGCGATCCTGATAAGAAACTCCGAAAATTAGTGATCGGCTATATACAATGTTGGATGCTACAAAGTTTTTATTAAACTGCATATATGTAATTAATAAAGAACCAACAACAGTATTTAGCAGTCAAATACAGTGATTGCAAAAATCGCGAGATCGTACGTTCCAACGCGCGATTTGGAAGGAATCGCAGCCTTCCCGATCCAAGAGTTAAATTGGATCGCAACCCGTGTAAAATGTGCGATTCCATTTCAGAACGAAAATATTGGAGTCCAATACTGAATCGCGATTTTAATTTCAATATCGAACCGAAACAAAATCAAAAGAGATATAGTCCGGCATCGCGATCTCGATTCAGCAAAAAAGAAAAAAGAAAAAAAAGAAAAAGAAAAGAAAACGAGGAATAGGAAGAAGAAGCAGCAGGAAACCTGAATTTTTTAGAAACCCTACGCTTCAGGGAGGAAGATGATTGACAGAATAGTTGAAAAGTTACGGTCCCTGCTTCTGTTTTGACGATGCTACCAGTAAGCGGCTACAACAGGGATTGTCTCAATTAAGCTATTTTTAACAAAAAAAAAAAATTGCAAGGCAGTTTGTATTTTTTAATTAAAATTATAAGCGGTGCTGCAATTTTTTTAAAAAATTTTTATAAAATTCGATAATGAAAAAACATGCAATTATCTACTAAAATTATACTTAAATAGCAATTATTACTATTTATTAATAAAGAAATTTGATTTTTCAATTTTTGAAAAACTTTTTAAAAAGTCCAAGATAACTTGCACTTTTGAACTAGTTTGCGTTTTGTTATTTAAAAAATAGAGATCTAATTTACATATTCAATACTATATGGACTTTCTTGTAAACACCAGAAATATGGACTTGAAATGCAAAGCCCTTTAGATTGAGTTAGTATTATTTCGGGTTCGGCATCGCGATCTCAGTCTTCATCTTTGCCAAACCACTTTGAGAAAACGGAGGTATATTCTCGAATTTGATTGTATTTCTGGAAGTACTCGTAAAGAAAATTGATTGACTGGACGTAGACCAAAGATTTACCAAACCACTGTAAAAATCTTATGTCTCTTCTTCGTTCTCTTCTAATTTCTTCATTTTAATATTTGTTTGATTCGTTTTCTAGAGAATTGAGGGCCTTGTACCAATCTTTTGGGCAACATTTTTATTGCTTCCACTAAGATGAACTTAGATCTTATATTGGAGAAGATGAAGAGGCATAATATAAGAGTCATTGTTAGACCGAGTCAACCAGAACATGGGGCGGGCAGGAGTTGCTTACTAGTTCAAATCCATATTTTATCTATGTGACTAGAGAGGAAATTGAAAGGACGATGACAAGTTTACAAGCGAGATTGATATCTCGATAAGAAAAGATGATGAATGGATTCTTTCAAATGATGGAATAATAAAGTGCAGCTGGCATTGTTGAAAATCAAAATTGAATGCTAGATGGCAGAACAGATAGACAAGGAAATTAAGCGAAACAATCTAGAACCATCCCCCAGCACGCCAATAAGGTACCTATGTTTGGACATGGGAGTATGGTCGAGCATGGAAAGGCACGTTAAATGGATGATATCGAGCCTTGAAATCTAAATCAAAATGCAAACTTGCAACTGCAAGGATTAGAACCGAAAGTTCCCCACAAGAACGAGAGCATGAAGAAAATTTGAATCAAAGGCGTGCGTAGAGATTTCAACTGAATCCAAATGATCAATTAACTGAGATGGTAAGACATGTACTTCGAGGTGAAGCCATGGATCGAAGTTTGGAGGACGTGAATGGAAACCATTTCACCCCCAAACACCCGATACGCAAGGAATCCACCCGATTTCAAGTTACCTACTTTGGAGCCGTACGATAGAAGGACGTATCCAACTATTCACTTAATGATATCATCCAACGTATGAGAGTGTTAGCAACTTCGGAGGAGGTGATGGGACGATGCTCATATTGTACTTGACTGATTTGGCTGCCATGTGGTTTCGCCAACTAGATAATTGGTCCATCATCAATATGTGTATCGATTTAGTGAAAAAGTTTATGAGCCAATTCATAGTATAGTTCATACAGTTTGACCAAGGAATGTGTTCACACTTTCAAGTATAAAGCAGAGAGAGAATGAGCTTTGCAGAATTATTTGATTAGATTTAAATGCATCATCGCTGCATTTCAGAAACCATGCTCGTCGATAGTACTTGTTGGTGAAGTTTTTTGGCTTCACCACACTCAACTAGATCATGGAGCAATCTAGTCATTAATTGCTTCCATAAATTAGAATCAGCAAATTTAATCTTTGTTAAATCTGCCTTTGAGAAGTGACTATATTATTGAACGTTTACATAGCTGTCACATCCCGAAATTTTCGACTTTCGAAAATTCAACATCGATACTCACTTTATCGACTGTCGAGCAATCGAGTGCCGGAAACTCCAATAGTGAGGGTTTTTAGAAAGAATAAATAGAAGAAAAAGAGAAGAAGAAGAGAAAGAAAGAACAACTGAACAACATCAGACAGAAAACAATATCAGAATCTTACACATCGCAGCGGAACAATATATAATAGATAAACACTAGTCTTTTAAAACAAAGAACTATATCAGTTTATACATACATCAATCATCAGAGTCAATATACAACAATGGACAGTTATATAAACTCGTCCTCATACAGAATACACAGCGGAATAAATACTATCAGATACAAATACTACGTCTCGTCCTCCAGCTCATCTCCAAAGCTCCAGAATATCCACAATATCCTGATAATCTAACTCTAGACTGCCCGTGTGGAAATTGGTGGGCACCCAGAGTTTAGAAGGGAACAATAAACTCCGAGTCAGTCATGGTGACTGGTGTGAGATCGTAAAACAGTTATTCTTTAAAAATAAACAGCAGAGAATTTTAAAGTCAATTCGCAATGCTTTTGGAAAATGAAACTACCATAAGACCTCCCACCACACACACAATGCAAACGCAGAATTGGAGGAGATTTCTTCTTATGATAGTCAAAGATGCTTACTACGCAAAATCAAATCATTTTTGATATTATTATTAGTGCATAGTGTAGAAAACATTTCGAAAGTATAATATTAATCTTAGCCAACATACGACCAGTATCGTATGCCTACTATAGCTACTATGTTCAATAGCAGGTTACCGCCACATTCCATAGCAGGTAATACAACTAAAACCGTACACATCACGTATTGTTTCTTTGGATTTCCAACAAATGGTCAGGCTAAGGAACTTCCTATCCACGATGGGTACGTCCCTGGAATAGACGACCCGAGAATCTAACGTTACGGTTAGATCTCTGCCAACACAAGGCCGGGTTACCTCTGCAAAAATAGGTAACTACTGACACGCGTATGCCATCCCCCGATCGTCACCGATCTTCCCGAGGATCCCCGATTCGCAACAAACCACATAGAAAAAATAATGCAGTAACCACAGAGGTTAAGTATCTGGGCTCCATACCATGATACCACCTTTATCCAGAAGGAATGACATACACTAAGGGGCGCTACTCCCTAGAACCTTGCTGCATCCTTCCTGTTTCGACCATTTCCGGGGTGTGAGGCTCGACGAAGTCTCGTCCACAAAGCTACGCTTTCTATAAAAAAGCCCTGCTTCGGGTCAAACAAAAATGATCAACCTATGATCACAAAGATATAAGATCAAACAAATGATCATATCACAAATGATCGAACACTGATCATTTCACAGCAACACTCAGTATGCCACGTTACCAAATTGGGATATATCGCTGATAAATTTCAACTACATAACCTCTGAGCTCGTACGTCTCAGAGAAGGGTGTTAAGCTAAGAGAATAAATTCTCCGCCACCAACAGAAATGTATTTGAAAGAAATCAGCTTTATATCTCAAATTGTAACGTCAGACACACAATCCATACAAGTCTGTTCCGGGATCGAACAGAACCGAAGGCACTTCTCACGAAGCCCTTGCATTTCCGGATAAATTTCTAATCACGTCCAGACTTCCCGTCACTAAGGGTGATAAAACCTCTAAATCGAAGATCAGTCGATGTAGAGTAACTCGACGGTAATCCTTCCGTTTTCAAAAATATCCGGTCTTCAACACCGGTCTTCAAATGCAATTCATAACGACGTATCACATATTCGGAATGGGTTATACGACCCCATGGTCCTTTCCCGGTTAACCCGAATAGTGAGCGATTATTTAAAAACAAGTGTGGCATTCAAATTCATCCACTTCACAACAAATACCTATCTAAAGGTAATTATTGATAGTCGGTTATTTAACTATCAATAAAGATGCGCGACATCATCAGATTCCAAATAATTTTCCAAATTATTTTATCTTCCAAAAATATCTTTACTAGATATATATAATTTCCACACTTAACCGTTTGAAAACAATTTTCAAATATTCACTTTTCAATTTATCTTTAAAAGATAAAATTTCAAACCCTTCGTTTCATATTGGAAAAGCATTTCCATACTTATTAAATAATAAGTATTTCACAAATCATTTATTTTCAACATTTGAAAATATTCAATATACTTAAATCAATATTAAGTATACATTTCATTCTTTAAGGAAATCATTCTTTAAACACATTTTATTTGAGTCAAAACGAATGTTACGTAAAACATCGTTACGACGACTCGAAATCACTAGTATAGGGATTCGGATTTAGATAGATATATAAATCCCAATACTACATCAAAACATTTCCTTCCGGAAATCATTTACTATAACAACAGTGTTATAGTCCATCATTTCCTTATTTTTCGAAAACGTCTATTTCAACAATAAAAATGTTGAAATCTATGATTTCGATAGTTCACACGTTTTAAAACATCTTTTAAAACAACTTCATTTAACAATATTCCTTTTCCCAAAACATATTGATTTTATTCAATAATATATATTTACTGTCCAAATTCGTGAATATAATCACTATCCCAATTTTAACAATTTCTACACATTTAACTTAAAAGATAATTCGCTGTCCAAAATCACGAATATATCTCCTTTGATAATCTTCTATATTTAATTTATCAAGTTCAATCGATTGGTTTCCGAATTTATAAAACAACGTTTATAAATTCACCTTTATATTTCCTAACAACTTTGATTTATAAAATTCTCCTTTTATTAACTTCAAAAATTCACTTATAAGAATAAGTGATTTCGGATTTATAAAACAACGTTTATAAATCACATTTGTACTTTATAACGATTTCAACTTACAAAATCATTTCATTTTGCAATTTCTATTTATATCCCATCTAAGTGCAAAAGTCAAATTTATAAGTAAATTACTTATAAATCGTTTATTCTACAACATCTATTCACTTTATAACTTCACGTTATAAATCTATTTATTTCATTCACTTATGAAATCCTTTTTATACTTCTTTTTAACACTTATAAAAATTCGTTTTATAAGTCCAATATTTCAATTTATAAAATATCAATTTTATAAATCTTTTTATACAAATCGTTTATAGTTATTCAAAAATCCCAACTTAAACCATTTTATAAATAAATCGACTTTTATTTTCAAAAACGACACTTCGGTTATACTTCACTAAAAATTATAACTTTAAAATCTTACGTTTATAAATTGATTCAAAAAATTCCATAAAACATATATTTTCAAAAATCACTTTAAAAACCCTTTTTTTAAGATAACAGTCGTTGTTTTTACATTTCAAAACCGAATCCGATGATGCAACAACACTAATCAGTCCATCACAACAGTCAATATCATATATCAATATGATAACAGAATATATCAAAATATCTGTAAATAATCAATACGGTGAGGAATCCAGTCGGATCCCTCCAACCTGTTTCCCTGTATCCAAAGATGTTAGCACAATACCAATTCCGCTCCAGTACGGAATTATCGCGGTATATAGGTTTTTATAAATCCGCTTACTAACGGCGCAATAGGGTCTCATCCGCTATACGAGGCGGGAAATCATCAATCCAATATATACATATGCCAATATGTATATACTGCTATATATATAGATATATCCTATCATATCTAATACAACAGCAATCATAGCAATCAAACAATAACTGTAAACATTCCACATTTTATTCGAGTGAGAAAAATCTCACCTTAGCATTTATCTTGCAATCCGTTTCCAATTCTTCTTTCGTTTTCTCGACTTTAACCTTGTATAAATAATTTATACAATTCTATTAATACTCGAGATGATCGAACAATTAAATTTCCATTTTAAAATCTTAATTCAACAAATAAATTAAATTTTAAGCTAGTGATTTTATTTTAACGGATTCCTTTTTGACAAATTTATTGAACTAAAAATTAAAGTTAAAACTAAATCTTCTTTAACAAAAATATTTTTAGTGACTAAAATGATTAAATGGGTAAAGTAAACAAATTAATCATCTACTCCATTAATTTCTTAAAATAATCTATATAAGCTTCAAACATTAAAAATCCTATTTCCCTTTAATTCTATTTGTAAATGATAACTCCTGTCTGTTAAAAGCTTCTGTTCTAAACCTTACTGTTTTGTAAAATTAACAAAACTAGAAGCACAGAAATCAAATTCATTTATCTTACCCAAAAATTCTGGCTATACTGACTTCGTCCACGTTCAGCTCACTCCGACATGCCTCATCGTCGAACGCGACCCCACTGCTTCAGTCGAGAATCACTATGCCCTCCAGAGATCGCGACTTCAATCGCCTATCCTCGTTCGAACCCCCTGGCTTCATCTCGATCGAATTCGAGATTCCTGACAACCCTACATCTCGTGACTCCCTTCCTTGTCGTCGACGTGATGAGCCGAAGCTTCCAGTCCATGGCGTCGCTCCCCATCGCCATCGACCTCCACGCGAAATTGCTCATTCGAACCCATCGTGAATCGCCTGGTAACCCGCGACATCCCCATTCGATCGCGCTCCTGCCGAGATCGAGAATACCCAGCTCGAATTCGTCGCACTTGCCCTAACTGCTTAATTTTGAAAATGAATGAGGGTGGCCATTGTTTGGATTTCGTTCGAACTGAGATTTTTATTTTTAATGAGAAGCTCGGTTTTGTTTTAAAGAATGAGGGTGGTAATTTAAAATCGAACGAGATATGGCCTGCACGATTTGGTATCGTGATTCTAAGCGTGATTTTAGGCATAATTGAAGGGAGAGAATCGTACTGAGTTTGACCAAGTTTAAAATTTTAAATTTAAATTCGAATTCAATTTAAATTTCAATGCGTTTACACGCCGTACGATCACGTATTGACTCCGAAAAATACGAAAATTGAAATCCGACAATAATTCAATATTACGGACCCAATGGAACTGGTTTCGTCGAATTCCGAGACTGTGCCTCGGACGGCTATTTTTAAATATCGATCGAACAATAAAAATTCAAAACCGATCAAATCACTTCTGAATTCATTTCTGAAGCTTCTATTGTCTTCAGTATCATCTATATGAATTTTAAAAGCTTTCGAAATATTTTTCTTCAACTTTAAATTGAAGATTTAAATTTTTATTCAACTCTCAATCGATTTAATTTCACAATTTAATTGTCAGTTTCAAAGTTATATCCGGGATTCGAATTAAATTTCCGTTCAAATATTTAAAATAAATTAAATATTCTCAAATTAATTCGTTCAAAATTCTGGGTCGTTACAAACTTCCCCCCTTAAAAGAATTTCGTCCTCGAAATTACAAGTTAGGAAAAAATGATCCTTAACTCGTCTACTATTTTTCACAATCTAAATAGTTTTATCAATTTATCGAAACAAATCTTTCTACTAAAGATTCGTTATTCATCAACTAAATTTCAACTTCAACTCTAAGTTCAAAACAACATTGTTTGCTTAACAATTCAAATTCAAATTCAAATTCAAATTTTAAACTTTCAATTTTTCTCAAAAATTTTCTAACGCCCTAAATTTTTGAAAAATTTCGCCAGCGTCTCTTTTGCGCGGCTAATACGGTACGACTACAAAACGTCCCTACGGACTCTCAGATTTCAAAAAGAAAAAGAAAAAGCCAAGCGGCTAGACAAGAAATCATCAAAAACTCATATTCAAATTTAAATACATACCTTTTTCGAGCAATTCAAATTATCTGTGAAATCAAATCCAATTTCCTTTATAACCTGTATATCCTACTAGCCATAATATCTAGTTACATATATTCAAACCATTTTGTACATTCAATTACAAAATTTTCGATACTTACTTCCATATCATCTTTAATTCACTATTGAAGTTATATATTCAATTTCGTTCAATCTTTACATTTCAATTCCATTTGAATTCAATTCCAACATTTAATTGGATTCAGTTCAATTTCTGAATATCGAATTTTATTGATTAGCTTTCATTCGTAACCGCACTCTTTTTTAAATTAGTTTCAATTACTAATTCATCACAGATTGCAATTCACTTATTCAAATTCGGTTTCAACATTCAGTTTTAATCTTATTCACTTCATTTATTCAAATTTATTTACTCATTCACACATTCTTTCATTTTCAATTTGAATCTCATTTCTATCAAATTCCAAATATTTTATAAGTCTTCGACTTATTTACATTTTGATTTATAAAATCATCCATACATTCATATTACTAATTCTATTCCTTTATGAATTTTTTTCTTCAAATATTTTTCTGGAACTTTATTTCAATTTATATCTCACATTAATATTTCATAAATATTTCTACATAGTATTCCAGAGTTTACCAACATTTCAAAACCATTTTTGAAAACAGTTCAAATTATCTTTTGAATTTCAAAAACAAAATCCAAATTTTTAAACAACTTTTATTTAAAACAATTTGGCAGCAATTCCTCTTTTGGAAACCCGAAAATGAACACCAACGATGCCGCGGTCATCATCGAAGTTATTTTCCAGCGACCGAAAAGAGTTTAGAGCTTTTCATCTCTTCAAAACATTTTTCAAAACCCTTGAAATCCATTTTCAAATCAAAAATGATTTAAACTTTCCAAATCTCCAAAATTTACAAATTCTTTTCAAAACAATTCCAAAAACTTCTCTGGAATTCCGTTTTAAATTACAAATCACATTTATAATTCATATTCTCAAATTTCAATTATATGTGAATTTATTTCTTAACTTTGGAGTTACGATTTCAATTTCTTATTCCATTTTAGTGATGATAATTCACTATTATTACTTCCTAACATCCATGCAACCATATATTATAGTACTTTATAGAAAAACATTTCTTTTCTATACAAAAATAGTTTTGGGCAAAATTATCTCATTTACCCTATTTAAAACAATACTGTGCCGAATTGTTCTATACAAGTGTTTAGAGATCCCTATCGATAGAGTTGTACAGACAATACCGACCAGAATCCATATACCACTCAACAAACCAATCATCACAATATAAAATAATTTTTTTATATTCACTAACAAATACGCACTCGTATCTATTATTACACTCAACTCATTCTAGAGTACTACTGACTCTATCTCTAATGAGTAACACCCAACAGAGCAGGGTTGTCGCTTAACCATATGCTCTGATACCACTTGTCAAGGTTCGCAAACAGCGGCCACCGGTAGGCTTTGCAACCATCCCAGTCCCACCGTGGCTGACAATGATACCCCAAACTTGCTTTTACGGCCAGCCTCTCGACTGTCACGGCATCTGCCTAACCAACCCATCCCTCTCAGGGACATGTAGGGGTAAGAGTCTCCCGTTCGCCACCTAACCGCGAAGCGAGAACCCCCTATCATGCTGTAATATAGCAAGACTGGTGTGAGATCGTAAAACAGTTATTCTTTAAAAATAAACAGCAGAGAATTTTAAAGTCAATTCGCAATGCTTTTGGAAAATGAAACTACCATAAGACCTCCCACCACACACACAATGCAAACGCAGAATTGGAGGAGATTTCTTCTTATGATAGTCAAAGATGCTTACTACGCAAAATCAAATCATTTTTGATATTATTATTAGTGCATAGTGTAGAAAACATTTCGAAAGTATAATATTAATCTTAGCCAACATACGACCAGTATCGTATGCCTACTATAGCTACTATGTTCAATAGCAGGTTACCGCCACATTCCATAGCAGGTAATACAACTAAAACCGTACACATCACGTATTGTTTCTTTGGATTTCCAACAAATGGTCAGGCTAAGGAACTTCCTATCCACGATGGGTACGTCCCTGGAATAGACGACCCGAGAATCTAACGTTACGGTTAGATCTCTGCCAACACAAGGCCGGGTTACCTCTGCAAAAATAGGTAACTACTGACACGCGTATGCCATCCCCCGATCGTCACCGATCTTCCCGAGGATCCCCGATTCGCAACAAACCACATAGAAAAAATAATGCAGTAACCACAGAGGTTAAGTATCTGGGCTCCATACCATGATACCACCTTTATCCAGAAGGAATGACATACACTAAGGGGCGCTACTCCCTAGAACCTTGCTGCATCCTTCCTGTTTCGACCATTTCCGGGGTGTGAGGCTCGACGAAGTCTCGTCCACAAAGCTACGCTTTCTATAAAAAAGCCCTGCTTCGGGTCAAACAAAAATGATCAACCTATGATCACAAAGATATAAGATCAAACAAATGATCATATCACAAATGATCGAACACTGATCATTTCACAGCAACACTCAGTATGCCACGTTACCAAATTGGGATATATCGCTGATAAATTTCAACTACATAACCTCTGAGCTCGTACGTCTCAGAGAAGGGTGTTAAGCTAAGAGAATAAATTCTCCGCCACCAACAGAAATGTATTTGAAAGAAATCAGCTTTATATCTCAAATTGTAACGTCAGACACACAATCCATACAAGTCTGTTCCGGGATCGAACAGAACCGAAGGCACTTCTCACGAAGCCCTTGCATTTCCGGATAAATTTCTAATCACGTCCAGACTTCCCGTCACTAAGGGTGATAAAACCTCTAAATCGAAGATCAGTCGATGTAGAGTAACTCGACGGTAATCCTTCCGTTTTCAAAAATATCCGGTCTTCAACACCGGTCTTCAAATGCAATTCATAACGACGTATCACATATTCGGAATGGGTTATACGACCCCATGGTCCTTTCCCGGTTAACCCGAATAGTGAGCGATTATTTAAAAACAAGTGTGGCATTCAAATTCATCCACTTCACAACAAATACCTATCTAAAGGTAATTATTGATAGTCGGTTATTTAACTATCAATAAAGATGCGCGACATCATCAGATTCCAAATAATTTTCCAAATTATTTTATCTTCCAAAAATATCTTTACTAGATATATATAATTTCCACACTTAACCGTTTGAAAACAATTTTCAAATATTCACTTTTCAATTTATCTTTAAAAGATAAAATTTCAAACCCTTCGTTTCATATTGGAAAAGCATTTCCATACTTATTAAATAATAAGTATTTCACAAATCATTTATTTTCAACATTTGAAAATATTCAATATACTTAAATCAATATTAAGTATACATTTCATTCTTTAAGGAAATCATTCTTTAAACACATTTTATTTGAGTCAAAACGAATGTTACGTAAAACATCGTTACAACGACTCGAAATCACTAGTATAGGGATTCGGATTTAGATAGATATATAAATCCCAATACTACATCAAAACATTTCCTTCCGGAAATCATTTACTATAACAACAGTGTTATAGTCCATCATTTCCTTATTTTTCGAAAACGTCTATTTCAACAATAAAAATGTTGAAATCTATGATTTCGATAGTTCACACGTTTTAAAACATCTTTTAAAACAACTTCATTTAACAATATTCCTTTTCCCAAAACATATTGATTTTATTCAATAATATATATTTACTGTCCAAATTCGTGAATATAATCACTATCCCAATTTTAACAATTTCTACACATTTAACTTAAAAGATAATTCGCTGTCCAAAATCACGAATATATCTCCTTTGATAATCTTCTATATTTAATTTATCAAGTTCAATCGATTGGTTTCCGAATTTATAAAACAACGTTTATAAATTCACCTTTATATTTCCTAACAACTTTGATTTATAAAATTCTCCTTTTATTAACTTCAAAAATTCACTTATAAGAATAAGTGATTTCGGATTTATAAAACAACGTTTATAAATCACATTTGTACTTTATAACGATTTCAACTTACAAAATCATTTCATTTTGCAATTTCTATTTATATCCCATCTAAGTGCAAAAGTCAAATTTATAAGTAAATTACTTATAAATCGTTTATTCTACAACATCTATTCACTTTATAACTTCACGTTATAAATCTATTTATTTCATTCACTTATGAAATCCTTTTTATACTTCTTTTTAACACTTATAAAAATTCGTTTTATAAGTCCAATATTTCAATTTATAAAATATCAATTTTATAAATCTTTTTATACAAATCGTTTATAGTTATTCAAAAATCCCAACTTAAACCATTTTATAAATAAATCGACTTTTATTTTCAAAAACGACACTTCGGTTATACTTCACTAAAAATTATAACTTTAAAATCTTACGTTTATAAATTGATTCAAAAAATTCCATAAAATATATATTTTCAAAAATCACTTTAAAAACCCTTTTTTTAAGATAACAGTCGTTGTTTTTACATTTCAAAACCGAATCCGATGATGCAACAACACTAATCAGTCCATCACAACAGTCAATATCATATATCAATATGATAACAGAATATATCAAAATATCTGTAAATAATCAATACGGTGAGGAATCCAGTCGGATCCCTCCAACCTGTTTCCCTGTATCCAAAGATGTTAGCACAATACCAATTCCGCTCCAGTACGGAATTATCGCGGTATATAGGTTTTTATAAATCCGCTTACTAACGGCGCAATAGGGTCTCATCCGCTATACGAGGCGGGAAATCATCAATCCAATATATACATATGCCAATATGTATATACTGCTATATATATAGATATATCCTATCATATCTAATACAACAGCAATCATAGCAATCAAACAATAACTGTAAACATTCCACATTTTATTCGAGTGAGAAAAATCTCACCTTAGCATTTATCTAGCAATCCGTTTCCAATTCTTCTTTCGTTTTCTCGACTTTAACCTTGTATAAATAATTTATACAATTCTATTAATACTCAAGATGATCGAACAATTAAATTTCCATTTTAAAATCTTAATTCAACAAATAAATTAAATTTTAAGCTAGTGATTTTATTTTAACGGATTCCTTTTTGACAAATTTATTGAACTAAAAATTAAAGTTAAAACTAAATCTTCTTTAACAAAAATATTTTTAGTGACTAAAATGATTAAATGGGTAAAGTAAACAAATTAATCATCTACTCCATTAATTTCTTAAAATAATCTATATAAGCTTCAAACATTAAAAATCCTATTTCCCTTTAATTCTATTTGTAAATGATAACTCCTGTCTGTTAAAAGCTTCTGTTCTAAACCTTACTGTTTTGTAAAATTAACAAAACTAGAAGCACAGAAATCAAATTCATTTATCTTACCCAAAAATTCTGGCTATACTGACTTCGTCCACGTTCAGCTCACTCCGACATGCCTCATCGTCGAACGCGACCCCACTGCTTCAGTCGAGAATCACTATGCCCTCCAGAGATCGCGACTTCAATCGCCTATCCTCGTTCGAACCCCCTGGCTTCATCTCGATCGAATTCGAGATTCCTGACAACCCTACATCTCGTGACTCCCTTCCTTGTCGTCGACGTGATGAGCCGAAGCTTCCAGTCCATGGCGTCGCTCCCCATCGCCATCGACCTCCACGCGAAATTGCTCGTTCGAACCCATCGTGAATCGCCTGGTAACCCGCGACATCCCCATTCGATCGCGCTCCTGCCGAGATCGAGAATACCCAGCTCGAATTCGTCGCACTTGCCCTAACTGCTTAATTTTGAAAATGAATGAGGGTGGCCATTGTTTGGATTTCGTTCGAACTGAGATTTTTATTTTTAATGAGAAGCTCGGTTTTGTTTTAAAGAATGAGGGTGGTAATTTAAAATCGAACGAGATATGGCCTGCACGATTTGGTATCGTGATTCTAAGCGTGATTTTAGGCATAATTGAAGGGAGAGAATCGTACTGAGTTTGACCAAGTTTAAAATTTTAAATTTAAATTCGAATTCAATTTAAATTTCAATGCGTTTACACGCCGTACGATCACGTATTGACTCCGAAAAATACGAAAATTGAAATCCGACAATAATTCAATATTACGGACCCAATGGAACTGGTTTCGTCGAATTCCGAGACTGTGCCTCGGACGGCTATTTTTAAATATCGATCGAACAATAAAAATTCAAAACCGATCAAATCACTTCTGAATTCATTTCTGAAGCTTCTATTGTCTTCAGTATCATCTATATGAATTTTAAAAGCTTTCGAAATATTTTTCTTCAACTTTAAATTGAAGATTTAAATTTTTATTCAACTCTCAATCGATTTAATTTCACAATTTAATTGTCAGTTTCAAAGTTATATCCGGGATTCGAATTAAATTTCCGTTCAAATATTTAAAATAAATTAAATATTCTCAAATTAATTCGTTCAAAATTCTGGGTCGTTACAAACTTCCCCCCTTAAAAGAATTTCGTCCTCGAAATTACAAGTTAGGAAAAAATGATCCTTAACTCGTCTACTATTTTTCACAATCTAAATAGTTTTATCAATTTATCGAAACAAATCTTTCTACTAAAGATTCGTTATTCATCAACTAAATTTCAACTTCAACTCTAAGTTCAAAACAACATTGTTTGCTTAACAATTCAAATTCAAATTCAAATTCAAATTTTAAACTTTCAATTTTTCTCAAAAATTTTCTAACGCCCTAAATTTTTGAAAAATTTCGCCAACGTCTCTTTTGCGCGGCTAATACGGTACGACTACAAAACGTCCCTACGGACTCTCAGATTTCAAAAAGAAAAAGAAAAAGCCAAGCGGCTAGACAAGAAATCATCAAAAACTCATATTCAAATTTAAATACATACCTTTTTCGAGCAATTCAAATTATCTGTGAAATCAAATCCAATTTCCTTTATAACCTGTATATCCTACTAGCCATAATATCTAGTTACATATATTCAAACCATTTTGTACATTCAATTACAAAATTTTCGATACTTACTTCCATATCATCTTTAATTCACTATTGAAGTTATATATTCAATTTCGTTCAATCTTTACATTTCAATTCCATTTGAATTCAATTCCAACATTTAATTGGATTCAGTTCAATTTCTGAATATCGAATTTTATTGATTAGCTTTCATTCGTAACCGCACTCTTTTTTAAATTAGTTTCAATTACTAATTCATCACAGATTGCAATTCACTTATTCAAATTCGGTTTCAACATTCAGTTTTAATCTTATTCACTTCATTTATTCAAATTTATTTACTCATTCACACATTCTTTCATTTTCAATTTGAATCTCATTTCTATCAAATTCCAAATATTTTATAAGTCTTCGACTTATTTACATTTTGATTTATAAAATCATCCATACATTCATATTACTAATTCTATTCCTTTATGAATTTTTTTCTTCAAATATTTTTCTGGAACTTTATTTCAATTTATATCTCACATTAATATTTCATAAATATTTCTACATAGTATTCCAGAGTTTACCAACATTTCAAAACCATTTTTGAAAACAGTTCAAATTATCTTTTGAATTTCAAAAACAAAATCCAAATTTTTAAACAACTTTTATTTAAAACAATTTGGCAGCAATTCCTCTTTTGGAAACCCGAAAATGAACACCAACGATGCCGCGGTCATCATCGAAGTTATTTTCCAGCGACCGAAAAGAGTTTAGAGCTTTTCATCTCTTCAAAACATTTTTCAAAACCCTTGAAATCCATTTTCAAATCAAAAATGATTTAAACTTTCCAAATCTCCAAAATTTACAAATTCTTTTCAAAACAATTCCAAAAACTTCTCTGGAATTCCGTTTTAAATTACAAATCACATTTATAATTCATATTCTCAAATTTCAATTATATGTGAATTTATTTCTTAACTTTGGAGTTACGATTTCAATTTCTTATTCCATTTTAGTGATGATAATTCACTATTATTACTTCCTAACATCCATGCAACCATATATTATAGTACTTTATAGAAAAACATTTCTTTTCTATACAAAAATAGTTTTGGGCAAAATTATCTCATTTACCCTATTTAAAACAATACTGTGCCGAATTGTTCTATACAAGTGTTTAGAGATCCCTATCGATAGAGTTGTACAGACAATACCGACCAGAATCCATATACCACTCAACAAACCAATCATCACAATATAAAATAATTTTTTTATATTCACTAACAAATACGCACTCGTATCTATTATTACACTCAACTCATTCTAGAGTACTACTGACTCTATCTCTAATGAGTAACACCCAACAGAGCAGGGTTGTCGCTTAACCATATGCTCTGATACCACTTGTCAAGGTTCGCAAACAGCGGCCACCGGTAGGCTTTGCAACCATCCCAGTCCCACCGTGGCTGACAATGATACCCCAAACTTGCTTTTACGGCCAGCCTCTCGACTGTCACGGCATCTGCCTAACCAACCCATCCCTCTCAGGGACATGTAGGGGTAAGAGTCTCCCGTTCGCCACCTAACCGCGAAGCGAGAACCCCCTATCATGCTGTAATATAGCAAGACTGGTGTGAGATCGTAAAACAGTTATTCTTTAAAAATAAACAGCAGAGAATTTTAAAGTCAATTCGCAATGCTTTTGGAAAATGAAACTACCATAAGACCTCCCACCACACACACAATGCAAACGCAGAATTGGAGGAGATTTCTTCTTATGATAGTCAAAGATGCTTACTACGCAAAATCAAATCATTTTTGATATTATTATTAGTGCATAGTGTAGAAAACATTTCGAAAGTATAATATTAATCTTAGCCAACATACGACCAGTATCGTATGCCTACTATAGCTACTATGTTCAATAGCAGGTTACCGCCACATTCCATAGCAGGTAATACAACTAAAACCGTACACATCACGTATTGTTTCTTTGGATTTCCAACAAATGGTCAGGCTAAGGAACTTCCTATCCACGATGGGTACGTCCCTGGAATAGACGACCCGAGAATCTAACGTTACGGTTAGATCTCTGCCAACACAAGGCCGGGTTACCTCTGCAAAAATAGGTAACTACTGACACGCGTATGCCATCCCCCGATCGTCACCGATCTTCCCGAGGATCCCCGATTCGCAACAAACCACATAGAAAAAATAATGCAGTAACCACAGAGGTTAAGTATTTGGGCTCCATACCATGATACCACCTTTATCCAGAAGGAATGACATACACTAAGGGGCGCTACTCCCTAGAACCTTGCTGCATCCTTCCTGTTTCGACCATTTCCGGGGTGTGAGGCTCGACGAAGTCTCGTCCACAAAGCTACGCTTTCTATAAAAAAGCCCTGCTTCGGGTCAAACAAAAATGATCAACCTATGATCACAAAGATATAAGATCAAACAAATGATCATATCACAAATGATCGAACACTGATCATTTCACAGCAACACTCAGTATGCCACGTTACCAAATTGGGATATATCGCTGATAAATTTCAACTACATAACCTCTGAGCTCGTACGTCTCAGAGAAGGGTGTTAAGCTAAGAGAATAAATTCTCCGCCACCAACAGAAATGTATTTGAAAGAAATCAGCTTTATATCTCAAATTGTAACGTCAGACACACAATCCATACAAGTCTGTTCCGGGATCGAACAGAACCGAAGGCACTTCTCACGAAGCCCTTGCATTTCCGGATAAATTTCTAATCACGTCCAGACTTCCCGTCACTAAGGGTGATAAAACCTCTAAATCGAAGATCAGTCGATGTAGAGTAACTCGACGGTAATCCTTCCGTTTTCAAAAATATCCGGTCTTCAACACCGGTCTTCAAATGCAATTCATAACGACGTATCACATATTCGGAATGGGTTATACGACCCCATGGTCCTTTCCCGGTTAACCCGAATAGTGAGCGATTATTTAAAAACAAGTGTGGCATTCAAATTCATCCACTTCACAACAAATACCTATCTAAAGGTAATTATTGATAGTCGGTTATTTAACTATCAATAAAGATGCGCGACATCATCAGATTCCAAATAATTTTCCAAATTATTTTATCTTCCAAAAATATCTTTACTAGATATATATAATTTCCACACTTAACCGTTTGAAAACAATTTTCAAATATTCACTTTTCAATTTATCTTTAAAAGATAAAATTTCAAACCCTTCGTTTCATATTGGAAAAGCATTTCCATACTTATTAAATAATAAGTATTTCACAAATCATTTATTTTCAACATTTGAAAATATTCAATATACTTAAATCAATATTAAGTATACATTTCATTCTTTAAGGAAATCATTCTTTAAACACATTTTATTTGAGTCAAAACGAATGTTACGTAAAACATCGTTACGACGACTCGAAATCACTAGTATAGGGATTCGGATTTAGATAGATATATAAATCCCAATACTACATCAAAACATTTCCTTCCGGAAATCATTTACTATAACAACAGTGTTATAGTCCATCATTTCCTTATTTTTCGAAAACGTCTATTTCAACAATAAAAATGTTGAAATCTATGATTTCGATAGTTCACACGTTTTAAAACATCTTTTAAAACAACTTCATTTAACAATATTCCTTTTCCCAAAACATATTGATTTTATTCAATAATATATATTTACTGTCCAAATTCGTGAATATAATCACTATCCCAATTTTAACAATTTCTACACATTTAACTTAAAAGATAATTCGCTGTCCAAAATCACGAATATATCTCCTTTGATAATCTTCTATATTTAATTTATCAAGTTCAATCGATTGGTTTCCGAATTTATAAAACAACGTTTATAAATTCACCTTTATATTTCCTAACAACTTTGATTTATAAAATTCTCCTTTTATTAACTTCAAAAATTCACTTATAAGAATAAGTGATTTCGGATTTATAAAACAACGTTTATAAATCACATTTGTACTTTATAACGATTTCAACTTACAAAATCATTTCATTTTGCAATTTCTATTTATATCCCATCTAAGTGCAAAAGTCAAATTTATAAGTAAATTACTTATAAATCGTTTATTCTACAACATCTATTCACTTTATAACTTCACGTTATAAATCTATTTATTTCATTCACTTATGAAATCCTTTTTATACTTCTTTTTAACACTTATAAAAATTCGTTTTATAAGTCCAATATTTCAATTTATAAAATATCAATTTTATAAATCTTTTTATACAAATCGTTTATAGTTATTCAAAAATCCCAACTTAAACCATTTTATAAATAAATCGACTTTTATTTTCAAAAACGACACTTCGGTTATACTTCACTAAAAATTATAACTTTAAAATCTTACGTTTATAAATTGATTCAAAAAATTCCATAAAACATATATTTTCAAAAATCACTTTAAAAACCCTTTTTTTAAGATAACAGTCGTTGTTTTTACATTTCAAAACCGAATCCGATGATGCAACAACACTAATCAGTCCATCACAACAGTCAATATCATATATCAATATGATAACAGAATATATCAAAATATCTGTAAATAATCAATACGGTGAGGAATCCAGTCGGATCCCTCCAACCTGTTTCCCTGTATCCAAAGATGTTAGCACAATACCAATTCCGCTCCAGTACGGAATTATCGCGGTATATAGGTTTTTATAAATCCGCTTACTAACGGCGCAATAGGGTCTCATCCGCTATACGAGGCGGGAAATCATCAATCCAATATATACATATGCCAATATGTATATACTGCTATATATATAGATATATCCTATCATATCTAATACAACAGCAATCATAGCAATCAAACAATAACTGTAAACATTCCACATTTTATTCGAGTGAGAAAAATCTCACCTTAGCATTTATCTTGCAATCCGTTTCCAATTCTTCTTTCGTTTTCTCGACTTTAACCTTGTATAAATAATTTATACAATTCTATTAATACTCAAGATGATCGAACAATTAAATTTCCATTTTAAAATCTTAATTCAACAAATAAATTAAATTTTAAGCTAGTGATTTTATTTTAACGGATTCCTTTTTGACAAATTTATTGAACTAAAAATTAAAGTTAAAACTAAATCTTCTTTAACAAAAATATTTTTAGTGACTAAAATGATTAAATGGGTAAAGTAAACAAATTAATCATCTACTCCATTAATTTCTTAAAATAATCTATATAAGCTTCAAACATTAAAAATCCTATTTCCCTTTAATTCTATTTGTAAATGATAACTCCTGTCTGTTAAAAGCTTCTGTTCTAAACCTTACTGTTTTGTAAAATTAACAAAACTAGAAGCACAGAAATCAAATTCATTTATCTTACCCAAAAATTCTGGCTATACTGACTTCGTCCACGTTCAGCTCACTCCGACATGCCTCATCGTCGAACGCGACCCCACTGCTTCAGTCGAGAATCACTATGCCCTCCAGAGATCGCGACTTCAATCGCCTATCCTCGTTCGAACCCCCTGGCTTCATCTCGATCGAATTCGAGATTCCTGACAACCCTACATCTCGTGACTCCCTTCCTTGTCGTCGACGTGATGAGCCGAAGCTTCCAGTCCATGGCGTCGCTCCCCATCGCCATCGACCTCCACGCGAAATTGCTCGTTCGAACCCATCGTGAATCGCCTGGTAACCCGCGACATCCCCATTCGATCGCGCTCCTGCCGAGATCGAGAATACCCAGCTCGAATTCGTCGCACTTGCCCTAACTGCTTAATTTTGAAAATGAATGAGGGTGGCCATTGTTTGGATTTCGTTCGAACTGAGATTTTTATTTTTAATGAGAAGCTCGGTTTTGTTTTAAAGAATGAGGGTGGTAATTTAAAATCGAACGAGATATGGCCTGCACGATTTGGTATCGTGATTCTAAGCGTGATTTTAGGCATAATTGAAGGGAGAGAATCGTACTGAGTTTGACCAAGTTTAAAATTTTAAATTTAAATTCGAATTCAATTTAAATTTCAATGCGTTTACACGCCGTACGATCACGTATTGACTCCGAAAAATACGAAAATTGAAATCCGACAATAATTCAATATTACGGACCCAATGGAACTGGTTTCGTCGAATTCCGAGACTGTGCCTCGGACGGCTATTTTTAAATATCGATCGAACAATAAAAATTCAAAACCGATCAAATCACTTCTGAATTCATTTCTGAAGCTTCTATTGTCTTCAGTATCATCTATATGAATTTTAAAAGCTTTCGAAATATTTTTCTTCAACTTTAAATTGAAGATTTAAATTTTTATTCAACTCTCAATCGATTTAATTTCACAATTTAATTGTCAGTTTCAAAGTTATATCCGGGATTCGAATTAAATTTCCGTTCAAATATTTAAAATAAATTAAATATTCTCAAATTAATTCGTTCAAAATTCTGGGTCGTTACAATAGCCTAGTAGACGCGCTCCAACTATTTATTAAAATATCCATATGGTTTTATAAATGAATGGCAATCCAAAATTAGATGACGGAATAATAAAAGTAAAGGACATAGAGAATAATCCACTATTTATTTTCTATTTTTTGGTACAGATGATTACAATCATCCAGAAGCATATAATATTCAAATCTCAGATTTTCCTTTCTAAGAAGAAAAAGATCCCTTTTTCATCCTCTAATGTTACCTTTTATAGTATGAAAAGTGCATTGCTAGTTGTCGCGGTTGCCTTTGATCTTTTTTCTTCAATCTCCGCCCTTAGATTTGACACTTGTCATTCATCTGCAATTGACTATTCGTTGTACCTGGATTAGTGAAGGGTTTTTGGTGGGAAACCATGACATTGGTGGGATCTTGGAAATTTGAGACGAGATGTCTGAAAAATTGGCGGGAAGCCCAAATCTGTATGGGTTGGTCTCCTTTCTCCCAGAATGGAAAATGTCTTAAAATGAATGATAGGGGACCGCCCTGATGCTTCGAATATGTTGTTGATGCATATGAATTGTTGTAGTGGTGAATAACGCACTACAACAAACTAGGGCTTCAATAGCGTTTGAAAAACGCTATGTTACCTTACTATAGCGTTTCAGAGAACGCTAGGGAACGACATGCTATGGTAGACCTTAAACTTTAAATAACGGGAGCAAAAACGCTATGAAAAATTATTTTTCTATAGCGTTTGTGCAATGCTATTACGATAAAACGCTGTAACATTTCTATAGCGTTTTATAGCATTTGTTACGTAACATTTCTATAGCGTGTAAGAGGTTGTTTTCTATAGCGTTTGATATATGACAGCGTTTATGAAACGCTATTGAACATAATATCAATTTACAAAAAAAAAATTGCTGTTGTTTTAGCTTTTCCACCTATAGTATTCATTTACCCACTTCTTCTTTGCATATAAATATAACAGATTTTCATAGACAAAAAATATGTAAATTAAAGCATAATATTTCATTGTTCAAACAACTTTTCCCATATCCATACATGATGTTTCATACATATTTACATAGATGCACCCGACACACTTCCGATTATTTATGAAAGAGGGCTTTTTGGGATGTATCATGACTGGTGTGAATCTCATAGCACATATCAAAGGGCTTATGATCTTTTGCATGCTGATCGTCTTTTCTCAAACCTGAAGAAAAGGTAAACAAAGTAAAATTTGATGTTTACAGAAGTTAGAAATGTGCTGCCTTGTCCAATAGTGTTTTTACAAGTTGAAAAAACAAATTTGCAGGTGTGAGATTTTTCCAACTGTAGTCAAGGTAGATAGAATAGTTTGGCCAGGAGGAAAGATGATAGTCCGCGATGAATCTGAAGTTGTAAGCGAAGTGGAGAATCTGTTGAAGTCTTTGCACTGGAAAATTCGACTGACATTTTCTAAAGATAATGAAGGCATCCTTTGTGCTGAAAAAATAGTATGGCGACCTGAAGAGTATGCACTTTCATCTTAGGAAAAAATAAGGAAATTAATTTGTTTTTATTTTAGTTCTATATTTCAGAAAAAGAATAGTACGAGTCATTCCTATTACATTTTTTTCTTTATAGATTCTTTAAGTTGCAGAATTGCTCTCCTTTTGAAAAGATAATTCATTGTATAATGTTGCAAATAATTCTGCAATCTATGATGTTGATTTGCAAGATAACCCTTTTTGATCCTTTAGATACATTAGTTAAATAACCTGTACATATATTATTTGGGAAACACTGTAAATTTGTACAACTTACAGTTAATTAAGACTCGAGGTGCATTTCAATATTACACTTCATTGTTTAAATTGGTGCACATCGGTACATGTACGCTAACATAAATGCCTCACAAAGTACTCTTTAATAAACACTACTAAACCAACAAAAAAATGAAGAAAAAAAAATTGGTTGTGGACTTTAAATCACTCTGTAGAATCAACCACTGCCACAATTATCCACGACACTCCAAGTTCATGCATTTTTTAGCGTTAAAGCAATCAAGTTAAACATGTGAACATGTTAATTAAACATATATAAATGTCAAAAGATAATAATAATTTGAATATAGTCTTGGTGGAGGAAGCTACGTACAGAGGCACTTTGTGCTGCCAGGTTAGCTTTATCACATGGTCATCTCCCGACTTGCCTTTTACTGCAGCTACAACATAAAAAAAAGTATCATAGCCATAACCAGATATAATAAGCTACCCACTAGGTTGGATCTACGAGCAACATGCTCTGGATTGATCTTGTGGATTGATTATTATTAACTTGTTGAACAATTTTCCATAAGCCTGTCACTATGCAACTAGCGCTTTTATAGAAATAAATGATACTGAAACGAACTACAATTTTTATAGAAATAAATGTCACATGGTTCATCATTGATTCATAAGTACCTTGTTGCTTGTTCTACCCCACGAGACCCTGACAGTTTGTTGACCTATCATGGTTCCATTCATCCTTTGAATTGCTTTTTCAACAAATGCCCTGTTTAAAGACATCATCATCATATATTGTAAGCATCGATACTTTGAGGCCAGCATAAGGATTGGGTTAAATTAAGAGGAATACATCCATTTTATGTACCATGATAACATATATGTTATGACCACAACTATTACTATTTTGTGATGAACGAAGATAAATGAAAAGTTTACTTGACTATGCCATCATCCAAATCAGCAACTTAAATATCGAGAAAGTGTACCCATCTAGAAGCAACCCACTTAACCAACTGCATCTGCCTCTGTTCACTGCAGACTTTAGCAAAGTAAAGAAAGAACTGCACCAAGTAAACAATGTGATACTTCTTGAGCATTTGCATTGAAGAAATGAACACCATGTGAATTATGAGCTAAATAAATGTTAGCCTCATCAGTTGGCATGGACAGACATGAACCAAGATGAGAATGGACATTCTAAATGATAACAGCCTTATCCAAGACAAATGTTATAAAAGAAATCTGACAAATCATAAATAATTTAAGCAGCAAATAAAGCACAGCTGGCATGCTATTTATAGAGTATAAATATATAATATAACTACATATACTATTTGTAGTTTGTCAGATGATTAATATTAATCGATTATTATAACTGAGTTATGAATCTCTTGGATCACTTCTGCTCTAACAATGCAGGGTTAACCAAATTGCGTGAAACCATTAGATTAAAGATATTATTTTTCAGTTTTGTTAGTGTAATTGTGCTGCATTGAACATCAAAATACTTCAATGCTCCTCCCTCGTGTGACATGTTCAGATATTTATAAAGATTACTGTTTTTATTTTTACGATTTGCATTTAAGTTTATTTGTAAATTAGGGCGATGGATAGAATTCAATGCGTCAACATATAGTATGTAACATGAATCCGTTCAATCAATTTCCTAACAGATACATGTTTTTATGCATCTTTAATTACCATAACTTATGCACCGCCACAACTAGAACAAGAAAATCAAATATAAATTTAACTATATGCATACCGTTGAGAGAATCAGAGATAATCCAATAGTTCTCTAAGGACCCACGAATCTGCATCTCAGTTGCTATAAGATTCGGAAAATCATAATATTGTCAGAAAATTACATGCATAAGAAATCATTAAATAATTCAAATTAGTTATATAATCCTTAAAAGGCATTTAATACAATATAATCAATATCCTTAAAATTTTAATTTGACTTGAAACTGTTTGAGACTGTCCAAACTAACATCTATCTGTAGAAAAACTCAAAGAAGAATAGGCTGGAACTAAGATATCATTTATTTGATAACAAACGCAAAGATCAACAGCTTAAATTCAGCAGCATCAGGTGAACGTACATTTTCTTATGTAGAAACATGCAGTATGCACAAATAATATTTTATCAAATAAATAGAAAATTATTAAATAGCAAAACATATGATGTTTAAGTGCTACTTACGGTGCAGCTGGAGGCTCTTGTAATGCAGGAACTGGTGTATCAAGAGTAGAAGAGCTTGTTGAAGGGGTCTATACATAAGAACTTTTGTGATCAAACTATACGGTAAGAGGAAATTTTACATAACTTTACCGACTGCTATATGCTATGCCATGAGGCCATTGTTAGACTAATATCTTATAGGAAATGTAACTGAATGCACATTAGTTAATTTTGAACTGGTGGAGAAACTGAATTTCGGATCTTGTTGACTGATTCAGCTATCTATTTGAATTATCTAATCAACATTTAATGACTAATGGTTAAATTTTAATATGTTCATTCCCAAAGAGTTAACAGGCTATCATGTTCAATATGTCTACCCAAAGGCATGATTTAAAATATAAGAGCATACAGTTTTTAATTTCTCATTTCCCATTTCTCATTAAACATTAGTAGCAAATATATTTGTTTGAACTCAACAATTTAACCCCAAAAAACATGCATTAAACAGTAATAAAAAAGCACATATATACCGGAGTTGCAGGTAAAACCTTGGGGGCAGAAACTCTGCTTGCTGAGGCCTAGTCTAAGGAGTATGAGTGGATGTCAAATCAGACATACCAGATTTAAAAAAACTAAGAATTGTACTTTGAGCATTATAAGCAAATAATGAACACACAAAACCATCAAATAGTAAAGGAGCACATATAGCTGACTTATGGGTGAAACTTTGGAGGTAGAAGTTCCGCTTTCTAAGGCCTTAGTCTAAAGAGTATGAGTGATGCGTAAATCAAATCAGATATACCAGATAATTTTTTTTAAATATATGTTTTGAGTTGCATTAGAAGAAAAGGATTTAATGCATAATTTGCCAACATGGAAGGGACTGAAAAAGTACTAAAAATGATCCATGATTAAAATCCAATCAAGAATATGACTCAAGGAAAATGACAAACCCCGATCATTTGGGGAAAAAAACAAGATGAACATGAGAGGGACTAAGAGGGACATGGCCAGCCCTAGGTTAAGGCGAGCAAGCCAATTGCTAGGGCAATCCCCATAATGACAAGCTCCTAATAGCTTAACAATATAGAGTTGTCTTGCATTTGAGTCTAATCTGACAGTTTGTAGCAAAACTGCAATATATCCACACTGATTCCTTCATTATTCTTAATAACTAATTATATTACTGCAAGTGGGAGAAAATAATCACATTGCTAATCAAATAGAAATCATTCGGCATCAATATAGTAATGTTTTTAACGCTGGTTGTAGGGTTTGGATACTGAAACATTTAATGTGTAACAACATTATGAATCTCTTAGTCGTAAAAGAGTAGATAAAGACAAACACCATTGTCCAAATGGTTAAGTGGTTCAGCTTTGGTGCGAGAGGTCACAAGTTCGAAACTTGCGTAGCGTGATTCGAACTTTATTGACATGTGATATGTTGTCCCAGTGACATGTTGTATATAAAGTACCATTTAAAAAAAAAGTAGATAAAAAATATTTGCAGTGTGCAGAGATATTAACCTTTTAGCCATCAAGATCTCAATAGAATCAAAAATTTCATTCTGGATTGATATCTACGGTAAGGATCGAAGACTTATTTCAAACATGTTACCTTATCATCTATATCCCCTACAAAATCAGAATGCTGAATAATTTACGGTTCATGTTGCTCTCAAATGAACAGAACTCAAAGCGCCATTGTTGTCAGTTGTCGGACTACATTGAATGAACATGCTAATAATGGTAGCAGTTTTAAATATCAATGTATCACATCCGCAAAATAACATAATATTTGAGCAAACTTATACTCTCCACCGGAAAATAATATTAAAAAGGAAAACAAAACTAAAATCAATACATTAAACCTTAAACTAATTTTACTGTACTATATAAAAATTTATTAGTTTGTGTGTAGAAAACAATGAATGAATAGAACATTTCATTTCTAGTAGACACAACTCCAAGTTTCTTTTTCTCTCTCTGTATATTTATTGGGTAATGTACATTGGTAATCGATTTGATAATCATTGAAGGGTTAATTTTTGACATCTATTCAACAAACAGTTTCTGAAATTGATTCAGAATAAATTCTTTTATGCTTTGAAATATTAGTAAGAGATTTATGGATGAAGGCATGAAAATATATATATTCGGAATTGATTAAAATGTAGTTTTATGTCAGCAACACATTTTATAAAAAAAAATGTACTATATAAATATCATCAACATAAATCTATCATTATCACTATCAAATACTCAACTAAATTCATCTCATTTTCTTTACATCATAACGAAATGGGATTAAATAAATTACCTCAAAATCACGACTATTCAGTTAGGCTGAAAAAGGGATAAAAGTATCACCACAACATAATTAAGGGTTCTAATAACCTGTAAACATGTGTCAGGAGATGGTAATGAATAGATTAAGAATCATAAGAAGTTAAAAAATATATAATAAATGCTGCAGTACCTTTCACGGCGTTTCAAATTGGAGGGCATGGTTTTAGCGTTCTGGGTAGTTGAAATGGTGGCGACATGTTTAGGGGTTACGATCGACTATAGCAGAGAGATTACGGCACCAATACCTAGGGATTGGGATCCACTATTGATTACGATGGTTAGGATTTCGGGATTTAGGGCTTCAGGTTTAAGGATTTCATGATTTAGGGATTTTGGTTCGCTGTGGGTTTCCTGGAGGCGACGAAGTGAAAATAGGAAAGGGGTGAGGTTGTGATGGACGCAATTTTTTCTTCCCGCACAAAATAATTGTTTCCCGCCCTTTAGTTGGATAGCATTGAATACTCGTATTTGTTAGTGCATAGCGTTGAATACTCTTCATTCCATAGCATTGAGAGGAGGAAAAACAGAAACGCTATGTGTTGGCGCTATCAAAAGCCCTGATTTTTGTAGTGACGCTTTGCGTTAAGGTTGTGCTGGCAATACCTTTGCCTTCTTTGCTTGACTTGACATCATGTCGGGTCTAAATGGAATAGCATTTCCCATTCTAATTTGAGAGTTGACTTGGCATATGCCTGGAATGTGCTTAAGGCTATTTGTGATTTGAGTTGGGTGCAGCTTGAGTTGCCATCTTTGCAAATATGCTTGGACTGCCAATAAGAGAGAGCTTTACATTTGTCATTTACCTGTAAGTATGATTCTGCGTTGAAGCATATCCAGAGCGGCCATGTATATAGCCCCTTTGGAGTGCTTTTGACCCTGTGCGGCGTTTCCTAGGTTGCCCGCGATGTATACTGGCGCAGACCTGTTCTTGTAAGTATTGACAAAATATGAGCCTTAGATGTATGGTGAGCTCAGTATATCATGTATTGCTTCCTACGCCTCGGTGGAGTATTTCACTTTTTGCCTTTGATTTTTGATATAGCCATTATGACCTGCCAAAATTTCCTGATACATGCAGTATTTGTCTCTTGCCACGGTTCCATTGGTTGTAGGGCTTGGGTTGGGTTAGGTGTTGTGACTTCCAGCTAGTTCCTTGTTCGGTACGAATTTAATTGATTCGCTTCTTTTTCTCTAGTCTTCTTGACATGAGGGTAGCTTTTCTGACTTTAAGGACTGCCCATTTCCCTTCGCCGTAGTTCGTCGTAAGAACAAGTATAACACTTGCCTCAAAATCTGTGATGACTGTAGGTTAGGGTAGACTTGTTGTCTTAAACACGTGATATGTATGTCTAGTCAGTTCTTTCTAGTCTACCTTTTCGGTGCTAGAAAAATGTCTTTTTGGCCGCACTTGCATTTAATGCTCTTGCACACATGTCGTTCCCTTACTGGACTATCTTCAAACAACCGTTCAATCTGGCTTTTCATTTCTCTATGCGGATTTTTGTAAATCTTTGCACTCATTATTTTAGCAAAAAATCTACGTTTTATAAAAATCTTTGATCGCTTCAATCGTGCGGCCATTATTCAAATTGATATACGTATATTCTTTCTTCATTTCTCCGACATTTCCTTTTATCCTTTTGTTTGAAAAGAACCGATATTAGGTTAATTGCCAAATTTGGGAGTGTCTTCGGTAGATTGTCAGTAAGAGAAATTGTTTCAATTCTTGTTCGATCCTTTTTAGAAGTAATCTTTAGAATTTTGATATAGATTCCTATTTTTCTTCCTCTACGCTTCTTCCTTTTGAGATCACCCGATTAGAAGAGGCTGTTGGCGTCCTTTGACAATTCGGATGTGTATCCATTACTCCCAAACATTTCCAATTTGGTTTGTATCTTTCTATGCATCCGACTATTCGTCAATGGCTTTCTCCCTAGATGTTGCTCCGGTTCAACTCTCCCTCATTCACATATTCTTACCCTGGCCACATTGGTCGGGGGATGCTGCATCAAAGTTGGAAGGAATAGAGCAGACCTTAAAAAAGGGTGAAAAGCTATACGGCATTGTTTACAGAGAGGAAATTGAGCAATATAAGAAGCAGGTGAAGGAAATGTCTGTAGAAATCACTAGATTGCTCAGTGAGAAAGAAGTCATTGAATATAGGAGGGTGATTTCTTGGCCCCTCTCAGATAATGTCCCTGCTTTTCCTTGATAAAATAATAGGTTAAAGGGATTAACCATGCTTTATATGAAAGTGATTTCAAGGATATTAAACCACAGGTGTTGGTATTATTATATAATGTTTACTTCTTCTAATATATGTATTCACATTATAATGGATCCATAACTGTATTTTGGGGAGAAAAGAGCAGAATAACCAGCTAAGTTGACCCAGTAGCAAATATAAATTGAATTAACTCATGAATGAGTAGAATTGCATTCAGGAGGTCGGATAAACCAGAATGTAGGATAGACAGGTTCATAGTAAACCCATGAAAACTGTGTTTAAGAAAAGTTATTAGCAGGTGCCAATGGGTGCATAATAAACCCATGAAATTTTTGATTAGATTTTGTTATTGGCATGGGCCAATAGATTTGTAGTGAATCCATGAAAACGATATCCGGATTGAGTTATTGACAGATGTCAATAGGTTCCTAGTCAACCCATGAAAACTAGGATAAGAGGGAAGTTATTGGAGATACCAATAGGTTCAGGGAGAACCCATGAAATAATGAAGTTATTGGTAAGGGTCAATAAGTTCTTAGTGACTACATGAAAACTATGAAATAGGACAGGGAGCCCATAAATTTAAATGGGTTAATAGCTAGCCCATGAAAACTATGAAACTGGACAGGGAGTCCATAAACATTACATAGGTTATTAGTCAGGCCATGAAAACTAATAGGTTAACAGGGACCCTAGAAACTATAAATATGACAAATAGTCAAAATGAATGGGGATAGGTAATCCAGAATTGATTTACTTGTTTGCATATCATCATAATATTTTAATTTGCTATGTTTTAACCATTGAGGATGCAGGAGCACAATTTATGGTTTTATAAAGTTTTGAATAAGACACTGGTAAGGAGAAAACTCGTTCCGCTAAGCGGCGTAATCTCACTAGATATCTAAATGGTTTGAAATGGTAGATTTATTCATACCAGGCTTTATGTCCGACTCGAAGTTTATGTTTTCTCCTTAAACTCTCGGGTACTCAACTGATTTTAAGTAGTTTGAGAGTTGAGGTTTTCAAGTACCTCTTTAAACGAATAAGCTTTCGAATATATGCAGGAGGCATGATAGCTATCTAGAGTTTTTTCTATTTTGGTTCCGATGTGTTTGGTTGTAAAGGCAAAAATATTTACTTGCCTAGTTATATACTCTGATCATCCAAGGTGGCATCTTCATATGTTGCTTTTGGCGTATGTTGTAATAATTATATCTCTCTGAACGTGGTTAACGTATTTGGGATTATGTAATGAATTTGAAATGTGATTTGGAATGGATTGAGATGTTTGTTTTAAATTGTTTAAATTTTTTTCCATATCTGTATGTTTCTGTTATATCAATGTATCTAGCATTACCGTATTTTGTCATCGGAAGTTAATACTACGGATGACTGCAGCATCTGTAGTGCTTAGCTTTTGGTCTCAAGATAGGAGATGTTACGAATAAGTACACTTGATTTTTACAAATGTTATTTCATTAATTAAAAAAGAGTGTAGAATTTCACAAATAAGTACACTCTTTTTTTAAAGTTACAATTTGAATCTCACTCGGATTTACGATTCACGATTCAAATCCCGTTTCGATTCAAATTTCAAACTTTACGATTTAAGATTTGAATCTCATATTGAAACCATTAGTCAAATACATGGCTGATGCAGTGAGGCTACTCATCATCATGATTATTAGTTGCACAAATTTTTTGTAGCAGGATAAATGCCATATTATATCATTTACTTTGCAATCATAAACTAATGGGTTCAAAAAAAAGAAGATGAATTAACTAAATTAACTTATAGTTAATCGATTAGGGAATAATCTACAGTAATGATAAATCGAAATTTCTTTACACACACTGAGAAATTTCTGAAAGAATATCATTATTTTCAGGTAGTGGAGTGAAGATTTAGTTAAAATACAAACATCATATGAACAAGTTAATTTACTGATTCTAGCTCAAACATCATTCACTAACATTAGAAATATAACCAAATACATCAATTAAGCAATCCAATAGATCTAATCAAACAAATGAACCAAACTGAGAGCAAAATCTAGCGAATTTTAGAGTGGTTAACTAAATCGATCTTTTACAGAACAGAAACATACCTTAATTCACGTTCTTCGATGAGAGAAAATTAATTTGAGTTTCATCTCCACGCAATATTTTAGCACCAAATTTCAATGTTTCATATGTTGTCTTTGCTATAACTTGAGGGCCTTTTGATCTGGCTGGATTTAGGTCGCTATCCGGCTTGATTACTCAAGCAGTGGAGCTACAATTCTATAAACCTTATTGATTTCTGTGAAGGAAGAATGAGTTCAATCCCCCGTAACCTTGATACACATATAGGGCTGATGTAATAAGAATCAATGACGCGAGTTCTGTAAAACATAGAATTATTATTGATAAAAATACCGAATTAGTGTAATTTTGATGTGTCTTTTTCGGAAGATCAAATTGTTTCTCGTTTTAACTATTTTTTATATTCGTTTCCAACTTTATTCTTTTACAAACTATTATTTTAAATACCTAGATATAATTTCAGTTTAGTATCTTTTACTTTAAATAAATTGTTAAAAATATATTAATAGTATATCAAGCATATTTTCCACATAAAACTAACAGAATTATTGATTTAATATTTTTAGACATTAGTTATTACTAGTTCTTCATTTTTATATTTTATCTTCCATTTGTAATTGACATTATCCAATTTGATTTTTTTTATGGCATGTTTTATAATGGATTTATGATACAATTTTAAATTCTAACATTTCAATTTTGAAAGCATACGTTTAGCGGTTATTTTTAAGGGAAATTTTGATATACATTCTTATGATTATAATTTAGTCTTAGAACCTTTTCAATTTATTTTTATAAATTACATCTATATTTCAAGAAAAAAAAATGAAATTCACAAAGGTATTTGGGTAATTTTACTAATATTAAAATGCAATTTTTAGGGTATACGTTCATAACTCATATTCGTCGTACTATACGTTGGAGAAACCACTTTTAAATTTGAAAATGAAAGAAGTAAAAAAGAAAGAAATTCAAAAAAGAAGATGTAGAAAATAGTTTCTAAAAAGAAATCATGTAAAACAAATAAGTTAATAAAAGAGGGATATGTCCATAATTTCCACTATTTATTTTTAATGTAAGATTATATAGATACATACGTAATTTCACAATTTTAGAATGGCTTACGCAAACCCAAACAAATAAAATTTTCAAACATAGTTTTCATATTTTACCACGTTAATCATGAAATCCCCAAAATCGATTCCTTCGTCTTATACTCTATATAAACACGTACACACACATCTTATTAGTGGATCTCTATCAACATTTTTTCAATTTTATCATAATTTGGAATTAAAATACTCCACTCTTCTTAATTCACTCAATTCTTAAGCACCATTCATTTGTTGAGCACTTTATCTGAATTTGAATCCCAACAACCACATTTTCTTCAATATATTTCAAAATCATTCAACCTTTTTTTATTCCCTTCTTATACTATATACCTTATTAGTGAATCCCTCTCTATATTTTTTCAAATTTCACATAATTTTGGAATTAAAATACTCATGTCTCCTTGATTCACTCAATTCTTAAGCACCATTCATTTGCTGAGCACTCTACCCAAATTCGAATCCCACCAACCACGGTTTTTTTTAACATATTTCAAAATCATTCAACCTTTTTTTATTCCCTCTATCTCAAAACTAGATCCATTCCTTTTAGGCTCCATCTCGTCTTATCTTATATCTTATATTATATATCCTATCAATGGATCTCTCTCAATATTTTTTCAATTTTCTCGTAATTTTGAAATTAAAATACTCCACTCTCCTTAAGTATCATCATTCATTTACTAAGCACTATATCCAAATTCGAATCCCACCAACCATAATTTTTTTAATATATTTCAAAAAAATCAACCTTTTTTATTCCCTTCTTATACTATATACCTTATTAGCAGATCATTCTCAATATTTTTCTAGTTTCCTCATAATTTTGGAATTAAAATACTCCAGTCTCCTTAATTCACTCAATTCTTAAGCACCATTCATTTGCTAAGCACTATACCCAAATTCGAATCCCACCAACCAAGGTTTCTTTAATATATTTAAAAATCATCCAACCTCCTTTTATTCCCTCTATCTCAAAACAGGATGCAGTTTGGAATTCCACTATCCTCGTTTTATTGATACATTTTAGAACAATGAAGTTCAATAGTATAGTTTTACTTTTTATTCTTTAGGTCTCTCTTGTATTATAGTTTCTATCAAAACCAAATCTTAGGTGAGAAAATAAACTAGTAAATCATTTATAACATAAATAATAATAGATGGGAACAAAATATAATGATCAGTAAATCTTCATATTTATTCAGTTTAAGAACTATAGTTTTCGTTTTATGGATTTTTTTTCAAAGTACAGTTACACATTATCAGATTTCATTTATTTATTTTTGTTGTATGTGTGATTCTTTAGAATTTTTTATGTACTCTGTATTAGTACTTGAACAAATGTTAACTTTAGTGATAAATTTATATTTTCTTGATAATAATATTTATGGTAGTTTATGTTCTTTTCAAATATTATTGTTGTTCATTTACATTTATTTTTACCAACAAAAGTTGATTTCTACTGAATAATAGTTCTCAATTTGTTTACTTTTTAACTTTTAAGGATTTGGTTCATGTTTGTTGAACAACAAATACCGAATCACAATAGGTTGTTATTGTAAGCCATACTTGTAAAAACTTTGCAATTAAATTCCATGAAGGAAACATTTGGATCCTTTATGAAACTTGATTGAATTAACAAAAGATCTTAAAATAAATTGATTTACTCTTTACTATTATTTATGTTAAAAATTCCATAATTTCATGGTGTTAACATTAATAACTAGTCGTGTTAGTTTTAGATATTAATGCTTATTGCTATACATGTTAGGCTTACTTTTATCGGCCGCTGTTACAAATGAAGTTTGACCTTTGATATGTTTAGCAAAAAATGACATCAATGTTTCAATTATCTTGTGTTATTATTACCTTATTATTCATACTATAAGTGTTTGAAAATATGTTTTCCTTCTCAAAGAAATATATAATTTTAGTAAAGGGAACTGATAAATTTTAAACATTTATGGTTATTGTATTAACATTTTATTGTTTATTTTAGTTTCAAATATTATTATTCATTATTGTTTACAAGTTTTTATGGTATCGATATTTATTGTTTAGTTTTTTACCGTTCGGACTTCTACCATAATTAGTAATTGGAAAAATATTAGTTTCAGTGGTATTGATATTGATTAATTATTACTGTTGTTCATGCTACATTTATTTTTATCGACTAATGAAAACGAAGTTGACTTCTACCAAATAAACGTTCTAAATTTATTTATTTCTTAACTTTTAAAGAAAGTGTTTATGTTTGTGGACAAAAAATGTGGAACCATAAAGGTCGCTATTTGCACATCATACTTGCAAAAACTTTGCATTCAAAATTCCATGAAGATAACACGGTTAGCTTCCATTTAAATGGTCCTACTATTAGCTGAATTCAAATAGTCATATCAATGTATGAATTTAAATAAACAAAGGGAGTCCACTTTATTCCTTACTTGATACAATACAAAGACCATTGTTTGCATTTGGATCATTCATGAAAATTGATTGAATTAACAAAAGACCTTGATATAATACTATTCACTCTCCATTGTTATTTTTGGTGTTAATCCATTTTTATTTATGGTTTTAAAATTTATCTTTATTCATGTTAGTTTCAAATATTAATGCTTATTGTTGTTTACGTTAGGTTTAATTTTACCGACCGTGCACCATTCATTTGATGAGCACTCTCCTCAATTTCGAATCCCACTAACCACATTTGCTATAATATATTTCAAAAACATTCAACCCTCTTTGATTCCCTTTATCTCAAAACATAATGCAGTTCTGAATTCCACTATCCTCAATTTATCTGATACATTTTAGAATAATGAAGTTTAATAATATAGTTTTACTTTTTTTTCTAAGTCTCCTATTACATTATAATTTCTATCAAAACCATCTTACGTGAAAAAGTAAACTACTAAGTCATTTATAACATAAATAATAATAGATATGGATAAAATATAATAAGCAATAAATCTTCATATTTATTGAGTCTAAGAACTTCATTTTAATGGGTTTTTACAAAGTATTGTTACACATTATCGAATATTCATTTACTTTTTTCTTGTATGTGTGATTCTTTAGAATTTATTTATATATTTATCATTAGTACTTTAAAAAAATGTTAACTTGAGCGGTAAATTTATATTTTCTTGATAATAATATTTATGGTAGTTTATGCTCTATTCGAATATTAATAACTACTATTGTTCATGTATATTTATTTTACCCACTCATGAAAGCAAAAGTTGATTTCTACCAAATAATAGTTCTCACTTTATTTTTTCTTAACCTTTAAGGAAATGGTTCATGTTTGCTGAACTACAGATATAGAATCACAATGGCTTACTATTGCAAGCCATATTTGTTAAAACTTTGCTTTTAAATTCTATGAAGGAAACACGGTTTGCTCCTATTTAAATGGTCATATGTCCTCATTTGGATCCTACATAAAACTTGATTGAATTAACAAAAGACCTTAATATAATAATGTTTACTCTTTACTGTTGTTTATGTTAAAAATTCAATAATTTCTTGGGTTAAAATTTATGTTTAGTCATGTTAGTTTTAGATATTAATGTATATTATTGTGCATGTTAAGTTTACTGTTACTGGTTGCTACTACAAATGGAGGTTGACCCATGATATGTTCAGCAAAAAATGACATCAATGTTTTCGATTATCTTATTATATTAGTACCTTATTATTCATACTATAAGTGCCTAGAAAAATGTTCTTCTTCTTAAAGAAATATAAAATTTTAGTGAAGGGAACTAGATTTCAAACATTTAGGATATTTGTATTAACATTTACTATTATTTATTTTAGTTTTGAATTTTATTACCTATTACTGGCTACAAGTTTCAAAACCATTTATGGTATCGACATTATTATAATTTATATTTTAATTACTTGTTTAGTTTTTCCCATTCAAACTTCTATCATAATTAGTAATTGAAAAAATGTTAATTTTAGTGGTGATTTATAATTTATTGGTATTAATATTTATGGCATTTTATCTTCTTTTTAGATATTAATTATTATTGTTGCTCATGCTACATTTAATTTTTATCAACTAATGAAAATAAAAGTTGACTTCTACCAAATAAAAGTTCTAAAATTATTTATCTCTTAACTTTTAAAGGAAGTGGTTCACTTTGTGGACAACAAATGTAAAACCACAAAGGGTTGTTATTTGCACATCATACTTGCAGAAATGGCGCATTTAAAATTCCATGAAGATAACATGGTTATCTTCTATTTAGATGGTCCTACCAGTAGCTAAATTTAAATCGTCATATTAGTATCTAAATTTAAATAAACTAAGCAAGTCCACTTTATTCCTTGCTTGACATAATACAAAAACAACCGTCTACATTTAGAACCTTAATGAATATTGATTGAATTAACAGAAGAGATTGATATAATACTATTTACTTTGCATTGTTATTTATGTTAAAAAATCCATAATTTCATGCTGTTAAAATTTATCGTTATTCATGTTAGTTTCAAATATTAATGCTTATTGCTCTTTACGTTAGGTTTAATTTTACCGACCATTGCAATAGATGAAGGTTGACTTTTAATATGTTGAACATATAATGTGATCGTTGTTTCAATCACCTTATGTTATTAATATATTATTATTCATATTATAAGTATTTGAAAATATGTTGTTAGGCTTAAAGAAATATATAATTTCAGCACATGGAAGTAATAAATTTCAAACATGGAGTGTGCAAACTAATTTTAAGACACTACTTTAAAGGCCATATTGATAGTTGATTTCTAAAAAATAAGCGAGTCTTATGGAGCTTAATATATGAATATCTACCTCAACCTAAATTGACATACATTTCTTGATCTTAATTTTCTGCTACTAATTTTTATTGTTACTTATGTCATGATTATTTTCATGTTATTTCATTCTTACTAATATTATCCTTGTTATTCATATCAATAAATTTCACATAAGGAACGGTCTTATTTATTTGAATAATATGAAAGCCGTCATATTAGTAGCTAAATTCAAATAAACTTAACAAGACCACTTTATATCTTATGCATATGAAAAAACAAAGAAAAAAAAATTGGATTTGGACTGTCCTTGAAAATTCAATGAATTAACAAAAGATCTTAACATATTGCTATGATCCCCCATCGAATAAACGCATAATTTTTTGAATGATATTTATTGTTGTTCATGTTATAGTTAAGATAACTATTTTAATCTTTAAATGTTGTTATTTTTTCTTGGTATTTATTTCAAGCTATATAATTTACACAATATTTTTTTAACGCATACTTGACTCTATTTTCATCAAAGCTAGGTGTGGAAAATTTAAGAAACTATTAGTCTACTCCCTATATTGTTCTTTGAGCTGAGTGCAATTATGCTAGCATCCGTTTTTTCCTATGTTAAACTCATTTGTTTTCTAATTTATAGATTTATCACATCCTGATTTGTAAAGTATATCAGTTTCCACGTGACTATATTTGTGTATTATTCATTAACTCTACCAGTCATTGCACATTACTTTAAAACATCCTTATATATATACAAACATATATATGCATATGTGTACACACACATGGCAACATAAAAACTGACCCTTCTGTGATCTCTACATGCTAATTGAATGTAATTTGAAATGTATCTGTATCGCTCCAAGTCTTGCATTTTATATGAGTGAAATTCACTTGTCCACTAACTAGGTATTAGACATTTTATACAAATGTTTATTTCTTTTTCCCACAGGTGTATTTCTATTATGTGTGTAGTACAGGTTCGCACCCGTTGACGTTAATACTAATACGCCATAAACAACACAACAAAACCCCCAACTGGACCTACAGGGAGAAGCATCTAGGATATGAGACTAATGAATATGAGGAAAATCGCGAAAAACAATAAAATAGATAATGGGATATTAGTTTAAGGTAGAATTTTACTTTACATAAAATGGACTTTTATTATTTTCCTTAATACTGTTAATTCCTTCATCCAAATTCATGTTTTCTCACTTTAATTCAACTCGCTATCTCCACACCTAAAATAAAATCTTACCAACATTTCACTGGTATGTTGCTTCTAATCGCTGCCAGCTATTTCCCATCATCTTTCTCTCCAAGTAACGTGCATACTCCTCTCCCATCCCCAATTTTATCAATCCAAATGCCTTATGCTCACAAATCAATAAAATTCTATTTTATTATTATTATTATTATTATTATTATTATTTTGTAAAATCTGCTAAGAACAAAAGTGGTGGAGATTGAGATAGATATTTAGAAGGAGAGTGGGATAAGTTTTTCTCCATCATCTTCAACTTTTAACAGAGAGAAAGTGTTGAATAGAAATACATGTTTCATGGTTGAACATATACGATGAAACTTTAACAGGATGAATAGAATAGTTTAAGAAAGAGAAGAAGAAGATACTTGTGGTTAAGTTGAATTATTAATTTGATTTGATTTTTATACTAGTAGAACTAGTTTCTTGTTTCACATCTTAGCAAATAATAATAGTAGTAGTGTGCTGCTATCGGCACCCAGTTTTTTTCTTCTGGCTATCATAACTAAAGGCCACATCAATACTTTCTGTTCCATCCTTCTTAACACCAAGCATTATTTTCCATCAACCAAGCACCAAAGCATTTCAAAGTCTCCCTCCTAAACCCTACATCAAACCAAAACGTGCATCTTTCTCCTGATGATCATCCAGATGAAGTTTGGTCGTTCATTTCAACCAAATCTTAGTTATGCATGAAAAGTAAACTAACTTCTTGGTGATCATCACAATTAGGATGATCCACTAAATCTTTGTGATCATCATAATTATGATTATCCACTAAATTTTCACCTTCCATCATTTGTTAGGCAAAAAGAAAAGTTATTTTTAAGTTCTAGCGTTTGGAATTTTTGAAACAAAGTACGTGATATTTTCTTGAAAGAGATAGAAAGGTACAGTTGTTTTGTACTGAGTGCAAAAATATGATATGGTGGTCAGAAACACATAAAAATATTTATATCTAATAAAATTTAGTAGGGGCCAAAAGAAAAAAACTGGGTGTCAATAGCAGCATACTAATAATAATAATAACTAAACTATTTTTTCTTTATTCTTATCATAATGCTTTTCCCTTTTAATTATTTTTATGTTTTATTCGCTTATCATTGTAATTATTAACTACATTCGTTGTTTCTGGAAATTCCTCAAATTTTATTCCAATTTTTATCCTAATAATCATATTTTATTTTAATGGTATTTTCCTATAATTCATATTTATTCACTTTAAAAATATATTTGGATGAACATTTATTAATTGTTATCATTATAATGCTTTAAAATTGTGCTTGTATCAAGCATTTTGCTATTGCTTTTTTTTTCTTTTTTAGACCCTGTAATGACCCACTTTTCCGTATAGTTCAAGCTGATAATAAACCATACATATCCAACCCAAATTAAATGGAAAGGCGGATAGTTAGGGAAAAGAAAGAAAAAAGAAGACAAGAAGAAAAATAACAACGTAGAATCTCACAGCAAAATGAATGATTTATAATATATAGCAAATCTTTACACAAAAACAAATTTGTAATATAAGTATATAGAGACATCAATCAGAGTTTACTAACCAATTTTAGCCGGATAGTTATAACAACTTGTCCTTATAATTGTTGAATAATATATATCAATGAATGCAACGAAAAAATAACCATGTACATGAATACGTCTCTGGACCTCTAGCTCCTTTCCTGAGGCTCCAAAAATATCCAGCTAACCTGGAAATATGCTCGGTCTGACCTGAGCATTATAGGAAAATAACGCCCGGGTCAGTCTAGTAAAACCAAAGTGAGAAACATAATCAAATGGATTCTTAATGTTTAAATAACATTTCAAAACAAAGGTACCTCGTAAGACCACGCCGCACATAAACAGAGACAAGTTTTTATCTTACGATAACCAAAACCTTTTATATAAGAAAATCCAGTGATATTATAATAATGTCTAAGGCCGAAAATAATAATAATCAAGTAGCTGTGATGCTTGTGAGTGTACATTACAACAATATTAGGTATATAATCGAAAAATCGATAAGGCACGTTCGCTAATTGTGTAGGATTTCCATGAAGGTGCCCTTAGTACTTCGAGTAACGGTCCTCCTGCACAAGGATCAGAGATATCCTTCCATAGCAGCATACATCCCTAGTGATGTACCATAGGAAAAACATAAATGGTCTCGCTAAGACCGAATGCATCACCCCATGCATGCATAACAACTATAAGTGACATCTAGGAGGAGCCGACTACACCATATGGGTTTGCCAACCCTACTGGCCATGCCTCCTATCTCTGGTTTTAGTCATTCCCGTTGATGAGGCTACGTCCGACATTACAGCTCATGCACCACTATCAAAATAGACCATGGAATCCCACATGGATTGCCATACCCCAACGGGTCTCGGAATCACGCATAGATTCTCATATCTCAATTAGATCTTGGAATCACACCCGGATTCCCATACCCCAACGGGTCTTGGAATCACACATGGTTTTTGGAGTGGTCACGGGTTTCAAGTCATCTCTTACGAGTACACTCTTCCGCTTCTCAGGTGCTTCACAAACCAAACGCCGATTTTCGGAATGCTCAATACCGATTCTTTAGGAAATAATCAAACAATACATAAGAGCGAGAATCACCTTCTAACTGTTTAAATGGACGAATCTTCTTATCATTTGTCTTAGAAGAACAAAACGAGTTTATACGTACAATATAGCACCCACCGATGGTAACTGTACCATATAATCTCCGTGTTTCCTTTAGATATTTCCAGGGTTAAAATCCTTCGGTGTTAAGTAGGGAATATTTTCCTACCATCAAAATTAAGAAGGATTGCATATTTAGACCAAGATTTGATAGTCGGTTATTTAACTATCAAATAAACAAGCATTCAAACAAAGATCACATTTCCTATGGAAATCACCAAGCCTCTTAAATAAATCTTTCATTAATTTAAAATCGCATTTCAAATACTTAGAAATCACTTCCATATACTTATCTCACCAGGATAAGTATATTCACAAACCACTGTATTTTCTATACTTAGAAAAATATCACCATATACATCTCAATGGTATAAGCGTATTCGCAAACCATTTCACTTCCAAAACTAAGAACTTGAAAACTCTTAAAATAGATCTTTTGAAAGTAACATTTAGTATCAATCATGGATTGTAGTTTACACAATGGTTACGTCGCTATCCCAGTGAATTCATGGTAAATGTAGGCAATCCCTTCCCCTTGAATTACGCCATGAAGATCAATTATTTCTTTTCAAAATCTTTTATTTTATAAATATTTCCAAATCAATTTATAAAGTTTCTTTATAATTCCCCAATCTATTTATAAACATTCTTTGTAAATCCCAAATCCACTTTATAAAACTTTCCTTTCCCAATCTTTATAACTCATTTAAAAATTCTTTTATAAATATTCAAAACCATTTATAAACTTTTCCCATATTTAAACAAACTTACTTACTAACTTTCAAATTAGTAAGATTCCCTTAATAAAACATAGATTATTTAAATAACTAAAAATAATAAGTTATTATTTAAACATCCTTCCCTTTCATTTAAATTATATCTCATTTAAAATAATAACTTAAATATCATTAATAATACATTAAATAATTTTAAACACTATTATTTCAAAAATAAGTTAACTTCAAATCAATATTAATGTAATAATTAATTAATTCTAAAACGTTATTAAATCAATAATTAATTAACTTTAAACTAATATTAATATGATAATTAATTATCCCATAAGTATAATTAAATAAGTTAAATCAATATAATTAATTAAATTTAATTAAAATTAAAGTATAGATAAATAATTTATTAAAATATAGTTAAAACATTTTTAAACCATAACTAAATAACTTTTAAATAAGGGTTATTTCACCAAAAGGACAAACTTTGCAGTCCAATTAATTTATAGGACACACATCTGAAATAATTACTTTCAAGGCCAAAGTCAGCAAAATAATTACTTTCGAGGACAAAATCAGCTGGCCAATTACTTTCAAGGACATAATTTCATAGGTTTTTAGGCCCTAGAAATTAATTATTTTGCGTATTTTTCTTAAAAGTAATTATTTCAGTTGTGTGTCCTAGAAATAATTTCACTTGCTAAAGAGGCCCTTGTGGCTAATTTCCACTTTAAATAATAATTAAACATTCTTAAATAACATTTAAGTAATAACCTTTACTAATCATATTAATAAAATAATTAACTTAAATCATTATTAAAATAATTATTAATTATCTTTAAAACATTATTATTAATAAGTTATTACCTTTTTAAATCTTATTACTAAATAATAATTATCTTTAAACCTTATAAAAAAATAATTATTCTTAAAATAACTTTCAAATCAATAGTTAGTTGTTCTAATTTGAAGGAGGCTTAACGATCACCATGGTACTTAAACAAGCTACCATATTATTCAATTTAACTTTTCAAGTCAATAAAAGATATTTACATAATCCACGACTATGAAAATAAATCCAACACTTAACCATCATTGGTACTTATTCAAAGTGGCATATCAGTTAACGATATAAAATCAAATGTCCAAAACTATAAAATAGCAAAACGGGGATTTATTCTGCTGATTAATTATCAAATTAATTTAATTAGCGGAATGGTGTTTTATTCCACTGAACTAATGTCCAATTATCATATTCGATCCAGTTTTTTTCAATAGTAATTTATTTAGGCAAATAAACATCAATATTTAAGGCGTATAATTTAAACTACGTCATTAATTAAAATAACATAATTTGAATCGTGTCCATTTTCATAGGCCATAAATTTTTACATACCCAAAGCTATCAATAAGTTACACTACAATGTTGTACTCGTCAATATGAGTACAACACAAAAATCCACGTGTCAATCGGATTTCATACGAGCAAGATATAGTAATTCAAAGTTTTGACAAATTCAATTATATAATTATTATTTAAATAACAATCTAAATCTCACCTTCATTCATGTGGGCCAAAGCCTAAACCAATTCGAACGTCCCTTTCCTCCTCTCTCTATTCTTCTTTTCCAATTCACCTCCCCCGCTAACATATCTTCCTGGAAGCCAATTCATGCACGTCGTGCACGTGCACAAGCCCTATACCCCTCCGATTAATGATCCAAAGGCGCCAGCATGATCCCCCTCTCCACCTCAACCGAGTGCACCCTACCTCTATCCACCCCTAAGCGAACTCGACATCCCCTAACCGAGAATACAACGCGTTCAAGTATCACAAATCACGACACTTATTTACGTCGATCCACACCAAAACTTCACCACTCGAAGCTCTCTCCTCCACGATCACAGGGCAAGCTCCAATTCGTGACTCGATGACCAAAACTCTGATTAAACCCAACCTTAGAAATCGACGAACGTCGATCATCGACGCAGAATCACGCCGAAACTTTCCTAAAACTCCTATACTTCCCCACGATCCCAACGGCGCATACGGCACCGATCCATTCTACTTGGATTGAGAGAAATGATTTTTTGAATATTATGAACATTTTTAACCCTTTATTGTAAAATGGCAAGAGCTCGATCGATACTCGACGAAATCAAGTACCGTCATTTCTAAAAATACTAAAGATGTAACCGAACAACTTTTGTGTTGGACGATTAGGCTAATTGTGAGTGGATTGGGAGATTATGATTCTTGAATGGATGCTTTTGGGTTTGTTTTCATGGCTTTAACATTTACAGGGAATAAACTAATCAAATTTTAGTGAATACCCAAAGAAAAAAACAGCAAAACCATATCCAAGCCCAAAGTATTTTATAACCTAAAATCAAGGGGACAAAAGAATGGCAACAGACAAGGAAAGTCATAAAAAGAAGACAGGAAATGTAGGGTAAAAAAAAATCAAGGCAACATATTTACGGTTGCACTGTGTACAATGTGTACTCTTGTACACTGTATAAACTGATTTGAAAATGAATAGATTACGGTACCCGACTACCACACATTATGTTCGCGTCCAAGCTAGGAACGACAAAAAATAATGTACAATTGCGTATAACAATGTTACACGATCACGAAACAAAAATAAAACTGACAAGTTATTAAATTCTGTGAAATTTCAAAATGTCAGCGTTTGCCGTAAAATACGTCAAACGAGAATTTGTTTATTTTCCAAATTAAAAATTATGAAAAAACTCTAAAAATTAAATTAAAAATAGATCATTAAAAATCAAATCTAAATTTGAAATTTATTATAATTTAAATCCAAATTTGAATATTTAAATAAATTAAATATTCAAATTTGAAGTCCCGAAATACGGGTTGTTACAGACCCATTTTGGGTTATGCTAATTTTATAGATATATAGGTAATTTATTTTTACATTTGAACTTCTAAAACCAATGCACACTTAAGCCATAAGCATACACTAATCAGTTACATAAACACCTAAAAAAATCCACCAAATGGATACCATCATTCATGGTCATAAGCAGTACTCCCAAAACCCCTCGTTACCAGTACTATAAAACTCAAAAATAGAGCCTAAAGGTAATATCTTTTAGTGTCATCTTTATTTTATTTTTGTTTTTAAAAGAAAACGAGTTATGATGTTAATGAGTTTCAATCACACATTTCTACATCAACAGTCTAAACCTTTAATGATCATGGTAATATCTATAAATAATAATAATAAATTCCATACGTTTTGGTCAAAAAATGTATTAATCCTAACATCCTCTCCAACAACAAAAAATATCAATTCTAGGGTTGAAAAAGGGAACAGCGTGTTAATACAGCTATAAATAACTAAAACACGATGGTACAAAAAATCTTGGAATAGATCCTTCACATTATTTAACTCCTAAGTACTATCACCATTGTTGCTACTAAGAACACCAATGATGGGTCGGTGCTCTTGTGCACTAACCCAATGGTATGCATGTGCACCAATAGTTGGTGCATAAATATGGTGGTTCAGATGTGGGATTCCAGAATCACTAATTTGCCTGGTTTTCTTAAATACAAGTAAATAAAAATTTCTCTTTTAGAGCAACCCATGACCTTTGAAGCTGAAGAATCTAAACGTTATGGAAAGTCATAAAAAGGTAATGTTGTGTTTTCAACACATTTCTAATCCAAAATAATCCATAAAAAACATTGAATTTATCTTCATCATATTTTTTTTGAATATGAATAGAGGAAAAAGAATAGTTAGATCTAGAAAATAACAAAGTAGATAATGATTGTCAAGTTAAGCTTATCACTAGGGAAGATAAACTAGTTCTATCAAAAACTTATGTAATCCATTTAAAGAAATTCAACAAATATTTATGATGAACAAAAGGAAAGACTATAACGATAAACTGGTGGTTGATAGAAATTTTATCTTCGTAATATTGTCATTTGTCTATTTGTTCGTTCCATGTATGTTACAGTGAGTTTGTTTATGTATTTGTAAGTTTCTTCCTTAATAATGGTGATCTTGCTATTATTTTATTAATTTAGTTTCATTCATGACAAACAAAACATGGTGCAAACTGTAAGACACAAAAATTATCATTTTAATAAATGATGGTATACCACCAAAGTATAGCCCAGTGGATAAGACATCTATAAAGAAATCGATTAACACAAGTTCAAATCCCAATGGCGTAATCCCCTTTGATTTACCTAAAGTATATGTTGTAGGGCCGATGCATACTTCCTCCGGATGTCATAAAAGGTTTACTCATTAACATCTGGTTTACCCGATTGTTCAAAAAATATATGAAAACATTACATTGGAAGAACACAAATTAGTATAGCTAGAATAAGAACAATACATTTGAATAACATATATTAAAACTAAGATAAGATACACTAAACTATTTACTCATCATTTTGATACATTTGCCAAACATGATCACATAGTTCCTCACATTGATTGATATAAGAAGTTACATCTCTTTCCTCATAAATTTTTCCATGCATTCATTGAGCGTATTCGAATCTGTATATTTTTTCTATTGAAACGCATGCTCAAGGTTTTTATAATTTAATATTTGTAAAGAATACCCACTATGCTCTTCTTCAACTATCATGTTATGAATTGTTATGTAGCACTATATTATATATAGGAGAACATGTGGCTAAAGGTAAAGAGAAGATAATGCAAAATAGGGAACATACCTTGAAGAAATCTGAAAGCTCTTTCAAGTCACTTCCATATTTTTCCCGTTATATGTGTATACCCTTTGTCTTTCGATGTTTGGTCTATTATAGACTAGACCAAGGTTTTCCACTTCGAATTTGTTCCATCAATGACATAGTAACATATATCATGGTCTAGTCTCCTATTCTGTAGCCTATATCTACAAGATAGTAACCCGCATCATGATATCTCTATATTGAAAAGGCAGATATGACCACTTAGCTGGACAAAAAATTATTGAGTTACCCATAGATAATACTTGCAAAATTCTAAGTATAAACATCAAATTGTAAATCAACTAATGAATAGCTCATGACATTATTCTTTAAAGCTTATTAGTATAAGTCAAATTTCATATTCAGGTAAAAGGTATCATAAAGAAGGATTGAACCAAGATTGGTGATTGATCATGAATGTGAAAATTAAGGGACTATGCCATAGGGGCGATATTGTAATATGTTACATATCTTGACTTTGAAACCAATCTTGTTTTCTATTATATATAATTTTATATATTATAATATAAATAAATGATTCAACAATCATTTAATACATAGAAAATCCTTAAATAAAACACTATAGGATTGTAATGACATATGTTGTAACCATGAGTATTGAATTGTAAGTCAAAATACTTTGTTTTAAATATTCCTCGTCAAGATATTTTGAGAAAAATATTGATACATCCATTGAGACCAGAGTATGTAACGCGCTTCAAATGTCAGAAATTATATTACTTATGGTTGTTGGAAACACCAAGGGGTTACATACTTGTAGTTATTAAATGATTACATAATGACTCGATCGAGAATTTTCTATTGGTTGATAATAACTAAGGCTAAATAGAAAATCTCAATGTGATGATGCTGCACAGTTCTTTTAACTTGAAAATACCATGTAACTTCGACTGGAACACTCCACTTTTAGTCTAGTTAAATCATGGCATGATGAATATCAAATGACTATAGTTGGATCAGATTTGAAGCTTAGGAAGTGAAACACTATTCAATGGAGAAGTATCATAGTCAACTGTGATCAACTCAAAATCAAAAGTCTCTGATCAAGGCATATCGGTTGACCACAAATATTAGTATTGAGCTAAGGACTTTGGAGACATACTAGTATATGGATAATATAAAAGTTTTGATCATGTCTAAGCTCTAAATATCATAAGTTATATAGTGGTGATGAAGAGAACTTGTATATAATATATCATTGGTTAGACGTGTTGCTAAAATCGATTAAAATATGATTTTACCAAAAAGAATTGTAAGCTACGAATTCAGCCAAATTATCACACCATTACTAAGGTGATGTGTGGATACTAATATTTGAATATTTCAATGTTAATCATTGACTAAATTCAAAATCTTGTGTCACACAACAAAATCTATGCAGTCTTCGAAATATCGGTGGATTTAATTAGTTTATAATATGTTATTGATTAATTAATATATAATAAAATATATTAATTGTCAGCGCTTTTAGTAGTTGGAGTGCCATTAGTTATTTTGGTAGCTTTTGGAAATTTTATGGATGTATTTAGTAATTATTTGGGTTGTGTACAAGCGTTACACATGAAAGTATTTAATATACGATATTAATACATGTTTGAATGGATTTAAATGTGCAAATGAATAACAAATAAAGGAGATAAAAAGGGGGCACATTATGGAGGTGGAAGGGTTTCTTTCGCTTTGAATTTTAAGAGTCATTAGTGGTAAGTAACTCTCCTAATAATTCTTCTATGAATAGCCTCTTAAACTCCTTCATTCTTTGGCTAGAAAAAATGAAATAAAACATAACATCCTTTAAGGTTGACCACCCCTTACTCTGTTCTAGAAATCTGAAAGTCTCATTTGTTTCAATGGTGATAGGTCTTTGATCCTTGCAAGATCAATAAGGTGGAATCAGATTCCTTAGAGACATACGCCGATCAAGGTGCAAGCCGTAGGATCACAAAATAGGTAAATATTGTATTTTATTTGATTTCATGATGCCTAAACCCAGTATATGAGGATAGCTTGTTTATACATTTTTGTATAATTGTTAAAATTGGTAATTGATTAAACATAATTGGTGTACATGAATTGATTTATTATAAAACTAAACCTTAATGAAAATTACATCATACTATAAATAGTCATACTATAAATAGTTTATTGTGCAAATCATATACATAACATTTAACCTTTCTTCGCTAGAATTTAATGGGTTTATAACTTTAATTTTTGGATCTGTATAAGTAAATTTGTTTTTATACTTATATATAAATTATGATTTTGGAACGTTATATAAAATTATTTTTGATTTTATGGTTTGCATACATAACCTAGATTTTGGGCATATATGTACAGTATGAGTTGGAATGTTGAATAAAATTATATAGGATCTTATGATCTGTATGCATAAACATAAAATCAAAATTATGATTTATTAATTAACATGTGCATAAATTAAATAAATGATATTTTAAGTTTTATTAATTATATCTACATATTAATTACGAGATTAAATCTAAAATGGAATAAATGTGCGTATCTTTGTGTCTCATTACTGATTATAGTTAAACCATTGTTATGTCATTATATAAATGTGTAAATTTTCCATATGCTTTGAATTTATTGTTTTGTCATTATATTGTTATATAAATGTATATCATGGTTGTTATTTTATCATGTCATGTATATCAATGTGACTTTTCACATACTTAAGATAATGAAACATAAAACACCTTATATTTGAGAAATACAAACACATTAATTTTGATGAACACCTCATTATGACTAGTAATTGTAGAAGTTGCACATGTGGAATGTGAAAGGTTTAAATTTACATACATATAACATAAACACATTTAAATTGAAATAAAATATTAACTTAAAATGCAGACTGTATATGAATTCTAACAAATTATTCATATAGGTAACAATGGAAAAGTATTATCTGATGGAAAAAATGTCTGCCTCTCTCAAGCAATTATAGATCTAGTTTTCATTTTTTGTCACCATGCTCTTCTCCTCCACTATTATTCGTCACATCCCCTCCCCTCCAATCGTTTGTCTCTCACATCACTAGATTTGTATGCTGAAGGATAGGAAAAGTAAATCTAAGTTTGCCACCACTTTAGATTGATCGACTACCTCTACATCTCAGACAACATTCGGCAAAAGATATTCTACTCCTATAACATGTATCTTTGCTTCTTTATTCAACTCTAACCTACCTTTTACTTATACCACAAATGAGGACGTGATGATTGCTAGTGTTCTAGATTATGGTGTCATTGAAGGTAATGGAATTGTGATGATGACAGAATTGAATGAAAATATTGGATCTTGAATCGGTATTGGAGTGCCTGCTCTTACTCCTAGCATTGTTGTTTCCTCATGGCCTTTTGATAATATCATTTTGAAGCTTGTTGATTTAATTGAGACTTTTCCTATTGAAAATCCAAAGAGTGACGATGCCATGTTTGGCATCAGCTAAGAATTAAACTATAAACCAATTCGTGCTGCTTCAAGTAGGGATAATGCTAGTCCACTGATTAATCGAAATTCTCCTTTATGTTGGGCTTCACTTTTCTTGTCAAAACCACATAATGTGGGTGAGTATTCTCCTAGCATATTTGAATTAAAAACTATCAATGGTATTAATATTCCTACTTTAAAAGTTATTGAGGCGGATTCTGCATTTTGATATGATCAACTCATTGGGTATTTCCTTGATGAAAACCCCTTTTTGCGTTGTTAAATCCTACTTAATATGGCATTGGAAACTAAAAGGAAAAAATAAAATGAGATGTGACAATTTATGTTTTACTTTAAAATTTCATGTTCGGATGATAGATCTAAAATCTTTGAAGTCGAGTCTATTATTATTCTAAGGATACCTTTCAATATTACATGTTGGAATCCTTCTGTGGATTCTGCTATTGAACAGGTATTATCAACACTTGTCTGTTTTCAATTCACCAAAAGTCCGTTTGTGGTACAATCTATGACCGGTATTGATTAGTTGTGTAAGACGATTAGTGATTTGGTTTGTTTTAATGTAGGAACGGTTAGAAGGGAATTGGGATAGGATCATATATGTGAGTGCATTAATTGAGATTAAGACGGATAAGTTATTGCCTATAGTTCTACCTATTGAACCAGGCCACGGGTAGGTTGCAATAGTAGAAGTTAGTTATAAGCGGAGACCTCCCATATGCGCTACTTATATTTCATTTGGACATTTGGCGGATATATGCAAGCAACACACTAAGGCTACGCCCTCACCCCTTTGATGAAGGAAGACATCAAGATCCCTCATGTATAGGAAATTCCATTATTGAAAGTGGTGAAATGAATACGGGTCCACAAGGGCAGTTTTCCTATTTCTACCTCTCATACTGAAGGGACAAACAATGAAATACCTAGATCTAACACTAGCACTAATACATCTCCTGACTTGATATTACGGTATTCACACGAGTAGACTTAGGTTCATAAAGACACACGGTTTCGATATTCATCCATGAGAGATTGCTACTTTAGATACGTACCTGATGTAGTAGGTAAGTAGTGGTCTTTATGCTATCAGTCGGTCGGTGGCTCACTATCACTAACGTTGGATGGAGAGCAAGGGGATCATAATAGAGCAATCCTTCAGGATGCTAGTTCGGATAAGGTTTTCCTCTATTTCGAAAAATCATTGAACTTCGTCCCTCTCCTTGGGAAGATGTTTGTTTATATATACATGTGATTGGAACCGATTCTCCTGATGACGGATGTGTTTCTTCCTCTTCTAATAGGAATAGTCTTTTGACTGTTCATATAGTAGTTAGGATATTTCTACTTTGCTCTTGTACTTAATCTTACTTTTCTTTTAATTATTGAGGCGTCTTTGCCTCACACTTGTTTTATTTGTTGTAAAGTGGTATGACCACTCAAAACTAGCTTGTTTGTGCAAAGTAATAATATTTTTGTTTTGCTTGTAAAAAAAGTTATTAATATAAGCCCATTAAGATCCATTTAGGGAATTTTTTTAACTTACCCTATTTCATTCGCTTTAAAATGGACCTGAACAAAAAAGGTATTAGAGCCAAACTGATTTATTTAAACAATTATTTAGCATTTAGGTCAATTACCGAGCTTTTTTGTCTGACAAGTGTCTAGGATGGAGCATCTACGACTTGTGTTTCGAGCAACCAGTGCCTTTCCCTCCCTGGCCTGGACTGATGGATAGTGAAAGTTTTCAAGGTTGGTCCAAGTGTAAGATCTAAAATTATTTTTGGGCCTTAGGCTAATTCAAATAAGCATATTTGAAAATTATAAAATATTTTAAATTTAAAATATGAAACTTCATGAATTTAATATGGTTTTAAATTTAAGTTTTAAACATGTATGTTGTAAATGTTGCTTTATACATATATATGTATAAAATTCAAAAATTGTTTAAATTTTGTATGTGTGTTGTAATTCTTATAAAATATAAATTTCCAAACTTTTTATGGGAATTTTGAGTTTGAATTTTTTTTGAAATTTAATATAGGGTTTGTTAAGGACCTCTAGCTCAAGTGGTGAAGGGTGTAGCGCTTTAGGCAGAAGTACCAAAGGTCATGAATTTGATCCCCTGAGACATGAAAAGAGTGCTCTACTTCAATAAAGTATCTCTCATGTTATCGAAAAATAAAGTTCATATAAGGTTTAATTAAATTGGTTAATTGAAATAAAAAATTAGGTAATTTGTTAATTAATTAAACTGTTAATTAATTAAACTATATACACATATATATTGATATATATATATATATATATGTATGTATGTACAGATCTTTATATGATATATCCTAAATGTGTTTAAGAAAATAATTTTGAATGTTCAAATTTAGAAACGAAATTTAGTTAATTTTTTAATTAATATAATAATTAATATTTAGTTAAATTATTTTAATTAATAAGATATATATATATATTATGTAAATTAATTACATTACAAAAGGTTATATATAAATTGGACTTATACGAATATATGTTAATAAAATCATAATTATTATGATTAAAATATATATATTTATATATATTGTAAATGTTATAATACACATACATATGTAAATAATTATAATTGAAATATTAATTCAAAATTACTTTATGCTAATAATTTTACCACATGTAAGCTCGAGCATTCAATCCTTGTCAACTACATATCATTTTGAGAATTGAACCAAGTTCCTAAAACATATTTTGTTAAGTCTTGAATTAGTTGGTTGATTGAAATTTTTAATTATGTAATTAAAATACATATAAACTTAAACTTATATATGTAATATAAGTATTATTATAAAAATTATAAGTAAATTAATATTATATGTATAATATATGTAAGTAACATATATAATGGCCGAAACAAATCTAACTTAGATATATGGAGTAAGTACATATATATGATACGTATACTATGATATCAGATCCATCACGCACTTGTATCATGTGGGTATTTTACAAAATACATTATATCTTAAATTGGAAGAACTCCTAATTATTAAAGATTATGAATCTTAATATAGTTTCCCTCTATCATTTGAATATTAGAGAGATTACTTGTATACGTGCTGGTTGTTGAGCAAACTTAAGCCAGGGCAGCTATATGTAGTACTATTTATTTTATCTCTAGATGGGTAAAATAAATGCTTGCATTTGTTGAAAAAACTCAAAGTATGAGCATTTATACCTAGGCCATCATGAAACGTTAGGTCGAACTGACTAATCTCTCTTGGCTTATTGAGCAAACTCAAGGTCAAGATTGAGATTAGGACAAAGACCACGGTTAGAAGTTATGTAGGATATACCTGATAACATATTATCTACCACTTATTAAACAATGGCATATTGAGCAAACTTAAGATCGGATCCCTAAGGCAAGTGGGTTATAATACCTATTAGAGAAATCAAAAGGTTTCTATTTTTCTCTTAGGGTTTTGAGAAATATAAAATCTAATGAATCCTTATTAGATAAATGAAATGAATCACATTTAACCAATCTAATAAGTATAAGAACGCATGTAATATTACGATATCTACTCATATAAATTTATGGAAAAAATATATAAAATATTTATTGATTAAGATATACTTAGTGAGTTAAAATTAAAAATTGTAAAATAAACGTATATTCACTTGAAATTAATTTGTTTCCCATGTAGTCACTTTAAAGCCCATGATTACAAGCTAAGTGTACAATCCTTTAAATTTTCGAATCTTGGTTCACTTAAATTTTAATTTTCCTAATAATATTAATTATCCATACGAGTATGGACTCTATAGTCAATACGAGAGTATGGATATTTGTTCCATATTTGATTATACACAATAGTTGTATGGTGAATATTATTATTTCATAATATACCGATTTTGAATAATTATTATTCAAAAAGAGCAAATCAAAGTTAGTACGATATCGTATGCTTAATATGGTTAAGTGTATTTTGCTTGTTGGAAATAGTTCCAAACCAAGAACTAAAGATTGGCCGAATTAACTAAAATGTTGGTTTGGTCCAATTAATTAATTACAAGATCGATATCCTTAATTTTTTAAGGTTAAACAATAGTAATTATTGAAATTAGTCTATGATCTCATTGTTAGGTTTTCTCCTAAAGACATGACCTTTGAAGAATGAAAACAGAAATCTAACATGATAGGAATAACATTGATACTGTTGGAATGAATAGATCGTTTCATGAAGAGACATCAGAATTTGTAATGCCCCTGAATTTTAATTAACATTATCGAAATATTTAATTGGATAAATTAAATAGAATAATGTGAATAATTAGTGAGATGAGATTAATAAATCCAATGGCTGTGTCCTAATGAATGAACTGAAATAAGACTTAACTAAATTTAGAAGGAGGAATTTTCCTAAGGGGTAAACCTGGAAATGGGGCTACATTTCTTAGTATAAATCTCTTCCTCCACCTTAAAGAACTTTTACTTTCTCATTTATAACTCCTCATCTATATTTCAGTCGGCCATTAAAAGCTCCAAGAAGAGCAATAAATTGAAGATAAAGCTAAGGAATTAAAGCTAGGAAATTATCTCATTCTCCAAATAACTAATCAAGGTGAATAATCATGTTTATCATCTTATTTTTCTATGTTTGGATGGTTATGGGATATATCCGATTCATTTTTGTGATTTTGGTTAGGATATAACCATTTAAACCTTTGTTTGAATAAGACATAGGTGTTTTTAAATGTTAATAGGCTAATTAACATAGTTTATTTCAGTTTTGGTTAAATTCCGAATTATATTGATCTTCATCTTTGAAATTTTAATATGTTAAAATATATAATTTAAAGGATTTTTGGTGATTTTTGGGGAGTTTTCTTTAGTGGTTTACTAAGGTAATTAAATTATTTATGCCTAAAGGCTAAACTGAAAAATGACTTCCGAATTGGTTAAATTCGAAGGGAAATTGCTTTCGAAAATTATTTGGGTAAGAAGAATAATGTTGTAAGAAAAAGGTTGACTATTTAGTACTTTTTACTATTCGAAAGTACAGGAGGAAGCCCCTTGACCAATCAGATTTACACAAGCAAGAGGAACCATCACTTCCGTAGGCCCAGAACTTGCTTCCGACTACATAGCCCGCTTTCACCCTTTTGACTAAGTCAAAAGGTACCTTTTGTCTAAGTCGGAAGGTAAGCATTTACCCTTTGCCTAAGTCGAAAGGTAGGAATGGTGTCGGAAGGAAGAGAGGCGAAGGGATGGAGGCTGCTTCCTTGGCTTTTGAATGGACTTCAAATTAAAAGGTTTCGAAGGGGGATCCTTCAACTCCATTATTTTTATAAAGACAAAATTTTTATACACAATAGGGTGTTTTGAAGGGGAACTTCGAAAGTTTAAACCATCAAGAGAATTGTAATGACATAGGGGCGATATTGTAATATGTTACATATCTTGACTTTGAAACCAATCTTGTTTTCTATTATATATAATTTTATATATTATAATATAAATAAATGATTCAACAATCATTTAATACATAGAAAATCCTTAAATAAAACACTATAGGATTGTAATGACATATGTTGTAACCATGAGTATTGAATTGTAAGTCAAAATACTTTGTTTTAAATATTCCTCGTCAAGATATTTTGAGAAAAATATTGATACATCCATTGAGACCAGAGTATGTAACGCGCTTCAAATGTCAGAAATTATATTACTTATGGTTGTTGGAAACACCAAGGGGTTACATACTTGTAGTTATTAAATGATTACATAATGACTCGATCGAGAATTTTCTATTGGTTGATAATAACTAAGGCTAAATAGAAAATCTCAATGTGATGATGCTGCACAGTTCTTTTAACTTGAAAATACCATGTAACTTCGACTGGAACACTCCACTTTTAGTCTAGTTAAATCATGGCATGATGAATATCAAATGACTATAGTTGGATCAGATTTGAAGCTTAGGAAGTGAAACACTATTCAATGGAGAAGTATCATAGTCAACTGTGATCAACTCAAAATCAAAAGTCTCTGATCAAGGCATATCGGTTGACCACAAATATTAGTATTGAGCTAAGGACTTTGGAGACATACTAGTATATGGATAATATAAAAGTTTTGACCATGTCTAAGCTCTAAATATCATAAGTTATATAGTGGTGATGAAGAGAACTTGTATATAATATATCATTGGTTAGACGTGTTGCTAAAATCGATTAAAATATGATTTTACCAAAAAGAATTGTAAGCTACGAATTCAGCCAAATTATCACACCATTACTAAGGTGATGTGTGGATACTAATATTTGAATATTTCAATGTTAATCATTGACTAAATTCAAAATCTTGTGTCACACAACAAAATCTATGCAGTCTTCGAAATATCGGTGGATTTAATTAGTTTATAATATGTTATTGATTAATTAATATATAATAAAATATATTAATTGTCAGCGCTTTTAGTAGTTGGAGTGCCATTAGTTATTTTGGTAGCTTTTGGAAATTTTATGGATGTATTTAGTAATTATTTGGGTTGTGTACAAGCGTTACACATGAAAGTATTTAATATACGATATTAATACATGTTTGAATGGATTTAAATGTGCAAATGAATAACAAATAAAGGAGATAAAAAGGGGGCACATTATGGAGGTGGAAGGGTTTCTTTCGCTTTGAATTTTAAGAGTCATTAGTGGTAAGTAACTCTCCTAATAATTCTTCTATGAATAGCCTCTTAAACTCCTTCATTCTTTGGCTAGAAAAAATGAAATAAAACATAACATCCTTTAAGGTTGACCACCCCTTACTCTGTTCTAGAAATCTAAAAGTCTCATTTGTTTCAATGGTGATAGGTCTTTGATCCTTGCAAGATCAATAAGGTGGAATCAGATTCCTTAGAGACATACGCCGATCAAGGTGCAAGCCGTAGGATCACAAAATAGGTAAATATTGTATTTTATTTGATTTCATGATGCCTAAACCCAGTATATGAGGATAGCTTGTTTATACATTTTTGTATAATTGTTAAAATTGGTAATTGATTAAACATAATTGGTGTACATGAATTGATTTATTATAAAACTAAACCTTAATGAAAATTACATCATACTATAAATAGTCATACTATAAATAGTTTATTGTGCAAATCATATACATAACATTTAACCTTTCTTCGCTAGAATTTAATGGGTTTATAACTTTAATTTTTGGATCTGTATAAGTAAATTTGTTTTTATACTTATATATAAATTATGATTTTGGAACGTTATATAAAATTATTTTTGATTTTATGGTTTGCATACATAACCTAGATTTTGGGCATATATGTACAGTATGAGTTGGAATGTTGAATAAAATTATATAGGATCTTATGATCTGTATGCATAAACATAAAATCAAAATTATGATTTATTAATTAACATGTGCATAAATTAAATAAATGATATTTTAAGTTTTATTAATTATATCTACATATTAATTACGAGATTAAATCTAAAATGGAATAAATGTGCGTATCTTTGTGTCTCATTACTGATTATAGTTAAACCATTGTTATGTCATTATATAAATGTGTAAATTTTCCATATGCTTTGAATTTATTGTTTTGTCATTATATTGTTATATAAATGTATATCATGGTTGTTATTTTATCATGTCATGTATATCAATGTGACTTTTCACATACTTAAGATAATGAAACATAAAACACCTTATATTTGAGAAATACAAACACATTAATTTTGATGAACACCTCATTATGACTAGTAATTGTAGAAGTTGCACATGTGGAATGTGAAAGGTTTAAATTTACATACATATAACATAAACACATTTAAATTGAAATAAAATATTAACTTAAAATGCAGACTGTATATGAATTCTAACAAATTATTCATATAGGTAACAATGGAAAAGTATTATCTGATGGAAAAAATGTCTGCCTCTCTCAAGCAATTATAGATCTAGTTTTCATTTTTTGTCACCATGCTCTTCTCCTCCACTATTATTCGTCACATCCCCTCCCCTCCAATCGTTTGTCTCTCACATCACTAGATTTGTATGCTGAAGGATAGGAAAAGTAAATCTAAGTTTGCCACCACTTTAGATTGATCGACTACCTCTACATCTCAGACAACATTCGGCAAAAGATATTCTACTCCTATAACATGTATCTTTGCTTCTTTATTCAACTCTAACCTACCTTTTACTTATACCACAAATGAGGACGTGATGATTGCTAGTGTTCTAGATTATGGTGTCATTGAAGGTAATGGAATTGTGATGATGACAGAATTGAATGAAAATATTGGATCTTGAATCGGTATTGGAGTGCCTGCTCTTACTTCTAGCATTGTTGTTTCCTCATGGCCTTTTGATAATATCATTTTGAAGCTTGTTGATTTAATTGAGACTTTTCCTATTGAAAATCCAAAGAGTGACGATGCCATGTTTGGCATCGGCTAAGAATTAAACTATAAACCAATTCGTGCTGCTTCAAGTAGGGATAATGCTAGTCCACTGATTAATCGAAATTCTCCTTTATGTTGGGCTTCACTTTTCTTGTCAAAACCACATAATGTGGGTGAGTATTCTCCTAGCATATTTGAATTAAAAACTATCAATGGTATTAATATTCCTACTTTAAAAGTTATTGAGGCGGATTCTGCATTTTGATATGATCAACTCATTGGGTATTTCCTTGATGAAACCCCTTTTTGCGTTGTTAAATCCTACTTAATATGGCATTGGAAACTAAAAGGAAAAAATAAAATGAGATGTGACAATTTATGTTTTACTTTAAAATTTCATGTTCGGATGATAGATCTAAAATCTTTGAAGTCGAGTCTATTATTATTCTAAGGATACCTTTCAATATTACATGTTGGAATCCTTCTGTGGATTCTGCTATTGAACAGGTATTATCAACACTTGTCTGTTTTCAATTCACCAAAAGTCCGTTTGTGGTACAATCTATGACCGGTATTGATTAGTTGTGTAAGACGATTAGTGATTTGGTTTGTTTTAATGTAGGAACGGTTAGAAGGGAATTGGGATAGGATCATATATGTGAGTGCATTAATTGAGATTAAGACGGATAAGTTATTGCCTATAGTTCTACCTATTGAACCAGGCCACGGGTAGGTTGCAATAGTAGAAGTTAGTTATAAGCGGAGACCTCCCATATGCGCTACTTATATTTCATTTGGACATTTGGCGGATATATGCAAGCAACACACTAAGGCTACGCCCTCACCCCTTTGATGAAGGAAGACATCAAGATCCCTCATGTATAGGAAATTCCATTATTGAAAGTGGTGAAATGAATACGGGTCCACAAGGGCAGTTTTCCTATTTCTACCTCTCATACTGAAGGGACAAACAATGAAATACCTAGATCTAACACTAGCACTAATACATCTCCTGACTTGATATTACGGTATTCACACGAGTAGACTTAGGTTCATAAAGACACACGGTTTCGATATTCATCCATGAGAGATTGCTACTTTAGATACGTACCTGATGTAGTAGGTAAGTAGTGGTCTTTATGCTATCAGTCGGTCGGTGGCTCACTATCACTAACGTTGGATGGAGAGCAAGGGGATCATAATAGAGCAATCCTTCAGGATGCTAGTTCGGATAAGGTTTTCCTCTATTTCGAAAAATCATTGAACTTCGTCCCTCTCCTTGGGAAGATGTTTGTTTATATATACATGTGATTGGAACCGATTCTCCTGATGACGGATGTGTTTCTTCCTCTTCTAATAGGAATAGTCTTTTGACTGTTCATATAGTAGTTAGGATATTTCTACTTTGCTCTTGTACTTAATCTTACTTTTCTTTTAATTATTGAGGCGTCTTTGCCTCACACTTGTTTTATTTGTTGTAAAGTGGTATGACCACTCAAAACTAGCTTGTTTGTGCAAAGTAATAATATTTTTGTTTTGCTTGTAAAAAAAGTTATTAATATAAGCCCATTAAGATCCATTTAGGGAATTTTTATAACTTACCCTATTTCATTCGCTTTAAAATGGACCTGAACAAAAAAGGTATTAGAGCCAAACTGATTTATTTAAACAATTATTTAGCATTTAGGTCAATTACCGAGCTTTTTTGTCTGACAAGTGTCTAGGATGGAGCATCTACGACTTGTGTTTCGAGCAACCAGTGCCTTTCCCTCCCTGGCCTGGACTGATGGATAGTGAAAGTTTTCAAGGTTGGTCCAAGTGTAAGATCTAAAATTATTTTTGGGCCTTAGGCTAATTCAAATAAGCATATTTGAAAATTATAAAATATTTTAAATTTAAAATATGAAACTTCATGAATTTAATATGGTTTTAAATTTAAGTTTTAAACATGTATGTTGTAAATGTTGCTTTATACATATATATGTATAAAATTCAAAAATTGTTTAAATTTTGTATGTGTGTTGTAATTCTTATAAAATATAAATTTCCAAACTTTTTATGGGAATTTTGAGTTTGAATTTTTTTTGAAATTTAATATAGGGTTTGTTAAGGACCTCTAGCTCAAGTGGTGAAGGGTGTAGCGCTTTAGGCAGAAGTACCAAAGGTCATGAATTTGATCCCCTGAGACATGAAAAGAGTGCTCTACTTCAATAAAGTATCTCTCATGTTATCGAAAAATAAAGTTCATATAAGGTTTAATTAAATTGGTTAATTGAAATAAAAAATTAGGTAATTTGTTAATTAATTAAACTGTTAATTAATTAAACTATATACACATATATATTGATATATATATATATATATATATGTATGTATGTACAGATCTTTATATGATATATCCTAAATGTGTTTAAGAAAATAATTTTGAATGTTCAAATTTAGAAACGAAATTTAGTTAATTTTTTAATTAATATAATAATCAATATTTAGTTAAATTATTTTAATTAATAAGATATATATATATATATATTATGTAAATTAATTACATTACAAAAGGTTATATATAAATTGGACTTATACGAATATATGTTAATAAAATCATAATTATTATGATTAAAATATATATATTTATATATATTGTAAATGTTATAATACACATACATATGTAAATAATTATAATTGAAATATTAATTCAAAATTACTTTATGCTAATAATTTTACCACATGTAAGCTCGAGCATTCAATCCTTGTCAACTACATATCATTTTGAGAATTGAACCAAGTTCCTAAAACATATTTTGTTAAGTCTTGAATTAGTTGGTTGATTGAAATTTTTAATTATGTAATTAAAATACATATAAACTTAAACTTATATATGTAATATAAGTATTATTATAAAAATTATAAGTAAATTAATATTATATGTATAATATATGTAAGTAACATATATAATGGCCGAAACAAATCTAACTTAGATATATGGAGTAAGTACATATATATGATACGTATACTATGATATCAGATCCATCACGCACTTGTATCATGTGGGTATTTTACAAAATACATTATTTCTTAAATTGGAAGAACTCCTAATTATTAAAGATTATGAATCTTAATATAGTTTCCCTCTATCATTTGAATATTAGAGAGATTACTTGTATACGTGCTGGTTGTTGAGCAAACTTAAGCCAGGGCAGCTATATGTAGTACTATTTATTTTATCTCTAGATGGGTAAAATAAATGCTTGCATTTGTTGAAAAAACTCAAAGTATGAGCATTTATACCTAGGCCATCATGAAACGTTAGGTCGAACTGACTAATCTCTCTTGGCTTATTGAGCAAACTCAAGGTCAAGATTGAGATTAGGACAAAGACCATGGTTAGAAGTTATGTAGGATATACCTGATAACATATTATCTACCACTTATTAAACAATGGCATATTGAGCAAACTTAAGATCGGATCCCTAAGGCAAGTGGGTTATAATACCTATTAGAGAAATCAAAAGGTTTCTATTTTTCTCTTAGGGTTTTGAGAAATATAAAATCTAATGAATCCTTATTAGATAATGAAATGAATCACATTTAACCAATCTAATAAGTATAAGAACGCATGTAATATTACGATATCTACTCATATAAATTTATGGAAAAAATATATAAAATATTTATTGATTAAGATATACTTAGTGAGTTAAAATTAAAAATTGTAAAATAAACGTATATTCACTTGAAATTAATTTGTTTCCCATGTAGTCACTTTAAAGCCCATGATTACAAGCTAAGTGTACAATCCTTTAAATTTTCGAATCTTGGTTCACTTAAATTTTAATTTTCCTAATAATATTAATTATCCATATGAGTATGGACTCTATAGTCAATACGAGAGTATGGATATTTGTTCCATATTTGATTATACACAATAGTTGTATGGTGAATATTATTATTTCATAATATACCGATTTTGAATAATTATTATTCAAAAAGAGCAAATCAAAGTTAGTACGATATCGTATGCTTAATATGGTTAAGTGTATTTTGCTTATTGGAAATAGTTCCAAACCAAGAACTAAAGATTGGCCGAATTAACTAAAATGTTGGTTTGGTCCAATTAATTAATTACAAGATCGATATCCTTAATTTTTTAAGGTTAAACAATAGTAATTATTGAAATTAGTCTATGATCTCATTGTTAGGTTTTCTCCTAAAGACATGACCTTTGAAGAATGAAAACAGAAATCTAACATGATAGGAATAACATTGATACTGTTGGAATGAATAGATCGTTTCATGAAGAGACATCAGAATTTGTAATGCCCCTGAATTTTAATTAACATTATCGAAATATTTAATTGGATAAATTAAATAGAATAATGTGAATAATTAGTGAGATGAGATTAATAAATCCAATGGCTGTGTCCTAATGAATGAACTGAAATAAGACTTAACTAAATTTAGAAGGAGGAATTTTCCTAAGGGGTAAACCTGGAAATGGGGCTACATTTCTTAGTATAAATCTCTTCCTCCACCTTAAAGAACTTTTACTTTCTCATTTATAACTCCTCATCTATATTTCAGTCGGCCATTAAAAGCTCCAAGAAGAGCAATAAATTGAAGATAAAGCTAAGGAATTAAAGCTAGGAAATTATCTCATTCTCCAAATAACTAATCAAGGTGAATAATCATGTTTATCATCTTATTTTTCTATGTTTGGATGGTTATGGGATATATCCGATTCATTTTTGTGATTTTGGTTAGGATATAACCATTTAAACCTTTGTTTGAATAAGACATAGGCGTTTTTAAATGTTAATAGGCTAATTAACATAGTTTATTTCAGTTTTGGTTAAATTCCGAATTATATTGATCTTCATCTTTGAAATTTTAATATGTTAAAATATATAATTTAAAGGATTTTTGGTGATTTTTGGGGAGTTTTCTTTAGTGGTTTACTAAGGTAATTAAATTATTTATGCCTAAAGGCTAAACTGAAAAATGACTTCCGAATTGGTTAAATTCGAAGGGAAATTGCTTTCGAAAATTATTTGGGTAAGAAGAATAATGTTGTAAGAAAAAGGTTGACTATTTAGTACTTTTTACTATTCGAAAGTACAGGAGGAAGCCCCTTGACCAATCAGATTTACACAAGCAAGAGGAACCATCACTTCCGTAGGCCCAGAACTTGCTTCCGACTACATAGCCCGCTTTCACCCTTTTGACTAAGTCAAAAGGTACCTTTTGTCTAAGTCGGAAGGTAAGCATTTACCCTTTGCCTAAGTCGAAAGGTAGGAATGGTGTCGGAAGGAAGAGAGGCGAAGGGATGGAGGCTGCTTCCTTGGCTTTTGAATGGACTTCAAATTAAAAGGTTTCGAAGGGGGATCCTTCAACTCCATTATTTTTATAAAGACAAAATTTTTATACACAATAGGGTGTTTTGAAGGGGAACTTCGAAAGTTTAAACCATCAAGAGAATTGTTTTAAATGTTTTCCAAAAATATGTTTTAGAACCTTTCGACTAAGTCGAAAGGTAGGAGAGGAAAAGGAAGGGGTTACTTTTGAACCTTCCCATTGTTTTCGAAGGGATGAAGTCGAAGGGGTGCTTTCGACTCAGAACTTCGAAAGGAACGAAGTCGAAGGGTAGTTTCCGACTTCATTCCGCTTTATGTTTTATATGCATTCGAATGGGAAATTCGAAGGAAGGGTTAAGTCGCCAGCTTATACCTTTAGAATAAGTCGAAAGGTGAGCCCTCACCCTTCCGACTAAGTCGAAGGGTAGGGATGTTTTAACAAGGTGGAAGGCTTCCGAAGAGGCTATCTTTGGATGTTTTAATGCTTTCGAAAGGTTTCATGTTCCATTGCTTTCGAAAAGTTTATGAATGGTTTTATAAGGGGAATACCTCAGGCTTTCGATAAAGTCGAAAGGTAGAACCTTTCGGCTAGGTCGAAAAGAAACCTTCCGACAAGGTCGAAAGGTAGGACCTTTCGACAAGGTCGAAAGGTATGATTTTGAGATACTTTCAAAAGGATGGTTGCTGAAGGGGCTAACTTTGGAGGGTTATTTGCTTTCGAATGGGACTTCATTCGAAGGGTTGCAAAGGGCTGTTTTTAGCCATTTTTCTTGAGTAAAGTTTTGCTAATTCGAAGGGGCTACTTCGAAGGGTTATAGCATAAAATACTTATGAATGTTATAAAACCTTAGGGACACCGTGGTGGGTTTAATGTTTTCGATACATAGTTTGGGGTTACAGGCAGAAATATGCTTTCGAAAATATACATTGGGGGCTATCAATGTGTTTTTATTTAATTTAACCTAACTGGGGGGTACCAATGGGAATAGGTTAAACAGGTGGTATACCTAGGGAAAATAATTAATCATAGGGATCATGAATTTTTATAAATAATCATGGGGATCATGATATTTTAATTGGCCAAGTGTTGGGTTCTTGGTTAATCTAGGAAAACCATGGAATGTGCGGTGGATAGCCCACATCAATTTTCTAAAGTAAAGAATGTTTTGCCAGAGGTGGTTAGCCTTGGGATTTGGCACTTAAGGGTTCATAGTCATCCTAGGAAAACTATGGAGTGTGCGGTGGATAACCCACACCATCTTTTATAAAACAATGTACGATGAATAATCTGCATTTTATTTTAAATGGATTTGGGATGGATAGTTCTATTAAATTATGATGGATAGTCATTTTAAAGATTTCAGAGGGGAACTCTAATAAATTCTTTTTAGATGGGAAATCTAATATTTTGCTTTTAGATGGGATATCTAATAAATGGGTGGATGAGATATCCAAGGTATATGATTTATGGATTTATTTCATGTTATGTTAAGACTAATCATTTTGGGTGCAGGGGCATAGTAAATGATTTGCATGTTTTGTTTAGGATACTAGTGAGGGGAAACCCATTCCGCTAAAGCGGCGTGGTCTCACTAGCTATCTTTTTATGATAAGAGATGATAGGGGATTATTCATACTAGACTTATTGTCAGACTCAAAGTTTTTGTTTCTCCACAAACTCTTGGGTACTCAAAATTAATTTGAGTAGTCTGAGAGTGTAAGACTTTCAAGTTTTTGGACAAATAAGCTTCTGGAGGCGTGCAGGAGGCATTGTTAGCTATATAGGTGCTATTTTGTGTTTTCCGCTATGATGTACTAAGAACTGTAAAGTTCATATTTATTAGTTCTCTAATCATCATAAGGGGACACCTTCATATGTCACTCTTATCGTATTTTGTACATGTATATGTGATCTGAACGTGGTTAACGTCTGGGATTATGTAATTAAATCTTAAATTGAAATTCATAAGAAATGAAAAATTCTATTTGTTGAAGTGTAAAATTTTTCATATTCTTGTGTTTCTGTGTTGCTAATAGTTTCAAGATTTCGATTTTGATCACTCAAAAGTAACACCTATGGATGACTGCAGCATCCGTAACAGTCAGTTTTTGAGCCTCCAGAAGCGGGATGTTACATAGTTGGTATCGGAGCATGGTTTATGTACTTAAAAGGAATTTAAACCTTAAAAGATTTTTAAAGCATAATCTAATGAATCTAAAATATGGTTTGGCTTGGGTAAGCGTTATAGTAACGTATGTGTACTTTACTATAAATACCTAAGTATGTATTCCCCACTCTCTTAGACCGTTCTTCTGTATCTTACAAAATTGGATTTCAAGTAGTAGGGAAGTAAGATATGGAGGCAGGAAACAGAAGAGTTAATCAAGGTGGAAGACGCACCGCAACAAGTGGAAATGTTCGACCCAACACTAGGAGCAACCAGGGTCGACAGGAAAATGCAAACCCAGATGCAAATGATAATGTTGGTGCTGAGATTCCGCCGGTTGATATGGGAATGATGCAAGCTAGAGCAGCTGCGAGAGTGGTTGTAGGGAATGCTGGAGGAGCTAATCCGGTGGCCCCAGTTGGCAATAATTATGCCAAGCTGAGTAGGGATTACGCTAGTCTTGGAGGGAAGCCTTTTCTAGGAACCGAGGATGCAGTAGGAGTGGAGAACTGGCTATTGCATTATGAAAGGATATTTACAGATCCCGGCTTGACGAATATGCAGAAGAGAAGACTTGCTTCAAGGCAATTGCAGGGAGTAGCATTGTTTTGGTGGAACGGAGTTACCGTGGGAGAGCCAGAGGAAGACCTGACTTGGGCTGAATTTCGAAGGAGGTTTGAAGAAAGATTTCTATCAGAGGTTGCCAAGTCAGCATTGCTCAGTAAATTTGCAGATTTAGTCCAGGGGGATAGATCGGTGATTGAGTATGCTACGGAGTTTGATGAGCTGTCCCATTATGGATATGCTACTGTGGATACAGTCATTCGGAGGAATGATAAATTTATCAAGGGGTTGAATCCTGAGATCGCCAGAGCAACCATGCTAAACCTCCGGGATCCGTTTCATATAGTTGTTGAGATGGCTATTCGGAATGAAGAGATGCTTTCTACTTTTGGAAAGGGGAAACCAGCCGAGGTTCAGAATTTTTAGGGTAAGAAGCGAAAGTTCTTCAAGAAGAAAGGTGCCCAGTCGGGGGTAGCAGCTAAAAAGAGCAAGGATAATATTATTTGTTACAAGTGTGACAAGAAGGGGCACTATGCTAATGAGTGTCGCTCGGGTGATGGAAGAGCGGTTGCAGTGAGGCCTAATGTGAAGTGCTACAATTGTGGCTAGATGAGGCATTCTAAGGACAAGTGTCCCTAGGCTGCTAAGGCTGGAAAGGGATAGGTCTTTGTGTTGGAACCACCATCATCTAGACCAACGGCTTTTGAGAAAGGAAAAGCTATGATGGAAGGTATGCTTATGATTTATAGTACTCCAGTTAGGATACCATTTGATATCGATGCATTGCACTCATTTATATCTCAGTATTTGGTAGATTGCTTATGTCTGGAATCTTTATACCTTATTACTCCTTTAAGGGTTGCGAATCCTATAGGAGGGTATGCAACTCTGGGAATGAGATATGACCAGTTAGAACTTGATTTGTTAGGTCATATGTTTGCATGCAGTTTATATGTTTTTGATTTCGTGGATTTCGGGATCATATTGGGTATGGATTGGTTAAATAGATATGATGCTAGGATATTTTTCCAAGAGGGGAAAATATCATTGAAACACCTTAATAGCCGTAACCGAGTTATTTACTCAGTAAGGAGTTCGGACAGAAATGCTTATGCGTTATTGGGTGCCATGGGAATGGAAGCAGAGTTGAAGCAGGTTTATGTTGCAAGAGAGTTTGCGGATGTATTTGACCCAGTTTTGGGCTTGCAGCCAAAAATAGCAATCAAGTTTCGGACAGATCACGTGCTAGGTGCTGAACCCGTAAGTAGACCACCTAGCAGGATGTCACAAACCGAGATGAAGGAATTATAGGTGCAGCTAGTGGAATTAGAAGGAAAGAATTTCATCCGGCCAAGCAGTTCACCTTGGGGAACGGCCGTGGTAATTGTGAAGAAGCCAGATGGGTCGTTAAGTATGTGTATCGACTATCGTATGCTGAACGAGAGGAAGATCAAGAATAGGTATCCTTTGCCGAGAATCGACGACTTATTCGATCAGTTGAGTGGAGCCAAAGTGTTTTCCCAGCTGGATTTGGCGACAGGTTTCCATCAACTATGTGTGGCAGAGGACGGTATTCCTTTGACGGCGTTTAGGACCAGATATGGGTCTTACTAATGGTTGGTTATGCCATTCGGGCTTACTAATGCGCCAGCTTTCTTTGTGGAGTCGATGAACCGGGTTTTCCGAGAGTACTTGGATAGGTTCGTGTCGGTTTTTATTGATGACATTTTGGTATATTCTAAGAATGAGAAGGATCGTGTAGATCATCTTAGAATAGTGTTGGAGATGCTAAGGTAACATCAGCTGAAAGCGAAGTTCTCAAAGTGTCATTTCTGGAAGAGGAAAATAAAGTTCCTTGGTCATGTAGTTTTCGAGGAAGGTTTAGGAGTTGATCCAGATAAGGTCGAAGCTGTTAACAATTAGAAGAGACCAGAGACGGTAAAAGAGATTAGAAGTTTTCTTGGAACTGCAGGATACTACCGAAGGTTCATTAATGATTTCTCGTGGATAGCGGCATCCTTGACTATGCTAACCAGGAAGGATATGAAGTTTGTTTGGTCTAACAAATGTGAGGAGGCGTTCCTTAGATTGAAACATTTGTTAACCAATGCGCTCGTGTTAGTAGTTCCGGATGGGAATCAGAGGTTGGTAGTTTACACCGATGCATGTGGTACTGGGTTAGGTGCTGTGCTAATGCAGAATGGAAAGGTTATTGCATATGCTTCTAGAAAGCTTAGACCGCATGAAGTGAAATACCCTACTCATGATTTAGAGTTGGCAGCGGTAATGTTCGCATTGAATGTGTGGAGACATTATCTTTTGGGAGAAAGGTTTGAGCTATTTACGGATCATAAGTCTCTACGGTATTTATTCTCTCGGAAGGAGCTGAACATGAGACAACAGAGATGGCTGGAGTTTGTCGCAGCTTATGATTTTAGCACCGAGTATACACCGGGAAAAGGAAATAAGGTGGAGGATGCGCTTAGCAGGAAATATTAGAATGTGGTGTTAGCTATGTTGGCGGAATGTAAAGACTTAGAAGCACTAGCTGCTTGCAGTGTGCGGTTGAGGTTAACTGCTGGATCTAGTCGGAATATCGCCATAATGTCTTGTTTGGAAGTTCGACCAGTTCTGATCAAACGGATTGCTTCTAGGTAGAAAGAGGATCCTGTGTTAGCCGAGAGGATTAGAAGGTTAGAAGCTAGAAGCGAGATTGATAATTTGAAGGATTTTATTCTTGACCACAGGGGTTGGTTGAGAAAGAAGGGCCGGTTATGTGTTCCGGATGTTGGAGACCTTAGGAAGGAAGTTCTTAGGGAATGTCATCGATCGAAGTTTACAATTCATCCTGGGGGAACCAAGATGTATCAGGATATGAAGAGAAGTTTCTTTTGGGAAGGAATGAAGAAGGATGTTGGCTTATGGGTAAAACAATGTTTGAACTGTCAGCAAGTAAAAGCCGAACATCAGAAGCCAAGTGGTTTGCTTCAGCCTTTGGATATTCCAGTTTGGAAGTAGGACTAGGTATCCATGGATTTTATTGACGTGTTGCTAAGGTCAAACTAGGGTAATGAAAGTGTATGGGTCATAGTGGACAGATTGACCAAGAGTGCCCATTTCATTCCGGTAAGGTCAACCAAGACGGCACCTGTTTTGGCTAAGTTGTTCATGAAGAACATCATTAGACTGCATGGAATTCCTAGTAGTATTGTCAGTGATAGAGATGCTTTGTTTACTAGGGAGTTTTGGAAGAGCCAGTAGAGTGTATTAGGCACTAAGCTCAAGATGAGTACCGCATATCATCCTCAGATGGATGGGCAGACAGAGAGAGTCAATAAGGTACTGGAAGATCTGTTGAGAGCTTGTGTGCTAAATTTTAGTGGTTCTTGGGAAGATCACTTGCACTTAGTGGAGTTTTCCTATAATAATAGTTATCAGACTACTATAGGAATGATGCCTTTTGAAGCTTTGTATGGAAGGCCATGCAAATCACCAGTATGTTGGTTAGAGACTGGAGACAGATTGGTCCTTGGTCCAAATTTGGTGAGAAAGGCAATGGAAAAGATCAAGTTGATACAAGAAAGAATGAAGGAAGCTCAGTCTAGGCAGAAGAGTTACGCAAACAAAAGGCGTAAGGACCTAGAGTTCTCAGTTGGAGATAGAGTTTTCATCAAGGTATCACGATGAAAGGTGTGGTTCGGCTTGGGAAGACCGGGAAGCTAGCACCAAGATATGTTGGACCATTTCCTATATCAGAGAGGATTGGGAGACTCGCATACCGAGTTGATTTACCGAGCGGTTTGGCCGGGGTCCACAATGTGTTTCATGTTTCTCATCTTTGGAAGTATGTTCATGATCCAGAAACTACTATCGCTCCGACGGCACTGGAGGACTTAGTGGTGGAACTGGATATGACTTTTGTGAGGCAACCAGTTCATGTTGTGGCAAAAGATGAGAAAAGGCTAAGGAACAAGACAACCAGGTTGATGAAAGTTCAGTGGAGCGACAACGTGAAGGACTATACTTGGGAGACAGAAGATAGAATTAGGGCTACTTTTCCTGAGCTATTTTAGATGGTATGTTCTATATAGAGTTTATATAGAATTTGGCTGTTCGGTTATACTAGCTTTGCTTGCATGGGCTATATGCTTGTTGTTGTGTCCTTACTGAAATTTCGGGGAGGAAATTCTTTAAGGGAGGACTCTGTAATGCTACTGAATTTTAATTAATATTATTCAAAATATTTAATTGGATAAATTAAATAGAATAATGTGAATAATTAGGGAGATGAGATTAATAAATCCAATGGTTGTGTCTTAATGAATGAACTAAAATAAGACTTTACTAAATTTAGAAGGAGGAATTTTTCTAAGGGGTAAACTTGGAAATGGGACTACATTTCTTAATATAAATCTCTTCCTCCACCTTAAAGAACTTTTACTTTCTCATTCATAACTCCTCACCTATATTTCGGTCGGCCATTAAAAGCTCCAGGAAGAGCAATAAATTGAAGATAAAGCTAAGGAATTAAAGCTAGGAATTTACCTCATTCTCCAATGGACTAACCAAGGTGAATAATCATGTTTATTATCTCATTTTTCTATGTTTGGATCGGTTATGGGTTATACCCGATTCATGTTTGTGATTTTGGTTAGGATATAACCATTTAAACCTTTGTTTGAATAAGACATGGGTGTTTTTAAATGTTAATGGGCTAATTAACATAGTTTATTTCGGTTTTGGTTAAATTTCGAATTATATTGATCTTCATATGCTTTAAAATTTTAATATGTTAATATATATAATTTAAAGGATTTTTGGTGATTTTTGGGGATTTTTCCTTAGTGGTCTACTAAGGCGATTAAATTATTTATGCCCAAGGGCAAAATTGAAAAATGGCTTCCGAATTGGTTAAATTCGGAAAGAAATTGCTTTCGAAAATTATTTGGGGAAGAAGAATAGTGTTTTAAGAAAAAGGTAACTATTTAGTACTTTTTACTATTCGAAAGTACAGGAGGAAGCCTCTTGACCAATCAGATTTAGACAAGCAAGAGAAATCATCACTTCTGTAGACCCAAAACTTGCTTTCGACTACATAGCCGGCTTTCACCCTTTTGACTAAGTCGAAAGGTACCTTTTGTCTAAGTCGGAAGGTAAGCATTTACCCTTCACCTAAGTCGAAAGGTAGGAATGGTGTCAGAAGGAAGAGAGGCGAAAGGATGGAGGCTGCTTCCTTGGCTTTCGAATGGAATTCGATTTAATAGGTTTTGAAGGGGAATCCTTCGACTCCATCATTTTTATAAAGACAAAAATTTTATACTCAAGAAGCGGTTTCGAAGGGGATCTACGAAAGTTTAAACCTTCAAGAGAATTGTTTTAAATGTTTTCCATAAATATGTTTTAGAACCTTTCGACTAAGTCGAATGGTAGAAGAGGAAAAGGAAGGGGTTACTTTCAAACTTTCCCATTGTTTTAAAAGTTAAGTTTTTAATGCCTTCGAAAGCCATGCTTTCGAAGGAGATGTTTGCTTTCAAAGGGATGAAGTCGAAGGGGTGCCTTCGACTCAGAACTTCGAAAGGAATGAAGTCGAAGGGGAGCTTCCGACTTCATTCCGCTTTATGTTTTATATGCCTTCGAATGGGATATTCGAAGGAAGGGTTAAGCCACCAGTTTGACTAAGTCGAAAGGTGAGCCCTCACCCTTCTGACTAAGTCAAAGGGTAGGGATGTTTTAAAAAGGCGGAAGGCTTATGAAAGGGCTATCTTTGGATGTTTTAATGCTTTCGAAAGGTTTTGGTTTCGAAAGGTTTTTTGTTTCATTGCTTTTGAAAAGTTTATGAATGGTTTTATAAGGGGAATACCTCAGGCTTTCGATAAAGTTGAAAGGTAGAACCTTTCGGCTAGGTCAAAAAGAAACCTTCCGACAAGGTCGAAAGGTATGATTTTGTGATGCTTTCAAAAGGAAGGTTTTCGAAGGGGCTAACTTCGGAGGGTTATTTGATTTCGAATGGGACTTCATTCGAAGGGTTGTAAAAGGCTGTTTTTAGCCATTTTTCTTGAGTAAAGTTTTGCTAATTGGAAGGGGATACTTCGAAGGGTTATAGCATAAAATACTTATGAATGTTATAAAACCTTGGGGACACCGAAGTGGGTTTAATGTTTTTGATACATAGTTTGGGGTTACAGACAAAAATATGCTTTCAAAAATATACATTGGGGCTATCAATGTGTTTTTATTTAATTTATCCTAATTGGGGCTACCAATGGGAATAGGTTAAACGGGTGGTATACCTGGGGAAAATAATTAATCATGAGGATCGTGAATTTTTATAAATAATCATGGGGATCATGATATTTTAATTGGCCAAGTGTTGGGTTCTTGGTTAACCTAGAAAAACATGGAATGTGCAGTGGATAGCCCACATCAATTTTCTAAAGCAAAAGAATGTTTTGCCAGAGGTGGTTAGCCTCGGGATTTGGCACCCAAGGGTTCATAGTCATCCTAGGAAAACTATGGAGTGTGCGGTGGATAGCCCATGCCATATTTTGTAAAACAATGTACGATGGATAATCTGCATTTTACTTTAAATGGATTTGGGACGGATAGTCCTATAAAATTATGATGGATAGTCATTTTAAAGATTTTAGAAGGGAACTCTAATAAATTGATTTTAGATGGGAAATCTAAGATATTGCTTTTAGATGGGATATCTAATAAATGGGTGGATTTGATCCAAGATGTATTATTTATGGCTTTATTTCATGTTATGTTAAGACTAATCATTTTGGGTGCAGGGGCATAGTAAATGATTTGCATGTTTTGTTTAGGATACTAGTGAGGGGAAAACCCATTCCGCTAAAGCGGCGTGGTCTCACTAGCTATCTATTTATGATAATAGATGATAGGGGATTATTCATACCAGACTTATTGTCTGACTCGAAGTTTGTTTTTCCCCACAAACTCTCGGGTACCCAAAATTAATTTAAGTAGTCTGAGAGTGGGAGAGTTTCGGGTTTTTGGACGAATAAGCTTCCGAAGACGTGCAGGAGCTAGTGTTAGCTATATAGGAGCTATTTTTTGTTTTTTGCTGTGATGTACTTAAAACTGTAAAGTTCATATTTGTTAGTTCTCTGATCATCATAAGGGGACATCTTCATATGTCGCTCTTATCGTATTTTGTACGTGTATATGTGATCTGAACGTGGTTAACGTTCGGGATTATGTAATTAAATCTTAAATTTAAATTCATAAGAAATGAGAAATTCTGTTTTGTTGAAGTTTAAATTTTTTCATATTCTTGTGTTTCTGTGTTGCCAATAGTTTCAAGATTTCGATTTCGGTCACTCAGAAATAACACATATGGATGACTGCAGCATCCGTAGCAGTTAGTTTTGAGCCTCCGAAAGTGGGATGTTACAGAATTAGAATTATACTAAAATAAGAAGATGCTAAAAAGAAAAAATGAAATACGACTTCAATTTCCTGTTAAAGATTGTCTGTTTTAAGTTCTATTTCATAGATCTTTTGGATATTGGATCTGAAATCTCGATTATAAATTTGTTACAGTAATTGAAATAGAAAGTCCATGGTGAAAGTGATAGAAATTTGCATTGTTGATGTTGCTATAGTGGTAGCAGAAATTGTGGGAGCTCATCATATGAGTATTTTTGAAGGACATATCTAAGTTATAATACATATTTTCAAGAATACTAATATTATCTCATGAAATGATAACTATTTTCGATTTAATCAAAAATAAATACAATTTATTGGTAAATGATATATAATGAACTTGTAAAGGTATGTCTTGATAATATTCATATTCTTGACTAAATGGTGTGTTGGCTTAAAACATTATATAAGCATCTGAAATTAAGTATAATAAACTTTAAATTTTTTATCCTATGCTTTCGATCGTTAAGATATAATATACTATATATATGAAGAATGTCCTTGTATTTTTGTGATTGTAAATCATGATGAATTATTTCTCGAGTGATTAATAACATTACTCATATTCAATGGAAGTATGACCAGAGTTGATACAACCTTGGATGATATCATTTAATATCTTAATATGTCACCCCAAATGAGTTTGGACCTGAGAGATCGTTATGTTTGGGATAGACCAAAAAAGATATTCTTGTCTAAAATTCCAAAATCAAATCTACATACTTCATTTTTACTATTGAAATGTATGAGATACAGACACACACACACACACAAATATATATATATTGATACATTGAGTCAAATTTTGATAGTGCACTTGGAAGTAAAATTGAAAACATGCAAAAGAGCTATAGAAATTCGATATGATCAAATAAGGTAAGTACATTGGATATAGAGTTCTAACAAATACCTAAAATAAAATATGATTTTATCTTAATATTACTACTCCCTTGTTATATTATGATATATAAGGAGTAGTCAAATTGTGATTTGATTTACACGAGTAAAGTTGAGTTAAATCTTTTTCAAAAGATCTGTATCTATTGTAGATACGTATATTAATATGGTATTATCTAGAGCTGATGTTACGATTTCATATATGTTATGATATATAATAGGCATCTTAAAAGGTAAAGATACAAATTTTTGACATATGTATAGCACGTGAATTGTGTAAACTCAAAGCCAGGTTTATTGTCATGAAAATTATACAAGCTTTTGGAAGCTTGTTCAATCGCATTGAGAAATAAAATGTTATTTTGAGAAATGCACCTTCTAAATGTGGAATTTCAGTCTAAATTAAATTAGTGGCAATATGATTAACTTGGATAAGATCCAAGATAATGAAATGAAATTAAATAGATAATACAAAATTAATCTAGCTAATTAAGGATATGATAAATTAGATCATCTCATAAAGAGCCTCATATGCTAAAGAGTAAACGTGATTTTCTTAATATGACAAAAGAAGATTGAATCTCAATCTCCTCCATTCTTGCAAGTTGTGAAAGTATATACTTTGCCACCTAGTGAAATGTTAACAAGGTTTAGAATAGAAATTAACTATACTAATGAAATATAATTCTTGAGGTATATCCAATGAGATATGATCCATCGGATGCAAACAGTTGGTATTAGAAAGTTACACACTTATTAAGCAAAGGCGGTTAGGAAATGGTTGATTCAAATGTTGAATTTAAAATTGATTTTGTTGAGCACCTTGTTAATTCCATTAGGAATCGCCCATAAATTGTTGAACTCTATTGATACAAAATTACGTTTCGGGATCAGTAGGGCGATGAAGACCTTATGAATTCGAGATTAAATTGTAATCTTAAATCAAATATATAAAAACTAGAACATGCATATTGACTGAAAAATAAAAATGTTTGATCAAAGTCAAAACGCAGAGGGAGCATGTTACTATTATTGGATCTGAGCCAGTATGCAGCGGGTTAAATGAGTAAATTTCCAAAAATTTATGGCATTTTTGATCTTATTAGGCTTATAATGTAAAAACCCGCAAATACATCACTTTAATAAATTTATTGGAGATTAAAATTATTTAATAATTATTTTAATAATTTTGATAACTGATTTTAAATATATAAGTTGTTGGAAATTTATTAAATGTTATAAATATAATTTTATAGCCTTAATAAACTTCATATAATTGTTATATAATGATAATAAGTGATTTATAATGGTTTTACAAATATATTAACTTGTTTTATAAATATAACAAACTTCGTCGCATTTTGGCAGATGACGTCGTATCTTTACAATTGGATTTTAATATTGATTAATATGGTTTTATAGCTTAAATAATCTTGTTTTAATTATTTAAAAATGATAAGAAATTCATTTTCAAGCTTTGTTTAAATAAATAAATAGTTTGATTAAAAATTGAAAATATGACCGGAAATTAGATCCCGAAATCTCAATTGTTTGACAAATGGAAATTGTTTTAAGTTGTTGCAACATTGTTTGTACATGCACACACACACACACATATGTGTATCACAATTAGTCAAATCAAAGCTAAAGAGAATATCTAAGATATTTTTACAAAAAGTAAATGAAAAAGTCAACACCTAATCACCATTAAAACATGGAAAACAAACATCAAATCCACCATTAATGCATGTCATTCCATGCTTAAGATATTTTTGCAATATGTCTTATCACATTACATCTCATTAATTCATGCACTTGAGTATGGTGACAAGGATTTGATGTTGAAGTGATGTGGTGTAAAAGATATTCTGATAATATCTATGGGTAATTTAGTAATTTGCCACATTTTCCTAGGGTTATAAATAAGATCCTAAGGCTTCACAAATTCACACATCTCATTCCATCTTCATCTTCTTCTTCACCTCTACTTTAATGGCTTCCACCCTAAAAGAAGTAATGGCTAAATTCATTTCAAAATGAAACTAAAATTATATAGTACATATATATAGTGTAAAACACCTCAAAACTCCTCCTCTTCATTCCCTTTACCCACGGCCACCACCACACACCACCATAGCCGAGCCTTCACTCCCCTACAACAAAGGCCTTGAGCCCCCTAGTCAAGTCCGAGCCCTTTAAAGACAAGAGCTTAAGTGATCGTGAGCTTAGATTTCGAGTTAGCGAAGCTATTGCCAATTTAGGTTAATTGTTTAATCCAAAGTGAGAAACTCTTATATTATAATTTTGGATGATGATATGATGTTTGAAATAGATGTTTAATATTCTTTGATTATCAAGTTTGATTGTTTACTATTTTTGTTTAATTGTATTAACAAGTCACGTCTAATACACGTCGAGAATCACAAAGGAAATCACTTTCCTTTTATCAATGAAATGGAGTTATGGAATGTTTAAACCTCTTTAAAAAATGGTATAAAATCATTTAAAAATGTTTTATAAACATTTAAAATTGTTTCGACGAAGTTTGAAAAGAAAATGGAAATTTTTAAAAATAGGCATGTCGCGTAACGGTAGTTCACGATTTCGCGCCATAATAGTTTAAATCCACTTATACGATGGATTCAGAGTCGGTTTCTTTGAAATAAGAATTTTCTGAACTCTTATGGTCATAGTTTTCAACTAAAAGAAAACGATCGATATTTAGTTTAGTAGATTTTAAATTACAAATAAAACAAGTTTTGAAAATAATCGCGATTTTGCGGTTAGGAATCAATAAAGGGATTTCTTTAAAAATGATATTTTAAAATTGTTTAAAAATATGAAATAAATTCTAAAAATCTTTTAAAATGTTTTAAAGTGATTTGAGTTATAAAAATGAATTTCAAAATGATAAAAAGCCATTTTGATCAATACAACTTAAAAATCACTTTCCGCATCACTTTTCTATAACTTTTGAAATATAGTTTTAAACGCAACCGTTCTTTTCCAAATCTTTTTTAAATATTTTCAAATGATTAATAAAATATTTTAAAGATGATTCAAAGGATTTATGGAATGGTTAAATATTAAATGATTTAGAGTCGACCAAATTACTTGACCGCCTTATGGGTGTCAGAGTGGTAGTGTCTAGGCTTGGGTTTGGAAAACTAGTTTCCTGCTCTCCCTGGCTACCCGAACTAGCCCGACGGATGGTATAGTAAATTTGATTTACTCAGATCAAAATTTTCCAAAGTATAAAGGATATAATTTCCCAAAAGTAAATAACTTTGATTTTATGAGGATAATCTTATATACTTGGTATTAAAGCCCAAAAAGGGAACTCGTACTATTCATGAAATTTAAAAGGTGATTTCACCGTTATTCCACCCATAGAACTTGTTGAATACAGAAATTAATATTGAGTAAAATTAGATGATTTCTATACATCCTGCTCACTTAATATTTACTAGTTTTGGATTAATATCCTAGATAACATGGTTTTAACTCAATCAAAATTTTGATTTTGAATTAAGAAATCTTTGTTAAGATTTAAATGAAATGATTTGGATTTAAAAAGGTTTTAAGTAATCAAAGGATTTGATAAATGAGGTTTAATGATTCTATATATACCAAAAAGAATGTTTTAAAAATATATATCTCCAGAAGATGTTTGATGAGAAGAATTAATCAATCAAAGAATAATTCCCTACTTACTAAACATCTTTTTATCGATGATTGGTTCGAAGGAACCAGGGTCGGATTTGAGTGATTCTTATCCGAAAACCACTTCGAACCAATGTATGCATTCGAAAAATAAAGACCTGATATAGATAATGAAGGATGAAGACCGGAGGTCTTCGGGGTGGAAGGACTGCTTGTTGATAATTCTGGTTAGCTCCCAAATAACTAAAGTAGCAGTGGTCCTTTCATTTCTGAAACTCTTCGGGTTGCAAGCACTTCTCGCTACTAATCCTAGGGGTAATCCTCAACAGGATGTGGTAGGAGAGTACCTTCGGTTTGTCCTGTTCCTGGACAACTTGTATGGATGAATGTTTGATGTTGCATTTGTAATTACATTGATTGATCTCTATGAACGTATCATCTGATTTTTGGCGGAGAAGGCAACTTCTTTTAGTTTAACACCCTTTCCTGAGACATTCGACCTCAGGAGTTATACGTTTGTAAAAATCAGTGGTGTGATTAAGGAATGGCAGTGTGGCATTCAAAGTGGAATGTGCTCTGTGAAAGGTAATCGTTACCTCCGGCCTTATCACACGGAAATGGCTTAAACAGGGCATCCCGTAAGGCTATGTGGGTCGCACCCATATGGGTATGGTCATTCCCCTTCTAGATTACTTTCTATATGTCGAGTATGTTGGTTATGTTGTTTTGGGATCCCGGATAGGTCGATTACGACCGAGGTGATGTCATATTCGGTTCTATCCACCACCAGATGGGTCTATGGGTAAGCCGGTCTTGCTAGGTGCAGAGGTTTCGAAGACGTCGGTGCTCGTTACATCCCTCTAGAGGTGTAATGTACGGAAGGTAGTCCCTTACCTGCCATTGTATGGAATCATTCCTCCAATAAGTGCCTTCGGACTTGATTGTAGAACCTACTTTGTAGCTAGTATGCTGGAATTTAATAATGTAACAATTTCGGCTAATATCCATAAGTTTACCTGTAATTGCTTTCAAAGGAATGTCATTAAAAATAATATCAAATGAATTTTACGTAGCAAATGTTTTTGTTATCATAAGGTAAAAACCCATTCCGTATTTATGTGTGGCATGGTCTTATGAGATACCCTTTTGTTTTCAAAATGCGTATTTTGAGTTTCTCACACCAGTCCCATGACTGACCTGGAGTTTATTTTCTTATCCCTTAAACTCTAGGTGCTATAATTTTCCTGGGCAGCCAACTAGTTAGGTAAGCTTGGAGCATTTTGGAATGGAGCATGGAGCATTTTGGGTCTTTTATTGAAGTCGTATGTCACTTTCTGCTGTGTCTATATTATGTATTAGTATCTACCAACACTATAAGGATATGTCGTTGTAACTATCCTAGCTGGGTTAGTACCTGTCGTAACTCGGATGGAATAATTTGGAGTAATTGCATGTACTATTCATATGTATAATTATGTGTTGAATACGATGCGAGATTCTATTATTGTCTTATCTTCTATCATTATTTCTTTACCCTTTGATAATCTGTCTCTTCGGCACTTGGATTTACGGCATGTGAATACTGAGGATGTATTAGTGTCAATTTCTAAGGGTCGAGGAGGTGGGTCATCACATTTGGTATCAGAGCTTATGATTGAGCGAATACCTAAGCCTTGATGGGATCAACTCATTAGAGATAGGGTTAGTAATACCCTATAATGAGTTTAGTCTGAGAGAGCGCCTATTTGAATTTTTATTCGAATAAGTATATTCGAATTTTATGCCAATTCCCTAAGATATCTCGTTAATATATTCTAACGATACTTCTTTACTATATGCAGATAGTACGAGATGAGTGGAAGAAGGGGACGAGGTAGGGGAAGGGGAGGTAGCAGTACCATAAACACAAATGGTCGAACTCCCACCGCCACAGTAATCGAAGAAGTAATAACTCCAGTGCAACCCCAAATCAACTTCGCAAATTTATGCAAGAACTATACCAGTTTGGGTGGTAAACCATTTAAGGGAACAGAGTCCATTATAGGAGTTCAAGCTTGGATCTTCTCTTGTGAAAGAATTTTTAAAGGGTTGAATATTGGAGATGAGCAGAAGAGATTCTTGGCTTCTTGGCAACTATAGGATGGGGCTCTTGCCTAGTGGGAGTCCGTTACTATGAATGAATCGAAGGACAATTTTTCTTGGGCATGATTCAAGGAGATCTTGGAAGAACAATATATGCCCGCAGCTGGAAAAGGCACGCCTTTATAGGAGTTTTATGGATTTAAAACAAGGAGAGATGTCCATAAAGGAGTATTCTAACAAGTTCAATGAATTGTCCCAATTTGGGCTGGGTCTGATAGACACTCCTTTGAAGAAGAATGAAATGTTTATCTCTAGAATGAAGGAATAATATCAGGACATGACGACGGCACATGTTAAGGGGACTTTTGTAGATTTGGTAGACATGGGTTTCCGATATGAAACTCTGGGCAAGAAAAATCCACCTACAACTCTGAACAACAACAATAATTAGAAGAAGAGGAAGTTTAATCGGCAAGGGAAGAAGCCAGGGCAAGGCAAGCCAGAAGGAGGATCCCAAGGAGATCGGTTGAAAAATATTACTTATTTTAATTGCTAATAGAAGGGCCACTACTCCAACACATGTAAGAATCCTAGGGCTCAGGATGGAACCTGCTACAATTGTCAGAAGCCAGGACACCATAAGAAGGATTGCCCACTAATAAAGAAAGGATAATAGGTCCGGGTTTTTGCTATCAAAGATGAACCCTTGACTTCGACTGATGTGAAGGGAAAGAAAATCCTAGAAGGTAATATCTGCATTAATGAAAATCTAGTTAGAGTGTTATTTGATACTGGGGCTTCCCACAGTTTTATATCTAAAGAATTGATTAATAAATTGAAACTTAACACAAAGATATTAGACACCCCTATATATGTCTCCAACCCTACAGGTGGTAAAACTAATCTAGGTATAGTTTGTGAAAAAGTACAAGTTGCCTACCTAGCACAAAACCTTTCATGTGATCTAATCGTCCTCGACTTTATTGGATTTGATATTATACTCGGTATGGATTGGTTATCTGAGTATAAGGCTATTTTAGATTGTGTCAAAAGAATGGTACAATTACAAAATAAAAGAGGCAAACCTTTTAAAATAACATGCGAAGAAAAAAGTCCAGTAATGGATAGTTTTATGTATGTCCTAAATTCGGTTCAAAAACATCTAGAAGAAATACCAATTGGTAAGAAATTTTTAGATGTTTTTAAGAAAGTTAAAAGTTTACCCCCATATAGGGAAATTGAGTTTAGAATCGATTTGATTTCCGATGCAAGGCCTGTTTTTCACTCTTCTTGAAGAATGGCCCCTAAAGAAGAAAATGAATTAAGGAAACAAACTGATGAATTATTGAAGAAAGGACTAATAAGACCAAGTCACTAAAATTGGAGCTCAGTAGTAGTTTTTGTTGCAAAGTCAGATGGCTCCTTGAGACTGTGTGTAGACTATCGAGACCTAAATAAGCAAACAATTAAGAACAAGTACCCTCTACCCCGTATTGATGACTTGTTTGATCGACTTCATGGTGTTCGAGTATTTTCAAAAATGGACCTAGCTACAGGATTCCATTAGTTAAGAATAGCAGAAGATTGCATTCCTTTAACTGCATTCAGAGGACCAAATGATTTCTATGAGTGGTTGGTTATGCCTTTTGGGCTAACCAATGTGCCCGCTTATTTTGTGGATCTTATGAATAGAGTATTTAGAGAAGTGCTCCACAAGTTTGTGTTAGTTTTTATCGATGATATTCTTATATATTCAAAGACCGAAGAAGAACAAGAAAGGCATCTAGAGATTGTGCTATAAATATTGAGGAGAAATGTACTCAAAGCCAAGTTCTCTAAATGCCACTTCTGGGAAGAGAAGGTAAGGTTCCGGGGGCATGTTGTGTCAAAGGAAGGAATCTCAGTTGATCCAGGGAAAATTACAGCCATTCTGGATTGGAAGCAGCCACAAACTCCAAAGGACGTTTGAAGCTTCTTAGGATTGGCAGGATATTACCGGAGATTTATTCAGGACTTCTCCAAAAATTCCTATCACCTAACAAAGCTGACAATGAAAGATGCCAAATTTGAATGGACCCTAAAATGTAAAGAAGCATTCCAGGAACTCAAGAAGAGGTTGACTACTGCTCCAATCTTGACTATTATTGATGAAAGCGATGGTCTAACCGTTTAGACTAATGCTTGTGGAGAAGGAGTGGGTGCTGTATTAATGCAACATAGGAAGGTTATCACTTATGCTAGTAGGCAATTAAAGACTAATGAGCAAAATTATGCAACACACGACTTGGAGCTATTAGCCATGGTGTTCGCATTAAAAATATGGAGACATTATTTGCTGGGTAAGAATTCCTCATAGTTTATTTTAATAAACTTTAGTTGACCCGAGTAAATAATATTCCTTCTTTAAATAGGTGAAAAGTTCGAAGTCTTAATAGATCACAAATCCTTGAAGTATCTTTTCACTCAGAAGGACTTGAATATGAGACAGCAACGTTGGCTAAAATTTCTCGCATCATACAATCTTGATATCTTATATACACCTGGGAAGGCCAATGTCGTAGTAGATGCATTGAGTAGAAAGCATGTCGTTATAGCTTATCTTGTAGGTACCCCAACTCTTTTAGAAAGAATTGCTAGCAAGCAAAAAGAAGATCAATTTCTAAAGAATATTATTAAAGATATACATAAAGGGTATGATTCAAGCTTTGAAGTCGATAACCAAGGGGTATTACGGTTAAAGGGAAGAATTTGTGTTCCCAATGTTGATAACTTAAGACAAGAAGTGTTGACTGAATGCCATCGATCCATGCTAATTATTCACCCTGGAGTTTACAAAATGTACAAAGACATGAAACATACATTTTGGTGGGGAAATACGAAGAGGGATATCTCTATCCATGTTAGCAGATGTGCAAATTGTCAACAAATTAAGAGTGATCAACATAAGGTTGCAGGATTACTCCAACCTCTTCAAATTCCGACTTGGAAATGGTACCAAATATCAATGGATTTCATCGACGGTTTACCTCGATCAAGAAAGGGAAATGAGGGCATTTGGGTTATTGTAGATCGATTAACCAAAAGCGCACACTTTATCCCGGTAAAGCCAACATGAACTGCTGCAAGTCCAGCAGAAATATACATAAGGGAAGTGTTACCCGGTACCTTGGCCTGGCTACAAAACGGTAGTTGCAGAAGCTATGACTGGATGTTGATGGGAGTAGTATTAAGGGTAAGTCTACTTCGATTCGTGTAAGAGTTTACTTCGAATCGTCTTATCATTGACTCCGAGTCAATGTGAATCAACCAGTAGGGGTTGGCATACTTGAGAGGATTCCGCATAGGAAGTGGGTCGGTGATGGAGAATAGCTATGGGTTCGTCCATTTAAGTTCGGCATTAGATGATGGGATCGGCTGAAGTGGATCGGTTGAAGTGGATCGGCTGAAGTGGATCGGCTAAAGTGGATCGGCTAAAGTGGATCAGTTATAATGGATCGGCTATGATGGGTCGGTTATGATGGATTGACATAAGAGACAAGAGGACAGTCATTTGTGATCGGTCATAAGAGTATGGGGTCGACCACTTGGGTTCGGCCGTGATGGGTCGGCAAGACATGGGTTAGTGTATCTCGGAGAGGTTGGCAAGTTATCAGGTCAGCACATTGTAGTTGCTTTAGGTCGGCATGATTATTTCCTTGGGTCGGTAATAAGGAGACGTGGAGATGGATCGACTTAAGGCCATGGGGTCGGCTACTCCGGGTCGGTGCCTGCTCGTCTTCGGGACAGTGAAGCACAAGCTCCGAGTCAGCTGTGGGAATCAGGTCGGCAACAAGGTGCTGCATTTGGCATGTTTTCACTCCCAATCACATTACAAGCTGCTTCGAGTCATTTGAGGATTTGCTTTGAGACATCCAAAGGACCCCGGATCGGCTGTGAGGGTTCGACATGATTGGATCGGTGTTCATGACTTATCAATTATGGGCCGAACTCCTTTGGTTGTGGGCCTTGAAGACTAAAAGGAGATGCACACTCAGAGAAGCCAGGCTATCTCTGTCTATAAATAGAGGTGCATGATTCCAGTTTAGGGGATCTTTCGAAAACTAAGGAGAGACTCTGTCATTTTTTGTACTCATTTCCTTTTCATTCTAAGCTGAATTCAAGCTACTCTTTGTGAATTGTATCTGTAATCAAACAGTAGAAAAAGCAATAAAGATCACATTCAAAGTGGACGTAGGCAGTTGCGCTGAACCACTATAATTTCGATGTTCTTGTTTTTACTGTTATTTCTTGCATTACATTGTGTTTTTCCTCCGTTTTCATTTATTATCTTCATTTATCTCTCTACATAAATCTATTCTAGGGTGTTAGTGACCAATTCTGGTGCTAACATTTTTGTGCTTTCATTGAGAGCAATTCATTCTCAGGCTGTTCGGATCTACTTTGTTGCTACTGGATTGAAGAAATTCCCCCAAGGTGATCAAAGTTCGTTCTCAAGAGTTTACAAAATTTTATTCAGAGTTTCCACAAATAACTCTAAGATGGCAAAGCCACGCACCAGATCCGCCTCCCACAATGCTGATGCTAATGAAACTGCTAGTGTCCATTAAGTAGGACCAAGCAATCAACCAGCTAATGCAGGAGCGGAACCCGCCGCCATCCAAAACCATGTAGAAGCTGTCACCAGGGCTAAATTCAATGATCCGATGAGGGAGCTCATCAAAAGCAGGAGACAGCTTAATGAGTAGATTCAAGCAAATGCCAACCTGATGAACTAGATTGCTCAGCATCAACGTCAGAATGCTAGAGGAAGCCCCGCTTCCTGCTCATCATTAGACAGCTCAGCTTCGTCAGATGAACACCACAAGCATAGACACCGTAGGATAGAAACAACGCAAACTGGAGCAATAGAGCAATTTGTGACAATTCACCGCGGACAATCCAACAGAGCTGATCCAGACCCCTTGACTAGGACAGTGGCTCCTGAAATACACCTAGGAAGTCACGCTCAACCTGGAATGAGAAACTTAGGCTCTGGAGCACATGTAGAAGCTAGTCAACCGCCTCACTAGGGTGGTAATGAAGCAGGTCCTCAGGGTGCACAATTAGATGATCACCGGCCGAGAAGGCGCCAACCAAAGCAATCACGCAGGATGGATACCTACCTAGCACCTCCCATTCAGACTATGGATTTTGTCTGCTACGGTCAGGTAGCTGATGACTTCCTTGGGGTTGACCAATGATGATTGGGGAGTATCGAGAAGTCATACTCCATTTACTGATAACATCTTACATGCTAAATATCCCCAGAGGTTTAGCATGCCTACAATGTCTGCTTATGAAGGGAAGACCGACCCTCGACAGCACATAATGAGATACAAGTGGATGATGGACTCGGTTAGGGAGAATGATGCAACCAAGTGCAGGTTCTTCCAAATAACTCTGTCTGGAATCGCTACCATGTGGTTCACAAGACTCCCTCCATGGTCGATCTCCAGATTTGATGAGCTGGCGATGAAATTCATGGAGCAGTTCAAGATCCATGCTACTCGCCCAAAAGACGTGATGTCATTATCCAGTGTGATTCAGGCTCCGAGTGAGTCGCTGAAGGACTATTTGCAAAGATTCCACGTTGTTGCTACCGAAGTTAGTAATCCGAATGACCATGCCATTCTTATGTTCATGATACGAGGTGTTGATCTAGAATTTGAGTTTGGTGACTGGCTAGCAGGAAAACAGCCAACCACCCTGGAACGTTTTTATTCAAAGGCAAATTAGTTCATGAGAAAGGAGGAGGCCAGGTTGTCGAGAAGGGACAGTGCTGCAGGATCCAGCAGAGAAGCGGTGCAAAGCAATATTGTAGTGAAACAATCTGGTGAGAGCTCGGCAAAGGTCCAAGTTAACGTTCAAAATAAGCCGAATAACCTAAAGGACCCAGGGGAGGAAATCCCAAACGTAAGAGGGAAGTAGGAAAGTGGAAGCCAAGGATCCTAACTTATAATGAATATATGCCACTGAACACATCCTTGGAGAATATTTATTTGTCCACTTGTAATACTTTCCGGTACCGAAAGCCATGCCCAAAGGAATCGATTGAAGAACAAAAACAATCTGGAAAGCATTGTCGGTTCCATGAGACCTATGGGCATAATACTGATGACTGTAGGCACCTCCACGACGCTATAGAAAAGTTGATTCACCAGAAGAAGTTGCAGCAGTTTGTTAAGAATCCACAGGAAGGCGGACAGGGGACATCTGATCCCAGTCGATGACAAGCTCCACGTCGACCCGAGGAGCCCTCTCAAACCGGTGGAAGATTGGTGATAAACACTATAGTTGGTGGGCCTCATCCTGCAGATAAGAGTTGGTAGGAAATGGAGCTTTATGCTAGTTCTTTGGGACATGCAGATTTTGGTTGTTGCTCGAACATGGAGGACCGGACTCCAGAAAAACAACAGTGAATGATGACATGATATAATATTCAGGAGTAGGGATGTCGATCAAGTGGAGGCACCTACTATTGATCCAATGGTTATCTCAGCTATGATCGGACGGGCGCTTGTGAGGAGAATATTGATCGATTGTGGGAGTTCTGTTAATATTATCTTTAAGAAGGCATATGATCAGATGAAGATGGAGACTAAGGATCTGAAACCATCTAAGGCCAGTATACACGGCTTTAATGGCATAGCTACCAAAATAGTAGGTTATGTGGAGTTTCCAGTCGAGTTAGGTGAAGGTGAATGTAGGAGAGTTCGGATCCTACCGTTCATTGTGTTGAACATTGATTCCCCGTATAATGTCTTTCTGGGCCGACCGGCCCTGGCTGAGTTTAGGACAGCTTTGGACCCATGGTGCTTGACTTTGAAATTTCCGACAAACAATGGAGTTAGGGTAGTGCATGGCGATCAAGCAACTGGTCGTGCCTGTTATGTGGCTGAGCTGAGAGAGGCTCAACGAAGAGAGAAGGGAAATGGTGTGGACAAGTCCGTCCGCATACATGTTGCTGAAAATTGACAAGTAGCGCCTGAGCCTTGGCTTGGGCAACACAATTGGATCCATAGAGACATAGATCCAAGAGACGACGATGAAGAACCTAAGGAGACTAAGGCAGCGCCGGCTGAACTGACGATTGACATCGCAGTTAGCCACGATGACCCATCGCGGGTATTGAAAATAGGATCACAACTCAGCCCCTCGATGATGAGGGATCTTACAGATTTCCTCTGAGCAAATCTCGATGTTTTTGCTTGGACCCATTCTGATATGTGTGGGATTTCACCCGCCATCGCAAGTCATATGTTGAGCATTGACCCAAAGTATGTACCGGTAAAAGAAAAGAGACGAGGCATGGACCCGGAGAGGTCTGTTGCTCTTAAGGAGGAAGTGGATAAACTTAAAACCAATGGGTTTCTCCATGACGCCCTCTATCATGAATGGTTATCCAACCCTGTGTTGGTGAGGAAGGCGAATGGGAATTGGAGGACCTGAGTTGATTATTCGGATCTTAACAAGGCATGCCCCAAGGATAGATTCCCTTTGCCTAGAATTGATCAGCTAGTTGACTCGACAGCGGGGCATGAATTGTTGTCATTTATGGATGCATATTCGGGGTACAATCAAATTCCAATGCACATTCCGGATCAAGAGCACACCAATTTTGTCACAGATGTTGGATTATACAGCTATGTGGTAATGCCGTTTGGGTTGAAGAATGGTGAATCGGATGTTTAAGGACCAGATCGGAAGAACGATGGAAGTCTATGTGGATGACATGCTCGTGAAGTCATGGCAGTCAAATGACCACATTCGAAACTTGGCAGAGATGTTTGATATACTCAGATTTCAGGCATTAAAATCAATCCATTGAAATGCTCCTTTTGCGTTGCATCGGGGAAGTTTTTGGGCTTCATTGTCAACGAAAGAGGAATCGAAGTGAAACCGGAAAACATTCAGGCCATACGGGATATAAGGGCACACAGAACTATAAAACAAGTGCAGAGCCTGAATGGGAAGGTCACTGCATTGAGTTGATTTATATCCAGAGCAACCGAAAAATGTATTCCCTTCTTTGATTTGATAAAGAAAGGAAAAAGAAATTTTGAATGGATGCCGGATTGTAAAGATTTGTTCCGAGCTCTAGTGAGTCACTTGGAGAGGCCCCCATTCTGTCGAAGCCTATAGATCATGAGGAGTTGTATATTTACTTAGCCGTATCCCAGCATGCCATCAGTGCAGCTTTGATTCATGAGGAGGACCAAATCCAAAAGCCGGTGTACTATGTTAGTAAGCGTTTAACGGGGGTAGAGAGAAATTATCCCAAGATGGAAAAGCTGGCTTACTGTTTGGTGATCGTGCCGCGCAAACTCCGCCCGTATTTCCAAGCACATCCGGTCAGTATCTATACTGATCAACCTTAACGGCAGGTGCTCCAACGACCAGAGACTTTTGGAAGGTTACTTAAATGGAACATCGAGCTTAGTCACTTCGACATCACCTACCTGCCTCGGATGGCTATCCAGGGGCAAGCGTTGGTGGATTTTATTGCAGAGTTCACTATGTAGGACAAACCGAATAGAAGTGATGCGATTCCCATTTCACGATGGAAGCTGTATACCAATGGAGGGTCCAATGACCATTGTTTTGGGGCTGGTGTTGTTCTTGTAACTCCCGAGAATCAGTCGATTTGTTATGCTTTGAAGCTTGATTTCCCCCTACGAACAACGAAGCCGAGTATGAAGCGTTGGTCACTGGATTGAAGCTTGCCAAAGAACTTGGAGTAAAATCGATCGAGATTTTTTGCGACTCACAACTGGTGGTATACCAAGTCCGGGGAGACTACCAGGCAAAGGGACAAAGGCTTGCTCCGTACCTTACCCGGGTCCAGGAATTATTGGCGGACCTCGAATACTATGACATTTCGCACATCCCGCATGAGCAAAATGGAGAAACCGATTCATTGGCAAAATTCGCAAGCATTGGTGACGCACATCAGATGGGCTTGGTTCCCGTTGAAACTCTACATGCCCCGAGTATAAATGCGATGGAAGTTGATCTTGTGTCAGAGTTGGAAATCGAAAGGGAGTCATGGATGTCCCCATTCAAAGAGTACTTGTTGCGCAGGACCTTGCCTAAGAGAAGAAATGAAAGGTGATAAGTCCTTCGCAAGGCCTCGCGGTATGTTATACGAGATGGGATTATGTATCGAAAGGGATTCTCTGTTCCCTTGCTTAGGTGTATCGCCTACGATGAGATATAACGAGTTTTGAGAGAGGTCCATGAAGGAGAATGTAGCGACCATACTAGGGGGCAGATACTAGCCAAAAAGATACTCCGCTATGGATACTATTGGCCGATTATGAATCGGGATGCCGCAGACTATATGAGGAGATGTGATAAATGCCAGAAATATGCGAAAATCCCAAGAGCACCGCCGACGGAAATCACGCAAATGGTTAGCCCATGGCCATTGGCAATATGGGGAATTGACATTATTGGCTCATTACCAATCTCCATAGGTGGTGCAAATACGCAATTGTTGCGGTCGACTACTTCACCAAATGGGCAGCAGTGGAGCCATTATCTACAATCACCACCAAAAAGGTCATTAATTTTATCGTGCGAAACATCATATGCCGCTTTGGACTCCAACAGACTATCATTACTGACAACAGAACTCAATTTGAGAGTAAAGAATTCAGAGAGTTTTGTCGAAAACATCACATTGAGAAAAGGTTTGCAGCAGTCACTCGCCCTAAAGTGAATGGGCAAGTTGAAGCCATAAATAAGATAATCAAGTCTACCTTGAAAAAACATTTGGAGAAGGCTAGAGGCAAGTGGGTGGATAAGCTTCCAATGGCACTCTGGGCATACAGAACCACCCACAAATCCACGACTGGCCATACTCCATTCGCCTTAGCATACGACGCAGAAGCAATTATACCCGTGGAACTTGAAGTCCCTTCCCACCTGGTAACTTATTACGATCCCAGAACAAACCAAGATCTTTTACTGGAATTGTTGGATTTTTTCGACGAGAAGCGCGAGAAAGCTGATTTAAGGGCGGCCGCACATTGGCACCGAGTCACCCAATATTATAATGAAAAAGTCCGACCGAAAGCTTTCGATGTGGGCGACCTTGTTTTGAAGCGAGTTTTTCTAGCCCCATCACATATGAATCCCACATGGGATGGTCCTTACATCATCGAACGGAGGCTTGGAGAAGGAACCTTCAAGCTAGTGACCGTTGATGGCGTGACACACCCTAGAGCATGGAATAGCAAGCATTTGCGCCATTATTATAACTAGTTTATTTCTTTTGCATTTCAGTAGCAGTTGCTTTCAGCATTTAGTTTCCTTTGTTGTTCTCTGTTTCCGATATATAATAAGAAAGTTCAGTCCCTATTTTCTATAATCAATAAAAGCTTGAAGCTATTTTTTGTGTACTGTTAATGTTCTATGTTGTTTAATTACATGACCAGGTTAGTTAGCACTAACACATGTGACGTACGAACGCACATATAAAATTCAAGATTGACTGGCTATGTACATAAAATCTCTAAGTCCCCAAAGTGTGGATTAGAGTACTATGAGTCCCTAGAGCGTGGACTAGAGTATAAACGATTTCAAAAATCTCTAAGTCCCCAGAGTGTGGATTAGAGTGCTTTGAGTCCCCAGAGCGCGGACTACAGTATAAATGATTTCAAAAATCTCTAAGTCCCCAGAGTGTGGATTAGAGTACTATGAGTCCCTAGAGCGCGGACTAGAGTATAAAGGATTTCAAAAATCTCTAAGTCCCCAGAGTGTGGATTAGAGTACTCTGAGTCCCTAGAGCACGGACTAGAGTATAAACGATTTCAAAAATCTCTATGTCCCCAGAGTGTGTATTAGAGTACGCTGAGTCCCCAGAGTGTGGACTAGAGTATAAAAAATTTCAAAAATCTCTAAGTCCATAGAGTGTGGATTAGAGTACTCTGAGTCCTTAGAGCGCGGACTAGAGTATAAACGATTTCAAAAAGCTCTAAGTCCCCTGAGTGTGTATTGGAGTACTCTGAGTCCTCAGAGCGTGGGCTAGATTATAAAATGATTTCAAAAATCTCTAAGTCCCCTGAGTGTGGATTAGAGTACTCTGAGTCCTTAGAGCGTGGGTTAGAGTATAAACGATTTCAGAAAATCTCTAAGTCCCCAGAGTGCGGATTAGAGAATTCTGAGTCCCAAGAGCAAGGACTAAAGTATGAACGATTTCAAAAAAAAACCTCTAAGTCCCCAGAGTGCGGATTAGAGAATTCTGAGTCCCAAGAGCAAGGACTAAAGTATGAACGATTTCAAAAAAAAATCTCTAAGTCCCCAGAGTGCGGATTAGAGCACTCTGAGTCCCCAGAGTGTGGGCTAGAGTATAAATGATTTCAAAAATTCCTAAGTCCCCAGAATGTGGACTAAAGTTTCTAAGTCCTTTGAAAAGCGGACTAGAGTATAAACGATTTCAAAAATCTCTATGTCCCCAAAGTATGGATTAGAGTACTCTGAGTCCCTAGAGCGTTGAATAGACTATAAATGATTTCAAAAATCTCCAAGTCTCCAGAGTGTGGATTAGAGTACTCCGAGTCTTTAGAGTGCGGACTAGAGTATAAACGATTTCAAAAATCTCTATGTTCCTAGAGTGTGGATTAGAGTACTCTGAGTCCCTAGAGCGCGGACTAGTATAAATGATTTCAAAAATCTCTAAGTCCCCAGAGTGTGGATTAGAGTACTCTGAGTCCCTAGAGCACAGACTAGAGTATAAACGATTTCAAAAATCTCTAAGTCCCCAGAGTGTGGAATAGAGTACTCTGAGTCCCCAGAGCGTGGACTAGAGTATAAACGATTTCAAAAATCTCTAAGTCCCCAGAGTGTGGATTAGAGTACTCTGAGTCCCTAGAGCACGGGATAAAGTATAAATGATTTCAAAAATATCTAAGTCCCCAGAGTGTGGATTAGAGTACTCTGAGTCCTTAGAGCATGGGCTAGAGTATAAACGATTTCAAAAAATCTCTATGTCCCCAGAGTGTGGATTAGAGAACTCTGAGTCCCCAGAGCATGGACTAAAGTATGAATGATTTCAACAAAAAAATCTCTAAGTCTCCAGAGTGCGGATTAGAGTACTCTGAGTCCCTAGAGCATGGGCTAGAGTATAAACGATTTCAAAAAATTCCTAAGTCCCCTTAATGTGGACTAAAGTTTCCATATCCTTTGAAAAGCGAACTAGAGTACAAATGACTTACGAATCCTCGAATCCTAAGTGCGGATTAAATTATAAATGATGTAAGGAAAATTGGTAAACGCAAAGGAACAAAATTTTATTTATTTTTCAAGAAATTTCCTTACAACTCCTCTGAAAGTTCGGAGGCCAAGTCTATATACATCGACTACTGGAAAAGGAAGGAAAAGAGTAAAGAAAAACGACTACACGACACTAATTTATTCAAGCTAAGAAAACATTACAAGACAACAACTACTTCTTCGCTTTTTTCTCCTTCTTCGGTTTCTCCGAAGTCTCCTCAGCCAAGCACTTCTTTCTAGACCCCTTACTCACTTGCGAGGAGGTACCCGAGGAAGGAAGAGGCACATCCATGGGTGTAGTCCCGCCAAGAGGAATCAATTTCAGCGGCCTATTAAGGGGATCGTCTATCTCCACCACCTTGGGCCTGCTCTTGACCGTGATTTTCTCATTTTCTTCCTTCTCAAGTTGCTCCTTCATACTAAGCTTGGAGGTGTGCCCGGAAGCGCCCGTGATTACAACATCGTCATGGTCTTCGGCAGGTGAAGGGTCTTCGGGCTTATCCTCATCTAGTGCTCCAATTACTTGAGCATCAGGGCCCGGTGTGTCTTCCACAGGTGGTGCCTCAGCTCCTTTTTCTTCTGGCTTCGTGGCGACATCACTCCTTGGAGTCGGTTCGCGACCAGAATGACCTGGACGATTTCATGAAAAGCATATGTTAGAGTACATCCGTTATTCGTCGAGAACGGCGGCCTCTTGAACCTTAGAAGGTGAAATTAAGTACCAGCATCCAGTTGACTCTCGGTGGTCATAGGAGTATCTTCCTCGATGATTGGGGATAGTGTATGAATGCCAAGTTCAGGTTTCTCCGAATCGTAACCATCGTGTTGATCGAGAGGATCGAGAGATGAAGTCTTGGCCGACTGGACGGAAGGGAGCACTTGAGACTTAGTGCCGGACGGACCGACGATATCTTCTTTCTCCTTCGACGTCGGGGAAGCTCCGCAAAAGAGAAGTCTTGCTGTAGCTAAATCGGAGGGCTCATTTCCTCGAAGCACTTCTTTTGCGAGTACCTCCTCATCGATCTCTTCGACACCCAACTCCACTTTCTTGATTTTTACAAGCATATCCCATGCTTCGGCCAACGATTCGAGATAACCATCACCCAAGAAAGATAAGTCACAGTGCATAAGGATCCTTGCATTAAATTCAGCGATGAGTGGGTCGAATAAGCATTTAATCTCCTCTCTACCGGACTTGGTCGCTGCCTCAAGTTGGGAGTTAGCCTCCGTAAGTGCTGCTTTTTTACCTTCTTCGCAAGCTGCATCCTTTAGCGTTTCGATTTGGGATAGTTCTTCGTCGATCTTTGCTTCTAGGTTCCTTGTCACGACGATTTCATCACAATATTTCTGTGATTCCTTCTACGCTGTGATTTTTTCCTCTTTCTCTTTAACAAGCAGATCTTCCAACTCCTTGACTCGGTGAGTGAGAATTTCATTCTTTTTTTGCAGAGAATCTTTTTCCAAAGCTAGAATGCCACTACGTTGGACTGCTCCATCCAATTCTTTTTTATGGCTAGCTTCTAAGCGACTGACCGCCTCAGCTGTCTCCTTGGCGTTCTTCTTAATAGTCTTGAGTTTGGCTTTGTATGAGAGCAGTTCGTCATCCAAGCTCTTTATAACGTCTTTGTCATGAATGGCTTCTAGCTTGAGGCGGTCGATCTCATATTGACGTTCAGTAGAGACCTTTGAAACATTTTCGACCAGGTGCATAATCGCATCTTGTTGAACGTACACATCGTTCGTGCATGCGAGAGCATCTGCTTTGACATTCCTGGGGATAGGATGTATGGAGGGAAGGAATTTCATCCCGTTGAAGCAGATATTTGGGAACATGGCCTTAAGCTCGGCTAATTTCTCTGCCATGGTTGTGTCTTGAGTGGGAGCTGAAGGAGTTGGTCTCGTCGGAGCTAACAATTTCTTACGATGCTCACGAGATGGCCTAGTGCTCGAAGAGCCGAAGTGTTGATCGCAGGGAGCGTCTGATTGGGAGCCTCGATAAGTAGACTTGTCTCCACTACGCGCTGGGGGATTTATGGGTTCACTTGGATGTGAAGAGTGCCCATGAGCTCTCCTCCTGAAGGATGATGACGATTCTCTAGAATGATAATCTCTATCTCTGCCTTCGACTCTATCTCTCCATTTACCGGATTCCGAATCCCGACATGAGCAGTGAAAGATGGAAGATCCGTGAAGGTGGTCGAAGCCGTGCGAGCGAGCCATCTCACCTGTACATGAGGTAAAATGAGAACAAATTAGTGGAAATCACATGAAAAATTGAATGCAAGTTGGTGGTGAAGTGTAAGTGCTTGTGTGTGTCCTAGTGCATCCTCCCAACGGACCAGTAGTTTTCGCTTTACTCATGGGAGTTTCTTCTCCCTGATTATGGAATTATATGCCTTCACCACTTCTTACAGGAGAGTTGAGCCCCTCGGCACCAAGATTTGCGATGTCGTAATTCAACAAGTCATCAAGAATGGATAAGTCAGAGAGCCCCTTTAGCAAACTTTCGATTTTCTGGGAAGAAGATCCCTTCTCAATGGGATTTATCACGTATTTCAGAGTCGCCCTAGCTTCTTTCTTTTTAATTCTATATGTCAAACTCTTTTTCTTTCTTGGGGAAGGCTGAGGCTTGTTAGCACAGGGAGCATCGGCTGCTGGCGCCTGTCCGGAACTTATGTTCTCATTTATTGGCGCTGGGATCTCTATTTCCTTAATCTCTCCTTCCTCGGTGGTATCATGAGCTCCTTCAACTGGGGGCACCGAGGGACCAACTTGTTCTCTCCTCCTCTCAGCAGTCGCCCTTGAAGTCGTTGTGCTTCTCGGATGGCCAATCCTACAACCATCTGTTAGTAATCTGAATAACGAGAGCGGTTCATCGGAAACTAACAGTTTGATGTCTCGATCTTCCACTGGAGTAGCACGAATTGCCTCGACTGCTCTGGAATATCTAGTACCTTTGGACCACGGGCGACACCTGGAAGGGTTAAAAAAATTCGAACTTTTAGAAAAATAAAATTCAAGTCCTAGTATGAGGAACAAAGTGGGAATGAAACTTACGTCCTTCTAACCATTTTCTTGTGAAGCCAGGAGAACAACACACGTAAAACCACTCTTGCTTGAATTGAGAGAGCTTGTTCCATGCACCCATTAGAACTTGGCATTTGGGAAATGGTTCGAGGAATACGTAAGAAAGGCTATCAACATGTTTTTTAAAGTGGTAAATGTAACGAATGTCCTCGGGAGTTCGAGTTCTAAATAGGATGCTCATGAAGAGTAGGAAGGTGCCATAAATGAACGTGTAGCTATTGGGATGCAGCTATGTAGGGGCGATCGCCATGTACTTTAGCACCTTGCATATGAAAGAGTTGAAGGGTGGCACGCATCCGGCCCAACACATGAATTTGTTACATGCGGTGTCCCCGTTTGGGGGCAGGTAGGGATGATCTTGCCTCGACGGGACTAACAAATCCTCGAAGGGAATCCCATAAATGGAGCACAATCGGTGAAGGGCCATTTCGCCGATCTTTGAAGCTTGTGAGTCGATCGAGTTATCCAAAATTGTGGCATCGTCTACGGCATTCGGAGCCGGATCTATAACCTCGGCAAAGGGTTGGGATGTCAGAAAAGAGATCTAATCACTGGCTTGATGTTTCTACGACCTCCTGCTGTTGACTTGGCCCAGGTTTGTCGGATAAAGTGGCGGAACTTGATTTCCTATTTGATTTGGAAGACATTACAGGAAGGCACTTGATATGGATAAATATCTATTTAAGCTATACTCGGAAGATAATCGATATTAGAAGTAATAATAATATATTCTCCCGTGCTGTGTGTGAACTAATGCGATGATCCTGACCTAAGTACAAAGAACTTAAGATTGAAAAGACAAATATAACACGATGAAATTTTTGGGTCATCATCCTGGAGACCATCATCACTGGCCATCTCTGATAGTGTAGCAGATGATCGATGACGGAAGTCTTGGAATCGAGCATTGGCATTTTAGAATTGTGAAGTCCGTTACTTGGGAATCGTTGTACTAGTTTAGCATTTTAATTGTGTTGTTAAAACTGTGAATTTGTTGATTCAGGCTATGTCAATAGGCTTATGTGTGAAGAGGCGTGTTATTATTCGTCAGTTTATGCTTGGACGTAAAGATGTGTAGTCATCGTATTCTTATTAATCAAATTGGAGTGTTTTGGTTGCCAATGTCGACCCAACCTCTCAATACTGATCCCTATGCTTTGATCAGATTACCGAACGCTCCATTATGCAGGTCTCACCGACCCGAACGCCCATTCTCGAAATAATGACCGACTCTTCCCTCAAAAAACCATCGACCCAAAACCTCAACGTAGTATAACGAACGCCCACTCTCAAAAATACTGATCCCTCCTTTTATTCTAAATACCGACCCCTGATTTTTACGACCCAATACTTAGCATACAACGCCGATCCTACAGTTGAAGCAACTATATCAACTTCTCCTAATATCCTAACCTATGCCGACCCCATCCTCTACCTTGTCTACACCAAACCCGTTTCTTCTCCTACAACTCCCTCCTGTTCCTTCTAATCCCTATTCTTCTCCACCTCATGTTGACTCCAAACTAGAACTCGATTGCCTATGCACCTGGACACAACGTCACTTCTCAAGGTTGGGCTATGAGTTAAAAGGGAGGTTCATACCTATATTGAAAATCTAGGGCTTAGGGGATAGTAGTGGATTCGAGTCAAGGATATATCAAATCTGTGTGTAATTGGAAGTCGCAAGGCGAGGTTACTCAGATTTGGGAGAGAAAAGGCGCAAATGATGTTGGAGGAATTGGTTAGCAGAGCTCTGTGAAGAACTAAGCGAGAGAAGTAAAAGTGGGAAGAAGAAAATAGGGACCCGAACTTTTATCTGAGGAATGGAATACGAACCGGTCTCTTCCTAGAGACCCGGTCACTGTATTCCAAGGGGTCGGCTAGTCAACATGCCGACCCCAGCCTAGGCAAAACAATCAAGGGATCGACATTCGTATGACAGCCCCTCCCTTTCTTTGTTTAAAAAAAAAGAGAAATAAAATATAATGGACAATGTGTAATGATAAGTAATGATATTAATTATAAAATGGACAAGATAAAGAAATGCTTGATTGGGAAGAAGTCATCGCTATGAAAATAACCTTTGAAAGTTTATACGCAATCAACTTTTGAAAAGTTACATGAGGAACCCCGAGACTTTATTAAGGCTAAGCTAATGCGTTCGAATGACACATGGTTTTATTGAAGGTTAATAGGAAACAATGATCAGTTATTGGCTTGAACGAGATAACCTCTGGGAACACGGATTACTCATTGATTCAAAGCACGTCATGTTGTTCACAAGACGCACTTTGGTGGGAAAATGTTACCCGTCACCTTGGCCCGGCTACAAAACGGTAGTTGCAGAAGCTATGTCTAGATGTTTATGGGAGTAGTATTAAGGGTAAGTCTGCTTCGAGTCGTGTAGGAGTTTACTTCGAGTCGTCTCATCATCGACTCCGAGTCAATGTGAATCAACCACTAGGGGTTGGCATGCTTGAGAGGATTTAGCATAGGAAGTGGGTCGGTGATGGATAATAGCTATAGGTTCATCCATTTAAGTTCGGCATTAGATGACGGGATCGGCTGAAGTGGATCGGCTATAATGGATCGGCTATGATGTGTAGGTTATGATGGATTGGCACAAGATACAGGAGGTCGGTTATTTGTGATCGGTCATAAGAGTATGGGGTCGGCAGCTTGGGTTCGGCTGTTATGGGTCAGCAAGACATAGGTCGGTGCATCTCGGAGTGGTTGGCAAGTTATCAGGTTGGCACATTGTAGTTGCTTCAGGTCGGCATGATTATTTCCTCAGGTCGGTAATAAGGAGACATAGAGATGGATCGGCTTAAGGCCATGGAGTCGGCTACTCCGGGTCGGTGCCTGCTCGTCTTTGGGACGGTGAAGCACAAGCTCCGAGTCAGCTGTGGGAATCAGGTCGGCAACAAGGTGCTGCGTTTGGCATGTTTACACTCCGAGACACATTACAAGTTGCTTCGAGTCATTTGAGGATTTGCTTCGAGACATCCAGAGGACCCCGGATCAACATGTTTGGATCAGTCTTCATGACTTGTCAATTATGGGCCGAACTCCTTTGGTTGTGGGCCTGGAAGACTTAAAGGAGATGCACACTTAGAGAAGCCAGGCTATCACCGTCTATAAATAGAGGGGCAGGGTTCCAGTTTAGGGGTCTGTTTTAGAAACTAAGGAGAGACTCTGCCATTTTTTGTACTCATTTCTTTTTCATTCTAAGCTAAATTCAAGATGTTCTTTGTGGATTGTATCTGTAATCAAACAGTAGAAAGAGAAATAAATATCACATTCAAAGTGGACGTAAGCAGTTGGGCTGAACCACTATAATTTCAGTGTTCTTGTTTTTACTATTATTTCTTGCATTACATTGTATTTTTCCTCTGTTTTCATTTATTATCTTGTTTTCATTTATTATCTACATTTATCTCTCTACACAAATCTATTCTAGGGTGTTAGTGACCAATTTTGGTGCTAACAGGAGTAGTTCGATTGGATGGTGTCCCCAGTAGTATAGTCAGTGATCGAGACCCTATCTTTACCAGTAAGTTCTGGAAGGCATTGCAAAAAGCTTTAGGAACTAAGCTAAACATATGCACTGCATATCACCCCCAGACCGATGGGAAAACTGAAAGAGTAAATCAGGTATTGGAAGATCTTTTAAGAGCATGTATCTTAGGTTTTGGAGGATCATGGAAAAATTATCTTCATCTTGTTGAGTTCTCTTACAACAACAGCTATCAGGCTAGTATGGCATGGCTCCATATGAAGCTTTTAATGGTCATCCATGTAGATTCCCGACATGTTGGATCGAGGCCGGAGATCGATTAGTACTAAGTCCTGACGTGATTAGGGAAGCATCAAAAAAGGTTGACATGATTAAAAAGAAGATGAAAGAAGCCCAGAGTAAGCAAAAGAGTTACGCGGATAGAAGGCGTAGAAATTTGGAATTCTCGGTTAGAGATTATGTATTCCTGAAGGTTTCCCCAATGGAAGTTGTGAGATTTTGGAGAGTTGGAAAATTGGCACCTCGATATATTGGACCTTTTCTCAATCTCGAACGGATTGGCCCATTAGCTTATCGTGTGGGATTGCCCGAAAGATTGTCTGGTGTGCATAATGTCTTTCACATATCTCATATACGAAAATTTATGCATGATCCAGAACAAATTATAGAAACGGCTGTCGAAGAAGATTTAGAACTTGAACCTAATTTGGTAGTTATTAGGCAACCAATGCGAATCGTGGATCATGGCGAAAAGTGATTAAGAAAGAAGTTTGTAAGGTTGGTTAATGGAGTGGTGATGCAGCAGACTGCACATGGGAAATAGAAGATAGAATACGAAAAGCCTATCCTGAGTTTAGAATGGATACATAGTTGTATGTTGTATAGTGTACTCACCGGCCTGTGGTGATGTTACTTGCTATATCTTATACATATGTATCAATTCATTATATATATATATATATTTGTTTCTGAGTTATCGTCTTCTTATCCTTAATTTCGAGGAAGAAATTCTTTTAAAGGGGAAGTCTGTAACGACCCGCAAATACATCACTTTAATAAATTTATTGGAGATTAAAAAGATTTAATAATTATTTTAATAATTTTGATAATTCATATTAAATATATAAGTTGTTGGAAATTTATTAAATGTTATAAATATAATTTTATTGCCTTAATAAACTTCATATAATTGTTATATAATGATAGTAAGTGATTTATAATAGTTTTACAAATATATTAACTTGTTTTATAAATATAACAAACTTCGTCGCATTTTGGCAGATCGACGTCGTATCTTTACAATTGGATTTTAATATTGATTAATATGGTTTTATAGCTTAAATAATCTTGTTTTAATTATTTAAAAATGATAAGAAATTCATTTTCCAGCTTTGTTTACATAACTAATTGTTTGATTAAAAACTGAAAATATGGCCGAAAATTAGATCCCGAAATCTCAACGGTTTGACAAATGGAAATTGTTTTAAGTTGTTGCAACATTGTTTGTACATGCACACACACACACATATGTGTATCACAATTAGTCAAATCAAAGCTAAAGAAAACATCTAAGATATTTTTACAAAAATTAAGTGAAAAAGTTAACATCTAATCACCTTTAAAACATGGAAAGCAAACATCAAATCCACCATTAATGCATCTCATTCCATGCTTAAGATATTTTTGCAATATGTCTTATCACATTACATCTCATTAATGCATGCACTTGAGTATGGTGACATGGATTCGATGTTGAAGTGATGTGGTGTAAGAGATATTTTGATAATATCTAAGGGTAATTTAGTAATTTGCCACATTTTCCTAAGGCCATAAATAAGACCCTAAGGCCTCACAAATTCACACATCTCATTCCATCTTCTTCTTCTTCACCTCTACTTCAATGGCTTCCACTTTAAAAGAAGTAATGGCTAAATTCATTTCAGAAAGAAACTAAAATTATATAGTACACACACACACACACACATATATATATATATAGTGTAAAACACCTCAAAACTCAAACAAAACTCCTCCCCTTCATTCTCTTTACCCATAGCCACCACCACACACCACCAAAGCCAAGCCATCCCTCCCCTACAACCAAGGCCGTGAGCCCACTAGTCAAGGCCGAGCCCTCCAAAGGTAAGGGCCCAAGTTATCGTGAGCTTAGATTTCGAGTTAGCGATGCTATAGCCATTTTTAGGTTAATCATTTAATCCAAGGTAAGAAACTCTTACTTATACTATATTTTTGGATAAGGATGTTTGAAATAGATGTTTAATATGGTTTGATCATCAAGTTTGATTGTTTACTATTTTTGTTTAATTGTATTAACAAGTCACGTTAAATACACGACGAGAATCACAAAGGAAATCACTTTCCTTTTATCAATGAAATGGTGTTATGGAATGTTTAAAGCTCTTAAAAAAATGGTTTAAAATTATTTAGAAATGTTTTATAAACTTTTAAAAGTGTTTCGATGAAGTTTGAAAACAAAATGGAAAATTGGTAAAAATAGACGCGTCGCGTAACGGTAGTTCGTGATTTCGCGCCATAATAGTTTAAATCCACTTATACGATGGATTTGGAGTTGGATTTCTTTGAAATAAGAATTTTTCGAACTCTTATGATCATAGTTTTCAACTAAAAAAAAGGATCGATATTTGGTTTAGTAGATTTTAAATTATGAGTAAAACAAGTTTTGAAAATAATCGTAGTTTTGCAGTTCAGAATCTATAAACGGATTTCTTTCAAAATGATATTTTAAAATTGTTTAAAAATATGAAATAAATTCTAAAAATCTTTTAAAATGTTTTTAAAGTGATTTGAGTTATAAAAATGAATTTCCAAATGATAAAAAGCTGTTTTGATTGTAGAGGTTTCGAAGACGTCGATCCTTGGTACATCCCTCTAGAGGTGTACCGTACGGAAGGTAGTCCCTTACCTGCCATTGTATGGAATCCATCCTCCAATAAGTGCCTTCGGACTTGATTGGAGAACTACTGTGTAGCTAGTATGCTGGAATTTAATAATGTAACAATTTCGGCTAAGATCCATAAGTTTACTTGTAATTGCTTTCAAAGGAATGTCATTAAAAATAATATCAAATGAATTTTACGTAGCAAATGTTTTGGTTATCATAAGGTAAAAACTCATTCCATGTTTATGTGCGGCGTGGTCTTATGAGATACCCTTTTGTTTTTAAAATGCATATTTTGAGTTTCTCACACCAGTCCCATGACTGATTCGGAGTTTATTTTTCTTATCCCTTAAACTCTGGGTGCTCTAATTTTCCCGGGCAGCCTACTAGTGGAGCATTTTGGAATGGAGCATTTTGGGTCTTTTGTTGAAGTCATCTATCACTTTTCGTTGTGTCTGTATTATGTATTAATATATACCAGCACAGTAAGGATAGGTCATTATAACTATCCTAGCTGGGTTAGTAACTGTCGTAACTCTGATGGAACAATTTGGAGTAATTGCATGTACTATTCATTTAAATAGCCGAGGGTTAAAAGAGTTAAAGGTGGATCTGGATCCACTATTTCCTCTTGCTATTTCAAAACTTTTTGAATCCAATTCAACCTCATTTTCCTACCCCTTATGGTCGGCCATGCTTGCTTATATATGGGCCACTAAACTGCTTTAAGCCTGATCATATAAATATCTTTTTAAATCTAATTTAAACACACATCGATATCGTATTTCGATAAGTGTGTATACAACTTTTATAGATGCACTATTTTAATATTGATCAACATAAATCAAATAATATTTTATAATTAATATTTCATAAATATTAATCGATTTAATTAATTTATAATAGTTATACTAATTAAATCAGGTGGTGGTCAAACTATTCAATATTTCGCTTATGTGACTTTTAGGTGTAAATTCGGTCAACGATTAAAATCGAATAGTTCGAATATTAAAGTTCATGCGTCACCTTAGCTAGTAGTGTGACATTATGTAATATCCCTCATTTGAGGCCCAAAAATAGTGTTATTGATGCTGCAGTCATCAATATTATTATTCTCCAGTGACAAATTGTGGTTATGTTAATCATATCAATAACATTAGAAGCACATGAATTTGAAATTTTTTTTTCAAACACATTTCATTAATCAAACTTTCATTACATTTCAGAAATAAAATTTTCACCCTCATTACATAATCTCATTTGTTGCCTATGTTCAGGGAAAATATAATAATTACAAAATACTCCAAGAGCGACATTTGAAAATTCCTCATGTTGATCAGAGTCTAATACATGATAGTTATAAATTCTGTCATTACATCCATTCAACCATAACATAAGCTTTAAAGAACATAATGGAAATAAAAACTGCTACATTAGCTAACTTTCCACCTACACGTCACCGGAAGCTTATTCGTCTAACATGAAAATCCCTACTCTTGACCTACTCAAATGAGTACTTAGAGTTTAGGGGGAAAAAAAAACTCAAGTCGGACAAAAAGTTTGGTGTGAATAATAATTTACCATCTCGAACCAAAATAGATATCTAGCGAGACTACACTGCTTAGCGAAATGGGTTTTCCCCTCACTAGTATGTTATCCAAATATGTCAATCACAAATCATGCACCTGCAACCACAACGGTTAAAATAATCATAACATGATCATACACATGTATGCAACATGGGTAAGTCTGACTAATCTGTCCTCTAGGGATATGCACACCTAAGGTTTACCCTTCCTAAAATGGACTATCTATCTCAAATCAAATGGACTATCTATCTCAGCATATAGTTTTCATAGGATCACTATGAACCTATTAGTTTTCACTAATAACATCTCTTCCAATCATAATTTTCATGGGATCACATGAACCTATTAGTTATCACTAATAAATGGGATCACCATGAACCTATTGGTTATCACTAATAAATCTCTCCAATCATAGTTTTTACGAGATCACTATGAACCTACTAGTTTCCACTAATAACATATCTCATATCATAGGTTTCATGGGATCACTATAAACCTATTAGTTATCACTAATAACATCTTTCAAATCATATTCTTTTGATCAGTTTTAGGCATTCTAACATACTAGATCCATCTGATCTCCTGGATGCAATTCTGCTCACTCAAGAGATGAGTCTAACCATACTCACTACTGGGATAACCTAACTGGTAATGCTACCCCCAATCGCAAAATGCAATGTTAGGTCAAAATAATGTGAGCATGACAATGATAAATATGTAAATTAACCGATCAAATAGTAGCAAGAAAATGTAACGACCCGATATTTTGGACCATTCGCATCCATTATAAGTGCATAGGTAGACACTCATGCCGAAATTGAATTGCTCAAAATACCGCGTTGTTAATTTAAATTTGGCAAAACTGAACATATACAGTAAATAAAATAATCACAGAACACAGACACAGAGTAATAATTTGCAGCGGAAATAAAAGAGATAGTAGTTCATGAAGCTACTATATGAATATAAAGTAAATCAGAGTTTACAACAGAAGAGTAATACGATACATCAGAGTTAAACCAGATACAACAGAAGAGTAACATGATACATCAAATACAAATCAGAATACATCACTGGAATCATCGAATACTGAAAGCAGAATAGATGGCTGGATCTTCAAGCAAAGCTCCAACTCCAAAGGTGAGTCTCGAATACTGGTACACTCAGTCTGACCCGAGCGTAAAGCAAAACACAAAACACTCGAGTCAGGATTAACATTCTTATATCATTAAATCCAACTCAAGTGAAATAGCAATTTGAAATACAAGTAACTCAAAGGATGTTTGGAATAACCATCCTTTAAGGATCCGTTAAACTATCTACTAGGTAGTAGTGTATGATAAGTAGATAATGTCTATCAGTAATATAAAAAGATATCAAAATAGTGTTAAGTCATGGTCCATTCCACCCTTAACACATTTTTATTCCCAAGAGCATATACAAGACCGTAGTTTCCCCAAAACCGAAAGTCACCAGAGGGCAATCCATATACTAAAGGTATAAAACAAATTCGTAGTGGTCGCGAATACAGGAATACAAGTATGACAAGGCACATGAGGCAATACCCAAGGTAGTGATACTACCGTTTGCCTGATCCAGACCGGTGAGAACGCAGCGCCGCAGCGACCGTACCACCGTGAAACAACACTCCCAAAAATCAAGGGTGCACCAATCGACAACAAGTAATGAGTAGTTCGAAGAAGTGTGTTCACTTGAGGTAGCTGACCTCCATTGGCCCGGCACGGCTCCTGTTTTAGTCATTTCCAATTTGACACAAGCGTCAAGGCTATCCATTATCGTTCTCTTTCTTCAGTCAACGCGTACATCATTCCAACCACTTCATTCTGGATCACACTCCGCGTATAGTTATTAAAGTGGTTTTCGGTTTAGATAGAGAGTATATCCATAACCGATTCCGGTCTCTTTAATAACTTTCGTAATTTTTACACCGATTGGTCGTTTATATATTTCAAAACCAAATCAATTACAATTTCAATTAGAATTTGTAAATCAACATTTCATTTGTCTTTCAAAACCAATTTCCATACTTTACGTTTCAAAACTTCCAAATTACCATTTCAAATCTTATAATAAAATTTTCAATTTCTTTTTAAACCAATTCAAATATTGATTCAAGTTCGTAAATAAGTTTCATTCCGAAATCATTTAAATTAATTTAATTTAACATTCAAATCAATTTAACTTCATTTATCGATTGCATTCAATATTCATTAAGTAAATTTGCCATTCAAAACAATTTCTATTAAATTTCCAATTCATTAAATCCATTATTTAAATTCAACTTCCTTATATCCAAACTTACAAATTGAACTAAATTAAATTCATCAAATCAAATCCTTTAATTTTCAAGTCTTACATTAATTTCAATAAATCACATTTTATTTCTTATTCAAGAAATTCAATTTCACTTATTTACTTACTTAAATAATTTCCAAAACTTAATTAATAAAGAAACTCAATTTCAATTATTTACGAAGTAAAATTCACTTATTCAAAAGTTCAATTTTTCTTATTTAAAGAAATCCAATTCAATTTAATCATTAAATAATTCAATCTTATTTAATTATTAAATAAATTCAAAACTTAATTATTAAATAATTTCAAGGTTTAATAAATTTCAAACATAATCATACTTTCAAACTTAATTATTAAGTCATTTCAAACTTAAATTCAATCATTTCTCAAATTAAACAACATTCTTTTATCAATTACATGGTTAATATTTTGTTTCAGATTATTAAATATTAACATTTTCCTTTCATAAAAATTCAAATTTCAACTTCATTTCAAAACCATATTATTTATTCAAATAAAATCTTCATTTTATTTTAAATCAAATTATTGACCAATCGGGTTTTATTTAATTTCCTATCCTAGGTCAAAGTTCAATTTGGGTATTTATCATTTCAACCCGATTCCAATTCAATTCAAGATCAAAGCATAGTAAAGGGAACTTGCAGTGTGATAACTGGGATGGTGTCAAAGTAAATAAACAAGCAATAACAACAACCAATATCAATCCAATAATCAATTCAAATAATCCCGAAATAATCGTATTAATTCGCATTGTTATTTGTACGAATTAATATAATTATTTCTAGAATCTACACTATCATTTCATGTAGATTAAAGATTATTACATTACGGTTTTCACTTGTCATCTATTACAATTTCATCCATCATCAATTTAACAATATACATTCAGTGGTTCAAGATGTAATTAAACAAATCCTACGTGTCAATAAATTTTGACAGTTAAATGGGTCATATTATACAAATGTCATTTAATCAAATTTAACATTTAACTATTCTATATCAATTTCAATTGCATACTATTTATCATTTTAACATTAACAATTTAACATCCAATATAAACATCAACAATCAATCAATTATCAGCCAAACTGTATTATCATCGCATAAATCATTAACAGATAATGGTGTCAGATGTCACAGGTGAACTGATACAGGTAATAGCATATAAAACAGTGTAATTAACTAACAGCAGCATATTTCAATTGTCGTTTCAATTGAAATCAAATCTAATAAATAAAAGAACGTTAATCGTGAGTGAGTGCTCACCTTTCGAGGCTAGAGAGAACAGACGATGAAATTGAGTTACGAATCCAAAGCAAAGCTAGATGGGCACAAATTCGACGGATAGAGCTGATAAATAGAAATAGACGAATTCAAATCAGAACTGGGTCGATGAATATAATTGGTATAAGTGAACACATATATATAATTAAATAAAACAATATATATATATATATATAAAATATTCATGTATTTAAAATTTATTGTTTTTAAATCAAAACACAAATATTAAACTCAATATATACATAATATATATGAAATTATATAATATACACAACCCAAAATATATATACAGTAAGTTTCTATATAAATTCAAACAACTACCTGTATGTGTACCGATGCAAGATATAAAAGCTTCTGGAAAAGTTTGTTTTTTTTAAAATAAGCTTCAGACAATATATATATGAACAGCAAAACTAAATTTATACAACTTATAATATATACAAACATACATATGCTAATATGAACTTTGTAACTTTAAAAGCTTTATGACATTATATACTTTATAATATATATAAACTTTAACAGCCGAACAATATACTAACCTGACATGTGTAGCAACCCTTATGTAGATAGATATATAATATAAGATAAATACTTACATAACTTTATATACTTATAAACTAACATATAAGTTTTAAAATAACGAAAAATGTGCTGGCAGTTCTATATAAAAGCAACCATTGTATGCAGACTAGACTCAACTGTATTGGAAAGCAAGCCTACACCCCTGTATATAATTTTTCCCCCTTACAGTACAAGTGATATGCGACAGTAGCTATGGACAGTAGCTAACCGAGCCCATATAGCATACACCAAGGCTTATATACAAACGTATAAACTTATGTAACTACATATATGGACAGTAGCTACATCTTTTAAATAATGGATTCCTCTTTGGTACTCACATAACTATATGACGTGCACACCTTTTAAAACATATTATATCTTTATAGTTTGAGGTATGATAACAAAAGACTAAAATCTGGTAACAGATTATACATAAAACTTATATGAACTTATACTTTACACCATAATAAATAAGTATTATCAAATATACATATACTCAGTGAACACAAGATTATAAACTAACGTATATAAACAGTACCCAACTATACAACATAAATATATAATCATACATATACAACATACCAGCTAGTATATATATACCGATACTACATGTAGACAAACCCCGTCATACTCAGGCATCTTTCTAAAACCAAATATAAAATTTAAATAGTATAAACCCATTTATACTGTTGCTGCAAAAATTTATACTACGTATGTTTTTCTAAACATGAGCCAGTTAGTATTTGTGAAAGGAAGTCTACTCAGATCTGTTACAAACTTATTACAAAATGAAATAAAATAAAATATTATAAAATATATATATATATATATATGTACACTCATGAAATCAGTACACAATACTAAGATATAACTAAATATGTATACAAAAATATATGCAAACAAACATATATATTTATACAAGTCAACATGGAGAACCTGCTCTTGGGCGTGTGCGGAAGAGTGGACGCTGTGGTGGAGGAGCACTGTCAGGTAGGGAGGATGGTGGATGTATGGTGGTGGGCGAAGCATCAGGCTGAGAGTGGAGGTGAATCTGGAGGCGAGCTCGGGTAGGTCGGTGGGAGGAGGATCTTAGAGGAATGGCGGATCTGGTGGAAGAAGCAGTGGTGGGTCGAGTTCGGTGGTATGGGTCGTGGGTACTTGGAGGGTGACGAGGCGAGTCTGTTGGATCCGAGGTGGAGAGGGGATGAAAGCTATCATAGGGTGGTGGCCACAGCCAGGTAGGGCAGCGGTTGAAGCTAGCTTGGTGGAGGAGCTGAGGGGTTCGCGTGGAGAGTGGAAAGAGTGGGGAAGGTCTTGGAATGGGACCGATGGGTAGATGTAGAATGGGAGAGGAATGTGACAGAGAAGATGAAAAGGAAATGGCAGAAGAAGCTACATGAAATGAACAAGTTTATTATTTTGGAATGGAAAAATGAATTTCAGAACAATGCGAACAATCAAAATGGAATGGCCAAAAATTTGAAAAGGTGGGATAGTAAAGAGTCATGCCAATTCACTACTGTAAACATTTATAGCCAATGGCTATTCAATTTTCACAGCTGAAATTTGAAAGGACAGAGAAACTCAAAAGGTTTAAAACGTGTATCGATACGGATACTGGTTAGACGGATTCCACCGGGTACCGAATTTCAAAACACGAAAACGGATATACTGCGGAGACCAGCACAACAAGACGGTCAAAATGGTATACAGATATCAGTGGTATGGTTGAATTATAAAAATTCAAATTTTCTAATAACGGAAAATGCAAGAAAAACGCTGAAAAATAAGATCGACGGAGCCAAAGATGTCCGAATTTGGAAAAATGACAAACTAACATCTTGCTCAGAAGATGGTTTAAAATTTTTCTAGGTAAAAATATTTAGGTTTTGGAAACATTTTATTTTCATCGCTTTTTAACTGATTAAATTGAAGTAAATTTATATGCGAAATAAACTTTCATATTTTCGGACGAAAATTAACCAGTTGCTATGTTTAACTAGACGTATACCAAATATCAAATTTATATTTTAAAATTTTATCGTTTAAAATTTCACAAAATTTCAACTAATTACGTTATTAAAACAGTTGAAATTTACGGGTCGTTACACTCTCCCCCACTCAAAACTTTTCGTCCCCGAAAAGGAACGAGGTAGGAGAATAGAAACAACCAGAAAGAAAAACAGATTTGAAATACAAAATAACAATTAATTTAAACCATATAAATTCAAATTTAAATTAATTGATATTCAATAATTGATTTAATCCATTTGATTTCACTAAAATCAATCTCAACTATTTCTAAATTCATTATCTTATTATCCCATTCTCTTAAATTTACAATTTCTAAAACCATAAATTTGAATAGTCTTTTATTATAATCATATTTTTTTAGCAATTTAAATTCTTCTTTATTCCAAATTATTGTTAAATTTATTCTACTTAATATATCTAATCACATATATTTAACCCATATAAATTAATTTAAACCATAAAAGTTTCGATTTAAATTAATTTATATTTACTAATATGCTTTTAAATTCAAGGTATTTTCATAAGTTGATCAAGTTTCAATTTATTGATTCTTCCAAAACAAATTTATTATATTCATCTCATTCAATTTACTTATTATTCTATAATCTTTATTAACATTTTTTTTATATAATTAAAATCTAAGTGTATAATATTTATTATAAACACTCAAAATTTTATTTATAAGATCTGTTTATATTGTATATTATCCAATTACATTTTTAACTTCTGAAAAATTTAGGTAAGTTGTATTGAAATGCAATTTAGTACTATACAAATAAAATTTTCAAATTCAATTATAACAAGTTTAAACATTTATTCAGAATTTTGGTTACATTTATAATTGAAATCATCTTTTACCTAAATTTTAAGAATTAAATTTCCGATTAGCTTCAAACAATTTAGAGATAATTATATACATACAATATATAATCTAAATCAAATACTAATATATATATTTGAAATCGAGTCATTCCTTTAGAAATTTAAATCAAATTCATTTCAAAACAAAAGTGTAGCCAGCTACAGAAGGTTTCTCCACTTCGAAACTCGAAAATGAATGTCGATGATGCGGCCGCCATCACCGAAATTATTTTCCAGCGACAAAGAGAAGAGCACTGACTTCAACATTTTAAAATTCTTTGAAAACGATTTATATTCGAAAATATTTTAAATACCATACACTTTAAAACTTTCAAATCAAAGTTTCAAATCACCAGAAATTAAATTCTCAAATTCTGTATTTAAATTCCTTTCAAATCCCAAATCAAATTATAACCAAGTTTTATAAATTCATTTATTTATATTATGCAATAATCAATGGTTTACAAAACAATAATGAAAATCAAATATTATTATTTCTGACAACAAATTCATTAACAATTTAATTTCAGAAAACTTATATTTATATATAATATAATCATACAAAACTTTTATTTTATTTACCAAATTTGAAAACGATATTGTGTCAGCTTGTTCTGCTCAAGTGTTTTGGAAATCCTATCGATAGCGTTAATCAGACGAATCGATCGGAAACCCAAATCAACCTCAACAACTCAAACAACACAGCATATATCAAAACATTTTAATATTAATTTTTAAATACCCTTCCTCGCTCGATGATACAAGAACAGATTTCAAAACATGTATAGAGATTCAAATTTGATGGAAATCAAATCAAAGAGAATTTTGATTCGAAAAATAAGTTTGAAACAGAAGATAAGATAATTCAATTACCACAATCGGGAGATGGATAAGTTTATTTAATTCACGGGCAACCTTAACCGGGTCGTCCGTAACTTCAAGAATAAGATCGATGCTGAATTCCGAGGTAAATCAACACTCGATCTCAAGAGATGGAATTCAGATATAGCATGGAATAGATAGCATCGTAAACCGAGGATATAGAAATCTTCGGTAAATCAATGCCTATTGTAAAGGAGTTTAATCCTTTACGAATCATTCGAAGATTGGCGAGACCGCCGATCTATTATAGATATCATTCAAAATGGAGTTATGGGGTGCTCCAGAATTGAAAGAGATTGAAAGAAGACGAATAGTGAAGGACACGAATGAATTTTGGAACCGAGGGGAACGTTCCAAAATTCAAAGGAATTGAGTCAAAGGAAGAGATTGAAACTCGAATGAGAGTGATTCTGTAAATACATTTACCCTATATGCTAAGTTTTGCCTAGAGCTACCAAAGCTCTGATACCAACTATAACGACCCGATATTTTGGACCATTCGCATCCATTATAAGTGCATAGGTAGACACTCATGCCGAAATTGAATTGCTCAAAATACCGCGTTGTTAATTTAAATTTGGCAAAACTGAACATATACAGTAAATAAAATAATCACAGAACACAGACACAGAGTAATAATTTGCAGCGGAAATAAAAGAGATAGTAGTTCTTGAAGCTACTATATGAATATAAAGTACATCAGAGTTTACAACAGAAGAGTAATACGATACATCAGAGTTAAACCAGATACAACAGAAGAGTAACATGATACATCAGATACAAATCAGAATACATCACTGGAATCATCGAATACTGAAAGCAGAATAGATGGCTGGATCATCAAGCAAAGCTCCAACTCCAAAGGTGAGTCTCGAATACTGGTACACTCAGTCTGACCCGAGCGTAAAGCAAAACACAAAACACTCGAGTCAGGATTAACATTCTTATATCATTAAATCCAACTCAAGTGAAATAGCAATTTGAAATACAAGTAACTCAAAGGATGTTTGGAATAACCATCCTTTAAGGATCCGTTAAACTATCTACTAGGTAGTAGTGTATGATAAGTAGATAATGTCTATCAGTAATATAAAAAGATATCAAAATAGTGTTAAGTCATGGTCCATTCCACCCTTAACACATTTTTATTCCCAAGAGCATATACAAGACCGTAGTTTCCCCAAAACCGGAAGTCACCAGAGGGCAATCCATATACTAAAGGTACAAAACAAATTCGTAGTGGTCGCGAATACAGGAATACAAGTATGACAAGGCACATGAGGCAATACCCAAGGTAGTGATACTACCGTTTGCCTGATCCGGACTGGTGAGAACGCATCGCCGCAGCGACCGCAACACCGTGAAACAACACTCCCAAAAATCAAGGGTGCACCAATCGACAACAAGTAATGAGTAGTTCGAAGAAGTGTGTTCACTTGAGGTAGCTGACCTCCATTGGCCCGGCACGGCTCCTGTTTTAGTCATTTCCAATTTGACACAAGTGTCAAGGCTATCCATTATCGTTCTCTTTCTTCAGTCAACGCGTACATCATTCCAACCACTTCATTCTGGATCACACTCCGCGTATAGTTATTAAAGTGGTTTTTGGTTTAGATAGAGAGTATATCCATAACCGATTCCGGTCTCTTTAATAACTTTCGTAATTTTTACACCGATTGGTCGTTTATATATTTCAAAACCAAATCAATTACAATTTCAATTAGAATTTGTAAATCAACATTTCATTTGTCTTTCAAAACCAATTTCCATACTTTACATTTCAAAACTTCCAAATTACCATTTCAAATCTTATAATAAAATTTTCAATTTCTTTTTAAACCAATTCAAATATTGATTCAAGTTCGTAAATAAGTTTCATTCCGAAATCATTTAAATTAATTTAATTTAACATTCAAATCAATTTAACTTCATTTATCGATTGCATTCAATATTCATTAAGTAAATTTGCCATTCAAAACAATTTCTATTAAATTTCCAATTCATTAAATCCATTATTTAAATTCAACTTCCTTATATCCAAACTTACAAATTGAACTAAATTAAATTCATCAAATCAAATCCTTTAATTTTCAAGTCTTACATTAATTTCAATAAATCACATTTTATTTCTTATTAAAGAAATTCAATTTCACTTATTTACTTACTTAAATAATTTCCAAAACTTAATTAATAAAGAAACTCAATTTCAATTATTTACGAAGTAAAATTCACTTATTCAAAAGTTCAATTTTTCTTATTTAAAGAAATTCAATTCAATTTAATCATTAAATAATTCAATCTTATTTAATTATTAAATAAATTCAAAACTTAATTACTAAATAATTTCAAGGTTTAATAAATTTCAAACATAATCATACTTTCAAACTTAATTATTAAGTCATTTCAAACTTAAATTCAATCATTTCTCAAATTAAACAACATTCTTTTATCAATTACATGGTTAATATTTTGTTTCAGATTATTAAATATTAACATTTTCCTTTCATAAAAATTCAAATTTCAACTTCATTTCAAAATCATATTATTTATTCAAATAAAATCTTCATTTTATTTTAAATCAAATTATTGACCAATCGGGTTTTATTTAATTTCCTATCCTAGGTCAAAGTTCAATTTGGGTATTTATCATTTCAACCCGATTCCAATTCAATTCAAGATCAAAGCATAGTAAAGGGAACTTGCAGTGTGATAACTGGGATGGTGTCAAAGTAAATAAACAAGCAATAACAACAACCAATATCAATCCAATAATCAATTCAAATAATCCCGAAATAACCGTATTAATTCGCATTGTTATTTGTACGAATTAATATAATTATTTCTAGAATCTACACTATCATTTCATGTAGATTAAAGATTATTACATTACGGTTTTCACTTGTCATCTATTACAATTTCATCCATCATCAATTTAACAACATACATTCAGTGGTTCAAGATGTAATTAAACAAATCCTACGTGTCAATAAATTTTGATAGTTAAATGGGTCATATTATACAAATGTCATTTAATCAAATTTAACATTTAATTATTCTATATCAATTTCAATTGCATACTATTTATCATTTTAACATTAACAATTTAACATCCAATATAAACATCAACAATCAATCAATTATCAGCCAAACTGTATTATCATCGCATAAATCATTAACAGATAATGGTGTCAGATGTCACAGGTGAACTGATACAGGTAATAGCATATAAAACAGTGTAATTAACTAACAGCAGCATATTTCAATTGTCGTTTCAATTGAAATCAAATCTAATAAATAAAAGAACGTTAATCGTGAGTGAGTGCTCACCTTTCGAGGCTAGAGAGAACAGACGATGAAATTGAGTTACGAATCCAAAGCAAAGCTAGATGGGCACAAATTCGACGGATAGAGCTGATAAATAGAAATAGACGAATTCAAATCAGAACTGGGTCGATGATTATAATTGGTATAAGTGAACACACATATATAATTAAATAAAACAATATATATATATATATATAATATTCATGTATTTAAAATTTATTGTTTTTAAATCAAAACACAAATATTAAACTCAATATATACATAATATATATGAAATTATATAATATACACAACCCAAAATATATATACAGTAAGTTTCTATATAAATTCAAACAACTACCTGTATGTGTACCGATGCAAGATATAAAAGCTTCTGGAAAAGTTTGTTTTTTTTTAAAATAAGCTTCAGACAATATATATATGAACAGCAAAACTAAATTTATACAACTTATAATATATACAAACATACATATGCTAATATGAACTCTGTAACTTTAAAAGCTTTATGACATTATATACTTTATAATATATATAAACTTTAACAGCCGAACAATATACTAACCTGACATGTGTAGCAACCCTTATGTAGATAGATATATAATATAAGATAAATACTTACATAACTTTATATACTTATAAACTAACATATAAGTTTTAAACTAACGAAAAATGTGCTGGCAGTTCTATATAAAAGCAACCATTGTATGCAGACTAGACTCAACTATATTGGAAAGCAAGCCTACACCCCTGTATATAATTTTTCCTCCTTACAGTACAAGTGATATGCGACAGTAGCTATGGACAGTAGCTAACCGAGCCCATATAGCATACACCAAGGCTTATATACAAACGTATAAACTTATGTAACTACATATATAGACAGTAGCTACATCTTTTAAACAATGGATTCCTCTTTGGTACTCACATAACTATATGACGTGCACACCTTTTAAAACATATTATATCTTTATAGTTTGAGGTATGATAACAAAAGACTAAAATCTGGTAACAGATTATACATAAAACTTATATGAACTTATACTTTACACCATAATAAATAAGTATTATCAAATATACATATACTCAGTGAACACAAGATTATAAACTAACGTATATAAACAGTACCCAACTATACAACATAAATATATAATCATACATATACAACATACCAGCTAGTATATATATACCCATACTACATGCAGACAAACCCCGTCATACTCAGGCATCTTTCTAAAACCAAATATAAAATTTAAATAGTATAAACCCATTTATACTGTTGCTGCAAAAATTTATACTATGTATGTTTTTCTAAAAATGAGCCAGTTAGTATTTGTGAAAGGAAGTCTACTCAGATCTGTTACAAACTTATTACAAAATGAAATAAAATAAAATATTATAAAATATATATATATATATATATATGTACACTCATGAAATCAGTACACAAAACCAAGATATAACTAAATATGTATACAAAAATATATGCAAAAAAACATATATATTTATACAAGTCAACATGGAGAACCTGCTCTTGGGCGTGTGCGGAAGAGTGGACGCTGTGGTGGAGGAGCACTGTCAGGTAGGGAGGATGATGGATGTACGGTGGTGGGCGAAGCATCAGGCTGAGAGTGGAGGTGAATCTGGAGGCGAGCTCGGGTAGGTCGGTGGGAGGAGGATCTTAGAGGAATGGCAGATCTGGTGGAAGAAGCAGTGGTGGGTCGAGTTCGGTGGTATGGGTCACGGGTACTTGGAGGGTGACGAGGCGACTCTGTTGGATCCGAGGTGGAGAGGGGATGAAAGCTATCATAGAGTGGTGGCCACGGCCAGGTAGGGCAGCGGTTGAAGCTAGCTTGGTGGAGGAGCTGAGGGGTTCGCGTGGAGAGTGGAAAGAGTGGGGAAGGTCTTGGAATGGGACCGATGGGTAGATGTAGAATGGGAGAGGAATGTGACAGAGAAGATGAAAAGGAAATGGCAGAAGAAGCTACAGGAAATGAACAAGTTTATTATTTTGGAATGGAAAAATGAATTTCAGAACAATGCGAACAATCAAAATGGAATGGCCAAAAATTTGAAAAGGTGGGATAGTAAAGAGTCATGCCAATTCACTGCTGTAAACATTTATAGCCAATGGCTATTCAATTTTCACAGCTGAAATTTGAAAGGACAGAGAAACTCAAAAGGTTTAAAACGTGTATCGATACGGATACTGGTTACACGGATTCCACCGGGTACCGAATTTCAAAACACGAAAACGGATATACTGCGGAGACCAGCACAACAAGACGGTTAAAATGGTATACAGATATCAGTGGTATGGTTGAATTATAAAAATTCGAATTTTCTAATAACGGAAAATGCAAGAAAAACGCTGAAAAATAAGATCGACGGAGCCAAAGATGTCCGAATTTGGAAAAATGACAAACTAACATCTTGCTCAGAAGATGGTTTAGAATTTTTCTAGGTAAAAATATTTAGGTTTCAGAAACATTTTATTTTCATCGCTTTTTAACTGATTAAATTGAAGTAAATTTATGTGCGAAATAAACTTTCATATTTTCGGACGAAAATTAACCAGTTGCTATGTTTAACTAGACGTATACCAAATATTAAATTTATATTTTAAAATTTTATCGTTTAAAATTTCGCAAAATTTCAACTAATTACGTTATTAAAACAGTTGAAATTTACGGGTCGTTACAGAAAATATAACATCATTCATCCAAATATGTTCAATCAACAATCATTAGCATCACAAAATTACTTAGCCTTAAGCAATAATTTTCTTTGGCAAATTCGTATAAAACTTTGGCTAGACACCAATTTATTTCCTTGAAAACCTTTATTTCTATAAATGATTAATCCTTTAAAATCATTCTTTAAAACAAGGGAAACATAGCCCATTACATAGCCAAAATCTTATGCTAAAATATAATCCTTTTCGAAATAGCATTCTTTATTTACAATATCAAATGGGGTTGTTGAACCTCTAAACTTGGCTTTTGGTTTACATAGTAAGGCTTTCGGCCTATCAAATATAAGACATTGAATCTGAAGGTATTTGACATCATTGCTATAAAATACTTGATATCAAAAATATGGACTTGCGGCATCATGGCCTCAAAATAATTGATTTCGAAGATATGAACTTGCGGCATCATGGCCTTAAAACTATTGTTGTCAAAATCTTAAACACACGACATCATTTCCACTTTAAAGTAGATGTCGAAAGCCATAACTTACGACATTCATGTTACTTAGTATGGATGTCGAAAACTATAACTTATAGCATTCATGCCGCTTAGTATGGATGTCGAAAACGAATGTTGACAAGGGACGTCAAGCTTAAAATCAAGAAAGGATGTTGTCTGTTTGATGTCAAATCCCAAAACATTCAAAATCTGAATGCCAATATTAAAACATAAGGATGTCGCATTCATTTTTTGTTGAGTAACGAAACCATTGATGTCGAAAGTAATGCCTGAATCCTATACATCTATATGAACAGATTCATTTCATACCTACCTAAGTAGATATCATATGCACCCCTTCATGTCAATGTCGAAGATTATAGCTGTGACATGGATATAAGCTTTACCTGGGTTTCAATACTGAAATCAAACGACATGGCAATTTTGTAATTAAATCAAAAATTGTTTTATTTCCATATAAAGTCGTTTCTTGTCCCTTGTCAATTTTCTATTGTTTAATAAAACACTTTACTATATTCTTTTCAGAAAGACTATTGCAAAGCCATTTTACTTTCCTTGAAATAATTTGCACATCGACATAAATAATATTATTATTTAACACTATTTAATAGCTTTTCTAACATAATAAATTCATAGAAAATCATAATCACTTAGGAAAAATCTCCAAAAATCACCAAAATTACTAAATTATTTCTCATATAAAAAATTTAGGGTCGAAATAATTATTGAATTATTTTAAATAATTAAAACACAAAATAAACACATTTTCCATCTTAGGAAATTCATAAAATATTCATATTAACTTGGAAAATTATAAAATTGAAAACACATCTCCAAAATAACGTTTTACACAAAATATCAAAATTTTGAATCAGTAGGAGATCAAAAACTTAGATTTTACCCTTAAAATCTACTAAATCAATTCCAGGAAATTCCAATAAGTCATCATTTAATCCAATAATGATATAATCAATCCATACATGACATATTAACATAATCAATTCGAAAATAGATCATAGATCCGAAAATAAACATAAAAACTTGAGGTGGATACTATTATTCACCTTAGATTGGATAAGAGATTGAAATTTGATGTTGATTATCTTCCCCTTAAGCTTCCCCTTTGGATTTATTAAGTTTCTTTTTTCTCCTTTTACTAGTAAAGGTCGACCTCCCTTTAGCTTTTATTTTGATTAAGAACGTAAATGAGAAAATGAATGGGAAAGAGTGGTTTAAGGAATGGAATGAGGGGTGATTCACATTTTTCCCTTCTCATTAATTTCTTCTATTCTATGTTTTAAATCAATCTTATTAATTGGTTGCTTAAGATATTAGTTAGCAAATCTCATTCTTCTTATCACACCACACATTATTCTATTTAATTTATCTAATTAAATCTTGCAAATAATGTTAAACAAAATTTTGGTGTGTTACACACTATGGATTATCGCTTACATAGCTTTGATAAAATCCAATTTTAATTATTTTAAGCATTATTCAGTAGTGATAATTATTCATATCAATTTCTTCGTAAAAGCTATATCACATTAGGACTTATGGAACTTGGTATTGATTAAATTTCCAATATCATCCATATTCAACTTTCTAGTCTAAACATAGAGTCCTTGGTTCAATAATAACAATGATTAATAATTGAACTGCTCTAGCCAGAGATTTTGACTTTAGGTTGACTTCGGTCGACCGTGATACTAATCTCATATAACTAAAGAGGCGAACTATAACGACCGGCTTTTTAACCCTCAAAAGTGGTCACGAATACATCTAGGATTTTCATGTGTCGAGCATCCAAGTGCCAAAAAGATAGATTGATGGGGGTGAAAGAAAGAAAAAGACAGAATAGAATCTCACATCGTGACGAGTAATATATAATATACAATAGATCTTTACAAAAGAAAGCTTTTACATACATACAACCATCAGAGTAAACTAATCTATCATTAGCCTGGACAATTATAACAGCCTGTCTCACAAATGCTGATAAATACAAAATAAGAAATACAACAGAAACAAAATACGTGAATACGTCTTGGAGGCATCTAGCTCATCTCCTGAAGCTCCAAAGCATCCATAACTAAATTTGGAAATACACTCAGGTCTGACCCGAGTATTATAAGAAAATAACACCCAGATCAGTCTGGTCAACCAGCATGAGAAACTCAAATCCTTTATATTTTTATATTTGAAAACCCTTCAAGATATAGAGGTATCCCATAAGATCAAGCCGCACATAAACATGAATGGGTTTTTATCCTACGACAACCAAACCATTTCTAGTAGAAACTCTTGTGATATTATAACAATGATTGGGGTTTAAAATAAATACATATATAACATAGCTGAAATGGTTGTATCTTATATTCCAGCATATTTGGTATACAACTAAGTCCATAAGGCACGTATTGAAAATGGATTCCATCAATGACCGGGCTACTGGGGCACCGTCCGTCATAGTGCACCTCTAGATAAAATGTACCAAAGTGACAAACCTTGCAACCCTTGCATGGCAAGACCGACATACACTTCTTGGATAGTACCAAGTACGATCATCATCCCGGTTGCCCACTTAACAAACCAGTTCCGTTGCCAACAACATACAAAACCCGAAAATATCGACCTAGATACAAGTGATGATCATACCCTAATAGTAGTGAACCACATAGCCTCGTGGTATATCCCATGTTTTAGTCATTATCGGGAGTGAGGCTTAAGGCTATGCTTTACCTTTTTAGAAAATCCTACTTGGAATGCAGACACTGCCATCCAGGAAATAATGCAGTGCCAGTATTCATCCATACAAGTTGTTCATGTTACGAAAAAACCGAAGGCACTACTTCTACTACATCCTTAGGATTAGTAACAAGTAGCCCTTACATTTCAAAGAACTCTGTCTTTGATTCCATCATCTTCAAGATGTCTCCAATTAGAATGCTTATGCGGGTTCAAAGTGGTTTTCAGATAACTCATGCTTTTCCGATCCCCATCTCTTTGAACCAACAATCGATAGTTTTAAAATTGGCTAAGATTTGATAGTCTGTTATTCAACTATCAAATAAGCAAACAATCCAATCGAATATTTATTTTCATAGGGAAACCAAGATGATTTAGCGCATAAACAACCACTAAGCCTCTTTAATCAATCCATTCATTAATTAAAATCACTTTGTAAATACTTGTATCAAAATAATTTTACAAAGATATACATATGTATACTATTAATTCACAATTCATTTATACCCTTCCAATGCTTGATAAAATATTCATATACTTATATCATCGGTATAAGCATATTCACAAAACACTACACTTCCAATATTTAGAAAATGTACCCACATATTTATCTCAATGATATAAGTATTAAGAAAGATTTCATATTTCGAAAGCTTACTTAATGGGTCAAAAACATATGTCACTTTAGTACATTGTTTATATAAACCCAAACCACTTACTTTTTGGTGCAAGTAAATGATTCGTATGAAAATTAGACCAAATATACTTACCACCACATCCGAATTTCAAACTTGTGCTATCCCTCAATTCACAATGAAGTCAGACAAGTTGGAAAACTATCCTTGCTTCGACATACATTCTTAATTCACATAGATAGAGACGAGTTTCCATACCTCGGATGTAATGACCCGCCATTTCGAACCATTCAAATCGACAATAAACCACACATGTCTGACTTGAATTGCTCAAAACAATAGATTGTTATTTATATTCGGCAAAACTTAGCATATACGGTAAATAAATCAATCACGGACACAGAGTATTACAACAATACGCAGCGGGATAGATAAACATAGTAGTTCATGTAGCTACTACAATATCAGAGTCTAAAGCAAATACAACAGAAATCCCAAATACATAGAAGTTGCTAATACATAAGCAAATGACAAATCTGACATAGAAACAACTGAAACGACTAAAATAGAAAATAACTAAGCAAATAGGTATAAAGATCCCCAACTAGTCTCCAACTCCAAAGATGAATCTTGAATATTGAAATCCTCAGGCTGACCCAAGCATAAAGCAAAAACAAAACAGTCGAGTCAGGATTAACATTCTTGTGCAAGTAAATCAACTCAGGTGAAATGTTCATGTGAAATGCAATAATAACTCAAAGGATGCTTGGAATTCCCATCCTTTAAGGATCCGTTAAACTATCTACATACACAATAGAATATGCTAAATAAATAATGTCTACCATAAAGTAAAGTATTAAAGTAGTGTTAAGGCATTACTCATATCCCCCCTTAACACATTTTTATAAATGTCGTAGTTTATACAGTACTGTAAACTCCACCAAACCGGTGGGATATCAGGGAGCACTCCATAGGTACGACACAAACTAAACTCGTAGTGGATGCGATCAGGATAAATATGACAAGGCACGCGAGGCAATGCCCATGGTAGGATACTACCATTTTGCACTCCTGGACTGGTGGCAATGAATAGTAGCTACTACCGCCCACCTCGAGACACACTTCCATAATCAAAGGAGCGCTCCAAATCAAATCACAAAGTAATAAATATGATTTCGAAGAAGCATGCTCGATAAGGGGAGCAACCCTACTTGGCCCAATATAGCTCCTGTTTTAGTCATTTTAATTATGATCTGAAAGTCAAGGCTATCCATCATCGTTCTCTTACTTCATTCCAGTAGCATTCGCCAAACTATCCAACTTCATTTTGGATTCTCCACCACGTGCACAGTTGTTAAAGTGGTTTCCGGTATTGGTAGAGAGTATGATGATATCTGATCCCGGTCTCTTTAACAACCAAACGCTTATTTCACACCATGGTCATTTTATATAAACATTTCTTTATAAACATTTAAATAAAATCTCAAATTACAATTTTAAATTCAATAATTAAATATCTAACTTCAATTATATTTAATTTTGAAAATATTTACTTAATCACTTTTAATGAAGTCAAGTTATAAAATCATACCTTTTAAAATCTCAAAATCAATAAGTTTCAAATCAATTCTTATTTAAATTCAATTCTTAAACAAATTAAATTACAAATCAACTTTAATTTATCTTTCCAACTTTTATTTATTAAAGTTATTACAAAATCTATTTTTAAAATATTAACATAAATTTAAATAAATATTTAAACATATTATATATATATATATTAATTAAATTAAAATTTATTAAATTAAATTTTATTTATTAAATTTATTTTATTTTATTAAATTTTATTAAATTTATTAAATTAAATCTTATATTATATATTTTGAAAAATAAAGTTTATAAGTCAAAAATTTTAAAATTTGCATTTTCAAAACTTAGCTTAAAATTTTAAATTTCCAAAACATATAATTTAAAATCTAAATTTTGCATATATATATTAAAACAAAAAATCTCTATATTAAATTTTAAAAATCAATTTTGTTAAAACACATATTTTCCAAACTTCAAAATGCACTTTAAAAATAGACCAATGATGTCTGTATATATAGTTTTCTATCCTATGGTCAAGTGATACAGATATTTATCTTTTCAACCCGTAATAATTTAAATTTACGGGTATATGTCATTTCAATCTTCAATCCCAAGGTTTCAAATCAGTAAAATTGCTCAGGTTTATCATTTCAACCCAAAACAATTTTTCCCTAATCTAAAAATCATTCAGGTATGTATCATTTCAACCTATAGTGATTTTCCTAACGAATATACAAGGGAACTTGCAGTGTGATGGAACAATTAAATAACATAACATATCGTTACATAATAACATAACATCTAAAAGTGCAAGTGGAAACAGTTTTAATGCAACAATGAGTTGTTTTATAGAATTCTATGGTTTGTTTGCTGAAATCTCCTAGCCTAGTTACTGTAAATTTCAATTTTGATAACCCTAAGCCAATATCTTTCCTGTTAGTAATAATATAAGTTAGCTATACAAAAGTCGAACTACTGAAACAAGAATGTCACAAATGATCAATCTGAGACATAAGAATATCAACCAAGTCAAATTTCAATTGTTGTATATATACAAGTTCATAAAAATATTAATCGTGAGTCGTAACTCACCTTCCGTGGCTATGAAAACAACGATAATGAAGAAAGTGACATGGACACGCATACGGATAAGCAACAAATCACCAAACAGACACAAGCAAGCAACGGGACAACGAAGAACTTGACAAACTGTTGCTGTAGTTTCCAAACAGCGAGTACAAAAGGCAGCAGCAACTGCCGGATGAGTTCGAGAAGTAGTGAGACGCGGAGGTGAATGACTGCGCCTATATGCGAGCGCGGGCTGCTGCACGGCAGTAGGAAGTGGTGGCTGGGTGCTACGTGGAGGCGGGAAGGCAGAGGAAGGCTGATGTGGTGGAGGTGGTCGGGTTCAGCTGGGCAAAGCTGGTTGGAGGGGTGGCTGCTGCGTTCGGTGGAGGGAAAATGGGTTGCGGTGGGAAAAGGCGGCACGACAAAAAAGGGGAGGCTGGCTCGGCAGTGGGCGTATGGATTGCGTTCGGTGAAGGACTGGGTTGCTGCATTCGGTTTGGCGGTGGGGAGGTGGGTTGCGGCCAGGGAGGGATGCTTGCTGTGGTGGAGAGGCGAGTCCTGACGGTGAAGTGCTGGTGTTTAAGGAGGCTGGTGAAGCAAGGCAGAGAGGGTGTGGTGGTCGGTTCGGGTGGTGGAGCAAGCTCAGAGGGACAGGGTGTTGCGGTGGGGAAAGTGGGTTAGGTTCAGCTGGGTTCTATCAATATAGATACTTTACTTTTTTTTATTATATATTGTTGCATGAACATAAACAAAGAAAGGAGGGGAGAGAGAATGGGAGTGGAGGAACGAACCAGCATATAAATCAAAACAGTGGTAATAATAAAAGTCAGGTGTTGAATTATGGGAATACTAAAGGTTAATAACCATTAGCTTCTCCCGATAGACATATGAAAAGACACATAAAACCCAAAAGACTCAAAATGAGGAACTGATACAGCTAACCGTTTTGCTGATTCTGCCGCGTACCGGATGCCAAAATATACAAATGAATATACTGCGGAGATCAGCGCGATTAGATGAACAAGATGGTATACAGATACTAGTGACATGACCTTCCTATCAAAACTCCATTTTCGCTGCCAATATGTTGCAAATCACCAAAAATAATTTAAATGGGGCTAGAGAAGTCCAAATATTGCGAAATGAATTATGACGTTTTCATCAGAAAAAGTTCTACATTTTTTTCATCTAAAAATATTTAGGTTTCTAAAATATTTTATTTCCATTTATTTTAACTGACTTTAAATTGAAATTTCGCAACCATACAAATTTACTTATTTTCCGACAAAATTCTTCCTCTTGCTATGTTTAAATAGACGTATCCAAATATCAAATTTCTGTTGCTAAAATTTTGTTATTCATTTTCATGAAAAATTTAGTTAATTATGTTATTTAAATCGTTAAAATTTACGGATCATTACATCGGAATTTGGTGTTAAGTACGAAAAGAACACTTCCTATACCACCATAAGTTACAAAGATCATTTATGGAAACCGAATTTCCAACACTTGTCACATTTTCGATATTTCAACATACTATATCCCTCACCCAGAAAAAGCTAGGTAAGTCCAAGGCACCGATTGCTCCAGACCTTGCCTTAGTTAAAACACTCTGATTCTAGATCTCACGATAGAGGACCAGTCTACTCATCGGATTTTAGTGTCAAGTATAAACTACTTAATTTCCATAAGTAACCGAATTCGTATAGAGAAATAATATTTTATATACTTAACATTAATCTTTGGTTTCAAACTTAAACTAGCCTTTGGTTAACAACGAAGCCGTTTAAGTTTGGGTATTATTACCTCTCAAACCTTGACTCGACAACATTCTTATCTTTCAAGATCAGTAGAAGTTCCCTACCTCAAAGCTTAATATCAAGTATAAGACCACATAATCTCATATAGTATTTATAATAAACAAAATATTATAAACCAAACTTCATTTTCCACCTTCTAAAATCTTTTACTATAACTAGAATATTATAGTCCAAAGTCTCTATTCACTTTTTGAAGCCATTTATTACAACAAAGGTTTTGCACTCCACAACTTCTTTTCCTCTTTAAAAATTTCACTTAAAAACTCTTAAAATTATAGTTTAAAAACCTTCTATGCAAACACCACTTAAAGATAATTGTTTAAAACCAAGTTTGATTTGAAAAGATAAGATCTTCTATTTATAGAAGTACCATTTGCTTTATTATATCAAACATCTTTTAAACACTTTTAAATAAAGTTTAAACTTTTCATTCAAATCATAACTTAAATCCATCACTTTTTTAAAAAAGAATTCGACATTGAAAAAATAAAGGGGTTTCTTTTATATAAACCACTTGTTTAAATACTCAAAAAATATTTTTAAAACTTCAAACTTCTTTTACAATACTTATATAACTTTATAAAAAACATTCGAAAAGAATTTACAAATTATCTAAAATAGATAACCTCATTTTATTTTACTAAAATCATAGATTTCCTAAGTACATCCATAACGACTATTGTTATAGACCGTAACTTTTCAAACTTTGCATTATAAATAAAATAACTTTTAATCACAACTTCTTTCTATATTTAAGCCACTATAAGTATAGAAAACACTTTACTTCAAAATAAAAGTTTGAAGTCGATTTAATAATCCATAAGAATAACTTTTCAAATACAGAAGAGGCTCAGCGACCACTACGGTACTTAAACAAAACTACCATTTATTTTCATATCAAAGGAGTCAACTTTTCAAATCATTTCCAAGTTATAGTCAACATTATCAAAACGTAGCGTACAATCACTTCATATACACATATATAAATGAAATGTAAATCAACGGGACAAGGAATCCCTTTGGATCCCTCCTCAAAAATCACATCTTCGAAGTGTTTCTGTAGCGATCTATTCACTATGAAACACTTCGACTTTCATTTCTTTGCTTTGTTCCCTATAAAATAATGTTATTTATGCCATCTGCTTCCAAGCTGGAATCAAATACAAGCAAGCAATACACACAAGCAAGTCACATATACATATATTTTTACAACATGTCATCATTATTTTAAATTTTATTTCAAAGCGAGATATCTCACTTTTAGCCAATCTAACATCCCACCCAAGCCACTAGATTCCAAGAACAACTTCCTACCATCATCCACATGCTAAAGCTACCACCTTCCTTCACTTCCAAGCCTCCTAGCTCCTCCCTTCCTCATGCTCATGACCATAGCTTTCCAACTCCCAACAATGCACACGGTTATGGGGTCCGAATAGGAAATGGGAGCTAAAGTTAGTGGCTTTGAGGTGGTGAGGAGTTTTACTATGGTAGTAAGGAAATATGGAAGAATTTTGGGCAAATTTGAAGTGCTTTTGCCTTATGAAAAATGGATGAAGAAGAAAGAAAAATAAGAGAAAGAAAAGTAGGAATGCAAAAATGATAAAGGAGAGGCTAAAGGGATGTATTTATAAAGTGGGGAAAATGTGGCAAATGACCTTCTCTACCCTTTCACCAAATGACTCATTACCCCCACCCTTCCATGATAAGTTTCCCCATGTACCAATCCATGTGCACATCTTTATCTTTGTGCTAATGCACACATATCCATACACAAAAAGTCCACTTTTCTTAATACTTTATTTAATTATATTCAAGAACTTACTAATGAATCTTTGTTTTAATTAATCCATTTAATGCTTTTTAAATTGTTATTATATGTATATGCATATTTATGCAACAATGTTGCGACAATTTCCGTTTGATAAAAAGTCGAAAATCCAAAAAAATGAATTTTGGTCACATTTTCAATTTTTGATTGAGCTATTTATTTTTTAAACAAATATTCAAAATGAATTTACCATCATTATTAAATAATAAAAATGAGTTATTTAAGCTTCTAAAATCGATTATTTAAATATTTATAATTAATCAAATATTGACAATCAAAACGATAAAATTACGGGCCGTTACATCCTTCCCTCTTTAAAAGAATTTTGACTTTGAAATTTCATTACAAACAAACAACCAAGAAACCAATCATGCTAATACTTAACATTCTTACATAAGCCCATACAATGTGCATGAATCATCCATATGCAAATCTGATCCGATCACTTGTTCGGATACATAAATCACTTATCCAAACTAGTATAAATCACTTAACTTCTCCATTGCGGAACCCTAATCTGGTTCCTTGATCTGATACCAATGTTTTCCTTATATAGTCCTAAACTATGACAGGAAACACTCACATCACCCTAACAAATCTCTAAGTACTCACATTTAAGAATCGAGTGAAAATGCCTAGTTCGGACTAGTAGAAATCCTGTACTTGAATTCTAGATCAAGAATAGTTATGCGAATAAAATGATCCAAGTCCAACTTATGGTTTTATCCCTTTAGGATAACTTAATAATTGTACTACTCCCATTTCTTTTTACTTCCAAAAATTATTTATGAAAACATTTCATAATAATACAACTACAGTGTTAAATTCATATAATACCCTACTATTTCCTAAGAGTATACACAACTATCTAAATTAAACATTTATCCTTTTTTTCTTTTTTTTTTCTTTAATTCAAATGCATGCCCAAAATGAATCCGGGTCTTAAAACTAAGTCGACTTCTTCGACCTCTTTACCTATCCAATCTGGTAAGTAGCTAAGAAGAGTAGGATGCTTGTAACTAAACTCAGTCCTAGAGACTATTTTTCCATATACTTCTCTAAGGTAAAGATGTTTATTAGTCAGCCCAATAAAATCAAATAGTTTTCACAACTTAGATGTCAAAACAAAAGACAAGGTTTTAATAAAACAAAACTTATAAAAACATTCTTATTAAATTTAACCCATTAAAACTTGTATTAAATTAGTTTTCTCTAACCAAGCGGGATATAAACTCATATTAAAAATTTCATTTTTCAACACCCTTTTTATCAAAACACATTTATATTTTGAATCCATTTTCTTTAAGGAAACTTAAGATAACTACCTGATTTTTATTTCAAAACCCCTTTTGAAATGATAATATATATTTTTAATCCATAGAAAATATACATATAGACCGAGTAACACTAAAATGACACAAAGGAACTGGGTCCAACCATATAGTGTCAAACATCCCCTTACCAAGAAGGGTAATACTTAAGAGAAGTGCTTACAATCCGAACACATCTCTTTCCCATTTTTAGTCATTTTTGAGCCACTCGAACTAGTTAACATAAAAATATTTTTCTTGTTCGAATTCCATTTTGAAACAATACTGTAAATGTTGTCGTATAAATATTTTTAACAAAATATCTATTACCAACTTGCTTTGGGTTCGTTCAGATTCGAACTCGTTTTGATCGTACAATGACAAAGGGAATGATTCACTAAGTGCACTACAACATTCGCCTAAGCAAACATCTAATCGTCACTTAGAAGATTATTCAGATTACCACCAAACCAATCGACACGCATTCCCTGAACTATTCAAAGAAAATGTTCTTTAAAATTCTATTTGAAATTTTGTACTTATAAATACTTTCAAGTAATACTATTATTACTTTTTTCAAAAATCATTTGAAATCTTTTTCAAAGACATCGAGATTAAATTCCCAAAAATCCTCCATATTTACAAAACACATTTTATAAACCCGATTTATAAAATCATCTTTATATAAAATCATTCCTTCGTACCAAAACAAACTTTATAACAACACTACTACCGAACATCTTATAGTTAAAATGTGAAACTTAATTCACAAGGTGTTTGTATTTAATCTAAATCAAATCAATAAATGCTCATAAACTGACCGAGCATAAATAATCAATTAACAAACAATAGTCTGTGCTCCTAACTAGATGAGCATGACTAATCGAGCAATAAATGATAATAATTAAACATTAACATCTTACAAAGACAACATAATAACTATATCCATTTTGGAAAATTATTCTTTTATATATAAAATATAATTCTAGGTAAAATTATTTCATTTACCAATTTCAAAATTTGTACGGTTCGCCTTGTCCAAGTGCTTAGGAATCTCTGTCAATAACGTTGATCAGGCGGATCAACCAGAATTCATAAGCACTCAACAGACCAATTAACAAAATATGTTTTTATGGCAATAACAAATACGCTCTCTCATATATACACTCAAACTCATTCTAGGATTTCACTTACCCTATTTTTATTGAGTTTACCCCACCAAGGCCTAGGTATTTTCTCAACCTAGGCTCTAATATGCTCTGTAACGACTGGCCTTTTCGACCCTCAGAATTTTACATTAATATATCCACGGTATTCACGTTTCGAGCATCCAAATGTCGGAAATAAACACGTCCATTTTTGGATCACCCTCAAGATTAGTAGCAAGTATCCATTGCACTTCAAAGAGCTTCATCTTCGATTCCATCATCTTCAAGATATCATTAATATGTCGCCTGAGTTGGATCGAAGCGGTTTTTGGATAATTCATACTTATCCGATCCCGGTCTCTTCGAAACAACCTTCAATGTTTTTCGGTAAACTCAACTCCGATTCTTTTGGAAATAAATAGACAAGATAAGAGCGGGGATCACCCTTTAACCGTTTAAGTGGGCGGATCTCCCTATCATTTGTCATAGGAGAACAGAACAAGATTTGTACGCACAGTACAGAGTCGTCGAAGATAACTATGCCATAACTCACGTGTTTCTCCTAAATATTTCTAGAGTTAAACCTTCGGTGTTTAGTATGGTATTGCTTCCCTACCACCAAAATTAAGAAGGATTATTTAGGCCAAGATTTGATAGTCGGTTATTTAACTATCAAATAAAAGAACAAACAATCACATATTTAATTTCTTAGGAAACTAAACTCGCTTAAGCACATAAACAACCACTAAGCCTCTTTAATTAATATATTTGTTAATTAAAACACCTTATAAATGCTTGGAAACGCTCTCTATATACTTATCTGAACGAAATAAGTATATTCACAAAACACTATATTTTTTATACTTAGAAAATATAACTATATACTTATCTTAATGGGGTAAGTATATTCACGGAACCAAGAAAAATTTCCTACTTTCCTCAAAACACATTAAATCGGGACAAAAACAACTATCATTTAAAACATTGTTTACTATAAACCAAAAAACAGCTATCCTTCTCTTGTTCAAAACATTTCTTTAAATCAATTACTAACTAATTATTAAAATATATTAAAATTTCCAAACTTTTCTTAAGGTGATATTGCAACTTTCTAAATCTTAATTGAATGGGGTCCTCAAATATCTAAGGTATATAACTTTTCAAATGTACAGAAATCACCGAGTTTCAAAACTACATCCATAGCGATTATCGTCATATGGATCATAACTTTTAACTTGTTTACAATTAAATAGCATTTAAACTACATTTCCTTTATTTATAAAATATCATTATAAATCGTTTCCATTATATTCATAAATATACTTTATAAAACATTTCCTTTATTTATAAAATATCATTTATAATAATCTCCTTTTTATTTATAAAATATTATTTATAAACTCTTTTAAAAAATCACTTTATTAACTTGGACAAAGTTAATTAAATCATTTAATTAGCTAAACATCATTAATTTAAATGATTAATTATCCTTTAAATACCATTAATTAAATAATTGATATATTTACTATAACCCCTTAAATCAAAATAACCAACTTAAGCCTCATTAATTAATTAACTTAAATCACTTTGATTAATGCAATTAATCAACCTTGAACCTCTTTATTAAAATAACTAATCAAATAAAATATTTTTAATAGAATAAATAATTAATCTTTAAATAATTTAAATAAATAACTAATTTAACTTTAATAATTAATTAACCTAAGCCTCATTAATTAAAATAATATAATAAACTTAAAAACACCTTTAATTTAATATAATAAACACTAAAATATCATTAATATATAGTAATTACTTTAAACATTACTAAAATATAATTAACTTTTAAAAGATCATTAAATAAAATATAATTAGCTTTAAAGCATTATTTAAAAAAAAATTAACTTTAAAACATTATTAAATAAGATATAATTAACCTTAAAAATAATTTCAATTAAGAAATTAGTAAACTTCGAACATTGATCAAATCTGAGGCTTAGCTACTGCAATGGTACTTAGACAAGCTACCATTTATTTTCATATCTCAAAGGGGTTCATATGTCGATGTGATATTCAATATGGCCAGGCTACCAAGATTCTAACACTCAAAAATCAACAATCAATAGTTAATTTATCCTTTAGTCCATATTAATTAATCAACATATTAATTAATTCCATAAATTAACAATTTACCTAGCGACCACATAATAGAGATTTATTCTGCACAATTGATGTCATAATAACCTATTTAATCCAATTTAACTTAAAAGTGTTTTATTTGGCCAAATAAATATCACCGATTAAGGTATAATTATTTAACGATGTTATTATTTAAAATAACACCATTTAATTTCTATCCCTTTCAATATGTCATAATTTTTAAACATTCCAAATATATCAACAAATTACACTACGACATTGTACTTGTCAATACAAGTATAACGCAAAAACCCATGTGCAAAATGGATGACATATGAGCACGTTATCATGTTTTAAACTATAATACAAATAAATTTAAATAATATAATAAATTAACAAAACATTTCTCACCCAAAAAGCAATTGTGCTTGGCCCAACTTCTATACCCGGCCCGCATGCCCCTCTTCCCCCCTTCTTTTTTCCTCTTCCCTCCACCACAGTTCAAACACCCTGATACATAAACCCATGCATATCTAGTGCATGTGCATCGCTCCACCACTAGTCGAACCGATGAAAAAACCTCATCAACCGGCTCACCATCACCTCCTCGTCTCGTTCCACACCTTTGTTCCCAACCCGATGCCAAAAACCCAATCGCAACCCTCTTAGCCGAGACCAACAACGCGGTACCCTATATGTCGCATTCTTCCCTAATGCACCACAACCCACCAAACTCCATTGCCAGATGCTCCTCGACCTTCCCGACTTATTTCGGATTAGCCACCCAATGACCCAATTTGCCGAAATTCCTAACCCAAGCTACCCAAATCGGCCATGGCCTCTACCGAACCCCCAAACTACCCAAATCAAGTTCGAACACCACCATATCAAGCCAGATCAAAGACCATGCCCAGAGAAATCTAACTAAGCTTATTTTATGATTTTTACTTCAGCATATCAATTGAATTTGATTTTTTTGAAGATAAAGAAATCATTTTAATTTACTGACATTTCCTTTACTAGGTTCTTTTTAAGGCTCTGCCTTTCCATAGCTTTGGTGGCCTTTTCTTCTTCTTTTTATTAACTTACTTTGTGATTTTATTTTACCGCAAAACAAAGAGAAGGAAAGGAGGAAAATGAGGAGTGAAGGGAAGATTGGAATCACAATGGTGAAGGAAATGAATGATGTAACAGCCTGATATTTTCAACCATTTGCATCCATACATGTCAGATTTGAATTGTTCAAAATATCAGATTGTTAATTTAAATTTGGCAAAACTCAGCATATACAGTAAATAAAATAATCACAGATCAAAGAGTAATATAACAATAATGCAACGGAAACAAAATAATAGTAGTTCATGAAGCTGCTATATATATAATAGAGTTAAACAAGATACAAAAGAAGTCTCGAATACATAGATGTCTTAATACAATAGTCAAATACAAGATCTAATCACATCACTGGAATCAACTGAATAACTGAAAGCAGAATCGATATAGCTGGATCTCCAAGCGAAGCTCCAACTCCAAAGGTGAGTCTCAAATGCTGTATCACTCAGTCTGACCCGAGCATAAAGTAAAACACAAAACACTCGAGTCAGGATTAACATTCTTATATAAATAAATCCAACTCAAGTGAAATATCAACTGAAATACAAGTAACTCAAAGGATGTTTGGGATAACCATCCTCTAAGGATCCGTTAAACTATCTACTATGTAGTAATATACGCTATTATAATAATGTCTAATAATAAAATAAACTTACTTTTTAATAGCATCAAGGGGTTACCCATATAGCCCTTAACACGTAATAGTCTCAGTAGTCTTTCCAGTATTAGCATACTCCCAGATCGTGGGCTACCCTCAATACTCCACAGGATACGACACAAATCCAAACTCGTAGTAAAGCTCGATATGGTAGGTGACATGGCACAACAAGGCAATGCCAGGGTAGATATACCAATTACGCATCCGGGCTGGTGGAAACGCATAGCAGCCACTACCGCCCACCTCGAGCCACACTCCCAAAATCAAAAGGTTCACCCAATCAATCACAAAAGTAATAGAATGGTATCAAAGAAGTGTGTCCGATCAGAGGTGCTACCTCATTGGCCCGAGAATCGCTCCTGTTTTAGCCACCTTATGCCAACTCACGGGAGTTGGGTCCATGTATATACCTCAATAGGAATCGTCGCCACCATCCTACTTCATTTTGGAATCTCCACCGCGTACACGGTTGTTAAAGTGGTTTTCGGTATCGACAGAGAGTATGCCCATATCCGATCCCGGTCTCTTTAACAACCAAACGTTATTATAACACCGCGGTCATTTCAAAATAGTTTATACTTCAAAACCAAAATAACATTTCCATTTCAAAACCAAATTAATACGATATCATTTCCATTTCAAATATATCCATTTCCAAAAATCATATCACTTTCCAAAGTTATACGTTTTTCCAAATCATAGTCTTTAAAAATCAAAACACTTTGGAAATCACAGCATTGAAATCATAGCATTTTGGAAATCTTAACACTTTTGAAATTATAGCATTTTGGAAATCATAACACTTTGAAATTATAGCATTTCCTTTAAACCGTTTAGATATCAATAATGGTATATATAATAAAATAGTTTATAAAATAAAATAATTTATGTAAAATAGTTATAAATTAAAATAATTTATGTAAAATAGTTATAAATTAAAACAATATATATATATATATATATTAAAATAATTAGTATAAATAAAATAGTTTATATTAAATAGTGTATATTAAAATAGTTTATATTAAAAATAGTTATATTAAAATATAGTTTATAAAATAATATAAAATAGTTTAAATATAATTTAAAATACTATATTATATAATAAAGATAGTTTCCACAAATTCACAGATCGATTCAAATCAACTCGACTTCCAAATTCAACTTAATTCAATCTCAATTCATAAATTTCAACTCAGTTCAATTTCTCAATATATCATTTCAAATTATATCGATTTCAAATACAGATTTGAAACACAAAATAAACCATGAAATTTCAATTCAGTTTCAAAGCTTTAAATATTCAACATTTCAATAACATCTAAATACAACTTCAGTTTACAAAGTTAAATAAACAAAATATCCCATTTAAATTTGTATAAGTTTGAAATATTCATTTAAGTCACTTTTAATCAAATTCAAGTTATAAAACATATCTTTAAAATTTTAGATTTAATAAATTCCAAATCAAACTTATTTAAGTATAATTTTCAAATAAATATAATTTCAAATCAATTTCAAATTTGTCTTTCCAACCTGAATCATTATAAACTCTATATTTAAAAATATAAATATTAAATAAATACTTAAACATATTATATATCAACTTTATTAAATCAACTTTAATAAATCTTTAAAATCAATATTTATTAAAATCATATATTTCTTTTTCAAAACCATAGAAATCATTTCAAAGTATCTATATATATAGACCAACGGTGTCTGTATGTAAAATTTTCTATCCTATGGTCAAGTGATATAGATATTTATCATTTCAATCCACAATTTAAATATATACGGGTATATATCTTTTCAACCTGCAATCCCAAATTCAATTCAAATGAAAATCGCTTGGGTTTATCATTTCAACCCATAACGATTTTCTCCTATTCTACAAATCGTTCGGGTATGTATCATTTCAACCCATAGTGAATTCTATACTAATAAGGAACTTGCAGAGTGATAACAGATATGATAATAACATAGCAGGCATAAATCATCAATATAAATAATAGATAATGGTGTCAGATGCCATAGGTGAACTGATACAGATAATAGTATATATAACAATGTAAATAACTAACAGCAGCATATTTCAATTGACGTTTCAATTGAAATCAAATTTAATAAATGTAAGAACGTTAATCGTGAGTGATTGCTCACCTTTCGAGGCTAGAGAGATTTGACGGTGGAATGAGTTATGAAATCCAAGCACGAATCTCAAACAAGGCAAGATTGAACTCGAATCGACGAACGGACCTGATAAATAGGGATTAACGAAATCAAATCAGAACAAGATCGATGATGATAAATGGTATAAGTGAACATATATATAACTGTATAACTATATATATAATCATATTTAAATACAAACACATTTTTATTGAATATATATATGTATCTCAAATTCTTTTATTCAAATTAAAACACATATATTAATATCAACATATATACATTATTATTATTATATTAAAATCAAAAATTATAAACCCACATTACAACAAGTATCATCATTTATGGTACACACTATGTATAAAATGCTGTCACGACTATGCATGTATAACTGTATTAAAATTCAAAAATCAATATGCAAAATAACAGATATATATATTATACTAATTAAATATATGCCTGTAATATAACACTATATTTTATAACTAACTATACTTAAAATATAACAAAACTATTGTACATATTTATTTAAACCTGTTAACTAATATATAAAACTGTAACAACAAAATATACCTATACAAGCTAAATGCAGACCATTGTTTACAAAATATAAACAAAATATGTATGCGTAGTTTAGTATATATAGAACAACAAATGTTAGTATGCAAATAACGTACACTTATAAACAAATATATATTTCAATATGCAGTTCGACACTACCATTAACATAATACAGATATAAATACCTACCACTCACGCCTATACATAAAAATTTAAATATTAAATAATATATATATATACATATAAAACATACATATGTATTTTTCGTATAACATATACTGACCGTACGTACATATATATCAACATTCCCAAACTTAGAAATCTAATCTATATGTAATACTTTTGTTTGCAAATCTATATAAAACAACGTGTATATATAAATATATATAACTTAAGGTAACCCATATATATACCAGACATATGATAATATATAAACTTTTGGACCTATATGCATATAAAATGACCAGTATAAAAAAACTTAATATAAATATAAAACATATGCGCATAAATAATGGTACAGATAACTTGTAAAACATAGTATATATACTATTATAAAATAAATAAAGCTTAGTTATACATATGCAGACCAAACATTGCAAACCACTAGAAATATATATATATATATACCAATTCAATCTTTTAAAAAAATACCTTTTTATACTTTCTTATGCAATATCCATACTTACAAATATATAACCCATACATACTAACATATATAACTCATACAGCAATTGTATTTATATAATAAGATTTATATAGTATATATACAAAACCATGTTTACTGCTTTGCCAGGGACAAATATATTATGTTTTACAATTCACGAAATCATGTTTGAACATAACAGCAACCATATGAAATAAAACTATATAACTAATATAAAATAAAACTATAACATAAGTAATATATATATATTCTTACCTAATGTATAAGATAGAGTGGTGCTCGGCAAGTAAGAGGAGAGAGGTGAACGCGAAGCAAGGTGGAGCTGCTCGAGGGGCGGAAGAGTTGCCTCGAGGCGGGTTGCGGTGGTGGGTTGCTAGTTTGGCCGAGCTAATGGTTGCTCATGCAGAGAAAATTGAAAAAATGGGAGATGGTAGATGAAGAAAAAGGTAAGGGGAAGGGAAAAGTTACAGAACTATTGAATATAACTTTATAAAAAAAACGTAAGGCAAAGGAATGAACCGGTTAAAAATTGGCACCGGGAAATAGCAACATCCAAAACTTTGAATTTTGAAATTATTTATGACAACTGGCTATTGGATTTGGCAGATAATAAATGCCAGTGACTGTTGGGTTTGTACAATTGAAAATAAAAGGCACAAAGAACCTAAAAAGTTAAAATTGGGTACCGGTACTATTAATCGCTTTATCGATTTCATCAAGTACTGAATTTTGAAACCCACAAACGAATATGCTACGGAGGTCAGCATGATAAGACGATCAAAACGGTACTCAGATATCTGTGATACGATCATCCGTTCAAAAGTCGATATCGGTACCAAAAATGCTGCTAATTTGCCAAAAATAAGATAAACGGAGCAATAGCAGTCAAAATTAGGAAAAACTAAAGATGACGTCTCACTCAGAAGATGATTTACAAATTTATTGTAGAAAATATTCAAGTTTGGAAAATATTTTATTATCATTAATATTTAACTGATTTAAATTGAAATAAAATTACACAGAAAATAACTTCAATATTATCAGATGAAAATTTACCATTTGCTATGTTTAATTTGACGTATTTCATATATCAAATTTATATTTCAAAAACTTTTATTTTAAAATTTCACAAAAATAACATTTAAATATATTAATAAGCAAATAAAATTATTAAAAATTTACGGGTTGTTACAAATGAGTTTGGTTTTGATTTCTTTTTATAAACAAACTTTACTTCATTACTAAGTTAACCCAATTTTTTATTTATAAATGCATATCAACTCACTTTTCAAAATCAATGTATTACCCAAAGGATAATATAGTGGATATTTAGGCGGGCTTGTACTTTTTTTAATAATATGGAGGGTAATAGAATGAGTTAGTGCTTTTTACTTAAGATTCCAAATCCATCTTTTCAATTTTTATAATATATTATTAGAAATCTTATTATTATTTCCTTACTTATTAAGGCATGTTTATATACATACTTCCCATAAATCATTTTGAATGTTGTCTTAAAAATATAACTTAAGGTATTACAACCTCTTACAAATTTGTAGTTTGATAAAAGGTCGAAATCCGAAAAAGGGTCTCCGGTCACGTTTTCGGTCTTTCATTGAACTACATATTTTTGTAAACAAAATTCAAAAATAAATTTTCATCATTAATTATAAATTTAAAAGGCTATTTAATTATCATACCATTATTTGAATATTTAAAATAAATTAGATATTCCTAAATTAAATCGACAAAATTTCGGGTCGTTACATTCTCCTCCCTTAAAAAAATTTCATCCCCAAAATTTCATCCCCATCCAACCCAGGAAAAAATACCAAAGTTCTTAACATTTCATAAGTCTGTATGACGTATATAGATCATCCATTCATATTATCTGATTTGATCTCTTACACGAATACATAACTCCTCTTCCGAACGTTCGTAGCTCGGTTGGTTTGGGAGCTGGGAGATGGGAACCAAAGGACTTTGTCCGGGCAGGTTCGAATCCCAGCGTCAAACCATCAGTGGGAGTTTCAACGTTAAGCATCCGTGTGCGACGACTAAATAAAAGCGGGGTAGACACACGGCGTGGGGTTTACTTAAGTGAGTATCAATGAATACCATGATCTTAAGGTTCCCCATGATCTCAAAAAAAAACTCCTCTTCCGAACGAGTATTGCTCACCTGACTTCTTTAGTGCGGACTCTGATCAAGTTCCTTAAATAGGAACCTCCATTCTCCTTACATAATCATATACCATGATAGAAAACTTTGGTTCCGTACCAAGAACTCCCACCAAGTATTCGCCATCAAGAATCAAATGATAAATTCTTATTCGGGTCAGTGTGAAATAACTCAAGTCATATGTTCAAATCTCGAATCAAAAATAGTTATGCGAGCAAAGCAATCTAAGAACAACTTACGTACTCACTCTTATTTGTTGTCCCAATACCAGTTTCTTTTTGTTTATGAAAATTGTACCATAAAAGCTTAACTTAAGTTTATTAGCATTTTTTAATTCGAGTTGGTATCCATATAATACTCTTTTAAACCATAAGAGTACATATACCATTTCATATTTGTTTTACTAAACCAAGGTGTTCAACAAATTCGAAACTGGTTTTAACTAACTATCTTCTCACATTTATAAGTTACAAAAACTTATTTTCTCATAACTACACAAAACAACAAGTTTTCAATTCCTATATCAATTTGGGAATTTTCGATTATCCAAAATCATCGGAAATCTCATTTTCATTTTAACCAATGAAACTACCCAACCACTTTTCATAATAAGATGCATAACCAATCTATCCTAAAGTCTAGGATACACGAGTCCATATAATACTTAACCAAAACTTATGAATTTAACACCTAGGTCTTATTTCAAATAAATTTGGAATAATAATATGTATATATACTTATAACTTTAATATATCAAATCATATCTCGGTATTATATAAATCAAGATTTGCCTTTCAAAACAACTTGAAACAAAACTATTATGGTAGCAATCCTACTTTAGGAACTCGAAAATGAATACCGGTGATGTTACAATCATCATCGAAATTATTTTCCAGCTATTGAAGTCAGTTCAATGCTTTTTATCTTTTAGAATCTCTTTAAAATATTTATATTCATAGTTATTGTCAAATAATATAGTTACTAACCTTTCAAACCTTGAAAAACAATTTTCAAAAAGCATCAAGATTTTGAGTTCTCAAATACTCAATATAAATCCGTTTTTATTTATAACCCTTATTTATAATCCATACTTAGATAATTTTCACTTTCTTATCATTTCCCAATTTAATATCCCTGTTTATTATAATAAACATTCCTTATTAAATTAAACTTTAACTCAACATTAATCCTGAAAGCCTTCTAGTCAGATTGTGAAACGGAATTCACAAAGTGTTTGTTTTAATGTTTTCCCCAACTTACTAGCTACCCAACCCATGCAGTAAAGGAAAAACTACCCATAAATTGGCTAAGTACAACCAATCAAACCATAAATGACAATAATTGAATATTAACATTTCCTAACAACAAACATTCTCCAAATAACTATATTAATTTTTGAAATTTTTTCTTTTATGTATAAAATATAATTTAGGTAAAATTATTTGATTTACTTATTTTAAAACAATACTATGTCGGTTTGTTTGTTTATGTGTTTAGAAACTTCTATCGATAACCCTGATCAGGCGCATGAACTAGAATTTATAAGCCACTCAATGACCAATCAACACAATAAAAAAACAATTTTATATAGCACTAACAAATACGCTCTCGTGTGTGTGTGCGTGTGTATATATATATATATATATAATACACTCAAACTCATTCTTGAGTATTACTTACCCTATCTCTAATGAGTTTACCCCACCAAAGCCAAGGTCTCGCTTAACCTTTAACACTGATACCAAATGTAACAACCTACCTTTTCGATCCTCGGGAGTTGTGAGGACCCGTTTGTTCGACCCTCGAAAATCGACACTAATACATCCTCGGTATTCATGTGTCGTAAATCCAAGTGCTGGAGAAACGTATTCTCAGGGGTAAGAAAGAAAAATAAAGATTGAACAGAATCTCACATATGTTATTTCAATAAAAACTTTACAGCAGAAATTAAAATACATTTATCAGAGTTAAAAACATGGACAGTTATAAATTTCCGTCCTTACAAATGCGAAATACTATAGTATAAGAGTGTAGTGGAAATAGACAAAAATCTTCAGTAAAATCTTTTGACTCCATGCTTCGAGCTCCATCCAGATTTCTTTTAAATTAAACCTGACTACTAGGCTGCCCGGGAAAATTAGGGCACCCAAAGTTTAAGGAAAAGGAAAAATGAACTCCGGGTCAGTCATGGGACTGGTGTGAGAACTCAAAATACATGTTTTGAAAACCAAAAAGTTATCTCATAAGACCACGCCGCACATAAACACGAAACGGATTTTTACCTTATGATAACCAAATCATATTTACGTGAAATCACTTGATATTATTTTTAATGACATACCTTTGAAAACATTTGCAAGTAAAATTATAAATCTTAATCGAAATTGTTACATTATTAAATTCCAGCATACTACCTGTAATACAAGGCTTTCTACATCTAAAATCGTACAGGCTTTATTGGAGAATGGGTTTCCATACAAATGACCAGGTGAAGGGACTAACTTCCGGCAGTACATCTCTAGAAGAATGTACCGAGGCACATAACATCTGCCCTCTACCAACACAAGACCAGCATACCTTTCTCACCAGATAGTACCGAATACGTCACCACCCCGGTCATTACCGACCTATCCGAGGGCCCTCAAATCATACATACAAAATAATATAAACCCGAACGTCATAACGGGTAGAAATATATCTAGAAGGGGGTGATCATACCCTAATGGTTGCGAACCACATAGCCTTGCCGCATCTACCTGTTTCGGCCATTTTTGGGTGTGAGGCTTGAGGTAACAATCACCTTTTACTTTGTACATTTAGCTTTGAATGCCACATCGCCATTCCATCGATCACTATTGACTTCCACAAACATACAACCTCCGAGCTCATACGTCTCAGAGAAGGGTGTTAAGCTAAGAGAAGTTACATTCTCCACCATCAAACGGATGTACGTTTATAAAAGTCAATGATGAAATCTCAAGAATGCAATGTCAGACATCCATCCATACAAGTTCATTCTGGGGCTGAACGAAACCGAAGGCACTCCTCCTACTACCATTAGTAGCGAGTAGTCTTTGCAACTCAAAGAGTTTTAGAAATGAAGGGACCATTGCTACTTTAGAATTTGGGAGCTAACCAGAATTATCAACAAGCAGTCCTTTCTCCCCGAAAAACCTTGGTCTTCATCCTTCATTTCCTTTATCAAGACTTCAATTTTCGAATGCATACATTGGTTCGAACTGGTTTTTGGATAGGCATTACCCAGATCCGACCCCGGTTCCTTCAATCCAATATCGATAAAAAGCGGTTCTGTGAATAGGGAATCATTCTTTAATTGATTATGTTCTTTTTATCAAAATCTCCTTTGGAGATATGTATTTCTAAAACATTCTTTCCAGTATATACAGAATTATTAAACCTCTCTTATCAAATCCTTTGATTACTTAAAAACCTATTTTATACTTGGAATAATTCAAAATCATTTCATTTTTCACTTAGGAAAACATTTCCAAAATCATTTCATTTAAATCTTAACAAAGATTTCTTAATTCAAAACTCATAATTTTGATTGAGTTAAAACCATGTTATCTAGGATGTTAATCCAATATCAGTAAATATTAAGTGAGCAGAATCTATAGAAATCATCAAATTCTACTCAATATCAATTCCCTTATTCAATAAATACTATAAGCGGAATAACGACAAAATCACCTTTTAAATTCCACGAATAGTATGAGTTCCCTCTGCGGTTTTAACACTGAGTATAAGAAGATCATCTCTATAAAATCAAGGTTTTGTTTAATTTAATTTGAAAATTTTAATATTTTTTTATACTTAACTCGTTTCCGACATTTCAACCTTATCTATCCCTCGCCCAGGGAAGAGGCCAGGTGAGCCAGGGCACTGGTTGCTCCTAAACATCTCCTTAGTTTAAGCACCTCACATTCGAATCTCACGAATAGAAAAATCCAGTCTACTCATCGGCTTTGAGAGCCAAGATTAAATCACTTAATTTGTAATAGCTTTTCTTTATATTGTTTATTTAAATTCTTTTTAAATAAACTATAAAACTTCTAAATCATTATTAAAACAATTAATTATTTATTTGAAAACATTAATAAAAGATTTGGAAAAGAATTGTTAAGTTTAAAGCTATATTTCAAAAGTTATAGAAAACGTGCTGTGGAAAGTGCTCTTTTAAGCCATATGATCAAAACGACTTTTTATCATTTAAAAGTTCATTTTTATTACTCAAATTACTTTTAAATTTTTTAAAATATTTATAAGATTTATTTCACATTTTAAAATAATTCTAAAATATCATTTTCTAAGAAATCCAGTTTTGAATCCCGAACTGCAAAACTGCGATTTTTCAAAAAGCTTGTTTTACTCATATCTCAAGATCTACTTATCGAAATCTCAATTTTCTTTCTTTGTTGGAAAACTATGGATGTAATAGTTCGAAAAATTCTTATCTTGAAGAATTCTGAGCTATATTCCATCTTTTACGCTTATTTGACTTTTATGGCACGAAATCGCGAACTGCCGTTACGCGGCGCGCCTATTTTTGACTAAATTTTCCATTCTCATTCAAGCTTCACCAAAATACTTTTAAGTGTTTATAAAACATTTCAAACTCATTTTAAACCATTTTAAAGAGGTTTAACATTCCATACACACCATTTCATTAATTTAAGGAAAGTGATTTCCTTTGTGCTTATCAACGTGTAGTTCCATGACTTGCATATATATATATATATATTCAACATTCATATTTAAACAATCAAACTTGATGATCAAAGCATAATAATATCCATTGCAAATATCATATCATTTCCAAAATATAATATAATAGTTTAAGAGTTATCACCTTCATTTTCCCTTCGAGCTAATAGAAAATCGGTTATAGCTCCGTTAACACAAAATTAAACTCCACGAAATCGAGCTTTGAACTCTTGACCTGGCTCGGCCAAGCCTTAGTGCTCAGGGCCTATGTAGTTTGGGGTAGTGGCCGTGGACTTTGGAAGGGTAAAGGAGGTGTTTAGAACTAGTTTTGAAGTGGATCGATATTATAAACTAGTGTATACATTTTTCTCTTTTATTTGATATATTTTTTCTAACTTTTATAATATATTTTTTATGAATAAGAAGCCATTAAGGAGGCTCTTAGAAAGCTTGAAAAGAAAAGGAAGAAGAAGTGGAATGACATTAAGATTTTTGTGAGAAGAGGGGTGGTATTTGTAGAAAAACCCTTGGAATAAAATATTGTATTGCATAATTACCTAAATACCCCTAACCCACACCACTCCCTAGCCTTTAGAACACGACTCCCTCCTCCAAAGCCAAGTGATGGTTGATGTGAGGTGATGGTGTGGTACAATGAAGTGATGTTTGTTTTATGGTTACTTAAAGGTTAAGCTTTGGAATTATTAAATCATTTTTGTAATATATATATGTATATGTATGTATGTATGTATGTATTTATGTATGTATGTGCATGTTATCATGTGCATGTGACATAAATAAATATATATATATATATATGTATGTATGTATGTATGTATATGTAGGTATATAAAACTTCGAACGTCTTCGAATAACCTTTGTTCGTTAAATCGTTGAAAACCGGAGAACCGATATTGGTCACATTTACAATTATTTATTAACGTACATATATTTGTAAACAAAATTCAAAAAACATTTTTCTTATCATTTTAAACAAATTAAAATAATCATATTTGAATTATAAAACCATATAAATTAATTAAAAAAATTATTTACAAAAATTTTCATTATACCGATAAAGCGATATTGATTTTTCCTTATATTTTCAAATCAAATATATATCTTTATAAAATTATTATAAATGATTCATTATCACTTTATAACTATTCAAAATGAATTATCATCATTTAAAATAATTATTTGGATAATTAAAATAATTATTAGATCATTAAATCTCATGATAATTTAATAAATCAATTATTAAATATAAGGGCAACACTAATGATGTCTTAAATACATTTTATTTTCAAAAATACAATAAATTACTTTATTACATATTCCTTCCAATTATAAGAATAAGTCTATGGATCTAGCTCTGTATACGACGTTTAATGATTTTAGAGCTATTTACCGATAAAATAGTTTTCGGCCATTTTGTCGATTTAAATTTTAAGGAAAATATTTTTGTAAATATCTATTCAAAATAAGATTACTATTACTCATTATCACTCAAAACGATATTTTTCTTTTATTTTCATAAATTTAAAAATAAATACAATATATCAAAGTAATAAATTGGCGGGTCGTTACATGTAACGACCCGCCTTTTTGATCATCGAAAGTCGAGACCAAACACTACCACTGTGTTCAAATGTTGCGCATCCAATTGACAAAAGGGTAGATTGTTAGGGTAAATAAAAAAATAGAGAACATAGAAACAGAATTTCACAGCGGAATCGACAACATATAATATAACAAAGATAGTAGAAACTGTCTCTTCAGAAATACAAAGTATATCAGAGTTAAATCAATCCTTATCAACTGGATAGTTATAAAATCCCGACCTTACAAATGCCGATAGGTATATTATATAATACAGTGGAAAATGAAATAATACGATAGGTGAATCTTCAGCTCCCCTCCAAGAATCCCATAACGCCAAAGCCAACCTGGGAAAATACTCGGTCTGACCAAAGCATTATAAATAAATAACACTCGGATCAGTCTGGAAATACAAGCGTGAGATAACTCGAATAATGGGGACCATATATATAAAAATTCTGTGAGATCATGCCGCTAACGCAAAATGGGTTTTTACCCCACAAGAATAACATCCATACAGGCAAGAGTAGAAATAAATATCAGGAAAACAAATCCAAATATGAATGAGCATGAGTAATATTAAACCAAAATTGAAAGAATGGAAATAAACCGAGTAAAATCCAAACTGGACAGAATGGATAGAACAAGGAAAAACAGTCCAACTTGATAAAATGGACTAAATAAGGTAACAGTCCGAACTTGATAGAATGAGCTAAATAAAGTAACAGTCCAAACTCGATAGAATGGACTAAATAAACACTTAAATGCCATGACGAGGAGTTGGCTTTACTTGTGGCAATTTAAAGCTAAAACAGATTCAAGGATACGAATCAAATAAGGAAAGGAAAATTTCCAACAAATGACTAGGAAGGTGCATATGACGACCGACATTTCGGAAGGTTTAAATCAAGAATAATCCACACATGTCCGACTTAAACAATCCGGAACATAGATGATCAATGGGGTTAATTAAGAAAAATAAGAAAAGAAGAAGAAAACAAACACAGAATCTCGCAGCGGAACGATAAAATATAATAATCAAATAAACAGTTCATGAAGTTGTTTATACTATACATTTGATTATAATCTATACAACATTTATCAGAGTTATATATACATCAGTGATAAATAAATAATACACTAGACAACATGATGCAGAAATACTAATAATAATAATATACCAAATCTTCGTCTTCGTCCTCCAGAATAAATCATCAATAAGCTGAAAACTCAGGGTTGACCCGAGCGTAATGAAAAGACAAAATACTCGAGTCAGGACTAAAATATTCTTATGTGAGTCAAATCGGTCACATATAACATGAGTGCCATGGCATCAGAGTTGTTTACGGGGTTTCACATCTCTTATCCAGTGTATAACGTGCATGCAATAACTCAAGTGATGTTACGAGATTTTCCATTTCTTAAGGATCCATCAAAATATTTATATCTAGTAGAATACGCTACATATATAATGTCTAATCAGTAAAATAAATATTTTTCTTAGCGTTAAGGCTTTACATTAATCCCCCTTAACGCGTTTTTAAGAATTGACGTACAGTTTGCATTTGACACCACTAGTAGCACGTCGGTAGTCAATGATGCGCCGTGAAATGACAACACTAAACCAAAATCATAGGGGTCTCGTATAAGGATAAAAGTATCACAAGGCACGTGAGGCAATACCCAAGGTAGGATACTACCAGTTTACCCTTCCCGATTGGTGGTAACACAACATAGCCATGACCGCCCACCGCTTACATCCATCCCATATCGAGTCAAAGGGAGGTTATCCCAAAATCGAGATGCACCAATCGAAACCAACAACAAGAGTAATAATATGGACCGAGTCCAAGAAAATCGAAGAACGAATGTCCGCTCGGGGTAGCTAGCCTGCTTGGCCGGTACAGCTCTTGTTTTAGTCATTTCAAACTAACCCAAGTGCCAGGCTAATCCATCATCGTTCTCTTTCTTCAAATCCAGCAAACGTACACCAAATCCAACCACTTTATTCTGGATCATCACTCCACGTACATAGTTGTTAAAGTGGTTTCAATATTGACAAAGAGTATGCCAACAAGAGCTCGGTCTCTTTAACAACCAAACATTTTTTACACCCCGGTCGGTACTTTTATACTTCGGAAACAATTCGTACTTGATATCAAAATATCATATTCACTTTAAAACCAAATCCATTTCGAAATTATCATATTTACTCAAAATATACCATTTCATTTCGAAATCATTTTCGCCTTAATATCCCGATTTCGCTTCCAAAATTGTTTCGAATTTCAATTTAGGTTATAACTTCATTTTAACCCAATTCATATTTAAATCCAAGCTTTAAATATAAACATTCCACCCTTTTGATCAGTTTGAATTTTTAGAAAATAGTTTAAATAGTTTTAAAGTAGTTAAATAGTTAAAATAGTTTAATAGAAAATAGTTTGAGTATTGAAAATGGTTTATATGGTAAAGTAGTTTGGAAAATCAAAATAATTTGAATATTTAAAAAGATAGATTTTTAATAGTTTATACTAAAATAATTTATTTGAAAATAGTTTCAAAGTCAAACCGATTCAATTCCAAATTTCCCAATTCAAATCACTTTAAATTTTCATTTCCATTTAAATCGATTCAATTCAATTTCAATTCGAATTTAACTTCGATTCCAATTTTAATTCAATTCATTTAAATTAATTCAATTCCAATCCCAAATTAATTTCAATTCCAATTCTCAATTAATTTCAGCTCAATTCCCAAATTTAAACCATTTCAATTTATATCAATTCCAAATTCGATTTTCAAAATATCGATTCAAAACACTTAAATCAAATTTACCTCCAATATTCAATTTAAAATGCAAATTTTCAAATATAATTCAATTCCGAGCTCAATTTCGAAATATCATTTTATATCACTTTTACTTGGTAAAATTCAAAGTTCGAATAAAAGTCCCATCCTTTAAATCAAATCAATTTCTGAAATTTAAATCATAATTCGATTATAACTTAAAAATCTCAACTTTAATTATTTAAAACATTTTGTTTACCAAATTTAAATTTCAACATTCCGAGCCCAAATTCGAAAATAATTTGATTTCTATAAATTTGGTTTTTCTTTCTTTAAATCAAAATCATTTAAATAAATTTCAAATCACAAATTTTAAAATCCTTTAATTTAACCAATCCGGTGTCCATATATAATTTTCTATCCTATGGTCAAGCGATCAATTATTTCATTTTAATTTCAGGGATGGATATATATCATTTCAATCCAAATCACAGTGTCATAGGTATATATCATTTCAACCTATTTCTTAATTTATTGGAAATAATTCAATTTACAGTTTTATATATTGTAAATAATTTACCGGGTGATAACAGGATATATATAAAAATAAATAAGCATCCAATCGTTCAAATATCGATCCATTGGCATCCATCACAATACATCATCTAAACAGTCAAAATAATTCACAATAGTTTCATTGTTAATAATATCGGGTGTTTTAGTAGCAATTAAATTCCAATTTTAAAGTTAATAGTCAATTTTAATTTTTAACAGCTAATTCGAATGACAATTAAATTTATCAAACACCGATCACTAAAATTATATCACTTCATAATTTCAAATTTAACTAGTATAAAAATATTCTAGTACTTTGTGAGCGTTATAAAACACTCACCTTTTATTTCCTGTTGTCACTTTCGCGTTCTGATTCCAATCAAATTCGGACGCGTTCGAATTTGGTTGAAAATCCTGCAAGCTCTAAATTGTTCCAATCCAGTTCCTATACGTAGAATACGTTATTGCGAGCGCAATGCAAAAAGTTGCATTCGAATCAGACCTAGAATGAGCGAGTTATGATATTTATAAGCAATGGAATTTTAATTAACAATTTATATAACTAAATTTTAATTCAATTATTACAGTACCCTAAGCAAAAGAGGCTCGGTCCACTTCCTATTCTTCTTCCCCATTTCTTTCTCTTCTCTATTTTTTTTCCATCACCTGTAACCCATCTCTCATGCACGCACCATGTCAGTGACACGCCACTACGGACCACCATCCATCGATCTACGACCACCCTCGAACTCGCCTCGACTTTCTCTCTTGATCGCATACCACCACACCTCGTTCGAGCCCCTAAATCAAAAAACAACCTGATCAAATTTACTACAATCCAAAAAACAATCGTGCCTGCTTATATACGACCGCACACCCCAAAATCAGACCCAAGCTGCCACAAACCCCAATCACTATCGTTGACCAAAGCTCGAGAAACAACAAACCCTAGCTACTTCTACCATTCGACTCAACTGTTGAGCTCCACGAACAGGTGCCGCGCCCCCACAAACACTACATCAGATCGAAGTACTATGAAAAATATGAATTTTAAACTTGGTTTCAGATTTTTTTTTGTTGAGTATTCATTTAGATATGAATTATTTTAAAGTTAGGATCTATTTTTTTTCTGTTGTGCTCTGTTTTAAAAGATGAAGGGAGATGCGTGTTGTAGAAGGAATGGGCACGATCAAATCATAGGGTGGCTGAAGTTGACCTAAAAAAAATCGGCTAAAAGGAAATCTGATAACACACACACACACACAGATATATATATATATATGTATATATGTATATATATATTGTTTAAATTTTCAAAATATCAAGCTGTAAATTACGGACTCCAATCGAGGCGTGCCACCAAGCGTTCATAATGTTATACCCCAATTTCGAATGCAATGGAACAAGTTTCGAGTTCCAATTCGATCGTATGGAGAAGATAGCTTTTTGAATCCAATTATAATATTAAATTTTCGATATTAATTTCAACGCGTTTCTATCCCGCATGACCAAACAGTAACTTTAACGCTACGAAATTTGAAATCCGATAATAATACACTATTACAGTTCCAATGAAACAGGTTTCGTCGAATTCTGAGACTGTGCCCCAGAAGGCTATTTTTATATGCTAATTTAAACAAGTTATTTTTTAAAATCGAGTAAATCACTTTTAGATTCAATCTAAAAGTTCTATTACCTTCATTCTTATAAATATAAATTTAATAAGCCTTTAAACTATTTTTTGTCTAAATAAAACCCAAGATTTAAATTATTTCAACGATTTCAATTATTTGATTCAACAATTAAATTATCAATAAATCATTATATTTGAAATTCTATCTATTAAATCGATAAAATTTACTTTTCAATATTTAAAATCAATTAAATAAACAATTTCAAATAACCAAAAATCCTGGGTCGTTACGGTGCACCCCCCTTGTAGTATACCTCTAGTAATATACTTCTAAGAAGCTCATATACCCCGTGATACTTCTTGGACAATACCAAGCCAGACCCCGCCAAACCTTACCAAGTATCTAAATATTTCACATCTAAATCTTAACCGTTTTTCACATGACGGTACACAAAAATCTAGATGAGATGTGAAAATACCCTAATGGGAGCAACCCCACATAACATGGCTTCCTCTCGCGCTTTTGGTTTAGTCATTTCCGACAAAGGATAACAAAGCTCAACGGACCAATAAATCATCTTAGAATAACGATAATAAAGTAGCTGAAGTAACTGATAGCTGAGATACCAACTATTGAGGATATAAAACGATCGTATATGAAAATTAAATCTTTTATACTTATCACCACTCACTGAATTTTAAACATGTGCTTTTTCTTGGTTAACAATAATACCGGGCAAGTCAACGTAGTGTTACCTCAAAGTCATGTCCAACGATTATTCTTAACTTTTGAAATAGCAACGGGTTTACTTCTTCAATGTTTAGTGCTAATTATACAAATAAACCGTTTCCATATAAGTGATTCGCTTTACGGAAATAATTTTTTCCATAAACGGATCAAACTTTTACTTTTAAAAACCAACTGAACTTTTTGGCTTGATTTCCGTATTGGTAAAACACTTTTAAAATTAGTTCCAGATTGTTAAAATGTTAAGAGAATAATTTTTCCAAGTGCGTGGCCCCGAAGGCTTAAACCAACATTAGACCGAACACCCAGAAGATTATCCAACTTAACATCCCAATAATCATGTTCAAACTCCATTTTAACTTTAAAAACAGTCTTAATTATCCCAAATGATAATTAATCACACTTAAAATTCCTTTAAATAAACAATTCATTATCTATAATAAAATAGATAATTATTTCTAAACACTTTTATAACATTGGTAAATTAACTTTAAAATCTTTATTAAATTAGTCTATTAACTTGAAATCGGTTGATTAAAGCAATTTTATTATATTAGATAATTTACTTCATCACTTTTATTAAATAAATTAATTGACTTTAAATATCATTAATTAAAAGATTTATTAAATTCAAATAGTCATTAATTAAATGGATAATTAATCTCAAACATTATTAATTAAAATGATGAGTAATTTTAAATTCCATTAATTAAAGCAATTAATGAAGTTTAAAATAATCATAAATTAATCGGATTAGTTAAATCAAAACGCATTAGCTAAAACCATTAGTTAAAACATCATTTATTAAAATGATTTATTTAATTATAAAACATCATTAATTAAGCTGATTTAACTAAATTCTAAAAATCATTAGTTAAAACAATTAATTTAATTTGAAAACAATAATTAATTAAAATGATTAATTAAATTCAAATATCATTATTTAAAATGATTAATTACTTTTAAATATTATTAATTAAAATGACTATTAATTTCAATTATCATTAATTGAAATAATTAATTTAATCCCATCATTATTAATTAAAATAATTAATTAAGTTCAATAAATTAATTGAACTCCATTATCATTAATTAAAATAATTAATTAAACTCAAATAATCATTAATTAAAATGATTAATTAAGTATAAAAACATCATTAGCAAAAATGATTATTTAAATCTAAAGGTAAACCAATTTTAATCATTATTCATTATTTATTAAATTGGTTAATTAATCTCAAATTAATTAATTTAAAAGATTGATTACTTTAAACTATCATTAATAAAAATGATTAATAAATTTTTGATATTCTTTTTAGCAGAAATACAAGCTCAAGTTCATATGACAGGGTTTTGGGGATGAAAATTTAATAAACGACGGTATAGCGAAAATCACTATAACGACATTTAAACTATTAAATGGAATATCAGAAATTAATTTCAATTAACCATCAATAACAACATATGGATGTAGATAAAAAATTTATGGGTGATATACCCCCTTTGGGTCTCTCTACATATTTTTCCCGCAAAACAATGGTTATGGATAACATATAGATAATCATATTGGTTTATAACGATTAAATTAAGATGTCATCCATTTTCAAATCGAAAATGCAACCAAACAAGCAATCAAACAATTTAACTAACATCCAAACAGTTGATAACATTTATAACATCATAGATATTATATAATAAATGTAACGACCGCCCATGACCCCTGCACCGAATCTAGAGATAGTGCGCTGTAAAGTGAGCCAGGCGACCATGGACGATTGTCAGGGTAGATTAAAACAACAGAATCTATCGTATTACTCACAGCGCATGGACAAAATACAATAGAACATATGTATAGTGAAGCTTTACATAACAAAATGACATCATATAAAACTCCATAATAGTTGAATACAAGCATCCAAATAGCCAATACATCAAGCCTCACTACATAACACTCAGAGAATACAAAACAGCGGAACATCCAGTACATATAATAAGAAGATAATATGCAACCCTCCAGCTCGTCTTCGATATCAGCATCGTGAGAAGAGAACAGCACCTGTCACCTGCTACCTAGTCTGCCCGTCCCAAAAATGGACGAACAGCCCAAGGCAATAAGAATTAAAACATAAAGCCTTGAGTCAGACAACAGTCTTAGTGAGCAGTAAATTAACTAACAACATACCAAAAGAGCATAAAGGAAAAGGAATAGGAATACAACCCTCCCACTCCAACCTCATTCTACAGTGATAGCCCCCAGACACACACTAAGCAGAAGCAAACAGAGCAGAGCATACAATTTAAAGTAAAGCTACTATCACTCGAGTCAAGGGCGATGTTTTCCAAGTACCAAGGCCTAAATTAGATAAGCACCCAGAAAATACCGCTCTTGAGTTCGAATGACGATACAACCAAACATCCATGACTCTGGCTATCACTGTTATCTTTGCTTCGATATCACCGTTAATTGAATGACCGGCACATTCTTTCAGCCGTCCGTCAAGGGCTAATGGAAACCCCGGTTCTAGACATAACTCCCACACGTCGTCGCAGCCCGTGCCTAGGACTATCGAATCTGCCCAGAGTACTCGACCATTAACAGTTGGCCGTTGGGACTATCGAATCTGCCCAAATGTACTCTTGCTTAGAGCATGCTAGAACCTTCAACAACGATGCTATCCAAGCCTCCTAGTCATCCTCCTCGACGACTATTCTCATATCCATTCATTATCCTCAACTCGAATCATATCACCGAGTTATCAACATGCTTGGAATGATCCCATCTGGATTAGACCAAGTCTTCATCATATGATGCCTCGCTTCATTACATCCTCGCAAAGCCTCATCTCAACATCACATCATCAAGTCTATGCATAAGAGCTTCATCGTCCCGCTACATATGCCACGAGCAGCTTTCCCAATTCAAGAGCCTTTCCCTTAGCTTTTGAATCATATTCGATCTAAATCTAATCATCAATCATCTAGTTCATAACAATCAATCAAATCAAACATCAATCCAAGCAACCAAGCATTCAAATATGATCTAAGTAGACAATTATAACAACAATGGCATTTTCGTAATTAAAGAGTTGAAAGTCCAATAAGCATGAAAACATGGATTATATCTCTACAAACTTGATGAATGATCTTGCATAGGTTAACATATGATAAAATGGATGTAACATCATCATGAACAATGGATCTATATGGATCTACACTTCGGATGAAGAAAATGCATGGAAATCACTATTTTAACACCAAATCGAGCCAACAATCCGATATACTCCTTTGGGTCCGTGTGAGAGATAATCACCACTCACCAAATCGCCTAAACAAACCCAAATCAACACACTTCAGATCTGGACAGCGAAGGATGAAGCTTGATCTATCACGAATCCGCTTCAAACGAAGAAATCTCCCTTGAAAAGATGAAGATCTTCAATCTATGCTCTTGAATCTTCAATCTTGATCTTCGATATGGATGGAAGGAATCACTAGATTAGAGTAGAGAAAAGAAGTGAAGAAGTGTAGAAGTCGAGCTCTCAAAATGGCAGCACTTCGTCGCTTCAAAATCCGGATCCCAAAAAGTGAGAACAACCCCTCCTATTTATAGCAGAAAATTCCTTAAGTCGAAATTTGGCTATCTCCTTAAGTCGTCTCCGACTTACGACCTAAGCCTCTGCCGACCTAGCAACCTCCAACTCAACACATGCGCATATACGAACCCTGTCTATGACTTAATGCGCACGCGCCTTAACTGGTTAGACGACTTACGACTTATCGAAACACATGCAACGAGCTAACACTTGTCTGGATGACTTAACCAACAAGGGTGGTTTTCGACCTAACAATGCCACAACTTAACTCCTCAGCGACCTAACATAAGAGTATACGACTTACTGCTATGCCGACTTATGACTTAACAAGTGCTCGACTTAACCAGCCTATACGACCTAACGACTTATGCCAACACGCGACCTATCATAAAACAGAGCTCACGACTTAACAACTTGCTGGGATACGACTCATCAAACAAACACCTAAGTCGTCTACGACTTAACACACTCATAAGTCGTTCACAACTTACGACTTAACAAAACCCCCAGTTTACGACTCATAACTAAACAGGGCCTCCGACTTAACATGCTACGACTTAGTGATCTCGCGACTTAAGACTTAGCACTCCTTAACACGGCCACGACTCAACTTGGCTACGACTTAAACACTTAACTCGGTCAAAACCTTAAGTCGTCTACCATACCTTAAGTCGGTCACTTCCTTAGGTTGTCTATCCCTTAACTCGGCAACGACTTACAACCTACGACTTAACACTTGCCGAGTTAACTTCGACCTACTAACTTAGCCCAGCTACGACTTATCTCCTTAGGTCGTACAAACAACCTATCTCCAAGCCCTGGGTCACTTCCATTTCCTAAGTCGTATACGACTTACGACTTATACTAAGTCGTTCACGACATAGGACTTAGCCAATATTCGACCAAAAACTGAAACAACCCAAAAATGCTGAAAATTCCAGATTTTGACAACTTTTCGATCCGTAGAAATACGGGTCGTTACATTCTCTCCCCCTTAGGAATTTCGCCCCCGAAATTCCAAGCAAACAAAGCAATCAAAGACTATTCTCTACGCCTACCACCCATAGCAATCAACAAACCATGCATCCAATTCTAACTTAGCGTACAGAATTCTAAAACTTAGAACAAGTTACAATATCGCAAGATGAGACGACACCTTAGGGCCATACCTCGAAGAGTTCAGGATGAGCTGCCTTCATCCTCTCTTCCACCTCCCACGTACAGTCGTTATCATCATCACTCCATTGTATCTTGAGCAACTTAACTACCTTCCTCCTAAGCTGTTTCGTGTCAGTTTCAACAACACGAAGCGGCTTACGAGGTCTTCTATCAACTGGATCAACTTCGAAGTCTTCACAGCTATCAGTAGAAACCACTGTATTCGAGTCATGCACATACTTCCGTAGATATGATACATGAAAAACATTGTGCACACTCGACATCTTCTCCGGTAATTCCAATCTATAAGCGAACTTTCCAATTCGCTCGGTAATCGGGAATGGTCCAACAAATCCCGGAGTCAATTTTCCTTTCTTCCCGAATCGAATAACATTCTTCAGTGGAGAAATCTTCACAAAAACCATATCTCCCACGTCGAATTCCAAATCCTTACGACGCTTATCAGCATAACTCTTCTGACGATCTTGGGCTGCCTTCATTCGTTGCCGAATGATCTCTATACAATCCGAAGTCTGTCGAATCATCTCTGGCCCAAGTAACGGCTTTTCTCCAGTTTCTATCCAACACGTTGGAGAGTTACACGGTCTTTCATACAATGCCTCATACGGTGCCATACCAATACTTGACTGGTGACTGTTGTTATACGCAAACTCCACCAAATGAAGGTGATCTTCCCATGATCCTCCGAAATCCAAAACACAAGCTCTGAGGAGATCTTCCAAAACTCGGTTGACTCTCTCGGTCTGACCATCTGTTTGAGGGTGATATGCTGTACTCAAACACAACTTGTTCCCAAAACTTCCTGGAAGCTCTTCCAAAATCCACTAGTGAACAATGGATCTCGATCGCTCACTATACTCTTCAGAATACCATGGAATCGAACTATCCACTTAACATACAACTCAGCCAACTTTGATGCAGTCCTAGTCGATCGAACAGGAATGAATCTCGCACTCTTAGTCAGACGATCAACGATGACCCAAATTCCTTCATTTCCCGTTCTGGTTCTAGGCAATCCATCAATAAAATCCATCGACACTTGTTCCCACTTCCATGTAGGAACTTCTAATGGCTGAAGCAATCCACTTGGCTTCTTCTGTTCGGCTTTTACCAACTGGCAGTTCATACACTTGGAAATAAAATTTCCAACATCCTTCTTCATGCCTTCCCAGTAGTAGGTTCTCTTCATATCCCGATACATCTTATTTCCACCTGGATGACCGTCCTTCAGAACTTCATTCCTCAATTCATCTATATCGGGAACAACTAGTCGTCCTTGCTTCCGAAGCCAACCATCTCGATCGACCTCGAATCCCTTATCCTTTTCTGGATCCAATCCAGATTCCAAATCACGGATAATCTTGACAAGCTTATCGTCTCGCTTTTGGCTCTCGCCAATCCTTTCCACAAGAGAAGGTCTTATCGATAAGTTTGCCAACATCTCAGGTTCCAATTCGCATCTAGGCCTGAAGTCAAATCCAGCTAAATACTCGAGATTCTTCCATTCTGAAAACATGGCTCCCAATCCTGCATGTCTTCGACTTAACGCATCTGCCACTGCGTTATCTTTTCCCGGAGTATAAGCTATACCAAAATCATATGATGCCAAAAACTCTAGCCAACGTTGCTGCCGAAGATTCAAATCCTTTTGGGAGAAAAGATACTTCAACGACTTATGATCCGTAAACAACTCAAATCGAACTCCCAACATATAATGTCTCCACATCTTCAGAGCAAATACAATCGCCGCTAACTCCAAATCATGAGTTGGGTAATTCCTTTCATGCGGCTTCAGTTGTCGACTGGCATACGCAACAACTTTATCCCTCTGCATCAGCACTGCTCCAAGTCCAGTACCACATGCGTCGGTGTAAACCACCATCTCATCATTCCCACTTGGAATAGTCAAAACAGGAGCACTCGTCAATCTTTCTTTCAGGATTCTGAAAGCTTGCTCACACCTATCATCCCATCTGAACACTAGGTTCTTCTTTGTCAATCCTGTTAACGGTGCAGCTATCTTGGAGAAGTCTTTGATAAACCGTCGATAATATCCTGCTAATCCAAGAAAACTTCTCACATCAGATGCATTCTTAGGTCTGACCCAATCCTGGATTGCTGCCACCTTAGCGAGATCAACCGCTATCCCATTTCCAGAAATCACATGGCCTAAGAACCTCACTTCACTCTTCCAGAAGTGACACTTCGAAAACTTAGCCCTCAGCTGATGTTTTCGCAAGATTTCCAAAATAATGCGCAAGTGCGTCTTGTGCTCCTCTTCCGTTCTGGAATAAATCAGAATATCATCCACGAACACAAGTACGAACTTGTTCAACTGATCTCTGAACACTCTATTCATAAGATCCACAAAATATGCTGGCGCGTTAGTCAATCCAAACGGCATTACCAGCCACTCAAAGAAACCAGATGGTGTCTGAAAAGCAGTCTTCGGCACACTATCCTTAGCTACTCTCAACTGGTGAAATCCCGTTGCTAAATCCATCTGAGAAAACACCTTAGCTTCGTGAAGCTGATCAAACAAGTCATCTATTCTCGGCAATGGATACTTGTTCTTCTTAGTCACCTTATTCAGCTCACGATAATCGACGCACAATCTCAACGACCCATCTGCCTTGGTTGCAAATACAACTGGTGCACCCCACTCGGACACACTACGCCGAATGAATCCTTTCTGCAAAAGATCATCAACTTGCACCTTCAACTCATTCTATTCCCTAGGCGCCATCCGCCTAAGAGGCATCACAACAGGTCTGGCTCTTTCAACTAGATCTATACGAAACTCGATCTCTCTATGCGGTGGCAACCCTTTGACTTCGTCAAAGACATCCTCGAATCCATTAGCGATTGGCACCGATGACAGTCCATCCCATGGAATAACCAGCGAATACATGAAGCTCATGAAGACGCCTTCCTCATGCTTACATCGTATTACAACCTTTCGCCCCTCCACATTCTCGACTGTCACTTCCATCCTCTCGCAATCAACCTTTGCCGCATACTTCCTAAGCCAGTCCATACCCAAAATAATTCCGAACCCCGCAAAGTTCAGAACAAAGCAATCACAAACAAAAGAGCAACCATGACTCGATACAACTAGACCACGACATAACATACACAAACAAGACGAACCCCCAACTGGATTAGTCACAACCAATGGCCTATCAACAATATCCGGCTTCAAATCTAACCGGCCTACGAGTTCATTACAAACAAACGAATGCGACACTCCAGTATTAAACAGAACTCTAACTGGAACACCACATAAGAAAAGAGTACCTTGAACCACCACACTCTTTCCTTTCTCTTCAGCGGTAGGAGCTTTCGAAGACGACGGAACAGCTCCTAAAGCATAAGCTTGCACAATCTGCTTGTCCCTCCTCGGTTCTGGACAATTCTTCCTGAAATGCCCCGGCTTGTCACAGTTGTGACACTTCATTGGCACCTTCGGATTTTTACAATCCTTAGAGAAATGGCCCTTCTGCTGACAATTGTAGCAAGTCACCTCGCCTTTCGGCTTCTTCTGGCCATCCTTACCCTTCTGCTGTTGCTGCTTCCTCTTCTTGTTTCCACCCTGCTGGGGTTTAGACTCCTCCCTGGTCACAGCAACAACAGACCCTTCCTTAGGAAACATACTCTCATGCCTGAGAGCTTTCTCCACAAGCTTCTCAAATGAATCGTCCAAATGATCCACTAACTGCCTCCCAAGATAACTGTCCAAGCCTGTCACAAACTTCTCATTCTTCTGATATGCAGATTCAATATATGACCGAGCATACTTGGACAAGGCTTCAAACTCAGAAACATACTCAAGAACTGGTCTCCCACCTTGCTTGAGCTCCACGAACTTCTTGAACAGAACAGACTTCTGAGCTGTAGAAATGAACTTAGCTTCAAACCTAACTTGGAATTGCTCCCAAGTAATCTCTTCCTCTGGAGTAGTGATGGTAATAGAATTCCACCAATCAGAGGCTCTCCCTTGAAGCTGCCTTGATGCCAACTTCCTCTTAGTTGCATCATCAATTCCCAAATCACCAAAGATCCTTCTACAAGCATCTATCCACCTCTAGACTTCGATAGTTGATTCCGTTCCCAAGAAAACCTTCCCTCCAAGAGCAGTATATTCCTTGCACAACTTAGCAAAATCCATCGGTTTCGGAGTTTGGACTTGAACTCCAACATCAACTGCCGCCCCTGGAACTGGTATCCTTCTCATGATCGAAGTCATCATAGCTTCGAACATGGCTGCATAATCAGCAGTCTCTTCAGTAGCACGGCCTTCCCTAGCAGCTGGTCTCCCTCTTCGACTCATTCTCAATATCTATAAAAAGGAATGATTAGAACATCTAGAGAAACAACTGCATAAAGGACTCAAACTCTACTAAGCTACTATATTATATATAGTATTCATCCATCAAAATACAATTACGTCTCTCATACGTAGTTACGTCTGCGAGCGTTGGGTAAAATCGATTAACCAATGCTCTGATACCAAATGTAACGACCGCCCATGACCCCTGCACCGAATCTAGAGATAGTGCGCTGTAAAGTGTGCCAAGCGACCATGGACGATTGTCAGGGTAGATTAAAACAACAGAATCTATCGTATTACTTACAGCGCATGGACAAAATACAATAGAACATATGTATAGTGAAGCTTTACAGAACAAAATGACATCATATAAAACTCCATAATAGTTGAATACAATCATCCAAATAGCCAATACATCAAGCCTCACTACATAACACTCAGAGAATACAAAATAGCGGAACATCCAGTACATATAATAAGAAGATAATATGCAACCCTCCAGCTCGTCTTCGATATCAGCATCGTGAGAAGAGAACAGCACCTGTCACCTGCTACCTAGTCTGCCCGTCCCAAAAATGGACGAACAGCCCAAGGCAATAAGAATTAAAACATAAAGCCTTGAGTCAGACAACAGTCTTAGTGAGCAGTAAATTAACTAACAACATACCAAAAGAGCATAAAGGAAAAGGAATAGGAATACAACCCTCCCACTCCAACCTCATTCTACAGTGATAGCCCCCAGACACACACTAAGCAGAAGCAAACAGAGCAGAGCATACAATTTAAAGTAAAGCTACTATCACTCGAGTCAAGGGCGATGTTTTCCAAGTACGAAGGCCTAAATCAGATAAGCACCCAGAAAATACCGCTCTTGAGTTCGAATGACGATACAACCAAACATCCATGACTCTGGATATCACTGTTATCTTTGCTTCGATATCACCATTAATTGAATGACCGGCACATTCTTTTAGCCGTCCGTCAAGGGCTAATGGAAACCCCGGTTCTAGACATAACTCCTGCACGTCGTCGCAGCCCGTGCCTAGGACTATCGAATCTGCCCAGAGTACTCGACCATCAACAGTTGGCCGTTGGGACTATCGAATCTGCCCAAATGTACTCTTGCTTAGAGCATGCTAGAACCTTCAACAACGATGCTATCCAAGCCTCCTAGTCATCCTCCTCGACGACTATTCTCATATCCATTCATTATCCTCAACTCGAATCATATCACCGAGTTATCAACATTCTTGGAATGATCCCATCTGGATTAGACCAAGTCTTCATCATATGATGCCTCGCTTCATTACATCCTCGCAAAGCCTCATCTCAACATCACATCATCAAGTCTATGCATAAGAGCTTCATCGTCCCGCTACATATGCCACGAGCAGCTTTCCCAATTCAAGAGCCTTTCCCTTAGCTTTTGAATCATCTTCGATCTAAATCTAATCATCAATCATCTAGTTCATAACAATCAATCAAATCAAACATCAATCCAAGCAACCAAGCATTCAAATATGATCTAAGTAGAGAATTATAACAACAATGGCATTTTCGTAATTAAAGAGTTGAAAGTCCAATAAGCATGAAAACATGGATTATATCTCTACAAACTTGATGAATGATCTTGCATAGGTTAACATATGATAAAATGGATGTAACATCATCATGAACAATGGATCTATATGGATCTACACTTCGGATGAAGAAAATGCATGGAAATCACTATTTTAACACCAAATCGAGCCAACAATCCGATATACTCCTTTGGGTCCGTGTGAGAGATAATCACCACTCACCAAATCGCCTAAACAAACCCAAATCAACACACTTCAGATCTGGACAGCGAAGGATGAAGCTTGATCTATCACGAATCCGCTTCAAACGAAGAAATCTCCCTTGAAAAGATGAAGATCTTCAATCTATGCTCTTGAATCTTCAATCTTGATCTTCGATATGGATGGAAGGAATCACTAGATTAGAGTAGAGAAAAGAAGTGAAGAAGTGTAGAAGTCGAGCTCTCAAAATGGCAGCACTTCGTCGCTTCAAAATCCGGATCCCAAAAAGTGAGAACAACCCCTCCTATTTATAGCAGAAAATTCCTTAAGTCGAAATTTGGCTATCTCCTTAAGTCGTCTCCGACTTACGACCTAAGCCTCTGCCGACCTAGCAACCTCCGACTCAACACATGCGCATATACGAACCCTGTCTATGACTTAATGCGCACGCGCCTTAACTGGTTAGACGACTTACGACTTATCGAAACACATGCAACGAGCTAACACTTGTCTGGACGACTTAACCAACAAGGGTGGTTTTCGACCTAACAATGCCACAACTTAACTCCTCAGCGACCTAACATAAGAGTATACGACTTACTGCTATGCCGACTTATGACTTAACAAGTGCTCGACTTAACCAGCCTATACGACCTAACGACTTATGCCAACACGCGACCTATCATAAAAGAGAGCTCATGACTTAACAACTTGCTGGGATACGACTCATCAAACAAACACCTAAGTCGTCTACGACTTAACACACTCATAAGTCGTTCACAACTTACGACTTAACAAAACCCCCAGTTTACGACTCATAACTAAACAGGGCCTCCGACTTAACATGCTACGACTTAGTGATCTCGCGACTTAAGACTTAGCACTCCTTAACACGGCCACGACTCAACTTGGCTACGACTTAAACACTTAACTCGGTCAAAACCTTAAATCGTCTACCATACCTTAAGTTGGTCACTTCCTTAGGTTGTCTATCCCTTAACTCGGCAACGACTTACAACCTACGACTTAACACTTGCCGAGTTAACTTCGACCTACTAACTTAGCCCAGCTACGACTTATCTCCTTAGGTCGTACAAACAACCTATCTCCAAGCCCTGGGTCACTTCCATTTCCTAAGTCGTATACGACTTACGACTTATACTAAGTCGTTCACGACATAGGACTTAGCCAATATTCGACCAAAAACTAAAACAACCCAAAAATGCTGAAAATTCCAGATTTTGACAACTTTTCGATCCGTAGAAATACGGGTCGTTACAATAAAATTAAATGTGAGTTAAACTCACTAAAGGTTTTGAAAACTTGAAATACTTTAGCACTTGGAAAGCTTGGAAAACCACAAATTCTTCTCGAAAATGGGTCATTTTGCACTCGACCTTTGGACCATTTTCTCTTGGATTTTGGAAATATGATCAAAAGGGAAGTTTTATATTATTCTTTCCTCTATCATTTCAAAAAAGGAATTACTCAAAAAAGTTAAATTTTGAGGAAGTTATAGCCAAAACAGTGAGGGATATTTTCGAACATCAAAATTTAGGTTCAAAAACACTCTTGCAAAAAAGGAAATTTTGGAGTATCTAAGCTCGAAATAAGAAAAAGTGGTAAACTAAAAAATTGTAGCCACTAGAAATATACATGTTTTGAAAAAAATAAAATCTTTATTTAGTTTAATTTGTAGAAATTTATGACCGAATGAAATAGGAGAAAAAATGGAGAAAGTGGAGATGAAAACAAGTGAATTAAAACCAAGTTTTTAAAGTAAAAATCTGATTTTTAAAAACTTTAAAACCTAAAAACAAAATAGAGAAGTCATGTTAGTTTTGTTACCATGCTTAGAAAAGTTTTGAAAATGGAAAAGAGAATGAGAAAGTGAAATAACAATTAGGAAAATTAGTTTATATATTATGTTAACATGTTGAATTACCAAACTACCCCTCGTCCTTTATCCTCCATTCCATGAATGCCACATCACCATGTCCTCCTCCTCCCATCATATCAATGCCAAAATAGCCTCCACCCTTTCACATCCAGCCACCATGTCATTTAATATTTTTACTCAAGTTGTCAATATGTCAATTCATGCCTCCCGATGTGACATTTTCTTTTATTTCTTTATTATAGTTGTCAAAGTGTCACATCGTCATTTTCTTAACTTAATTAATTACACTTAACCCTAATTAAATTACTAATCTATGTTTATAATATTTCATATATTTGAATATATATATATATATACACAAATGTGTACACAACATTTCAAACAAATTTTATACGATGAAATGTCAAAATTTCGGAAAACAGTTTCCAGTCACATTTTCTACTTTTCATCGAACTATATATTTTTGTAAACAAATTTTAAAAACGATTTCACCATTATTATTTATTATTAAAAAGAGTTTTATTTTCATTATAAAACCATTTATTTGAATATTTAAAATTAATTAAACATTCAAAATCAAATTACCAGAATTATGGGTTGTTACATTACAGGAGTCGACACTAATTCATCCACGGTATTTGCGTGTTGAAAATCCAAGTGTCGAAAAGACAGATCATTGGGTTAAAAGAAAGAAAATACAGAATAGAATCTCATAAACATGCCGATTAATATATAATACTAAACAAATGATCTTTACACAGAAAGAGACTTTATTATACACACATATATATATATATCATGGTACTCATTAACATATCATCAGACACGGGGCAGTTATAACAAGCCATCCTTACAACTTGCAGATAGATAAAGAATAGTAACAATGCAGTGGAAATAAAGAAATACAGAGATACATCTTGAAGGATCCAGCTTGCCTCCTGAAAGCTCCAAAGCGTCCAGCTAAATCTAGAAATTATATTCGGGCTGACCAGAGCATTATAGAAAAACAACACCCAGGACAGTCTATTAAAACCAGCATGAGAAACTCAAATCACAAGGAACTTTATTAATTATAACTTTTAAAACACTTTAAAATCAAAGGTATCTCATAAGACCACGCCGCATATAAACATGGACTGGTTTTTACCATACGATGACCAAAACATTTCCATAAAAAATCCAGTGGCATTATAATAATGTCTCAGATATAAATACATATTAATCATAGCTGAAATTGCTACATTAATTAAATTTCTGCATAATAGGTATACAACTAAAATCGTAAAGGCAAATACTGGAGATTGGATTCCATTAATGACTGGGCTACTAGGGTACTACCCGTCACAGTATACCTCTACAAAAATGTACCGAGGTTTACAAAAACATTTTGCACCCCTACTACAAAGAACCGGTCTACCCCTTTATGGATAGTACCGAATATATCATCACCTCGGTTGCTTTGCAACCTTTACCGAGAGCGCTCATGTACAAACAATCCATAAAATGAATGCATATCTAGAAAGGGGATGAGACACCCTAATCGGAGCGATCCACTTTGCCCTGCTGCATATCCCATGTTTTAGTCATTCCCGGTTGATGAGGCTAGAGGCTACGTTTTAACTTTTATATAGCAAACCCACTTGGAAATGCTAACACTACCCTCTAGGCAGTTATACAGTGTCAGCATTCATCCATACAAGTTGTTCAGGATATGAACAAACCAAAGACACAACTTCTACTACATCCATTTAGGAATCACCCTTAGGATAAGTAGCAAGTAGCCCTTGCACTTCAAAGAGCTTCATCTTCGATTCCATCATCTTTAAGATATCATCAATACGTCGCTTGAGTTGGATTGAAGTGGTTTTTGGATAATTCATACTTATCTGATCCCGGTCTCTTCGAAACAACATTCGATATTTTTAGGTAAACTCGACTCTGGTTCTTTCAAAAATAAATAGACAAGATAAGAGCAGGATCACCCCCTAACTTTTTAAGTGGACGGATCTCCCTATTATTTATCATAGGAGAACATAACGAGATTTATACGCACAGTACAGAATCATCGAAGATGACTGAGCCATAACTCATGCGTTTCTCCTAGATATTTCCAGAGTTATATCCTTCGGTGTTTAATAGGGTATTGCTTTCCTACCACCAAATTAAGAAGGATTATTTACGACAAGATTTTATAGTCGGTTACTTAACAATCAAATAAAAGAACAAACAATCAAAGATTTAATTTCTTGAGAAACTAAACTCGCTTAAGACCATAAACAACCACTAAGTCTCTTTAATTAATATTTTTATTAATTAAAACACCTTATAAATACTTGGAAACCCTCTCTATATACTTATCTCAACAGTAATAAGTATATTCACAAAATGCTACATTTTCGATACTTAAAAAATATAACTATATACTTATCTTAATAAGGTAAGTATATTCACAAAACCAAGAAAGATTTCCTACTTTCCTCAAAACACATTAATTGGGACAAAAACAACTACCATTTAAAACATTGTTTACTATAAACCAAAAAACACCAATCCTTCTCTTGTTCAAAACATTTCCCTAAATCAATTACTAATAAAATATTAAAATATATTAAAAATCCCAAACTTTTCTTAAGGTGATTTTGCAACTTTCTAAATCCTACTTGAAAGGGGTCCTCAAATATCTAAGGTAAATAGCTTTTCCAATGTAAAGAAATCACCGAGTTTCAAAATTGCATCCACAGCGATTATCGCCATATGGATCATAACTTTTAACTGGTTTATAATCAAATGACATTTAAACTCCATTTCCTTTCTTTATAACATATCATTATAAATCCTTTCTGTTATATTCATAAATATACTTTATAAAACATTTCCATTATTTATAAAATATCATTTATAATCATCCCCTTTTATTTATAAAATGTTATTTATATACTCTTTTAACAAATAACTTTATTAACTTGGACAAAGTTAATTAAATCATTTAATTAGCTTAACATCATTAATTTAAAAGATTAGTTATCTTTTAAATACCATTAATTAAATACTTAATTTATTTACTTTAACCCCTTAAATCAAAATAATTAATTTAAGCCTCATTAATTAATTAGTTAACTTAAACCACTTTGATTAATATAATTAGTCAACCTTGAACCTTTTTATTAAAATAATTAATCAACTAAAATATTTTTAATAGAATAAATAATTAATCTTTAAACACTTTAAATAAATAACTAATTAACTTTAATAATTAATTAACCTAAACCTCATTAATTAAAATAATTTAATAAACTTAAAAGCACCCTCAATTTAATATAGTTAACACTAAAATAACATTAATAAATATTAATTATTTCAAACATTATTAAAATATAATTAACTTTTAAAACATCATTGAATAAAATATAATTAACTTTAAAGCATTATTAAATAAAATATAATTAACTTTAAAACATTATTAAATAAGATATAATTAACCTTAAAAATAATTTCAATTAAGAAATTAGTAAACTTCAAACATTAATCAAATCTGAGGCTTAGCAACTACAATGGTACTTAAACAAGTTGCCATTTATTTTCATATCACAAAGAGGTTCATATGTCGATGTCATATTCAATATGGCCAGGCTACCAAGCTTCTGGCACTCAAAAATTAACAATTGATAGTTAATTTATCCTTTAATCCATATTAATCAATCCATATATTAATTAATTCATAAATTAACAATTTACTTAGCGAGCGCAGAACGAAGATTTATTCAGCACAATAGATGTCATAATAACCTATTCAATCCAATTTAACTTAATAGTATTTTATTTGGCCAAATAAATATCACCGATTAAGGTATAATTATCTAATGATGTTATTATTTAAGATAATGTCATTTAATCTCTATCCCTTTTAATATGTCATAATTTTTAAACATTCCAAATTTATCAACAAATTACACTACAACATTGTACTCGTCTATATGAGTACAATGCAAAAATCCATGTGCAAAACAGATGCCATTTGAGCACGTTATCATGTTTTTAACTATAACACATATAAATTTAAATAATTAAATAAATTAACAAAACATTTCTCACCCAAAAAGCAATTGGGCTCGGCCCAACTTCTATACTCGATCTGCACGCCCCTCTTCCCCTTTCTTCTTCCTCTTCCCTGCATCACAATTTCAAACACCCTGCCGAACCCATGCATTTTTGGTGCACGTACACCACTCCACCACCACCCGAATCAACGAACAAACCCCACTAACCATCTCACCATCACCCCCTCATGTCGTTCCATACCTTTGTTCCTAGTCTGATGCCATAAACCCGATTGTGACCGCCCCTCCTCCCCTCGGTAGGCTGAGACCAACTACGCGGCGCACTATATGTCGCATTCCACCGTAATGCACCGCAACCCACCAAACTCCACTGCCATATGCTTCCTGACCTTCCCGACTCATTGTGGATTAGCCACCCAATGATCCAATCTGCCGAAATTCCTACCCTTAGCTAGCCCAAATCGGCCATAGCACTACCGAGCCCCCAAACTACCCAAATCAAGTTCGAACATCACCAGGATCATGCCAGATCAAAGACCATTCCCATAGAAATCTAACCAAGTTTATTTCATGATTTTTACTTGAGTATATCAATTGTATTTGATTTTTTGAAGAAAAAGGAAGCATTTTAATATACTGACATTTCCTTTACTTGATTTTTTTAAGGCTCTTACTTTCCATGGCTTTAGTTGTTTTTTTCTTTCTTTTTATTAACTTACTTTGTGATTTTATTTTACATCAGAACAAAGAGAAGGGAAGGAGGAAAATGTGACAGCCCGGAAGAGCAGCGGCCACTTTCCGCCGTGGCACCACAGTGATACCTCGAATTTGCTTTTACGGCCAGCCTCTCGACTCGCAACCAACCCTCATAGGGACATGTAGGGGTAAGAGTCTCCTTCTCGCCACTAAACACGAAGCGAGAACCCCCTATCATGCTGTAATGAAGAAAATCTGATCCCAAAGCTACAACACTTCCACCTCAGCCCCAAGCGACGGCTCCCCTTCGTCAATCGCTCGGTCACGTCTGTACTCATTCGATTGCGAACGAGACCAGGTACTCACGCGCCTACCTCTCCTGCGTTCGAGCTGGTTCCCTAAATCGAAGAACAAGAAAAGGCGTCTCGAATTGCTTTATCTCGAAAAGGAGGGTAGTTCGCTAACCCCTTTTTTTTCTTCTATGTTTCGATTTAAAATTGTAAAAGAAGATGATAGGGAAGATGTTTACACTTGCGGAAATGGGAACAGAACTATACTTATATTTTATTTTTCTTCTACCTGGTTTCAAAGAGGAGACAAGATTAGATGGTAACGTAATTGAATTAACCAGCTACAGTGATTCTTGAAATGAAATCAAAAAGTTCTGATGTGAAGTAAATGCAGCTAGGAATTGACCAATATATAAAATATATATATATATATTTATTAAATTCAAATCGTCATGATAAATGCAACTTACAATCTCGAACCCCTATCGAGGCGTGCCGCTAGGCGTTTAAAATGTTATACCCCTATTCCGAACGCAATAGAAAAGGTTTCGAGTGCTAACTCGATCGTATGGAGAAGATAGCTTTTTGGACCCAATAATTATATTGAATTTCGATATAATTTCAGCGCGTTTGCAAACCGTACGGCCACACGATAACTCCAAATGTTACGAAAATTAAAATCCGCTCATAATACACTATTACGGATCCAATGGAACTGGTTTCGTCGAATTCCGAGACTGTGCCTCGGAAGGCTATTCTTAAATATCAATTTGAACGATATAATTTCAAAACTGAACAAACCACTTATAAATTCAATTTTACAGCTTTTATTATCTTCAGTATCATCAATATAAATTTTATAAGCCTTTAAATTATTTTTAACAAGCTTAAAATTCCCGATTTAACATTTTACCCAATTCCCAGTAATTAAATTAAATAATTAAATTGTCCAATAAATAGTGATATTTGAAATTCAAGTTAAAAAATCACATTTGAATATTTAAAATCAATTAATATTCCAATTTCAAATGTCCAAATTTCCGGGTCGTCACATTCCTCCCCCCTTAAAAGAATTTCGTCCCCGAAATTACTAGTTAAGAAGAATGGTCCCATACGCGTTTACTATTTTCCCAAACCCAACAGTTCCAAACAATCTTTTATTAAAGACACACTATCACTCTAACTAACTTCTCAAACCCACCCATAAGTTCCAAACAATATTATTTACTCAGCAATTCAAATTATAATTTAAATTCAAATTTTAAATTATCAAAATTTCTTCAAAAATTTTCTAACTCTTTAAATTTTCGAAATTTTTTGCCAGCGTCTCCTTTGCGCGGCTAGATCGGAACAATTACAAAACGCCTCTACGGGCCCCCAAATTTTCAAAAGAAAACAAAAGCCAAGTGGCTAGATCCAAAAACCATCAAATTTCATACAGAAATTTAAACACATACCTTTTTAGTCTGGCAATTCAAATTTTATCTTCTGAGGTCAAAATACCAATTTCCTTTTGCTTTTAAATACCTGCATCCTACTTAGCAATAATATCCAATTACAAAATTCAAAATCATTTTATTCATTTCTTTACAAATTTCCAATATCTATTTCATTTAAGTCCGTACAATGTCCGTATATCATTCGTACGCAAATATCAAATTCGATCGCTCACTCGATCACATAATTTCAATTCCGAACTAGTATCGTTCACCCGACTTCCTAGTGCGGACTCAGATCTGGCTTCTTGATCAGAAACCGTCATTCTCCTTGCATAGGCATACACTACGATAGAGAATTTACAGAATCAATCAGAAATCCATATTCAGGGTTCGCCGTCGAAAATCGAATGAAGAATCCCAACTCGGATCGATATAACTATCTCGAAATTTTGTGCCCGAATCTGGATCAAGTCGCTATGTGGATAAATTAATATACGTACACACCCTACGTATTAATTTTCAATTGATTATCACTTACATCAATTCTCTTTTCTTTTTTTTCACATTTATTTATTTATTTTATTTATCACATTTATTTGATTTCTATTCACTTATTCACAATTTTCCTTTTCACAATTTTTATTAAACTTTCATTCAAATATTAACTTAGTAAATTTATCAACTGTAAACTTCCTTAATAATTTCACCATCCATTTCTTACGTCCAGTATATTTTATATACTTCTTATATTTATTTCCACTTTACCATTTAAGCTCTTATATCCATTTTTGTTTAACTTAAATTTTCAATTCTATTTCAATTCCACTTACCTTTCATTTTTTTTTCATCATCAAAACTATCTTTATAAAAATACTTTTTATAACTCGATGTCTCAACAAGTCCATCCTTGTTCTCATAGAAATTCAGTCAAAGTTGGCTAGGCGTAGGACTGAAAATCTGTAAGTACTTAGTAAACCCCTTTTCAACACCCAGTGAAAATACTTGAAAAAACATTTGTGAAAACATAGAAAACTTTTTTTCTCCTTTTTGTGAGAATGCCCTGGAAATCATCACCCCCTCCATGGATCGCAGTTAGCCCGATGATTACGTTGCCATCCCGGCGAAAACCATAGAAAACTGTAGGCATCTGCACCCCTCGATTTTCACCATGGAATCGCCACAGATCGCAGCTACACCCGGGGTTACGTTGCCATCACGGCAAAAACCATGTAACTGTAGGAATCAACGCCCTCGAATTTCGCTGCCAAATGAAACTTCACCACATAGATAGCAGACTACATCAGTCGAGTCCCAACTCACTGCCACACGACTTTCGCTATGTCCTCATAGATTGCAATCTACCGATGTTACGTCGCTCTCCCAGCGAAATCAAATGTAGACTTTAGGCAATCGCTGCCCCTCGACTTACGCTATGGTGTGCAGTAGATCTTAGTTACACCAGAGTTACACTGCCGTCACAGCATAACCCCAATGTCTCTGTAGGCATCAGCGCCCTCAACTTTCGCTACCCCAATCACAATCCATAGGAACTACAGTTTAGTCCGGACCCCCTCTGGGATCAAAATTTAGAACCCCCCTTAGGGCTCAAGGCAGAACCACCCAGTGGATCTCCTACTATAAGTTTCAACTCTAAATGGGAGTGCCTTTTTCCCCATGGCATTCTCAAAACATTTTATACTATACACATATAGTATCTTTCAAATCTTACTCTTTATATGTCTCACATATAAACTTCAAAATCGATATCTCAAAATTGATTTTTCCCAAAATTAAAGCCTTTCAAAATCCATTGGTTCCACTTTGACCAGTTTGAAATTTTGAAAATAGTTTGAATAGTTGAAAATAATTAAGTAGTGGTAAAATAGTAATTTGTTGTAAAATAGTTGTAAAATGGTTAAATAGCTAATATAAGATAGTTTGAGTTTTTAAAAGAAAAGTTGTATAGTAAATAGCTTGGAAAAATAGATTTAAAACAGTTTATATTAAAATAATTTGTTTGAAAATAGTTTTCAGAGTCAAACTGGTTCAATTTCCCAATCTCCATCTCAATTAAATTTTCAATTTAAATCTCCACTTCCATTTAAATTGACTCAATTTCAATTCAATTTGAATTAACTTCGATTCTCATCCTAATTCAAATCAATTCCCATTTGAATTTAAACTTATTCAACTTCGATTACAACTCATTTCAATTCCACCTTTGAATTATTTCCAATTTCATTTTCACATTTTAAACCATCTCGATTTATACAAATTCGAGTTAAATTTTCAAATGCTGATTTAATTCCTTAAATCAAGTTAACCCCTAACCTTTTATTTAACCACCCAAGTCTTTTAAACAATTTATTTCTGAGTCCAAATTTCATTTTAAATTACTCTTACTTAAACTTATTTTCAAGGTTTGAGTGAGAGTTTAAACAAATCAATTTTCAGAGTTCAATTGATTTCCCAATTACACTTCAAAATTTTAAACTCAATCTCTTTACACAATTCCGGTTGATAAATCCATTTTTAACCTTTAAATCTCAAGTTCAAAGTGATCCCATTTCATAAGTTCAATCCTTATTTCTAAAATCAAGATTAAATAGTTTTCAGAATAAAGTTTTATTTCCATTTAATTTCAGCAATGGATATATATCATTTCAATCCACTTCTTAATTTATTTCAAACAATTCACTTTATAGAATTTGAAACCCATTTGAGGCCATACATAACTCTCTTTCCAATTTAACCCATTTAACTTCCTTAAGTTAAATCCCAATTTCATCTTGAAATTTCCAATTTCAGATTTTAGGTTCAAACTTATTTAACTTCTCCTAAGTTAAATTTCAATTCATTTAATCCATTCAACTCCACTCAATTTAAACTCTCCCTTCAAATTTAAATTTTCTATCGACATTACTATTTATTTCAAATCAATTTTTAAATCACATACATCCACACATATATATACATTTTATCCCCTTGTCATCTCAAGTCAAAATTCCAATTTTAAACCATTCTTGGTTTTCAATTTAAAACAACTTCATTTCCAAACACCTCTTATTTTAAAACAAGATTCATATGTTCAAAATAAACAATATTACTTATTATTTTCTTTAACCCCTTTTGAAACAATTTCATAATTCTTTTGGCTTAGATTTAAAGCTTCACAATTTAATTCCATCTTTAATTTATAAGTCACATTTTATACATTTAACTTATTCAATTTTACTTTCTTAAAAAATTTCACTCTGTTTTATTGTTGTTTATCCTGAGTAATATTACTTATTATATCTTTTAACACTTCTATAAATTTTCAAAAATTTAAAACTCAGGTTTGAGTCTATTTTCAACTTAACATATTTTGTATAAATTATTCTTACCCCAACTTTTTATTTGGTTATACATATGTTTTACTTTATATATCAAAATATAAGCTTATATCAAAATCATTTTTAAAATCATTATATAAGAAAATAACAAGTACGCTCTCATATAATACACTCAACTCATTCTAGGGTACTACTGACCCTATCTCTAGTGAGTAATCCCCACCAGAGCCAAGGTTCTCGCTTAACCTTTCCGCTCTGATACCATTGTGACAGGCCGAGCCAGTGGCGACCGGTAGGCTTTTCAACCATCCCAGACCTACTGTGGCATACACTGGTACCTCGAATTTGCTTTTAGGGCCAGCCTCTCGACTCGCAACCAACCCTCACAGGGACATGTAGGGGTAAGAGTCTCCTGCTCGCCACTAAACACGAAGTGAGAACCCCCTATCATGCTGTAATGAAGCAAATCCGATCCCAAAGCTACAACACTTCCACCTCAGTTCCAAGCGACGGCTCCCCTTCGTCAATCGCTCGGTCACGTCTGTACTCTTTCGATTGCGAACGAGACCAGGTACTCACACGCCTACCTCTCCTGCGTTCGAGCTGGTTCCCTGAATCGAAGAACAAGGAAAGGCGTCTCGAATTGGTTGATCTTGAAAAGGACGGTAGTTCGCTAACCCCTTTTTTTTCTTCTATGTTTCGATTTAAAATTGTAAAAGAAGATGGTAGGGAAGATGTTTACAATTGCGGAAATGGGAACAGAACTATACTTATATTTTATTTTTCTTCTACCTGGTTTCAAAGAGGAGACAAGATTAGATGGTAACATAATTGAATTAACCAGCTATAGTGATTCTTGAAATGAAATCAAAAGGTTTTGATGTGAAGTAAATGCAGCTGGGAATTGACCAATATATAATATATATATATATATATATATTTATTAAATTCAAATCGTCATGATAAATGCAACTTACAATCTCGAAACCCTATCGAGGCGTGCCGCTAGGCGTTTAAAATGTTATACCCCTATTCCGAACGCAATAGAAAAGGTTTCGAGTCCTAACTCGATCGTATGGAGAAGATAGCTTTTTGGACCCAATAATTATATTGAATTTCGATATAATTTCAGCGCGTTTGCAAACCGTACGGCCACACGATAACTCCAAATGTTACAAAAATTGAAATCCGCTCATAATACACTATTACAGATCCAATGGAACTAGTTTCGTCGAATTCCGAGACTGTGCCTCGAAAGGCTATTTTTAAGTATCAATTTGAACGATATAATTTCAAAACAGAACAAACCACTTATAAATTCAATTTTACAGCTTTTATTATCTTCAGTATCATCAATATAAATTTTATAAGCCTTCAAATTATTTTTAACAAGCTTAAAATTCCCGATTTAACATTTCACCCAATTCCTAGTAATTAAATTAAATAATTAAATTGTCCAATAAATAGTGATATTTGAAATTCAAGTTAAAAAATCACATTTGAATATTTAAAATCAATTAAATATTCCGATTTCAAATGTCCAAATTTCCGGGTCGTCATAGAAAATGAGGAGTGAATGGAAGATTGGAATCGGAATGGTGAAGGAAATGAATGAGTTTGCTTTTGATTTCTTTTTATAAACAAACTTTACTTCATTACTAAGTTAACCCAATTTTTTATTTATAGATGCATTTTCAAAATCAATGTATTACCAAAGGATAATATAGTGGATAATTAGGTGGGCTTGTACTTTGTTTAATAACATGGAGGGTAATAGAATAAGTTAGTACTTTTTACTTAAGATTCCAAATCCATCTTTTCAATTTTTATAATATATTATTAAAAATCTTATTATTATTTCTTTACTTATTAAGGCATGTTTATATACATACTTTCCTTAAATCATTTTGAATGTTGTCTTAAAAATATAGCTTAAGGTAATACAACCTCTTTACAAATTTGTAGTTTGATAAAAGGTCGAAATCCGAAAAAGGGTCTCCGGTCACGTTTTTGGTCTTTTGTTGAACTACATATTTTTGTAACCAAAATTCAAAAATAAATTTTCCATTATTAATTATAAATTTAAAACAAGGAATGGCTGCTAAGTCCCTAGAATTGGAAGATGACGGAAGAAAAGTCCCTCCCAAAAAAATTATGAAAATTTGGTCCTTATTTTTAGTTTTTGACTAATTTATGCCACTTTTGCCCCTGATTTCAATGCTGGGTCGATTTTCTAGAAGGGGACAATTTGGTAAAAAATAACAAAATAGGGACCTAATTTACATGAGTTTATTAATAGGGACTTTTTGTGCATGGGCTTTGAGAATAGGGACCTTTGGTCCAAAACCCCAATTTAAAAGGCTATTTAATTATTAAACCATTATTTGAATATTTGAAACAATTAAATATTCCCATATTAAATCGATAAAACTTTAGGTTGTTACAATATACATAAAACCATTAGAGTATACTAACCTATCATTAACCTGGACAATTATAACAATCTGTCTTCACAAGTGCTGATAAATACAAAACAAGAAATATAGTGGAAATAAAATACGTGAACACATCTTAGAGGCATTCAGCTCATCTCCTGAAGCTCCAAAGCATCCATAACTAAATCTAGAAATATACTCATGACCAACCTGAGTATTATAAGAAAATAACACCCGGATCATTTTGGTAAACTAGCGTGAGAAGCTCAAATCATATGTATTTTTATATTTATAAAACCCTTAAAATATAAAGGTATCTCATAAGACCACATCGCACAAAAACATGTATGGGTTTTTACCTTACGATAACCAAACCACTTCTATTAGAAAATCTTGTGATGTTATAATAATGTCTATGGTTCAAAATAAATATATAACATGGCTGAAATGCTTGCATATCACATTTCGGCAAATTTTGTATACAACTAAGTCCGTAAGGTACATATTGGAAAATGGATTCCATCAATGATAGGGCTACTAAGTTACCACCCCTCACAGTACACCTCTAGAAAAATGTACCATGGTTACAAACTTTGCAACCACTGCATGGTAAGACTGGCCTACCCCTTGTTGGATAATACCGAATATGATCATCACCCCGACTACCAACTTGATAAACTATTTTCGTGGCCAGCAGCATACAAAATCCATAAATGTTGACCTAGATACAAGAAATGATCATACCCTAATGTAGCGAACCACAAATCCTTATGGCATTTCACCCGTTTAGTCATTAACGGGTGTGAGGCTTAAGGGTACGCTTTATCTTTTTAGAAAATCTCATTTGGAATGCTAACACTGCTCTCCAGGCAACAATGCAATGCCAGCATTCATCCATATAAGTTGTTTAGGATATGAAAAAACCGAAGGCACTACTTCTATGGCATCTTCAGGATTAACAACAAGTAGCCCTTACACTTCAAAGAACTCTGTCTTCGATTCCATCGTATTCAAGATGTCTCCAACTCAAACTCTTATGCCAGTTTAAAGTGGTTTTCGGATAACACATGCTTATCCGATCCCCCTCACTCCAAACCAACAATCGATAGTCTCAAACTGGCCAATGTTTGATAGTTGGTTATTTAACTGTCAAATAAGTAAACAATCCAATCAGAGACTTAATTTCATATGGAAACCAAGCATGATTAATCGAAGAAGCAACCATTAAGCCTTCTTAATTAATTTATTCATTAATTAAAATCACTTTGTAAGCACTTGTATCAAAATACATTTATAAAGATATACATATGTATACTACTCATTCACTATTCATTTATACTCTTTCAATGCTTAGAAAAATATCCATATACTTATCTCATCGGTATAAGTATTTTCACAAAAAACTTTCAGTACTTAGAAAATGTATCCATATACTTCTCTCAATGATATAAGTATTAATACAGATTTCATATTTCAAAAGCATAATTAATGGGTCAAAAATAGATGTCACTTTAAAATATTACTATAAACCCAAACCACTTTCCTTTTAGGGTAAGTAAATGGGTCATATAGAAATTATAACAAATATATTTACCACCACTTCTTGATTTCAAACTTATGCTATCCCACGATTAACAATGAAGTCGAATAAGTTATATAACTATCATTGCCTCGACATACATTCTTAATTCTCATAGATAGATAAGAGTTTCCATACCTTGGAAGTTGGTGCTAAATATGAAAAGAATACTTTCCATACCACCATAAGTTATAAAGATCATTTATGGAAATTGAATCTCCTACACTTGTCATGTTTTTCAATATTTTGACTTACTTTATCCCTCACCAGAAAACAAAGCCAGGCAAGTTAGGGCACATATTGCTCCTGGCCTTGCCTTAGTTAAAACACTCTGATTCTAGATCTCACGGATAAAGTATCAATCTACTCATTGGCTTTTAGTGCTAAATATCGGACTACTTAATCTCCATAAGTAACTGAATTCATATAGGAAAATAATATTTCATATACTTAATATCAATCTTTGATTTTAAACTTAAACTATCCTTGGGTTAACAATGAAGTCGTTCAAGTTGGGGTATTACTACCACTCAAAATTTCACTCGATAACATTCGTATTTTTCAGGATAGGTAAAAGTTTCCCTACCTCGAAGCTTAATGTCAAATATAAGACCTCATAATCCCATATACTATTTATAATAAACAAAATATTATAAACCAAACTTCATTTTCCACTTTCTGAAATCTTTTACTATAACTAGAATATTATAGTCCAAAATCGTTTTTCGCTTTCCGAAGACATTTATTACAAAAAGGTGTTGTATTCCATAACTTCTTTTACTCTTTAAAAATTTCACTTAAAAACTCTTAAAATTATTGTTTTAAAAACTTCTATACAAACACCACTTGAAGATCATTGCTTAAGCCAAGTTTGATTTGAAAAGATAAGATCTTCTCTTTATAGAAGTACAACTTGCTTTATTATATCAAATTATCCTTTAAAATAACTTATATAAATTTCAAACTTCTTTCATGCACTTTTAAAAAAAGTTTAAACTTTCAATTCAAAATGTCAGTACCAGAATTGGTCACTAACACCCTAGAATAGATTTGTGTAGAGAGATTAATAAAAATAGTAAATTAAAATAGAGGAATATCATAGTAGAATGCAAAAACAACAACAAAAACAAGAACACCAGAGTTATAGTGGTTCAGCGTAAATGCCTACGTCCACTTTAAATGTAATCTTTATTGCTTTTTCAATTACTTGAATAAGTACAGAAAATGGCAGAGTATCTCTGAAGTTCTCCCAAAAAAGATCCCTCAAACTGGACCCTTACTCCTCTATTTATAGATGAAGATAGGCTGGACCCCTTGTCCGGGCCTATGACTAAGATGGTTCGACCCATAGATGAGGAGTTTGGTAGACCGAACCAAGCACCCTGATCCACCATAACTGACCCCCTTTTGCTAATTTGGGATCCTCTGAACTTCGACTTGGAGCATCTCTCGTGTATGCTTGAAACAAGCTAGACCACGTCCCGAAGTAATTCATACTCATGCTCACGTTGATCCACTCTTGAAACCAAGCCAAGCTAACCCAACTCATGCGACCGAACCACCAAGGCTGAACCACATCTGACCAAACCACTAGCGCCGACCTCATCACAGTCACCCATCATCACCGACCCACCTATGCCCATCCTCCTTGGCTAAACCACCTTGACCGAAACACCAAGGCCGATCCACCTAGGACGACCCAATATGGCCGAACCACCTCTAATTATCTTCCTCGATCGGACACCACATGCCGACCCACCGAGGCCGAACCAATATTTCCGATCCACTTCAACTTATTTTCTTTGATCGATCCATCAAGGCCGACCCATCCATGAATTTGCATAATAGCTATCCTACTCCAACCGATAGACCATCGAATACCGAACTACATATACAGACCGATCCAAACAAGTTACACAGATCTCTTATACTTCCAATCTTCTCTTGGCTTGAGTCTCGTCTAGATCCAACCATATCCTCTGTAACTATTGCCTTGTAGCCGGGCCAAGTAGCCGGGTAACATTTGCCCCCCAAAATGTGTCTTGTGAATCAACACATCGCGCTTTGAATCAGTGAGTAATCCTTGTTTCCAAAGGCTATTTCGTTCATAATGATAACCTATCATTGCTTTTTCATTGGCCTTCGAAGAAGCTTCGCGTTGCTTAATCGTATTAGTTTAGTCTCAAAGAGATTCTTGAAATCCTATTTTAACTTTTCAAAAGCTAAATGTTTGTAACCTTTCGAAGGCTGAATTGCAGTGGGTTTTCTAAACCCAAGCTTCTCCACTTATCCGGTAGTATCTGTCTCTTTTCCACATCATCATCCTCAATACTCATTATATGTGTATATATTCATATATACATTTTATTACCATCAATACTCTTATTATTTTATTTATTATCATTATATATATATATAATTTATGAATAAGGGGTGGATCGGCATACGAAGGCCGATCCACTCGGCAGGTTCACTAGGATAACGTTCGGCATATCTAGTTGCCGACCTAGTGATGCTTGGTGACCGAGTCTATAGGAAAGTGCCCATTCATCTCCCTCTTCACCATATAAAAGCTCACACTCTCATTTCTTTCTTCTCACTTCTACTTCATTCTCTCAAGTCTGCTAACCTACTTCCCTCCAAGCCTCGTTTGCCACTCAGCTCTTCCTTCTCCTTCTCAAACCTAGGCCGCCTACCCCTACAACTCCAGCTGCCAATGAACCTGAATAAAACTCAATCCAAAATCCTACAACTTTCATAAGCCTTAAACTCTCCATATAGGTACGAATCTTGCCCTGAATTCATCTCCCAATACCCGAAATCTTGTGTGAATTTCGAGTGCATGGGTAAATGGCCTCTTGGATAGGAACCAATAGGGGATGTGAGGAAGAGAGATAGATGAGTTAGGAGTAGGAGCATGCCTTAGGTTGGGGATTCAACTTGGTTTCGATGGATTAAAACATGGGTCACTAGGAGAAGTAATCACTGGTATCATAATTTTGAGGTTGATGTTTTGGAGAAGAAAGGAGTTCGGCGTTTGGTGAAATAGAGGGGTCTTATAGGATTTTAGCAGTGGAGTGGGTCGGTAGGAATATAGCCATGGAGTGGGTCGGTAGGAATATAGCAGTGGAGTGGGTCGGTAACTTGAGAGGAAGTCGTTCGGTAGGTTGTCTGGGGAGGTCTGGGAGGTTATTTTTGAGAGAGTGGGTCGTCGTTCTATAGGAGGGTGGATCAGTCACCTCTATTTAGAGGGGCGATCAGTATAGGTGGTTAAGTGTTTGGATCAGCATTAAGTTTTGAGAGTCGGCATTGGCAATCAGGACCATCTCAATTGAACATCACATACATCAAGACTACACATTTCCATGCCTGAGCATAAAATAGTGAACAATGACAGGGACCAAAGCATATAATCCCATGGACCTAATTCAGACTAATAACTTCATAGCTTAAGTAATTCTAAACACAAATCTAACCCAATAAATGCAAGTAACAGCCTTTACAAATCTATGATGCCAATGCTCGATTCCAAGACTTCTGCTACCGATCACATAAAAAACTGTCGGAGACGGTCAGCGATGACGGTCACCAAGGATGACAACTTAAAGCTTTATCATGCCACACTTGTCTTTAAAACTTCAATTTCTTTGTACTCATGTTTGAATCGTTGCACTAGTTCACACACCGCACGGTGGGATACATTGTCATTATATTTAATATCAATTGTCTTTCAAGTATAGTTTAAATATATATTTATTCACACCAAGAGCCTTCTCGAAATGTCTAAGAAGTCAAGTTCCACCACTATATCTGACAAGCCTAGACCAAGTTCACGGCAAGAGGTAGTAGGGATGTCGAGCCCGGCGTTTGCCCTCATTCCTGACATTCTAGTACTTCCTGCTGAGGTTATAGCTCCGACTCCCGATGCCGTAGACGAAGCTGTTGTTCTAGATAACCCCATCGATTCTCAAGCCTCAAAAATCGGCAAAGCTGCTCTTCATCGATTGTGCTCAATCCACGGAATCCCCTTTGACGACATTTTGGTACCGTCTGGACAAGATCAGCCCCATCTGCCCCCAGTTGGATATACCGCATGCAACAAATTCATGTGTCGGGCCGGGTGCATGCCACCTTTCAATCCGTTCATCTCTGAAGTGTTGCAATACATAGGGATTGCTCCTACACAACTGCATCCCAATGGCCATGCGTTCATTCACGATATCTACATCCTTTTTATGAGTTTCCTATTCAGACCTCCAACTTCTGAGGATATCCGATACATTTACCGTTTCAAGAGACGTGCTGATAGCCCATCTTATATATTCCTCGAGCCGCACCCCAAATGCCAAGTTCTCATGGGCGCGTGGACCAAACTCTCTCAATTTAAACAGGAGTAGTTCTACGTATGCTGTCCTCCTGGCTTTGCGAGAAGATGGCTGGAAGGACGTAAGTCTCATCCTTATCCCATCCTTCATTCGAAGACTTAAGGCATATCTCTCCGAAAGTCTGAATCTCTTTTAATCCTTACAGGTATTCGTCAATAGCCCGAAGGCACTAGGTACTCTGAGGAAGTTGAGGCTATTCGAGCTACCCCTATGGAAGATCGGGACATCAAATTGGTAGTCACCAACGAACTTGCTTTCGAGGTTCGGATTATTAGAAGAGGGTCGGAGGACTGGTCTTCTAAGTGGCACCGCAACTACAAGACCGACTGTTGAAGCGAGTAAAGAACAAGTTGGTCCTTCAGTGCCCCCTGTCGAAGTGGCTCATGATACTACCCAAGAAGGCGAGATTAAAGAAACGGAGGCTCCAACGTCGTTTGACGAGAATATAAGCCCCGGACAAGCGCCGGCAGCCGATGTTCCCGGCACCAACCAACCACCACCTTCTTCGAAAAAGAAAAAAAGCTTAGCGTATAAGCTGAAAAAGAGTAAAGTCGGCGGAACTTCAAAAGTCACGATAACCCCTATCGAGAAAGGATCGTCTTCTCAAAAAATGGAAAGCTCACTGAAGGGACTATCTGACTTAACCATTCCCGACGATATATTGAATTATGACTTCAATAATCCCAACGTTATGGGATTTAACACGCCTGCGAGAAGTGATGAAGGCACACAACTTCATAATCAGTGAGAGAAAACTCGAATGAGTAAAGCAAAAAATACTGGTCCGTTGGGGGAATGCACTAGGACACACACGAACACTTACACTCCACCACACACTTGAATTCAGTTCGTTGTGTGACTTCTACTAATTCGTTTTCGTTTAATCTTACGTACAGGTAAAATTTGGCGCACACATGGCATTGACCGTCTCCGAGGATCCTCCATCTTCCATCACTCAGGTCGAGACTCAGGATCGGGTAAACGAAGAGATAGGGACGAAGGCGAAGATAGAGACTATCATTCCAGAGAATCATCCACATCCTCTAGAAGGAGAACCAATAGCCACTCTTCATATTTAAATGAACCTTCCAATCTTTCGACACGTAGTGGAGACAAATCTGCCAAGAAAGGCTCTCAGTCCGAAGTCCCTCGCGATCAACATTCTGATTCTTCGGGCACCATGCAATCTTGCAAGCCTCATAAGAAATCGGTGACTCCGGCAAGGCAGACTCCCCCAGCTCCCGCTCACGATCCGTCCACGGTAGAAAAATTAGGCGACCTTAAAGCTACGTTCCCGAAGATCTGTTTTGATGGGCTGAAATTCCTTCCTGTCATTCATCCTATTCCTAGGAACGTTAAATAGAGCGCTATTGCCTGCAACAATGACGTGTATTTCCAACACGACGCGTTCATACACTTAGTGGAAAAAGTCTCGGAAGACTCCACCGAGCGCCAGCATGAGATTGACTTCCTTAAGCTCGAAGCCATTCATGACAAAGATATTATAAAGAGCCAGGATGAAGAGCTGCTCTCATATAAATTTCAACTCGAGGCCGCCTAGAAGAATGCTAAGGAGAATGCCGATGCGGTCAATCGCTTAGAGGCCAGCTATAAAAAAGAATTAAACGAGGCAGTTCAACGTAGTGGCGCTCTAGCTCTGGAAAAAGACTCAGTGCAAAAGGAGAAAGACATCCTCGCCCACCGAGCCAAGGAATTGGAGGAGCTGCTTTCTAAAGAAAAAGAAGAGAAAATAGCAGCGCAGGAAGAATCACAAAAATACTGCGATAAAATCATCGAGACGAGGAATTTGAAAACAAAACTCGACGAAGAGCTACTCAAGATTGAAGCACTAAAAGATGCAGCTCGTGAAGAAGGCAAAAAGGCGGCACTTTCAAAGGTAGACTCCCAAATCGAGGAAGCGACCGAGGCCGGTAGAGAAGAGATTAAGTGTTCATTTGACCCGCTCTCGCTGGTGCAATGCAAGAGTTCTCATGCACCGCGACCTATCTTTCATGGGAGATGGCTATCTCGAATCGCTAGCTGAAGCATGGGATACTTTGATAAAAATTAAGAAAATGGAGCTGGGTGTTGAAGAGGTTGATGATGAGGCCCTTGTGAGGGAAGTGCTCCGAGGAAATGACCCTTCAGACTTATCTACGGCAAAAGCCCTCTTTGGAAGAGACTCCCCGACCTCGAAGGGTAAGGAAGATGTTACTAGCCCGTCCGGCATGGAGTCTCAAGTTCCTCCTCCCGTCCAATCAGCCGAGACTTCATCACTTGTGCCTCCCGAGCAACATGTTGGTTATGACTCGGAGAAGCCCGGACTTGGTATTCACATTTTATCCCTAATCCCTGAGGGTGATACTCCGAGGACCACCGAAAGTTAATTGGAAGCTGGTACGTAACTTCACCTTCTAGAGTTCAGGAAGTCATCGCTTTTGGCGAGTAACGGATGTGTTCTAACATTTGATTTTCATGAATTCACATAGGTCATTCTGGTCCTGAGCCGACTCCAAGGAGCAATGCCGCCACAGAGCGGAAAGAAAAGGAGGCTGAGGCACCTCACACCAAAGATACCCCTAGTCCCAATGCTCAAGTGATCGGTGCACTAGATGAGGATAAACCTGAAGACCCCTTACCTATAGAAGAACACGACGATGTTGAAATCATAGGCGCTTCCGAGCACACTTCCAAGCTTAGCATGAAGGAGCAAATCGAGGAGGAGGAGAAAGAGAGAATCAAAGTTAAGACAAAACCAAGGTGGTGGAGCTCGACGATCCCCTAAATAGGTCGTTGAAGTTCATTCTCCCCGGTGGGACCACACCCTTGGAAGTTCCTCCTCCTTCGTCGGGTACCACGTTGCTAGGAAGCAAAGGGTCCAGGAAAAGACGCTCAGATGAGGAGACTTCGGAGAAGCTGAAAAGGGAAAGAAAACCGAAGAAGTAGCCATCGTCTCACAACATTTTGCTTGGCTTAAATAATTTAGAACCATGTAGTTTCTTTCCTCCCCTTTTTTTTATCAGTAGTCATTGTAGATAGACTTGGCCTCCAAACTTTCGGGGAAATTGTAAGGAATTTTTTTTGAGAAGTAAATAAAATTTCATTTTTTTTGCTTTCACAGATTCTCATTGCATAACTTATAATTTAATCTGAAACTGAAATTCACAGTCCTGCAGGACTCCAGTCCACTTTCAAAAGACTTAGAGATTTTTCAAATCATTTATACTCTAGTCCGCGCTCTATGGACCTAGAGTACTCTAGTCCGCACTTTGGGGACTTAGAGATTTTTGAACCATTTATATTCTAGTCCGCACTCTAGGGAGTAAGAGATTTTTGAATCGTTTATACTCTAGTCCGCGCTCTGGGGACTCAGAGTACTCTAGTCCGCACTCTGGGGACTTGGAGATTTTTGAAATCGTTTATACTCTAGTCCACGCTCTGGGGACTCAAAGTACTCCAGTCCGCACTTTGGGGACTTAGAGATTTTTGAGTCGTTTATACTCCAGTCCACGCTCTAGGGACTCAGAGTACTCCAGTCCGCTTTGGGGACTTATAGATTTTTGAATCGTTTATACTCTAGTCCACGCTCTAGGGATCCAGAGTACTCCAGTCCGCACTCTGGGGACTTAGAGATTTTTGAATACGTTTATACTCTGGTCCATGCTCTGGGGACTCAGAGTACTCTAGTCCGCACTCTGGGGACTTAGAGATTTTTGAGTCGTTTAAACTCTAGTCCACGCTCTAGGGACTCAGAGTACTCTAGTCCGCTTCAGGGACTTAGAGATTTTTGAATCGTTTATACTCTAGTCCATGCTCTGTGGATCCAGAGTACTATAGTCCGCAGTTTGGGGACTCAGAGATTTTAGAATACATTTATACTCTAGTCCACGCTCTGGGGACTCAGAGTACTCCTGTCCGCACTCTGGGGACTTAGATTTTTTTGAGTCGTTTATGCTCTAGTCCACGCTCTAGGGACTCAGAGTAATCTAGTCCGCTTCAGGGACTTAAAGATTTTTGAAATCATAGCTAGTCGACTTTTAGTTTTGCATGTGCGTTCATATGCCATACAGATTAGTGCAAATTAACCTTATTATAAAATTATAAAACACGGAATACCAACAGTTCATAAAAAATAGCTTCAAGCTTTTATTGATTATAGAAAATAGGGACAAACTAAATTGTCTTATTACATGTCGGAAACAGAGAACAACAAAAGAAACACCACCTGGAAATAATTGCTACTGAAATGCAAAAGAAATAAACTAAGTATAATAACGACGCAAATGCTCGCTATTCCATGCTTTGTGGAGTGTCACGCCATCAACAGTCGCTAGCTTGAAGGTTCCTTCTCCAAGCCTCCGTTCGATGACGTAGGGACCTTCGCATGTGGGATTCATATGTGATGGGACCGGAAAAACTTGCTTCAAAACAAGGTTGCCCACATCGAAAGCTCTTGGCCAAACTTTTTCATTATAATATCGAGCGATTCGGTGCCGATATGAAGCCGCCCGTAAATCAGCTTCTTCACGCTTCTCGTCGACAAAGTCCAACGACTCCATTAAAAGGTCTTGGTTCATTCTAGGATCATAATGAGTCACCTAGTGGAAAGGAAGTTCAAGTTCCACGGGTATAACTGCTTCAGTGTCGTATGCCATGGTGAAAGGAGTATGGCCAGTCGCAGACTTATGGGTGGTTCTGTATGCCCAGAGTGTCGTTGGAAGCTCATCCACCCACTTGCCTCTAGCCTTCTCCAAACGTTTTTTAAAGATGGACTTGATTATCTTATTTACGGCTTCAACTTGCCCATTCGCTTTAGGGTGAGCGGCTGCTGCAAACCTTTTCTCAATGCAATACTTTCGACAAAACTCTTTGAATTCTCTACTCTCAAATTGAGTTCCATTGTCAGTAATGATAGTCCGTGGGAGACCAAAGTGGCATATAATGTTTTGCACAACAAAGTTAATGACCATTTTGGTGGTAATCGTAGCTAGTAGCTCCGCTTCTGCCCATTTGGTGAAGTAATCGACCGCGACAATTGCGTATTTCACACTGCCTTTGGAGATTGGCAAGGAGCCAATAATATCGATCCCCCATATCGCAAATGGCCATGGACTAACCATTTGCGTGAGTTTCGTTGGCGGTGCTCTCGGCATCTTTGCATACTTCTGACGTTTATCGCATCTCCTTACAAGTCCGCGACGTCCCAATTCACGGTCGGCCAATAGTATCCATAGTGGAGTATCTTTTTGGCTAGTGTCTGCTCCCCAGTATGGTCGCTACATTCTCCTTCATGGACTTCTCTTAAAACCCGCTTTATCTCGCCGTGGGCGATGCACCTAAGCAAGGGAATGGAGAATCCCTTCCGATACAACATTCCATCCTGCACTATATACCGTGAGGCCTTGCGAATGACTTGTCGTCTCTCGTTCTTTCTCTCGGGAAAGGTTCCGTGTAACAAGTATTCTTTGAACAGGATCATCCACGACTCTCTTTCAGTTTCCGTCTCCACCACAAAATCTACCTCCATCTCATTTATACTCGGGGCATATAAAGTTTCTACGGAACCAAGCCCATCGGTTGTGCATCGTCGGTGCTTGCAAATTTTGCCAAGGAATCGGATTCCCCGTTTTGTTCGCGTGCAATGTGCGAAATATCATAGTATTCGAGGTCCGCCAACAATTCTTGAACCCGAGTGAGAATGGGGCAAGCCTTTGTCCCTTTCCCTGATAGTCTCCCCGTACTTGGTATACCACCAACTGTGAGTCACAAAAGATTTCAACTGATTTCACTCCAAGTTCTTTGGCAAGCTTTAGTCCAGCGATCAACGCTTCATACTTGGCTTCGTTGTTTGTAGCGGGGAAATTAAGTTTCAAAGCATAACAAATCGATTAGTTCTCGGGAGTTACAAGAATAACACTAGCCCTAGAACAATGGTCATTGGATGCCCCATCGGTGTATAGCTTCCATCAAAAAGCGAGAATCACATCACTTCCACTTGGCTCGTCTGATATAATGAACTCTGCAATGAAATCTGCTAGCGCTTGTCCCTGGATAGCCCTCCATGGTAGGTAGGTGATGTCGAACTGACTTAGCTCAATGTTCCATTTGAGTAACCTTCTAAAAGTCTCTGGTCATTGGAGCACATGCCGCAAAGGTTGATCGGTATAGATACTGGTCGGATGTGCCTAGAAATACAGGCAGAGTTTGCGTGATGCGATCACCAAACGGTAAGCTAGCTTCTCAATCTTGGGATAATTTCTCTCTGCCCCCGTTAAATTCTTACTAACATAGTACACTGGCTTTTGGATTCAGTCCTCCTCACTAATCAAAGTTTCACTGATGGCATGTTGGGATACGGCCAAGTAAACATACAACTCCTCATGGTCTACGGGCTTTGATAGAATAAGGGGCCTCTCCAAGTGACTCGCCAGAGCTCGGAACTGTCCTCACAATCCGACATCCATTCAAAATTCCTTTTCCCTTTCCTAATCACATCAAAGAAGGAATACACATGTCGGTTGCTTTGGATATAAATCGACTCAACGCAGCGAATTTCCCATTCAGGCTTTGTATTTGCTTTATGGTTCTGGGTGCTTGTACGTCTCAAATAGCTTGGATCTTTTCTGGTTTCACTTCGATCCCTCGCGCGTTGGCAATGAAACCCAAAAACTTTCCCAACGCGACGCCGAAGGAACATTTTAATGGATTGATTTTCATTCCGTAAAATCTGAGTATATCGAACATCTTTGCTAAGTCTCGAATGTGGTCATTTGACTGTCGTGACTTCACAAGCATATCATCTACATAGACTTCCATTGTTCTACCAATTTGGTCTTTAAACATCCGATTCACCAAACACCGATAAGTTTCCCCTACATGCTTCAACCCAAAAGGCATCACTACATAACAATACAATCCAACGTCTGTGACAAAATTGGTATGCTCCTGATCTGGGATGTGCATCGGGATTTGATTGTATCCCGAATAAGCACCTATAAATGACAACAACTCGTGTCCTGCTGTCGAGTCGACCAGCTGATCAATTCTGGGCAATGGAAAACTATCCTTAGGGCATGCCTTGTTCAGGTTCGAGTAATCTACACAGGTCCTCCACTTCCTGTTTTCCTTCCTCACCAGTACCGGATTAGATATACATTCAGGATAGAGGGCGTCGCAGATGAACCCATTGGCTTTGAGTTTATCCACCTCCTCTTTGAGAGCAGCGGACCTCTCCGGGTCCATGCCTCTCCTCTTTTGTTTCACTGGCACATACTTCGGGTCAATGTTCAACATATGACTTGCGATGGCGGGAGAAATCCCACACATATCAGAATGGGCCTAAGCGAAAACATTGAAATTCACGTAGAGGAAATCAATAAGGTCCCTCATCATTGAGGGGTTGAGCTGTGATCCAATCTTCAGCACCCGTGACGGGTCATCATGGCTGACTGGAATGTCAATCGTCAGTTCAGCCGGCGCCGCCTTGGCCTCTTTGGGTTCTTCATCGTCATCTCTAGTATCTATGTCTCTATAGATCTGACGGTGTTGCCCAAGCCAAGGCTCAGGCGCTATTTATCAATTTTCAACAACATGGATGCGGACAAGCCTGTCCATACCCTTTCCCTTCCCTCTTCGCTGGGCCTGTCTCAGCTCAGCCACATAATAAGCAAGACCAGTCGCTTGATCGCCATGCACTACACCAACTCCATTGTCCATCGAAAATTTCAAGGTCAAATACCACGGGGCCAAAGCTGCCTTAAACTCCACCAGGGTCGGTCGGCCCAGAAAAACATTATACGAGGAATCAAGATCCAACACAATGAACGGTAGGATCCGTACCTTCCTGCGTCACCTTCTTCTAGTTCAACTGGAAATTCGACAAAACCTACTGATTCAGTAGCTGCACCATTAAAGCCATGAATGCGGGCTTTAGATGGTTTCAGATCCTTCGCCTCCATCTTCATTTGGTCATAAGCCTTTTTGAAGATAATATTAACAGAACTCCCACAATCAATTAGTATTCTTCTCACAAGTGCCGGTCCGATTGTAGCTGAGATAAAAATCGGGTCAATGGTAGGTGCCTCCACCTGATCGGTATCCCTACTCCTGAATACTATATCATTTGTCATCATTCGGTGTTGTTTCGCCGGAGTCCCGTCTTCTGTTTTCGAGCAGCATTCGAAGTCCGCATGCTTCAAGGAACTAGCATAGCGCTCCATTTCTTACCAACTCTTGTCTATAGGATGAGGCCCACTGATTATCGGGTTTATGACCAGCCTTCCTCCAGTTCGAGCAGGCTCCTCAGGTTGGTGTGAAGCTTTCCCATGATTGGGGTCGGATGCCTCCTGTCCGCCTTCCTATGGATTCTTAACAAACTGCTACAACTTCTTTTAGCGAATCAGCTTTTTTATAGCATCATGGGGGTGTCTGCACTCTTCAGTATTGTGCCCATAGGTCTCGTGAAATCGACAATACTTCTCGGTTTGCTTCTGTTCCTCAGTCGATTCCTTTGGGCGCGGATTTCGGTATTGGTAGGTATTACAAGTTGATAGATAAATATTCTCCAAAGATGTGTTCAAGGGCGTATATTCGTTATAGGTTAGGATTCTTGGTTTCCACTTTCATGTTTCCCTCTTCCATCCGGAATTTCTTCCTCCGGTTCCATTTGACTGCTTCTGCTTATTTTGAACATTGACTTGGACCTTACCAGAGTTCTCGCCAGATTGCTTTACCGCAATGTTGCTTTGCACCGCTTCCTTACCAAATCCTGGCGCATTGCTCCGTCTCGATTACCTGGCCTCTTCCTTTCTCATGAATTGGTTTTCCTTTGAATATAAGCATTCCAGGGTAGTCAATGGTTTGCCTACCAGTCACCAAACTCGGACTCCGGATCCACTCTCGCATGACGGCCATAAGGATTGCATGGTCATTCAGATTACTAACTTCAGTTGCAGCCACATGGAATCTCTGTAAATAATCCTTCAACGACTCACCAAGAGCCTAAATCACACAGGATAGCGACATCACGTCTTTTGGGCGAGTAACATGGATCCTAAATTGCTCCACGAACTTCATCGCTAACTCATCAAACCTAGAGATCGATCGTGGGGGAAGTCTGGTGAACCACATGGTAGCGATTCTAGGTGGGGTTATTGGGAAGCATCTGCATTTGGTCACATCGTTTGCCCTAGCCGAGTCCATCATCCACTTGTATCTCATTATGTGTCATCGAGGGTCGGTCTTCCCTTCATAAGCTGGGATAGCTGGCATGCTGAATTTTTGGAGGTACTCAGCTTGTAGAATGTTATCTATAAACGAAGTATGACTCCTCGATACACTCCAATCGTCATTAGTCAAGCCCTGATTCTCCCTCATAAGCTGCCTAAACATGGATGATAAATCCAGAGTTTGAATGGGGGTTGCCAGGTCGGTATCCGTCCTACACGATTGCTCCGGCTGGTGCCTCCTCGGTAGGCGATCACCTAAGTGTGCATCCTAAGGACCCGCTTCATTACGATCATATCGAGGTGGTTGACCAGCTCCCAAGCATGCTCCAGATCCTAAGTTTCTCACTCCAGGTTGGGTGTGACTCCCCAGGTGCAGCTGAGGAGCCATGGTTCCAACTAAGGAATCTGGATCATTTTTGTTGGTTTGTCATTGGCGACTCGTCACTAATTGCTCTGTTGCACCAGTTTGTGCCGTTTCAATCCTACAACGTCTATGCCTAGGGTGTTCATCTGACGAAGCGGAGCTGTCGGATGATGAGTAGGAAGCAAGGCTTCATCCAGCGTTTTGACGCTACTGCTGAGCGATCTGGGTCATCGAGTTAGCGTTTGCTTGAATCTGCTCGTTAAGTTGTCTCCTGCTTTCCACGAGCTCCCTTATCATCTCATTGAACTCTACCATGGTGATAGCTTCTGCTTGGTTTGGGATGATGGTGGGTACTGTGCCGACGTTAGCTTGCTGATTGTTGGGTCCTACTTGCTTGATGCTAGCGGTCTCATTAGCATCAGCATTGTGGGAGGCGGATCTGGTACGTGGTTTTGTCATCTTAGAGTTATCCGTAGGAACTCTGAGTAGAATCTATGAACTCTTGAGAATGAAATTGGATTTCCTTCGGGGGATTTCCTCAATCCAGCAGCAACAAAGTAGATCCAAACAGCCTGAGAATGAACGTTCTCAGTGAAAGCACCAAAATGTTAGCACCAGAATTGGTCACTAACACCCTAGAATAGATTTGTGTAGAGAGATTAATGAAGATAGTAAATTAAAACAGAGTAATATCACAGTAGAATGCAAAAACAAGAACAGAAACAAGAACACCAGAGTTATAGTGGTTCGGCGTAAATTCCTACGTCCACTTTGAATGTAATCTTTATTGCTTTTTCAATTACTTGAATACAGATACAATACATAAACAAACACCTTGAATCAAGTTTGAGCAGAAAGAGAATAAGTACAGAAAATGGCAGAGTCTCTTTGAAGTTCTCCCAAAAAAGATCCCTCAAACTGGACCCCTACCCCTCTATTTTATAGACGAAGATAGGATGGACCCCCTGTCCAGGCCCATGACTAAGATGGTTTGGCCCATAGCTGAGGAGTTAGGTAGACCGAACCAGGCACCTCGATCCACCATGACCGACCCACTTTTGCTAATTTAGGATCCTCTGAACGTCGACTCGAAGTAGCTCTCGTGTATGCTCGAAGCAAGCTAGACCACGTCCCGAAGTAATTCATACTCATGCTCGTGTTGATCCACTCTTGAAACCAAGCCAAGCTAACCTAACTCATGCGAACGAGCCACCAAGGCCGAACCTCATCTAACCGAACCACTAGCACCGACCCCATCACAGTCACCCATCATCACCGACCCACTTATGCCAATCCTCTTTGGCCGAACCACCTTGACCGAACCACCAAGGGTGATCCACCAAGGGTGATCCACCTAGGCCGACCCAATATGACCGAACCACCTCTACTTATCTTCCTCGACCGGACACCACATGCCGATCCACCGAGGCCGAACCACCATGGCCGATCCACTTCAACTTATTTTCCTTGATCGATTCACCAAGGCCGACCCATCCATGACTTTCCATAATAGCTATCCTACTCTAACCGACCCACCATCGAATACCGAACCACATATATAGACTGATCCAAACAAGTTACACCGATCTCTTATATTTCCAATCCTCTCTTGGCTTGAGTCCCATCTAGGTCCAATTATATCCTTTGTAACTATTGCCTCGTAGCCGGGTCAAGTAGCCGGGTAACACAAATCATAACTTAAAATCATCACTTTTTATAAAAAAATTCAACTTTGAAAAAGTAAAAGGATTTCTTTTATATAAACCACTTGTTTAAATACTCAAAAAAAATATTTAAAACTTTAAACTCCTTTTCAAATACTTATATAAATTTTATAAATCACATTCGAACAGAATTTGCAAAATATCTAAAATAGATAACTTCATTTTACTTTACTAAAATCATGGATTTCCAAAGCGAATCCATAGCAACTATCGCTATATTGACCGTGACTTTTCAAAATTTGTTTATAAATAAAATAACTTTTAGACACAACTACTTTCTATATTTGAGCCACTATAAGTATAGAAAACACTTTACTTCAAAATAAAAATTTGAAGTCGATTTACAAATCCATAAGAATAACTTTTCAAATATGGAAAGAGGCTTAGCGACCACTGTGGTACTTAAACAAAGCTACCATTTATTTTCATACCAAAGGAGTCAACTTTCCAAGTCATTTTCAACATTACCAAACTATATCATATAATCACTTCATATACAAATATATAAATGAAATGTAAATCATCGTGGTGACGAATCCATTTGGATCCCTATACAAAATCCACATCTTTCGAAGTGTTTCTATAGCGACCTATTTAGTACGAAACACTTCAACTTCCATTTCTTTGCTTTTGTACCCTACAAAATGATGGTTATTTATGTCATCCGCTTCCAAGCAGAAATCAAATCAAAACAGGCACTATACATAAGCAAGTCACATATACATACACAAATAATTTTACAACATGTCATAATTATTTTAAAACTTATTTCGAAGTGAGATATCTCACTTTTAGCCAAGCTTACATCCCACCCTAGCCACTAGATTCCAAGAACAACTTCCCACCATCACCTACATACCAATGCTACCACCTTCCTCCACGCCAAGCCTCCTAGCTCCTCCCCTCCCTTACTCATGCTTATAGCCATGGCCTCCCAACCCCCTACAATACACTTGACCATGGGATCCAAATAAAAAATGGGTGCTAAAGTTCAAGGCTTTGAGGTGGTATGGAGTTACTATGGTTGTAAGGACATATGAAAGAATTTTGGGCAAATTTTAAGTTCTTTTGCCTTGGGGAATATAGGTGAAGAAGAATGGAAAATAAGAGAAAGAACAATGAGAATGCAAAAATGAAAAAGGAGAAGCTAAGGGAATGTATTTATAAAGTGGGAAAATGTGGCATTTGACCTTTGCTACTCCTTCACCAAATGACTCAATTACCACCCCCACCCTTCCATGACAAGTTTCCTTTATGTGCCAACCCATGTGCACATCTTTTCATTTGTACTAATGTACACAAATACATACACAAAGAGTCCACTTTTCTTAATACTTTCTTTAATTGTATTCTAGAACTTACTAATGAATCTTTGTTTTAATTAATCCATTTAATACTATTTGAATTGTTATTATATATATGTTCATACGTGTGGAACAATGTCGCGACAACTTTCGTTCGATAAAAATTCAAAAATCCAAAAAACAAATTTCATCACATTTTCAATTTTTCGTCGAACTATTTATTTTTGTAAACAAATATTCAAAATGAGTTTACCATGATTATTAAATAATCAAAATGAGTTATTTAAGCTTCTAAAATCAATTATTTAAATATGTAAATTAATTAAATATTCACAATCAAAGCGATAAAATTCTAGGTTGTTACACAAATCCTCTATGGAAAATATGTAAATATTCACAATCAAATATGTAAATTAATCAAATAGTGTTTCACTTCCAATGCTTCCACTCGACCTAACTATAGTCATTCGATAGACGCCTTGCAATGATTTAACTATAATCAAAGCAACGTTTTCACATTGAAAATCAAAAGTATTCTCAAGTTAAGAGCATTGTGTAATATTGTTACATCAACATTTTCTGATTGACCTTAGTTATATTAACCAACAAAAAACTATCGAATGAGTTATTTCATAGTTATCCAATAATTATCAGTATATAGCCCTTTGGTGCACTCCGCAGCCATGAGTAATACGCTACCCAACATTTAGAGAGCGTTACGTACTCTAGTCTCAATGGATGTATCTATATACAGCCTTGATACATCTTGACTAGGATTATTTTAAATGTTGTTTTTAATTTTAATTTCTTATGATTACAACGCCTTGTGATTACTTTCATAAAACACGCTATTTATGAAATTTATATTAAATATACTTAAATTAAATAATAATTAATTATAACACATTACAATAAGTATATAACAGAAAGAAAATCACTTTTTGTTTCGAACGAGATTTTATTATGGAGTTAATAATTAATAAAAAATTACAAAATTGCCTCTAGGGCATACCCCTAACTCTATCAATCTCCCACTTGCACTTAGGGCCAATTATGGAATGTTTATCCCCCCTTCGTGAATGGATCGGCTATGTTGTCCTTCGTATCTACCCTTTATATCATGACCTCTTTCTTCTGAACGAATTCTCTAATTATGTGGAACTTTCGAAGAATATGCCATGATTACTTGTGTGCTCTAGGCTTCTTTGCGATCTGCATGATGCATTGTTGTGTCAAAACAATGCCATTGGATTCTCCATGTCAAGAATCGCTCCTAGCACAATTAAAAATTTATGCATCCAGACCACATCTTTAGCTGCTTCATTAATGGCGATGTACTAGCCTCCATTATGGAATCAACTACTATTTCCTATTTGGGATTTTTCTAACTAATAGTCCCACTATTAATAGTAAAGACGTAACCTAATACCAACTTATTATCGTTTATATCACTCTGAAAGCTAGAGTGGGTATGCCCTTTCATAAAGAGGTCTCCACTCCCATATATTAGAATATGTCCCCAGTATTTATTAAATACTTTAGTATATACTTCATAGCCGTCTAATGCTTTTCTCCAGGATTAGACTGGTATCGGCTTACACATCCTGATGCATATGCCATATCCGGTTTACTACATAGCATACGTACATTATGGAATCGATTGCCGAAGCATATCTTCATATACTCTTTCTCCTTAGTCTGAGGAGCGTCCTTCCTAGAAAGGACGATTCCAGATTGCATTGGAACATTTCCACACCTAGAATTCTCCATACTTAACTTTTTCAATATGGTATCTATGTACGAGGATTGGGACAATCCCAACCGACTCTTAGATCTTTATACCGAATAATATAGGGCGCTTCTCCTAAATTCTTCATGAAGGAGTTTTTGAAAAGCCAAGCATTGACTAATTGCAATAACGAAACGTCATTACCGGTCTACAAAAGATCATCAATGTATAGAACCAAAAATGCTATAGCATTTTCTTATTCCTTTCGGTATACGTACGTTTCCTTTGTGTTTTGATAAAAACCGAACTGTTTGATTACTTTATCAAAATACTTATTCCAACTTCTTGAAGCTTGTTTAAGACCCTAAATGGACCTTAAAAACTTGCAAGCCTTGCCCTCACTCACATTGACCTCGAAACCTTCGGGTTGCAACATATAGACGATCTCTCCTAAATCAACATTTAGAAATGCTATCTTTATGTCCATTTTCCATATTTCATAGTCATAGAATGCAGCAAAGGCTAGCATTATCCGAATGGACTTAAGCATTGCTACGGGTGAAAAAGTTTCTTCATAATCAACACCTTGAATTTGATGAATTCCTTCAACAAATAGCCTAGCCTTATAAGTCTCCACTTGTCCATTTGAATGTAGCTTTTTCTTAAAAATCCATTTACATTCGATGGGTTTTAACTCTTCGGGTATGTCAGACAAAGTCCACACTTTGTTTTCATACAAGGAATCCATCTCGGATTTCATTGCTCTAATCCAAAGTGTAGAGCCTTTAATCTATAATATTTATTGGAATGATAGAGGAGTGTCATCATCTAAAACACAGTCCCGCTTCTCGATATCCATGAGAAAACCATAGTATCTCTATAGTGCATGAGATTCCATACTAGACCTTCTAATAGGTTGCGTGTTTTCTTATATGGGTAAACTTTGTTCTCATACCGATTTAGCCTTTATGTTAGTTTCTCGGATCTCATCCAATCTATGACTTCACTATTAATTTCTTTCAATAGAAATTCCTTTTCTAAAAACAAAGCATGTGTGGAAAAAATAACTTTTTGTTCCTCTGTGTTATAGAAAATATATCTCCTAGAATTCTTGGAATATCTTACAAACTTATACAAGGCTGATCTCACCTCAAGTTTCTTTGAACTAACGTTTTTAATGTATCCTAGACAACCCCACACCTTAAAATAATTAAGGTGGGGTTTCTTCTCATGCCATATCTCATATGGCACCTTAGACACAGACTTAGTGGGTAAAGTTCAAAATATGCACTTTGGTTTCTAGCATATATCTCCAATAGAACAAAGGTAACTCAGCCTTACTCATCATGAAATGAACCATATGTAATAGTTTTTGATCCCTTTGCTTCGAAATACCATTGTGTTGTAGAGTATATGGTGACATAATATGAGAGATAATCCAATTATCTTTTAAGTACTATTGGAATTTTTGTCCAATTTACTCACCTCCTCGATCAGATCGAAGTATTTTAATCTTTTGGTTCGTTTGACCTTCAACCTCATTCTTAAATTCAATAAATTTCTCACGAACATTGGATTCTTCTTTATAAGATACACATATCATAGTCTTGAGAAATTACCGGTAAAGGTTACAAAATAAGAACAGTTATCTTTTTAATTAGAGGCACCGGGCAACATACATCACTGTGTACAAGGCCTAAGAGTTCATCTACTCTTTTATTACTCCCACTAAAGGAGTGGTTGGTCATCTTACCTTTAAGACACGACTCACTTATATCAAATGTTTCAGAATCAAATGATGGTAAAACCTTTGGTTTTCAATTTGTGGAGCCGTTTCTCGCTTATATGACCTAACCTACAGTAACGACCCAGAATTTGACCACTTTAAAGTATACTATTTAAAGTGATTTTAAATATAAAATATATAAAATTTTATGGTTTAAATAAGATTAGATAGGATTTGCAAAGAGAAATATACACAAAATAGGAATAATTGCTTATATCGACAAAAGTGATAAAATCCTGATTTCAGAAAAGTAAGTTTCAATGGTTAAATAAATTATTTTAATTAATTTATGAGTATTTATATTTTTAAATAACATTATACAAATATATTTTTAAATTTGGTTTACATAAATAAATATTTTAACTAAAACATCAAAATGTGACCGTAAAACATTTTGTCGAAAATCAACGTTTTGTCGATTTAAAGTTGTCGCAACGTTGTTGCACCTTTATTTTCTTATATATGAACATATATTCATATAGGATAAGTATTAATTAATTCACTAATCAAGTTTACTTTCACTAAACATACTTAGAAAATTCTAGAATATTAACAAAAAGTAAGCATAAAAAGACAAAAAACGTTATAAAAGTCAAAAAGTAAATATTAAATCAAACAAACATAGTTATTATATTATTTACTTAATACTTAAGTGAAAATGACATAGGATAATGATTTGAAATGTGATGTTAAGTGTTAAAAAAAATTAGTTTGCTTAAAGTATAAGTAAAAGGTATTTTGGTCTTTTTACAAAATATTATTTTAATCCAAATTTTGTTCTACAAATACCAACACACTTTCTCACTTTTTTTCACACCTTTCTTCTCCATTTTCAAGCTCTTCTTCCACACTTTAGTGGCTTCCACGTCTCTCTTAAAAAATTCCAAAAGCATAACAAAGTTATGGCAAAAATAATCGACGAAAAAGGTATACCACTTAAGTCATGTTCAAGCTAGTAAGTTACATCCATCCACCCAAGGCCATGCCCACCTAGAAGCCATCTCCACCTCTTTTCATCTCAACTTCTAGGATAGTGGAGCTATAGCCAGATTTTAAGAAGTTTTGAAAAATAGTAGCGAAGCTATTGTCAAATCCGTAGTAACAAAGTTAGCAGAATTGGTTGGAAGTATGGTTTAAATTTGGAGTTTCTTGCCTTAAAGTTTGACGGAGTGGAATCCAAAGTAAGTTATTCCTTCCTTTAAGTTCATTAAAACCGTTGCTAAGTTGAAAGAACTTTAAGTGTTAAGTGTTGTTTGAAAACCGTTGTTGAATGCTTATTTACTTTGTTTGCTAAAACAATGGTTTTATTTCCTTGTTTGACTATTTGTATGGTTAATTAAGTATTTTAAAATTTAGAAGTTAAATACTTAATTGGATATGCGGAAATGACTAATACACGTGTTTCGTCTGTGAGATACAAGGAGACTTGGGCGAGGGACGGAACATATCGAAGGGAAAGCCCGGATGCTCCAAAATAAATATCAAAATGTTTTAACCCAAGATAAAATAAAGTGTTATAAATTTTTGAGAGAATGAAGCATTGATTATCATTTATTGTTGTGTTTATTTCATTGATTGATTGTTTGAATTAGGCTCAACCAATTTATGAGCACTGATTATTATTTATTGATTGTTGACTTTGCTCGACCAGTTTATGAGCAATTAATTATCCATATGCATGAACTGGGTAGAAAATAATTGTAGGCTAAAACCTTGTGATTTATTTTATGATTTGACTAAAAGGTGTTTAGCGATAATATTGGTTAACTTAATTGTTATAATTAGTTATAATAATTTGACGTCAATGGAATTGTTTTCAAAGTTGGTTTTCATAAATGAAAGTTTGTAAATGTTTAAAGAAATAGAAATATTTGGAAATGAATATTTTGAAGTTATATTATATAAAAGTGATTTATATAAAGAATGATTTTATAGACGTGTTTTATAAAATGGAAAGAATTTCAAGGACTAAACCCGATGGTTTTAAAATGATCTTTGAAAGGATTTGGAAATGGAAATTATTGTAGATTAGAAGTATTTGTAATTATTAGTGTAAATGATTTTGTCATTTTGGGATATAAAATGATTTTTTATGTTACCAAAGATTCGGATAATCCATAACTAAAAATGTGGGCAAGGCAGGTGCAGATGTTCTATAGCCTCAGTATAGTCTGCTCTCGTTGAAGAGGGATATACATATCTATATTTATTTTTCGAAAGGTTGGGACCCAGTTGCCTTGTTATTGGGAGAAACCTCTCGATCTGGTTGCATATATTTTGATATGCTTTTACAGTAGTATTTTGGGATTTTCAAATAAATATTTCAAAAGTGATTTATTTTAAGATCCCGAAGTAAAGTATATTTTGATACAAAGGATATATATTATTATTTCAAATAATTTGAAATGAAATCAGGAGTTTGGTCCAAAGAGATTATTTTCGAAAAGAATTATATTTTGAAAATAATAAAGTTAATTAGATTTTGGAAATCTAAAATTAAAGATTAAGCCTAAGTGGGTAGTTTTGGGAATTACATATTGTTTATGCATCATAGGCTCCATGAGTCCTATTTGTGGTAGGAGAACTACGTTGGGTTGATCCTGTATCTAATTGGGTACCCAATTAGATAGGGGTACGTAGGCAGTCACAAGTGGTAGTGGTGTAGCCCCAATAATAACATAACATTTTTTGGTTTACTATTTTCTATATATCGTGTATTGATGTACTTTTCCTGCTTACTATTTTATTCCGCATTTGACATGTTTACTGAGTTAGCAAGAGTGGCTATTGTTGTCTCTCTCATCAGAGTTTTACAGTGGTAGATTTATTTATATTGGTATTTGGTATGATTAAAGCACACCCAGTAGATTAAATTGATTACTCTGATAACTTGAAAATTGAAATTATGTCCTATACATTTAATATTGTTGAATATTTATAATATTGTGCATTAAGTTGGCAGTTTTCATTCGCAATTTTAGAACGGATGGGTTTTTTGGTGATTTTGAATGGTCCGAAAATCCGGGTCGTCACTCCTACAATCCCAATGATAATTTTTATTTATATGGTCATTCGAAGAATTACGCACAACATAGACATAATTTGTATTGATTACATAAATGCCATTATCTAAAATACCATCACAGACTTTATTACCATCTAAAATAATGTTCATAATATCATCAGCATGGTGAAAAATATAACCCATCTCAAACAATCTAGACATGGAAGTAATCCTGCAAATAAAGTCTTTTATATAATAGAAATTATTTAATATCAAAACAAATCCACTAGGAAAACTTAAATGAAAATATCCAGTTGTCGTTGCATCTAGTATAGATCCATCAACAACTTGAAGCCTCATCTCTCCCTTTGCCCATGACGCCTGTTTCTATGCCCCTGTAATAAATTATAGATATGAGTTCCCGATTCAATATCTTAAACCCAAGATAATTACTGATTGCAAAAAAAATTGAATTATAAATATCATGTAGGAGCAGCATAACCATTTTTTTCTTTTCTCTGACAATCTTTAAGTTTTCCAGACAATTCGTTTCCAATGACCCTTCTTGTGATAGTGATGACACAGACCCTTTTTAGTAGGAGTAGTCTTCTTATTATTCTTATTAAACCTTTTCCACTTCTTCAAACCTTTCAAAGATGATGCATTTCCCTTAGCAACAAGTATATCCTCTTGATCCTTGGACGAAGACTAGGCTGACCTCAACATATCGAGGAGCTCCATAAGGCTTACATTCAACTGGTTCATATTATATTTAAATATGACTAGATCATGTTGGGGAGTAAGAGACCCAAGGTTCAAGTCTACTTGCATCTCAGTGCTTATCATTACGTATAACTGTGAAAGTCTACCAATATATCCTTTAATCATTAGAACATAATCATCTACTTTATGTCCCTTAGTCATTTTGGTATTGAACAGTTTCTTTGTAAGTTTGTACCTTTCAGAATGGCACTATTCACCAAATTGTGAAAGAAAGTATGGATCGTATATGTATATTAGATATGCAAGTATACTAAGATACTAACTTATGAACAGTAAATAAAGTATAATAGTAAAGAACAATCACACCAGAGTTTTTATACTGGTTCGGACCTCCGATCCTACGTCTAGTCCCGAAACTTCTCTTCGGCTTTCATTAATAAACAACCCTCACTTTGCCTGGAGGAATAGGCTAGATACAATAGTTCCTTTTATGACAAGAATACGCTCTAGTAAAACACAAATTTTGACTGCTCTGTACAAACTTCATGTAATCTCCTTTTGGTAATATGTGTATGTGAGACTTTGATTTTAGGAAGTAGAATTGATGAATATTGTTAGCTCTTGGAAATATAGTATGCAAAGAAAAATAGACAGAAGATTCAGAAAGATTAGATGAATTTAATCTGAAAAATCTTTGCATATTTAAAGAGAATGAAGAGTTATACTGAAGAGTAGTATCTTTTATGTTTGTTTATTCATTCAAAAACTTGCATCTATCGATAGAGAAGAGATATGATGAAGAGTTGCGAAAATGCCTCTTTGTTTGAAGAAGATGCCTGTTCAAAAATAAGGCCCGTTACTCAGCATAGACATCTGGGCATTTGTTCAGATGTCTGAGCTATTGTATATTTTTTAAACAGAACTTATGCTCGGATGTTTGGAAAAATGGGGCAGACGTCTATGTATAGTGCAGTTAAAAATCAGAGCTTTAAATCAGACGTCTGATATATACGGTCAGACGTCTGACATTTACACGATTTTGCAGTTTTAGGATTTTATAAACTTTGTGTGTGCGAATGTTTTAAGTTAAAATGGTACTACTAAAAGGAGATTTTACAATTATATCTAGACAAATAATAGTACTATCATTAGCTTTGATGATTCTTCTCCTTTGTCGAAATATCTTTTAATCTCTAAAGGCTTTTCCTTCAAGTAAATAAGCTATATATATGTGTATAGTTGTTGTCATCGAAACCATAGAATAGTGGTTCTAACATTCTCCCCCTTTTGATGATGACAACTATACATATGTCACCCCTGAATCGACTGCTCCCCTTATAAATATGTAAGATGATATTTCTCCCCCTTTGACATTATCAAAAATAACAGTGAAAAAAAAATCATAGACTTTATAACAGAGAGTGTGTTAATATAACAAATAGTCTAGAAAGTGAAAAAGAGCAATAGATACATAAGTAGAAATTAATCAATAAAAGAACAAATCTACTGATACCCATAATATCCCCAAAAACAGGATGAATCTTCATTTGTTGTGCCTTGTTGCCACTGAGTTTGATCAATATACTTGTCATCCTCTCGAATAGATAGACCCTGGAAAGATGTGTAATAATCATAGTTTTGCGGATCTTATTGCATATGATGTTCTTCAAAATGATGAGACAAGCCTTCAGCCTCCTCAGAGTCAAGACATATGTGTTCCTTTCCTGGACAATGTGGAGGTTCCTCTGAAGGCCCTGCTCCTGCAAAAAGTTTGGTAGAAAAGATAGGTGCAGGTGGTGGAGCAGGTGAAGGTGAAGATGAAGATCATAATGAAGAATGACCACGAACCTTTCGAAGAACTTTTCCTAATGTGCTAATAACATTTTCTAATGTCTTCTCAACCTTTGTCATTCGAGTAGAAAAAGAACGTTCTAGCATAGGCTTTTTCTTATCAAGCACCTGTTGATTTAAGGAGAGCAGTCGATGATTTTGAAGTGCAATATCACGGAAATTCTCCCCCGTACCTGAGGATATTCAAGCTTCTTGTATTTCGAAGTCGGAATGATCATCGTCGTATACCTGCTGATGACTTCCTAGTCTGGGAATGACAGTATTTATTATCATTCGGTTCAAGAGACAAGCTTGTGGATGGAAATTTGATGGTTTTAATTTCCGTGAGTCATCTTCCTAAATTAGATGAGTAATAGAATCTCTGGGGGCATAATGTTTATCAGTAATTTCCTATAAACATGTTCCTTCATATGGACAATTTAGCATTTGTCCGATTATTTCAACATTTAGCTTAATAACATGACCGTATACACTTATCCATATCCAATTTTCATCATTAGTTGGATTCCAAATAGCAAGTGAACAAAGATTGATGAAAAAGAGAAACACTGCAAGTTGGTCGATATTACCTGAGTTGGTATCATAATTGATTAGATGAAAAAGACCTGCTTCCGACAGTAGTTCATCGGCATCATAGTGAGCGAAGCTTCGAAGAGGATAGAATGGACCAGTATGAAATGACTTTTTTTTGAGTTCCTGAAGTCGTTGTTGTCCAGTCGGTTTCTCTAAAATCCATTCTTTAATGTGATGATCAGTGATAAAATTTTAGGTTGTAGGTTGAGAGCTTTGTGCTGTAGATGGCTTGCGGCATTTTGCAACTGGATTTCTTGGCTTAGGATCCATTAAAATTGAGTAATTTTGAGGAAGTATTTTATTTGGGCTTTAGAGTTTGGGGAGAGATGTTAGAAATGGCCGGTGAAAATATAAGAGGGAGGAAAAGATGAGTTATAGATAAGTGGGAAAAGGTGTGCAGACGACGTTCAAACGTCTGGTAGGTAGTGGATAGACGTCTGAGCGTTTAGGGTTTATGGACAGTAAGTTTAGGCAGACGTTTGGGAAGATAATGCAGACATTTGTCATGTTGCCGTACATATTCTAGAGAAAAGGTTTAGATGTCTGGGATTGCACTCAGACGTCTATGCCGAAATGAGTTAGAAATTTGCAGAACAGAGTTTTGTGACAGACATCTATATGTAAACGCAGACGTCTGTGCTGAATGGTGGGAAATTTCCAAAGTTTATTGATAGACGTCTGTTTGTTGTCTTCAGACGTCTAATGTATTCAGACATTTGATGCATAATTTTAGAAGTATGTTTAAAATTTTTGTTTCGTAATACAAATTTTATTGATATAAGATAATACAAAATAATTGAAAAAACTTTTACAAATTTTTATTTAGAGGGGGTCGAATAATTGTTTAGTTTTTCCCAAGAGTTTGATTCAATCTTTGTATGCTCGTTTCATGGTCGTAGAGGTGACCAATAAGGAGGTACCAGACTGTGTTGCTCATTTGATGTTCCTTCACCCCATAATCGTCATGGAGTGATCCTCTATACTCTTGGAGGAGTTTCCTTTAATCATGGAGACTTTACATAAACGCAATCCTTCGTTGGAGAATAACCAAAGATGGCTAGAATGCACTTCTCAAGAAAATTTAGATGTGCTCCCTGTCGTCGCTGTTCATAGTATATTTCTCGCTGAAGACCAATCATCTCTTGTTGGTAATGGCGTATCTCATCAACCTTTTCCATTAAAGGAGCAGATTGTAGATCGATACTCTTTTTGGCTTTCTTTCCTTTTGGAGAGTAGCCAGTGTGATATGTGGGAGATGAAATAATATTGAGTGAAGGAGACGATGTTGGTGTAATTTTGCATGGGGAAGTATAAGTACTCCCGGATGAGGGTGAAGAGTAGTCAATGGTCGAGTAGGTTAAGTCATGGTTGTTAGACATTTTAAAAAAAAAAATTCTTTTAGTTGTGAAAAATATGTAGATTAGAAATTTGGAGTGTGTTCTGTTATGAAGTTTTCACGACTATATATATGTTTGAGGTTTTCTATTTTTAAAAGATAGTCTATTTTATTTGTTAAGAAAGTAGTGGTAAACCGAGGATGATAAACAAAAATAAAGGTCATAAAACTTGATGGTTTTTAGCCAGAGAGAAAGATAACTGTAATGTTTTTAGCATAAAAGATTTGATGTAGGAAGGATTAACTAGTTTATATATTATGTTAGGATACAATGCAAAGATCACGACGGAGTTTAATAAATATTTGTTCGCTTAGAGGTTTTGTAAAAATATCGGCAATTTGATTTTCGGTGCTAACAAATTCTAGAGATATTATTTCTTTTTCGACATTATCTCTTAAAAAATGACGACGAATGTCTATATGTTTTGTTCTTGAATGGTTATAGCACTAGTGTAGCCACAAAAGATTGGAGATTTGTTTATAATTTTTCCGTAATCTCTAAGAGTTTGTTGCATATATATTACTTGCGCACAAGCTAGAGCGACAGCAATATATTCTGCTTCACAAGTTGAAAAAGAGACACAATTTTGTTTTTTACTAAACCACAAATATAATGACCGACCGATAAAGTGACAACTGTCACTCGTACCTTTTCTATCAGTTCTACGACCGCCAAAATCCACATCGCTATAGTATACTAGTTAAAAAAAGCTATCTTTAGGATAGAAAAGTCCATAATTTGAAGTTCCAAATAAGTATTGTAGAATACGTTTAACTGCTCAATAGTGTGAGTCTTTAGGTTGTGCTTGAAATCTTGCACATAGACACACACTCATCATAATATCGGGTTTACCAGCCGTTAAGTATAAAAGAGATCATATGATACTTCGAAACATTTTTTGATCAAAATCTTTACCTTTTTCATCTTTGTCTAAATGTGAAGATGCTCTCATGGGAGTTGGTTTACTAGTTGTTTTATCCATCCCAAAACGTTGTAATAAATTTTGACAATATTTTACTTGATTAATAAAAATACCATTGTCTAATTTTTTTAATTTCTAATCCTAAGAAAAAATTTAATTCTCCCATATGTGACAGTTCAAATTCATTTTTCATAATTTCAAAAAACTCATTACATAGTTCTTCGTTTGTTGATCCAAATATTATGTCATCAACAAATATTTAAACAACTAAAATATTATTTTGATTTCTTTTTATGAATAAGGTTGTGTCTATTTTTCTAACTTGAAAACCTGAATTTATTAAATGAGTTTTAAGTCTATCGTACCAAGCACGAGGTGCTTGTTTTAAACCGTATAATGCCTTTTTTAGCTTATAAACATGTTCAGGGAATTTTTCATGTACAAACAATGAGGGTTGTTCAACATATACTTATTCTTTTATATAATCGTTTAGAAAAGAACTTTTTACGTCTATTTGAAAAAGTTGAAAGTTATTATGACATGCAAAAGCAAGTAACATACGTATTGCCTCTAGACGAGCAACTGGAGGAAAATTTCTTCAAAACCAATGCCTTCCTTCTGATTATATCATTGAGCTACTGGTCTTGCTTTGTTACGTATAATGTTTCCATCTTCATCAGTTTTATTCTTGTATACCCATATTGTTCCTATTATAGATTTATCTGTGGGTCTTGGTACAAGTTCTCATTCTTCATTTCTTTCAAATTGATTTAATTCTTCTTACATTGCTGTAATCCATGGTTCATCTTTTGAAGCTTCTTTATAATATTTAGGTGCAAAATTTGAAATAAAAGCAACGTGACTCATTTGATTTAATTGATGTCTTGTAGAAACTCTTGTATTTAAATCACCAATTACATTATTAATTGGACGATTTTCCATTATACAAGGTGGTGATCTTAGTGCATTATTATCAATTAAATTTTCACTATTTTTTTTTGTATATTTGAAGTATTTTCTGAAGGCTGTAGTAACTCGTCATCATCATTGTTTTTAGTAAAAGACAAATTTTCATCAAAGGAAACGTGTAAACTTTCTTCAATAGTATTTGTACGTTTGTTAAATATTCTATAAGCTTTGCTTTGGCTGGGTATCCAATAAAGATACCTTCATCGGCTTTTGAATCAAATTTAGTAAGATTATTCTTAGTGTTTAATATAAAACATTTCGAACCAAATATTCGAAAATATTAAACTTTTTGTTTTTTACCAAAAAACATTTCATAACAAGTATTTTTAATTAATGGGCATAAAGTAACGTGATTTAGTACATAACAAACAGTAGCTACAGCTTCTGCCAAAAAATCCTTTGGTAGATTACTACTGTTAAGCATAGTTCGTGCACACTCTTGTAGTGTACGATTTTTTCTTTCGACAACACCTTTCTGTTATGGTGTTCGTGGAAATGAGAAATTATGTGAAATTCCCCTTTTTGTTACAAAAATTTCATTTTCAAATTCACCTCCATGATCGCTTCTTATACTCTTTATTTTTAGATTCATTAGATTTTTAATTCTTTTAGCAAAAATTTTAAACATTTCAAAAGTGTCACTTCTATATTTTAGAAATAATGTACACGTATAACGTGAAAAATCATCTACAATAACAAATGCATATTTGTTATGATTTATTGATCTTATTTGAGTAGGTCCAAATAAATCAAGGTGTAATAATTCTAAAGGATGTTTGGTAGAAATTCCTTTTTTTATTTAAAAGAACTCTTTTTCAATTTTCCATATTAACGTGCATCACATAAATTTTTAACTTTATCATTTATTCTAGGAAGTCCTCTAACCAAATTGTGTTTAGCAAGTTTGTTTAAGGATTTAAAGTTTATGTGACACAATCTTCTGTGCCAAATCCAAGGGTCATTCAAATTTGCGGCTAGACATAAATTATTTGAGTTATTAAATTTTAAATTTAAAACATAGATTTTCTTTTTCTTAAACCTTCGAAAATAAGATTTTTATCTTGATCATATATATTGCATTTATCCTTTTCAAAATCAATTTTAAAACCTTTGTCACAAAGTTGACTAATGCTTAAAAGATTATGTTTTAAGTTTTTAACTAAGAGAACACTTGTAATAATAGGAGTAGTAGACATACCAACGTTGATGACATCTCCGATTACTATGACAAATCCTTTTGAATTGTCTCCAAACGTTACAGTACCACAATCTTTGTATGTTATATTAGACAACATCTGTGCATTTCCAGTCATACGTTTGGAGCATCCGTTGTCAAGTATCCATTTCCCCTTGGGGTACCTATAAGATAAAAATAGTTTAATTGGTACCCTCTTCCTTTTGCTAGGGTCCTAAATGTTAGAAAGAGACGGTTTCCATACCCAAATGGGTTTGGGACCCTTAAAAATATAATTTTTGTTATAAACAACATTTTTTAGGTAACTATCTATGTGTTTTTGTCTAATTAGTTTGTTATTTGATTTCGAAATCCATATTTTAGTTATTTTAGTATTAGGTTTCTTTCCTATAATATCTGACTTCTTAAACTTCTTATATAGTGAACTAGAGTTTTTCTGTATTGTAACGACCCGCTATTTTGGACCATACGCATCCGCACATGTCGGACTTGAATGATTCAAAATACCGAATTGTTAATTTAAATTGGTAAAACTGAACATACACAGTAAATAAAATAATCACAGATCATAGACACAGAGTAATAAATGCAGCGGAAACAAAAGATAGTAGTTCATGAAGCTACTATATACATATCAGAGTTAAATAAGTTACAGCAGAAGTCTCGAATACAATAGTCAATTACAAGAATCATAATACAATCACTGGAATCAACTGGATATCTGAAAGCTGGATAGATAGCTGGATCTCCAAGCGAAGCTCCAACTCCAAAGGTGAGTCTCGAATACTGGTACACTCAGTCTGACCCGAGCGTAAAGCAAAACAAAAAACACTCGAGTCAGGATTAACATTCTTATATCAATAAATCCAACTCAAGTGAAATAGCAACCGAAATACAAGTAACTCAAAGGATGTTTGGAATAACCATCCTTTAAGGATCCGTTAAACTATCTACTATGTAGTAGTGTACGATAAGTAGATAATGCCTATCAGTAATATAAAGTATCAAAATAGTGTTAAGGCGTTACCATTATCCCCCTTAACACATTTTATATAAGCGTTATAGTCTATACAGCACTGTAAACTCCACCGTAAACTAGTGGGATATCAGGGAGTACTCCATAGGTATAACACAAAACAAATCGTAGTGGTCACGTATAAAGGGATACAAGTATGACAATGCACATGAGGCAATACCCAAGGTAGTGAAACTACCGTTTGCCTGATCCGGACTGGTGAGAACGCATCGCCGCAGCGATCGCAACACCGCGACACAACACTCCCAAATCAAGGGTGCACCAATCAACAACAAGTAATGAGTAGTTTCGAAGAAGTGTGTTCGCTCGAGGTGGCTAACCCCATTTGGCCCAGCACGGCTCCTCTTTTAGTCATTTCCAATTTGACACAAGTGTCAAGGCTATCCATTATCGTTCTCTTTCTTCAGTCATCACGTACATCATTCCAACCACTTCATTCTGGATCACACTCCGCGTATAGTTATTAAAGTGGTTTTCGGTTTAGACAGTGAGTATGTCCCTAACCGATTCCGGTCTCTTTAATAACTTTCGTAATTATTACACCGATTGGTCGTTTAATAACTTTCAAAATAGTTCATATTTCAAAACCGAAATATCATTGCCATTTCAAAACCATATCCATCCGATATCAATTTCACTTCAAATAAATCCATTTCCAAAATCATATCACTTTCCAAAGTTATATCGCTTTCGAAATCGTAAGACTTTAAAAATCAAAACACTTTGAAAACCAGAACCTTGAAATTCATAACAATTTGAAACTATAGTTTGAAATCATAACATTTTGGAATTCCTAACACTTTCCTCTTAAACAGTTTAGATATTAAAATTAATTGTATATAATAAAATAGTTTATAAAATAGTTTATAAATAAAAATAGTTTATAAAATAATTTTTATTAAAATGATTTATATTAAAATAGTTTATATTAAAATAAATTTATAAAGTAAAATATCAATAGTTTTAAATATAATTTTAAATTACTTTATAAAATAAAATAGTTTCCTCGACCTTCACAAATCGATTCCGATTTTATTAATCAATTATTTAAGTTCAACTCCATTGATACAAATTGCATTAAATTTAATTCATCAATTCAAATTCATTACATTTCAAGTCTTACATAAATTTCAATAAAACACATTTTATTTCTCATTAGAGAAATTCAATTTCACTTATTAATTTACTTAGTTACAACTTCAAAACTCAATTAATAAAGAAACTAAATTTCACTTATTCAAGAAGTTCAATTTTACTTAATAAAGAATTCAATTTTATTTAATTATTAAATAATTCAATCTTATTTAATTATTAAATAATTCAATCTTATTTAATTATTAAATAATTTCAAAACTTAATTATTAAATAATTTCAAACTTAATTATTAATAATTCCAAATTTTTAAAACAACATTCTTTCATCAACTACTATGTTAATATTTTGATTCAAATTATTAAATATTAACCTTCCCTTTCATTAAAATTCAAATTCCAACTTCGTTTCAAAACCATATTATTTATTCAAATAAAATCTTTATTTATTTTTAAATCAAATTATTGACCAATCGGGTTTTTATTTAATTCTCTATCCTAAGTCAAGTTCATTTGGGTATTTATCATTTCAACCCGATTCCAATTCAATTCAAAATCAAAGCATAGCAAAGGAAACTTGCAGTGTGATAACTGGGATGGTGTCAAAGTAAATAAACAAGCAATAACAACAATCAATATCAATCCAATAATCAATTCAAATAATCTCGAAATAATCGTATTAATTTACATTTGTTGTTTATGCAAATTAATATAATTATTTCTAGAATCTACACTACCATTTCATGTAGATTAAAGATTATTACACTAATTATATATATCAGTTTCATGTCGCTAACAATTCTACATCAAATTCAATTTCATATTTTTATCACTTCCTACATTAACAATTTTAACGTCCAATATCAATATCAAACAATAAATCATCTATCAACCAAACTTGATTATCATCATATAAGTAACAAATAAGGGTGTCAGATGTCACAAGTGAACTGATACAGGTAATAACATATAAAACAGTGTAAATATCTAACAACAGCATATTTCAATTATCGTTTCAATTGAAATCAAATTTAATAAATAAAAGAACATTAATCGTGAGTGATTGCTCACCTTCCGAGGTTAGAGAGGTGAACGAGAATGAGGAGTTACGGATCCAAAGCAAAGCTGGATTGAACGCGAATTGATGAGCAAGGCTGATAAATCAGAGTTGACTAGATCAAATCAGAACTGGATTGAGGAAGATAAATAGTATAAGTGAACACATATACATAACTGTGTATGTATATATAATCATATTCTAAACACATTTAATATTAAATATATGTACATTTCAAAATCATTGTTTTAAATTAAACATACCTAACAATCAAACATATTTATACCTTATATTTGAAATAAATATTTTATATACATAAAAAAATGCAAAACGTCTTACCTACATGTTATATCATTAATATAAAAATATCTATAAAGTTAGGATTAAATAAACAAAATATAGGCCAAAGATTGTAACATATATTATATAAACCCATATAACTGACTGACGTTAGCTTTCATTCCAAATATCACATACCATATAACTGATAACATAACACTATATATATACAGTGTAATAGAAAAATTATAAACAAAAGAAACCAAAACTTTACAACTACATTGCTTCTAACATATATATAATAATAATATATACAACTTGTATATGTAGCCGAGTATATATATACAAACTATTATAACCAATATATGAAATCAAAATTTTAAACTTATAAATAAAACTCATACAAAACCAATAACACACAGACCAAAAATGTAAACAAAACATTATTTATGTTTAACTTTATATACGTGTACTTTAAAACATAACACAGTGATATAAATCTAGTTGGAAACCAACCGTACATATATATGTAAATAAACTAACAGATATATATATATATATAGCTAAACAAATATATACAACTAGAAATATATATAACCATAACATATACTGACAGACAGTTAAACAAACGTATACTTAATTTACAACACAACATACTACGAAATATTTTCAAATCTCATATATAGTTCATAAGCTCTGATATGTAATAGATAATATATATTATAAAGTACATCTATGCAAAATGTAACAGCCGATTGAAATATATAATATAACTAACCTATGCATATATAAATGATGTGTATATATACCTTTACATGAAAAATACTGTTACAACAAATATCTTTAGTATGTACAAATAAACAGCCAAAGACTATATGTGTAAAAATACAACTGGTTACTAAAATCTAACTTTATATAGATATACACGTAAAATCATGTTAGAACAGTTATATGTAGATGTTATTTATAAACAAATATATGAATCAGACTATAATATATATATTACTAACCTATATGATATAAACTAATATATATTTTTATGAAAACTATAACATATGTATATACCTCAACAACAAATGCTCGGCCAGAGTAGGGAGGTGCTGTCGTTGGTTTACGGCCTAGGATTGGATGGTCGGCACTAGCATGGGGCCATGAGCCGATGGGAAGCGGAGGAACAGAGCATGGTTGGCTTAATGTGTGGAGATGCTAGTGGAAAACGTGGAGGTGGGCACGGCTGCTCTCTGTGGTGTGCGAGGACAAGGCGGAGAGGTGGTATTGACGTGCAGCTGACAAGGCCAAAGGTGGAAGGAGCATAGATGTGGTTTCGGCTGGAAGAGAAGGAGGAGATACGATGATGTGGTGGCCGAACAGAGAAGATAGGAAGAGGAGTTGGATCCAAGTGATTTGGAAATGAAGAACAGAAGTAGATACAACTCTTTCCATTGAAACCAGAGAGAGAGAAAAATAAAACATTGGAACCGGTATGAATTTGGAAGGACAAAAGCTGCGAAAAGTAATGGGACCATGGAAAAGTAAAAGTCACTAATAAATTTCTAGGAATTATAAAGGTTGTGACCATTCACAATTTCACGTCTGAACAAAACGGATACCGGAGCAACTAACCGTTTTGCGGATTTTGTCATGCACCGGACGCCGAAACATCTAAGCCGATGAGATGATCAAAACGGTATACAGATGTTAGTGGTACGATTGAATTATAAAAATTCAAAATTTCTACTAACGGAAAATGCAGCAGAAACGCAGAAAAATAAGATCGACGGAGCTAAAGAAATCCAAATTTGGAAAAACGAAAAATGACGTTTGCTCAGAAGATGGTTTAGAATTTTTCTATGTAAAAATATTTAGGTTCCGAAAACATTTTATTTTTATCGCTTTTTAACTGATTAAATTGAAGTAAATTTACGCGTGAAATAAACTTTCGTATTTTCGGACGAAAATTTACCAGTTGCTATGTTTAACTAGACGCATTCCAAATATCAAATTTATATTTCAAAATTTTAACTTTTAAAATTTCGCAAAATTTTAATTAATAACGTTATTAAAACCAGTTAAATTTACGGGTCGTTACATGTATTGAAGATTTCTTAAATCCTAGTCCATTTCGATTTCCAAAAGGTTTTGAAATTTTGATCAAGTTATCCAAATCTTGCTTTCCTTTATTAAATTTAGAAATATTGTTAGTAATCTTGTCTAACTTATCAGAAAGATGAGATATATTAGATTTTAATGTTTCTACATCGTTCTTTAATACAACATTTTCTTTTCTAATCTCATCATTTTCTAGTTTAACTTTTCCTATATCACATACTAAAGATTTATTTTGAATAGATACATTCTTATACTTCTCTTGTGAAGTTTCTAATTCTTCTTTTAAAATTGTTTTTTCATCTTTTAATAATCTTATCTCCAGTTCTAAACAATTAATTTTGGCAACACAATCTTTATTTTGGTTTTTAGTTTCTCTATATTTGTCATTTAATTCAATACTAATTTCCATTAATTGATCATAAGTAAGTTCAGATCGCACCTCTTCAATATTTTCCATAATGCACACTTTTGCTTGTTTTGAGTCACTCTCACTATCAGTTTTTGAAGATGATGACGAATCGGAATTATCCCATGTTCTTTGAAACGCTCATTTCTTTTTCTTGAATTTTTCAAACTTGCCTTTCTTTTTGTCATTGTTAAGCTCTGGGCATTGTTTCTTCATGTGTCCAAACTTGTCACACGCATAACATTTAATGTGACGACCGCCCATGACCCCTGCACCGAATCTAGAGAAAGTGCGCTGTAAAGTGTGCCAGGCAACCATGGACGATTGTCAAGGTAAATTAAAACAATAGAATCTATCGTATTACTCACAGCGCATGGACAAAATACAATAGAACATATGTATAGTGAAGCTTTACAGAACAAAATGCCATCATATAAAACTCCATAATAGTTGAATACAAACATCCAAATAGTCAATACATCAAGCCTCACTACATAACACTCAGAGAATACAAACAGCGGAACATCCAGTACATATAATAAGAAGATAATATGCAACCCTCCAGCTCGTCTTCGATATCAGCATCGTGAGAAGAGAACAGCACCTGTCACCTGCTACCTAGTCTGCCCGTCCCAAAATGGACGAACAGCCCAAGGTAATAAGAATTAAAACATAAAGCCTTGAGTCAGACAACAGTCTTAGTGAGCAGTAAATTAACTAACAACATACCAAAAGAGCATAAAGGAAAGGGAATAGGAATACAACCCTCCCACTCCAACCTCATTCTACAGTGATAGCCCCCAGACACACTAAGCAGAAGCAAACATAGCAGAGCATACAATTTAAAGTAAAGTAATTATCACTCGAGTCAAGGGCGATGTTTTTCAAGCGCAAACCCCCAAGGCCTAAACCGAGATCAGATAAGCACCCGGAAAACACTGCTCTTGAGACCGAATGACGATACAACCAAACATCCATGACTCTGGCTTGCTTCGATATCACCGTTAATTGAATGACCGGCACATTCTTTCAGCCGTCCGTCAAGGGCTAATGGAAACCCCGGTTCTAGACATAACTCCCGCACGTCGTCGCAGCCCGTGCCTAGGACTATCGAATCTGCCCAGAGTACTCGACCATCAACAGTTGGCCGTTGGGACTATCGAATCTGCCCAAACGTACTCTTGCTTAGAGCATGCTAGAACCTTCAACAATGATGCTATCCAAGCCTCCTAGTCATCCTCCTTGACGACTATTTCCATACTAGCTCAAGCGCCTCTCAAGCATCCATTACTCTTAACTCGAATCATATCACCGAGTTACCAACGTGCTTGGAATGATCCCGTTTGGATTAGACCAAGACTTTCTCATATCATACTTCGCTTCATCACATCCTCGCAAAGTCTCATCTCAACATTATCATCTATGCATAAGAGCTTCATCATCCCGTTACATATGCCACGAGCAGCTTTCTCAATTCAAGAGCTTTTCCCTTAGCTTTTGAATCATCTTCGATCTAAATCAAATCGTCAATCATCTAATTCATAGCAATCAACCAAGTCAAACATTAATCCAAACAATCAAGCATTCAAATAAGATCTAAATAGACAATTATCACAATAATGGCAATTTCGTAAATAAAGTGTTGAAAGTCTAACAAGCATGAAATCATGAGAATTATCTCTACAATCTTGATGAATGAACTTGCATAGGTTAACACTTAGTAAAATGGATGTCAAATCATCATGAACAATGGATCTACATGGATCTACACTTAGGATGAAGAAAATGCATGAAAATCACTATTTTAACACCAAATCGAGCCAACAATCCGATATACTCCTTTGGATCCGTGTGAGAGATAATCACCACTCACCAAATCACTTAAACAACCCCAAATCAACACGCTTCAGATCTGGACAGCGAAGGATCAATCTTGATCTATCACGAATCTGCTTCAATCGAAGAAATCTCTTGAAAAGATGAAGATCTTCAATCTAAGCTCTTGAATCTTCAATCTTGATCTTCGATTTGGATGAAAGGAAGCACTAGATTAGAGTGGAGAAAAGAAGTGAAGAAGTGTAGAAGTCGAGCTCTCAAAATGGCAGCACTTCGTCGCTTCAAATTCCGGATCCCAAAAAGTGAGAAAAACCCTTCCTATTTATAGCAGAAAATTCCTTAAGTCGTAACTCGTCCGCCTCTATAAGTCGTCTCCGACTTATAACCTTCGACTTAACAAAGCCTTCAACCTAACAGACTACGACTCAGTGACCTCTCGACTTAAGACTTAGCAGCTAACCTCTAAGTCGGTTGCGACTTAACACCTACGTCTATACGACTTAACGACTCAACCACTTGCGCGAGTTAACACATACGCGCGACTTAACCGGGATACGCCTTAGCGACTTAACAGTTCTACAACTCATCAACCTCACGACTTAGCTAGGTTACGACTTAACTGGTCAGACGACTTAACGAGATAACCCATCCTACGACTTAACAGTGTTACGACCTAACACTTAAGAGGATACGACTTAAAGATTTCAGCTACTCTATGACTTAACAACAAACACCTAAGTCGTCTACGACTTAACACATAGGCTACGACTTAACTATAAGGCTGCCTATCTCCTAAGTCGCTAGCCTCTATAAGTCGGTCACGACTTATCTCTTAGGTCGTTTACGACCTAGGACTTAAACAAATATGACCGAAAAGACAAACATACTAGGTCGTCCACGACTTACCACCTTAACTCGCTAACTCGCTGATCCCTTAACTCGGTAACAACTTAACTCACCTTTATCCTTAAGTCGCCTACAACCATAAGTCGGTCAACTCGCTAACTCGTCCAACCGACCTAACTTCTCTACGCTCTAAGTCGTTGCCGACCTAACTGCCTTAACTTGCCATCCACCTGGGTATCTCCAATCCCCTAAGTCGTATACGACTTACGACTTATACTAAGTCGTGAACGACTTAGGACTTAGCCATATTTTTGCCTAAAATCTGAAATGGCTCAAAAAAAATGCTAAAATTCCAGATTTTGACAAACTTTTCGATCCGTAAAAATACGGGTCGTTACAATTTAATTGAAGTTTGATTGGACGAACTTGAATTTCCTCCATTTTGGGATCTTGTCATCTTCTTGAATTTCTTAAATTTGTTGTAATTTTTGGCAATAAAAACAATTTCTTCTTCATCTAAGTCTGAGTTACTATCATTGGCTTGAAAAGCTATAATTTTTCTTTTCATTATTTTGTTCTTTCCTTGCTTACAGATTTGCTTCGTATGACATTAAGTTCCCTATCAATTCTTCAACTTTTAGTTGAGATAAGTCATATGCTTATTCAATGGCCAGTACTTTTCATTCCCATTCATTTGTTAAAGAATTTAAGATATGTGTAACTAAATCAAAATCTGTAAATTTAACTCCAAGTGCCATGAGATCATGTTGAATGGTTTGAAATCTAGCATACATGTCACCAATAGTTTTGTTTGCTTTCATTTTAAATGAGGAAAATTGATTTTGTAAAATAGAAATCTTTGTTTGCTTAACTTTGTTTGTGCCTTCATGAGTGATTTGTAGTGTACGCTATATATCATATGCTGTAGTGCACAACATGACACGTGAAAATTCATTTTTATCAAGTGAACAAAATAGAACATTCATAGCCTTAGCATTGTTTGTTGCTGTGGTCTTTTGAGCATTTGTCCAAGTGCTTATATTTGTTTCTGGTTCTACATATTTAACTTGTGTAGCTTCCATAAAAATATGAATATGTGTAGACCAGTAAGCATAATTTGAACCTGTGAATAGTGGTGGTCGTGCAGTTGATTGTCCTTCTTGAAATGTACTTGCCATATTAAATATGTTTTCAATTACGAGTTACCGTGAATTGAAATAACCTTGCTCTGATACAAAATGAAAGAAATTATGGATCGTATATATATATATATATATATATATATATATATATATATATAAAATGCAAGTATACTAAGATACTAACTTATGAACAGTAAATAAAGTATAATAGTAAAGAACAATCACACCGGAGTTTTTATACCGGTTCAGACCTCCCGTCCTACGACTAGTCTTGAAGCTCCTCTTCGGCTTTCACTAATAAACAACCCTCGCTTTGCCTGGATGAATAGGCTAGATACAATAGTTTCTTTTATGACAAGAATGTGATCTAGAAAAACACAAATTTTGACTGCTCTGTACAAACTTCCTATAATCTCCTTTTGGTAATATCTGTATGTGAGACTTTGATTTTAGGAAGTAGAATTGATGAATATTGTTAGCTCTTGGAAATATAGTATGCAAAGAAAAATAGACAGATGATTCGGAAAGATTAGATGAATTTAATCTGAAAAATCTTTGCATATTTATAGAGAATGAAGATTTATAATGAAGAGTAGTATCTTTTAAGTTTGTTTATTCATTCAAAAAGTTGCATTTGTCGATAGAGAAGAGACATGATGAAGAGTTGTGAAAATGCCTCTTTGTTTGAAGAAGATGCCTGTTTAGAAATTAGGCCCGTTACTCAGCACATATGTCTGAGCATTTGTTCAGACTTCTGAGCTGTTGTATATTTTTTAAACAGAACTTATGCTCAGACGTTTGGAAAAATGGGGCAGACGTCTGTGTATAGTGCAGTTAAAAATCAGAGCTTTAAATCAGACGTCTGATATATATGGTCAGACGTCTGACATTTACACGATTTTGCAGTTTCAGGATTTTATAAACTTTGTGTGCGCGAATGTTTTAAGTTAAAATGGTACTACTAAAAGGAGATTTTACAATTATATCTAGACAAATAATAGTACTATCATTAGCTTTGATGATTCTTCTCCTTTGTCGAAATATCTTTTAATCTCTAAAGGCTTTTCCTTCAAGTAAATAAGCTATATATATGTGTATAGTTGTTGTCATCGTAACCATATAATAGTGGTTCTTACAAATAGAGCTTTGAGACTATCTGAAAAATCTCATGGACGGACATGTTTTCATGCTACATCTCAATGGCTTGTATAATGTAGACAACACGAAAACTCAGGTGATTTCAAGGTGTGAGACCTATTTGCTATTAGCTAACCGAAGTTTGAGTTCCACATCATCAGCAGTTCTAACCTTAGGAGATTCGGTTATTGATAACCAAAGATATTCATAATTTAATGTTGCCTTTATCGCTCTTAGCTAGTAAACGTACTTAGGTCCGGTGAGATTGTCGTTTTCAAAACATAATTTGGATGTAGATATTTTTCTTTAAATTTTAACTTAGTAGATTAGGACATTTTCATAGAAGATGTTCTTAGAATATTGATACAGTTAAACATTACATTTCATTTTACTAATAAGCTCCCACTAATCTTTATGTTTCTCAGAACCCTAGCGACGAAACATAGAAGTCCTTCGACTTTATTAGTGGTGTTAGGACACATATGCGCTGGGATTTTGACCTTGAAGAAAGCTTAACAAATCATACTCCCACATAAGATGAACAACTCCTTATTGGTTGTATTATGTACAACTCCTAACCTATGGTCTTTGTCTGAATCTGGTCTTTACCTTGAGGAAAGCTCGACAAATAAAGAGAGATTATTCACTCATACCTACCATTTTTCACGACGGCCGAAGTATAATGCACATGCCTTAAGGAAAGCTCAATAAATATATGCAATTATCTTACCTCGTCTATTCTATATATTAATAGTACTACACATAACATCCCTAGCTTAAGGAAAGCTCAACAACTAAGGAGTATGCAAGTAATCTACTAACATATAAATGGTAGAGGACAAATTTATATTAACGATACATAATCTTTAATATATTGAATTGAGTGATATCGACTTATGCAATAATATACTTCTTATGAAATGCCCTCGTGATTCAAGTGTCGGGCATATCTGAAAGCATTGTATACGTAATATACATATATATTTATCCATTAAGTCTATTTAGGGTTTCATATTGTTCCACCTTTAATTACACATTCATATTATACACATTTTTATTATTATATAACATTTATAATTTAATTAACTTATATAATAGTCTTATGTATAACACTATATCAACTAAATGTTATTTAATTAATTATGTTAGTTAATTTTATATTATTTAAGTAAAAAATTTATTGAATGTTTAAACTACAACATTTATAATTATATGTACATGTGCGTATTTTATTATTTATTATTTAACTTTTAATTAATATGTTTAACTAAATACTTTTAATTATTTATTAGTTTTGAAAATTTCTTATATATACATATATACTTACATCATCTTAAGCATTCAAGATAATGTAACATATATCATTATATTATATATATATGTATACTTTAATTAATTAACTAATTAACTAATTTATTAATCTAATTTATATTTTTTAAAATTCAAAATTTATTAATTATATTTTCAAAATACTTTTGAAAATTATATTCTAACACTTATAATGTATTTCTTATTTTAAATTTAACTTTTAAATTTGAAATTTTATTTTAATTTCAAAACAATTTTAGAAATTAGCCCAAGGCCCAATTCAAATTGGGCCTTTTCTATTAGGTGCAACCTTTGGGCTCACATCACTTCTCGGGCCAAGTCGGTAACCAGGTAGGCCAGGATACATAATTACCCAGATCCATCCTAGACACTACTTTTGTAAACACCCTACTAAATGGATAAGTTTAATTAGCTAGCCCTAACATGACTAATTTAAACCCCATAGGCAATTGGGCTCTAATACCATTGTCAGATTTGGTCCAACACATAGCGGGTTCAGTGGGTAAATTTCAAAAAAATTATTGTATTTGGATTATTGGGCCTATAAAGTATAAATTCATTTACAACTAATCTAAATTAATTTTAAATAAAATTAATATTTTTTTCAATTTGTAAATAAAATATTATTTCAATGTTATAATTATATTATATAATACAACATGTTATCATATACATATATGTATGTGCATGCACGTGAAACATGTATAGTATACATGTTTTAACATGCCCATATATGTGTTGGGATTTACACCGCAACCGACATATTAGCCCCTCTATATATACATACACACACACATATACATACATACATTCATACATACATACATAGTTCTAATACAAATGAATAAAATCTTAAAATTAAATAAAATTGAGGAAATAAGAAATTTAAAATTTTCAAATAAAAACATGCTTTATAATTTAAAAGAAGAATCAAATAATATTATTGTTCAAGAAGAAATAATTTGGAAACAAAGATCCAGAGTTCAATGGATGGATGAAGGGGATATGAATACTAAATTTTTCATAAAGTAGCAAATAGTAGAAAATGTAGTAATACCACTAATTCCATTTTAATTAATGGTATTGAGATTTTTGACCAAACAAGACTTAATTACGAGTTTACTAATTATTATACACAGATATTTGGAACTACAAATAAACATATTATTAAAGCTAATTGGGATGAGCTTTACAATGAGAATTCTAAGGTTGATTTATTAGGGTTTGATGCTCCATTCATGGAGGAGGAAATTATGAAAGCTATAAAGGATATGCCTAATGATAAAGCTACGGGTCTCGATGGATTTCCTATTTTATTTTATGAAATTTTTTAGAACGTGTTAAAATACGATATAATAAAAATGTTTAATGAATTTCATGATGGATCATTATAGTTAGGTAGATTTAATTTCTCAAATGTAATCCTTTTACATAAGAAATTAGGTGCTAATCAATTAAATGATGTTAGACCTATTTCATTACTAAATTGTTCTTTTAAAATTATTTCTACGGTTTTAGCTAATAGATTAAATACTAAAATGAATGATTTAATAGATAACTCTCAAACAACTTTTATCAAAGGTAGGAATATCACGGATTGTGTAGTAGTAGATCAAGAATATGCTAACTACTGTGGTAAAAATAATATCACCTGTGCACTTTAAAAACTCGATTTTGCTAAAGCTTTTGATTCAATTGATTGGCTTTTTCTTAAAGATGTATTATTGGCTAGGGGTTTTAGTGTTAGGTGGGTAGGATGGGTTATGTCATTGCTTAAAATGGGTAAATCTAGTATTATGGTTAATGGTATTTTTCAAAATTAAATTCAATCAAAACGTGGTCTTAGACAAAGGGATCCATTGTCACCTTTATTATTCTATTTAGCTGCTGATCTTTTTTCTAAAGTTATCAAATTAGCTACTAGTAATAGAATACTAAGTAGTATATGTAATGAGATCACTAGTAATGGCCTTTCAGTTTTATAATTTGTAGATGATACAATGATTTTTACATCCCATTTGCCTAAACATATTATTACACTTAAATTTATTTCATATAATTTTGAACTTCTTTCCGGCTTAAAGATTAACTTTGACAAAAGCTCGGTTTTAGTATTAAATGATACAGACAATATTGAAAACTAAATTGCACACACATTGAATTGTAAAAAAAATGAAATTTCTTATAGAATATTTAGGTTTTTTAATTAGACCGCAAAAACTGAAACAGGAAGATTGGAATACCATTATACATACAACTAATAAAGATTGTCCAAATGGAATGGTAAATTCTTATCGAGAGCAGGTAGGATTGTTCTTATTAATTCAATTTTATCTGTATTACCCATTTATTGGATGTTATTTTATCGTCTCCATAAATGGGTAAGTGATAAAATTTATAAAATTAGAAGAGACTTTCTATGGAGTGGTGACAATCCAAATAGTCGCTTTAAATGTCTTGTAAATATGGAAATGGTTTATAAGTCCAAAAAAGAGGAAGGTTTAGAAATTATAAATTTACGTAATTTTAATATATCCCTTCTAGGAAAATGGTCTAGAAATTTAGTAATGGTAATGAAAATCTGTTATGGAAAGAATTAATGGCAAACCAATGTTATGGAGGTATTATTAATTTGTATCATCCATTTAAAAATAATACAAATAACATATCTCATTTCTGGAAATCAATAAATTTAAATTCCGGTATATATAAATTAGCATTTAATAATATTATACATTTTGGTAATAACACCTCGTTTTGGCATGAATGCTGGTTATCAGTCATTCCACTTAAAGTGGAATTTAAAGATCTATATGAAATTTGCAATTTTAAAAATGTTCTAATTTCTGATATTTATAAACCTAATCTAAACTTTCCTTGGAAATTTAACTTTAATCGTACGCTAACTGTAAATAGTTTTACACAATTTGATTTATTGTGTGCTAAATTAGAATTATATACTATTGATAATGAAAATGATATTAAAACATGGTGTTGGGATATTAGTAAGAAATACACATCTAATTCTTCTTATAGGTTCATAAATTATTTAGAATTAAATTAAAATTATTTAAATACATATGAAAAATTAATGCCCCACCTAAAGCTAAGGTACATATGTGGTTAATTTTATATGAGAAGTTGAATACTATAGAATTTTTAAAAAAGAAAAATATATTTAACGATAAAAAATGTTATTTTTGCAATAATAAAATGGAAGATATTAACCACTTATATTTTAAATGTAACATCACTAGATATATCCTTGTAAAACTCTAAATTTATTTAATTTTAATATAAATTATACACATATTAATTGTGAGTTATATTGGAATAATATTAGATTTTATTATAAGGGTCACAATGAATTTTCACTAAACACTATTTGCACAATTACATGCTGGTATATTTGGTTTGAAAGGAACCAACGAGTGTTTATAATATTAATATTGGTTTTGATAATTTAATATATGTAATTTCTCTTTTTAGTTTTAATTGGATTTCAAATCCTAACTATAAATTAAATAAAAGTTTGAGTTTTAAAGAGTTTATTAAAAGAATAAAAGCTCGCTTTGATTTTTTAAAGAATAATATCATTTTAAAGAATAGAAATGATAATAAGGAGCTAGTTTTAGTTTGCTCGTATAACATTAGTATAGTAACTTATGGTTCTTCGCTTTTATTAGGTTTTTAGCTTTGTTTAATGTTTTTTATTGTTTCTTTTTGTGTTAAGATTACATTAAGAGATTTATGGAAACATAAGAGTATGATTTCAGTTTGAAAATTCATCGTTCTGTGAAAAATCATTTTAGAGAAAACAAATTATAAACTTGGACAAACACATGAGTTTTCAACAATTCCTTAGGAGCAAAAGTATTTAGTGAATTAGTAGAACTTGATAATGCAGTTATTTGCTTTAAGGTCAGATGGATTAGCTTGTGTGGTTTTCTAAGTTAATCGTAACTCATGACAGATCCTTATTATATGTATAGAAGGTTGTTATAGTCTTTCAATATCTTAATGGTTTTGATACTAAAGGAGACATCAAGTCCATCTTATAATGAATTTTCTTCACTTGGTATTTATGTTGTTGTGGTCTTTCAATCTCTATATGGTTCAGATGCATTCTTTTTTCATGCACTTGGAAGTAATGTTGAATTTAAACTCAAAGTAATTCATTAGCACATACATGCTTTAGTGATTAACTTAGATTAGTTAACCATTCATCTTTGCATTGTCTTGCATATGCGTGTTTTCCTCAATTATTAAGGTATTAAACTTGACGATTCATACATTCAAAATGTCCGGCATTGAGGTTTAGTTACTTGCACTTAGACTTCTTGTTGAATAAATTGATTTCAGTGTTCCCCAAATGAAAATTTGTCTCCTTATTTTTCCAAGCAGCACGTTTCTTATTTTTTACAAGTTTTCATTGCTAAATACACCGCTACATGGTTTGATAGAGAATTTAGTTGGATTTTTAACCATTTGTTTGTTATTACCTCCTAAAAAATATGCATATAGCGAAAGAAATATGTTATTTAGGCAAATTAAACATACTGAATATCACATTTTCAATATATTGTCCACAAAAAGTTCCGTGCATTTGCTCTTCCAGTGGTAATTTTGATTGAAATGCACTGCTCATACATTCGGTGCATTATAACTAAACTACTGAGAATATTTTTTGTATGACTATTATAACGACCCATAATTTTATAACTTTTAAATGGAATATTTAATTAATTTTAAATATTCAAATATAGAATTTTAAAACTTAAATAATCATGTTTTATGTGATATATAAGAATGGTGAATTTAATTTTTGAATTAAATAGAGATTTCGAAGTTTTGTCATAAAACTGACAAAAATGGGTTTTCGATAAAATTGGATATACAGTGTAACAACCCGCATATTTTACGAATATATATTTAAATATTTTATTTAAATATAGCATCGTTAGTTGAATTAAAGTCCGAAATGTGACTTTTTGTAAACGGTCAAATCCGGACTCGAGACTACTTTCGTTGAGTTCAAAACGACATTTACAACTTATTTGAGTATAAACATTGATATGTTTGGAGTTGATTAGGATTTTGGTATTTTCATTTAGGCTTTGGGTTTGGTTCTAGCCCACCAACCCAACAAGATAACGCAAACTCCTCTACCAAATACCCTAACTCCACTCCTCTTCATTCATTCCACTCATATATTCCTAACACTTAAGTTAAGGGGAAAATAGGGGAAAAGAGGGGAAATCAATATTCTTAAGCCCTAGATTCTTAGGAAATTCAAACTCAAGTTCTAAAATCAAAGAGAAGCTTAGGTAAGCATCCTCTTCATCTTCTCCATCTCAATCCCTCCTCAATTCTTGATTTTTCCTATAACCTAACTTAGGAAAATCTTTGCATGAAGTAATAGGTTGAAGATCTTTGAGGTGTAGTTGAAGAGAAATCAATCCTAGCTTGTTTTAGAGCTTGTCTTTTCTATTTTGGGTTTAAAGGTGAGTTATTGAACTCACATCTATGTCAATAGCTTTCACTGTTGTTAGGTATGAATTCCTAACATCTATTTCATGTTCAATTGCTTTTGATTGAATTGGTTTGGTGAGTTTTCCAATTTTTGATATTTTGAAGTCAAAAATCTATGAAAATCCTACTATGGATGTTTGGACATATTGTTTGGAGTGTATTGAAGAGCCTATAGGGCTGGGTTGTCGCTTGGAATAAATCCCTAGCCACCATCGCTCATTCGATCGCTTCCAAGTTGATTTGGCCATCAATGGCCTAGGCAAATTTTGCCTTGAGCTTTAGCTCAAACGTCTGGTAAAACACTCAAACGTCTGAGGCAAAGGAATAAACATTCTAGACCTATGGCTCAGACATCTGAGTGATCTAGAAAAATTCTAGACCTTCAGCTCAGACGTCTGGGGGAACCACCAAACATCCGGCGCTGTTAAAATCAGCCAATTTTCCCGTTTCTATCCAATTTTTATCGATTTTTGTTGATCCGGTTAGTTGTTGTCATTTATTATCGACTTTGATGACTTCATTTCTGGATTTTTAGGAATATCCATTTCATGGATTTGATATCGATTTTCATGGTTTTAATTCACGTCGTCGAATGTGAATTTTTGAGATTGTTTTTACAATCGTTTCTATGATTTGTCACCTTAAAATACAAAGGTTTCTATACTAGTAGTAAATACTCAAACTCTTTCACAAAAATGGTTTCAACATTACTTTTAATGCAAAGCTCATTTTTAAAACCATTTTCCAATCTATTAGTATATACAAACCTTTACCTCATTTGTATGAGAAATCCAATTAAACGACTTAGCAAAACAAGGGGTATGAAACGCTTGCATTTACTTCGTCGGTTAATTCTTAGACTTGTTCGATTGAAATCTTATGACAATTTTCGAGTGGAAATCTACAATTTGTTCATAAATATTTATGTTAAGCCAGTGGTTATGGGACATGAAGCTAAACTCATCTATTTACTAGCTTGATGTAATTTACAGTTATTGATCTATGACGATCATTTTGAGGTTTAGACTAGCGATATGCGATGTCTCATTGTCCGCGTGGGGGACTGTACCCCATTCTGTTGAGCTTCGTCTCATTTTTTATAGGCTAGCGACCTACGGGTTTTATGAGTTCGGTTCATCGGGCGTACCGTTGTACTACGTCGTTGTTCCGGCTTATTTGAGTTTCAGGTTCGTCGGGCATACCGTTGTACTACGTCGTTGCACCGGCTCTATGGGTTAGCGACCCATGGGATAGCGTCTCGTTTATGATACACATGTTGGTGAGTTTTCATGCTGCCGTTTATGATAGGCCTCCTCCTTTTATGTTTTCTGGATTTCTAATTATTGGATTTTAGAGTTTGTGTTTCACCAATTTTTTTGATTTGCATTGATAAGCCCTATCAATATTTGTGATTTGGTGAATAAAAATAAAGAATATGACATTCTTTTTGGTGTTTGAGAAAATTTGAGATAATGTATGATTTTTGTTATTATCATATATATATTTGTTATATCTCTTATCCTATCTCATCTTATATGATATTTATAGCTAGACTGATCCGTTTATTATTTTTTTCTTCTTAAATAATACTCGGGTCAGACCGAGGTGTTTCTGGTGCTTCCACTTGACTTCTTATTTGGGATCGTCATCTGACTTTTGGCTAACTACTTTAGCATAGTAGTTTTTGGTTTTTATACATTTGAGATAGCGACTCCTTGATGTATACATATTCTTTTGTCTAGCACTTGTACCTATTCTTTTGTGATGTAGTGGATCTTGTATGACAACTAATTTGATGTTCACTTCTATGTGTTATATTCATATCTGTTTCCGCCTTAGTGATATGAATATCTGTGACTGATTTATGTTATGCTTATTTTATATTTGTTTCCGAAGGCCACATAGACATTGTGTAGTAGCTTTGAGTTTGTAATTGATATGTCGGATTTCCTCTTGAAATGAAATGCTTGACATACTATCTGACATATCGGTACTCTCACAAAGTAATTACACAGATGGTCGCTCCTCAACAGCCTTATTCTTCGTGCTAGTCAACGGTATTACCCCGTAGTGTTCTTGGCTAGTGTGAGTATAGAGGTGGGGCATCACATACAGTCAAATAATTTTTTTAAAGATAAGTAACTCCTTTTAAACTCATTATATAAAGATAATAATTAGTTAATAAAGGTTTTATAACTATATATATATACTTATCTTATAATGATTGGCGAATTTCGTCGTACATTGACAAATCAACGTCGTATTTTAACAATTGGATTTTGATATTGTTTTATAAGCCAAATATACTTTTTATAATTATTTAAAGATTATAAAAAATCAATTTTCAAGTTTTGTTTACTCAAATAAATATTTTAACAAAAACGTCAAAATGTGACCGTAAAACGTTTTGTCGAAAATCAAGGTTTTGTTCAATATAAGTTGTCGCAACATTGTTGCATCTTTGTTAACATGTTTTAACAATGTATACATGTAACAACCCAAGTTCCGGTGGGTCTGGATTTTTTGCAAAAAATGCTAAAACCCAAGCCCACTGAAGCCCGAGTTAGGTATCTGGTATGCTACAAAAAGGCAAAAAGAAATATATCAGAGCTTAGATAAATATCTCACAGCGGAACTAACTAAAATATAATAGTAAGTAAATATTCACCAATAAAATAACACTTTCTAAACAAGTGTCTCAAAGCTGGAAAGTCTTTGCCATCTACCTAACCTGTAGGATGTTATGAGGAGGGGGTCAAAACTAAAGTTCTAGTGAATGGACAAATTATACACTTCTAAGCTTAATTCTACATATACTGTTTTATTTCCATTTACTGTTATGTTAGGTTCATTGGGTTTATAATACTCTCGCCTCTATGCGTGAATCCTACACATCTACTCCCTAGTAGATTAAAACCTAATAACTGAGATATATATATATATATATATATATATATGTAGCTATATGCCCAATGATCGCATTGGTTCTAAGTACTACCCATAGTACCTTCTGTATCCTCCTCATAAAGGATTCCATCTTCTTGGTTCCATGGCGTTCTGTGACTACATCTATAAAAAACTGCTTCATAAGGCCTACGATACAGATGTTCCGTTGTCTAATATGAAAACATAAAATGACGTTTGCACCAGTCTATACTAATGCTCGGACATCCTTAATGTACCACCCAGTGCGTACCTTGAGGACTATACGTAATCGTTCTGTCTACTCCCTGAATCCCGCTTAACAAGGTCTACCTTGTACGGAATTCAGTCAGGGATTTTCTATTTATGTAAAGGACTGCCTCGTTAGGCCTACAATACAGATATTCTATTTCTATAAAGTACTGCCTCATTAGGCCTACAATACAGATATTCTATTTGGTCTGTCTATTTTCTTATCGTGGCTATGGCCCCACGCAGCCACCCCTCAACTAATCGAAAGACTTCTAAAGAGCTAAGTAGCTATGCCCTACTGCAAACAATCTAAACATCCAATTGGCTGTGCCCCTCATCCAATGCCTTGATGGTGAAAGTATAATTGGATTATTGGTTTAACTCTAGTCTTTCCCAAACTCCCTCTTGGTTTTGATGCTGGCCAGATATCCGCATGCGACTATCCTTTTGGGTCCTGCCCACTAAACTTACTTACACGAACTGGGACATAAGAATATCCTACTCCAAACATCAACCCCTTTTGACTGCCTACAATGGTTCTGCCATGCAAAAAGCAGTCAAGGCATACTCTTTTGATGGAACACCTACAGTCCTGCCTCTGGAGGACTGCTTAACTGCACCTACCCCAGAGGGCCATCCTAGAGTACCCTCACGTCCCGTTGAAGTCTCGTACTTCCTTCTAGCCCAAAATAACTAATTTGGACGTGCTTCTTCTGTGTTTAAATCTTTGATAAACTGCTTCGTTAGGCTTTTCATCCTTTGGGCCGCTCCAAACGCATCTCACTCTTTCATTAGACCCTAAGTCTAATCTTTAAATTTGTGTTTAGTTTACTTTTCTTATTCTGTTGGCTACTTATTTACCCTAATTAGCATAATCTTGTCTCAGCCTCACCTAACTGTTGTGAGATTATCAGTTCTTGACTGAAAGGGAATGTTGTTGGTATGGGCCACTTCTATTATCTTGCTTATTAACTTAATTTAAGTCTTAAGTTTATTAAGATAAGCCTCTTCTGTTCTTTCTACTTAGTTATAACTAATGTTATAATTTCACTTGTAATTGTCGCTTTTATTTTCTTTTATAATCTGTACATTATAAATATAATTACAAGCATATCTTTTCTATTCTAGTTTGTCTTCTTTTATTATGATGCTGAATTCTTTTTAATTCTCTTATATTATATGACAAGCTTAGCTTTGGACTACGTCCGCTTGCCACAAATTTACTTATCATAATAACTGCTTTACTTTTATTCTATTATCTGCGCAGTAAATGCAGATCTAGGTACATTTCTATTTGTAGCTTCTAGTCTTATCTAATAATTAACTTGATTCCTTCAATTCTTTGCTTTATCTTCTTATATTATAGGAAGTAGTTCTATTCTATTTGGTTGTTTACAAAAACTGCACTAAAAATTCATTTCCATATTTTAATACTAAATAATGCTTTAGATAATAATCTATAACTGCAAGATATTTCTTTTATTACCTCTTTACTGGATAATGAAAAATTCAGTGGTTTCTCTATTTTACACTAATTCCCTTTTTCTTTCTTTTATTCTTGCAATTACGTTTATTGTTATCTTTTTAAATATTAAACTATAGAAATGTATTCTATTTTCTAAACCAACCAATTAATCTGTTACGTGCTTCCAAATCAAGTTATTTGATTTTTCTTTAAGTTATTACTCCCGTTTTAGCATAATCACCGTAAATTTCTATCTTTCTCTTTTTATTTCAGCTTTTCTTATTTTACATCTAATTTCTGTAAATCTAATATTCTTCTATTTTAGTCCGTATCTGTGAATTCTTCTCTTTACTACTTTATTCGCGTAAAAAGAAATAAAAAGAAGCTAGCATTTACAGGCAAAATTTCTACTTTAAAATATGTAATCAGCTGTAAGCTTCTTACTTTTAGGCTTACGTCTTTCTCTAACTATCAAGTCTAATATTAATTAAATATAAACTCTCTTATACAATTTACAGTCTCAGAATAACTAATTAACAGAATCAATTATTGAAATAAATACTAAATAAAATTATTTAACGGAAATCTAACGATAATATATCATAAACGTAAAAGATATATAATTAAATCCACTCACATGTCGTCCTTAGCTTCAATCCTATCCATTTTAATTTGCTACGCTTTTCTCCGCTTTTTCCCCTTTTTGATTCGTTGTAAATTCTCTGATTTATTTGCGCAATTCTATGATTTGTTTGTATGTATTTCCTTGCTTAATTTTATTTTGGTTTGCGGAAAGATTTGATTAACAGGAGAAAGGAAGAGGGAGAAGAGAAGAGGAGTTTGCTGTAAACGACGACAGATGATTCAGAGAAAATAGTGTGGGCTAGGGTTAAGTTACGTTCAATTTATAGGTGCAGTGAACAACTAGGAGCCATCCGGTTAACCCTAAAAACAATCCTCATCATCAGATCTTGGTTTGTTTACATTAGCTTATAACATATAACTCTCCAACGTTATTCATTTGTTCCTTTGTTATATGACTCTATTAATTCACGTTTCCTTCTAAATAAGATTCTCCCATTGATTATAATTAGATGATATATATATATATATATATATATATCAATATTAATTGATTCTTATATGTTATAATTTCTTTTCTATTTGAACACGTCAATTAATACCTCTATTAATTGAATGCATATAAAAGTTATACTTTTTAATTTATTCTTATTAATTTAACTACATCATAAACCTAATTACTTTGTTTGATTTTTGTACGCGTTCCAATTTTTTTTAACTTGGAAACAAATAATCCTATAACTGGCATTTTCTTCTAGCAAATTAATTTACATTATTAGCTATTGTAAAGATGGCATATTCTTTAATTAATTGACACCCTTTTTAAACCACTCATGACTCAACTAATTGCCAATTAATTAATTGACATGTTTTCTCATTTTAATCGATATCCAAATTAATTCCTATGCGTCACTCAATCACATATTTATTAGTTGTACAAATTTAAACCGCCAATTCATTACCCAATTAATTGACATATAAGTTTCCCTCTTTTATTAATTGACGCTCACTTAATGTCTTTAATCAATTTCTCAATTAATTGATTGCGTCAATTATAAATTAATATATGTATGTTATCATTTAATTTATTCCCCATATACATTTCCCTTTATTAGAAGATCCCTACATTAATTAATGTTATAAAAGTGACATATTCTCTGATTAATTGACGCCTCTATGTCTCTTAATTAATTCCTCTTTTAATTTATTGGTGCGTCAATTAATCAAACACTCATTGGTTGCATATACCTATGTAACCTCTTAATTTTTAAATGCGTATATTTGACATTTATATTTTTCACTGTTTTGCAATTATGTTAATTCAATTGATTTTATTTATCATTAAAGCGTAGGGTGTTACATTCTCCCTCTCTAAGGAAATTTCGTCCCCGAAATTCGATAAGGGTCCAATCATGCAAACCTTCGTGCATCCATTCTACACTAGCAACCATTTAGTGTACAACCAGTTTTGCAACAATTCGTGCATAGTGCAAAGTGCAATACATCATAAAATTTATGCATGTACAAGAATTTTTAAGCGGTACCTCCTATATGAATGCCTTTTCTTTTAGAAATTCCTTTTAAAACATGATGCATACATACTAAATATACTTGCAATTTCTATATGAATGCAATCTTTTGAAAACTCAAAACATTTTTCATCCAATTTTTCCCACACTCCTACTGAATAGAAACATAGTTCAACAAATTTTACGTCCAAACCTACCACACAACTTTTAATTTTCGAATTTTAGAAAATTCTAATTTTCCAAATTCGATTTCTTATGTCTGAAAGAAGGTAGAAAACGAAAAAAACTTCACATTTCTCCGTTTTACTTTTGCGTATCTCTCTCTCCGTACTTGGAACTTATGTCGCTATCCTATAAAATCTCTATTTTCTTTCCCAAGCACGGTTTACATAAGAAAGATTTTTCTTTTCAAACTTTTTCCCAAACTTAATTTATGGCAAAGATGTATTTTTCTTTTGCAATTCTCATTTATTTCTATTGACATTTCTGTTGCTTTCTTTAGATCTTACTGTTTTTCTTTTAGTTACCTTATATCTGCATTTACTCTTCTTTTAATATAGCAACTAAACACAGCTATCATCTAGGGCAAGGAGGTCTAGGACCATGTCCACTCTGACATAGAAAGGTCCTACTCTAGGAATCCAAGTAACTCATATGCTCTTCCTACCGTCTATTTCTTATTACCAATTTACGTTGTGTTACTCATGACAAATAAGTTCTATTCATCTCTTCTATTCCATGCTTAAAAAGGAATAATTAAGTCTCATTTACTGCAATAGATAAGGATTTCAATCTATGTCGTCTCTATCTAAAAAGGCAACTAAGCTTAGGGAAATTCTCTCTTTAGCTTTCATCTTTCCCCAACTAAGGTCTACACATCCCAACCACGTGTGTCTTATCATCTTACTAATACCATTTCACTATTCTTCTATAGTCTACAAACATGAAGCAACATTTTTAGGTTTTCACTAGTGTCTTATACACCTTACGGGAACTTTCATTATTACTACTAGGAGTAATTACTGCTATAGCCTTATACTTTTCCCGTTACCCTAGGAAATGATTCATATTTACTCCATATTTAAAAGTCTGGTTTGGTTTGGTATTTATCATTTTACTGCAAAAATCAAAGCTTCTAAATTTTATCTTTTCAAAAACTTATTTACTTTTCCACCAAACCATTTTTTAAAAAAACATGTCTTGCTTGTTCTTAAAACATTTTTCTTTTTTATTTTACTTTAAAAAAATGTCCTCACATGTTTTCAAAATATCCTTCTTCTTTTTTTATAGATTTTCAAATTTACTAAAACTGGAGTAAATAAGAAAATTATTTTATCAAAAATCTCTTAACTTTCCTACTCTTCCAATTACTTAACCTTGAAGGAGTTACTAACTTACTTCACTTAATGGTTTTATATCTTAATGTATTGTAATTACTTTCTCTTATGAGAAACCATTAACGCTATAAACCTTCTATGAATCCTTTAAAGGAGGATTTCAAGTTTATGTGAAATTATAAAGAATTTATTTTATATTTCATCGAAATAGGCTATACAAAATATGGTGCTTTCCACACCTTGTACATCTCTTTCACGTATTCCTTTTAACTTGCACAAAACATCTTTATTTGTGATTCATAGAAAATTATATCATTATTCATTTCATTCCAAAAGATTAAGGTATGTTTATTCCATATTTACTTACATAAGATATTTCCTACTAAATTCATTAATTTATCGTACATTATTTTTTCAAAAGAACTCATTTTTAAAACTTCTTTATAACTAGAAAATATTTTCATATACTTATTTAAATAATAAGTGTACATACAAACCACTTTAGAGATTATCTGCAAAACTCATTTGGGTCAAAACAGATGTTGCGTAAAACACCATTACTACAACCCAAAAATACTAATATATGGATTCAATTAAAATAAATATTAATAAATCTCGTATGCCATGTAAAAATATTTACTTTGGGAGTCACCTACTATAACAATAGTGTCATAGTCTATGCTTCCTTTATTTTTACTGAAAACATTTATTACAACAATAAATGTTGTAACCTACGTTTACGATACTTAACACACTCTAGGTTTTTATGTTTAGAATCTTTGTTTACCTACAAAGAAACTAGCAAGCTATACATGCTCTATAATTCTTCAAAAAGAATTTCACTTTTAACAAAATTTACATCATATAAAAACCAATTTAAATTTCATACCACTTATTTTTTTCAAAAACCCAATATTTACTTCCTCAAATATATTAACAATTATATTTTTCTAACTTTTCAATTCAAAAGTTTCATTTTATTGGGTTAGACATAAAGTGGGTTTTCTTTTTACTAAAACCTCTTATTCCTTCCAAAATAAAAACACTCTCCCCGCTATCCCTAGGGGACTTCCCTACTTCCTATAACATATGGATACAAATTTTCTCTCAAAACATGGCTTATTAGTGTGCTATAAATCGGTAATAACATAGGGCTCTCAACATACTTGGGTCATCCCAAACCCAACTAGCAAACTAAGCACAAATATACTTCTAAAAACTTTCCATATGTTAAAATCTATAATTGGGGACTATTTGGATTTTAGTACATAATATATTTATATTTTATTCAAAAATACAAAAACGTTCACTCACTATCTACCTAGGAATCCTAAACCTAGGCTCTGATACCAAATGTAACAACCCATGTTCTAGAAGGTTCAGATTTTTCACAAAAATGCTAAAACCCAAGCCCACTAAAGCCCGAGTTGGGTGTCTTGTATTCTGAAAATAGGCAAAGACAAATATATCAGAGATTAGATAAATATCTCACAGCGGAACTGACTAAAATATAATATTGAGTAAATACTCACTAATAAAATAACACTTTCTAAACAAGTGTCTCAAAGCTAGAAAGTCTCTGCCATCTACCTAACTTGTAGGATGTTATGAGGAGGGGGTCAGAACTAAAGTTCTGGTGAATGGACAAATCATACACTTCTAAGCTTAATTCTACATATACCGTTTTATTTCCATTTACTATTATGTTAGGTTCATTGGGTTTATAATACTCTCGCCTCTGTGCGTGAATCCTGCCCATCTAGTCCCTAGTAGATTAAAACCTAATAACTGATGTGTGTGTGTATATATATATTTATATGCCCAATGACCGCATTGGTCCTATGTACTACCCATAGTACCTTTCGTATCCTCCTCGCAAAGGACTCCATCGTCTTGCTTCCATGGCGTTCTGTGACTACATCTATAAAGGACTACCTCATAAGGCCTACAATACAGATGTTCTGTCGTCTACTATGAAAACGTAAAACAGCGTCTGCACTAGTTTATACTAATGCTCGGACATCCTCAATGTACCACCCAGTCCTTACCTTGTGGACTATACGTAATCGTTTTGTCTACTCCTTGAATCCCGCTTAACAGGTCTACCTTGTACGGAATTCAGTCGGGGATTTTCTATTTCTGTAAAGGAATGCCTCGTTAGGCCTACAATACAGATATTCTATTTCTGTAAAGGACTGTCTTGTTAGGCCTACAATACAAATATTCTATTTGGTCTGTCTCTTTTCTTATTATGGCTATGGCCCCACGCAGCCACCCCTCAACTAATCGATAGACTTCTAAAGAGCTAAGTGGTTGTGCCCTACTGCAAACAATCTAAACATCCAATTGGCTGTGCCCCTCATCGAATGTCTCGATGGTGAAGTATCATTGGACTGTTGGTTTAACTCTAGTCTTTCCCGAACTCGCTCTTAGTTTTGATGCTGGCAGGATATCCGCATGCGACTATCCTTTTGGGTTCTGCCTACTAAACTTACTTGCAAGTATTGGGACATATGAATATCCTACTCCAAACATCAACCCCTTTTGGCTGCCTACAATGGTCTTCCAATGTAAAAAGTAGTCATGGCATACACTTTTGATGGAACACCTACAAACCTGCCTCTGGAGGACTGCTTCACCACGCCTACCCCAGAAGGCCATCCTAGAGTACTCTCACGTCCCGTTGAAGTCTTGTACTTCCTTCTAGCCCAAAATACTTAAGTTGGATGTGCTTCTTCTATGTTGAAATCTATGATGAACTGCTTTGTTAGGCTCTTCATCCTTCGTGCTGCTCCAAATGCATCTCACTCTTTCATTAAACCCTAAGTCTAATCTTTTAATTTGCATTTAGTTTACTTTTCTTATTCTGTTGGCTACTTATTTACCTTAATTAGCATAATCTTGTCCCAGCCTCACCTAACTATTGTGAAACTATCAGTTCAGGACTGAAAGGGAATGTTGTTGGTATGTGCCACTTCTATTATCTTGCTTATTAGCATAATTTAAGTCTTAAGTTTTTTAAAATAAGCCCCTTCTGTTCTTTCTACTTAATTATAACCTATGTTATAATTTCACTTGTAATTGTTGCTTTTATTTTCTTTTATAATCTGTACATAATAAATATAATTACAAGCGTCTCTTTTCTATTTTAGTCTGTCTTCTTTTATTATAATGCTGAATTCTCTTTAATTTTCTTATATTATATGACAAGCTTAGCTTTAGACTACATCCGCTTGTCACAAATTTACTTATCATAATAATCGCTTTACTTTTATTCTATTATCTGCGCAGTAAATGCAGATCAAGATACATTTTTGTTTATAGCTTCTAGTCTTATCTAATAATCAACTTGATTCCTTCAATTCTTTGCTTTATCTTCTTATATTATAGGAAATAGTTCTATTCTATTTGGTTGGTTACGAAAACTGCGCTAAAAATTCGTTTTCATATTTTAATACTAAATAATGCTATATACAATAATCCATAACTGCAAGATATTTCTTTTATTATCTCTTTAATTTTTAAATAATGCAAATACGGTGATTTCTCTATTTTACACTAATTCCCTTTTTCTTTCTTTTATTCTTGCAATTACGTTTATTGTTATCTTTTTAAATATTAAACTATAGAAATGTATTCTATTTTCTAAACCAACCAATTAATCTGTTACGTGCTTCCAAATCAAGTTATTTGATTTTTCTTTAAGTTATTACTCCCGTTTTAGCATAATCACCGTAAATTTCTATCTTTCTCTTTTTATTTCAGCTTTTCTTATTTTACATCTAATTTCTGTAAATCTAGCATTCTTCTATATTAGTCTGTAACGACTCGTAAATTTCAACTGTTTTAATAACGTAATTAGTTGAAATTTTGTGAAATTTTAAACGATAAAATTTTGAAATAAAAATTTAATATTTGGAATACGTCTAGTTAAACATAGCGACCGGTAAATTTCATCCGAAAATATGAAAGTTATTTCGCGCGTAAATTCACTTCAATTTAATCAGTTAAAAGCGATGAAAATAAAATGTTCCGAAACCTAAATATTTTTACATAGAAAAATTCTAAATCATCGTTTGAGCAAGATGTCAGTTTGTCATCTTTCCAAATTCGGAAATCTTTTGCTCCGTCGATCTTATTTTTCAGCGTTTCTTGCATTTTCCTTCAGTAGAAAATTTCGAATTTTTATAATTCGATCGTACCACTGACATCTGTATAACCTTCTGATCGTCTCGTCGTGCTGACCTCTGTGGTATATTCGATTTTGTATTTTGAAGTCCGGTTCGTGGTGGAATCCGCGAAAACGATAACCGTATTGGTACCGGATCCGTGAACTTTTGTTTTATTTTGCGATTCAAACTTTAACCTTGTCATCGTAGCAATATAATAAATTGTTGTAATAACTTTTGCTGAATTCTCGTGCTTGACAATTTCTATTCCTATTATAAAATGTATGTATGTGATGGTTGTTTTTCTGCCTTTATGGGTTCTACCGTTCAAAACAATAAATATATATATGCCGAAATTACTTTTTATCTTGGACCTGCGACTATCCAAATTTATTTCGTTTATATTTTCTTGGAAATCATGTAATAGTTTATGACCGGTTTCGTGCTCCTTCATTTACTGTTTGCTAAAAAGAATTGACATGGAAAGAAAAGCTGTCTACCATTAATATTCTCCACCGTTTACCTTTTTCATTCTCAATGGTTCCGCTTTAATTCTCTTTCTCTGTTCATTCAGCTTTGAATAAAACATAAAATGTTTACATATCAAGTTCCTACTGTTTTCTCGGTTGCAACCTCGTCCTCCTCAACTGTGCCATCAACCAAGCACCTCGCCACCTTCGGCCTCCACATACCTCACTGCTCCACCTACCGAGTCGAGACCCACCTCCACCACCATGCAAGCAGCTGCACTCCATTGCCAAAGCTCACAACCAAAGTCCAAACGCCTCCTCCACCCACTTCCCGAACCCTTCAACCTGAGCCGATCTCCTACCCATAAACGCCAACCCAAATCTTGACCCGACTCCGCCGTTAACAACCCAAAACCATCTCCTTCAGATCCGAGCTCCACCCCTCCCTCTCTCGCATACTTCTTCCCCTCAGCCACATCTCCGCCTACTCGCCCTAGTAGAGCGCGGCCTCACCTCCTCCATTCATCATCTCCTCTCATCCCACTCACGCCGCCTAACCACCCGCCTTCCACGTCGGTTTCGCCTTGCTTCGGCCACCCGAGCTTGAAACTCCGCCCTCAAGCCTTCGCTTCCTTGCTGTTCGACATCCATACCCTCTTTTGCCGAGCTCGGCCAAGCCCAATCGGGTTTTGCATAGCTGCAATTTCCTTGTAAATGCATGAGAGGTATATTTATTTACATCGGTTGCATAGTTCAAAGTATTCTAGCTTTATACAGTAGAGTTTGGTTAAGCAAGTTTTATGAATTGTTAATATTTGGGTGAGTCACGTCAGTTATATAATACCAATAATATGTACAGTTACTTTGACATCTTTTATATATTTTAAAGTATGTATATGTTTATATGCCATGCTATGTTGTTCGTAGATGAGAGATTTAAACTATATTATAAGTGGTATTTATAGCAGTGCTAGTATATATATATTGGCATCGACTGGAATGTCTATTTATAACAGTTATAAATATAAACCGTTGAGTTATATGGGTTAGTTTTCAAAAAAAGGTATATGTTGAAGAAAGAAAATATTTTAAAGAGGTTATGTGTATAATATATATAGTTAAATAGTATGTTGACAGTGGACCTTCTGATATTTTAGTTTTAAAAGTAATGTATGTAAGTTTCTACATATATAGGATTATATACATTAGTAAGTACATGTGAATTTAGTCTTTCAAATATATATTTGTCGTATAAGTGTTTACCTCAGCTTTGTTATATATATTTGTATAAAAAGTATATATATGTATATATAATAGGTTCAGGTTGCATAATAAAATTTGTATATAGATTCGTATACTGGTTGGTATATCTTAATACAGTCTACACTTATCTGTGTCTGCATATATGTTGGGTAGCATGCATCTGTATGTAGTCTAGCTTGCCTATAGTAAAATCTATATATATAGAGATATATATCTATGTATATGGTTGTAAATATAACATGTAAAGATAGGTGGGTTTGTAAGTTATATAATGATGGGCGGGTTTGGTTTTCTGATTTGTAAGTTATAATCTTAGATCTATGTGTTTAAAAGATAAATTGGATGGGATTATATATAAAGATTTCATTTTAATTATTATTTTAGTGTTTAATTAAAACGTTGATTTTAAAATATATATATATATATATATTGTTTTATTTTATTTTTGTTTTAAGTTAATTTTATTTCATGGGAATAATAATGATAATATATTTTCTGTCTCTATCAAACTGATTGTTTGTTCTCCTCGATTCCAGTCTTGTTTTGATTCTCGAATTCGTGTCAATTTTGCTTTGCTTTGGAATTCGTAGCTCACTCCTTTGTCAAATCTCTCTAGTCTCGAAAGGTGAGCACTCACTCACGATTAACGTTCTTTTATTCATTAAATTTGATTTCAATTGAAACGACAATTGAAATATGCTGCTGTTAGATATTTACACTGTTATTACCTATATCAGTTCACCTGTGACATCTGACACCATTATCTGTTATATATGCAATGATAATCCAGTTTGGTAGTTAAATGATTGATTGTTTGATGTTTACAATTGGACGTTAAAATTGTAATGTATAAAGTGATAAATATTATGCAAATAAATTTGACGTAGGATAATTAAAATTTGAATCGACACATATGTTGAATTTGGTTAGTTGAATATGACCCCTTTTAATTGTTAAATAAATTGACATGTAGAATAGTGATAATTACACTTTGAACCATTGAACGTATATTTGATTAATTGTTGTAGTGTTAAAATTGAAATCAAATGACAATTGAAGAACCGTATAAGTATTAGTGTAATAATCTTTAATCTACGTGAAATGATAGTGTAGATTCTAGAAATAATTATATTAATTCGTACAAATAACAATGCGAATTAATACGGTTATTTCGGGATTATTTGAATTGATTATTGGATTGTTATTGTTTGTTGTTATTGCTTGTTTATTTACTTTGACACCATCCCAGTTATCAGACTGCAAGTTCCCTTTGCTATGCTATGATTTTGAATTGAATTGGAATCGGGTTGAAATGATAAATACCCAAATTGAACTTTGACCTAGGATAGAGAATTTAATAAAACCCGATTGGTCAATAATTTGATTTAAAAACAAATAAAGATTTTATTTGAAAAAAATAATATGGTTTTGAAATGAAGTTGAAATTTGAAATTTTGATGAAAGAAAAATGTTAATATTTAATCTGAAACAAAATGTTAACAATGTAATTGATGGAAGAATGTTGTTTAATTTGAGAAATGATTGAATTAAGTTTGAAATTATTAAACTTTGAAATGATTTAATAATTAAGTTTGAAATTATAATTAAGTTTGAAATTATTAAACTTTGAAATGATTTAATAATTAAGTTTGAAATTATAATTAAGTTTGAAATTAAGTTTTGAGTTATTTAATAATTAAATAAGATTGAATTATTTAATGATTAAATTGAATTGAATTCTTTAATAAGTAAAATTGAACTTTGAATAAATGAATTTTACTTCGTAAATAATTGAAATTGAGTTTCTTTATTAATTAAGTTTTGGAAAATTATTTAAGTAAGTAAATAAGTGAAATTGAATTTCTTTAACAAGAAATAAAATGTGATTTATTGAAATTAATGTAAGACTTGAAATTTAAAGAATTTGATTTGATGAATTTAATTTAACTCAATTTGTAAGTTTTGATATAATGAAGTTGAATTTAAATAATGGATCTAATGAATTGGAAATTTAATAGAAATTGTTTTGAATGGCAAATTTACTTAATGAATATTGAATGAAATCGATAAATGAATTTAAATTGTTTTGAATGTTAAATTAAATTAATTTAAATGATTTCGAAATGAACTTATATACGAATTTAAATCGATATTTGAATTGTTTTAAATAAAGATTGAAATTGAATTATAAGATTTTGAAATGGTAAATTTAGAAGTTTTGAAATGTAAATTATGGAAATTGATTTGGAAAGACAAATGAAATGTTGATTTATAAACTCTGATTGAAATTGAAATTGATTTGGTTTTTGAAATAAATAAACGACCAATCGGTGATATAATCACGAAGGTTATTAAAGAAACCGGAATCGGTTATGGATATACTCTCTATCTAAACCGAAAACCACTTTAATAACTATACGCGGAGTGTGATCTAGAATGAAGTGGTTGGAATGATGTACGTGATGATTGAAGAAAGAGAACGCTAATGGATAACCTTGACACTTGTGTCAAATTGGAAATGACTAAAACAGGAGCCGTGCCGGGCCAATGGAGGTCAGCTACCTCAAGTGGACACACTTCTTCGAACTATTCATTACTTGTTGTCGATTGGTGCACCCTTGATTTTGGGAGTGTTGTTTCATGGTGTTGCGGGCGCTGCGGCGTTGCGTTCTCACCAGTCCGGATCAGGCAAACGGTAGTATCACTACCTTGGGTATTGCCTCATGTGCCTTGTCATACTTGTATTCCCTATTCGCGACCACTACGAATTTGTTTTGTACCTTTAGTATATGGATTGCCCTCTGGTGACTTCCGGTTTTGGGGAAACTACGGTCTTGTATATGCTTTTGGGAATAAAAATGTGTTAAGGGTGGAATGGGCCATGACTTAACACTATTTTGATACCTTATATTACTGATAGACATTATCTACTTAGCATACATTACTACCTAGTAGATAGTTTAACGGATCCTTAAAGGATGGTTATTCCAAACATCCTTTGAGTTACTTGTATTTCAATTGCTATTTCACTTGAGTTGGATTTATTAATATAAGAATGTTAATCCTGACTCGAGTGTCTTGTGTTTTTGCTTTACGCTCGGGTCAAACTGAGTGTACCAGTATTCGAGACTCACCTTTGAAGTTGGAGCTTTGCTTGAAGATCCAGCCATCTATTCTGCTTCAGTATTCGATGATTCCAGTGATGTATTCTGATTTGTATCTGATGTACCGTGTTACTCTTCCATTGTATCTGGTTTAACTCTGATGTATCGTATTACTCTTCTGTTGTAAACTCTGATGTAACTTATACATTTATATAGTAGCTTCATGAACTACTATCTCTTTTATTTCTACTGCATTTATTACTCTGTGTCTGTGATATGTGATTATTTATTTACTGTATATGTTCAGTTTTGCCAAATTTAAATTAACAACGCGGTATTTTGAGCAATTCAATTCCGGCATGAGTGTCTACCTATACACTTATAATGGATGCAAATGGTCCAAAATATCGGGTCGTTACAGTTGGTATCAGAGCTTTGGTAGCTCTAGGCAAAACTTAACATATAGGGTAAATGTATTTACAGAATCACTCTCATTCGAGTTTCAATCTCTTCCTTTGACTCAATTCCTTTGAATTTTGGAACGTTCCCCTCGGTTCCAAAATTCATTCGTGTCCTTCACTATTCGTCTTCTTTCAATTCTGGAGCATCCCATAACTCATTCTGAATGTTATCTATAATAGATCGGCGGTCTCGCCAATCTTAGAATGATTCGTAAAGGAGTAAACTCCTTTACAATAGGCATTGGTTTACCGGAGATTTCTGTATTCTCGGTTTACGATGCTATCTATTTCCTGCTATACCTGAATTCTATTTCTTGAGATCAAATATAGATTTGCCTCGAAATTCTGCATCGATCTTATTCTTGAAGTCACGGTTGACCCGGTTAAGGTTGCCCGCGATTTATATAAATTTATCAATCTTCTTACTTTGTTATTAATCGTCATATCTTTGTTTCGAACTTATCTTCGAATCAAATTTCTCTTTGATTTGAGTCCATCAAATTTGAGTCTCTATCCTTGCTTTGAATTCATTCTTGTATCGTCGAGCGAGGAAGTGTATTTGTAAATTTATATAAAAATGTTTTATGTATTGTGTTGTTTGAGTTGTTGATGTTGATTTGGGTTTCCGATCGATTCGTCTGATCAACGCTATCGATAGGATTTCCAAAACACTTGAGCAGAGCAAACTGACACAATTTCGTTTTCAACTTTGGTAAGTAAAATAAAGTTTGAATGATTATATTATGAAATTAAATTATTAATGAATCTGTTGTCAAAAATGATAATATTTAATTTTCATTTATTGTTTGGAAAACCATTGATTATTCTAATATGATAAATAAATGAAATTATAGAACATGGTTTAAAATTTTAATTTGGAATTCAAATGGATTTAAATCAGACTTTGAGAATTTAATTTCCGGTGATTTCCAACTTTGATTTGAAAGTTTTAGGTGTATAGTTTTAAAATATTTTCAAATTGAAACCATTTCAAAGAATTTTAAATGTTTGAATCAGTGCTCTCCTATTTTGTCGCTGGGAAATAATTTCGGTGATGACGGCCGCATCATCGACATTCATTTTCGAGTTTCGAAGTGGAGAAACCATTCTGTAGCTTTGCTACGGTTTTGTTTTGAAAAATATTTTGATTTGAATTTCTTCAGTATAATTTGATTTATATATATATATGGGTATCTTATTTTAAAATTTAATTTGATTGATATAAATATATTATATATATCTCTAAATTGTTTAAAGTTAATCGGAAATCTAATTCTTAAATTTTGTTAAAGGATGATTTTAATTATAAATAAAACCAAAATTTGGAATAAATATTTAAACTTGAATAATTGAATTGGGAAAATTTTATTTGTATATTGTTCAACTGCATTCTAATACAACTTACCTAAATCATTCAGAAGTTGAATATGTAATTGGATAATATATAATATAAATTGAATTTATAAATAAAATTTGAGTGTTTATAATAAATGTTATACACTAAATCAAGATTGCATTAAATAGATTTTAAAATATGAACAAATCAAGATTTCGATAAAATCGCGCTTTGGCGGTTCGGTGGTCAAAGTAGCAAATGTTCTAAATAATTTTTTTTAAATGTTTAAAAATATGAAATAAATCTTATAAATCATTTAAAGTGTTTTAAAAGTGGTTAGAGTTGTAAAAATGTTGTTCTGATCAAAGAAATTTTAATACACTATTTGCGGCACTTTTTCGCAGCACTTTTATAACTTGTGAAATATTATTTTAAAAGATAACTATTCTTTTTCATACCTTTTATAAATGGTTTTTAAAAGAATAATTAAGTTTTTTAACAATTATTTGTAATTTTTACAAAACATTTCTAAAAATGAAAGGAGTATGCGGAAACGACTAGTACACGTGTTTCGTCTATGAGATCCAAGAAGACTTGGGCGAGGGACGAAACATGTCAAAGGGAAAGCCCGAATGCTCTAAAATATATGTTTCTAATATGAGATTTAAATGAATAATTTGGAAATGTTTTTCCTAAGTAAAAAGTGAAACGATTTAGAATTATTTCAGGATTTAAAAAGGGGTTCTAATTAACCAAAAGGATTTAATAAATGAGGCTTAATGATTCCATATACCGTTAAGAAGATAAATGGTATAAATTTAAATAATAGTCCCTCCAAGATATTTATGAATGAATAAAAAGATGAATTAATTGATTGATGATTGATAATCACATGTGAACTTAACATCTTTTTAATCGATGGTTGATGCGAAGGAACCAGGGATCGGATCTGATCTGGCCTTATCCCTCGTGTTGGGGTATGCTCCATCTGTTGGAGTGAGTAGCATGATAGGGGGTTCTTACTTTCTGTTTTTTGGTGAGCAAGAGACTCTTACCCCTACATGTCCCTAGGAATAAAATTGGTTGTTAGTTGCGAGGCTGGCCTTAAAATTGGATTTGAGGTACTAGTGTATGCCATGGTGGTGCTGGGATGGTTGAAAAGCCTATCAGTCATCACTGACGGATCGTTGAAAAGTCTACGGTCGTTATATTTGGTATTAGAGCTTAGGTTGAGCGAACACATAGGCTTTGGTGGGGTAAAACTCATTATATATAGGGTTAGTAACATCCTAGAATGAGTTACTCATTAGAGATAGGGTTAGCAATGCCCGAGAATAAGTTGAGAGTATTATATATATGAGCACATATTTGTTATTTGATATAAAAAATGTTTTGTGTTGATTTATCGGTTCAGTGGTTTATAGATTCCGATCGATGCGCTTGATCACCGTTATCGATAAGGATTTCTAAACACTTAAACAAGGCAAATCGACTCACTGTTTTAAAAGGAGTATATTTTATCTAGACAAAAGTATAAATATTTGTATGATATAAGATGTTATCCTTTGGAAAGTTCCAAGAATAAGGTCTTGATTTATTTAATGACGGTGGGGATAATCTTCTAAGTATCGACCATATGTTGGCTTGGGCAAATGGTATCGAATGCTTGGTAAATTATTCTTCTTATCATTGTACAATCAAGGCAAGTTCAAATCCGAACAAGTATGAATCAAGTGATTTGGATAAGTCAAGAAATTAATGGTATGAAACTTCTGATAATAACTTAGTATAACATTTAGGTCAGGACGTCTTATTTCATGCCGGGTAATGAATATTGGGCTAATTCAAAGCAAGCACAAAGAATACGTGCACAAAAAGAGGCAGAAGAGAAATTAAAACTAGGATCTTATGCCGGGATCTTTTGTTATAGATGCTGTAAAGAAGGGCATTATGCAGTTCTGTGTAAGGATAGGAAAGAAAAGGAAAAGGACAAAAAGAAAGCAAAAAAAAGAAGAAAGAAAAATCCTTTAGAATTGATATATTATGTTTCAAGTGTAAAAGATATATTGTTAACCCACATTTTGGCAAAGCAGTACTCATACAGATTTAACCCAATGGAAATCATGGTCATCAAGGCGGGAGGCCTGGAGAAACGGTTACCAAGCTCAGAGATCGGCTATAAACGAGACTATGAACGGTGGTAAAGCGGATTCGGATCAGATCCCTAATTTTTGTCCTAATCAAGGAGCAATTGGTATAAAGTGATAAGGAAGGCCTCATGAGGCTACATTTCAAATTTCAAGTTGATTGGAGTTTGTATGCTAGAGTTATAGGCAAAAGAAGAGGGATTAGATCATATTCAGCTCAACAACACAATTGAACGATGGTCGCTCCATAACTCAACAACCACAAGGCGGATTGAAGTGAAACTTTGGAAACAAGAAGAGGGGACCCTAGGGAGTCTACCCTAGGGATTGCATGGCATTTGGAGAAGTTGGAGGGATCGACATATGTCCCGCAATAGGGATCAATACCTATCCCTCTTAGGGATCGGCTAAGCCCAACTTCATAACAAGGATCGACCAATATCTCAACATCTACACATCCAATTTACATGAAAATTGGAGGACAAGCTAATTTGAATATATGGAACACCCCATAGGGATCGCATAACATTTGAAGCAAGTTGGAGGGATCGGTACTTATCCCTCTATAGGGATCGGCTATAATCGACCTGAACACCATATTGCAACAAAGATTGGTCAATAACTCGAGTTCTACTAATCCAATTAGCATGAAACTTGGAGGTTAAGCATGCTACAACATAGAGAAGCTCCCATTGGGATCACATGGCATTTGGAAGAAGTTGGAGGGATCGGTACCTATCCCTCCATAGGGATCGGCAGAAGTCAGGATTTAAACAACACCACTTCACGGAAAACGCGATATCTCACAAACCGTAAGTCGAAATGACATGAAATTTGGAGGGCTAGGAGCTAACATCATGGAGAATGCCCTAGAGGGATCGCACCCCATTTGGACACCAAAATAAGGATCAGTACCAATCCCTATTGTGGGACCTAATGGGCTTGGAAATTTTTGGGTGACCTTAACTTGGCCTCCCGAACCTTCTATCGAAATCTCAGCCCGATCCATGCACATCTTCCCCTATAATACAACAAGCATGACATCAAAAAAGGGATCTTCTTTTTGCATCTCTTTGAACCTAGGCTACACTCTGTTGATTTGATTCTTGGATTTTGAATTGTAAATGTAAACAAACTACGGTATAATAAAAAGGATTATTCTATAGTGGACGTAGGCCGGAGTTAGCCAAACCACTATAAATCTTGTCTCTTTTTACTTGCTTTCTTTTTGAATTTGTCTGTTCTTAATATTATATTTTCTACATTAGTTACTTTCTGAGATCAGGACTTTATATTGGTGCTTTCACATAACTGGGTGTTGGTGGCCAATTTTGACGCATATATGTTTAATAAAAAGGAATTTAAGAACTCATATCCTAATCTTTTGAAAATTTAAAAGGATTATATTTTAAGTATAAATGAATATCTTTCGAAAAATATAGATATTTATGTGTGTCAGTTTATGGTTAAGGGAATGATAATATTCAGTTATTACCATTTGTTGATTAAACGAACATCTTGTGAATTAAGTTTCACGATTTGACTATAAGATGTTTGATAATAATATTGGGTTAAGATTAATGAATTTGTATAAGATAAAAAATAAACATATAGTACAAAATGTATTTTACACAAATAAAATGATTTTGATAAAGATGGATATGAAAGATATGTTATATAAATTTTGGGAAACTAAATTTTGGGTACGTTGGAAAAGAATTAGGAAATTTTAGAAGGATGTAAGTTAAATAAGATGATTTTGTGAAAGGGATTTATAAAATGTTTTTTATAAACAAAATAATCTATAATGGATTTTTGAAAAGAAATTTCAAATAAGTAAAATAGTCTCAAATGATAACTAGTTTGAGTGGCTCAAAAATACCTAAAAATGGGCAAGAGATATGTTTGGATGGTAAACACTTCTATTAAGTATTACCCTTCTTGTTATGAGGATATAAAATACTATTGGTAGTACCCAGTTCCTTGGTAATATTTTTGAGTTACTTGATCTATATAATTTTCCTTAAGTTAAAAGGATAATTTTGAATTATTATTTGATAGGTTAATATCAAGGTGGGTTAAAAAGGAATATATTATAATGAGAGAAGTTGATTGTAATTTTGGAAAATAAAAAAGAAAATTATCTTTTAAAATTGAAATGATTCCTTTGGGATGAAATGTTTTCCTTTAAGAAAAGTATTTGGAAATAAATATTTATAGTGATTATATATAAAGATGCATTTTTGAAAGATAAAAGTTTTTTGAAAAGTTTTCATAAAGATTTTTGAATGTTAATAAGTACATATGAGGTTCGTAGATCATTTCGCCACACGATTTTGATATAAGATTTGAGTACAGAACTTTGAGATGTTCTCATCGGTCCGAAAAAGGATTTATCACTCGATTCTTGACAACGAACATTGATGAGGGTTTATGATTGGGTACTTGAGTTTTCTATCATAGTTGAGCGCTATGTAAGGGAAACGAAGGTTTCGAATCAAAGAGCCTGATCAGAATCCGCACTAGAGGATCGGGGGATCAATAATAGTGCGGAAGTAAAATTGTGGATTCAAATAAAGGATCGTATTAGATATCATGTAAGGATGATCTGTGTGTATCATACAGAATTGAGTTTAAGGATTTTTTGAATAAGTATTATCAGGTTTTGGATTTTGGTTTAATTTCGGTGATGAAATTCTTTTAAGGGGGGAAGTATGTAACGACCCATAATTTCATAACTTTTAAATAGAATATTTAATTAATTTTAAATATTCAAATATATAATTTTAAAACTTAAATAATCATGTTTATGTGATAAATAAGAACAGTGAATTTAATTTTTGAATTAAAGAAGGATTTTGAAGTTTTGCCATAAAACTGACATAAACGGGTTTTCGATAAAATTGGATATACATTCAAATAATTGTTTTAAAAGATAAGTAACTCCTTTTAAAATCATTATATAAAGATAATAATTAGTTAATAAAAGTTTTATAACTATATATATACTTATCTTATAGTGATTGGCAAATTTCATCGCACATTAACAAATCAACGTCGTATTTTAACGATTGGATTTTGATATTGTTTTATATTTTTTTATAAGCCAAATATACTTGTTATAATTATTTAAAGATGATAACAAATCAATTTTCATGTTTTGTTTACTCAAATAAATAGTTTAACAAAAAAGTCAAAATGTGACCGTAAAACGTTTCGTCAAAAATCAATGTTTTTTCCAATATATGTTAAGCAATGTTGTTGCACCTTTGTTAACATGTTCAAAAAAATATATACACATATTTTAATAACAAAACATGTTTACTTTTTCTAAGTACCGTTTGGAAATTCTAGAATATCGTTCGTAAATGTAATTAAGGTAATCAACAAAAGTAAAAAAGCAAACATCAAATCAGTCACATCCAAATCCAATAAAATCATTACTTTACTTTTCTTAACCATTAATTGATTATGACATAAAGCAAGGATGTGATGTGTGATGGTAAGTGTTAAAAAAGTGTAGCTTACTTTAGTTTTAAGTAAGGGTATTTTGGTAATGTCGTAAAAGGTTAATTTGGTAAATTACCACCTTTTGCTTTTCCTATAAATAAGACCCTAAGGCTTCACAAATCTTCACACTTCATTCCATTCCTTTCTCTCTCTTCTTCTTCTCCTTCCTCTCCATTTTAATGGCTTCCTCACTTCTCTTTCCTTACTAAATTTTCCTAAAGGAATATCAAACCAACTCCAAACTCCACCAAACTTTGCCAAAGTTCTTATGTCATCATTAGAACATGGTTTAGCATCTAAGAAGTGAAGAAATAATGGAGGAAGGAGTGGATCATGGTGAGGCCGAACCCATGTAGAAGGAATGAGCAAGTTGGAAAGCTCCAAAGCAAGAAAAAAAGAAGGAAGTGTCGCCCGTTTCGTTCCAAGAAGATAGAAGAAAGTTTGAAGTATTGTGGAAGCTCTACCGAATTTTAAGGAGTTTGGAAGAAGAGGTCGAGAACATAAAGCAAAGAGGAATGGAGTGGAAGATGAGTTAGTGAAGTGTTGTTGGATAAGAATGTTGGTAGGAAGTGAAACGATTTGGTAAAGGGTGAGTACTCACACTTTTACTAATTAATCTTTAAAAATATTCGAAGTATAATGATATGAAAATTTAATATATTGGATGTTTAATATGTTTGATAACTTGGATGATAATGTGGTTGCTTATATGGATGTTAAGATGGTTGATAACATGGTTGATAAATGATAATGGAAATATTTAGTAATTAACCATAGTTATTTTAATGAGAATTAAATCCATATAAAGATGTGTATGGAAATTATTTAACCTCTTAATGATTTTAAAATATCTAAAAAGGTTGAAAATGATATTATAATAATATAATATTACAATATGAAATGAAAATGAAATGGAAAATGAGTTTGAAATATGAAAAGTATTTATTTAAATGAGTTTAAAATGATTTAGAAATTATTTATAAACATTTGAAAGTGTTTCCATGAAGTTTGAAAAGAAATTGAAAAATAGGTCAAAACTAGGCAAGTCGTGAAACGTTAGTTCGCGATTTTGCGCCGAAGTATTCAAATAAGTATACGAATTGGAATATAGTTCAGAATTCTTTGAGATAAAAAATTTCCGGACTATTGTATCCATAGTTTTTAAATGAAAGAAGAAAATCAAAATTTCATTAAGTAGATTTTAAAATATGAGCAACTCAAGTTTTCGATAAATTCGCGCTTTGGTAGTTCGATGGCCAAAGTAGAAAATGTTCTAAATATATATATTTTTAAAATGTTTAAAAATATGAAGTAAATCTTGTAAATCATTTAAAGTGTTTTAAAAGTGGTTTGAGTTGGAAAAATGAACACATGTGAAGTAAAAATGTTGTTTTGATCAAAGAAGTTTTAATACAGTATTTGCAGCACTTTTTTGCAGCACTTTTCGCAACAGTTAAATAACTTGTGAAATATGATTTTAAAACTTAACCATTTTTTTCATATCTTTTATAAATGTTTTTAAAAAAAATAATTAAGTGTTTTAATGTAGCGGTCCGCCGGTCCGTACCCTTTGAGCTGACATTTAATCACACTTGTCCAACACAAATTGTACGAAAAGACGAATGACTAAGAGAAAGAAGAGATAGAAGAAAATAGAAACAACAATAAAGATCTCACAATCGCAGCGGAACAAATATAATATATAATAACAGATTTTTATATAAAAGAATCTATAACTGTTTATATACACACAATCATTAGAGTACAACAATCAACAATCAATCTGGACAGTTATAATAACTTGTCCTCACAGATAATGAATATACAGCATGACTAACACAGTTGAAATAACCAAGTACGCATAATACGCCTAAGAATCCTCCAGCTCGTCTCCTGAGCTCCATAGCATCCTAACCCTAATGGGAGCGACTCACTTGGCCTTGTTGCATGCCCTGTTTTTGTCATTTCCCGGTTGATGAGGCTTGAGGCTACGTTTACCTTAAGAATAGCATTTATACTTGGAATGCTAACACTGCCTTCTAAGCAACAATGCAATGATAGCATTCATCCATACAAGTTGTTCTGGATCTGAACAAACCGAATCTCCTTCAAGATCACCATCTCCATTATCTTCGAGATATCACAATTCTTAACGCACAAATCAGATCGAAGTGGTTTTCGAATTTGGCCAGATTTGATAGTCGGTTATTCAACTATCAAATTATACACATAAGCAGTCACTAGGCCCAATTTATAAATCTTTCAAATATTTATTTCAAAATATCTTTACAAAGACTATACTCAAATCTCTTTCAACATTTCAATATTTGAAACAACTCAGATGTAACAACCCTGTATTTTGTGATTATTTTAATTGTATATTTTGATTATTTTAATTGATTTCCTGATTTGAAAATTTTATTTTATTTATTAAAATGGATAAATTTTGTTATTTTAAATATAAATTTTGATTTTGATATGAATCAGAATTCCAAACATGACTAAATATAATATTTTTCCAGAAAAGTGAATTTTGGTCCTTATGGTCAAACTCTGACTTTTAAATTTAAAAATTTGAAATTTTGAAAATTTGAATTTTATCTTTTATTATGAAAGTAAATAAAACTTTAAGAATAATGCTTTTCGTTTCGTTAAAATCTGATTAATATTGTGAAAGTTATGCCTTTTTAACTATTGAGTGTAATTTGCTGTATTTAACAAAATTGTTTATTTTAAATTATATAAATAATATTTTATTTGGTCATGTAATGTTCTAATTTATGTTTATATGGGTAAAATAACATGTTATGTGTATATTTTGGTTTTAAAACATTTTTCAAAGTGCAATTGACATTTTCCAATGTCAGTTGTATTCTGTTTATAATTTCTAATTTCTAGTTTCATTTAATTAAAGAAATTCTTTGTTTATTTTCTATTTTCTATTTTCTTAAGACTTTATTTTATTTTCATTTGCACTTCATTTTTTTCATCATTTATTTTATTTTACTTGACTTTTATTGGTTTAGAAGTAAAGTTATAATTTTTCTAAAACTGGTGATATTCTATTTGTAATTTTTAAGTCCTGTTTTGAATTTTTAAACAATTTCTTTAGCTTTTTCTAATTTCTCTAAATTTAATTATTTATTCCGTTTTGAAAATATAAATGAATTATTTTAATTCACATTTTTGTTTTAAAATATTTTTAAAATGAAGTAGATATTTTTCTAAAGCTTGTGATGATTTAATTGTAATTTTGAACCCTGTTTTCAATATTTGAGCAATTTCTTTAATTCTTTTTCTATTTTCTTTAAATTTAATTAATTATTTTTATTTTATTTTACTTTGTTTCAGTTTTTAAATTCATTTACTGAAATTTTATTTGTTTATTTGATTTAATAGAAAAGGAAATATGAAGAGACTAAATCTTTATAACGTGTGACTTTTCGGCTGCTAGTCTTTTCATCTTCTTTGTCTTTTCATTTACTTTGCTTGGCCATACACTACCTGATCTTTAGCCATGAGTTTTTAATTGTAATTCACATGAAAAACCTTCCTCCTCACTTCATTTTCACGGCCAAAAGAATGGGTAATGTCTTCTTTTCATTTTTCTACTTTTTCTTCTTCTTTTTCCACTTTTTCTATTTGTTTTGGCCTTGTTCTCTTGCTATCTTTCTCGGCCACCCCTAGCTAGCCATGGCCATCACCTCCACCACCTCCTCCTCTTCACCAACAACCACCTACTCCACTGATGTGACCAGGCCGTACCACCCCATGAGGCAAAACTCCACAAAACATGGCAACATCCCCTTGAAAACATGCATAGCCACCACTAGTTGCAACATACCTTCATCCATCACCTTGGCCACCACCTCTAGCCCACCACCACCTTGCTACCACCACTACACATCATCTCAACCTCTGCCAGACCTGAACATGACAGGGCTGAGCCCAAACACCCATGGCCGAATCCAAAGTATGAACCAAAACCACCATATTGCATAAGCCTCTTCATATTCATGCGTAGTAACTCCTCCACCACTTCAATGCCTTGTAGCCAAGCCTTTTTAGGTCCAAACCTGAACCAAAACATGTCCAAACCTGAACCAAAACATGTCCAAATCTGAGCCAAACCAAGCCCTAGGCCGTGCAAGCTTATGTAGAAAACAAGGCAAAAGTTTGTGTGTATAATCTGCTTCTTATTTCAAAGTTATCTCTATTCAATGTTGTATTGAATTTTAATTTTATTTGGTTTTGTTTTGGGATGTAACACAAGATCATTAGCTTGGATCTCGCTCTCCGCTCAAATTCGTAGCCTTGTCATCGTGCTTTCTGGATTGTTCATTTGTGCGTTTGAATTGATATCTCCAGCATAAAGAGGTGAGTAAATCTCGCCTGATGTTTATACTTATGAAAATGTGAATTGATAACAACTGGATGTGTAGTACTATTATGTTATGTTATCCCTACCTGTGATTATAAATTATATGATGTTAAACCTGTTTATTTACCTGTCATCTCATCTATTACTAATATATGTTGTTAAACTGTTCATTTATATCTGTTTATCACACTGCAAGTTCCCTGTAGATTAGATCACTATGGGTTGAAATGATACATACCCGAACGGACTTTAGAATAGGGAAAAATCGTTATGGGCTGAAATGATAGGCCTGAACGATTTTTATTTATTTTATTTTACTTGGGATTGCGGGTTTGAAATGATAGAACTCGGATTTTTCTTTGTAAACTGCGGATTGAAATGATATATATCCGTATCACTTGACCTAGGTTAGAAAATTATATACAGGCCCGTGGTTATTTTATAAAGTATTTTGAATATTTTAAATATGTTTAAGAGTGTAAATTTATGAAAATTTGATTTAAATTGGATTTTTAATGTTTAAATAAAGAAATTTTGATTCTTCTATAAGTTAAAAATTTAATTAAATGAATGGTTAAATTTTAATTATTGAAATATAACTTAAGTCTGGAAATTTGGATTTTTGGGTTTAAAAGAAAATTTGAGTTATATAAATAAAAATGGAAATTAAGTTATATTTGGAAAAACGGTAACAAAATTTAAGTGTTAAGTTTATTTGTTAAAAAGTAAAGTATGGAAATTTTACACTTAAATTTTATTAAGTGAATTATTGAAAATTGGATTTATTTATAAGAAATTTTAAGTTAAAGATATTTTAAATGAACATTTTGAATGTTAAATTATGATTTTTATAATGTTTAATGGGTTAAAAATCAAAGTTTACTGTTTGCTGGAAATACACTAAAAATCTAGAAATTCATTAATAGCATTTCAGAAATGCTATTGTTTCTGGAAATGAACTAAAAACTGAAATAATAGAATATGCAGCACTTTCTAAGTGCTGTAGTTGCAAAAGTAAACTAAAAGGCTAAAATTAAAAAAGGGCTATTACAGCAGTCCTGTAAATGCTGTAGTTGCCTGCTGTCTTTGCTGAATTTAATTAAAACCTTTAATTTTAAACCTGAGCTATTACAGCATTTCTGGAAATGCTGTCTTTGCTGAATTGAACTAATTTTCAACTAAAATTGAGATTTTACAACAGTTTTAAATGCTGTCTTTGCTGAATAAAAATGTTTTCAAGTATAACTTATAACAGCTTTTTCTAAATGTTGTGAAAGGCTGAAATTTTCAATGTTTATGGTTTTTAACTAAGTAAATGAACTCAGAATGGTCTAAACTTTGGAAATTGAATACTTGAATTGAAAGTATAATAACTTCACTTTTAGATGGTTTAGATGAATTAATTTGATTGGAATATAAACTATTAAAAAGGTGATTTGAAATGAGAATAAATGAATGATATCTTGGAATTTATAAGGTATTTAAAGTTAAATGTGGGCTTTGAATTCAAATGATGATTGGATAATGAAGTTTTTGAAATATATGATATTTTGAAATATTGAAATGGTTTAGAAATGATTTAACCTTTAATTTGAGAAAGATTTGAATTTGAAATGATATTTTGTTTTGAAGTATAAAATATTATTTTGGAATTTTATAACCACAGGTATACTTCTCTATATGTCATTTGATTTCCTGGTGATGGTTTGATGCACATTAACACTGTTAGTTGCATGGTTTACTTCGATTGGACATTTCTGTGATATTGTCACTACTGTTTAATTGATGGTTTTATGGATCCTTAAAGGATGGGCGATCCCAAGCATCCTCTAAGTTATTATGTATTGCTATTACAGTTCACTTGAGTTGGTTTACATTGTATAAGTATATATGTCCTGACTCGAGTTTTTTGTGTTTTACTTTACGCTCCAGTTAGCCTGAGAATCACAGCTTTGGAATTTATCTTATGGAGCTAGAGATTTGCTGGAGCTTATCTGTCCATCTGTTGTTTCTTATCTTCTAATCCAGTTATTTATAATTCGGTATTGCTTCTGCATTAGTGATTTATGTATCCTGACTTCTATTGTATCCATTTTTAAACTATGTTATTTTATATATGTTTTGAGAGTTGTATATAGTAGCTTCATGAACTACTATGGTATTTATTTCCGCTGTGAGTTATTCTGATATTTTTGTATATGTGATTCTGTAAATGATTTTATTTGCTCCAAATTTTATTATAATCTGTTATTTTGAATTATTCAAGTCAGACATGTGTGGATTATTGTCGATTTGAATGGTCCAAAATAGTGGGTCGTTACATTTGGTATCAGAGCTTTGATTTTAGGCAAACCTTAGCCTGCGGAGCAAAAACTCATTAGAGATAGGGTAGAAATACCATAGAATGAGTGAAATCAATCTCAGAATCATTTCTTTATGAGAGGACGTATTTTCGAAGTATAAAATGATTTTCAAATGATTTTTAAAGAATTTTCAAAGATTATTTTGATATAAAATTTTCTTGCTTTGAAAGTAAAATTTTCTAAACTTCATTCCTTTCGTATCCACCTTGTTAGTAATTTCTTCGATTAGGATTCCTTTGAACTTTGGAATGCTCCCACTTGTTCTGAAATCCATTCCTGTCTCCCCTAATTTTATTCTTTTGATTTTTGGAGCATTCCATAACTCCACTTTGAATGACCTCTATAAAGGTGGCGATTCCGCCAATCTTTGAATGATTTGTAAAAGGGTGAAACTCCCTTATAATTGGCATTGATTCACCGTAGATTTCTGTATCCTCGGTTTATGATGTTTTCTGTCTTCTACTATATTTTAGATTCTATCTTTGGCGATCGAAGGTCGATTTGCCTTAGATTTTCGCATCGATTATATTCCTGAAGTCACGGTTGACCGGTTAAGGTCGCCCGCGATTCATATAGGCCTATTCATCTTCTATTTAGTAATTTAATTATCTTATCTCCATTTGAGCCTATCTTTGAATCAGAATTCTATTTGATTAGAGTCACCCTAAATTTGAATCTCTGTTTTGCTTTGAAATCCATCCTTGAATCATCCCTTGAAAAATTTGTGGTTGATTGTCTTTTGAAAATTGTGTATTAATCAAAGTTATTATTTTGATAAGGTTGACCATATTTTTATATAAAGATGAAATGTTTTTGATAAGGATTATATACCTTTTAAAAAAATGAGAATTTGAAGTTTCGAAAGGGTTTGAAATTGTGAAAATTTTATAAGAAATGGTTTCATATAAAATGATTTATAACTGAAGGTTTTGAATCTGAATTTAAGTGATTGAACTCCGGCATTTTGGAACTGGTTTTAAGATTTTGAAATAATAAATAATATGATTTGAAAGTATTTTCCGAATATGAAATGTTTCAAATGATTTTAATGAGTTTCAAATGATTTTGAAGAAATTTCAAAAGAAGTTTGAGAAAATAGAAGTCCAGAACCCACTTATGTCGCTGGAAAATAATTTCGGTGATGAATGCATGCATCATCGACATTGATTTTCGAGTTTCTGAGTGGGGGAGAGGCCACTTCGGTAGCTTTGTTATGCGATTGATTTGTGAAACCAATTTTGATTTCAAATTCCGAAGTGTGATGTGATATTCGAAAGATATATGTATATATATTTGAACAATTTGAAATGAGCCGGTGTTCAGTCCTTGAGTTTTGGATTTGATTTGATATAACCCTACTTTTGGAATTGATTTACTGATTTAATTGTGATTCCCAACTCTTGGATTGAAATATGATTTCTTCGACTATTTTGAAGGTTCGAGCACTTCCAAATCACGGTTAACTTTTCAAAGCTAAGAAATTTTGAAAAGTATAAAGTATATAAGTTTGGTATGTATGTTTAAAGTATGTAGCAATATGATTTAAATAAGTTGAAACTGTTTTGTTAAGTAAATGAATAAGGCTATTTTGAATATTTCTAATATGAAATTTAGATTTGAAATGTTTTGAAAAGAATTTGGTCTTCAAAATATTTTGAATAAAATTTAGTTTAAATGTTTTAACTTAGTAACATCTTTATAAACTATATATTGAACAAGTTGGAATAGATACATAAGTTGTACGTATGCTGTTTTATTCGCATAATTAAATTGATCCATGTTTGAGTACACAAGTTCGAGGTGAATTACACCATTTCGTGTTTGGATTTTTCATTTGATTCTTGATGGCGAATATTTGATATGGATTTTGGGCTTGATTCTAGAATTCTCTATAATAGTATATGGCTATGCAAGGAGACTGATGGTTTCTAGTCGAGAAACCATATCGAAATCCGCATTAGAGAAGTCGAATGGACAATACTAGTTCGAAAGCGAACTTGTGTGATCGAGCGAGCGATCAAATGTGATTTTGCGAAATGATGACATATGTACATCTTATATTCTAATATCATTGATATACTTGACGCTGAAATTGGAAGTTGTTGGGTTGGATATCTTTGTAATTTAATTGGAATTTTTTCTTTATGAAAAACTACTATCAATTTAAGACCATTTTTCAAAACTACTTTTCTTTTATTCTTCTTAAACAAACTGTTCTATTCTATTTTACATACAAACTATTTTACAAACCATTTTATTTACAAAACTATTTTACAAACTATTTTTTTATACAAAACTATTCTAAATTAAAAATATTTTAGTAAGCAAAGATGTTCATTCCCATATGGCTCTTCATGCAGCAAAATTTATTTTTTTGAAATTTTGATCCTTATATAAGATAGACTTTATGTAAATATAAGATGATTTTGGAAATGAATTGTTTGACTTAAATTATATTGATTTGGAAATTTGGATTTATTTTCTAAATTTATTATTTTGGAAACTTTGGAACTGAAGATATTTGATTTGGAAGAACAATTTGGTGAAAGCGTATATGATTTTTAAAATTGTATTGATATTGAAACAAATTGAAATTTGGGAACCTTGTGTTACTAAATACTTGATTTGGGAGTTGTCGAACTTATATAAAATTTGTTTGTATAAGTGTGATGTTGATTCGAAAACTATGGGTTTGAAAAGTTACTCAATTTGAAAAGTGAAATATTATATAATTGAAGTCTATATAAGTGTGATTGGATATACTATTGATTTTGGAAAGTATTTGATTTGAAAATGAAATCTTATATATAATGGACTTTATATAAGTATGATATTTGAAAGTGATTTGAAAAGGTACTATATGATACATATTTTCGAAGTAAAGATATGGAAAGTGCCTTCTGCTTGATATCCGCTTTGTGGCCACATTGTGGATTCATTCTATCGATATTTCTCTGATTTTTGGTTTTCTGGATATGATACTCGAGTGTCCATCGAATTCCATGGCGTTACCCATGGTCTTACGAGCGCGACTGCATAGTGCAACTGCCTGGCTGAGATGGCCTAGGGGTACGGATTGTTTCCTGGGGAATCCAGGCGTAACCATTGTGTATCCTGCGTCTATGTATGTCGCATTAGTAGCGAAACCGCCTGGCTAAGATGGCCTAGGGGTACGGATTGTTTCCTAGGGGATCCAGGCGTAACCATTGTGTATCCTGCATTCTACTAGTCATCATGGCGTAACTCGCAGGGCTGAGAAAGCCTACGAATATGGATTGTTTCCTGGGGGATCCAGGCGTAACCATTGTGTATCTGCAAACCATGGTTAGACAAAGGTTTTGGTTGTTTTGTTTGGATTGTACTTTCCATATCTGTTTTTAAAAGTTTTTCCAGTATTTTCACTGGGTGTTGAAACAAGTCTACTAAGTACCTAGAGAATTCTAGCTTTGTGCCTGATCAACGCATTGCCAGAGTCTACAGGAACGAGGATAAACTTGTTAAGACATCGAGTTATAAAAGTATTTTGATAAAATATTATATAAAGGATATTTTGATCAGTTATTTTCCTTCCTAAAGGATTTTAAAGTGTTTTAAATATTGTTGACCTCTTTAACTAACAATTTGAATTAAATGACTTTTATGGATATAATAAAATGGATTTAACCAAATTATTAAGTATTAAAGAATTCCAATTGAAATTTATGGTTTTAAATTAATGGTTCATCCTTGTCATTCGTCTTATTTTCCCTTCTAGCTATTCCTATTCTCCACCTTGTTAAACTTACCTATAACAACAGTTATTAGGTATAATTTTAATCTTTTTATCATCTTGTCTTAATCCTATTCCATTCTATCTTTTCTATGTCTTCCGTACCTCATTCCTTTTTTAGGACGAAAAGATTTGAGTGGGGGAGAGTGTAACAATCCTGTATTTTGTGATAATTTTAATTGTATATTTTGATTATTTTAATTGATTTCCTGATTTAAAAACTTTATTTTATTTATTAAAATGGATAAATTTTGTTATTTTAAATATAAATTTTGATATGAATTAGAATTCCAAACATGACTAAATAGAATATTTTTCCAGAAAAGTGAATTTTGGTCGATATGGTCAAACTCTGACTTTTAAATTTAAAATTTTGAAAGTTTGAAATTTTGAATTTTATCTTTTATTATGAAAGTAAATAAAACTTTAAGAATAATGCTTTTCGTTTCGTTAAAATCTGATTAATATTGTGAAAGTTATTCCTTTTTAACTATTGAGTGTAATTTGCTGTATTTAACAAAATTGTTTATTTTAAATTATATAAATAATATTTTATTTGGTCATGTAATGTTCTAATTTATGTTTATATGGGTAAAATAACATGTTATGTATATATTTTGGTTTTAAAATATTTTTCAAAGTGCAATTGACATTTTCCAATGTCAGTTGTATTCTGTTTATAATTTCTAATTTCTAGTTTCATTTAATTAAAGAAATTCTTTGTTTATTTTCTATTTTCTTAAGACTTTATTTTATTTTCATTTACACTTCATTTTGTTCAGAATTTATTTTATTTTACTTGACTTTTATTGGTTTAGAAGTAAAGTTATAATTTTTCTAAAACTGGTGATATTCTATTTGTAATTTTTAAGTCCTGTTTTCAATTTTTAAACAATTTCTTTAGTTCTTTTTCTAATTTCTCTAAATTTAATTATTTATTCCATTTTGAAAATATAAATGAATTATTTTACTTCACATTTTTGTTTTAAAATATTTTTAAAATGAAGTAGATATTTTTCTAAAGCTTGTGATGATTTAATTGTAATTTTGAACCCTGTTTTCAATATTTGAGCAATTTCTTTAATTCTTTTTCTATTTTCTTTAAATTTAATTAATTATTTTTATTTTATTTTACTTTGTTTCAGTTTTTAAATTCATTTACTGAAATTTTATTTGTTTATTTGATTTAATAGAAAAGGAAATATGAAGAGACTAAATCTTTATAACGTGTGACTTTTCGGCTGCTAGTCTTTTCATCTTCTTTGTCTTTTCATTTACTTTGCTTGGCCATACACTACCTGATCTTTAGCCATGAGTTTTTAATTGTAATTCACATGAAAAACCTTCCTCCTCACTTCATTTTCACGGCCAAAAGAATGGGTAATGTCTTCTCTTCATTTTTCTACTTTTTCTTCTTCTTTTTCCACTTTTTCTATTTGTTTTGGCCTTGTTCTCTTGCTATCTTGCTCGGCCACCCCTAGCTAGCCATGGCCATCACCTCCACCACCTCCTCCTCTTCACCAACAACCACCTACTCCTCTGATGTGACCAGGCCGTACCACCCCATGAGGCAAAACTCAACAAAACATGGCAACATCCCCTTGAAAACATGCATAGCCACCACTAGTTGCAACATACCTTCATCCATCACCTTGGCCACCACCTCTAGCCCACCACCACCTTGCTACCACCACTACACATCATCTCAACCTCTGCCAGACCTGAACATGACAGGGCTAAGCCCAAACACCCATGGCTGAACCCAAAGTATGAACCAAAACCACCATATTGCATAAGCCTCTTCATATTCATGCGTAGTAACTCCTCCACCACTTCAATGCCTTGTAGCCAAGCCTTTTTAGATCCAAACCTGAACCAAAACATGTCCAAACCTAAACCAAAACATGTCCAAACCTGAGCCAAACCAAGCCCTAGGCCGTGCAAGCTTATGTAGAAAACAAGGCAAAAGTTTGTGTGTACAATCTGCTTCTTATTTCAAAGTTATCTCTATTCAATGTTGTATTGAATTTTAATTTTATTTGGTTTTGTTTTGGGATGTAACACAAGATCATTAGCTTGGATCTCGCTCTCCGCTCAAATTCGTAGCCTTGTCATCGTGCTTTCTGGATTGTTCATTTGTGCGTTTGAATTGATATCTCCAGCATAAAGAGGTGAGTAAATCTCACCTGATATTTATACTTATGCAAATGTGAATTGATAACAACTGGATGTGTAGTACTATTATGTTATGTTATCCCTACCTGTGATTATAAATTATATGATGTTAAACCTGTTTATTTACCTGTCATCTCATCTGTTACTAATATATGTTGTTAAACTGTTCATTTATATCTGTTTATCACACTGTAAGTTCCCTGTAGATTAGATCACTATGGGTTGAAATGATACATACCCGAACGGACTTTAGAATAGGGAAAAATCGTTATGGGCTGAAATGATAGGCCTGAACGATTTTTATTTATTTTATTTTACTTGGGATTGCGGGTTTGAAATGATAGAACTCGGATTTTTCTTTGTAAACTGCGGATTGAAATGATATATATCTGTATCACTTGACCTAGGTTAGAAAATTATATACAGGCCCGTGGTTATTTTATAAAGTATTTTGAATATTTTAAATATGTTTAAGAGTGTAAATTTATGAAAATTTGATTTAAATTGGATTTTTAATGTTTAAATAAAGATATTTTGATTCTTCTATAAGTTAAAAATTTAATTAAATGAATGGTTAAATTTTAATTATTGAAATATAACTTAAGTCTGGAAATTTGGATTTTTGGGTTTAAAAGAAAATTTGAGTTATATAAATAAAAATGGAAATTAAGTTATATTTGGAAAAATGGTAACAAAATTTAAGTGTTAAGTTTATTTGTTAAAAAGTAAAGTATGGAAATTTTACACTTAAATTTTATTAAGTGAATTATTGAAAATTGGATTTATTTATAAGAAATTTTAAGTTAAAGATATTTTAAATGAACATTTTGAATGTTAAATTATGATTTTTATAATGTTTAATGGGTTAAAAATCAAAGTTTACTGTTTGCTGGAAATACACTAAAAATCTAGAAATTCGTTAATTGCATTTCAGAAATGCTATTGTTTCTGGAAATGAACTAAAAACTGAAATAATAGAATATGCAGCACTTTCTAAGTGTTGTAGTTGCAAAAGTAAACTAAAAGGCTAAAATTAATAAAGGGCTATTACAATAGTCCTGTAAATGCTGTAGTTGCCTGCTGTCTTTGCTGAATTTAATTAAAACCTTTAATTTTAAACTTGAGCTATTACAGCATTTCTGGAAATGCTGTCTTTGCTGAATTGAACTAATTTTCAACTAAAATTGAGATTTTACAACAGTTTTAAATGATGTCTTTGCTGAATAAAAATGTTTTCAAGTATAACTTATAACAGCTTTTTCTAAATGTTGTGAAAGGCTGAAATTTTCAATGTTTATGGTTTTTAACTAAGTAAATGAACTCAGAATGGTCTAAACTTTGGAAATTGAATACTTGAATTGAAAGTATAATAACTTCACTTTTAGATGGTTTAGATGAATTAATTTGATTGGAATATAAACTATTAAAAAGGTGATTTGAAATGAGAATAAATGAATGATATCTTGGAATTTAAAAGGTATTTAAAGTTAAATGTGGGCTTTGAATTCAAATGATGATTGGATAATGAAGTTTTTGAAATATCTGATATTTTGAAATATTGAAATGGTTTAGAAATGATTTAACCTTTAATTTGATAAAGATTTGAATTTGAAATGATATTTTGTTTTGAAGTATAAAATATTATTTTGGAATTTTATAACCACGGGTATACTTCTCTGTATGTCATTTGATTTCCTGGTGATGGTTTGATGCACATTAACACTGTTAGTTGCATGGTTTACTTCGATATGGACATTTATGTGATATTGTCACTACTGTTTAATTGATGGTTTTATGGATCCTTAAAGGATGGGCGATCCCAAGCATTCTCTAAGTTATTATGTATTGCTATTACAGTTCACTTGAGTTGGTTTACATTGTATAAGTATATATGTCCTGACTCGAGTGTTTTGTGTTTTACTTTACGCTCCGGTCAGCCTGAGAATCACAGCTTTGGAATTTATCTTATGGAGCTAGAGATTTGCTGGAGCTTATCTGTCCATCTGTTGTTTCTTATCTTCTAATCTAGTTATTTACAATTCGGTATTGCTTCTGCATTAGTGATTTATGTATCCTGACTTCTATTGTATCCATTTTTAAACTATGATATTTTATATATGTTTTGAGAGTTGTATATAGTAGCTTCATGAACTACTATGGTATTTATTTCCGCTGCGAGTTATTTTGATATTTCTGTATATGTGATTCTATGAATGATTTTATTTGCTCCAAATTTTATTAAATCTGTTATTTTGAATTATTCAAGTCAGACATGTGTGGATTATTGTCGATTTGAATGGTCCAAAATAGTGGGTCGTTACATCAGATACCTATCCATAACAGGATATTTTCAACCATCTCAGCACTTAGAAACATTTCAAAATCCCCTTTATAATTCATTACTTTGGAAAATATCCCTACACAAATCATTTCGTTGCTAAAATATTTCCAAAACCTTCTATTTCAATACTTAGGAAAATATTGCAAGTCTATTTTCCAAAATTATTCCTAATATCGACACTTACGAAATATTTTATAACTTATCTCATAAATTTCAGGAATTTTTATAAATTCCTTTTCACAAATTTCCGAAACCGATTATACTTATTTATAATCCCATCCAACTATTTATAACTTCTTTTATGAATTCGGATTTATTTTCGAAGTTCCTATATCTAAAGCATTTTGGAAATTCCTCAAGTTTCCATAATACCATTATAAAATTCCTCTTACAAAACCATCTCCATTAACTAACTTGATTTACAAATCTCGAGAATATTTATAAATCTCTTCAATCACTTACCTTTAAACTATATATATATATAATAATAAATATTTTTAAATAATAATAATTTAATTTCAAAACATGATTAAGTAACTATTAAAATATTAAAGCACTTTTTTAAATAACCGAAAATAACTAATTCCCAAATCATTTGTAAATAATGCTAATCGATTTACAAAGCATATTATAAGAATTAAAATTTCATTTCAACTAATATTGAATATTTAAATAACCAACTTTTCGAAATATTTCAATACTATAACAGTATTTAAACTCCATAGTTTAAGAAATTAAATCTCCTTTTAAAAACAAAACTAACTTCTCGATAAAAATTTATTTTTAAAATTTAACATAACCATTTTTATATTTATAAATCTCTCTTGATTTATCACAAATCAATTTTCATTTCCAATTTCACAACTATTTCAAATTTCCCAAAACAAGATTCACTATCTCTTTCTAAACAGAGTCTCATAACCCGATATAAATTCGTATGTGAATTTATATTCTCAATTCATCGAGTTATAATCACTTCACTTCATTTGTACCATCATTTATAAATTTTATAAATTCATTTCTAGTTCCACTTGTTTATAAAATAAATCTCATTTATAAGATTTCATTTATAAACCCATCCCTTCATAAATCCTTTTTATTTTCAAACCTATTTTAAATATCGATTCTGATTCCCTTTCCATATTTCAAAAATTCCACTTTAAATCCATTACTCAAATTTCTTTATATAAATTATTTAAAATATCTTTCGAAATAGATAAGTAAAAACTCCAAAATCAAATCATTTATTTTATCCAAATCAAATCATTTATTTTATCCAAATCAAATCCTTTTTAAATAATCCAAAATTCAATATAAAAATTATCAATTCCAAAATCGCCTTTTAATTCCCCTTTTAAATTCAAAAATATTATTGATGGTATTTAAAATACGAAAATTAGGGCCACTGCTACTAGAGCATCCAGTATATCAAATCACACCATAATCCATAACATATTATTTAATCACATCATATATCACTATATATGAAAAACAATCAATATATTTGAGGAATCCAGTTGGATCCCTCCAACCTGTTTTCCTGCAACCACAGATGTTATATAACATAAAATACCAATCCCGCTTCGAGGCGGGATATCGCGGAAATATAGGGTCATCCGCTATTATGCGCGGTGCATAGTGTCTCATCCACTCCAACGGCGGGAAATATATCCAACTACTAATATATACTACTATATATAATATAATATTTAACTGACAATAATATATCAATTCAACCAATCATCCAATAATTAATTTTTAATTATTATAAATTAAATCCAGTAATCCAAATGAGTGAGATTTATTCACTTTGATTTTAGTTTCCGTTTCTACGTTCTGGTTCCGACTAAATTCGGACAGCGTTCGAATTTAGCTGAAAATTCCGCAAGCTCTAAATAACTCCAATACAGTTCCTATGCATAGATTTCGTAGACATGATCGCAATGCAACTTGTTTCATTCAAATTGGACCTCGTATGATATAGTTATTTAATTTATAAGTTAACCTATTTTAAATATTAATTAAACTAATCTAATAACATTCTTAAAAATTAATTATCTTTAGTCCATCTTCTTCCCAGCCTAGCATATACACGTTGATTCCCTAATAGCCGTGCATGAGATAATAGCGATACGGAGCTCCACATGATGAAATCTCATTCCGTCTTCGCCGATAGCCTCCTCTCCGAAATCTCCACTCACCAATACCCAAATTGACACCTCCGCCAACCCCTATAAAATCGCGACATAGGAAAAACGAGAGCGGCCCCTTGATAGTCGCATATGCCAAAAGATGATTGGAGTACTTCAAATTGAACCCACCAGTGCGTCTTTCATTGCAAATCTTGAATCTAACCTTCATTCCTCGAATCAATGGCTGAAACTCAAGAAGTTGCTAACCCTAGTTCTTAAAGCAAGCTCGGCTATCCCAAATCCTCCAAACGAACGTGGATATGAGCATGCCAGTGAAGCTCTTTCGAAACAAGAATTTTGAAGTTTGTTTCAAGTATTCTTTTCATGAAGTATTTGACCCGATTTTAATTTTTGAAATAAAAAAAAGAACTGCCACAGGAGAAGAGGGAAACGTGATTTTAAATGGAGCGTGGGTACGAACAAGAAGGGTAGGGTGGCTGCTCAGATAAGTCGGCTGATAGAAAGTTTTAAGGCATCGAGAAATCATATCGAAAAAATATATTAAAAAAATTCAAAAATCTCGCTGAATAATTACGGACCCCAATCAGAATGTGCTGCCTAGCATTCCTAATGTTATACCCCTATTCCGAACGCAATGGAGCAAGTCTCGAGTCCCAATTCGATCGTATGGAAAAGATAGTTTTTTGAACCCAATTAAAATATTAAATTTCTGATATTAATTTCAACGCATTTCTATCCCGTACGACCAAACGGTAAATCCAGTTGCTATGAAATTTGAAATCCGATAATAGTACACTATTACGGATCCAATGGAATTAGTTCTGTCGAATTCCAAGACTGTGCCACGGATTGCTATTTTAAAGCGTCGATTAAATCGACGATTTCAAAAATTGGAGAAATCTCATGAAATTCTAGTTTTAAAACTTATTAACTCAATTCTAATTCAAATAGAATTTATATCAACATTAGAAATCATTTTGATTTCTATTCAATTCAATTTTCAATTATTCACCATTTCCGTATTACAATAAATCGCTATATTTGAAATTTAAATTCATTATATAATTTCAACCAAAATCTTCATATCCAAAAATCAATTTATTTTCCAAATCCAATATTTAAAACCATTTAAATATTCAAAATCAAATGATGGAAAATCCCGGGTCGTTAAATTCCTTCCCCCTTAAAAGAATTTCGTCCTCGAAATCGCTAAGTAGGAAAAATGCAACAAACCCGTTAACTTATCAAAACCCACTAGTTGAAACTCAATATTTCACTTTTCTAAATCCTTTAGTTCCATAAAAAATATTTAGTTTCCATTTCTAAACCTAAATCCCTTATTTCAATTACAAATTCGTGTAACAACCCTGAGATTGCAATTACCGAAAAATAAATTAAAATTATGATTTTAAGTGGAAAAGGGAGCTAAACAAAAATCTTGGGAATTTAAATTTGCAATTGGTTTGCAAATTAAGATATTTTGGGTTTAAAATGGGGAAATTGATATTTTTGGAATTTAATATTAAAAGGGGAATTTTATTGTGATAATGGGTTTAATTGGCTAATGAGACAATTATATGGTTTTAATTAAAATTAGGATGCCACTTAGGATTTTGTTCACATGATAACCTTAGGAAAATAAACTAAATCCTAATGGGTTTTAAAACCTCTTACCATGACCTATTAGCCTACCCACTTCTATATAATATCTTAAACCCATTTCATAACCCTAACCCTCCTCCTCTTCATAATTCCTAAACCTAAATCTAAGCATAATTAATGGCCTCTCTTTAGAAGACCCATCTCCTTCTCTTCATAATTAGACTAGTTTAATCTTTGAAAGGTAATGCAATCCTTGGCCTAATCACCTTCTAATCTTTTGTTTAATTTTTGAAATCTCTTTGTAATCCTTGGTTTTGTTCTCTTTTTAATTTTGAAGCTCTCTAATCCCCATCCTCTTTGCTTTGGAAAGTTGCACTTGAAGTGTTTGCTTATTTGCTTGATTGGTAGAGGTAATTACTATTTATTAGTAATATATGCTAGCTGAAATTATAATTAGTTTATTGCTGTTAGTAAATTAGGTATATCTCATTCATCTTAAATCGGAATTAAGATTTTCTTGATGTTCCGGAAAGCTTAAAACATAAGCTACAATTTTTGTTCAGTGAGTTTTCTGTAATTTTTCCATTTAGATAACCTGAAATGCGTTCAAAGACAGAAGACCAATTCTGTCTTTAACAAGTTATCTTGAGTTTCAATCTGATATTGTTTTGCATGTATCTCTCTCGTTTTTGATCCGAATTAGATAATTTTGGATGTTACGGAAAGTTTAAAACATAAGCTACAATTTTTGTTCAGTGAGTTTTCTATAATTTTGCCATTTAGATGACCTGAAATGCGTTCAAAGACAGAAGACCAATTCTGTCTTTAACAAGTTGTCTTGAGTTTCAATCTGATATTGTTTTGCATGTATCTCTCTCGTTTTTGATCCAAATTAGATAATTTTGGATGTTCCGGAAAGCTTAAAACATAAGCTACAATTTTTGTTCAGTGTGTTTTCTGTAATTTTGCCATTTAGATGACCTGATATGCATTCAAAGACAGAAGACCAATTCTATCTTTAACAAGTTATCTTGAGTTTCAATCTGATATTGTTTTGCATGTATCTCTCTCGTTTTTGATCCGAATTAGATAATTTTGGATGTTCTGGAAAGCATAGATTTAGGGCTAAAACTTTCATGTTTTGAGTTTCATGAAATTTTGAAGTTAATTTGGTCAAAACTGTGCATTCTTACCACTATCCCGAGAGCACAACGACAGTGATATAAAATTTAGATCTAAGAATTGTTTTAGTCATAGAATTTTCATCTCTGGTCGAAATTTGACGATCTTGGTCATTCCGGAAAGCTAGAAACTAAGCTACAACTATCATTTTATTCATTTTGCCAGAATTTGAAGTTTACTATGCCAAAATTGTGGTATTTCATCTCTGGCCAGTTAGTGCATAGCTATAGGCCTTAGTCTCTTTTCTCCCGTTGTTTTCAGTGTAGAACCCCGACTTTGCGACGCCATCCCGGGCTCGTCCTTTGTCGGATTTCATCGTTTTTGGTCTCATTAAAAAGATGAGATCGAGATCTTTAACCATGCAAAGTTTGGTTTAGATCTGGGTGCATTAGATACTTCGTTTCTATTGCCGAAGTAGCACCCAGAAACTGTTTTACAATAGTGATCATTTTCAGTTATCGTCGGACCAACTTTGAAACATTGTCGTTCCTTCGTTTCAAGTCAAAACCGAACGATTCTTGATGCATATCAAAGTAGGAGTACTTTCCTACGCTCCTGCAAATTTTCATCAAGATCTGAGTTCATGTGACCCTTCGACCATGTCGTCGAAGTGGGACCTTTACACTGTTTTGACACAGTAAAGTTTTGTGATTTTTGTCCGAATTTGAGACGACGCCGTTTCTTCGTTTCAAGTCGGAATTTCCCGATTCTTTTTGTAGTTTGGAGCAGGGATGTTGGACTATGTGCCTACCAATTTTCCTGCCATTCGGATTCAGTTTGCTGGTCCGAATAATTTTCCGAACTTGGGTTCGCGTCATTTTTGGACTATTTTCCAACACTTAGAATATTTTTCAGTGATTTTCTGGTTTTATTGATTTCTTTGAGATTTGTCTCTAGATTTTGTACTCGGGTTTTATGAATTATTTTCAAAAGATTTTTCACTCCTAAATGGCTTTCGAAATTATTATATAATATTATTTTTAATTATTAAATTAATTACTCCATAATAGGAGATTTTTCAAAAGCCGTTTTAAAGTGATTTCAAAATCATTTATAAATCCGTTTCGCACCATTATTTTCTATAATAAAAACCTCACACTCACTTTTTAGCACGTCGAGCGAAGTGGAAAGGTGCTTAAACGGTTAGGAAATCTCCGGCCTATGGAACCGTGTGTATTTTCTTTCCGGTTAATCCCCGACCTATTTGATTGATCGTTTTGACCTTTGGGTCTAGTTTACCGATGATACGAGGTGGACTTTTTATTGTTTGGAGTGTGAGCTTGCTATTGGTTAGGAAACCGTTTAGTGCGAACGTGGGGTATGGGACTCATTGTTAACACTTTACGGGTTCCTCTCCAAGAAGTTAGTGACACATTAGCCTCTGGGCGGCCAGTACTGGACCTCTGGGTCACCACGCCTCTGGGCTACCGTCTCTGGACACCTGCTCTATGGAGCAGTTTATTTTTCGGCATGCTCCTCTGGGCCTTTATCCTTCTGGGAAGGATCTTGCCGTCTCACGCGTTTCGCATCTGTGCGAGTGATCGATCACAACTCTACAGTACTTGGCAACAACGACTCTGGTCGGTGCACGTGCAATATTGGTATTATTTGATGATTTTTATATCCATTCGAGTACCGCCATTCGGTGTTGGTTCTATGGAACCATACGATGTAAGTGTGATTGCCTTGTGGATTCACAGTGTCTTTGGACACTGCTTTTCAGTGTTGGATTTCATTGACTTTTCAGTATATCCCCATTGCTCTTTGGAGCATCGATCTTTGCTTGGGCATTGATTACAGACTCTGGTCACTCTTGGGATTATTGCCTATGGGCATCTTTTTATGGCTTTGGCTACGCCGATGATATGAGGCGATTTTATTTATTCTACACTTTGGTGTTGATTTCTCTTTGGAGATTTTTATTGTTTATTGATGATTAGGGATCGTCATTATATTCATGTGGTTCATAATATACTTCTCTTTGGATAAGTACTGTTTTATTTATGTACCGCATTATTATATATCTCAGTTATTACTGATTGTTTAGCTAGCCTGACCCGAGTGTTTTCGCTCGGGTCAGACCGAGTTGTTTCAGGTTAGGTCTCTGGACTTAGCTTCTGTGCTTCCGCTTGGACATTATCTGCTATGCTGATAGATAGCGCTTTTATTTGTCCACTATTCTGCTACTCTGTTATTATTCAGACTTTGATATGTACATATTTTTGACCCACATGTGTGGGCAGTGGCTTTGTACCCACTTATTGTATTTGGATCTATATTGACGATGTATTGTTCTGGGATTTTATATCTGTTATGTGATTCTGTGATGTTTTATCATTTATTATTCTGCTTTGTCCTGATAGATCTTTAGCCATTTGTAATTTCGTTATAAGTATTTACCGAATATGTCGAACCACTTGAAAAAAAAATATGGATACCATCCTTTCGACGTATTCAGCAGATAGTTATAGCTTGATTACAAATGGTCGCTTCCACTATACTCTATTCTCCACTTTAACAGACAGTATTACTCCCGTAATACTCTTTGTTACAGTGGGTCTCAGAGTGGGGCGTTACAGCTTGGTATCAGAGCTTGGTTTCAGGAATAAGCATAATAAACACAGAACAGTAACACTTAGTACAATACATCCTAGTATGATTCGAATATTACAAAGCCCTTTTCTCATGACATTGGATAGATAAGTTAGGAATATGTTTAGGAATACATTTATATTCCGTAGTATTCCATTTGAATTATCTATCTTTGAATCGTGCTTAACTCGCATCTTCATCTCAGCCTTGAGGTACGCATCCTTCCGTTCTCGAAGGTTCTATTTTATTTCATGATAGATCTATTAGAGTTCTTTTTGATACGGGTGCCTCTCACTCATTCGTATCAAAGGAACTAGTTGATACTTTATCTTTGGATGTTACTTGTATGGTTTCTTCACTAAGGATTGTGAATCCCATTGGTGGATCCACGACCCTTAGCTTGCTCTGTGAGAATATAGATATTGATCTTTGTGGATTTTTTTTCCGTGCGAATCTGCACGTTATGGATTAGATGTTATAGACGACTTATATATTTAAGGAAATTGCGGGGACGCAATTTTCTTAAGGGGGGAGTCTGTAACAACCCTGAGATTGCAATTACCGAAAAATAAATTAAAATTATGATTTTAAGTGGAAAAGGGAGCTAAACAAAAATCTTGGGAATTTAAATTTGCAATTGGTTTGCAAATTAAAATATTTTGGGTTTAAAATGGGGAAATTGATATTTTTGGAATTTAATATTAAAAGGGGAATTTTAATGTGATAATGGGTTTAATTGGCTAATGAGACAATTATATGGTTTTAATTAAAATTAGGATGCCACTTAGGATTTTGTTCACATGATAACCTTAGGAAAATAAACTAAGTCCTAATGGGTTTTAAAACCTCTTACCATGACCTATTAGCCTACCCACTTCTATATAATATCTTAAACCCATTTCATAACCCTAACCCTCCTCCTCTTCATAATTCCTAAACCTAAATCTAAGCATAATTAATGGCCTCTCTTTAGAAGACCCATCTCCTTCTCTTCATAATTAGACTAGTTTAATCTTTGAAAGGTAATGCAATCCTAGGCCTAATCACCTTCTAATCTTTTGTTTAATTTTTGAAATCTCTTTGTAATCCTTGGTTTTGTTCTCTTTTTAATTTTGAAGCTCTCTAATCCCCATCCTCTTTGCTTTGGAAAGTTGCACTTGAAGTGTTTGCTTATTTGCTTGATTGGTAGAGGTAATTACTATTTATTAGTAATATATGCTAGCTGAAATTATAATTAGTTTATTATTGTTAGTAAATTAGGCATATCTCATTCATCTTAAATCGGAATTAAGATTTTCTTGATGTTCCGGAAAGCTTAAAACATAAGCTACAATTTTTGTTCAGTGAGTTTTCTGTAATTTTTCCATTTAGATAACCTGAAATGCGTTCAAAGACAGAAGACAAATTCTGTCTTTAACAATTAATTTATCTAATTAGTTCACTTCCATTTTATAATTCAATATCTGATTTTTATTTCGGAATCACTTCAATTGATTTGACTTGAGTTCAAATTCATTTTATAATTCAAGCTTTGGTTTCCATTTAACTTTACTTAAGTCCAATTTTTTTATATATATACTCGAGTTCACATTCACTTTATCACAAATAAAATCCAATCCCATTATATGATCCAAATTCGGATTTCCACTCCAGAAATTTCTTAGTTTAACTCGACTGGAGTTAATTCTATTTAAAATTTATAATTATAGTTATAAAATTATTTTACAACTCAAATTTTATATTTAATTAGATATAGGTTCAAATCCAATCCAATTTTTATTTAACTTATCTCAAGTTAAATTCTAACCCATGCCATTTTTCTTTTACAAATTCAATTTATTTAACTTGCATAAGTTAAATTTTTAATTTCATAATGAAATTCACAATTCCAGGTTATAAGTTCAAAACTATTTTTTCCACAAGCTTCATAAAACATTCAAATGAATATTCCAGAATTCAAACACCCGGTTTCATTTCAAATCATTTTGAAATCCCATATATAAATATATACTCCTTTCTGTATATCAAATCTTACCTTTAGAATTTTTAAGTCAAAACCTGATTTTACCAAAACAATTCTGAAGCCAAATAATCACAGTAGCTATCCGTCACTTAGAAACTCAAAAATGAATACTGATGATGTTGCGCAGTCATCACCAGGATTATTTTCCAGCGACTAAAGTGAGTTCAGTGCTATTACTTCCAAAATCCATTTTCAAACCCAATTTTAAATAATTTTTATTCCAATTTTATGCATTTTCCATTCAGAAAATAATATCACCATCATTTATTTCAAAACGCTTTGGAAAACATTTCCAAAAATCTCCAGGATTTAAATTTCTAAATCCTGGTTTGAATCCATTTTTAATTTTTACTTATATGCATAACTCCATACTTATACAAACTTACTTTGGTTGGATAAACCATTTCTAATTTTTATAATTTTGTTTGGATTATAATAATAATAACCAAACACACCAATATACTATAATAATTTCAAAAAATTATTTCTCCTATATCATAAATATAATTTGGGTAAAATTATTTCATTTACCTCATTTCAAAACGATACTGTGTTGAATTACTCTATTCAAGTGTTTAGAAACCCCTATCGATATACTTGTACAGACTGTGCCGACCAGAGTTCATAACCCACTCAATAAATCAACTAAGACACTATAAAACAATTTATATTCACTAATAAATACGCGCTGATATCTATAAATACACTCAAACTCATTTTAGGGTACTACTGACCCTATCTCTAATGAGTAATCCCCACCAAAGCCAAAGTTCTCGCTTAACCTTCAGCTCTGGTACCAAATGTAGCGGCCTGCTGTTCCGTACCCTTTGAGTTGACATTTAATCACACTTGTCCAACACAAATTGTATGAAAAGACAAATGACTAAGAGAAAGAAGAGATAGAAGAAAATAGAAACAACAACAAAGAATCTTACAATCGCAGCGGAACAAATATAACATATAATAACAGATTTTTATACAAAAGAATCTGTAGTTGTTTATATACACACAATCATCAGAGTACAACAATCAACAATCAATCTGGACAGTTATAATAACTTGTCCTCACGAATACTGAATATACAACATGAATCACACAGTGTAAATAATCAAGTACGTATAATATGCCTGAGAATCCTCTAGCCCGTCTCCTGAGCTTCATAGCATCCTATCCTAAATCTGTAATACTTGGTCTGACCAAAGTATTATAATAAAATAACACTCGAGTCAGTCTGGAAAACCAGCGTGAGAAAAATACGCTCAGTTTGAATTATTACTATTATCAAAATGCTTTGAAAAATAAAGGTATCTCGTAATACCACGCCACACATAAATACGGCGGGTTTTTACCTTACGATAACCAAACCAATTTATATCAAAATCATCCGATATTATAATAGTGTCTATAGAAAGTAAATTATAAAATAGCTGAAATGCTTGCAACTCACGTTTTAGCATAGTTGGACACAATCAAAACCGTACATCGCTTATTGGAGAATGGATTCCATATTATGAAAAGGTAAGGAACTACCTTCCGATGGTGCATCTCTAATAAAATGCACCAAGATCTGACAAGAACATCTTGTACCCCTGCCACACAAGACTGGCCTAGCACTCGACTACTACTACCGAATATGATCACCACTAATGGGCCCCGAACGCATACAAATTAAAGTGACGATAGATGTCCACTCTAGATGAGTGATGATCATACCCTAATGGGAGCGACCCACTTGGCCTTGTTACATGCCCTATTTTTGTCATTTCTCGGTTGATGAGGCTTGAGGCTTCGTTTACCTTAAAAATAGCATTCATACTTGGAATGCTAACACTACTTTCCAAGCAACAATGCAATGATAGCATTCATCCATACAAGTTGTTCTGGGTCTGAAAAAACCGAATCTCCTTCAAGATCACCATCTCCATTATCTTCAAGATATCACAATTCGTAACACACAAATCGAATCGAAGTGGTTTTCGGATAATTAAATCTGATCCCGGTCTGTTCGAAACGATTAACGAATTTAGCCAGATTTGATAGTTGGTTATTTAACTATCAAATTTGTAACGACCCGAAATTTTCGATCGCGAAAATTCCAGATAGTTAGGAAGAGAAGTAAGAGATAGAAGAAGAAGAAACAGAACACAACACAGATTCTCACATTCGCAGCGGATCAAAATATAATATCAAATAAATAGCAGTTATACAAAGGAAAATTGTATCAGTTAATTTAAATTTTTATACATCAGAGTTACAACATTTCACAATCACTGGACAGTTAAAATAACTTGTCCCAGATAGATAACAATATCGCAGCGGAATACACTCCATACGTTCCCGCCATCCAGCTCGCCTCCTGAGTTCCAGAACGTCCTTACCTGAAAATCTGTAATACTCGGTCTGACCCGAGCATTACATTAAAGTAACACCCGAGTCAGGCTGTAACAACCCGCATATTTATCGATTTTATATTTAAATATTTTAATCGTTAATCGGATCTTAGTCCGAGAAGCTACTTTTTGCTTACGGTCAAATTAGGACTCGAGACCACCCCCATTGAGTTCAAAATGACGTTTGCAATCTTTTTGAGTATAAACTTTAATATGTTTGGAGATAGTGGAATTTTCGCCACTTTTTAGCTTAAGGCTTTGTTTTGGACTGAACCACTTACTACTCAGCCCAACCCCCTCCTTCTCTTCATACTTCATTTCTAATTTCTTAAACTTTGAAGCTTCATCAAAAATGGAGGAGGGAAAGGGAAATTAAAACTCCAAGCTCAAGTTCTCTTGCTAATCCATCATTCAACTCCAAATTCAAAGTGAAGACATTGGATTCAAGCTTCTTCCATTGCTTTTAAGCTTCTCCATCATTAATTTCGGGAAAAGGTGTGATTTTTATGTCACATTCTTTTCTATAACTATCTTGGATTGTTGGGAATGAATCCCTATCACTTTAGCATGTATATTTGCATTTGGTTTGGATTGGATTGGAGAAAAACCCCAATTTTTTGTGTGTTTGGCAAAAATCTGGCCTTAGGTCATTCTGCCTTGCTAGCTTGCGCGCGTGGAAAAGTTTCTGCCTGCATTTAACTCGTTTTGGGCTTAAATCGTTCGCCCCTAGCTCGCATCGGCTTAGGTCGCTCGGCAAAGCTCGCATCGGCTTAGGTCGCTCGGCAAAGCTCGCATCGCCTTAGGTCGCTCTGCATTTAGCTCGTTCCTTCGTTAGGTCGCGCCTTTCCTTAGCTCGGCCATGAGTTAGGTCGCTCGACCTGCCTTCCCCTTAGGTCGCGCCGCGTTAAGTCGTTCAGCATACTAGGTCGCGCCGCGTTAAGTCATTCGGCATACTAGGTCGCGCCATCCTTAGGTCGCGCATTGATGGGTCGGCCATGTTAGGTCGCTCACCTTTAGGTCGCTCGCCATGTTGCCTTGATAAGTCGCTCGGCCTCTCCTTTAGGTCGCTCGGCCTTACCACCACATTAGGTCGCGCTGTTTCCTTTAGGTCACTCGACCTGTTTTCTACCTAGCTCGTTAACCACTAGGACTTTAGGTCGCAACGTTTCGACCTGCTTTAACTCCTTAGGTCGCTCGACCTGCTTGCATTCTTTAGCTCGGCTATGTTAGGTCGCGCATCACTTTAGCTCGACCATGTTCGTTCTCACGGGCATTCATATTTTGATGGTTTTGGGATTTATTCCTTTGGACTTTACTCACGGCTGCGAATGTGAATTTTTGTGATTCGATATGTTTCAACAAAGGTTTTAATACTAGTAGTATATATCAAAACCCCTTTCCTCCAAATGATTTCAACTCTATTTTATCTATAAAGTTCGTTTTCTCAAACCGCTTTCCAATCTATTAGTATATACAAGCCTTTACTTCACTCGGATGAGAAATCTAATTAAACGGCTTAGTAAAACAGGTGGTATGAAACGCTTGCGTTCACTTCGTCGGTTAATTCTTGGACTTGTTCGACTGAACCTTTTTGTGACAATTTCCTAGTGAAGATCTACAGTTTGTTCGTAAATATTTAAGTTAAGCAAGTGGTTATGGGACATGAAGCTAAACTCATATATTTACTAGCTTGGTGTGATTGACACTTCTTAATGATCATGACGATCATTTTTGTGGTTTAGACTAGCAATTGTGCGATGTCTCTTTGTCTATGAGGGAGACTAAACCCCGTTTGTGTGATGTTTCTACTCACATATGTGGGGTAGCGCCCCATGGCCTACGGGTCGTTCGTGTGTTCAAAAATTAATGGATAGCTTCCATGAGATAGCTTCTCGTTCGTGTGATACATATGTTGGTGAGCTTTCATGCTCCCGTTCGTGTGATAGGCCTCCCCCCCTTTTGTGATTTTTGGATTTCGTGTGTTGATTTCTGGAATTTGTGCTTCACCAATTTTCATGATTTTCATTGATATGTTTATCAATTTTTGTGCATTGGTGAATTCGTGTGTCATTACCCTTTTTGTGGATTTGGATCTTTGAGAAGATTCTTGTGATATTGACTAATCTCTTGTTGATTATCATTTACATACTTATAATAGTATGACATTATGGTTATTATACGTTTATGCCATATCTTTTATTCTATATCATGTCATTTGATCTTTATAGCTAGACTGATCCGTTTATTATTTTCTTATAAATAATACTCGGGTCAGACCGAGATGTTACAGGTGCTTCTGCTTGACTTCTCCCCTGGGATTCATTCCTCTGACTTTTGGCTAACTACTTAGATTAGTAGTTTTTGTTGTATACATTTGAGATATCGACTCATAGACGTATTCTTTTGTATAGCACATGTTGTTATTCTTTTGTATTATCGTGGATCTTTCTGACCACTACTCTGATGTACACTTTCATGTGTTATATATATATATTCATATCTTTTTCCGCCTTTGTGATATGGATGTCTGTGACTGGTTTGTGTTATGTTTATTTCTATATTTGTTTCCGAAGATTATATATAGCCACTGTGTGATAACTTTGAGTTTGTATCGGTATGTCGGATTTCCTCCTTAAATGAAATGCATGTTTTACTATCTGACATATCGGTGCTCGCACAAAGAAGTTACACGGATGGTCGCTCCTCAACAGCCTTATTCTCCGTGCTAGTCGACAGCATTACACCGTAGCGTTCTTGGCTAGCGTGGGTATATAGGTGGGGCGTCACATAGGCTGGAAACCAGCGTGAGTAAATCCATATATCTTGAAATACTAGGTTATAAAACTTCTTTGAAACCAGGGTAACTCGTACCTCACTACGAGTTCTTATCTTGTTATAGTCAAACACTTATTTCACCAAATACTATCTAAGTACCGTTACTTAGTTTCAAAGGTCTAGTTTACTTAATTTATTCCATTCCAGCCTATTTGATTTACAAATCAAATCTATAAAGAATTATAGATTTCAAATCGAAGTGGTTTCGGGTATTTACTGATACCCGACCCCGGTCTCTTCGAATCCAATGTTATTTATTAAACAAGAAGTTTAAGTTTAAACAATACAATTTATACACAACAATTCATCTCAAATCACAAAGCAGCACATATCACATATCAGAGATATTCAAATAATTCAAGGCATTCAATCATCCATAAACCAGATTAATCAACCTCACCATCTCTAATTAATTTAATTAACCACCAATGAATTAAATTAATTACTTTTCAATCCTGCATACTTAAACATTAATTAATTACAACCCAATTAATTAATGATCCATTAATTATCCATCATAATTAATTATCCTCAATTAATTATTCTTTAATTACATTAAGTAATTAGCCTTTATAAATTAATTTCCTTTAACCATTCACATTAATTAACCTTAACTACTCTCATTAATTAATTAACTATAATCAATTACATTGACCTTTAATTAATTACATTAATTAATTAATTTTTCTATAATCACTTACTTTGATTAATTATCTTTTAATTAATCACATTCATTAACTCACCTTTAATTTATTTAATCAATCCTTTAATTACTTACGTTAAGTAATTATCATTTAAGTAATTAACCTCTAAATACTTACATTAATTAATCTCTAATTACTAATTAATTTATCTCCAATTAATTAATATATAACCTTTAATTTTTAATTAATTAATCCTTAATCATTAATTAATTAATTTCTCTTTAATTACTTAATTAAATTAATTAATCTATAATTACCCAAAACTTAATAAATTTAAAAGATAAGTCATTTATCTTAATTAACTTCTTAATTACCATTTAAAATCTTATTTAATAAACTTGGGATTTAATTATCATTAATCTATTAACTTAAGACTTTAAGTTTTAATTAATGATAAAACGTTTTATCTTCTCACTTACTACTTAATTATATTATTAATTAAGTTTTTAGATAAACTTAAGATTTTACTTAATCTAAGTTAAAGGAACTACAAAACTTTTACTTAACCAATCATTTAGATAAACCATTATTATTTTAAAGAAATAGTTTTTAAGAAAATTAGTTTAAACTTGAATTTTTGTTTTAACCTTAAAACTTGATAATTACCTCACATCGGACCCGAGACAAACATGGAATTACCCGATCTAAATCCCGAGCCACCCTTCTCTTTTTTTTATATTTTAAACTTGATTAAATTTTAAAACTGTTACAGTTTAAACACTCACGTACTCGAAGTCAAACCCGAGACAATTCCTCCTTTCCTCGAGACTAACCCCGAGACTCTTTCTTCTCAAGACAAAACCGATACTGCTAATACATTGTGCACCTGCACCGATCCACGGTGAAGCTCCGGCCTCCACGCCAACCGCCGGCAAGTCACCTACGATCTCCTCTAGCCATCTGACCACCCATGTTTCTAAATCGACCAACATCTAATTCGAACACGATCAAACCACACTGGAACGATACTGGTCGCCGATAATCTCCTCGACTAGCCCATTCTGATCACCTGAAACTTCGCCATCTCGTCCACGGCCTTACCGATAACCAAGCTTTGTCTTCCCCTTCGACCGATCTCCTCCAGCTCCTCCTCGACGTCGAAATCAACAAGTTTCATCGTCGACCCAAAATGGGTTGTTAAACCCTAGTTCGTCGAACTGCCATCGCCACGCTGGCTTAAAAATCCACTGTCCATTTTTACCAGAGCCCCAGACCCCTCAGCCTGCTCCAGCCGCGACCTCGACCACCCAAGTGCCGCCGATCACTAGAAAACGCTCGAAACTCCATTCCCGTTCAACATGCATTCCCTCTCGAATTATACACTTAAAAATCGTGATTCCATTCTTAAAAATCCTAGATTTTAATAACGATTTAGATTTTAATTACGAAACCAGGAATCATTCAATTTGAAAAATTGATATAAATTTGAATTTTACTGTACTTCTCCTCTCTTGTTAAAACTAACATCAGAAAATCTTGAAAATATTTTTAAAATTTGATATTCTGTTAAACAAACAGATTTTGTTTACAACTCATAGCCTAAAGAAGATCAGGGGATGGGAATTTGATTTTTTTATCAAATTTTAATCCTGTAAAACTGGGAACATAGCTCTGTATATATATATATACAGACATGCACACCAACCACTACATATTTCACAAACATGCAAGCATCATATTACATATATCACAACACTATTACAAACAATATTCATAAACATCAAGATAAAAACAGATTTGAGCCTTTTGAAAAAGTTATTTACTCACCTTGATAAATAAGTTGAACAGAGAGCACTTCTGTTTTGAAAAAAAACTATATGCCTGATCCTCTTCAATCTCCTTTCTTGTTAAAGTTGAATTGTAAACTTGAGTTGAGTTGTTTAGTTGTTGTTTAAGTCTGTAAAATACTCCTACTTTGCTCAGTTTGGATTCACGAAAATAGAATAAGAAGATTGGTATGTATATAGAACAAGTATACAGGATGATAATTTTTACTGGTACAAGATATTTCTTAGTTTGGTCAGAGATTTTTATTTTCAAATTGGAGGCTGAAAAGATTTAAGGTGTGCTAGCATTTATTACCTTTGTCTTATTTTACAAGCTTATGCTTATCTTATCTTTTTTTTTAGATTATGTACACACTTGTATACACATTAATATAAGTATTATACTAAGTGTTTATTTCTATATTTACATAACTAAAATTTATTTGAGACATTTATTTTACATTAATACTTATGTTATTTCTTTTTACAATTTAACTATCAAAATTTAATATACTTATTTATCATTTATTTTATACTTATGTTCATTTCATACTCCTCTTGTGTACATATATCTTATATTTGTTTATAACCATATTTTAATTTATACTTATGTTTTAAATTAATAAAAAATATTTTTTTCTAATCATATAATTGTTTAAATATTTATAAGATATGTTTGTACTTTAAAACATTATTGAAATTTTGAAACTCTTTATTTTATAGTCCAGATCATATTTTTCCCAAAATACCTATATATATATATATCTGTTTTTAGTTTATATTTAATTAATCTGATTAAATTCTTATTAAAATAATATTGCTAAATTTCCGGGATGTCACATATTTTATATATTATCCACAATTAAAGTTTGTATAAATTTCTCTATATATATTTATAGGTATTTTATTCTAATTTAAATGATGAGTTTAGTATTAAATTTTTTTTATTAATTGATTTTTTTATAAAACTTACATATATATATATATATTTCCTATTATGTAAATACATTATTTTTATTTATATAAATAAATCTTTTAAAGACAATAATATAAAACCAATTATATAAAAGAAATAAAATCATATATAATATATTTTTAAACCCAAATTATTTTAAGATATTTATCCTTCTGAATTTCCAATTTAAATTCAATTTCAATTTAAAATCAACCCATAAATATATATATATATATACATATTTTTTATCAACACATTATTTGTTCTAAAGGAATAATTTGCCAATGTTAAAAAATTATATTAGTAGATTATCAAATAAATATTTATCTAGATATTTATAATTCAGCTTCTATTATATTTTCAAATTCATTTATATATCCAGATATCTTTTATTGTCAGAATCTTATTCGTTCGACTTATAAAATTTATATTTCGATAACTTCAAATCAGTTATTCACCCAATTAACCGGGGTTAAAAAAATCCGGGTCGTCACAAAATTACACACATAAGCAGTCACTAGGCCCAATTTATAAATATTTCAAATATTTATTTCAAAATATCTTTACAAAGACTATAATCAAATCTCTTTCAACATTTCAATATTTGAAAGAACTCAAATACCTATTCATAACAGGATATTTTCAACCATCTCAGCACTTAGAAATATTTCAAAATCCCCTTTATAATTCATTACTTTGGAAAATATCCCTATATAAATCATTTCGTTGCAAAAATGTTTCCAAAACATTCTATTTCAATACTTAGGAAAATATTGCAAGTCTATTTTCCAAAATCATTTCTAATATCGACACTTATGAAATATTTTATAACTTATCTCATAAATCTCAGGAATTTTTATAAATTCTTTTTCACAAATTTCCAAAACCAATTATACTTATTTATAATCCCATCTAACTATTTATAACTTCTTCTATGAATTTAGATTAATTTTCGAAGTTCCTATATCTAAAACATTTTGGAAATTCCTCAAGTTTCCAGAATCCCATTATAAAATTCCTCTTATAAAACCATCTCCATTTACTAACTTGATTTACAAATCTCGAGATTATTTATAAATCACTTCAATCACTTACCTTTAAATAATATATATATATATAATAAATATTTTTAAAGAATAATAATTTAGTTTCAAAACATGATTAAGTAACTATTAAAATATCAAAGCGCTTTTTTAAATAACCGACAATAACTAATTCCCAAATATTTGTAAATAATGCTAATCGATTTACAAAGCTTATTATAAAAATTAAAATTTCATTTCAACTAATATTGAATATTTAAATAACCAACTTTCCAAAATATTTCAATACTATAACAGTTTTTAAACTCCATAGTTTAGGAAATTAAACCTCCTTTTAAAAACAAAACTAACTTCTCGATAAAAATTTATTTTTAAAATTCAACATAACCATTTTTATATTTATAAATCTCTCTCGATTTATCACAAATCGATTTTCATTTCCAATTTCACAACTATTTCAATATCTCTTTCTAAACCGATTCTCATAACCCGATATAAATTCGTATGTGAATTTATATTCTTAATTCATTGAGTGATAATCACTTCACTTTATTTGTACCATCGTTTATAAATTTTATAAATTCATTTCCAGTTCTACTTGTTTATAAAATAAATCTCATTTATGAGATTTCATTTATAAACCCATCCCTTCATAAATCCTTTTTATTTTCAAACCTATTTTAAATATCAATTCTGATTCCCTTTCCATATTTCAAAAATTCCACTTTACATCCATTACTCAAATTTCTTTATATAAATTATTTAAAATCTCTATTTAAAATATCTTTCGAAATAGATAAGTACAAATTCCAAAATCAAATCATTTTTTTATCCAAATCAAATCCTTTTTAAATAATCCAAAATTCAATATAAAAATTATCAATTCCAAAATCACCTTTTAATTTCCCTTTTAAATTCAAAAATATTATTGATGGTATTTAAAATACTAAAATTTTAATTCCAAAATCTCCTTTCAGATCACTCTCCCCAAATCATCCACCTTCGTGAAGCGGACTTGAGAGGAAAATCAAATTTTAAATTTTTTAACACTTGGGTTTCTGAACCATACTTTAAAAGTACCGTGTTAGCTGCATGGAATAAAACTAAAAATGGTAATCACATGTTTATTTTGCAGGAAAAAATCAAGGAGATGAAGAAAGTCTTGAAACAATGGGCGTTCAATAAATATGGCCAAGGTGACAAGATGAGCACTCTGATTAAAGGAAAGCTAATTGAAGTTGAGACAGCTATGGTGGCTTCTGTTAACAATGCTAACCTATCTATATCTGAGAGTAATCTGACTCTGCAATACTATCAAGCTTTAAGCAAAGAAAATGATATGATTAGACAGAAGTCGAGAATCATCTGGCGTGACAAAGGTGATAGAAATAGTGCTTTCTTCCATGCAAGCCTTAAGAAAAAGCATGCGAGCGAAAACTTAATCACCATCTATGATAAGTACGGTAATCTTCACTCTTCCCCTAATGAAGTCAAAGGGGCTATCGTTAATCACTTCTCTGATATGTATAGCAATGTGACCAACTTTATGCCGAACATAGATCTAATTCCCAGTGATATTCTTCCTAGATTAAACCCTGTAAACTATGCTTATTATGCAATGAGGTCTCCCACGAAGAAATAAAGCATGCTATGTTCTCGTTAAACATTGAATCGTGTGGTGGTCCGGATGGGCTAAATGCTCTACTCTACACCACATGTTGGCCTATTATCTCTGATGATGTGACCAATGCCATTCTCCTTTTCTTCAAAAAGAGTAAAATCTTCAGATCATTTAACTATACCAACATAGCACTTATCCCCAAGACCAAGAATGCTCACTGTGTTAATGATTACAGACCAATCTCCTGTTGTAATACCATCTACAAGTGCATCTCCAAAGTCATGGCAACTAGACTTAAGAATGTTCTTCCATCCTTAGTCTCCAATAATCAGGCTGCTTACTTACCTGGAAGGAACATCCTGGATCATGTTCTTCTATCCCATGAGCTCATTAAGGGATATAAACGTAAGAGTGTAACTCCAAGAGCTATGATGAAGCTTGACATTATGAAAGCTTTCGACATGCTGCAATGGAACAGTGTTGTGAGGATCATGGGGTACATGAACTTCCCCCCTCACTTCATAGCTTGGATATATGAATGTATCTCTTCCCCAACATTTTCAGTAAATATTAATGGCAAGAATGAGGGTTTTTTTGTCAGTAAACAAGGGATTAGGCAGGGGGACCCCCTTTCTGCGTATATTTTCATTCTTGTCATGGAGCTCCTAACGAGAATGCTTGATAGGCTAATATCTCAAGGTAAATTTAAGCTCCACCCTGCCTGCTCTAATCCACGCATCTCGGCTCTTATGTTTGCAGATGATCTTGTTGTGTTTTGTACTCCTGAAATCTCTACTCTGAGTAATATAATGCACTCTCTTGATGAATTCTATACAATGACGGGGTTAAAAGTGAATCTACTTAAGTCTGAAATCATCACTGCTGGCGTAAGTATTGACCAGTGTAATCTCATCTCTCAAATCACTGGGTTGACTCTAACTCATGACACTATTACTTACTTGGGTCTTCCGCTAACAACATCGAAAATCACTGCTATCCAATGTCTTCCTCTTTTCCAGAAGATTACTGCCAGGCTTAGTTGCTGGACATCCAAGTTGCTTAGTCAAGCAGGAAGATTAACTCTTATCAAATCTGTGATATTCTCTATGCAAGTTTACTGGGCTAGAACCTTTATTCTCCCCTTTAAATTGATTAGTATGATCAGAAGCGCATTCATGAGATACTTATGGAAGGGCAAAGTGACTGGCAGATATATCGCCCCGATTAAGTTTGATTATATCGAAAGGCCTATGGATAAGGGGGGCTGGGTATACACAATATAATGCAATGGAATTACGCTGCCTTTGCCAAGCATATTGACACATTTTATAACAGTACTGAAAGCCTTTGGGCTACATGGTCTGAAAAGAACGTGATCAAAGGAAGGAGTTTATGGAGCATGACCAAGCCTCAAAATTTAAGTTGGACGTGGAAAAGTTTATTTAAGTTAAAGGAGAAGTACCTTCCTCTCATTCAAATGAATACGAATCCTATGCACAGAGTGAATTTTTGGGATGATCCTTGGTTAGACAATGGGTACATTATTAGTCGTAAACTAACGCATGGAGAGATTCATCAAACTGGAATACACTCGGCAACCAAAGTCAGAGACATTTTGTATACCATTCAAACTTCGCGTACATCTACATCCAATCCACGGATACAACAGATCTGGAACAAAATTATTAGTTTTACTCCACTATCCACTGCTGCTAAGTGTTTAGTTTGGGGGGACAAAAAGGAATCTTTCAAAATTGGAGTTACTTATGAACTTATGATGAACAACAAATCTCGCCCTAAATGGAGATGGTGGAAGAGAACGTGGGGAAGAGATAGTAGTGTGAGACACGACTTCATACTGTGGAAGGTTCTTAATCGTGCGCTATTAACTAGAGTTAAGCTTGCGTGCATGGGAATGAGCATAAATATAACATGTAAGTTCTGCTGCGAAATGCCTGAAACTGTCGAACACTTGTATTTCGAGTGCACTTTCATTAAACGGATCTGGATCGATGTGATGGCGAAAATGCATCGAAGTAATGTCTCCCATGATAATCAAGTCGAATGGGGCAGAATATTCGCATACTCTGGCTTCAAAAGAGAAAATGAGAGGTCTTTCACTGTGGTGTTGAAGAGCTTTATTAGCTAAGTTTGGAGAGAGAGAAATACCAGGCTGTTTGAAGCTACGAAAGCAAAAACTGATGATAATTTCAAAAAGTGGATTATGAGTGAGATTAGGGAATCCTTGGGCAAGCTATCGTTCGCAATTGATCCAGGAATACGTACTTCTTTTCTTCTTAACTAATGTGTGTTTCTTCTTTTTTGTTGTTTTGGTTGTTTCATTTTTTTTTTATTTTCTGTCCCCCCTGTGCTTGCTACGCCAAGTGCCCCATGTTTTCTATCTTCCCCTTGTTGTATGTGTCTTGTTCTGTCTGGTGTAGCAATAAATGGTCGGGGTCCATTTAACCTCGTCGGCATTGCCAAAAAAAAATACTAAAATTAGGGCCAGTGCTATTAGAGCGTCCAATATATCAAATCACACCATAAACCATAACAGATTATTTAATCACATCATATATCACTATATATGAAAAACAATCAATATATTTGAGGAATCCAGTTGGATCCCTCCAACCTGTTTCCCTGCAACCACAGATGTTATATAACATAAAATACCAATCCCACTTCGAGGCGGGATATCGTAGAAATATAGGGTCATCCGCTATTATGCGCGGTGCATAGTGTCTCATCCACTCCAACGGCGGGAAATATATCCAACTACTAATATATACTACTATATATAATATAATATTTAACTGACAATAATATATCAATTCAACCAATCATCTAATAATTAATTTTTAATTATTATAAATTAAATCCAGTAATCCAAATGAGTGAGATTTATTCACTTTGATTTTAGTTTCCGTTTCTACGTTCTGGTTCCGACTAAATTCGGACAGCGTTCGAATTTAGCTGAAAATTCTGCAAGTTCTAAATAACTCCAATCCAGTTCCTATGCGTAGATTTTGTAGACACGATCGCAATGCAACTTGTTTCATTCAAATTGGACCTCGTATGATATAGTTATTTAATTTATAAGTTAACCTATTTTAAATATTAATTAAACTAATCTAATAACATTCTTAAAAATTAATTACCTTTACGTCCATCTCCTCTCAGTCTAGCATATACACGCTGATACTCAACAGCCGTGCACGAGATGATAGCGATACAGAGCTCCACATGACAAAATCCCATTCTGTCTTTACCGATAGCCTCCTCTCCGAAATATCCACTCGCCAATACCCAAATCGACACCTCCACCTACCCCTATAAAATCATGACCTGGGAAAAACGAGTGCGAACCCCGACAGTCGCATATGCCAAAAGATGATCGGAGTACTTCAAATTAAACCCACCACCGTGTCTTGCCTTACAAAGCTCGAATCTAACCCTCATTACTCAAATCAATGGCCGAAACTCAAGAAGTTGCTAACCGTAGTTCTTAAAGCAAGCTCGGCTATCCCAAATCCTCCAAACGAACGCGGATATGAGCATGCCAGTGAAGCTCTTTCGAAAAAAGAATTTTGAAGTTTGTTTCAAATTTTTTTCATGAAGTGTCTGACCTGATTTTAATTTTTGAAATCAAAAAACAAAGAATTGCCACTGGAGAAGAGGGAAACGTGATTTTAAAGGGTAGGGTGGGTACGAAAAAGAAGGGTAGGGTGGCTACTCAAATAGGTCGGCTGATAGAAAGTTTTAAGGCATTGATAAATCATATCGAAAAAAATATATTATAAAAAAATTCAAAATATCTCGCTGAATAATTACGGACCCCAATCGGAATGTGCCGCCTAGCATTCCTAATGTTATACCCCTATTCCGAATGTAATGGAGCAAGTCTAAAGTCCCAATTCGATCGTATGGAGAAGATAGCATTTTGAACCCAATTAAAATATTAAATTTTCCATATTAATTTCAACATATTTTTATCCTGTACGACCAAACGGTAAATCCAGTCGTTATGAAATTTGAAATTCGATAATAATACACTATTACGGATCCAAATGCTTGGGCAAAATGAGCGCGACCTCCCGACAGTCGCACATGCCAAAAGATGATTGGAGTACATCAAATTGAACCCACCACCGCGTCTTGCCTTGCCAATCTCTGATACAACTGTAACGAACCGGATTTACGACTTTTGAAAATCGACATCAATACGTTCACTGTATAGCATGCCGAGCAATCGGGTGTCGAAAATACCAGATCATTAAGGGTGAAGAAGAAGAAAGAGATAAAAAAAAACAGAACAACAATACAAAGAATCTCATAATCGCAGCGGAATAAAATGTAATATATAATAATAGATTTTTATACAAAAGAATCTGTAGGTGTTAATATATATATATAATCATCAGAGCACAACAATCAACAATCAACCTGGACAATTATAATAACTTGTCCTTACAGTACTAAATATACAGTTTATCACACAGAGCGGAATATAATCAAGTACGTGTAATACGTCTCTGTCATCCAGCTCGTCTCCTGAGCTCCATAGCATCCTAACCTGAATCTGTAATACTCGGTCTGACCCAAGCATTATAATAAAATAACACCCGATTCAGTCTGGAAAACAGCGTGAGAAAACACACTCAATTTGAATTATTAACTTTATCAAAATCCTTTGAAAACAAAGGTATTTCGTAAGACCACGTCACACATAAACACGACGGGTTTTTACCTTATGATAACCAAAACATTTGATATTATAATATTGTCTATAGAAAGTAAATTAAAAAATAGCTGAAATGCTTGCATCTCATATTTCAGCATAGTTGGGCATAATCAAAACCGTACGGGCTCGTAGTGGATATTGAATTCGATACAATAACTGGGCTACAAGGATACCGCCCATCACAGTACACCTCTAGAAAAATGTACCGAGGACCTCGCCGGGATCCCCTACCAATGCAAGACTGACCTATCCCTAACCTGGATGGTACCGAATATGTTATCACCCCAGGTGTTCCCACCCTTATCGAGAGCTCTTTATTTTCCACGCACAACCATATCCGTAATTTATAATATATCCAAGGGTACCTAGAAAGGTGATAACATACCCTAATTGGGTGCGACCCACTTAGCCTTGCTGCGTCTCCCCTATTTTAGTCATTCCCGGTAGATGAGGATTGAGGCTACGTTTACCTTTCAAAAACAATTGCACTTAGAATGCTCATCGTCCTCCAATGATGATGTTCTGATAGCATTCTTCCATACAAGTTGTTCTGGGTCTGGAAAAACCGAGTCGTCGTCTTCACCATCTACACGATATCACCATTCGTAAAGTCCAAATGAGATTGAAGTGAATTTTTGGATAATTAAACATGATCCCGGTCTCTTCGAAATGATCAGCGGATTTGGCCAATATTTGATAGTCGGTTATTTAACTATCAATATAACATCCATAAGCAGTCACTAGGCCCATATTATAATTTTCCAAAATTTATTTTCAAAATATCTTTATAAGATATATATTCAAATCCCTTCCAAATTTTCAGTCAGACACTCAAATACTTATATCCATATCAGGATATTTCAAACCATCTCTTATTTCAACACTTAGAAAAATATTTAAAAAAATATTTTTCTAAACCCTTTACTTCTCAACACTTAGAAAAGTTCCATTTATTTTTCTTTTCTCAAAATCCTTCATAATTTACATTGTAAATTTCTTAACTCGTTTATAATGAATTCTGTAAGTTCCGGGGTTCCTTAATTAATTTCCTTTAATATTTCCAAAGTCAAAACACTTGTCTATAATTCCAAATATCCATTTCTAACTTCTTTTATGAATCCTAATTCATTTTTCAAAGTTCACTTTTATTTAAATACTTTGAAAATTTTCCTTACATTTCCCCAAATTCTATGTTGAGAATTTCTCTTATAAACCCCATCTACTGAATAAACACCATTTGCAAACCTCGAGAAGATTTATAAATAAATTTAAATCATTATAAAACTCTACAGATATATATATAGAATAATAATTTATTTTTAAAACATGTTCAAGTAATTATATAAAATATCGAAACTCTTTTTATAAACATTAATAACTCATTTTTAGATCAACAAATCAATTTTCAAAGATGATTTTAAAAATTATGATTTATTAAAATAAATATTAAGTATTTAGAAAATTCACTTTTCGATGTATTTCAATTCTACTAGTTCAAAATTACATAGTTTGATAAGTAAAACTTCCCTTTTTAAAAGCAACTTAATTTCTTAGTAATAAAATATATTTTTAAAATCTCAATAACCAATTAATTTATAGATTTTTCTCAATTAACAACCCGTCGATTTCATTCCGATTCTCCTAACCATTTCCACTTTTCAAAAATAGTATCCACTATTTTCCTCAAATCTATTTCCATATTCTAATATAAATTCACCCTATGGATTTTATATTCCCAAATTAGCAACTACTATCGTTTTCCTTTATTTATAAACAACGTTTATAAATTTTTATAACTCCTTAGGGTTTTACTTGTTTATAAAACAAATCTTCCTTATTAAATTTCATTTTATAAATCCATTTCCCTATAAATTCCATTTATTCCGCCAATAAAAAATTTAATATTGATTTCAACCCCTTTTTACATTTTTCCGGATATCATTTAAAAATCCTTTATATATATTATTTTAAAAAATCCCTATTTAAACAATTATCGAATTTATTAAGCACAACCAAAAAATCAAATTATTGTTTTATTCAATCGATTTCTTTTTAAAATAGTCCAAATTTCGATATAATTATTTTTATATTCAAAATCTCCTTTTAGTTCCTTAAAAATTTAAAAATAATATTTATGGTATTTAAAATACCAAAATCAAGGCTAGTGCTACTATAGCAATAAAAATTCAATCACAACAAATCTATATCAGATTTATTCACAAACATCATATATCAATATATATGAATAATTAATATATTTTTGAGGAATCCAGTTAGATCCCTCCAACCTATTTCCCTACATCCACAAATGTTAGACAACATAAAATACCAATCCCGCTTCGAGGCGGGATATCGCGGTAATATAGGGTCATTCGTTATTATGCGTGGCGCATAGGGTCTCATCCCCTCTAATCGGGGGGAAATATATCCAACTACTAATATATATATATATAACATCCAAACTGATAAATATATATATAAATTCATCCAACCAACCAAAAATTTAAATTTAACATTTTTAAATTATAACTAGCAATCCAAATGAGTGAGATTTACTCACCTTGATTTTTATTTTTCCGAACCTCCATATTTTATTTTATTTTCTAAATTCTAGTTGCCTCCAAAAATTCCCAAACCAAATCTATTGCATAGATTTTCCAGATACAAACCAAACTTGACTTGTTTCATCAATTTTGAACCTCATACGCAAATTTATTAAATTTTATTAGCTAACTAAAATTTTAAACTCTTAATTTAAATTAGTGTTTACCCTTGATTATCGTCTTTCCAAAACTCAACTGCCCTTACTGATGGTCATTGACGCGACCCCTGCCATCGCCTGCAGCCTCCAGTCAACTCGGCCAAACCTCCATCGTTGCTGTAGCCCACGGCGACCTCGATATCCAACCTTAACCTTTGCGACCCTCCCAGGATCCTCGCCAGAACACGTGCCCTCATCAATCAATGGTGCACGCAATTCTCCCTACTGCCTTCCATCACGACTGCCAACAAACGAAATCCCTAATTGATCGACGAGCCACACCTCGCTTCGCCTAGCAACACTGGTGACTCGTGACGCCTCTTTTCCTTTCTTCCTTCGCGTGCGCGCCTTTCCTTCCTTGCCATTCGATCACTCTACCCATTTTCTTCTCTTCGTGGCTACATTAGTATGGGAAATAGGATTTAGTAATGAACGAATGTGGGTACTGGATTATTCAATCGTTTCCCTGAACGAGGAGAGAGCGCGGCTTCTTCTTTTTTTTTAGGTTATTCATTTTGGATTTCATTCCAGAAATTGAAGGAGGCAAGTGCATTATAAACCGGGGGCAAAGCATCTCGAGTATGATATAGGGTGGCTCGAGTGATAGGTAGGGTGGCTGATACTGATGGGTTAGGTCTGCTCTGATGGACTTTGATTTGATTTATAAATATATATATTATCTTCAGAATATATTCAAAATTTTCAAACCCCTATTGATGTGTACCACCTGGCATTCCTAATGTTATAACCCTATTTCGAACCTAATGGAACAAGTCTCGAGGTCCAATTCGATCGTTTGGAGAAGATAGCTTTTTAAATCGACTATTTAAATTAAATTCAATAAAATTATTTCTAGGCGATTTCAGATCGTATGGCCAAACGGTAAATCCAAACGCTACGAAATTAGAAATCCGTTAATAATACACTATTACGAGTCCAATGGAACTGGTTTCATCGAATTCCGAGACTGTGTCCCGGATCGGTATTTTAACGCATCGATTAAATCGACGATTTCCAAAATTTACAAAATCGCTTAAAATTTCAGTTTTAATAATCTTACTAACTAAATTAAAATTCCAAATCCAATATTTCAACCATTTAAATATTCAAAATAAAACGACAAAAAATCTGGGTTGTTACATTCCTCCCCCTTTAAAAGAATTTCGTCCCTGAAATTGCTAAGGCGGGAAGAACGCTCCAATCCATTAACTTAACAAAACCCACTTTGTTAAAACTCGACATCCACTTTTCTAAACCCTTTAGTTCCTACCAAAACATTAGTTTCCATTTCTAATTCAAAAACTTTTTATTTCAGTTGCAATTCAAAAATTAACTTTTTAGTTAACAAAAATTTTTCCAAAAATTTCTAAAAGTTTCTAACAACCTAAATTTCTGGAAAATTTTGGCAGAGTCCCCTTTGTACGGGAGCCTTTTTGCAATATGACAAGAGAGATAAAAATATATACATCGACCCACACGGTCAGAAAACACAATATATATCAATATTTATATCATTTGCGATATTTAATCTTAAAACGTACCTTATATTAGCGTTTTTAAGCAAGCGGCTTATTTATATGCAATTACGCAACCCAAATCTAGCCCAATAGCCTTTAGGTACCTGTACTTACTCAATTGAAATACGTAAGTCCCAAAATATGAAATTCACTAACATTTCATTCATTTGACTACTTAAACACATGAATTCCATAAGCCACATGCTAAACATATATTTATAAGCAATTATAAGGTTCCGATACTAATTTAATTACTTCCAATCGATCCATATACCATTTCATTCAATCCGAATGATTTACAACCCAATTCACTTGCATTCACTTCATAATTACACACACTATATTTATATCCATTCCATTCAAAAATTAATCTATTCACTTTCTATTAATTCATAGAATTTTATTTACTTCCGTTTACGTCAAACTGACTTTTTCATGCAAATTCGGCGATATTCATTTTAAAAAAATAACCACTTGAGCTTATAGTCATTTTAAATTTATTCCAAATCAATTTATATTCAATTCCATTCCATTTCAAATTTTTTCACTATCAATTCAGTTGCATTCCATTTATATCTAATTTCACTACATTCAAATCCATTTTATTTAAATTGATTTCTATTCAGCCAAATCCCATTCCATTTCCTAATTAATTTAATTAGTTCATTCACTTATTCCACTTCAAACTTAGCTTCATACTCGAATTCATAATATCCAAGGCCATATCCAATTTATTTACACTTAAACTGAATTTATTTATAACTCAAGTCATTGCTATTTCAATCCAATTCCATTTTATTCGACAACATTTCAAAATATATTTAATTTGCTTATAATTAAGTCGAATCTTATATATAACTCAAGTTCCATATTTAATTTCAATTTCAATTTACTAACTAATTCATTTAATTAGTCAATTCCATTTTCCATTACACAATTAGATTTTTATTCCAAAAATCACTCCATTAGTTTGGTTTTTATTTCTTCATTTTAAAATATCACACCATTTTATTTTGGTTGTTCTATTCCATTTTTCCAATTTAATGAGTTACACAACTTATCTTCACATTTCCATCAATTTTATACTCGAGTATATTCACATTTTATTTTTAACTCAAGATTATTGTAACATCCCGAAAATTTTCGACTTTCGAAAATTCAACATCGATACTCACTTTATCGACTGCTGAGCCATCGAATGCCGGAAACCCGAAAAGTTATGGTTTTAAGAAAGAAGAAAAAGGTAGAAGAAGAAGATAGAAGAAAAAGAGAAGAAAGAAGAACAACAACAGAACAAGAGCAGAACAGAAAACAATATCAGAATCTTACACATCGCAGCGGAACAATATATAATAGATAAATCAATAATCTTTAAAACAAAGAACTATATCATTTTATACATACATCAATCATCAGAGTCAATAAACAACAATGGACAGTTATATAAACTTGTCCTCATACAGAATACACAGCGGAATAAGTACTATCAGATACAAATACTACGTCTCGTCATCCAGCTTGCTTCCAAAGCTCCAGAATATCCAGAATATCCTGATAATATAACTCTAGGCTGCCCGTGTGGAAATTTGTGGGCACCCAGAGTTTAGAAGGGAACAATAAACTCCGAGTCAGTCATGGTGACTGGTGTGAGATCGTAAAACAGTTATTTATCTTTAAAATAATCAACAGAAAGATTTTTAAAGTAAATTCGCAATGCTTTTGGAAAATGAAACTACCATAAGACCTCCCACCACACACACAATGCAAACGCAGAATTGGAGGAGATTTCTTCTTATGATAATCAAAGATGCTTACTACGCAAAATCAAATCATTTTTGATATTATTATTAGTGCATAGTGGAAAACATTTCGAAAGTAGAATATAAATCTTAGCCAGCATAGGTACCATTATATTATGCCTGCTATAGCTGCCTCCTGAGGAGACAGGTTATACAATTGAAATCGTAAAGGCTCGTATTGTTTCTTTGGATTTCCAACAAATGGTCAGGCTAAGGAACTTCCTTTTCCACGATGGGTACGTCCCTGGAATAGACGACCCGAGAACCTAACCGGATCTCTGCCAACACAAGGCCGGGTTACCTCTGCAAAAATAGGTAACTACTGACACGCGTATGCCATCCCCCGATCGTCACCGATCTTCCCGAGGATCCCCGATTTGCAACAACCACAAAGAAATAAATTTTGCAGCAACCACAGAGGTTAAGTATCTGGGCTCCATACCATGATACCACCTCTATCCAGAAGGAATGACATACACTAAGGGGCGCTACTCCCTAGAACCTTGCCGCATCCTTCCTGTTTTGACCATTTCCGGGGTGTGAGGCTCGATGAAGTCTCGCCCACAAAGCTACGCTTTCTCAAAAAGCCCTGCTTCGGGTCCAACAAAATGATCAACCTATGATCACAAAGATATAAGATCAAACAAATGATCATATCACAAATGATCAAACACTGATCATTTCACATCAACACTCAGTATGCCACGTTACCAAATTGGGATATATCGCTGATAAATTTCAACTACATAACCTCTGAGCTCGTACGTCTCAGAGAAGGGTGTTAAGCTAAGAGAATAAATTCTCCGCCACCAACAGAAATGTATTTGAAAGAAATCAGCTTTATATCTCAAATTGTAACGTCAGACACACAATCCATACAAGTCTGTTCCGGGATCGAACAGAACCGAAGGCACTTCTCACGAAGCCCTTGCAAATCCGGATAATTTTCAATCACGTCAGGACTTCCCGTCACTAAGGGTGATAAAACCTCTAAATCGAAGATCAGTCGATGTAGAGTAACTCGACGGTAATCCTTCCGTTTTCAAAAATATCCGGTCTTCAACACCGGTCTTCAAATGCAACTCATAACGACGTATCACATATTCGGAATGGGTTATACGACCCCATGGTCCTTTCCCGGCTAACCCAAATAGTGAGCGCTTATTTAAAAATAAGTGTGGCATTCAAATTCCTTCAATTCACAACAAATACCTATCTAAAGGTAATTATTGATAGTCGGTTATTTAACTATCAATAAAGATGCACAACATCATCAGATTCCAAATAATTTTCCCAATTATTTATTTTCCAAAATATCTTACTAGATATAAAATTTCCACACTTTCAAAAATAAATCAATATTTATTTTTAAACAGATTCCCTTTCTTTTATAAATTCCATAGTGAATTTATATTTCAAAAATATCTTCTGATATACGATTTTCAAATCGATTTCAATATTTACTTTCAATTTATCTTTAAGAAGATAAATTCTCAAAAACATTTCATTTCATATTGGAAAAGCATTTCCATACTTATTTAATAATAAGTATTTCACAAATCATTTATTTTCAACGTTTGGAAAATATTCGATATACTTAAATCAAATTAAGTATATATTTCATTCTTTTAAGGAAACCATTTACTATAACAACATCTATTTGAGTCAAAACGAATGTTATGTAAACCATCGTTACGACGACTCAAAATCACTAGTATAGGGATTCGGAATTAAGATAGATATGTAAATCCCAATACTACATAAAAACATTTCCTTTCGGAAATCATTTACTATAACAACAGTGTGTTATAGTCCACCATTTCCTTATTTTTCGAAAACGTCTATTTCAACAATAAAAATGTTGAAATCTATGTTTTCGATTCATAATACATTTTAAAACATCTTTAAAATGTTTAACTTCATTTTTAATATCACTTCTTCAAAAATAAATCCATTCTTACTTAACAACATATTCACTGTCCAAAATCGTGAATATAATTCCTTTAATAACCTTCTATATTTAATTTATCACATTCAATCTATTTCGAATTTATAAACACGTTTATAAATTCTATTCCTCTTTTTAATAACAACTTCGACTTATAAATTTCCTTTTATTTACTTCCATATTCAACTCATCAAAGTAAGTGATTTCGGATTTATAAACAACTTTTATAAGTCTCAATTCTATTTATAAAAACTTCATATTAAATCAGTTTCAATATTGATTTCTAAATTTATTTTCAGCTTTAAATAAAATTTCCATGTTGATTTCTCAAAGATTCATTTCCAGATATTAAATCAATTACAGATTGATTTCTAATTTTATTTATCACTACTAAATTAAATTCCTTATTCTTCTTTCAAATTATTCAATATCCTGTTTTTAAATGGATTCTTCAAATTGAAATCATTTTACATGGATTTCCCAAATCAGTTCAATTTACCGATTAAATTTCTAATTTGATTTCCAACTTATCTCCTTTTAAATAAATTCCCTTTAAAGAAAATAAATTTCAATTGTTTCTTTCAATCTATTTAAAAATCCAAATTTAAATTAAATTCTTCAATTTATAATCACTGTTTTATGAAATTCATTTATTTAGCAATTTCACTTTATTCTGGAATTTATTCAATAAGATTATAAGAATCAGCTTTTATACTTTAAAAATTCCTTTCTTCAAAATTTATTAAATTTCTAAAATTAATTCACTTAGAAATTTCTATTTTGATTTTCAAAAATTCAATTTCGTTTATCTTTGGAATCCAGTGATGTCAAACATCCATTCGGCTAAATTTTAGCTTTCAAACAATTTCCAGATATCTATATGATTAATAGCATCACTATAATCATTCACAGATTCATATCACAATAGAAATAAATTCAATAAATGTGAGGGGTCCAGTTGGATCCCTCCAACCTGTTTCCCTGCATCCAAAGATGTTAGCACAATACCAATTCCGCTCCAGTACGGAATTATCGCGGTATATAGGTTTTTATAAATCCGCTTACTAACGGCGCAATAGGGTCTCATCCGCTATACGAGGCGGGAAATCATCAATCCAATATATACATATGCCAATATGTATATATTGCTATATATATATAATAGATATATCTTACTATATCTAATATCACATACAAATAGCAATCAAACAGTCAATAACTGCAATCAATTTAAATCCGAGTGAGAAGATCTCACCTTAGCTTTTATTTCGCAATCCAATTTCCATTTCAGTTTTGTTTTTCTCGATTTTAACCTGGTATAAACAAATTTATTCAATCTATCAATATTCAAAAGACTGAACAATTAATTTTTCGTTTCAATTATTTTAGATTAACAAATTTCTCTTTTAATAATTTTATTTAACTACAATTAAATTTTAAAACTCAATTTCTCATTTACATAAATATTTTTCATTTGAAACTAAATTTTAAATTCAACTAATAATTTTAGTTTTAAACAAATTCTCCTTATTGTAAAAATCATATTTTCAAACTAAACTAGCAACTGAAATACTTATACATTGTTTATACCATTTATCTATATATTCGAATTAAATCGAACCATCAATTTTTATTTATAAATTTTACTAACTAATAATTTAAATCACCTCAAATGTCATTTAAAAAAATTAAATCGTGAGTTTAAAATCGTGTACATACTTTCCTTTTCAGTAATCGATAGAAATAAGAATTTTCTTTATTGTCCTATATATACATATATATATATATATATATATGTGGTTCCATTTTAAAACAAATCTGTGAAAACAATACAACTAGTAAATATAAACATGCCTTACTGTATGTATTTATTTTTTTCTTCCTAAATAATTCCTATTAACACCCTATCATGAAAATCACCGTAATCGATTTACCTCGCTACTCAGTTGAAATCATCATGCCCGTGTCGATCGACCATCCACCATCGCCGAAGTCGCCGTTGCTCCCCTGACGCCGCGAACCCCCAGCCATTGCCGCGCCCACTGCCTCGATCCCCCTTCGCCATCGAGTCTGAACTCGATAGTTCCCAGTCGACTGCCTCGCGATCGAACTCGCAATCCTGCGTGAACGCACGCGTGCCTCTACTTCGACAAACCCCCCTTCAGATCGCCACGCGAGCCCAACAAACGAACCCCTTTTCGATCGCGACTCCGAGCCTCCCCTCCTCCGATGCCTCGTGCTCACGAGCCTGGTTTCCTGAATTTCCCCCTCTTATTTTTTTCAATTTGCGTCGAGCGAAAGATAGGAGGAAGGCAGGCATTGATTTCGAACTGCTCGATGGCACGCGGCCATTTATTTCTTTGATTGATTTTTTTTTTCGACGAAGATAGTCTTCGTGCCAATGATTCCCTTTCGTTCGATTTTAAATGATAAAGCTCAGCATAAAAGAAATTTTCTCGAGTTGATTTCTGAGTGGGAGAGGAATGTTTAAAATCAGAGGAGGCATGGTGTACACGATTAAATTTCGTGATTCTCGGCTTGAATTTAGGCGTGGATGAAGGAGAAAACGTGCCGATGTTAATTAATATAAATTTAAATTTTTAATTTTCAAATTAAACTCAATTTGATTTCGACGCGTTTATACGCCGTGTGCTCTCATATCAGTTCCAAAAAATACGAAATTTGAAATCCGGCAATAATTAAATATTACGGACCCAATGGAACTGGTTTCATCGAATTCCGAGACTGTTTGAAAAATGACTATTTTTAAATATCGGTTCAAACAATTAAATTCAAAACTGAGCAAAACAGTTTGAATTTCAATTCTGAAGCTGCTGTTATCTTCAGATGTTATCAATATAAATTTTACAAGCATTTGAAATATTTTTCTTCAACTGTAAATGGAAGATTTAAATTCTTATCCAACTTCCAATCAATTAAATTTTAAAGTTTAATCGCAGATTTCAAAATTATATCGGGGATTCAAATTAAATCATCGTTCAAATATTTAAAATAAATTAAATATTCTCAATTAAATTTGTTCAAAATTCTGGGTCGTTACAATTATACACCTATTTATAGCCTAAGTATATTTTTATTCCATTAACTCCAATTTTATAAGCTATTCAAATTTATTTATTCACAATTCCAAATTTTCACTTTAATTTTATTTCATTCAAAATTTATACCTTATGGTCATATAATTATTTCACAACTCAAAATTTACACCTCAATTCGGTATTATTTCTAATCCAATCAAATTTTATAGTTATATAACTATTTCACCATTCAAATTTATATTCAATTTGTTGTTGTCTCAATTTCAATTAAATTTTTATTTAACCTTCCTTAAGTTAAATTTTAAATTCGTACAATTCACTTTTCCTATCTCAATTAAACTTCATTCAACTAATTAACATTCAATCCATTTAATTAATTCATTAATTCTTTTCATTATCACAATGGATTAAATTTCTAAAATTTAATTCATTCAAATTAACTTAAACTGAATTCCATTTAACTTCTCTATTTAAATTTTAATTCCAAAATTCAATTTTTACACTTCTTTCCATATTAACATCATTCTCAATTTATAAGTTCAAAACTTATTTTTTGATATTTTCCTAAAACATTTAAATAAGGATTTTTATAATTCAAACACCCGGTATTTATTTCAAATCATTTTGAAAAATAGATGTATAGTCCTTTTGGTTTAACAAACCATTCCTTTGGAATTTTCAAAATCCACTCGGTTCCATTCCAGAACAATTTCCCCTTGGAATTTCCAAACAACCTTGTTTCCAAACAAAAATATCCATATCAAATTATTCCAGTAGCAATCCTTCACTTAGAAATTCGAAAATGAACAGTGATGATGCGGCCATCATTACCAAAGTTATTTTCCCGCGATTGTAGTGAGTTAAGTGCTTCACTTCCAAAAATCCATTTTTAAAACATTTTCTATTAAAAAACAATTCACAATAATATTACCATTATTTAATTCAAAAATATTTCCAAAATGACGCCAATTAATTTCCATAACAGTTCTGAAAATATTTTCCAAACCTTCTGGGATTTAAATTTCAGAATTCTAATTTGAATCCATTTTGATTAAAATTCATTTGTATAATTCATACTTATACAATTTAATTTGTTTTTTTATAAACCATTTCCAATCTTATAATCTTGTTTTGATTATAATAATAACAACCAAACATTCCAATATACTATAATAATTTCTAGAAAATTATTTTTTTTCGTATCAAAATACAATTTGGGTAAAATTATTTCATTTACCTACTTCAAAACCATACTGTGTCGGTTTACCTGGTTTAAGTGTTTAGAAACTCCTATCGATTTAGTGCCATCCCACTAGTTGACTAGAATTTATATGCCACTCAATAGATAAATCAACATAATATAAAACATTTATATTCACTAACAAATATGCGCTCATATCTATTATTACACTCAAACTCATTCTAGGGTACTACTGACCCTATCATTAATGAGTAATTCCCACCAAAGCCAAGGTTATCACTTAACCATCAGCTTTGATACTATTATAACGAACTGGATTTTCGACCTTCGAAAATCGACATTAATACGTCCCCATATAGCATGCCGAGCAATCTAGTGCCGAAAATACCAGATCGTTAGGGGTAAAGAAGAAAGAGATAGAAGAAAAATAGAACAACAATACAGAGAATCTCACAATCGCAGCGGAATAAAATGTAATATATAATAACATATATATATACAAAAGAATCTATAGGTGTTAATATATATATACACACACACACAATCATCAGAGCACAACAATCAACAATCAACCTGGACAGTTATAATAACTTGTCCTTATAGTACTAAATATACAGTTTATCACACAGAGCGGAATATAATCAAATACGTGTAATACGTCTCTGTCATCCAGCTCGTCTCCTAAGCTCCATAGCATCCTAACATGAATCTATAATACTCGGTCTGACCCGAGCATTATAATAAAATAACACCCGAGTCAGTCTGGAAAACCAGCGTGAGAAAACACACTCAATTTGAATTATTAACTTTATCAAAATCCTTTGAAAACAAAGGTATCTCATAAGACCACGTCACACATAAACACGACAGGTTTCTACCTTACGATAATCAAAACATTTGATATGAAAATCATCTGATATTATAATAGTGTCTATAGAAAGTAAATTAGAAAATAGCTGAAATGCTTGCATATCACGTTTCAGCATAGTTGGGCACAATCAAAACCGTACAGGCTCATAGTGGATATCCATACAATGACTAGGCTACATGGGTACCACCCATTATAGAACACCTCTATAAAAATGTACTGAGGACCTCGCCGAGTTCCCCTGCCAACACAAGACTGGCCTACCCCTAACCTGGATAGTACCGAATATGTTATCACCCCGGGTGTTCCCACCCTTATCAAGAGCTATTTTTTTTCCATGCACAACCATATCCATAATTTATAATATATCTGAGGGTATCTAGAAAGGTGATAACATACCCTAATTGGGTGAGACCCACTTAGCCTTGCTGCATCTCCCTTGTTTTAGTCATTCCCGGTTGATGAGGCTTGAGACTACGTTTACCTTTCAAGAATAATTCCACTTAGAATGCTCATCATCCTCCAAAGAAGATGTTCTGACAGCATTCGTCCATACAAGTTGTCTTGGGTCTGGACAAACCGAGTCCATGTCTTCACCATCTTCACGATATCACCATTCATAACGTTCAAACCGGATCGAAGTGGTTTTTCGGATAATGAAACCTGATCCCGGTCTCTTCAAAACGATCGGCAGATTTGGCCAATATTTGATAGTCGGTTATTTAACTATCAATATAACATCCATAAGCAATCACTAGACCCATATTATAATTTTGCAAAATTTATTTTCAAAATATCTTTATAAGATATATATTCAAATCCCTTCCAAATTTTCAATATCTGAGACAACTCAAATACTTATATCCATATCAGGATATTTCAAACCATCTCTTATTTCAACATGTAGAAAAATATTTAAAAATATATTTTTCTAAACCCCTTACTTCTCAACTCTTTAGAAAGTTCCATTTATTTTTCATTTCTCAAAATCCTTCACAATTTATATTATAAATTTCTTAAGTCGTTTATAACGAATTCTATAAGTTCTGGGTTCCTTAATTAATTTCCTTTAATATTTCCAAAGTAAAAACACTTGTCTATAATTCCAAATATCCATTTCTAACTTCTTTTATGAATCCTAATTCATTTTTCGAAGTTCACTTTTATTTAAATACTTCAGAAATTTTCGTTACATTTCCCCAAATTCCATGTTGAGAATTTCTCTTATAAACCCCATCTACTGAATGAACCCCATTTCCAAACCTCGATAAGATTTATAAATAAAGTTAAATCATTACAAAACTCTATATATATATATATGAATAAGTATTTAAAGTATAATTATTTATTTTTAAAACATGTTCAAGTAATTATTTAAAATATCAAAACTTTTTTTATAAACATCAATAACTCATTTTTAGATAAACAAATCAATTTTCAAAGCTGATTTTAAAAATTAGGATTTATTAAAATAAATATTAAGTATTTGAAAAATTCACTTTTCGATGTATTTCAATTCTATTAGTTCAAAATTACATTGTTTGATAAATAAAACTTCCCTTTTTAAAAACAACTTAATTTCTTAGTAATAAAATATATTTTTAAAATCTCAATAACCAATTAATTTATAGATTCCTCTCGATTCACAACCCATCGATTTCATTCTGATTCTCCTAACCATTTCCACTTTTCAAAAATAGTATCCACTATTTCCTCAACCCTGTTTCCATATTCTAATATAAATTCGCCCTATGTATTTTATATTCCCAATTTATCAACTGATATCGTTTTCCTTTATTTATAAACAACATTTATAAATTTTTATAACTCCTTAGGGTTTTACGTGTTTATAAAATCAAATCTTACTTATAAAATTTCATTTTATAAATATGTTTCCTTATAAATTCCATTTATTCTGCCAATAAAATTTTTAATATCGATTTCAACTCTTTTTTACATTTTTTCGAATATCATTTAAAAATCCTTTATATAGATTATTTTAAAAAATCCCTATTTAAACAATTATCAAATTTATTAAGCACAACCAAAAAATCAAATTATTGTTTTATTCAATCAATTTCTTTTTAAAATAGTCCAAATTTCGATATAATTATTTTTATATTCAAAATCTCCTTTTAGTTCCTTAAAAATTTAAAAATAATATTTATAGTATTTAAAATACCAAAATCAAGGCCAGTGCTACTATAGCATCCAAAATTCAATCACAACAAATCTATATCAGATTTATTCACACACATCATATATCAATATATATATGAACAATTAATATAGTTTTGGAGAATCAAGTTGGATCCCTCCAATCTATTTCCCTTCATCCATAGATGTTAGACAACATAAAATACTAATCCCGCTTCGAGGCGGAATATCGCGGTAATGTAGGGTCATCCGCTATTATGCGGGGCACATAGGGTCTCATCCGCTACAATCGGCGGGAAATATATCCAACTACTAATATATACTAATATATATATAACATCCAAACTGATAAATATATATATAAATTCATCCAACCAACCAAAAATTTAAATTTAACATTTTTAAATTATAACTAGCAATCCAAATGAGTGAGATTTACTCACCTTGATTTTTATTTTTCCGAACCTCCAGATTTTAATTTTTTTTCTAAAATTCTAGCTGCCTCCGAAAATTCCCAAACCAAATCTATTGCATAGATCCAGATACAGACCAAACTTGACTTGTTTCATCAATTTTGAACCTCGTATGCAAATTTATTAAATTTTGTTAGCTACCTAAAATTTTAAACTCTTAATTTAAATAACTGAATATATCTTTAAATTTAATTATAGGTTTAAATTAGAGTTTACCCTTGATTATTGTCTTTCCCAAACTCAACTGCCCTCACTAATGGTCACTGCCGCGACCTCTGCCATCGCCTGCAGCCTCTAGTCAACTCGGCCAAACCTCCGTCATTGTTGTAGCCCACAGCGACCTCGATATCCAACCTTAACCTTCGTGACTCTCCCACGTGCCTCGCTAGAACACGCGCCCTCATCAATCAATGGCGCTCGCGATTCTCCATTCTGCCTTCCATCGTGACTGCCAACAAACGAAATCCCTAATCGATCGACGAGCCGCACCTCGCTTCGCCTAGCATCACTAGTGACACGCGACGCCTCTTTTCCTTTCTTCCTTTGCGCTAGCGCCTTTCCTTCCTCGCCATTCGATCACTCTATCCCTTTTGTTCTCTTCGTGGCTACATTAGTATGGGAAATAGGATTTAGGAACGAACGAATATGGGTACTGGATTTTTCGATCGTTTTCCTGAACGAGGAGAGAGCGCGGCTTCTTCTTCTTTTTTAGCTGATTCGATTTTGATTTTGTTCCAGAAATTAAAGCAGGCAAGTGCATTATAAACCAGAGGCAAAGCATCTCGAGTACGATATAGGGTGGCTCGAGTGATAGGTAGGATGGATGATACTGATGGGTTAGGTCTGTTATAATGGACTTTGATTTGATTTATAAATATATATATTATCTTCAAAATATTTCCGTAATTTTTGAACCCTTATTGACGCATGCCGTATGGCGTTCCTAATGTTATAACCCTATTTTGAACCCAATGGAACAAGTCTCGAGGTCCAATTCGATCGTATGGAGAAGATGGCTTTTTAAATCGACTATTTAAATTAAATTAAATTAAATTATTTCTAGGCGTTTTCAGATCGTACGACCAAACGGTAAATCCAAACGCTACAAAATTTGAAATTCGATAATAATACACTATTACGGATCCAATGGAACTGGTTTCATCGAATTTCGAGACTGTGCCCCAGATCGCTATTTTAACGCATTCCAAAATTTATGAAATCGCTTAAAATTTCAGCTTTAAAAATCTTACTGACTAAATTAAAATTCCAAATCCAATATTTAAACCATTTAAATATTCAAAATCAAACGATGAAAAACCCGGGTCGTTAAACTAACCCTCGTTCCTCGAATCAATGGCCGAAACTCAAGAAGTTGCTAACCTTAGTTCTTAAAGCAAGCTCGGCTATCCCAAATCCTCCAAACGAACGCGGATATGAGCATACCTGTGAAGCAATTTCAAAATAAGAATTTTGAAGTTTGTTTCAATTTTTTTTTCATGAAGTATTTGACCTGATTTTAATATTTGAAATAAAAAAAAAAGATCTACCGCAGGAGAAGAGGGAAACATGATTTTAAATGGCAGGGTGAGTACGAACAAGAAGGGTAGGGTGGCTGCTCAGATAGGTCGGCTGATAGAAGTTTTAAGGCATTGAGAAATCATATCGAAAAAATATATTATAAAAAAAATTCAAAATATCTTGCTGAATAATTATGGACCCCAATTGAAACGTGCCGCCTGAAATTCCCAATGTTATACCCCTATTTTGAACACAATGGAACAAGTCTTGAGTCTCAATTCAACCGTATGGAGAAGATAGCTTTTTGAACCTAATTAAAATATTAAATTTCTGATATTAATTTCAACGCGTTTCTATCCCGTATGACCAAACGGTAAATCCAATCGCTATGAAATTTGAAATTTGATAATAATACACTATTATGGATTCAATGGAACTAGTTTTGTTGAATTCCGAGATTGTGCCACGGATTGCTATTTTAACGCGTCGATTAAATCGACGATTTTAAAAATTGGTGAAATCTCATGAAATTCCAGATTTAAAAACTTATTAACTCAATTCTGATTCAAATAAAATTTATATCAACATTAGAAATTGTTTCGATTCCTATTCAACTCAATTTTCAATTATTCACCATTTCTGTATTACGATAAATCGCTATATTTGAAATTGAAATTCATTCTATAATTTCAACCAAAATCTCCATATCCAAAAATCAATTTATATTCCAAATTCAATATTTAAAACCATTTAAATATTCAAAATCAAATGACGAAAAATCCCAGGTCGTTACATTTAAACAATGATTTGGAAGTTTTATAAATCATTTCTAAAAATGAAAGGAGTATGCGGAAATGACTAGTACACGTGTTTCGTCTGTGAGATCCAAGGAGGCTTGGGCAAGGGACAAAACATGTCAAAGGAAAAACCTGGATGCTCTAAAATAATGTTTTCCAATATGAGATTTAAATGAATAATTTGTAAATGTTTTGCCTAAGTAAAAATTGAAACGACTAAGAATTATTTCAAGATTTAAAACGGGTTTTAATTAACCAAAAGGATTTGATAAATGAGGTTTAATGGTTCCTTATACTGTTAAGAAGATAAATGGAATAAGCTAAAATAATATGTCTCTCTGAGATATTTATGAATGAATAAAAACATTAATTAACTTGATTAATGATTGATAATCACATGTGAACTTAACATCTTTTTAATCGATGATTTGTGCGAAGGAACCGGGGTCGGATCTGGGTGATTCCAATCCGAAAACCACTTCAAACCAATGTATACGTTCGTAAGTGAAGACGGGGTGAAGATGATGATTATTGAAGACCGGGGATCTTCAGAATGCATAGATTGCTGTCACGAGTCCCAGGGGGTTTACCCCACATTATATTTATGTGGTAGTGGTGTCTGCATTTTAAAAATCTTCATTGTATTGAAGACCAAAGATCTTCATAGCAGAAGGACTGCTTATTGACATTCTCTGGGTCGCTCCCAATATAGAGATATTTATTATAGCGGTGGTCCTGTCATATTTGAAATCTTCGTAATGCAAGGACTACTCGGTACTGATCCTAGGGGTGATTCCCAAGATGTGGTTGGAGGAGTGCCTTCGGTTTCGTTCAGTCCTAGAACGAACTTATATGGACGAATGTCTGACATTACATCTCTGAGATCATAACGTTGACTTTTACGAACATACATCTGTTTGGTGGTGGAGAAGGCAACTTCTCTTAGCTTAACACCCTTCTCTGAGACGTAGGAGCTCAGAGGTTGTATGCTCGTGAAAGTCAATAGTTATCAAAGGAATGGCAATGTGGCATTCAAAGAGGAACCTGTTATGAGAAAGGCAAAGCGTGGCTTTTTTTGAAATAAAGCGTGGCTTTGTAGAAATTTAGCATAGGCTCACGAGCCTCATATCCCAAAGATGATACGGGTAACTATGTGGTCTGCAGGACATATTTCGGGCTATCAGTTATGAGAAATGGAAGGCAACTGTTGCCTTAAGATGATAAAATGCACAGGTATTGGAGGTTGACGGAGATCGTGTAAAGCCACCAAGTAATACTCTATTCCGTAGTAGTATGACAACATAGTTCGGAGGTTGACGGAGATCATTTAAAGCCATGCGAAAACTATGTGTTATGCATGGATCGAAGGAGAAGGCACAAGTTCCCTATCATGTTGGAAATCCAATTCCAATACGAGCTTTATGGTTTTGATTGTAGTCCCAAAATAGCTGTAATGCTTTGCAAACATTTCAGCTACCCCTTTGGTATCATATATTCCGTCCAGTTATATTCCGTTTGACTTTGTCCGGATGTATTACCATAGACTTAGTCCCGGTATCGATACTTTATTTTGATAAATTACTTTAAAAGTGTTTCAAAAGAATGTAATTAAAGATAACATCAAAGTGTTTCAGTATAAAGTATTTTGGTTCTCATAAGGTAAAAATTGTCCGTATTTATGTGTGGGCGTGGTCTTATGAAATACCCTTCTTATCAAAGGTTTTGATTTACATCAGCATTAAAAATTTCGAGTATCTCACGTTGGTTTATCAGCCTGATCCAGGTATTTTTCAATACTTGGGTCAGATCTGAGTAGTTTCAGGTTTAGTTGAAGACGCTTGGAGTTTCCAGAGGAGAGCTGTAGATCTTCATCTACGTATGGACGTGTTCTATTATCCGATGCATCTATTGCATTTGTTTTTATTTTTTAAGTATTTATAAGGATAGAGGGTTTATAACTGTCCAGGCTGAATATAGTTTAGACTCTGATATTATATTCAAAATTTTCTACTATAAAGATTATTATTGAAATAATATATGTTATTCCATTCATGTGAGATTATGTTCTATCTTTATTTTCTTTTTCCCCTAACAATTGGGCTTTCCAACACTTGGATTGCAGCATGAGGATGTATAAGTGTGGATTTTCGAGTAAAATCCTACTCGTTATAACTGTTCTATGCAATAACTTTTCTAGTTTGTAATTATGATTGAAATATAATGCCCATTATAAACAAGGATAATTATGATTGCAATATACTGATTATACTTCTGATAATACTCTGATCCCCTCACTTGGATTTCATGCTGTTATGTTTCTGGTTGATGGTTTGATGCTCACTTCACTAGTTCACAGTATATATTTGATTATAGGAGAATATGGTTATATTCTTTCGTTATTTCATTCACTTTCTCAATCACTGTGGTATAATTGAATGCTTTGAAATATATAGTCAAATATATGTATATAAGTTTTGTTTTCCACGTGTTATGATGCTCACTTCATTAACTTGCTGTTGACTAAGCTCCAATCAAGGTGGGATCGAATGGGAATGATGAACAAGGCTAGGAAAGGCTGCATTTCAAATTTCAAGTCAAACGGAGTTTGTATGATCGAGATATAGATGGATCAATATTCATGGGAAATCAATTCGTATCGGTATGGTTCGTATCGATCAACATGAGCTCGGCTATTTACTTCGGACCGATGCTTTCGAATCGATCAGCATGGGTATGGATATGTAAAATGCACTTTGCTTCAGATTGATCACAGTACGTATCGATCCAAGTTAGGGATTGATACGAAGAAGAGAGTAGGAGATGGACATGAAGGGCGGCAGTTGTTCGATATGGAGGCACACTTCGTATCGATCGTGTTCGTATCGATCGATACGAAGCGGTCAAGATGGAATGCAAAGCAGGGGATCGATATGAACAGCATGGACTTTTGGGATCGATACGAAGAAGGGATGGATATGAAGGGCAGCGAGCATTCAGGGATCGATACGAAATAATGGACACGAGGCAAGGGAATGTAATGGATACAAAGGATTGATGGATACGAAGCTACCAGCCTACATTGAGAAATACAAACTTGGATCGATCATAATTCTCATTCTACAAGTCCAAATGCTATGAAATTTTCACAGGAGCTTGCTTATTCACTCAAGAACGTCCATAATCGATCTCAGCTTCATTGGGCTATTTTTGGATCGATACGAATTATACTTAGATCGATCCCAAACAACTCCAGATCGATCTGGTGGGCCCACCTGAGCATGAGAATAGGTATTCAAGGTTTTGGGGTGGATATTTTCAGATCTGCACATATAAATAGCAGCTCTATGGCAACTAAAAAGGGATCTTCTTCTGCTTTTCTTGGTGAAACTCTGCCATTTTGTATGCTGATTTCAAATGCTTGTAACTATAATTTCAATATAAAAGGAATAAATGGATCAATTCAAAGTGGACGTAGGCTGGAGATAGCCAAACCACTATAAATCTCATGTCTTTTCCCATTTTCTTTCATTTTAATTTGGTTATTTTCTTTATTTTTATTCTCTACTTTATCTGGATCTGAGATCTATGCTTGGATATCGAGGATTTGTGTGCAAATACCGGTGCTTTCACTACTTCTGGGGTTTGTGACCAATTTTGGTGCAAACACTTTTGTGCTTTCACCGAGAAGGACTAGAACCCGCTATACCGGATTTGAAGTTCAGATTTGGAAAGCTAAAGGATTGGATTTTGGGAAGCAATGGCTAAGCAATCAACAAGGAGACAAAGAACAGAAAGGAGTCGGCATAAAAGAGGTCGGGAGGCCTCTTCAGGAGCTAACCAGACCTCAGTTTCCATCATCGGAGATGAGACGGAGATGATGATGGATGCTATGCAAGAAGGGATGTTGAAAAGGCAAGAGGAGATGATGCAGAACCTACTTCGACAAGTTGGACAAGCTGGAGTGCAAAATCAAGAGAACGTAACTGCAGGAAATGCTGCAAATAGGGATCATGAAGCTGGAGCAGCAGGACCAGAGACAGTTTAGAATCAGGATCAAGAGCATGGAGCAACCGAGATTCAAGATAGAGTGAGACCATCAGGAATAGTCCCTAAGCTAGGGGCACGCCCTCGAATCATGTTGGCTCAATTCCATGAAGGGTATCAGGCGACGCTGTGCAGTTTAGCGTTGATCGGGATATGGGTGCTCGTCCAAAAGGACAGGTTTCAAGATTCCCTTGCGGACTCAGGGGGCAGGTTGGAGATCACAGACAGAGGCTACCACTTGATGACAAGGATAGGTTTGCGGAAATGATTAGATGGGTTGTGAAGGGAGGATTGGTGAATAGAGATTTGGAGGACGTGAACAAGAGTCCCTTCACTCCTGTGATCAGGCAGGGTAGGAATCCACCGGATTTCAAACTACCAACGCTGGAGATGTATGATGGGAGAATGGATCCCGTTGTTCACTTGATGAGGTACATGAGGATATGGAAGTACTGGGGGCATCGGAGGGAGTTATGGCTCAGTGCTTCCCTTTATATCTGACAGATATAGCAGCACTATGGTTCAGACAACTGGAAAGCAGCTCAATTGGCACTTGGACGGAGTTGATTGAGAGGTTTATGCGGCAATTTCGGGTCAACATCGTGAGACCCAAGAATGCAATGACTTTAACATCGATGAAGGAAGGGAGAATCACTTAAGGATTTCTTAACCATATTCAATGCGGTAGTAGCTTCGGTGGATCGACCCGATCCATCGATGGTTTTGATGGTAGCAGTCTCGGGAATTGTGGATGATTCATATTTTAAGATATCATTGGAACGGGATCCGCCGATGGATATCGGAGAGTTTTATCACGAAGCAGAAAGGTTTTTACGATAGGAAGATGCGAAGGCTGAAAGGGAGGGGAGAGAGGCTAAAGTTTATGCGGTAAAAGGTGGAGGTCTGCCTATGGAGGATTCAAATAAGGACGATACAAGCAAAAGGAAAATGAACAACAATGGTAGCACATCGAAAAGGCAACGGAGGGAATCTAAATTCTCTTCTTACACGGATTTAACTGAAACTCTAGAAAGGATTTACTTGGGTACTCGAGGGCGCCTCTAGTATTGAAGGTCGGTAAAAAGGGAACCCTCTGAATACGAACGGACATCGGGAAAGCATTTCCTATTCCATGACCTGGATGGGCATAGCACGAACGACTGTAGGCATTTGAAGGATATCATTGAGGAGCATGTAAGGAATGGTCATCTACAATAATACGTAAGGAATCAAGCTGTAGCGGTTGGACAAGAGCAGCCACCGCCAACCTCAGACGAAGATGGCACTGGATCTAGGCACCATCAACTTATTATCAGCTGAATGGATTTATGGCTTTGAATAAGTAATAAGCCCCAAAGTGATGCGGCTAAGTCACTTACACATGTACGGGGTCGAGGACGGTCCCTAGGCGTGTTTTGAGATGATGATAAACTGTGATGCTCAGGTTTATGAAATCTTGTTTTCTTTCTGTTTCCTGTGGACTCTGGTTTCTTTCTTGGTACTATAGACATTTGATTTTCTTAGTTGTACGGACTTTTATTTTGTCAATTAGGCTTTGTGTTAATTGGATTTGGATTAATGTAATAAATAGTACAAGTTACGTGATTATGGTCCCGACCGTAGAAACGGGGCAGTAATCATAAGTTATGAGTCCCTTCGCCAGAGAGCGATGAAATGGACTCGAACGCAATATAAAAGTCCTCGACCGAAGAGTCGAGGCCGGAGAATACAGAAGTCCTCGATCGGAGAGTCGAGGCCGGAGAATACAAAAGTCCTCGACCGGAGAGTCGAGGCCGGAGAATACAAAAGTCCTCGACCAAAGAGTCGAGGCCGGAGAATATAAAAGCCCTCGATAGGAAAGTCAAGGCCGGAGCAGGATAAAATGACCCGATAAGGTCTATGGATTTGGATTTGGACCCGGCGAAGTCCCAGACTTGGATAAAGTGACCCGGAGGGGTCATGAATTTGGTTATTGGATTCTGGATATGAGTGGATTAAAACTCAGTTGATGGGTTCAGATGGATATGGAATTGGCTAAGGATTTGGTTACTGGATTTGGAATCGTATATCGACTCGGAGCAGTTGTGGATTTGGACAAGGATATGGCTATGGCACTTGGATAGAATGGTTTGGTAATGGACTGGATTATGGATCAGATGGTATGGCTATGGATGGAATATAGATTTCGGATGACGGATTTAAAGCTATTCAAAACACGCCTTCCTATCGCAAGGCATGTTTTAGCGGGGAAATGTTACCCCGCCTTTTGGTCAAGGCCGGGATATCAACAAATCGGTTAAAAAGGATGGATATCAAGATTGGAGATCGATTGAAAACGAGGCTATGATCGATACCGTCAAAATTGGACTAAGCTCCAATCAAGATGGGATCGATTGGGAATGATGAACAAGGCTAGGAAAGGCTGCATTTCAAATTTCAGGTCAAACGGAGTTCTTATACTCAAGATATGGATGGATCAATATTCATGGGAAATAAGTTCATATCGGTATGGTTCGTATCAATCAACATGGGCTCGGCTTTTTACTTCAGATCGATGCTTTCGTATCGATCAGCATGGGTATGAATATGGAAAATGCACTTTGCTTTGGATTCGTTGCAGTACGTATTGATTCAAGTTAGGGATCGATACGAAGAAGAGAGTAGGAGATGGACACGAAGCGCAGAAGTTGTTGGATATGAAGGCACACTTCGTATCAATCGTGTTCGTATCGATCGATACGAAGCGGTCAAGATGGAATGCAAAGCAGGGGATCGATACGAACAGCATGGACACTTGGGATCGATATGAAGAAGGGATGGATACAGAGGGCAGCGAGCGTTTAGGGATCGATATGAAATGATGGACACGAGGCAATGGAATGTGATGGATACAAAGCATTGATGGATACGAAGCTACCAGCCTACATTGAGAAATACAAACTAGGATCGATCATAACTCTCATTCTACAAGTTCAAATGCTATGAAATTTTCACAGGAGCTTGCTTATTCACTCAAGAACGTCCATGATCGATCTTAGCTTCATTGGGCTATTTTTGGATCAATATGAATTATACTTGGATCGATCCCAAACGACTCTAGATCGATCTGGTGGGCCCACCTACACATGAGAAGAGGTATTCCAGGTTTTGGGGTGGATATTTTCAAATATGCACCTATAAATAGCAGCTCTATGACAACTAAAAAGGGATCTTCTTCTGCTTTTCTAAGCGAAACTCTGCCATTTTGTTTATTGATTTCAAAGGCTTGTAACTATAATTTCAATATAAAAGGAATGAAAGGATTGATTCAAAGTCAACGTAGGCCAGGGATAGCCGAACCACTATAAATCTCGTGTCTTTTCCCATTTTCTTCCATTTTAATTTGATTATTTTCTTCATTTTTATTCTCTACTTTATCTGGATCTGAGATCAGTGATTGGATATCGAGGATTTGTGTGCAAATACTGGTGCTTTCACAACTTCTGGGGTTTATGACCAATTTTGGCACAAACAGAGTTGAACCTTAAAAATGTATTCATTATGGCCTGGCAATTGTGCATTTTTTAAATACACTATGTATTGCTTTGATTATACATGTATTTTCATATATCATTATATTAGTAAATGTTGTTTATAGGCATAACATTGCCTTTGTATTGGTTTATACGTGATTTTTTGTTCTTATGTTTTTAGAGTATGTAGAGTTTCAGCCTTAATACGTGCATGTTTCGCTCAGCTTAGTATTTATTCCCTTTTACTCTGAAATTGGTTGGTTTGTACGTGACTATTTGTATTAGTTTGTATGTGACTGAGAATGCCTTTTACTTGATTTGTGTGTGCCTGGTATAACTTTTATTTTTATTTATGTGTGTGTGTCTATATATATATGTATGTATGTATGTATGTATGTATGTATGTATGTACGTACGTATGTACGTACGTATGTACGTAAGTATGTACGTACGTATGTATGTACGTACGTACGTACGTATGTATGTATGTATAGGGCTTACTCTTTTTTTGTATAGTTTATTAGTAGGTTCAAGTATGCGTACTGATTTGGATGGTTTCATTAGATATGAAAGACTGCAGAGTTTTTTTATTTTGATTAATTTGCTTACTTCATTGATTCACTACAGATTTTTTTTTATTTTGTGATTTTTTGTATTTTTAATATTGGACCATAGCTTTTTAGGTTTGGGGATTTTTTATTTATTTTCTATTGTACAAAGGGCATCGCTACCTGTCAGGCTTGTTGACAGCTCCATATTTTAGTGTAGAATAAAATACATGAGTGCTCTCCTCCAACGATAGAGGATCACTCATTTTTTTAGTATATATATATACACATACATATATGCATTTGACATTATAAAGCAAATATATTTAAGTATTAGTATAAATAATTTTGTGCTTAAATTAAATTTAAATTTCAAATCTAAATCTATAGAACAAAATATGTACTAATTTTAAATTCAAATCAATATACACTATTTATATATATATATATATATATATATATTCATATATCACGAATATAAATAAATAATATTTATTTTGGAAAATATATATTTATATATATTCTTATACAATTATTATATTAATATTTAGGAATTTAATATTAAACAGCAATATATATATATATATATATTAAATGTAAATAAATAAATAAATGTACATATATATGTGTGTGTGAATATATTTGGCCATCATAATATTTAACAAAGTATAATATTTTATTAAAATCTTGTGGTTTTAAAAAAAATAGTTTTTTTAATTTTAAGATTTCCGTATGAAAATCTCTAAAAAATAATTTCTTTTTATGAAAAACAATTTCAACACATATACATAATTTTATTATATATATATATATATATTATATAATATATATTGAGTATACTTTATATAAAGATTATGAATTATATTTTAGTATAAATATTTACAGATTTATGTAAATATATGTGTATATATGAAAAATTATTTATTTTTACTCCGCAAAATCTAATATGTATATATAAAAACAATATATATATATATATATATATTACATACTTATATGTATATCTTAAAATAATTTTGTTTTAAAAAAATTTAGGTTGTTAATTAATTTTGAAATAAAAAATTTTAATTTTTACCTCTGACGGAATAACACATGCATGCATATATAAATAGAAAACTATTTATGTATTATATATATTCATTTAGTGTTGACAGCAAAGACATATGTGGATTCGTGATAGTATACATACAACTTAAACCACCATAATGACATAATAAACAAATATATATATATATATATATATATTATGTATGTAAATAAAACTATTACCTTGCTGTCTACGAGCATAGCTCAGTTGGTCAGGGCTGCTTAGCGACTATGGAACAAAGTTCCTTAAGGTCGTGGGTTCGAGTCCTGGTAAATTGAGCTGTGTTTCCCAAATGACTTGGGGTGGTTATTCCCTTAAATACCGAATAAAAATGGCAGGGTATTGAAGCTCTAAAGTTGGGCTAGCTGAAAAGGGGGACCGGTGTGGCGGGCAGTTGAGTTCCCTAGCTCTACTCTCTGGAGTAGGGTTTATAAAAAAAACTATTACCTTGCTATGGCCTAGAAGTAATACATTGAAAAGTTGAATCAATTGACTCTTTGAATCAAGTTGAAAGCACCAACCACCGATGTACTATTTTTATTTAATTTTTTGTTTAAATTGCTAGAAACAATAAAGGGGCGAGGGGTTATAGGTGGCCTATAATGGAGGGATCAAAATGGGGTTAAAGGCATTTAAATATATGGGGGTTAGAGGAGTAAAAGTGGACCCGGATCCACTATTTCCTCTTGCCATTTCAAACTTTTTTGAATCCAATTCAACTCCATTCTCCTACCTCTCTTGGCGGGCTATGTTTCTTGATGTGCAAGCATCTAAACTGCTTCAAGTTCGATCAAATAAATATGCATTTAAATCTAATTTAAACGCACGCCGATATCGTATATCAATATGTGCGCTTAAAACTTAAATATACACATTATTTTAATATTGATCAACACAAATCAAATAAAATTTTATAATTAATATTTCATGAATATTAATTATTTTTTTTATAACAATTATAATTAATTAAATCATGTCGTAATCGATGTAATCAATATTTCGGTAATGTGACTCTTAGGTGTAAATTTGATCGGCGATTAATATTGAACAATTGAAATATTAACGTTCACACGTCCCTTGGTTAATGGTGTGTAACGACCCGTAAATTTTTTATAATTAAAAATTGGTTAATTTAATAAATTTTGTTATTTAAATATTGAAAGAAATAAAAATTTGTAATTTAATAATGAAATAATAACTAAAATGAAAGGAAATAATGTTAATTAAAGTAATTATTAACAACTTGAATGGAATTCTAATCAACTGAAATAATGTAAAGGTTATACTTAGTTATACAGTGAATATAGAAAAACAAATGTAATTATTCAATCCATTAATGAAATAGTATATAATAAATAGTAAATGGATAAAAATCTGTGTTATGTAAGTAATTGTAACATTTGTTTGTAAATAATGAATTTAAAAGTGTGATTAAGAGTTAATGGCAACAATTATTGTACGTTACCTTTTTTTTGGCAAGGCCGGCGGGGTTGAATGGTCCCCTACCATTTTATTGCTGCACCAAAGAGGGCAAGAAAAGAAAAACAGGGAAAACAAAGTGCAACAATCACAGGGAGAACAAAGAAAGAAACACAACACTAGACCAAAGAAAACAAAGGAGGAACGAACTAAAGAAAAATTCCTGGATCAAAGGCAAAGTTTTCTAGACACAAGTCTCGCTTAATTTCTTGGTTCATGTGGTTCTCAAATTGGTCAGTAGTCAATCTTTTATCAGGTTGGAAGATACGTCGATTCCTTTCATTCCAGACCACGATCATGAATCTCTTGACAATGAACTTGAAAAGCCTGTTTTCATAGGATTTACCCCCAGTACTGTCATATATGTATTTCCACTGCACATTGTTGTTTATACCTTTCCATCTCCTTCCTATTTTCCTTATCCAAGTCTTCCATAGAGCATTCAGATAATTGCATTCGAAGAACAAGTGCTCCACCTTCTCAGGAAGTTGATTGCAGAAAACGCAGTTAACCTCAACATGCAAACCCCTCAGAGTCAGTTTCATTTTAGTATTCAAAGCCCGGTTGATCACTTTCCAGAGAAATAAGTTTTCCTTCTGACTATTATCTTTGCACCATATTCTACTCCTCCACATACATCTCTCACCTACATCCCCTGCCAGGAAAGTATAAGTTTCTTTTATACTGAAGCTGTCAACCTTACTTCCCCACTGCACTAAGTTTTTTCTATCACTTCGGATATTGCATTCCGCCGCTAGGTTCCACAAATGCTGTATTTGAGTGTTGGAAGTCCTTGGCAGCCATAAGTTAGTACCATGAATATAGCTCTGGACCTTGGCAACCTGGTTCACTCCCGACTGTTCTAATTCAGCATGAGACAGAACATGCCGTAAGATCAGGCCACGCTTAATCCAGGGGTCATCCCAAAAGCTAACCACATTGTTATGGGTAACGGGGTATATAACAAGAGGCAAAACCACCTCCTTAAGCTTAAAGAGAGCTCTCCATGTCCAGCTAACTTTATTCGGGGCCATCATTTTCCAGAAGTTGCTACCATGAATCACGTGTTTGTTAGACCATCTAACCCAAAGGCTGTCCTTAGCATTCAAGCAATCATAGAGGAGCCTAGCAATTGCCGCCCTGTTCCAGTGGAACATGTTGATGATACCGAGCCCGCCATTTGCAATAGGCCTTTCTAATCTCTTGAAACTAACTGGAGCTAAATATCGACCCACAGTTTTTCCCGTCCATATGTATCTCATGAAGGCTGCACGAATCATGTTGATGAGCTTATGAGGTAATAAGTAAGTTCTAGCCCAATAGACTTGCATAGAGAAGATGACTGATTTGGTTAATGTGATTCGCCCCGCTTGGCTCAACATTTTGCTCGCCCAGCAGTCAAGTCTAGAAGTGATTTTTTCGAACAGCGGTAAGCATTGGTTCACAGTAATTCTGGACGATGTGAGAGGAAGACCAAGATAAGAGATAGTGTTAGCGTTGATGGTCAATCCAGTGATAGCCTGAATTTTGTCACTTTGGGTAGAGCTAATGCCAGATGTTATCATTTCCGATTTGTCGAGATTGACAGACAAACCAGTAATCGCATGAAATTCGAGAAGAGTATCCATGACAGCATGCATCGTGCTACTGTCCGGTAAGCAAAATATTACCAGGTCATCAGCGAACATCAAAGATATAACTTCAGGATCAAAACACTTCGGGTGATGCTTGATTAAGCCGGCAGCAGTTTTTATTTTAATGAGCTGCGTGAGAAGCTCCATGACAAGAATGAAAATATACGGTGATATAGGGTCCCTTTGGCGAATGCCTTGCTTACTTCCGAAGAATCCCACACTGGAGCCATTAACATTGATTGAGAAACGAGTAGTGGAGATGCATTCAACTATCCAGGCTATGAAAGAAGCAGGAAAGTTCATGTATTGCATAACTCTTTCAACAATTTTCCCCTAGAGCATGTCGAAAGCTTTCATGATGTCAAATTTCAACATAGCTCTAGGAGAAGAAATTTTATTTTTGTAACCATTTAATAATTCATGCGCCAGCAGTACATTGTCTAAGAGGTTTCTTCCTGGTAAAAAAGCAGCCTGGTTAGAAGATATGAGATTCGGCAAGACAGATTTCATGCTGGATGCAATAATTTTGGAGATGCATTTGTAGATCGTGTTGCAACAAGAGATTGGTCTAAAAGAAGACACTTTGTAAGGGTTTTTGACCTTAGGAATCCGCGCAATGTTAGTGTTGTTGAAAGAAGATATCAGCTTTGTATTCTTGAAAAAGTTCTTAACAGCTCTGAGCACCTCAATTTTAACAATGTCCCAACACGCGCAGAAGAATTCAGCATTAAAACCATCCGGACCTCCAGCCGATTTTCTGTTCAGGGAAAACATTGCAGTTTTAATCTCCACATCAGTAATTTCTTGACTCAGAGAAGCATTGTCGACGGCAGAAAGCCTGGGAAGGATGTGGGGATCAATAAGGTTGAGATTAGGTTCAAAATTGGCCGGGTTGCCGAAAAGATTGGTGAAGTGACTAATGAAAGCCCCATCCACACCATCTTTCGTCGAATGAACGAAACCTTCGGCATCCTGGATGGAAACAATATTTTCTTTGGAGTGTTTAGCCTTTAAGTTAGCATGAAAGAAAGCACTGTTCCTATCGCCATCTTCTCTCCATTTCAGCCTAGCCTTTTGATTCATCATAGAGATCTCTTTATTGATTGCTTCAGAATATTGCCTTGTTATGTACGTCTCCATTGCACTGAGTGTTGGGTTGAGAGGATCGTCCATCATGTTTATTTGTGTCTCTTCCAACTTGTTCTTCCAGTATGAACTTTGTTTGCTTCCTTCACCAGATCTGCTTTTAGACCACTGTTTAAGAGCAATTTTGGTATTTTTCATTTTCACCTGCAAAACAGACATTGGATTACCATAAGTAGGTCTCACCCAAACTTCTTTAACTATGTCAATAAAGTCAGGTTCATTAACCCATGAATTAAAAAATTTGAAACTTGAGTTTCCTTTAATGCCAGCTTCTCTTAGGTGTATTATTTGAGGAGAGTGGTCGGAAAGAAGAGGAGGAGGGAGGTGGTTGTAAATAGTAGGCTATTTGGAGAGGGCTAGAAGGTTACCGAAGGCATGGTCAATGTTTGAGAAAGTTCTACTACCATGTCTGCTTTTATTGTTCCATGAGAATCTCATACCAGTTCTTTTAATTTCCACCAGGTTTGATTCGTCAATGGCAGTTCGAAGCGGTTCGATTTCATTTAAGGAAAGAGGATTTCCTCCTATCTTATCAGCGAGTTTATCACAGCAGTTGAAATCACCAAGGATGATCCAAGGGTGGGAGTCCTGACGAAGCATGGGCAGGCTTCGGAGAAAAGAATATCTGGTTGCTTTATTGTTAGTTTCATAAACGAAAGAAATATAGAAGGAGCAAGGGTTGGGGATGATTTTAGCATGACAGTGAACAATTTGAGAGGAAGAGAAAACATTGGAGAGATGGATCACTTTGGGGTCGAAAACAATAAGAATTCTACCGTAGGGTGCCTCGTCAAGGTTGTGAATGACTCTCCATGCTGGATTAATATATTTTGCCACTTTGATAGAGAGATCAAGATTTAACTTTGATTCAAGAATAGCTAGGACACAAAGATTGTGCTAAACGATCAGATTTTTGCATTGGGAGAGTTTTGTTTCGTGGTGCGCTCCTCTTACATTCCAAGCTCCTATGGTTTGCATCATTGGATGGACATAGTTTCACTTGAGGTACCTGATTTCTTGCTTCTAAGAACCATGTTCGAGGCATGAGGGAGAAGGGCGGAGCTGGATGGAGTTTTGACTATCCTGGTTTTGAGAAGAAGATTGGGAGAACTGACGAGCTGTGGTTTGACGGCCGGAGGATGAATAAGCTGGGTGGGTATGTTCGGATTAGTGTTGGAGTTATTCAGTACACAATGCCTTGGAGATGGAGTAGAGGATAGTGGGGGAAGAGTGCTGTTAGAGTTGCTGGGCGGGGAGTTTTGGCAGAGAACATTATGCACGTGCACGTTGTGCACGTAGGCAGCATGCATGGGGGATGTTGTTTGAGTATTTAGTTTGCCTGGATTAATTTGTTCGAGGTTACTTGTTGGAGTTTCGGAGAGTAGAGAATTGGATGGAGTGGGATGATTGTGAGGGATGCCGGCATCAGTCTTCTCACTGAGCATGTCATAATTATGGTTATCTGGTGGTTTTGATTTATGGTCAGAGAATCCTTCAAAATTTGCATTATCAATCTCACCACTTTTTTCATGTGTACAGACAAGTTGATGTGACCCAGTATTCCCATCAGCAGTAGTGTTGACATTTTGAACCACTTCCAATATATCACTCTCTTGTTCTTCTTCCAGGTTTTGTAGGATCGCACAACTATTGCTGACTATCGGTAGGTTAACAGAAGCCATCGTAGCATGAGATTGCATGGCACCTATCACCGGATCGTCATACCCCGTGTTATCAACATCATTATCAGTTTGCTCTAGAATTGTTTGTTGTGTTCCTTCCTTATCATTCCTCACATCATTCTCTTTAGTCTGATTTAAATTTTCACTTGACATTTTTGTCTCATGTCCACGCGCACCCACATTTTCCTTTTTACCATCTTGTTTACTTGACTGGTCGATCACCTTGTCATTTCTCCTGCTCAAGGCCATTTTGTTTCTGATTTTCCCCATATTTTGCCATTTTTGGACTTGCTTGGTTTTATTTTCCTTGGTTTTGGGGATCATTCCTTTGACCATATTACCTATGTCTTTACCTTATCTCCTTGGCTTTATCCACATGGGAGACTGCTTCTATCTTCTTGTCACACGACTCATCGGAATGACCAAACGAGTTGCACAGAACACAGATGTGGGGCTTCCATAGATATTCAACATATATTCGCTGAACCCCGCCATCAACCAGACTAACAAGGAAGTCATTTGGCAGTTCTCTATTCGGCTTGATTTCTATCATGCATTTGGCGAATTCCAGCCTGTCGAGCCTCTCAGTCCTCTCGTCCAAACAAAGAAGTTTACTTATACGACTACAAATCCAGTTAATCCCTAGGTGCGACCATGCAAAGAGAGGGATGTTGCGTAAGTGGACCCACACAGGCACAGTGGGAACACTACCACAAACGTTACTGACAGAAGCATCGTACGGCCGAATGATAAATACTTTGTTGTTCATAATGATGGGGTCTCCACGCAAAATTCTAACTTTTTCTTCTTCATACGATAAGAGGAAAAGAAACAGCACCCCATCCGATTTAACTTGAACAGAACCTTTCAATTTCCAAATGTTTTTTAGCTTAGCTACTACGGAAGAGTAAGACAATGGCTTATCTAGAAAAAATCCCACCAAGAATTCCTTCCAGACTGAAGAACCGGCCTGAACGACATCTTCTACCAAGTCAAGCACTTCTTCTGTGTAAGAAGGTTCGAAATCAATAGGCGTGTACTTCCCCGCGTTAAGAGGCTTACGTTTGAATAAGGAAGTCCAAGCTTGTTGACTGCTGTCAGGAGGGGAAGAGTTCGACACGGCAGGATGGAGTTGGTTCGAGTTGCCATAGGGGAGAGGATTAAGAAGTGGGGGACAGCCTAACAGTGAAGCAGATGGTTCGGGTTTGGCAGCGTTTAGGGGAGGAGGGTCAGGAGGGAACGGTGGTGGTTTAGGATGATCGGCAGGAAGGACGTTTGAGTGGCTCGAGGGGAGAACGACGATGGGATGGGAGATGGGCAGGAAATGGGAAGGGGTACGGGAGAAGCTGGCATGGCAGGAAAAAAGTTGTTGATTCAAAATACGTTACCTATTTTGTAATTTATTTCAAATTAAACTTAACAGTTACCTATTTTGTTAGTTTGTTAAGTTTAATTTGAAATAAATTGCAATTAATTCACTTAATTATTGCAGTTAATGTGAATTAAATTGGTAAGTGAAGAATGTTGATTCAATAAGATGTAACTAATGTAAATTCTATACATAATATGATAATTGATGTAAATAAAAGAATGAAACCAAGATGAAATAATTAATTGAGATTTTTAAATTTAATTAATGTGTAAAATTGACAAAATTCAATATAAAGGAAAATATAGTAGTTAATACAAATAAAGATGGAAATTGGGTGATATTAATGTAATGAAAGGCAAACAAATGTTAACTATGTTATTAGATTTTAATTGGTTGAATATAAAGGTTGAAATTAAATTATAATAAATGGGATTTAATTACAGTGAAATTGAACACTGTAATTTATGTAATAATCAACATTGAATTGTCATATAAACCTGAATTAAGTCGTTGTAAATGTCTAGGTATCAAAAATGATGAAATTGTTAGTCAATAAATGTTGAATTGAAAAAGTGATTTAATTTATATAATATTTATTTATTTAATTAACTTGAAAATAGCCATTTTGGCCACTGACTCGGATTTCGACGAAACCAGTTTCTTCGGATCCATAACAGTGAATTATTATAGGATTTCAAGTTTCGTGGCGATCGGACTTGTCGTTTGATCGTACAGACTCGAAACGCCTAGAAATCAATTTAACTGGAATTAATTGAAATCAATTTGAAATAAACTGATTTTAACCTAACTTCTTCATACGATAGAATTAGGACGTGAAACCTGTTCCATTGAATTTAAAATTTTCAAAAACATCTATTTTGATATATGGGATGACCCATTTTCGTTCCGGAGACAGAACGGGCTTTTCGGGTCGTTCATCGTTCAACTTTCCAAACCAACCTAGCCCATTCTCTCTATTTTCAGCTCTGCCTATAAATAGATCGTTATAAACCCTAGGTCATTTCTTATTTCTGATTTTAATACGTACAATTCCATTTGCTTCTCTCTTCCCAATGGCTGCAAACCCTAATTCCCAAATTGCAAATCCAAATCAAAAATCAAATTGAAAATCAAACTCCTCAAACTATATCGAATTATATATCGATTTGAAGCTCTCGACGAGCGCATCTTAGATCTGTAATTCATTTTCTAATTCGAATCACTGTTTTTCCAGAAATTGAAGAACAAATCGCGGCCGTTCATCGCGCGGCGATCAACCTTGTCTGATCGTCGAATTGATTTGTGGGTATTGTAGAGTGGACCGACGGGACTTCATAAGTGTAGTTTTTTTGGCGAATCAGTGGTCGGATCAGCTCAAAATAAAATGGTTAGGGTTTGCTATTCTATAGGCGGTGGCTGTGTTGTGGTGACCGATGGGGGCTGTCACTAGGGGGTGGCCATGGCCAAGGGAGATGCGGTGCCGGCCAGAGGGAGGCGGCGTGCCAGAGTTGGCCAGCGGCAGCGCGTGCAATTGGTGGTTGGCGGCGGTTCGTACGCACGTTAGAAAATAGGGTTTCGTGGTGAACCTAGAGATAACTGTGACGTAGCAGAGCATTGAGGTGACCTTCCTTTTGTTCTTTTCTTTTTTTAAATTTAAATTTCAAACCGTTCTAACTTAATAACTTTCGCATACGATATCCAATTTACGCGGGGTTTCTTTTATGAGGATCGTTTTCAAATTCCGGACATTTTGATGCTGGTTTGGACGAATTCTGAGATCATTTGAATTTGGGCCCTAATTTGGATTTAAATTCGATTTAAATTCAAAGGTGAGTGTTTTAACCCACTCACAACTTCTAAAATTTCTTATGTTTGTTAAATTAAATTTATGATGTGATTTGAAATTTATTTATGACTGTTTTGTATATTTTAAATCATCATCTCGGTTAATTTGAATTTATTTGAATTAAATCGTTAATTAATTTTTATTGAATATAAATTGCCAGTTAAATACCTGTTATTGATTATCATTTCTTTATTGATATTTATTGATTGATTTGGATGATGTTTGTAATGGATGTTGATTGTTGATATTGGATGAATGGATGTTTTATTTTATATTGTTATAAACTACAAGTTCACTATGGGTTGAAATGATACATACCCGAATGATCTATAGATTAAGGAAAAATCGTTATGTGTTGAAATGATAGACTCGAGCGATTTTATGGATTTTATTATTAATTCGGGATTGCGGTTTGAAATGATATATAACCGTAACATTTTAAATTGCGGATTGAAATGTAAATATCCGTATCACTTGACCCTAGGGTAGAAAATTATATATAGACACCAGATTGGTTAAACTTAATGATTTTGAACTTCTTAATTTTTGAATAAATTAAATGATATCTTGAAATAGAATTTGATGTATATAAATTGAAGTATTATTGGAAAATAAAGTATTGTGTTGAAATGTGAATTGGTTTAAAAGGAATTGCTTTAAGAAATTAAATTGGAAGTTTAAAGTTAAACTTTTAAGTATAAATGAAATTCTATCAAAATTAAGTTATTAAAGTTGTTTAAAAATAACTTTGAAATATTTTGAAATTGAAAGGTTTGGAATTTGGTTTGTTGACTTGGAAATTGAAAATGGTCCAAAGGCGTTGAAATGAAATGAATAGTTTCATTTGATATTAATTCCAAATTCATGTTTTAATATAAACTGTTTAAAAATATATTATTTCAAAATTTCTAATTATTAAGATTTCAAAGTATTAAACTATTTTAATCTGTATTAATTATATTAAATCATTTTAACCTATTTTAAACCATTTAATTTATTTAAACTAATTAACCTGTTTTAACTTATTTTAAATCTAATTAATATATTTTAAAGCTATTTAATCTATTTTAATTATATTTAATCTATTTTAAATCTATATTAACTATTTATAACTATTTAAAACTATTTTCTTCTAAGTTCCAAACTAAGTAAAATGGATGGGTTATATTCAAAATTCTTGATTTTTTTTAAGTGAATATGGTTAATAATGTTATAACCTAAGTTGGGAATTAAATAACATATTTGGTTTAATATGATATTTTGAAATGGGAGTTTAACCCATTTTGGAAATCTGACTTTTGAAATGAAATATAATTTCGAACTATGATTTCAATGTGATATGATTTCGGAAGTAAGTAATGATTTTGAAAATGATATGATTTGAATTGAATATGATATTTTGATATCAATTATGAAATGATTTTGGAAATGTAAAAGAACCATCCGGTGTGTAATAAGCGATTGGTTGTTAGAGAGACCAAGATCGGATATTGTCATACTCTCTGCCAATACCGAAAACCACTTTGACAACTGTGTACGTGGTGGATATTCCAGAATGAAGTAGGATGGTTGGCGACGATCCTATATGAGGTATATACGTGGACCTGACTCTTATGAGTTAGCTTAAGGTGGCTAAAACAGGAGCAATTGACGGGCCAAGTGAGGTCATTCCTTCGATTGGGCACACTCCTTCGATACTATATTCTGACTTTGCGATTGATTTGGTGGCCACCCCTCGATATTTGATATAGGAGTGTGTTCCGAGGTGGGCGGTAGTAGCTGCTATGCGTTACCACCAGTCCGGAAGCGTAATTGGTATATCTACCCTGGCATTGCCTAGTTGTGCCGTGTCACCTACCCTATCGAGACCGTTATGAGTTTGTTTTGTACCATACCTATGGAGTGCCCTCTGACGATGTCCAGTACAGGCGGGATTACGGTACCGTATAGACTATGGGAATATATAAAAATGTGTTAAGGGGAAAAATGTAACGCCTTAATGCTATTTTAATGGTTTATCTTACTGTAGACATATTATAATAGCGTATTGTACTACATAGTAGATAGTTTAACGGATCCTTAGGAGATGTGAATTTCGAACATCTCTTAAGTTACTGCACTCACGTTAGACACTAGATAGGAGATGTCGCCGTTGATTTAACTTGCATAAGATCTTTTAGTTCTGACTCGAGTGTTTTGTCTTTTCAAATTCGCTCGGGTCAGCCTGAGCATTTCAGGATTTGAAGACCTTTTTCTTAAGAATGAAGACGAAGATTTGTACGATTACTACTTATTCTATTATTCCACTGCATTCATACTGTTCCGCTGCATTTGTATATTTATTCTCTGATATGTATAACTCTGATTTTGTATTGTATAAGTATAATCAAATGTTTTGTAAACAACTTCATGACCTGTTATTTGATTATTATATTTTGTCATTCCGCTGCGAGATTCTGTTTTGTTTTTTTTCTTTCTCTGCTTTTTCTTATTCACCCCAATAACAATCCGCCCTTCTGTATGGTTTGAGTCGGCATGTCTGTCTGCTTAAAACGTACAAAAAGGTGGGATGTTACATGGTGTGACTTTATAGCTAATTTATTACTTACATAGATTTGGTAAAAATCCAATTACACTTATTTTAAGCATTACCCAGTAGTGACAATTACTTACACCAATTCTCTTCGTCAAAACTATATCACTTTAGGACTTATGGAACTTAGTAATGGTCAAGATTCTAATATCGTCCATGTTTAACTTTATAGTCCAAACAAAAAGTCCTTGATTTCATAATATTAATAATAATTAACTAAAGTGCTCTGGCCAGAGACTTTGATTTTGAGTTGAGTTCAGTTAACATAACCTGTTATAATTGAGGAGACGAATCCTCTATTGAATAGTGTTTCATTTCCAGTGCTTTTACTCGATCCAACTGTAGTCGTTCGGTGGATGTTATTCCATGATTTAACTATAATCAAAGCGAAGTTTCCACATTGAAGCTCAACAGTATTCTTAAGTCGAGAGAATTGGGTAATATTGTCACATTGACATTGTCTATTTGACCCTAGTTATATTAATCAAAAAAATATATCGAGTGATTCATTCCATAGTTATCCAATAACTATTATTATATAACCCCTTGGTGCCTCCAGCAGCCATAAGTAATACACCGCCCAATATTTGGAGAGCATTACATACTCTACTCTCAATGGATGTATACACTGCCCAATATTCAGAGAGCGTTACACCAATAAATTGCCTCTAAGGCATACCCCTAACTCTATCAACTGCAATAAGAAAGATTCAAATAGGTATTAAATCATTCCTAAGACTACAAATGGACAGCATGACTATTAACGATAAAATAATTGACTCTACTATCCTGTGTGTATATATATAGTGGGATATTAGGATTATTTAAAACATAGTGCATGATACTAGTAGTAAAATTGTTTTAATAAAAATTCCAAACAAGAAATGTTCCTGTGGAATGTGGTATATGAGATATCTTATGCATAGGAAGTAAGTTACATAGCATATGTTGTATACTGAATTAGATTTGTATATACATTTGATACAATAAGCAAACGAAATCAAGTCTGAAAATTTACCAAGTGGATATTTATGAAATAGCGGAAATTATTTGTGCGACATTGAAATTTTATGAAGGGTATTCATGCTAAAACTTCATTGGAAATTTCGAGTGTAAGAAGAAAATTTTAAAGGTTCAACCTTAACCTAGATCTTATGATGGAAATAGTTCAGACGAGAAAGTGGTGGCAAGTTCTGGTCGGAAGAGTGAGTCACCTGGAATATTACCATAGTAAAATACATATATGCAAATTTATAGATGAGATAAAGATGGTTTTCTCGATTGATTATATAATGACATATTATGATATCAATAATGCAATGGGGATTGCAAAAGGAATCAAGAACTTATAAAAATATTGGACGTATTGTCTATGACCGCCACAAGATTAATGGTTTATCAATGGTTGGACAATGAGAAACTAATATAGTAAATATAATATAATAATACATTTCCATTCACAGAGGCCCATTTCTCGGTCTGTGACTGCCACATGATAAATGGTTTATCAAATGGACGAATAAAGAGAAACTGATATAGTAGACACAATATAATAATACATATCCATTCATTGAGGCCCATCTCTATGTTTGAACTAGGACGATTGATCAAAAGGTATTGGTTTGTGGATCTAAAATTTCCCCAGGTGCAAGTGGAAAATTTAAAGTTTAGGGGGTATGCCTTAGGAAAAATTATGTTATTTGTTACATATCTTGACTTTGAACCAATCTGGTTCGAAATAAATGATGCTTTTAGTGTTTGTTTTCTATTATATATAATGTAATATTTTGATTAAATAATCATTTAACAAATTGAAAATCCTAAAATAAAGTATTATACGATTATAGTTACAAATTTTGTAACTACTAGTATTGAATCATAATTCAAAATACTTTGTTATGAATATTCCCGATCTAGGTGTTTTGAGAAAAGGATATCGATAAATCTATTGAGACCAGAGTATTGAACGCTCTTCAAATGTTTGGCAATGTATTACTCATTGCTGTTAGGGGAACCAAAGGGTTACGTACTTGTAGTTATTGGACAATTATAGAATTACTCAAGGTTAAATAGGAAATCTCATGTGATGATGTTACGTAGTGACGACCTCCCTATACCATTGACACCAATAGTATGTAAATAGTGCGTTGTCCATGCCCGTCTGATATAGGACGATTATCATGGTTGAAATAAACCAGTATAGCATATAACCAGTCGTATCTTATAGCGCATGGACAAAATATAATATAACAGATATAATATACGCAACTAAAGATGTAGTAATAACTATAATGACCTAGAATTTTAGTAATTTGAAATTGGAATTTTAATTAATTATAAATATCGAAAAGTTAATTTTATAGATTTAATAATTCGAATTTCGAATATAGTGATTGATTGGATGATTTAATTGTTGAATTTAATAATTAAAAATTATTTAAATAATTGAATCATTGGATTTTTTTGGGTAAAAATGATTTAAAGGCCTATTTAATTTCTATTAATAAGAAGGAAGATAATAAAATTTTTAAAATTGGATTTATAAGTGATTTGCTCGATTTTGAAAATAACTCATTTTAATTAATAAGTAAAAATAGTCTTCCGGGGCACGGTCTCGGATTTTGACGAAACTAGTTCCATTGGATCTGTAATAGTGTATTATTATCGGATTTCAGATTTTGTAGCGTTTGTAGTTACCGTTTGGTCGTACGGGATAGCAACGCGTTGAAATTAATATTGAAAATTTAATATAATAATTAGGTTCAAAAGGCTATCTTCTGCATACGATCGAATTAGGTCTCGGAACATGTTCCATTGCGTTCAGAATAAGGGTATAACATTAGGAATGCCAGGCGGCACACCTCGATCGGGGTTCGGAATAAATATCTAGATATTTTGGAATTTTAAATATACATACATACATATATATATACATACATATATATATATATATATATATATATATTCACATCAGCCCATAAAAACTTACATCTCAGCCACCCTATTCTTCATTTCAACTGACCTACCCATGTTCATTCATGCCTCCTTCTTTATATATCGCACCTGCACTCGTCTTCTTTTTAAAAGAAAAAATATAATATGTTCATCTTCGTTTAAACTCAGCTTCATCCTACGACTCACGATGGTTGGAGCCACTACGATCACTTTCAGGCGAGATGATCAACTAGGAAATTGTAGAGGAGGGGAAGCTCGACAACATGGACGGTGGAGATCTGTTGATTCGAAGCGAGGCGACGGCAGGAGGTGGATGAACGGAAACACGTTTTTGGGTGACTGCGGCGATTTGATAAATTTTCAGGCGAAGGGTTGTGAAGGAGAAATGTAAGGGATGGGAAGAGCTACTTTCGACCAAAAGTTGGTGGCCAATGGTGGCTTATAGCAGTGGGAATTAGGGGCGAACGATTGTAGTTGTGGGTTCATTTTTCTCAACGACGGTGGCAAAGGAGGAGGTCGCGTGGGAAGGGGGAAGGAAGCGGCATGGAAGGGGCATTTGACTGATGGGGTCGCAGTGGCTGTTGGGTGGCTGTAGTGGCGGAGGGATGCAGTCAAAAGGGGCGGCATCGTGGTCAACTCGAGAAGGGGAGAAGGATTAAGCGATTGTTTTTTTAAAGGGTAATTATGTTAATGATGGGATTAAGAAATTTAATTATTATTAAATTCGATAAATTTGTAAAATTTATATCTTTTTCATCTTAGGTCAAAATCAAACACGATCAGTCACGTTTCCCTTGTATCATCGAGATGTACGATTTGGAACTGAATTCGGAAAGATTTGAACTAGTTGAATTTTTAGCTACAGTCGAACGTCGTTCAACTATAGATCAACCAGGCGTTCGACTATAGATCAACCAGAACGCGAAAGCAACAGCTGGAATAATGGTGAGTAAATCTCACTCATTTGGATAATTGGTTTTATTTAAAATAGTTAAAATTATTTATTGGTTGATTGGATGAATTGATAATAATTTATCAGTTGGATGTTATATTATTTATAGTAGTGTGTGTGTGTGTGTTAGTAGTTGGTTATATTTCCCGCCGATTGGAGCGAATGAGACACTATGTGCCCCGCATAATAGCGGATGACCCTATATTACCATGACATCCGTCTTGAAGCGGGATTGGTATTTTATGTTATATAGTGGATGTAGGGAAACAGGTTGGAGGGATCCAACTGGATTCCTCAAATGTATTGATTGTTTTTCGTATATAGCGATATATGATGTAATTGAATAATCTATTATGGATTATTGTGTGATTTGATATATTGAATGCTATAGTAGCACTGGCCCTAATTTTGGTATTTTAAACACCATCAATAATATTTTTGAATTTAAAAAGGAAATTCAAAGACAATTTTGGGAATGAAATTATAAAATGAAATTTGGGATTATTTAAGAAGGAATTGACTTGGATAAAATAAATAAGTTTGATCTTAGATATTTATTTTAGCTATTTCGTAAAATGGTTTCAAATAAAGAATTTAATTTGAGTATTTTTAAAATAGTGGATTTTTAATTGGGATTTCTAGGAATACAAAATTAGAAGTCGAAATCGAGATTTGAATGGTTTTTGGAATATAGTTTGGATTTGAAAAAAATATAGGTTTATAAATCAGATTTTAAATAGGAACCGATTTATAAATGGAGTTGTTTAATATGAATCTGTTATTAACAGAGAAATGAGAGTTGAGTTATAAATTTATAAACGATGTTTATAAATAAAATGGAATCATTGTCATTCGATAAATTGGAAATATAAATTCACGGTGAGAATTTATAATGAGATATGAAAATCAGTTTAGAAAGAATAGTGGATTCTATTTTGGAATTTGGGGGAATAGTATGGAATTGGAAATGTGAATAGATTTGTGATAGATTGAGAGAGATTTATAGGTATAGAAATGGGTATGTTGAATTTTAAAAGGGGTTTTCACAAGAAATTAAGGTTTGTTTTTATAGAAGGATTTTTATTTGTTAAACTATTAATTGGATTGAAATATTTTAGAAAGTTAGTTATTTAAATATATAAATCTGTTGAAATGAATTCTAAGATTTTAAACAATTTTGTAAATCGATTAGAAATTTTATAAATGAATTTGAATTAGTTATTGACGTTTATTTTAAAAGTGCTTTGATATTTTAAATAATTATTTAACCACGTTTTGAAATTTATCATTATTATATATATATAGTTTAAAAGTAAGTGATTGAATTTTATTTATAAATGTTCTCGAGATTAGTGAACCGGGTTTTATTTAATGGATGTGATTTTATAAGAGAAATCTTATAAGGGAATTTGGGAACTTAAGGAAATTTTCCAATTGTTTAGATACGGGAACTTCGAGAATGAATCTGAATTCATTAAAGGAGTTATAAATTGTTAGTTGGATTATAAATAAGTATAATCGATAACTTTTGGAAATTTTGAAAAGAAATTAATAAAATTCCAGAGTTTATGAGATAAGTACGGAATATTTCCTAAGTATGGATATTAGAAATGAAGTTGAAAAATAGACTTATAATATTTTTCTAAGTATTGGAATTGAAGCTTTAGGGATATTTTAGCGACGAAATGATTTATATAGGAATATTTTTCTAAGTAATGAATAATAACTTGGGTTTGGAAATATTTCTAAGTGTTGATATGGGTTGAAATATCTTGTTATGGATTTAAGTATTTGAAATCGTTTTCAAATATTGAAATATTGAAAGAGATCTAAATATATATCTTTATAAAGATATTTTGAAAAAAAGGTTGAAAGATTTATATATGGCCTAGTGATTGCTTATGTGTGTAATTTGATAGTTAAATAACCGACTATCAAATTTGGTTAATTTTGTCAATCATTTCGAAGAGACCGGGGTTGGATTTGATTATCCAAAAACCACTTCGATCTGATTTAAGCATTGCGAATTGTGATATCGTGAAGATAATGAAGATGATGATTTTGGAGATTCGGTTTGTTCAGACCCAGAACAACTTGTATGGATGAATGCTATCAACACATTGCCATTGGAGGGCAATGAGAATTCTAAGTGTAAATTTCTTGAAAGGTAATCGTAGCCTCAAGCCTCATCAATCAGGAATGACTGAAAATCAGGGGAGATGCAGCAAGGCTAAGTGGATCGCACCCATTAGGGTATGTTGTCACCTTTCTAGATACAATACATCTACATATTTATGGATTGGTTGTGCATGAGATCTCAAAAGGGTAGCAAAGCAACCGGGGTAATGACATATTCGGTACTATCCAGTAAGGGTAGGCTGGTCTTGTGCTGCCAGGGATCGATAGGTTCGATCTTGGTACATTTTCTAGACGTGTACCGTGATAGGTGGTACCCCAGTGCCTAGTCATCGTATGGAATCCATTCTCCAATAAGTGTCATACAGTTTTGATTATGCTCAACTATGTTGAAATGTGAAATGCAAGCATTTCAACTATTTTAATTAGTACTTGTAGTTAGACACTATTATAATATCATGGTATTTTTAAAAGTGTTTGTTTATCGTAAGGTAAAAACCCATCGTATTTACGTGTGGCATGGTCTTACGAAATACCTTTGTTTTCAAAGATTTTGATAACAGTAATAATTCAAATTGAGTATGTTTTCTCACGCTGGTTTTCTAGACTGACTCGGATGTTATTTTATTATAATGCTCGGGTCAGACTGAGTATTACAGATTCAGATTAGGATACTATAGAGCTCAGGAAACGAGCTGGAGGAGTCTCAGGTGTATTCCACGTACTTAATTATATTCCACTGTGTGTATGCTGTATATTTAGCACTTGTGAGGCCAAGTTATTATAACTGTCCAGATTGATTGTTGACTGTTATACTCTAATGATTGTATGTATATTACAGTTACACTTTCTTGTATAAAGATCTGTTATTATATATTATATTTTTTCCACTGCGATTGTGAGACTCTGTGTTATTGTTTCTGTTTTCTTCTATCTTTTCTTTTTCTTTTCCCCTAACAATCGGGTTTTTCGGCATTTGATTTCTCAGCATGTAATACAATGGACGTATCAGTGTCGATTTTCGAGGGTCGAAAATCCCGGTCGTTACAATAACTATGTGAACAAATCATTAAAGTATAGATCCATATAGTTTAAATCAAGTATCATAGAGTTTATACAATGGAAACAAACTCAACGACTATCCTAAATACAAGTATGAGCAGTCACTGCTAAGGCTCCCTAGTGCTGCACAACGGAATAAGTGTAGAATCCATATAAGTATATAATAAGAGATAGCTCCATCCAGCTCATCCTCTTAACAGCTACTGCATCACTTATACATGTTATCTAGTCTAATCATTTAAGAGTAACAAAGATAATTAGAAGCAAAGCATAAAACCTTAAGTTAGACAACAGTCTGGTGTGAGCAGTAAATGAGTCTCAAAATACTATATAGGTAAACATGGTAAGGAACAAGAGCACACAAACCATACCTGACATGTCCCTACAACCAAAGAGTTAGCATATAACACTATAATATGCTACTCTACAATATCATAAAGATATACCATAAACCAAATAAAGGATAGCAATCTTTCAGGTATTCCTATCTCCAATACATACTTCTTATGATACCTATGAGTGATAGCCTACTAAATAAAACAACCAAAGCATCCATAACATCCATCAACAATCCTAACTGTCACTTCTTATGCTATGAATAAATGATAACTCGTATGGACCCCAAGCCAGGAACTAATGGAAATCTCGGTTCTCTATTGTACTCTCGTATCTCACAGCCCAAAGCTAGGTATGTGTCTCGCAACCCAAAGCTGGACAATAGACCCGAAGTTATGGGTCCAAGGTATACATATCCCTTAATTCACCCATGGGCGTCCCCACTTACAATACCCCTAATTCGAGTATAACTGAAAACTCTTCGAGCATCAATGATTCCTTAGCACATATACTCAAGCCCACCTTTTCTCATTTTGATATTGAGTCCTTCTCACTCAATCTAGTTTCCATTATTCATGAGGAACCCTTCCACATTCCCCGATCATTCGACTCCCTCATTTACGACCCGCCATCTTCGGAACCTACTCTTAACATGAATCAACATCCGAAGATAATAGCTTTTCATCATGCTTTTATATCGTCATCCAACCTAATATGAACGAGTCAACACCTCTAGTATGATCTACAGAACCTCAACAACTGTCCCTAGAAGTTCTAACCCCATATCATTCACCATGATAACTCGATGCCGAGTTGTAGGTATAACTCAATGCTGAGTTATATAGTTAGCTAACCGGAGGCTAAGTTTTCTTCCAGGCCTCTGGTACCCTTCTTCCAATGCTTTAGACCCCGACTCATCACTCCTTGATAACTCGGCCCCCAATCAAAAGCTCCACTTCTAAGTTCTAGAGATAACTTGGTATAGCATCCAATCCTTAGCCAAATACCCTGCAGCTTGCTATGAAATATCTCATTTAGCCAAGCTCTATCCATCCATGCCAACCACTGAGTTATAGCCCTCCCTATGATAAATCATCACCAACTCATCCCCATGTTAACCACCGACTCGTCCCCATTGCTTATATTCAAACTTAGAGGTAGAAGTTCTTACAGGTCAGTACAACTTCGACAGAGATTACAAGAAATAAGAGTAAGGAGAGGAAGAGCCAAAAGATCCTGAAAACTGAGCCCTACCCCTATATTTATAGCGCTAGGAAACATAAAATCTCACTCTAAAGATCTCCACCTCGTCTTCCAAGCCTTAGACTGTTTCTCCACCAAAGTAGGATGCCACCTCATCAACTTATATGGGTCGGTACGACTCCAAGGGGTTGGGTCGGTATGACTCCGTAAGATTGCTAATCTGGTCATTTTAAACTCTTTGCTTTGGCTTGTCTTGTGGTTAGCTTCATGATTCCATAGTTGTTTGCACCAATGTTAACTTGTTTCGGAGTCCAAATGACGGAGTCGTGGAAGAACGAGGTTGCTGATTCAAGAATTAGTGGAGATCGATAGAGAATTGCATTGGACCAATAAAACGACACTTAGAGTAGGCTTCTAGCATCGAGTAAGGGTGTAGGAAGAAGATGGGCCCTAATAGAAGAGCAATCTTGGATCGGTACCGACCTAGGGTGTGGGGTCGGTACCGACCCACCACTTAGGTAGGATTTTGCCCTTCTTGTCTGGGGTTGGTCTGGTGTTCATCATGTGGCTCTGTTTGTGCTGGTTTTTTGGATTCTTGGGCTATCTCACTGCGCTTTCTACCTTGATAACTCTGAGTTCGACCCATCAAATTTGTCTGTATACTACCGAGTGCAAAGGAGGGATAACACTTACCCCCTAAAGCACGCCTTACGAATGAATGGTGCGCTTTGCTCAGGAAAAAATGTTTGTGTTGATGAGATGTTAATAGTTGAATTTCCTGGTTATCAGCTGATCTAGCCGTTGCAAATCATCCTATTCCTTTGGGATACTCAAGTCAATCGCGGGTCATTCCAAACCTGTCATACCCTATGACTCCAGACTCTGCCTAAGTGCTATTTATACATCATCACAATTCTGATTTCATTCAAAGTTATTACATCACATATCAAAATCATCCCATGTTCATTCGGGATTTGTCAATTTTGTTCCAATTAAAAGGCGTTCAAATCCTTTTATCAAAATTAAAACTATTTCATTCCTAGGTTAGATCTTTCCTGATCGTTTTATATTCAATTTAATGTGAGATGTCTCTGGATCGGTAATCAAATTTATGGTCATTTAGGATCGATAGTTAAACATGCGATCTCTTTGGATCATTAATCAAATTCATGGCCGTTCAGGGCCGATAATTAAATCTGTGATCTCTTTAGATCATTAATCAAATTCATGGTTGTTCGGGGCCGATAATCAAATCCATGGTCTCTTCGGACCCTTGTTGAGCCCAATCCGCTTGATCTTTGGCAAGGAGACTCGATGACAAGCAAGCCCATCCGCTCACTCTCTGCTGAAGGGATTTTCTTCCTGCACTTCAGCCCCATCTCTCCGAACAGGACATAAGGCGATCCAAGTCCACGGTCTCTCTGGATCCTTGCTGAGCCCAATCCGCTCGCTCTTCGATGAGGGGACTCAGTGACAAGCAAGCCCATCTGCTCACGCTCCAGTGAGGTGACTTACTTCTTGCACCCGGTCCCGTCTTTCTGGACGGGACTTAAAGCGATTAATACTATACAAGTCCATCCGCTCATGCTCCGGCTAGGGGACTTGCACCTTGCACTCCTATCCTGTATTTTACCGAATAGGACTTTAAAGTGATTAATATCAGTCATCACATTCAATGTGGATTTCCATAATCAAATTCAAATATCAAAAACAATATAAAGTCTAACATCAAGATAACGGCATCGCCGGGCATTATAATCTAGCATTCAACCCAGAACGTGCAGGATCCCATACACGAGTAAGTGGCTAGACTGTATTATTGCATGGTTTATTGGAAAGGGGAAATAGAGTGCAAGAACCAAACCTGATTCCCTACCATCTCGAGCACTAGAAGACTATTCTTGGTCTTTATCCAGGGCCATTTCCATTCGCCGCGGTTGATGACTACTCCTGTTCCACCATCGCAGCTTGGCTTCTCACATATTGCTGTAATCGGTTATCTTTGACTAGTTCCTCGATCAGATCCCGTAGGTGCCTGCAATCATTTGTGTTATGCCCATCCAACTCATAGAATAGGCAGTATTTTCTAGATGCCCTTTCACGCTTTATGGGTTATCTTCTTGCTGGCTTTCGATAGGGATATGTCGCCTAGTATCTAGATAAACTGCTCCATGGTCTCATTTAGATCTATGTAAGAAGAGAATTTTGGTTCCCTTCTTTGCCTCTTCAAGCCATCAAAGCCATCATCTATCTTTTATTTTCCTTTATCCTTGCTAGATTCTACTCCGAGCAATCCTCCGCTATCCTGAGCATTAACCTCTTTCTCATCGTCTTCAGCGTCCTCCTGGCATAAAAACCTTTTAGCCTCATGACAAAACTCTACAAAATCCCTCGAAGGATCCCGTTCCAATGCAACTTTAAAATCTGGCTTTGTGGCTATTCCTCGGACCACTGCCATCAAAACCATCAAAGGGCCTGGCTTCTTGACCGCGACCGTTGTCGCATTGATCCTTGTTAGAAACTCCTAAGGGTCACTCCAGCCCTCAGCTTCATACTTGCTAACATCACTATATTTTTGGGTCGTGAAATATGAACCTGGAACTGCTTCACGAACCTGTTCACCAACTCGGCCCATGTGTTGATGGAACCATTCTCCAGTTGTCTAAATTATAACTCTGCCAACCTATCAAATATAAAGGGAAACACCATCCTATAACCTCTTAAGACGCATCCAACACGTTCATATGCCAAATGCACCTCATCGGATGAACTATTGGATCAGTCTTTCCATCATACGTCTCCAACGTTGGCAGCTTAAAATTAGGGGGATTCCTAGTGTACCAAATATTCGGAGTGAATGGACTACTGTTCACATCTTCCATGCTTTGGTTAGGCAATCCCACCCTTCATATTTCATCTCACCATCTCAGCAAGTCTGTCATCCTCATTCAAAGTAATTCTCAAGTTAGCATTCTTAGACTTTCCCCCGATTCCGTGAGGGAATTCTAGCACATACTCATTTGTTGTGCTTATGCATTCTGATTCACATTCATACACTATGCATCATCTCCACGACGCATATCATTCCTTCCTAGGTTAGGACGACCCATGCCCCCGGCCTTTGTAGGTCGGTACCGACCCGTGCTTATGGGTCGGTACCGACCCATATGTTTGGCTCGGAATTTTCCCCAGGTCATTCTACTCTGTTTCTAGTTAGCTATGCTACGGCTTTTGGTTTTTGGTTATGATTTGCAGCAACTCTGATTGTTCCATCTCTCTCATTCTCCTAAAGAAATTCTCCATCATCTCTTCCTAGCGTGCAATAACTCTTTCCTGCAATCCATTCATCGTGGTTTCCATCTTATTCTTGGTTATGTAGATCAATCGGGTTAGCTCCTAAAAACGCCTCTTGGCAGCCCTCTTGTTGATTTCTTCTAGTTACGGCCTTTCTAGTTGATTGTTTAGTCATTCTGAATCTTCCCAAGTCTTAAATCAGCAAGTTTAAGTGTCTTCTTAATGAAAGCACCAAAATGTTTGAACTAAAAATGGCACAAACACCCATGGGAAATAACTAGAGAAATAAAAGTGAAGAAAAAAATGAAAAACAAGTAGAAAAGATTACACAATAATTTATAGTGGTTCAGCTAATCTTGGCCTACGTCCACTTAATGATTTTATTTCTTATATTCTGAGTTGGAGGCAGAAATTCTTCCAGGTCGGTACAACTCCGAGAGAGATTACAAGAAATTATAGTAAGGAGAGAAAAAGCCAAAAGATCCTGAAAAATTAGTCCAACCCTTCTACTTATAGAAGCATGAAGCCTAAAGTCACACCTAGAAGATCTCCACCTCATTTTCCATGCTTTAGACTGTTTCTCAAGCAAAGTAGGACGTTACCTAATCAACTTATATGAGTCAGTACGATTCTAAGGGCTTGGGTCGGTACAACTCTTAAGGCTTGGGTCGGTACGACTTAATAAATTTTCCAATTTGATCATCTTGAACTCTTCGCTTTGGCTCATCTTGTGATTAGCTTCGTGATTCCATAGTTGTTTACACTAATATTAACTTGTTTCGGAGTCTTAATGATGGAGTCATGGAAGAACAAAGTTGTTGATTCAAGAGTTAGTGGAGATTGTTAGAGAATTGCATTGGACCAACAAAACAATGTTAGAACCTCTCTTGTTGGATTTTAATGACAACAACTATACAATTATGCTAAAAAACCTCTAAGATACACAATACAAAAGAGGATAAAAAGTATATATAAGGAGATATGACGATCAACATCAAAACCAGGCTGAAATTAAAGAAAACAAATAGGTCTTATGTCTTAATTTTTTCATCCTAAATTTTATGTACAATCTCCAATTTGATGATTACATACACAAATATATTTTGGAAATTATCTTTGCAATATAACTATTTTATAATACATGTTTATTCAAAGAAAATAGTCAAAATATAACATTTAAAAGTAAATAAACAAGCAATTCAATTTCAGGCATCTGGCATTTTTGTCCCAAACGTCTGTGTACATTCAAATAAAAAAATAACTTTTTAGTTCAAATCCAGACGTTTGGATTTTTCATAATAGACGTCTATATTGCAATCTAGATGTATGGTACAAAAAATTCAGACGTCTAGATAACTTGTTTTTTTTTGTTTCTATGCTTTCTGGAATTTTTTATGTTTGTTCAGACATCTGGGCACTTTTGCTCAGAGTCTAGACCTGACGAACAAAAACAACTCTTTATAGAAATTCAAATTTTGAAGAGTCATCTTCTTTCTCCGGAGTTGCAATTATTCAAATGGTTGCAACTATTGAATTTTAACTTTTCAAATCGATAAACAGAGTTGAGAATTCACTTTTACAAAAACCAAGAATCAATTCTTTCTATCTTTCGAATCTATACGCACTTGTGAATTACAAATATTCGCAACAATCTAATTCGTACAATTAAACGTCAAATCATCATCTTAAGGAGATTATAGGAAGGGTGTACTTAATAGACTTATCTGTGTTATATATAACACAATCAATCAAGAAACTTCACTACTATTTGTAGTCGAAATCCTATAAGAAATCTTCAGACACGAAGTCCTATTCGGTAGCTTAGGCAGTTTGTAATAAAGAAGTCTTGTTCTGCAGCTCAGGCAGTTTGTAATACCTATCCCTTTGGGTTAATTGAGGGTGTTGTTTAGATCTAGAAGGAGTCTGGTTGGACGTAGAACAGGAATTTTGAACCGGTATAAAAATCTCCAGTGCACTTTACTTTATGGTTCTTTATTTCTGTTACTATTATATACAAGTTTTAATTTAGTAGAACTATTCATATTACTCGATCCGCATAGCGACTTTCATTTGGTATCAAAACCTAGGATTTTAAAGATCGTAACAACATCCTAGAATAAATGGCCATAAAGAGATCTAGTCAAGGCAATAGAAAGAGGAAGAACAATAAAGAAGAATCAAAGGAGCAAACAAGCAAATGCTTCATGGCTAAACTCAGATCACAATCGTTATGCTTGGATTATTCATATAAAGATCTTTTGTTAGCACATGATGGATTAATAAAGGATTGTAAAGCTTTGAATAAAGTTAATAGAATTGCATTAACTAAGTTAACAAATTGTGAGCAAGAAATTACCTATTTAAAAGAGGAAAATAAATTTTTAGGTAGAACAAACTAAATTTTTTGAAAACACGGTAGAAGAACTTGTTTTACAAAAAGACTTCCTACAATAAGGAAATGAGAAGTTAGAAGTTAAAAATAACAATCTTTTGGAGGAAATCAATGTTTTGCAAAATAAAAATATATTTTTGCGAAATTCTTTAAATAATTCTCACTCTTTAATTTTGTCTATTGAAAAAGAGAATGAAGCTTTAATTAAAAAGAATTTAGAATTATCTAAAGAATGTGCGATTTTAAAGATGATAATAATAATTTGCAAATTTGTGATTTAAAAATCATAAATTTTAACAAAGGTAAAGATATCTTATCTTCCTTAGTAACAAATTCGAAAGTTCACAAATGATAAAAGCAATTTAGGCTATAAACAAGCTAAAAGTAAATATAATACTAGATACGCATTCATATATACTAATTTTAGTGCTAGTACTAGTAACCTTGATAGTCCTAAAACCACTTACAGTCATTCTAATACTTTGTTTAGAAATGATAGAAAATATTTTCCAAGCACTAAGCTAATGACTAATAGTATTAGACTATAGACTCCAACTAATATGATTGATCATGATAAACAACTTTGTATTAGCAACTATTATAATAATGTGATTTGTAATGAAAACTATTTTTATAAAGGTTCAACCACACCCAAATGGGTATGGTTTCCTAAAACTTAGGAAATTATAAGGACTTTGGATATCGCATGCTTTAAATGTTAATTTTTTTACTGATACCTTAGTTTATAAGTAGTAATTATTTATTAATGATTGGATGTCCTACTCATAGCGCTTAAACATGGTAGTTTACTACGAAATGCTATAAAAAGTAGGATTTTGTACAACACTTTGATTAAAATACTACTGTTTTAATGCTATCAAAAATACTGTAAAGTAACTACTATTTAATGAAATTGTTTCATTACTTTTATTTCTTTTAGAGGGTACAACCACACCTATTTTGGTAAGGTTTTCGCCATATGATTAACCCCTGTACCCTAACATAGTAAGTGGGCACCAAAAATGATTATTATTTATTGAAGGTACTTGGATAAACAAAAAGAAAACGATAGATTTTGAATTTTAAGGATGTTCCATACATTTGATGGAATTATGTGCTTACAATGAAATAAGAACTTCGGCAAATTTGGTAAAATCTAACTTATTTTCTCCATAATTAATATTGGGTTAACCTTTTATTTTTTAGGAATACCTAGCTATTTTTGAAAAATAATACTCATATTTTGAACATAGTATAACTTGAATCTTTTTGAAATGTCCACATTTCTATATAATGTTCCCAAAGCTCTTATATATAGATATAAAGAGAACATATATTAAAAGAATATATTTTTTAACAATATTTTCTAAGAATGATATATTTACTTGGATGATTTTCATTTATACCTAGAAATATTGTAGTTAATAAAATATTTAAAAAATTTCTCTTTACAAGATATGTTATAAAATTTATGTATATCATTATTTCATACTCTTTATATATTCCGTCGTTCTTTTTGATAATGACAAAGGGGGAAAGTTTATATGCGTATTGATAAAAGGAGATATTATACTTAGAGGGAGCGTTAATCGTAGAATAATTTTTTTTTAAAAGATTGCATAGTTGTAATCATCAAAAAGGGGGAGAATGTTAGAACATCTCTTGTTGTATTTTGATGGAAACTCCTATACAATTATGCTAAAAAACCTCTAAGCTAACTTGTAGGTACATAAGTATCAAAAAGAGACAAACAAATAAGTTCAACATGAAGATACACTGTACAAAGAGAATAAAAAGTATATATAAGGAGATATGACGATCGACGTCAAAACCGGGCTGTAATTAAAGAAAAAAAAATAGGTTTTACATCTTAATTTTTGTCGGTCTAGATTTTATGTACAATATCCAATTTGATGATTAAACCCACACACAAATATATTTTTGCAAATTATCTTTACAATATAACTATTTTATAATACATGTATGTTCAAAGAAAATAGTCAAAATATAACATTTCAAAGTAAATGAACAAAACAGTTCAACTTCGTACGTCTGGCATTTTTGTTCCAGATGTCTATCTACATTCAAATAAAATAAGAACTTTTTAATTTAAATCTAGACATTTGGATTTTTTTAAAATAGACGTCTATATTGCAATCTAGATATCTGGTACAAAAAATATAGACATCTAGATGACTTGTTTTTTTGTTTCTGTGCTTTTTGACATTTTTTATGTTCGTTCAAACATCTGGGCACTTTTGCTCAAACATCAGGACCTGACAGACAGAGACAACTCTTCATAGAAATTCAAATTTTGATGAGTCGTCTTCTCGAGATTTTCAATTATTCACATGGTTGCAATTATTGAATTAGAACTTTTCAAATATATAAATAGAGTTAAGAATTCACTTTTACAAAAACCAATAATCAATTCTTTCCATCTTTATAATCTATATGCACTTGTGAATTACAAATATTCTCAACAATCTACTTTCTACAATTACACGTTCAAATCATCATATCAAGAAGATTATAAGGAAGGGTGCACATAATAGACTTATCCATGTTATCTAGATCAACAATCAGTCAAGAAACTTTACTTTTATTTGTAGTCGAAGTCATGTTAGAGATCTTCAGGCACGAAGTCCTATTCAGCAGCTTAGGAGGTTTGTAATATAGAAGTCCTGTTCGGTAGCTCAGGCGCTCTGTAAAACCTATTCCTTCGGCAGCTTAGGCGGTTTGTAATATAGAAGTCCTGTTTGACAGCTCAGTCCTGTTCGGCACAAAGTCCTGTTAGTAGAACTATTTATATTACTCGATCCGCAGAATGACTTTCAAACAACACTTGGAGTAGACTTCAAGCATCGAGTAGGGGCAGAAGATGGGCCCTAAGAGGAGCAACCTTGGATCGCCACCGACCCTGAGTGTTAGGTCGGTACTAACCCATCACTTAGGTGGGATTTTGCTCTTCTTATCTCGCACTAGTTTGGTGTTCATCCGGTGGCTATATTTGCTCTAGGTTTCTGGACCCTTGAGCTATCTCTCTAGACTTTCTTCCTTGATAACTCCAAGTTTGACTCGTCATGTTTGTCCGTATACTGTCTGGTCAAAAGGCGGGAAAACACACACTAGTCCTGGCCAATAGCTTCAAAAACTTAAAACATACATAAATTTCTAACCGTAAGTCCGTTTTTCTATCATGACCACTCTACAGAATGAGAAACTTTCATCCTAAAGCAATGGAACTAGATTGAGACCCTAATTCGACTCCTATCAAAAGTTACAGCCCCAATAAGATTTTCAGGGTCAAAATGATCATAAAGAAATTTGGGAAAAATCATAGGTACGTAAAATATCATTAAGAGTCATATCCCAAAATTATAGAATCATATGACCTCATACGAATAAAATAAAAATATTTTACAATCCTTTGATATGTAAAATATGGGTCATTACATTCGCCCCTCTTTAGGAATTTCTCCCCAGAAATCCCTAAACAAGCCAAAAGTATAAGCAATTGTGGTCATCCCGCATGCCTACCAATCATAAGCAACCATCATGCATATCAAACAAGTCACCATGCAACCAATAATATAGTGAACTTATCCTAGCATGTGAAATACTAACTTATCAAATATAATATACAATGGCGAAAGTAGATATGATAAACGTTGGGTCCTACCATTCAAAGAGCTCCGGACACCAAGTCCTCATGCTCTCCTCTGTCTCCCATGTGCAATCGTCATCACTTCTGCTCTATTGTACCTTAACTAGTTTCACCATCTTTCTCCTAAGTTGTTTCCTATCGTACCGAACAATACGAAGCGACTTACGAAGTATAGAAACTTCTAGTTATACCTCAATATCTTCTAGCTAATCCGATGTGATCATCATGCTTGAGTCGTGCACAAACTTCCATAGATAAGCGACATAGAAAATGTTATGCACGCCCACCATCTTTTAAGGTAAGCCAACCATATATGCTAGCTTCCCGATTCTCTCGACTATCTGAAAAGGACTTACAAATCTCGATGCCAACTTCCCATTTCTACCGAATCGTACTACTTCTTTATAGGAGAAACCTTTACTGAAACCATATCTTCAACAGAAAAATGTAAATCTCTTCGTCTTTTGTCCATGTAGCTTTTCTGTCGATCCTGAGTAGTTTTCATTCGTTGTCGAATGACTTCAATCTTCTTTGAAGTCTCTCTAATCATATTTGGCCCAAGTATCAGTTTATCTCCCGATTCCCGCCAATATGAAGGAGCGTTACTCAGTCGGCTATATAATGCTTCATACAGAGCCATACCAATGGTCGATTAATAACTATTGTTGTAACTCCACCAAATGCAAATGATCATCCCATGACCTACAACATTCTATAATGCATGCTCATAAGAGATCTTCCAATATAAGGTTTACTCTTTCCGTCCACTCATTCGTTTGCAGATGATAAGCTATACTAAGATGCAGCTCCATCCTTAATGCCTCTTGTAAGTTCTTCCAAAACCCACTAGTGAACAATGGGTCTTGGTCGCTCAAAATGCTCTTCGGCACACCATGAAATCATACCATCCATTTTGTATACGACTCTGGCAGCTTGTATGTCGTTCTTCTTGACTTGATAGGTATAGACCTCACCCTCTTGGTCAATCGATCTACTATAACCCATATGCCATCATACCCTGTTCAAGTCTTTGGCAGTCCATCTACAAAATCCATCGATACTTGTTCCCATTTCCATTTATAAATCTCCAATGGTTGCAAAAATCCTCTAGATTTCTTCTGCTCTGCCTTCACCAACTGACAATTTATACACTTCGAGATGAATGCCCCTACATCCCTCTTCATACCTTCCCAATAATAGGTTTGCTTCATATCTCGGTACATCTTGTTACCGCTGGGATGAGTGGTCAACCTAGAGTGGTGACATTCTCTTAGCACTTCATCTCATAATCCATCAACATCATGGATAAACGACCTCCCACCCTTATGAAGCCAACCTTCTCGGTTAAGTTTGTATTGCTTAATATCTATGGATTTTATTCCTTCCATTATCTTTGTTATGATCTCTACTAACCTAACATCTTGCTTCTGACTAGTATTGATCCTTTCAATCATAGTAGGTCTAATCGATAAGCTTGCCAACATTTTGGGTTCTAGTTCGCGGTGAGGCCTGAAATCAAATCCAGCAATATACCTTATCTACTTCCATTCCAAGAACATTGCTCCCAACCCAACGTATCTTATACTCAATGCTTCTACGACTACATTCCCTTTTCCTAGAGTATAGGAAATACTGAAACCATAAGAAGTCAAGAACTCCCACCACTATTTTTGTCGACTGTTGAGATCCTTCTGAGAGAAAAGGTACATCAAGGATTTATGGCCCGTAAATGGCTCAAATCTCTCTCCTAAAAAATAATTCCTCCATATCTTCAAAGCAAAAACAATTGCTGCCAATTCCAAATCATGAGTTGGGTAATTCCTCTTGTGCAACTTTAGTTGTCAACTTACATAGACAACAACTTTTCTCTTCCGCATTAACAATGCACCCAATCCAGTACCACTGGCATCGATGAATACTGTTAACTTTTCATTTCCCTATGGAATAGTCAATACTGGTGCAATCGTCAACCTCTCTTTCAGACTCACAAACGCATGCTCACACCTCGCTTCCCAAACAAAAGTTAGATTCTTCTTTGTTAAATTGGTCAACGATGCTGCTATCTTTGAGAAGTCCTTGATGAAGCATCTAAAATATCCCACTAATCCTAGGAAACTCCTCACATCCTGTAACGACCCGTAAAATTTCAACTGTTGTAATAACGTAATTAGTTGAAATTTTGTGAAATTTTAAACGATAAAAATTTGAAATAATAATTTGATATTTGAAATGCGTCTAGTTAAACATAGCAACTGATAAATTTTCTTCCAAAAATATGAAAGTTTATTTCGTGCGTAAATTTACTTCAATTTAATCAGTTAAAAAGCGATGAAAATAAAACGTTTCGAAACCTAAATATTTTTATATAGAAAAAATCTAAATCATCTTCTGAGCAAGACGTCATTTTTCGTTTTTCCAAATTCGGACTTCTTTAGCTCCGTCGATCTTATTTTTCTGCGTTTTTGCTGCATTTTTCCGCTAGTAGAAAATTCGAATTTTTTTTATTTCAATCGTACCGCTGATATCTGTATACCGTTTTGATCGCCTCGTCGTGCTGATCGCTGCGGCATATTTAGTTCTGTGTTTCGGGGTCTGGTTCACCACGAAATCAGTAAAACAATTTTCATATCGGTTTGGCATTAAACTTTTGGCTTTCCATTCCTTTCATATTCCTACGTCTATCTACCTATAGCCAGTTGCAATAATTATTTTATTAAATTCAACCCATTAGTTTCATATTCCCACTATCTTCATCTTGAAAAGGAAACGTGTGTATTGAACAGGTAAAGAGACTATGTTATCAAACCTTCATTTAGTAGTCTGTGCATCCATATTTATGATAAATCAATGCAAGCACATGAATATAGGTAGCGCATGCATGCTATTGTTTCTCTGTCCCAATGCTATGAGAAAAAGAAAATAAACATTGTTGCTGTCATATATTTAGTTCTCACCCCTCAATTATCTTCCTCCACCATTTCTAATGCCTGAAGCTCTTCACTGCCTAAAGCAAAACGCCTTTCACTCATAACCGCGTCACCACCCTTGCAACCAACGAGATTCCTACCTTCCCACGTGTCTCCCTACCTCACGACGATAGCCTTTGCCCATCGCCACTCCGGCCTGTCCTTCCCTGGCAGCAGCGATCGCCCCTCTCCCCATTGCATAGCCGATGGCTACCACGTCTTCAACTTGCTTCCTCCACCCGAGCTCGACCCAAACTACAACCCACCACCACAGCAAATCGATCCATCCTTGCACCGAGCCCGCTACCAATCCATCCTCTTTTTTTCCCTCCTCCTCGGCATGCGCACACACGGCTTGAGCACCGAACAATTATTGCCGCGACCAATCCTCCTCGAGAACTCAAACCCGACCACGTCTTCATCTCCGGGTCGAGCACAGCCTTGCTCCACCGCGACGGTATCTCTGCCCTACCTTCTTCTCATCTGACCGCGTTGGTATGGGTATTGATTTATGACCATACTATTTTGCAATTATATATGTAACTTGTATGTGAGTAATGGTAGTGTTATTTATAATATGTTTATAAAAAAAAATTTGTTTTTTTTGTTTTGTTGCCGAGTGGGTTTGAATATATATACAGATGCCATCTACAATATATATCTTACTAAGTGTATTAAGCTATAGTTGCTGCATTTCATAAGCATAGTTATAGTCTGCATTTGTCTCGGTTGATAAATAGGTGGTATAGTTTTGTATTGATAAATATGTTTACTTATATTTATATATTTAGATTTTGAAATCTATACATCTGTTTTTCATATAAAGTCTGACGTGTGTTATATAGATATATATATTAGCTATATGTATAGTGTTGCAAATATCTTTAAAATAGAATATTATAATATATGGGAGAAGTCTATTTTATAGAGAGTATTTTTATAGTGCTATCTCATATTTAAGTAAGGTCAATGGAATTTTGGTAGTCTAATTTATATGTAAATAATAAGTTGTTTTACACAGCAATATCTTAGTTGTAACCGCCTCTTTAAGATATATATTACATTACATATTTTGTGTATGGTTTGAATTTATGTTGTATTAACTGATGAAGTATGAAATTGAATAATTGATGTCAAGTGTAGAATTGCATAGAATAATTTGTATAATAATCTTTAATCTACATGAAATGATAGTGTAGATTCTAGAAATAATTATATTAATTCGCACAAATAACAATGTGAATTAATACGGTTATTTCGGGATTATTTGAATTGATTATTGGATTGATATTGATTGTTGTTCTTGATTGTTTATTTACTTTGACACCATCCCAGTTATCACACTGCAAGTTCCCTTTGCTATGTTTTGATTTTGAATTGAATTGGAATCGGGTTGAAATGATAAATACCCAAATGAACTTGACCTAGAATAGAGAATTAAATAAAACCCGATTGTCAATAATTTGATTTAAAAATAAAATGAAGATTTTATTTGAATAAATAATATGTTTTGAAACGAAGTTGGAATTTGAATTTTAATGAAAGGAAATGTTAATATTTAATAATCTGAATCAAAATATTAACATAGTAGATGATGAATGAACGCTGTTTTAAAATTTGGAATTATTAATAATTAAGTTTGAAATTATTTAATAATTAAGTTTTGAAATTATTAAGTAATTAAATAAGATTGAATTATTTAATAATTAAATAAATTGAATTCTTTAATAAGTGTAATTGAACTTCTTGAATAATTGAAATTGAGTTTCTTTATTAATTAAGTTTGGAAAATTATTTAAGTAAGTAAATAAGTGAAATTGAATTTCTTTAACAAGAAATAAAATGTGATTTATTGAATTTAATGTAAGACTTGAAATTTAAAGAATTTGATTTGATGAATTTATTTTAATTCAATTTGTAAGTTTTGATATAAGGAAGTTGAATTTAAATAATGGATTTAATGAATTGGAAATTTAATAGAAATTGTTTTGAATGGAAAATTTACTTAATGAATATTGAATGAAATCGATAAATGAATTTAAATTGATTTAAATGTTAAATTAAATTAATTTAAATGATTTCAGAACGAAACTTATATACGAACTTGAATCAATATTTGAATTGTTTAAATAGAAATTGAAATTGAATTATAAGATTTTGAAATCATGAATTTGGAAGTTTTGAAACGTAAATTATGGAAATTGATTTAGAAAGACAAATGAAATGTTGGTTTACAAATTCTAATTGAAATTGAAATTGATTTGGTTTGAAATTTATTAAACGACCAATCGGTGTAATAATCACGAAAGTTATTAAAGAGACCGGAATCGGTTAGGGACATACTCACTGTCTAAACCGAAAACCACTTTAATAACTACACGCGGAGTGTGATCCAGAATGAAGTGGTTGGAATGATGTACGTGATGACTGAAGAAAGAGAACGATAATGGATAGCCTTAACACTTGTGTCAAATTGGAAATGACTAAAACAGGAGCCGTGCCGGGCCAAATGGGGGCTAGCTACCTCGAGCGAACACACTTCTTCGAAAACTACTCATTACTTGTTGTCGATTGGTGCACCCTTGATTTTGGGAGTGTTGTTTCGCGGTGTTGCGGTCGCTGTGGCAATGCGTTCTCACCAGTCCGGATCAGGCAAACGGTAGTTTCACTACCTTGGGTATTGCCTCATGTGCCTTGTCATAATTGTATCCCTTTATACGCGACCACTACGATTTGTTTTGTGTTATACCTATGGAGTACTCCCTGATAACCCACTAGTTTACGGTGGAGTTTACAGTGCTGTATAGACTATAACGCTTATATAAAATGTGTTAAGGGGGATAATGGTAACGCCTTAACACTATTTTGATATTTTATATTACTGATAGGCATTATCTACTTATCGTATACTGTTACATAGTAGATAGTTTAACGGATCCTTAAAGGATGGTTATTCCAAACATCCTTTGAGTTACTTGTATTTCAATTGCTATTTCACTTGAGTTGGATTTATTGATATAAGAATATTAATCCTGACTCGAGTGTTTTGTGTTTTGCTTTACGCTCGGGTCAGACTGAGTATACCAGTATTCGAGACTCACCTTTGGAGTTGGAGCTTTGCTTGAAGATCCAGCCATCTATTCTGCTTTCAGTATTCGATGATTCCAGTGATGTATTCTGATTTGTATCTGATGTATCGTGTTACTCTTCCGTTGTATCTGGTTTAACTCTGATGTAACTTATATATTTATATAGTAGCTTCATGAACTACTATCTCTTTTATTTCCACTGCATTTATTTCTCTGTGTCTGTGATCTGTGATTATTATTTACTGTATATGCTTAGTTTTTCCAAATATAATTAACAATTCGGTATTTTGAATCATTCAAGTTCGACATGTGCAGATGCGAATGGTCCAAAATATCGGGTCGTTACAGTTGGTATCAGAGCTTTGGTAGCTCTAGGCAAAACTTAGCATATAGGGTAAATGTATTTACAGAATCACTCTCATTCGAGTTTCAATCTCTTCCTTTTGACTCGATTCCTTTGAATTTTGGAACGTTCCCTGCGGTTCCAAAATTCATTCGTGTCCCTCACTATTCGTCTTTTTTTCGATTCTGGAGCATCCTATAACTCCACTTCGAATGACCCTTATAATGAATCGGCGGTCTCGCAAAACTTCGAATGAATTGTAAAGGGGTGAAACTCCTTTACAATAGGCATTGATTTACCGGAGATTTCTGTATCCTCGGTTTACGATGCTATCTATCTCCTGCTATACCTGAATTCTATTTCTTGAGATCGAATGTCGATTTACCTCGGAATTCTACACCGATCTTATTCTTGAAGTCACGGTTGACCCGGTTAAGGTTGCCCGCGGTTTATATAAGATTATCTATTTCCTTATTCGGTTAAATAATCATCTTATCTTCCGTTCCAACTTATTCTCAAATCAAAATTTTCTTTGATTGAATTAATCAAATTTGAATCCCTATCCTTGCTTTGAAATCCATTACTGTATCGTTGAGCGAGGAAATGTATTTGTAAACTAATATGTATAAATGTTTTAATATATGCTGTGTTGTTTGAGTTGTTGATGTTGATTTGGGTTTCCGATCGATTCGTCTGATCAACGCTATCGATAGGATTTCCAAAACACTTGAGCAGAGCAAACTGACACAATATCGTTTTTAAATTTGGTAAATGAAATAATTTTGTATGAATATATTATAAATATATATAAGTAAAATTTTCTGAAATTTAATAAGTTAATTAAATTGGTTGTTGAAATGATAATAATTGATTATCGCTTATTGTTCTATAAATGAATTTGTAAACATGGGTTATAAACTGATTTGAAATTTAAATGAATTTAAAATTTAGAATTTGAGAATTTAATTTCCAGTGATTTCAAGCTTTGGTTTTTAAATTTTAAAATGTATATTATTGAAAGTATTTTCAAATAGAAACCGTTTTCAAAGAATTTTAAAATGTTGAAATCAGTGCTCTTCTCTTGGTCGCTGGAAAATAATTTCGGTGATGGCGGCAGCATCATCGACATTCATTTTCGAGTTTCGAAGTGGAGAAACCATTCGGTAGCTTTGCTACGGTTTTGTTTTGGAAAAATATTTTTGGTTTGAATTTCTTAAGCATGACTTGATTTATATATATATATATATGGGTATATTATTTTAAATTTAATTTGATTTAATATATATAATATATACATAATTATTTCTAAAGGGTTTGAAATTAAACGAAAATTAAATTCTTAAAAATCATGTTAAAAGATGTTTTCAATTAAATAAAGCTAAATTTTTGGATAAATATTTAAACTTGAAATAATTGAATTTGAAAATTTTATTTGTATAGTACTAAATTGCATTTCAATATAACTTACCTAAATTATTCAGAAGTTAAAATGTAATTGGATAATATACAATATAAAATGATTTTATAAATAAAATTTGAGTGTTTATAATAAATGTTTTACACTTAGATTTTAATTATATAAAAAAATGCTAATAAGTTGATAGAATAATAAGTCAATTGAATAAGATGAATATGATAAATTTTGTTCTGTAAGAATTAACAAATTTAAATTTGATCAACTTATGAAAATACCTTGAATTTAAAAGCAATTAGTAAATATAAATTAATTTAAATCAGAACTTTTATGGTTTAAATTAATTTATATGGGTTAAATATATCTGATTAGATATATTAAGTAGAATAAATTTAACAATAATTTGGAATAAAGAAGAATTTAAATTGCTGAGAAAAATATGATTATAATAAAAGTCTATTCAAATTTATGGTTTTAGAAATTGTAAATTGAAGATAATTGGATAATAAGATAATGAATTTAGAAATGGATAGATTGATTTAACTTAAGTGAAACCAAGTGGATTAAACCAAATTTTTAAATATTAATTAGTTTAATTTGAAATTATATGGTTTAATTGTTTTATCTTGTCTTTAAATCTATTTTCTTTCTGGTTGTTTCTATTCTCCTACCTCCTTCCTTTTCGGGGATGAAAAGTTTTGAGTGGGGGAGAGTGTAACGACCCGTAAAATTTCAACTGTTTTAATAACGTAATTAGTTGAAATTTTGTGAAATTTTAAACGATAAAATTTTGAAATAAAAATTTGATATTTGAAATGCGTCTAGTTAAACATAGCAACTGATAAATTTTCTTCCAAAAATATGAAAGTTTATTTCGTGCGTAAATTTACTTCAATTTAATCAGTTAAAAAGCGATGAAAATAAAACATTTCGAAACCTAAATATTTTTATATAGAAAAAATCTAAATCATCTTCTGAGCAAGACGTCATTTTTTGTTTTTCCAAATTCGGAATTCTTTAGCTCCGTCGATCTTATTTTTCTGCATTTTTGCCGCATTTTTCCGCTAGTAGAAAATTCGAATTTTTTTTTATTTCAACCGTACCGCTGATATCTGTATACCGTTTTGATCGCCTCGTCGTGCTAATCGTTGCGGCATATTTACTTCTGTGTTTCGGGGTCTGGTTCACCACGAAATCAGTAAAACAATTTTCGTATCGGTTTGGCATTAAACTTTTGGCTTTCCATTCCTTTCATATTCCTACGTCTATCTACCTATAGCCAGTTGCAATTATTATTTTATTAAATTCAACCCATTAGTTTCATATTCCCACTATCTTCATCTTGAAAAGGAAACGTGTGTATTGAACAGGTAAAGAGACTATGTTATCAAACCTTCATTTAGTAGTCTGTGCATCCATATTTATGATAAATCAATGCAAGCACATGAATATAGGTAGCGCATGCATGCTATTGTTTCTCTGTCCCAATGCTTTGAGAAAAAGAAAATAAACATTGTTGCTGTCATATATTTAGTTCTCACCCCTCAATTATCTTCCTCCACCATTTCTAATGCCCGAAGCTCTTCACTGCCTAAAGCCAAATGCCTTTCACTCATAACTGCATCACCACCCTTGCAACCAATGAGATTCCTACCTTCCCACGTGTCTCCCTACCTCACGACGACAGCCTTTGCCCATCGCCACTCCGGCCTGTCCTTCCCTGGCAGCAGCGATCGCCCCTCTCCCCATTGCATAGCCGATGGCTACCACGTCTTCTACTTGCTTCCTCCACCCGAGCTCGACCCAAACTACCAACCCACCACCACAGCAAATCGATCCATCTTGCACCGAGCCCACTGCCAATCCATCCTCTCTTTTTTCCCTCCTCCTCGGCATGCGCACACGCGGCTTGAGCACCGAACAATTATTGCCACGACCAATCCTCCTCGAGAACTCAAACCCGACCACGTCTTCATCTCCGGGTCGAGCACAGCCTTGCTCCGCCGCGACGGTATCTCTGCCCTACCTTCTTCTCATCTGACCGTGTTGGTATGGGTATTGATTTATGACCATACTGTTTTGCAATTATATATGTAACTTGTATGTGAGTAATGGTAGTGTTATTTATAATATGTTTATATAAAAAAAATTGTTTTTTTGTTTTGTTGCCGAGTGGGTTTGAATATATATACAGATGCCATCTACAATATATATCTTACTAAGTGTATTAAGCTATAGTTGCTGCATTTCATAAGCATAGTTATAGTCTGCATTTGTCTCGGTTGATAAATAGGTGGTATAGTTTTGTATTGATAAATATGTTTACTTATATTTATATATTTAGATTTTGAAATCTATACATCTGTTTTTCATATAAAGTCTGACGTGTGTTATATAGATATATATTAGCTATATGTATAGTGTTGCAAATATCTTTAAAATAGAATATTATAATATATGGGAGAAGTCTATTTTATAGAGAGTATTTTTATAGTGCTATCTCATATTTAAGTAAGGTCAATAGAATTTTGGTAGTCTAATTTATATGTAAATAATAAGTTGTTTTACACAGCAATATCTTAGTTGTAACCGCCTCTTTAAGATATATATTACATTACATATTTTGTGTATGGTTATCTGTGTTGTTTTAAGACATATATTAGCTGAATATATAAAATAATAATAATAACAACGAATACGCTTGTGTTTTATAAGGGATTATATATCACGTATGTATATATATGTTCATTAGTTTTATAGAAATTTATAAGTGACGGTTTGGTATGCATGTATATGTTATTACATATATATTATTATGGAAATTTAATTTAATATGTGTTTGAAAATTTGGAATATGACTTTATATGAATAGTTATATATAGTAATATATACGTTCGCTTATACCAATTTTCCTTATCGACCCAGCCCTGATTTATTCCATAAATTCCTTATCTATCAGATTGTCCGTCGAGTTCGTATCCATCTAGCTTTGATTTGGAAATTTGTGCTTGGATTGGTAACTCTATTCCAGTGTTCGTATCTGTGTCATCTCATGTTCGCTCTAGCCTCGAAAAGTGAGCAATCACTCACGATTAATGTTCTTTTATTTATTAAATCTGATTTCAATTGAAACGACAATTGAAATATGCTACTGTTATTTATGCTATTAACTGTACCAGTTCACCTGTGACATCTGACACCATTATCTATTAATTATACGATGATAATCCCGTTTGGTTGATAAGTGATTGATTGTTGGTTGTTTATATTGGAGGTTAAATTGTAATGTATAAAGTGATAAATAGTATGCAATTGAATTTGACGAAGGATAGTTAAAAATTTGAATCGACATATGTGTTGAATTTGATTTGTTAAATTTGTATAATATGACCCCTTGAATGTTTAATTATTTGACACGTAATAAAATAGTTAATTACCCTTGAACCATTTGAATTTATGTTGTATTAACTGATGAAGTATGAAATTGAATAATTGATGTCAAGTGTAGAATTGCATAGAATAATTTGTATAATAATCTTTAATCTACATGAAATGATAGTGTAGATTCTAGAAATAATTATATTAATTCGCACAAATAACAATGTGAATTAATACGGTTATTTCGGGATTATTTGAATTGATTATTGGATTGATATTGATTGTTGTTCTTGCTTGTTTATTTACTTTGACACCATCCCAGTTATCACACTGCAAGTTCCCTTTGCTATGTTTTGATTTTGAATTGAATTGGAATCGGGTTGAAATGATAAATACCCAAATGAACTTGACCTAGGATAGAGAATTAAATAAAACCCGATTGGTCAATAATTTGATTTAAAAATAAAATGAAAATTTTATTTGAATAAATAATATGTTTTGAAACGAAGTTGGAATTTGAATTTTAATGAAAGGAAATGTTAATATTTAATAATCTGAATCAAAATATTAACATAGTAGATGATGAATGAACGCTGTTTTAAAATTTGGAATTATTAATAATTAAGTTTGAAATTATTTAATAATTAAGTTTTGAAATTATTAAGTAATTAAATAAGATTGAATTATTTAATAATTAAATAAATTGAATTCTTTAATAAGTGTAATTGAACTTCTTGAATAATTGAAATTGAGTTTCTTTATTAATTAAGTTTGGAAAATTATTTAAGTAAGTAAATAAGTGAAATTGAATTTCTTTAACAAGAAATAAAATGTGATTTATTGAATTTAATGTAAGACTTGAAATTTAAAGAATTTGATTTGATGAATTTATTTTAATTCAATTTGTAAGTTTTGATATAAGGATGTTGAATTTAAATAATGGATTTAATGAATTGGAAATTTAATAGAAATTGTTTTGAATGGAAAATTTACTTAATGAATATTGAATGAAATCGATAAATGAATTTAAATTGATTTAAATGTTAAATTAAATTAATTTAAATGATTTTGGAACGAAACTTATATACGAACTTGAATCAATATTTGAATTGTTTAAATAGAAATTGAAATTGAATTATAAGATTTTGAAATCATGAATTTGGAAGTTTTGAAACGTAAATTATGGAAATTGATTTAGAAAGACAAATGAAATGTTGGTTTACAAATTCTAATTGAAATTGAAATTGATTTGGTTTGAAATTTATTAAACGACCAATCGGTGTAATAATCACGAAAGTTATTAAAGAGACCGGAATCGGTTAGGGACATACTCACTGTCTAAACCGAAAACCACTTTAATAACTACACGCGGAGTGTGATCCAGAATGAAGTGGTTGGAATGATGTACGTGATGACTGAAGAAAGAGAACGATAATGGATAGCCTTAACACTTGTGTCAAATTGGAAATGACTAAAACAGGAGCCGTGCCAGGCCAAATGGGGGCTAGCTACCTCGAGCGAACACACTTCCTCGAAAACTACTCATTACTTGTTGTCGATTGGTGCACCCTTGATTTTGGGAGTGTTGTTTCGCGGTGTTGCGGTCGCTGCGGCGATGCGTTCTCACCAGTCCGGATCAGGCAAACGGTAGTTTCACTACCTTGGGTATTGCCTCATGTGCCTTGTCATACTTGTATCCCTTTATACGCGACCACTACGATTTGTTTTGTGTTATACCTATGGAGTACTCCCTGATATCCCACTAGTTTACGGTGGAGTTTACAGTGCTGTATAGACTATAACGCTTATATAAAATGTGTTAAGGGGGATAATGGTAACGCCTTAACACTATTTTGATATTTTATATTACTGATAGGAATTATCTACTTATCGTATACTATTACATAGTAGATAGTTTAACGGATCCTTAAAGGATGGTTATTCCAAACATCCTTTGAGTTACTTGTATTTCAATTGCTATTTCACTTGAGTTGGATTTATTGATATAAGAATATTAATCCTGACTCGAGTGTTTTGTGTTTTTCTTTACGCTCGGGTCAGACTGAGTGTACCAGTATTCGAGACTCACCTTTGGAGTTGGAGCTTTGCTTGAAGATCCAGCCATCTATTATGCTTTCAGTATTCGATGATTCCAGTGATGTATTCTGATTTGTATCTGATGTATCGTGTTACTCTTCCGTTGTATCTGGTTTAATTCTGATGTAACTTATATATTTATATAGTAGCTTCATTAACTACTATATCGTTTATTTCCGCTGCATTTATTTCTCTATGTCTGTGATCTGTGATTATTTATTTACTGTATATGCTTAGTTTTGCCAAATATAATTAACAATTCGGTATTTTGAATCATTCAAGTTCGACATGTGCGGATGCGAATGGTCCAAAATATCGGGTCGTTACACATCCGTAGCATTCTTGGGTTGATTCTAATCTTGGACCGCTGCCACCTTCGTAGGATTCACAGCTATACCCTGTCCCGAAATGACATGACCCATGAATCTCACTTCTTTTCTCCAGAAGTGACATTTAGAGAACTTCGCTCTCAATTTGTGCTTCCTCAATATCTCTAGCACAATCCTCAAGTGCTTCTTGTGCTCCTCTTCGGTTTTGGAGTAGATTAGAATATCATCCACAAACACAAGCACGAACTTATTCAACTGGTCTCTAAAATCCCGATTCATGAGATCTACAAAGTATGGCAGAGCATTGGTCAAATCAAATGGCATCACCAACCACTCATAAAAACCCGACGACGTATGAAACGTAGTAATATGTACACTCTCCTTCACTACTCTCAACCGGTGAAATCCCATCGCTAAATCCAATTGGGAGAACACCTTCGCACCGTGCAACTGATCAAACAAGTCATCTATATGCGAAAGTGGATACTTGTTTTGCTTCGTTACTTTATTTAACTCATGTAATCCACACACAACCTCAAAGATCCATCCGCCTTAGTTGCGAATTCAACAAGTGCACCTCACTCAGATATTCTTCTTCGAATTAACCCTTTCCTCAATAGGTCATTCACTTGCACCCCCAATTCTTTCTACTCTTTGGGTGTCATACACCTCAAAGGCTTAACTATAGGTCCGACTTCCTCACTAAGTCAATCCAAAACTCGATCTTTGTATGCGGTGCCAATTCAGTCACTTCCTCGAAATCATCTAGATACCCTCCACCGATAGGCATAGAAAACAACCCATCATGTGAAACCTCAAGCAAATATAGAAGGTTAACCATCACCCCATCCTCTGGTAGGCAGCTAATCACCACCGTCCGCCAATCCACATCTCCAATTGTCACTAATAGCCTTTCGCAATCCACTATAGCCGCATACTTCCTAAGCCAGTCCATTCCCAAGATAATCCTGAACCTAACAAAATTCAAAACAAAGCAATCACAAACCAAAGAACATCCATAACTCAATAAACCTAGACCATGGCAAACCATGCAATGGTTGGTGGAAGCTCCAACAGGGTTTGTAATGATTAGGAGTCGGTCTACTATCTTAGGTCTCAATCCTAATCTATCTACCTAGTCACTTAAATAACGACTCTCTTTCCCTTCTCCTTCGTCGAGGGAGTACTTGACGAACTTGGGACTACATCCAAAGCATATGCCTTCACACCCTACTTATTCTCCTTTGTTCCAGACAATCCTTCATCAAACCTTGCCTTAAACAATTCCCAAATGAATTGATCTTTAGGCGTAGCAATAGTCACCACATTCTTCCTATTCATGGCTTGCCCATAAAGTTGTCTAGAAGCCAACTTTCTATTCATAACATCATCCACATCCATATCACTAAAGAGGCATTCACAAGTATCAATCCAATCTTGCACTTCTATAGCTGATTTCATTCCAAAAAAATAGCTTTCCTCCCAAAGTAGAGTAATCTTTGCTCAACCTAGCAAAATCGGCCTTACGCACTTGCACGGGAGCACCTCCACCAACAGCCATACCAAGAGTATTCCTCATTATTGTCACCATCATAACATTGAACATAGCTTGAAAATCAGGCGCAGCAGCTCCTGATCCCGCTCCTTCTTAAACTCCTCAAACAGATCTCATAGTATTCCTTGTATGCTAGCTCATTCTTATATATAACAAGAATGATCAGACCCTCGTAAAAAAAATTGTGTCCATAGTACTCATGTGCATGCGACTTATATGATATAATATATTGTTATATAGCTTCAAAAACTAAACTTATAACTAGTACGCACTCTCTCGTGTTTATACACACACACACACTCTTGATCCAGTCTAAGGTGATAACACCTTCCTTATCTCTACTGGATCATGGTATCAACTCCAGTTAATAATGTAACCAAAGCTCCAATACCAAAATTGACGATCGCGCTATACCACTGTCACCAATAGTATATAAATAGTGCGTTGTCCATGCCCGACTAATATAGGACGATAATCAGGGTTAAAATAAACCAGTATAGCATCTAACTCATCATATCTCATAGTGCACGGATAACAGATATAACAGAAGAGACATAATAACTATGTGAACAAATCATCAAAGTACCAATCCACATAGTTATACATCAAAGTACTACCACTTCACTATTCATTTCTACTCTTTCCAATATTTCAAAATATATGTATATCTCTTATCTTAAAAGTATAGGAATATTCATAAATCACTTAATAAGATTTTCCATAATAAAAGATACCTAGACAGAGAACACTTGAAAAAGCATGAAAGTTTGACCAGTTTTTTCCATTCAAACAATGGTTTTAAACTTTGGTTTTTTCATAATAAGTACTATACTTAGAGTAGGTAATAAACATGCAAAGACATCCGTAAGAATGTCTTTTAAAATCATATTAAAAATTCCTAAAAACAAGTCTTTTCAAAGTGCTCTTACAATGACCTTTCTCGCTACTAACTTTTGCAACTTTGATCAACCAGTTTGAAAATGATTTAAACTTTTATTTCTTTATAGTAAGTAGTATACATGGATTAATTAAGAAACCTACAAAGAAACTCATAAGGATGTTTTTCAGAACTATATTTAAAATATCAAAAAACAAGGCATGTAGAAGTGTTTGTATAGTGACCTTTCTCGCCTTCTTACTTTTCAAACATTGTTCTACAAGTTCTATAATTTTACAAATCTTTCCTTGCTGCCACACATACTACTTGAAATTCCCCAAAAATTTTGAGGGAAAAATTAAAACAATTCAGTTTAAATATATATATATATATATAATGGATTAAATGTTGATGGAGTTTTTGAATTGAATGATGTGCAGGGATATGTGTGCACATGCACACTGGAAATGGCACAAGGAGGAGATTTAAAAAATTTCTGAAAAAAATATATATAATAATGATAATAAAATAAATAAACAAAGGAAGGAAGCATATCAGATATGATCTTGAAATGTGAATCATTGATCAAATTAAATATGTTTTCTGTATACATTGAAATTAAAGATTTTCCGTGAAAAAAAAAGTATACATATTGAAACTAGAATAATATTTAGATATTGGAAAAAAAAACAAAAAAAATCCTATTTAAAATAAAGGAGTAAATTCTTTATTTAAGGCATTGGAATGTAACTGAAGCATAACCCAAGTTAAAAATGAAATATGTGCTTAAACATATTTTCTGTGAAACGGGGGGGAAATTAAATAAAATAAATATTTATATACCTATACACATGTATATTTTCTGTGAGAAGAAATATATTGAAACTGAGAAAGAAAATAATGATAACATTAAAATAGCATGAAATATAAAATAAGTAAGTACATTATGTATGGGCAAAAATAGGAAAATGGGGATTCCCATAAATAAACAAATGTGCTTGGTCACACTTTTAACATGATTTAGGTAGACTGGCCATTTCTTGAAAAAGTAGGAAAAAGAAAATGCTGCCTTTAACAAAAGAAATATGGCCGGGGTAACTGAAAATGGGAATGTTAAAATATAAATACAAAATGCATGATATTGGTCAGGACAAAAATGGAATTTTGTTTGATAAAACCCTAGTAAAATGCTTATAAATGAGTAGTTGTAGCCAGGGGAATCAGTTTACCCGAGATACTTAGAATAAGAAAGAAAACATCTAGAGGAGAAAAAAAAATACTCAAGGATTTTCTGGATTAACTAGAAGGAAATTTAGGTGAGTAACCTCACCAAATTCATGGCATTAAGACCTGAGATGAGGCAGCCAATTCTAATGTTGTTATTTGCTTATTTTAGTTTTGTTGAATATGGTTTTATCAATGTTCTTTGGATGTTTTTGGGTCTGTCATGATTTTATTATGGATGTTTTGGGTGATCTTTGATCTATTGTGATGTTTGTCTTTGGATGTGCAACTTACTGTTTCATTACACCCAGAAAAGTTAAAGCATAAAACCATAAAATCAAGGCAAGAATACTCACAACTAATCTGGATCTATGGCATGAAAAATTTTAATAGGAGAAAACATTATGAGCTGCATTATACTATGTATAAGTGCTGAGGCTTAGAACAGTGTATTAGGGGTGTACTTGAGTGTTGAACCCCTGATCAAAAAAAAAGAGGGAAAAAGAAAAGATAATAAAACCCACAAGTTAAAATTATGGTTAAGCTAGATTGTGAATCTGGTTCAACCATAGTTACTTGCAGATCAAAATAAACCTAACATGCCATATCTCTATTTATAGTTGTAAAGATTCTTGTATGGATCTAAGACCCAGATATCTCTTGACAACATCATTAAAAATAATTATTTATTTGTTTCTGGAAATTATGCTTACAAGATGCATGGGATGCTTTCATGTATGCAGTGGCATTTTTCATCTCAATATCTGATGATAAAATCAAACAAATGCTTCTAGTAGATAAACTAGGGATGATAAGCCAAGAAGGCTGCTGGAATGCTTGTTATATTTGAAGTATGCAAGTTGGCACATGGTTTGTTTAAGCCCTGAGATCTTTGTGCAATAATGTGAATTAATTTATTGCAATGTGTCCCAGTTATTCCTTAATAGCAGATGAGGCTGGAACATAAATTGACATGTATATACTTATAGGTAACTCCTAAACCAGGAAGCAAAAGATATGAGTGTTACTTAGATTTGTTGAAATGGAAACATGGTTACTCCAAAGCATCTAAGTACCGTAGATTGATGTGAATGAATGTATGATTATGATTGTGCAATTAGTTGACTTATGAAGTTATTACACTTGCATGACGGTCTAACCTGGAACATAAAATATAGCTGCTTTGATAAGTTACTCAAGTAACTGGCTAAAACTTATGCATCATTCAATTGCTTAATATCATGAATATAATGAAGTTATTCATACTAGATCATAGATCTGACCCTTGTTTGCTCATGGCATATGGGGGTGTCTCATTTTAAAAATGAGGCAGTCACTAATGCTCTTTTAGGTAATGCTGGAACTAAGTAGAAAATGAAGTTATGGCTAATGAGAAGGAGTGAATGAACATGCCAGCTAGTTTTAATAAGAGCCTATGATGATTTTATCTGCATGTATTCATGAGAGAATTATGTTTGAATATGTAATGAACTTCCTTTGTTTGATTAAATCAGTTGTTAGTCAGTTGACTTTTGTTATGTGGTAGAATTTGAAAATCCGAAGAAGAAGTGTATTTACATTTAAGTAATCTTCATACAAAATTTATAACCTGATGTAGCCAGGTTTGAATCATTTAAAGTCACTGAGCTTTGAAGTAAAAACCTGACTTCAAATTTGAAGTATATTTCAGACATTTAGTTGTTTTATTAAAGTATTTTGCAAAAGAACTCAAGCTCATTTGTGTGTGTTGCTTTAAGAAATGAATTTTTCTGAAGAAAGCTTTTAGCACTTGGTAACTGAATAACATTTCAATTACCATGATCAAGTGTTTGGTTAGCAAAACCATATGGTTCAACCAGCTTCAAAAGAATGGGGTCTTGGTTGAGCATGTTGGTCTGCAATTTGAGAACAAAAAGTATTTTACATCCTTTTGTTAAATGTTATGTTAAAATCTCCTTCAAATGTTACCTGGCAAACATGCATTTAAAACTGATTGGTATTATTATTTCAGGAAGAATTTTGAATCCAAAATCTGGTTCACTTGAAACAAAGTGGTTGTTCATGGTTAACATAATCAAATCCAAGTATAAATAAATATGAACAAAATCCACTTATATAATGTAAAAAATCAAAGAACATGGGAATTCAAATTATGAGTAGGTCCATTTCAAATTCAAATCAGACAGACTGGCTCTTGTCAAAAAAAATTAATAATAATAACATACTCTGATTTTAAACAAGAGGAACACATATATCATCATATGTATGTGTATATTTCTATGACTGAACTGATATGTTTATATTGGTAGAAAATTTAAATCCAGAACACATTGTTTGAAAAGAAAAATGACCCTGAGAAATTTGAACTAAGTTCAATTGAGCAAGTATTCAGTAAAAATAAATCCTTATGAAATTAAGGTAAAATTGGAGGGTCTTTTCATTTGGTATCAGAGCTAATGTTTGCATTAATTACTAAGTATCATAGAAATGTATTATGTCTGTTTGTTTTGGATGAAATAATTTAGATAGGAAAATATTAGCTATAGAAAATATTCAGAGTGTACTAATACCCTCTGCCCAATACTTAGTGACCAGACCATGGTAGGAAGAGGATCTCATCACAATGCAGGACCCAGTGCACCACAAATGCTTGATATGCAAGAATTTGTAAGGGTTTTAAGAGATGGAATTGGGCATAGGCCTGAGAACCCACATGAGGAGCTTTCAAAACTACTGAAGGCTTACACCAATTTGGGAGGCAGAAGTTTTGAAGGGACTGAGAATGTGATGGAAATTCAAGCATGGTTGAGAACACTGGATAGAATTTTCAATGACATGCAGCTAAATGATCAGAGGAAGAGGCAAGTAGCTTCAAGACAACTGAAAGGAGTAGCTTTAAGCTGGTGGGAGGTGATCATAGCTGGAAGAATTGAAAATGAAATCACTTGGCATCAATTCAAGGAGATGTTGGAGGCAAGATTTGTACCAGCATCAGCCAAGACCACTTTGCTTGAAGAATTTATCAGACTTAGGCAGGGAACTTTGAATGTCACTGAGTACACTCAAAGGTTTGAGGGGCTATCTAAGTATGGAGCAATGCTAGTGGCAGATGAAGCATCCAAAAATGATAGGTATATAAAAGGTCTGAACCCAGGACTTAGCAGAACCATGCTACCATATGCAGATAGGACTTTTGATCAAGTAATAGATCTGGCATTGAAATTGGAACAGCATGACAAGGAAAGAGAGAAGTATAGGAATTTTAAGAGCAACAACAACTAGAAGAATAAGGGAAGATATCACCCTTATGATAAAAAGAAGGAGGAGACAGACAACCAGAAGGACAAAGACACTAAAGCTAATGATGCTAAGAAGAAGTTGGTTTGCCATCATTGTGGTAAAGAAGGACACATCAAACCAAGGTGCCCAGAGTTAAAAGGAGGAGCCTTCAAATGCTACCTATGTGGGAAAGAGGGGCATATGAAGAGGAACTGTCTTGAGTATAAACAGCAAGGGAAATTGGCAAATTTGGAAGGCAAAGGCAAATCTATAGTGAAAATTGATGCTGAAAATCATGGCCAAGTGGAAGGTACACTACTCATTTGTGCCATACCCATAGCAGTAGTATATGATACTGGAGCAACTCACTCTTTAATTTCGTATGAAATAGTTAAAATGTTAAAATTAAACTGCATATTGGTTGAAACTCCATTGCTTGTACAAAGTCCACTAGGGAGTTCTAGTCTTTTAAACATGATTTGTGTGGATGTGGAGTTAAACATAGGAGGAAATATTTTTATTTCCAATTTATATGTTTTGAATTACCCAAATATAGGTGTTATATTGGGGGTAGACTGGTTAAGGAAATTTAAAGCCATAATTAATTTAGACTCATCCACCATATCATTGCAAAATTCTACAGGCCAGAGGATCATAGTTTTATGTGAAGTAGCTAAGGAAGGGAAATTATATCATTTAGTTGACTCAGAAAAATATTTCAGTGAACTAACCATTGAAGAAATTTCCATAGTCAATGAATACTTGGATGTGTTTGGGGAAGTTAAGGGTGTTCCACACCACAGACCAGTTGAGTTTCAAATTAATCTCATTCCAGGAGCAAGTCCAATAATCAAGAAACCCACTAGAATGGGGCCAAGTGAATTGAAGGAATTGAAAAATCAGTTGGAAGAATTAGAAGGCAAAGGATTTATAAGGCCAAGTAATTCATGCTGGGGTGCTCCAGTAGTGTTTGTAAGAAAACATGATGGTACTTTGAGAATGTGCATAGATTACAGAGAACTAAATAAAGTAACCATCAAGAACAAATACCCATTGCCTAGAATAGATGATCTCTTTGACCAACTCAGTGAAGCTAAAATATTTTCTAGATTAGACTTAGCATCAGGATTTCATCAAATGAAGGTTGAAGACTCAAGTATTAAGTATACTGCATTCAACACTAGATATGGCTTATATGAATTTATGGTTATGCCATTTGGCTTGACAAATGCCCCTTCATATTTTGTAGATTTGATGAATAGAATATTCAGAGATTATTTAGACAAGTTTGTACTGATTTTCATTGATGACATTTTGATTTATTCCAAAACAGTGGAGGAGCATAAAAATCATCTGCATTTGGTTTTGTCAAGATTAAGAGAAAATGATTTAAAGGCAAAATTTTCAAAATGTGCCTTTTGGAAAGAAGAAGTACATTTTCTTGGTCATGTTATCTCTGCCAAAGGAATTTCAGTAAACCCCAATAAGGTAGTAGCTATCCAAGCATGGAAAAGGCCTAGCACAGTAAGTGAGGTTAGATCATTTATGGGGATGGCAGGATATTATAGGAGATTTATAAAAGATTTTTCGAAAATATCATCACCACTTACCAATTTAACTAGAAAGAGCCAAGCCTTTGTATGGACAGAAAAATGTGAGCAAGCTTTTATCAAAATAAAGGAAGCTTTAATTAATGCACATGTATTGAAGGTGCCAGAAGGAAATGAAAACTTAATAGTGTATACTGATGCAAGTGGCTCTGGGCTAGGGGCTGTGTTGATGCAGCAAGACCAGGTGGTAGCCTATGCATCTAGGCAATTAAAGCCACATGAAACAAGATATGCAACCCATGATCTTGAACTAGCAGCAGTTGTGTATGCCTTGAAACTTTGGAGACATTATTTGTTAGGTGCCAAATTTATTTTGTACACTGATCATAAGGCACTGAAATATTTATTCTCACAAAAAGATTTGAACATGAGGCAACATAGATGGGTGGAGTTCCTAGCTGCCTATGATCTAGATATACTTTATACACCAGGTAAGGCAAATAAAGTTGCAGATGCCTTGAGTAGACAACATCCTAAAGTGGCCATGTTGATGATGGAAGAGTTTAAGGATCTGTCTATACTTACTGATTTGGAAATTGAGGCAAACGGTGAGGTACAAATGGTACCCATTGAAGAAGATGAAAGTAAAGGGAAATTGAGTATGGTATCTCTGCAATCAAATTTACTTCTAAAGGTTGGGAAAATACAGGAACAAGACCTAAACCTATTGGAAAAGAAAATGCTCTTATTAAAAGGGGAAGAAGTAATAAATTATCAAGTTGATAAAGATGGTTATTTAAGGAACAAGAATAGGATATGTGTTCCAGAAAACATAGAATTGAAGGAGGAAATATTAAATGAATACCATAGGAGTAAGTACTCCATACACCCAGGAAGTACCAAGATGTATCAAAATTTGAAAAGAAATCTTTGGTGGAAGGGAATGAAGTTAGATGTGGCTAAACATGTTGCAAAGTGTAAGACTTGCCAACAAGTCAAGGCAGAGACACAAAGGCCATCAGGACTATTGCAACCCCTTAGTATACCACAGTGGAAGTGGGAGGATATATCTATGGATTTCATAAATGGTCTGCCTAGATCTAAGAGAGGAAACACAAGTATATGGGTAATAGTGGATAGGCAAACTAAAGTAGTACATTTTATCCCAGTTAAATCAGAAAGAAATGCCCCAAAATTGGCTCAAATATTCATGAAAGAGGTGGTAAGATTGCATGGCATTCCCAAAACCATTGTGAGTGATAGGGATACCATCTTCACCTCAAGGTTTTGGAAAAGTTTTCAAGAGGCCATGGGGAGTGAATTGTGCTTAAGCACTGCCTACCATCCACAATCAGATGGACAAACTGAGGTGGTGAACAAAGTCTTAGAGGACTTGTTGAGAGCATGTGCACTGGACTTTGGAGGCAACTGGGAAGACCACCTCCATTTAGCTGAATTCACATACAATAACAGTTATCAAAGCACCATAGGGATGGCACCATTTGAAGCCTTATATGGCAAGCCATGTTTATCACCTATATGCTGGGTAGAGACCGGAGAAAGGGCTGTTCTAGGACCTGAATATGTAAAAGAAACTACAGAGAAAATTGGGTTAATAAGAAAAGGAATGGCAGCAGCTCAAGATAGGCAAAAGAAATTTGCAGACAGGAAGAGAAAGCAGGTGGAATATGAAGTGGGAGACTTTGTTTTCATCAAGATTTCACCTATGAAGAAGGTCTTGAGATTTGGTAAACAAGGTAAACTCACACCAAGGTATGTTGGACCCTATAAAATTCTGGAAAGAATAGGTTCTTTAGCATACAAATTGGAATTACCAGAGGAAATGAAAGCAATGCATAATGTTTTTCATGTGTCACAACTTAGGAGGTGGGTACATGATAAAGAAGAAATTCTGGAAAAGCCTACCCAAATTCAAATAAATCCTAATATGGTTTATGAAAAGGAACCTGTAGCGCCCCACCTCTATGCTCATAATAACAAAGAGTATTAAAAGAAATACTGTCTATTATTACGAAGAATAAGGCTGGATAGGAGCGACCATCCGTAATTGGCCTTACACTAATATTGGTTATCTCGATAGGAGTGATATATACTTTTTATTTTTCATCTATTATTTATTTACTCCCATCGACATATCCAATTATCAGTATAAAACAAACTACGATAGTTCATAATAGTTTAGGACATTAGATATAACAATAACACAGATAATATAAATGCGGAACACAGAATAACAAAAATATCATATATATATAACCGATATCAGTTACAATATAGTTGACACGATACATATGATACAACTACAACTGTCGACTCTAGAAGTTATATATACAAGTACATTATCGACTAATATACATGAATACATATCGTTCTATACAATGACACGACTACTACAAAATGACACTGACAACTTCAAAAGATGTGAAAAGTCTTCATAGCCTGAACAGCAACTCAAAGAAGAAAATCTACAACCTGAAATAACTCGGGTCTGACCCGAGTATTACATTCAAAAGAAAATAATACCCAGGTCAGTCTAATTCAAACCAGTTTATTAGTGCATATAGGCAGAATAATTTAAATAGACGACAGTCACAATAATTCCCGTCTATCCGATTCTTTAAACAAAGAAACCGGATAACGGTCAATATAACACTTAACAGTGTTTAACAAAAATCAGCAGATTTAAATCATCAACAGAGATAAATAAACAATTTATCAAATCGACTAAATCAATTTAAAGCCATTGAAATTGTTACTTTAAAACCATCAAAAATCGATTGGCTGCCGTACACGCACGCGTGTACGGCCTCGCCAATACGGCATAAAAGATCAATGCATCAAAAGCAAAAGAAAAATCAATTCAAAACTGTCGAGTTTGGGTGGCTGCAGTGCACGCACGCATGCACCGCCTCGCCACCATCGCAAGAGATACGCAAAAGCTCAGTGGAAGTCACAGGTGATCACCAGGTCAAACCCCGAAGTGCCGGATTCAACTCAAGTGAATTCAGAAACAAATCCCAACAGGGGGAAAACTGCGAAACACATGCAACTGCAGACATAAACGAATACACAGCAACCACCACGATGAAACTGCAGTGGCAAACAGTTGTAAAGACCAGGGCAGACTGTAACTACAAAGAAGACAGTGGCAGCAAGTGAAACAAGTTCGACCAATATCAAAGAGCATGTGCAAGAGGCAACAAAACTCAAACTAGCAACCGCAGCAAGACTAAATGGAGAAACAAGGCCATCAAGAGGCAACTGCAGTGGCAACACAGCAGTTTGAAACTGCACCTTCAACTCAGACTCGAGTGGGGCAAGAAACAAATATATATACACCATGCAGAAGTGTAAACACCACTATGAACAGGCAAGCAAGGGATGGACACAAAATGAATCAACAAGCACTACAAAGGCTACAGGTCAGCAGTTCAACTCATTGCACAGCAACATGGGTCAGAATCAAACAAGTCAAGATGAATACAAGTTCATCGTGTAGCAGTGGAATTCGAAGTTAAGAACAACAGCTACAAGTATGCTACAGGTCGCAAATGACCAGAGGGATTTAAACATATCACAGTAATGGCCAGAAAACCCCAGTCGAAGATGACCAGAAACAGAAAGTCAATGCCTTAGATCAACAGTGATCAAGACAAGGCCAGGAAATCACAAGATCGAAGACGAGATGACCAGAACCAGAAAACAAACCCACTAATATATGCATACACACATATATATGTATATATGCACGTATATACGAACTTATAAATCAAATGGCACAGACATATGCAGATGTACCAGACTCAAATGCCTTCAAGCATGTGCAGACATGCTATCAAACAAAATCAACTAAACAAGCAGCAGGTACACATAAGTGCAGCAGTGCCAACGAAAACGAGGGATAGTTCAATTCGAGAGAAGCTACTGCAGTTTAAAGCTAATACCACGAAATCAAGAATGGAACTCAAAATCCAACTGTACATTGAAATAGTAATTGGAAAAATACTAGACTACAAATTAGTGTACAACTGGATACCAGATTCAATCAACTGGACCAAAAAGGGATATACAAACGTGCACAGCAACTAGCAACGACAAAATACGAGTATAGTGAGCCTCAATGCAATCACGAATGCAGCTGTACACCAAAGTGCCAGACTCCAGACTAGGGAAGACTAAATACAATACAACAACTCGACTGGTTTGACATGTCATGTGCAACTGGAAAACAAGCAAAGAAATACAACAGACTCAATGAAGACTGCCATGATCGAAGTGCAACCGGATTGAAATGAAGATCACGAAATGTACAAACAAAGAACAGTGGATGCATTCAAGTGTCAACCAGTGTGAATGCAAGGTGCAATATAATGCAACAGATAGCCTGAACTAAACCATTTACATCAAAACTTTATATGGCAAAACAAATTGGATTCCACTATATAGGAAACCACACTCACGTGTAAAATAATGCAGACAGTATTCAAACTCGAAGTCCAGATAAAATCAAAGAAACAATTTCCAACAAAATCAAGTTTTCAATCAAGCCCAATGCAACTGCAGTTTAAATCAAAGCTAAAGGGGATTTCAAAACATTCGATAGTTGAAACCAATTCGGGCCGAAGTCCTAAAGCGACAAGTGAAATCCAACAACATACGAAATTTGCGAGGTTAAAGATCAATGACCAGCATCAAAACAAACTCGAATGGCCGAAGCCAACAAACTTATGAAACCAGAGAATGAAGTGAAAAATCATCAACGTCGAACAAAACGAACTGCCAAGTAAACCAATTAACAAATTCAACGATTGCAGAATGAATTAGATGTGAGGGAATTAACCACTCACCTGTTTCGAAGAGGTCGCGAGCGAGACTAAGGAAGTCGAACGATGCAGAGACGAACGCGAAGAAGCCCTAATTTGCGAACGCCAGAGAATCGATCGCCGAAGCCCTAGATTTTGAGTCGCCGTTTTTTTTTCTTCGTAATGAGGAGAGGGGGTCGGGTTCGTATTTGTGTAGAGGAGATCGTGGGGGTATGGGCTGGTGTATTATTTTATTTTTTTCTTTTTACTTTTATTTATAGATAAAATTTATCCCTTTTTAAACATCTTTATCTATATTATTTTAATTTGCCTATATCATATCAATTTCAAAAGAATTTCTACTAGATACACCAACTCCACTAACCATTTTATAAAAGAATTTACACTGACAAAAGCACTTAACAATTTTATGAACAAATTTCAACTCGAATAAAAATTTTAATTGCAATTGTCTAACAAATTAAATCGTCATTTGACGATAATCAACTGTTATGAAACTCCGGGTTGTTACAGACTCCCCTCCTTATAGGAATTGCGTCCTCGCAATTATAAGGAATAAATGGACAAAAGGTAACAACCAAAAGAGCAAGGCAATGACGAGTGCATAAGTAAAGCAAATGTCAGCAGGGGAAGTACTAGATATGAAATCAAAAGGTTCGACTGCTTCAAATCAAAAGAATCAACATCGTGGGAATCAGGGATCAAAATCAGACGACTAACAAAAGCAAGAACAATCGAGTTCCCACAACTAAAAGAGAAGGAAAAACAGAGCAGAAATCCCATACAGAGCACGAATTGAATGTGAGTAAATCAAATTTACTCACCTGAATCTCTAGAGAAAAAGACGAAGCTCAAATCTCAAAAATCTCAAATATTTACTTATCTCAAACGATAATCAGAAGATAAATCAAATATCTGATTATCTCAAACGATAGTCAGAAAACAAATCAATTATCTGATTATCTGAAATGATAGTCAGAAAACAAATATTCAATTATCAAAAATGATAATCAAATCTCTCAAATCAACATATATTCGATTATCACAAGCGATAATCAGATTTCAAATTCAACAAATATTCGATTATCAAAAACGATAATCAAATTTCAAATTCAACAAATATTCGATTATCAAAAACGATAATCAAATTTCAAATTCAACAAATATTCGATTATCAAAAACGATAATCAAATTTCAAATTTAGCAAATATTTAATTACCTCAAGCGATAATTAAATCTCAAATCAACAAATATTTAATTATCTAAAGCGATAATTAAATTTCCCAAATCAACAAATATTTAATTATCTAAAGCGATAATTAAATCTCAAACCAGCAAATATTTAATTATCAAAAGCGATAATTAAATCTCATATCAACAAATATTTAATTATCTAACAGCGATAATTAAATCTAAAATCAACTAATATTTAATTATCAAAGACGATAATTAAATCTCAAATCAACAAATATTTAATTATCTAACAGCGATAATTAAATCTAAAATCAACAAATATTTAATTATCAAAGACGATAATTAAATCTCAAATCAACAAATATTTAATTATCTAACAGCGATAATTAAATCTAAAATCAACAAATATTTAATTATCTAAAGTGATAATTAAAAGCAACAATTATCCGATTATCAAAAACGATAATCAGAACTCATATCAACAAATATCTAATTATCACAAGCGATAATTAGAAACAACAAATATCTGATTATCAAAAACGATAATCAGAACTCATATCAACAAATATCTAATTATCACAAGCGATAATTAGAAACAACAAATATCTGATTATCAAAAACGATAATCAGAACTCATATCAACAAATATCTAATTATCACAAGCGATAATTAGAAACAACAAATATCTGATTATCAAAAACGATAATCAGAACTCATATCAACAAATATCCAATTACCTGCAGATAATTGGAAGCAACAAATATCTAGAAATCAATTAAGAAGACTAGAAAATCAACATAAAAGTTTGGATCGATCCCATCAGATGGCGAGTTTTTAATTCGCCGCACGTGCAACAACATATGGCCGAAGCCTACCAAGTACTCAACATAAATTTGGCGCCCATCAGATTGACCCGAAGGTCCGCAGAGTGACCCGAAGGTCTAGTACTGGTATTTGACCCGAAGGTCCGCAGAGTGGCCCGAAAGCCCAACAAATGACCCGAAGGTCCTCATAGTGGCTCGAAAGCACACGAAAGCATCAAAATGTTTCAATTAACGAGTCCGGAATTAACCGAAATAGCAAACGCACATGTCCCATACCACGTGTTTTACTAAATCGTTTGATTCTCTTCATCGTTTCCTTGAAAGTGTAAAATTCATCAAAATCATCAAAACAACAGATATTCAATTAACGAGTCCGGAATTAACCGAAATAGTAAAAGTGTGGTTCCATACTCCGCACTTTTGCTAAATCGTTTAAATCACTTCATCGTTTCCTTGAAAGTGCAAAATTGTGTATTTTGTAAAAATACACTTTACATTCTCAAACGGACAAGTCCGGAATTAAGCGAATCAGTAAAAGAAAGGGGTCATAGTCCTCGATTTTGCTGAAACGTTTAAATCGCTTTCTCATTCCTTTGAAATCGCAAACTGTAAAATTTTTGAAAACAATTTTATTTATTTTGTAAAAATAACAATTCGCATTCTCAACTGAACAAGTCCGGAGTTAAGCGAATCAGTAAAAGAAAGGGGTCATAATCCTCGATTTTGCTGAATCGTTTAAGTCGCTTTCTCATTCTTTTGAAAACGCAAACTGCTAAAATTTTATAAAACAATTTTTATTTTAAAACGATTTTCCAATCACGTGATTAGAACAGTAAATCAGTAACAATTTCGGTAAGGAAATCGTACTTCTCAAAATACCGTAAAAACGGTCACAAAACAGCATTGCGGAATAACCGCTTGAAAATCCACTTTTAAAATTTGACGGTTACTGAAGCCAAAGCGACAGAAATTTTAAAACGTCAAAATCACATCAAAACAATTTACATCAAAATGTAATATCAGAGAATTTTCATTCATCAAAATGCCATAAAACACCATGCTTCAAGAATTTAGCATTGGTGTAAAAATCCCGTTACAAAAATAACGGCAACAAAATACGTTTCATAACCTAGCATCGGTTCAACGTAAAATAAATGCAGTAACGTGCAATTCAAATTGTGCTCGTACTACAAAATGAACAAAGAAACTATTCGAAGGTATCTTCAATGAAGATAATTCAAAACAGCAAAAGCTAATCAATAGATGATTAGTACAAAAGAAAACCAGCAAAGATCTCAATAAAAATCACATAACTGCAATTGGTTCGAATCCTCAGTTCGGATTCGAAATTCTCAAAGAAACAAAATAATTACAGCTATGTAAACAACAATTGGAATTCATATCAATTTCGTATTTCGATTTTTAAATCAAAAAGATTATCAGCTGTACTCAGCGAAGATAGTTTCACTGTTTCCGCTGCGCACTCTGATAAACAGTACTCAAATCAATCCAATCATCGAAACACAATTTCATCAAAACAACAAAACACAATTTCACTTTTATTTTTAAATAAAGGTATTTAAAATTTCATCAAAATTTCAAAACTTTAGTTTTGACTCAAATCACAGATAAAACATCGACCAATAGTTGTAACATATGTTCCATCCAAGTTATGTTTTATACTATGTCCATAAACCCCAAGCTCTGATACCAACTGTAGCGCCCCACCTCTATGCTCATAATAACAAAGAGTATTAAAAGAAATACTGTCTATTATTACGAAGAATAAGGCTGGATAGGAGCGACCATCCGTAATTGGCCTTACACTAATATTGGTTATCTCGATAGGAGTGGTATATACTTTTTATTTTTCATCTATTATTTATTTACTCCCATCGACATATCCAATTATCAGTATAAAACAAACTACGATAGTTCATAATAGTTTAGGACATTAGATATAACAATAACACAGATAATATAAATGCGGAACACAGAATAACAAAAATCTCATATATATAACCGATATCAGTTACAATATAGTTGACACGATACATATGATACAACTACAACTGTCGACTCTAGAAGTTATATATACAAGTACATTATCGACTAATATACATGAATACATATCGTTCTATACAATGACACGACTACTACAAAATGACACTGACAACTTCAAAGGATGTGAAAAGTCTTCATAGCCTGAACAGCAACTCAAAGAAGAAAATCTACAACCTGAAATAACTCGGGTCTGACCCGAGTATTACATTCAAAAGAAAATAATACCCAGGTCAGTCTAATTCAAACCAGTTTATTAGTGCATATAGGCAGAATAATTTAAATAGACGACAGTCACAATAATTCCCGTCTATCCGATTCTTTAAACAAAGAAACCGGATAACGGTCAATATAACACTTAACAGTGTTTAACAAAAATCAGCAGATTTAAATCATCAACAGAGATAAATAAACAATTTATCAAATCGACTAAATCAATTTAAAGCCATTGAAATTGTTACTTTAAAACCATCAAAACTCAATTGGCTGCCGTACACGCACGCGTGTACGGCCTCGCCAATACGGCATAAAAGATCAATGCATCAAAAGCAAAAGAAAAATCAATTCAAAACTGTCGAGTTTGGGTGGCTGCAGTGCACGCACGCGTGCACCGCCTCGCCACCATCGCAAGAGATACGCAAAAGCTCAGTGGAAGTCACAGGTGATCACCAGGTCAAACCCCGAAGTGCCGGATTCAACTCAAGTGAATTCAGAAACAAATCCCAACAGGGGGAAAACTGCGAAACACATGCAACTGCAGACATAAACGAATACACAGCAACCACCACGATGAAACTGCAGTGGCAAACAGTTGTAAAGACCAGGGCAGACTGCAACTACAAAGAAGACAGTGGCAGCAAGTGAAACAAGTTCGACCAATATCAAAGAGCATGTGCAAGAGGCAACAAAACTCAAACTAGCAACCGCAGCAAGACTAAATGGAGAAACAAGGCCATCAAGAGGCAACTGCAGTGGCAACACAGCAGTTTGAAACTGCACCTTCAACTCAGACTCGAGTGGGGCAAGAAACAAATATATATACACCATGCAGAAGTGTAAACACCACTATGAACAGGCAAGCAAGGGATGGACACAAAATGAATCAACAAGCACTACAAAGGCTACAGGTCAGCAGTTCAACTCATTGCACAGCAACATGGGTCAGAATCAAACAAGTCAAGATGAATACAAGTTCATCGTGTAGCAGTGGAATTCGAAGTTAAGAACAACAGCTACAAGTATGCTACAGGTCGCAAATGACCAGAGGGATTTAAACATATCACAGTAATGGCCAGAAAACCCCAGTCGAAGATGACCAGAAACAGAAAGTCAATGCCTTAGATCAACAGTGATCAAGACAAGGCCAGGAAATCACAAGATCGAAGACGAGATGACCAGAACCAGAAAACAAACCCACTAATATATGCATACACACATATATATGTATATATGCACGTATATACGAACTTATAAATCAAATGGCACAGACATATGCAGATGTACCAGACTCAAATGCCTTCAAGCATGTGCAGACATGCTATCAAACAAAATCAACTAAACAAGCAGCAGGTACACATAAGTGCAGCAGTGCCAACGAAAACGAGGGATAGTTCAATTCGAGAGAAGCTACTGCAGTTTAAAGCTAATACCACGAAATCAAGAATGGAACTCAAAATCCAACTGTACATTGAAACAGTAATTGGAAAAATACTAGACTACAAATTAGTGTACAACTGGATACCAGATTCAATCAACTGGACCAAAAAGGGATATACAAACGTGCACAGCAACTAGCAACGACAAAATACGAGTATAGTGAGCCTCAATGCAATCACGAATGCAGCTGTACACCAAAGTGCCAGACTCCAGACTAGGGAAGACTAAATACAATACAACAACTCGACTGGTTTGACATGTCATGTGCAACTGGAAAACAAGCAAAGAAATACAACAGACTCAATGAAGACTGCCATGATCGAAGTGCAACCGGATTGAAATGAAGATCACGAAATGTACAAACAAAGAACAGTGGATGCATTCAAGTGTCAACCAGTGTGAATGCAAGGTGCAATATAATGCAACAGATAGCCTGAACTAAACCATTTACATCAAAACTTTATATGGCAAAACAAATTGGATTCCACTATATAGGAAACCACACTCACGTGTAAAATAATGCAGACAGTATTCAAACTCGAAGTCCAGATAAAATCAAAGAAACAATTTCCAACAAAATCAAGTTTTCAATCAAGCCCAATGCAACTGCAGTTTAAATCAAAGCTAAAGGGGATTTCAAAACATTCGATAGTTGAAACCAATTCGGGCCGAAGTCCTAAAGCGACAAGTGAAATCCAACAACATACGAAATTTGCGAGGTTAAAGATCAATGACCAGCATCAAAACAAACTCGAATGGCCGAAGCCAACAAACTTATGAAAGTAGAGAATGAAGTGAAAAATCATCAACGTCGAACAAAACGAACTGCCAAGTAAACCAATTAACAAATTCAACGATTGCAGAATGAATTAGATGTGAGGGAATTAACCACTCACCTTTTTCGAAGAGGTCGCGAGCGAGACTAAGGAAGTCGAACGATGCAGAGACGAACGCGAAGAAGCCCTAATTTGCGAACGCCAGAGAATCGATCGCCGAAGCCCTAGATTTTGAGTCGCCATTTTTTTTTTCTTCGTAATGAGGAGAGGGGGTCGGGTTCGTATTTGTGTAGAGGAGATCGTGGGGGTATGGGCTGGTGTATTATTTTTTTTTCTTTTTACTTTTATTTATAGATAAAATTTATCCCTTTTTAAACATCTTTATCTATATTATTTTAATTTGCCTATATCATATCAATTTCAAAAGAATTTCTACTAGATACACCAACTCCACTAACCATTTTATAAAAGAATTTACACTGACAAAAGCACTTAACAATTTTATGAACAAATTTCAACTCGAATAAAAATTTTAATTGCAATTGTCTAACAAATTAAATCGTCATTTGACGATAATCAACTGTTATGAAACTCCGGGTTGTTACAGAACCAGTGGGGATTTTAGCTAAAGAAGAAAAGAAATTGAGGAGCAAAACTTTGAAACTAATGAAGGTCCAATGGAGTGTTGATCCTAATGATTGTACATGGGAGCTAGAAGATAAGATTAGGATGGATTACCCTAAGCTTTTTGCAAATTAAAGGTAATTTTTAATTTCTGGAAAATTTAATATGCATGGTTGATATGATTGAATGTGTTTATTTATGCATATGCTTAATAAATTTTTCTAAAAGTCGGTGAATGCTTGTTACAAGTACTAAAAAAATTATGAGGACACAATTTCTAAAAGGAGGGGTGAATGAAATGCCCCAAAAATTTTGAGGGAAAAATTAAAACAATTCAGTTTAAAAAAAAATATTGGATAAAATGTTGATGGAGTTTCTGAATTGAATGATGTGCAGGGATATGTGCGCACATGCACACTGGAAATGGCACAAGGAGGAGATTTAAAAAATTTCTGGAAAAAAATATATAATAATGATAATAAAATAAATAAACAAAGGAAGGAATCATTTCAGATATGATCTTGAAATGTGAATCATTGATCAAATTAAATATGTTTTCTGTACACATTGAAATTAAAGATTTTCCGTGCAAAAAAAAGTATACATATTGAAACTAGAATAATATTTAGATATTGGAAAAAAAAACAGAAAAATCCTATTTAAAATAAAGGAGTAAATTCTTTATTTAAGGCATTGGAATGTAACTGAAGCATAACCCAAGTTAAAAATGAAATATGTGCTTAAACATATTTTCTGTGAAACGGGGGGGAAATTAAATAAAATAAATATTTATATACCTATACAGATGTATATTTTCTGTGAGAAGAAATATATTGAAACTGAGCAAGAAAATAATGATAACATTAAAATAGCATGAAATATAAAATAAGTAAGTACATTATGTATGGGCAAAAATAGGAAAATGGGGATTCCCATAAATAAACAAATGTGCTTGGTCACACTTTTAACATGATTTAGGTAGACTGGCCATTTCTTGAAAAAGTAGGAAAAAGAAAATGCTGCCTTTAACAAAAGAAATATGGCCGGGGTAACTGAAAATGGGAATGTTAAAATATAAATACAAAATGCATGATATTGGTCAGGACAAAAATGGAATTTTGTTTGATAAAACCCTAGTAAAATGCTTATAAATGAGTAGTTGTAGCCAGGGGAATCAGTTTACCCGAGATACTTAGAATAAGAAAGAAAACATCTAGAGGAGAAAAAAAAATACTCAGGGATTTTCTGGATTAACTAGAAGGAAATTTAGGTGAGTAACCTCACCAAATTCATGACATTAAGACCTGAGATGAGGCAGCCAATTCTAATGTTGTTATTTGCTTATTTTAGTTTTGTTGAATATGGTTTTATCAATGTTCTTTGGATGTTTTTGGGTCTGTCATGATTTTATTATGGATGTTTTGGGTGATCTTTGATCTATTGTGATGTTTGTCTTTGGATGTGCAACTTACTGTTTCATTACACCCAGAAAAGTTAAAGCATAAAACCATAAAATCAAGGCAAGAATACTCACAACTAATCTGGATCTATGGCATGAAAAATTTTAATAGGAGAAAACATTATGAGCTGCATTATACTATGTATAAGTGCTGAGGCTTAGAACAGTGTATTAGGGGTGTACTTGAGTGTTCAACCCCTGATCAAAAAAAAAGAGGGAAAAAGAAAAGATAATAAAACCCACAAGTTAAAATTATGGTTAAGCTAGATTGTGAATCTGGTTCAACCATAGTTACTTGCAGATCAAAATAAACCTAACATGCCATATCTCTATTTATAGTTGTAAAGATTCTTGTATGGATCTAAGACCCAGATATCTCTTGACAACATCATTAAAAATAATTATTTATTTGTTTCTGGAAATTATGCTTACAAGATGCATGGGATGCTTTCATGTATGCAGTGGCATTTTTCATCTAAATATCTGATGATAAAATCAAACAAATGCTTCTAGTAGATAAACTAGGGATGATAAGCCAAGAAGGCTGCTGGAATGCTTGTTATATTTGAAGTATGCAAGTTGGCACATGGTTTGTTTAAGCCCTGAGATCTTTGTGCAATAATGTGAATTAATTTATTGCAATGTGTCCTAGTTATTCCTTAATAGCAGATGAGGCTGGAACATAAATTGACATGTATATACTTATAGGTAACTCCTAAACCAGGAAGCAAAAGATATGAGTGTTACTTAGATTTGTTGAAATGGAAACATGGTTACTCCAAAGCATCTAAGTACCGTAGATTGATGTGAATGAATGTATGATTATGATTGTGCAATTAGTTGACTTATGAAGTTATTACACTTGCATGACGGTCTAACCTGGAACATAAAATATAGCTGCTTTGATAAGTTACTCAAGTAACTGGCTAAAACTTATGCATCATTCAATTGCTTAATATCATGAATATAATGAAGTTATTCATACCAGATCATAGATCTGACCCTTGTTTGCTCATGGCATATGGGGGTGTCTCATTTTAAAAATGAGGCAGTCACTAATGCTCTTTTAGGTAATGCTGGAACTAAGTAGAAAATGAAGTTATGGCTAATGAGAAGGAGTGAATGAACATGCTAGCTAGTTTTAATAAGAGCCTATGATGATTTTATCTACATGTATTCATGAGAGAATTATGTTTGAATATGTAATGAACTTCCTTTGTTTGATTAAATCAGTTGTTAGTCAGTTGACTTTTGTTATGTGGTAGAATTTGAAAATCCGAAGAAGAAGTGTATTTACATTTAAGTAATCTTCATACAAAATTTATAACCTGATGTAGCCAGGTTTGAATCATTTAAAGTCACTGAGCTTTGAAGTAAAAACCTGACTTCAAATTTGAAGTATATTTCAGACATTTAGTTGTTTTATTAAAGTATTTTGCAAAAGAACTCAAGCTCATTTGTGTGTGTTGCTTTAAGAAATGAATTTTTCTGAAGAAAGCTTTTAGCACTTGGTAACTGAATAACATTTCAATTACCATGATCAAGTGTTTGGTTAGCACAACCATATGGTTCAACCAGCTTCAAAAGAATGGGGTCTTGGTTGAGCATGTTGGTCTGCAATTTGAGAACAAAAAGTATTTTACATCCTTTTGTTAAATGTTATGTTAAAATCTCCTTCAAATGTTACATGGCAAACATGCATTTAAAACTGATTGGTATTATTATTTCAGGAAGAATTTTGAATCCAAAATCTGGTTCACTTGAAACAAAGTGGTTGTTCATGGTTAACATAATCAAATCCAAGTATAAATAAATATGAACAAAATCCACTTATATAATGTAAAAAATCAAAGAACATGGGAATTCAAATTATGAGTAGGTCCATTTCAAATTCAAATCAGACAGACTGGCTCTTGTCAAAAAAAAATTAATAATAATAACATACTCTGATTTTAAACAAGAGGAACACATATATCATCATATGTATGTGTATATTTCTATGACTGAACTGATATGTTTATATTGGTAGAAAATTTAAATCCAGAACACATTGTTTGAAAAGAAAAATGACCCTGAGAAATTTGAACTAAGTTCAATTGAGCAAGTATTCAGTAAAAAAAAATCCTTATGAAATTAAGGTAAAATTGGAGGGTCTTTTCATTTGGTATCAGAGCTAATGTTTGCATTAATTACTAAGTATCATAGAAATGTATTATGTCTGTTTGTTTTGGATGAAATAATTTAGATAGGAAAATATTAGCTACAGAAAATATTCAGAGTGTACTAATACCCTCTGCCCAATACTTAGTGACCAGACCATGGTAGGAAGAGGATCTCATCACAATGCAGGACCCAGTGCACCACAAATGCTTGATATGCAAGAATTTGTAAGGGTTTTAAGAGATGGAATTGGGCATAGGCCTGAGAACCCACATGAGGAGCTTTCAAAACTACTGAAGGCTTACACCAATTTGGGAGGCAGAAGTTTTGAAGGGACTGAGAATGTGATGGAAATTCAAGCATGGTTGAGAACACTGGATAGAATTTTCAATGACATGCAGCTAAATGATCAGAGGAAGAGGCAAGTAGCTTCAAGACAACTGAAAGGAGTAGCTTTAAGCTGGTGGGAGGTGATCATAGCTGGAAGAATTGAAAATGAAATCACTTGGCATCAATTCAAGGAGATGTTGGAGGCAAGATTTGTACCAGCATCAGCCAAGACCACTTTGCTTGAAGAATTTATCAGACTTAGGCAGGGAACTTTGAATGTCACTGAGTACACTCAAAGGTTTGAGGGGCTATCTAAGTATGGAGCAATGCTAGTGGCAGATGAAGCATCCAAAAATGATAGGTATATAAAAGGTCTGAACCCAGGACTTAGCAGAACCATGCTACCATATGCAGATAGGACTTTTGATCAGGTAATAGATCTGGCATTGAAATTGGAACAGCATGACAAGGAAAGAGAGAAGTATAGGAATTTTAAGAGCAACAACAACTAGAAGAATAAGGGAAGATATCACCCTTATGATAAAAAGAAGGAGGAGACAGACAACCAGAAGGACAAAGACACTAAAGCTAATGATGCTAAGAAGAAGTTGGTTTGCCATCATTGTGGTAAAGAAGGACACATCAAACCAAGGTGCCCAGAGTTAAAAGGAGGAGCCTTCAAATGCTACCTATGTGGGAAAGAGGGGCATATGAAGAGGAACTGTCTTGAGTATAAACAGCAAGGGAAATTGGCAAATTTGGAAGGCAAAGGCAAATCTATAGTGAAAATTGATGTTGAAAATCATGGCCAAGTGGAAGGTACACTACTCATTTGTGCCATACCCATAGCAGTAGTATATGATACTGGAGCAACTCACTCTTTAATTTCGTATGAAATAGTTAAAATGTAAAAATTAAACTGCATATTGGTTGAAACTCCATTGCTTGTACAAGGTCCACTAGGGAGTTCTAGTCTTTTAAACATGATTTGTGTGGATGTGGAGTTAAACATAGGAGGAAATATTTTTATTTCCAATTTATATGTTTTGAATTACCCAAATATAGGTGTTATATTGGGGGTAGACTGGTTAAGGAAATTTAAAGCCATAATTAATTTAGACTCATCCACCATATCATTGCAAAATTCTACAGGCCAGAGGATCATAGTTTTATGTGAAGTAGCTAAGGAAGGGAAATTATATCATTTAGTTGACTCAGAAAAAGATTTCAGTGAACTAACCATTGAAGAAATTTCCATAGTCAATGAATACTTGGATGTGTTTGGGGAAGTTAAGGGTGTTCCACACCACAGACCAGTTGAGTTTCAAATTAATCTCATTCCAGGAGCAAGTCCAATAATCAAGAAACCCACTAGAATGGGGCCAAGTGAATTGAAGGAATTGAAAAATCAGTTGGAAGAATTAGAAGGCAAAGGATTTATAAGGCCAAGTAATTCATGCTGGGGTGCTCCAGTAGTGTTTGTAAGAAAACATGATGGTACTTTGAGAATGTGCATAGATTGCAGAGAACTAAATAAAGTAACCATCAAGAACAAATACCCATTGCCTAGAATAGATGATCTCTTTGACCAACTCAGTGAAGCTAAAATATTTTCTAGATTAGACTTAGCATCAGGATTTCATCAAATGAAGGTTGAAGACTCAAGTATTAAGTATACTGCATTCAACACTAGATATGGCTTATATGAATTTATGGTTATGCCATTTGGCTTGACAAATGCCCCTTCATATTTTGTAGATTTGATGAATAGAATATTCAGAGATTATTTAGACAAGTTTGTACTGATTTTCATTGATGACATTTTGATTTATTCCAAAACAGTGGAGGATCATAAAAATCATCTGCATTTGGTTTTGTCAAGATTAAGAGAAAATGATTTAAAGGCAAAATTTTCAAAATGTGCCTTTTGGAAAGAAGAAGTACATTTTCTTGGTCGTGTTATCTCTGCCAAAGGAATTTCAGTAAACCCCAATAAGGTAGTAGCTATCCAAGCATGGAAAAGGCCTAGCACAGTAAGTGAGGTTAGATCATTTATGGGGATGGCAGGATATTATAGGAGATTTATAAAAGATTTTTCGAAAATATCATCACCACTTACCAATTTAACTAGAAAGAGCCAAGCCTCTGTATGGACAGAAAAATGTGAGCAAGCTTTTATCAAAATAAAGGAAGCTTTAATTAATGCACATGTATTGAAGGTGCCAGAAGGAAATGAAAACTTAATAGTGTATACTGATGCAAGTGGCTCTGGGCTAGGGGCTGTGTTGATGCAGCAAGACCAGGTGGTAGCCTATACATCTAGGCAATTAAAGCCACATGAAACAAGATATGCAACCCATGATCTTGAACTAGCAGCAGTTGTGTATGCCTTGAAACTTTGGAGACATTATTTGTTAGGTGCCAAATTTATTTTGTACACTGATCATAAGGCACTGAAATATTTATTCTCACAAAAAGATTTGAACATGAGGCAACATAGATGGGTGGAGTTCCTAGCTGCCTATGATCTAGATATACTTTATACACCAGGTAAGGCAAATAAAGTTGCAGATGCCTTGAGTAGACAACATCCTAAAGTGGCCATGTTGATGATGGAAGAGTTTAAGGATCTGTCTATACTTACTGATTTGGAAATTGAGGCAAACGGTGAGGTACAAATGGTACCCATTGAAGAAGATGAAAGTAAAGGGAAATTGAGTATGGTATCTCTGCAATCAAATTTACTTCTAAAGGTTGGGAAAATACAGGAACAAGACCTAAACCTATTGGAAAAGAAAATGCTCTTATTAAAAGGGGAAGAAGTAATAAATTATCAAGTTGATAAAGATGGTTATTTAAGGAACAAGAATAGGATATGTGTTCCAGAAAACATAGAATTGAAGGAGGAAATATTAAATGAATACCATAGGAGTAAGTACTCCATACACCCAGGCAGTACCAAGATGTATCAAAATTTGAAAAGAAATCTTTGGTGGAAGGGAATGAAGTCAGATGTGGCTAAACATGTTGCAAAGTGTATGACTTGCCAACAAGTCAAGGCAGAGACACAAAGGCCATCAGGACTATTGCAACCCCTTAGTATACCACAGTGGAAGTGGGAGGATATATCCATGGATTTCATAAATGGTCTGCCTAGATCTAAGAGAGGAAACACAAGTATATGGGTAATAGTGGATAGGCAAACTAAAGTAGTACATTTTATCCCAGTTAAATCAGAAAGAAATGCTCCAAAATTGGCTCAAATATTCATGAAAGAGGTGGTAAGATTGCATGGCATTCCCAAAACCATTGTGAGTGATAGGGATACCATCTTCACCTCAAGGTTTTGGAAAAGTTTTCAAGAGGCCATGGGGAGTGAATTGTGCTTAAGCACTGCCTACCATCCACAATCAGATGGACAAACTGAGGTGGTGAACAAAGTCTTAGAGGACTTGTTGAGAGCATGTGCACTGGACTTTGGAGGCAACTGGGAAGACCACCTCCATTTAGCTGAATTCACATACAATAACAGTTATCAAAGCACCATAGGGATGGCACCATTTGAAGCCTTATATGGCAAGCCATGTTTATCACCTATATGCTGGGTAGAGACCGGAGAAAGGGCTGTTCTAGGACCTGAATATGTAAAAGAAACTACAGAGAAAATTGGGTTAATAAGAAAAGGAATGGCAGCAGCTCAAGATAGGCAAAAGAAATTTGCAGACAGGAAGAGAAAGCAGGTGGAATATGAAGTGGGAGACTTTGTTTTCATCAAGATTTCACCTATGAAGAAGGTCTTGAGATTTGGTAAACAAGGTAAACTCACACCAAGGTATGTTGGACCCTATAAAATTCTGGAAAGAATAGGTTCTTTAGCATACAAATTGGAATTACCAGAGGAAATGAAAGCAATGCATAATGTTTTTCATGTGTCACAACTTAGGAGGTGGGTACATGATAAAGAAGAAATTCTGGAAAAGCCTACCCAAATTCAAATAAATCCTAATATGGTTTATGAAAAGGAACCAGTGGGGATTTTAGCTAAAGAAGAAAAGAAATTGAGGAGCAAAACTTTGAAACTAATGAAGGTCCAATGGAGTGTTGATCCTAATGATTGTACATGGAAGCTAGAAGATAAGATTAGGATGGATTACCCTAAGCTTTTTGCAAATTAAAGGTAATTTTTAATTTCTGGAAAATTTAATATGCATGGTTGATATGATTGAATGTGTTTGTTTATGCATATGCTTAATAAATTTTTCTAAAAGTCGGTGAATGCTTGTTACAAGTACTAAAAAAAATTATGAGGACACAATTTCTAGAAGGAGGGATGAATGAAATGCCCCAAAAATTTTGAGGGAAAAATTAAAACAATTCAGTTTTTAAAAAAAATATTGGATCAAATGTTGATGGAGTTTCTGAATTGAATGATGTGCAGGGATATGTGCGCACATGCACACTGGAAATGGCACAAGGAGGAGATTTAAAAAATTTCTGAAAAAAATATATAATAATGATAATAAAATAAATAAACAAAGGAAGGAAGCATTTCAGATATGATCTTGAAATGTGAATCATTGATCAAATTAAATATGTTTTCTGTATACATTGAAATTAAAGATTTTCCGTGAAAAAAAAAGTATACATATTGAAACTAGAATAATATTTAGATATTGGAAAAAAAACAGAAAAATCCTATTTAAAATAAAGGAGTAAATTCTTTATTTAAGGCATTGGAATGTAACTGAAGCATAACCCAAGTTAAAAATGAAATATGTGCTTAAACATATTTTCTGTGAAACGGGGGGGAAATTAGATAAAATAAATATTTATATACCTATACACATGTATATTTTCTGTGAGAAGAAATATATTGAAACTGAGCAAGAAAATAACGATAACATTAAAATAGCATGAAATATAAAATAAGTAAGTACATTATGTATGGGCAAAAATAGGAAAATGGGGATTCCCATAAATAAACAAATGTGCTTGGTCACACTTTTAACATGATTTAGGTAGACTGGCCATTTCTTGAAAAAGTAGGAAAAAGAAAATGCTGCCTTTAACAAAAGAAATATGGCCGGGGTAACTGAAAATGGGAATGTTAAAATATAAATACAAAATGCATGATATTGGTCAGGACAAAAATGGAATTTTGTTTGATAAAACCCTAGTAAAATGCTTATAAATGAGTAGTTGTAGCCAGGGGAATCAGTTTACCCGAGATACTTAGAATAAGAAAGAAAACATCTAGAGGAGAAAAAAAAATACTCAGGGATTTTCTGGATTAACTAGAAGGAAATTTAGGTGAGTAACCTCACCAAATTCATGACATTAAGACCTGAGATGAGGCAGCCAATTCTAATGTTGTTATTTGCTTATTTTAGTTTTGTTGAATATGGTTTTATCAATGTTCTTTGGATGTTTTTGGGTCTGTCATGATTTTATTATGGATGTTTTGGGTGATCTTTGATCTATTGTGATGTTTGTCTATGGATGTGCAACTTACTGTTTCATTACACCCAGAAAAGTTAAAGCATAAAACCATAAAATCAAGGCAAGAATACTCACAACTAATCTGGATCTATGGCATGAAAACTTTTAATAGGAGAAAACATTATGAGCTGCATTATACTATGTATAAGTGCTGAGGCTTAGAACAGTGTATTAGGGGTGTACTTGAGTGTTGAACCCCTGATCAAAAAAAAATAGGGAAAAAGAAAAGATAATAAAACCCACAAGTTAAAATTATGGTTAAGCTAGATTGTGAATCTGGTTCAACCATAGTTACTTGCAGATCAAAATAAACCTAACATGCCATATCTCTATTTATAGTTGTAAAGATTCTTGTATGGATCTAAGACCCAGATATCTCATGACAACATCATTAAAAATAATTATTTATTTGTTTCTGGAAATTATGCTTACAAGATGCATGGGATGCTTTCATGTATGCAGTGGCATTTTCATCTAAATATCTGATGATAAAATCAAACAAATGCTTCTAGTAGATAAACTAGGGATGATAAGCCAAGAAGGCTGCTGGAATGCTTGTTATATTTGAAGTATGCAAGTTGGCACATGGTTTGTTTAAGCCCTGAGATATTTGTGCAATAATGTGAATTAATTTATTGCAATGTGTCCCAGTTATTCCTTAATAGCAGATGAGGTTGGAACATAAATTGACATGTATATACTTATAGGTAACTCCTAAACCAGGAAGCAAAAGATATGAGTGTTACTTAGATTTGTTGAAATGGAAACATGGTTACTCCAAAGCATCTAAGTACCGTAGATTGATGTGAATGAATGTATGATTATGATTGTGCAATTAGTTGACTTATGAAGTTATTACACTTGCATGACGGTCTAACCTGGAACATAAAATATAGCTGCTTTAATAAGTTACTCAAGTAACTGGCTAAAACTTATGCATCATTCAATTGCTTAATATCATGAATATAATGAAGTTATTCATACCAGATCATAGATCTGACCCTTGTTTGCTCATGGCATATGGGGGTGTCTCATTTTAAAAATGAGGCAGTCACTAATGCACTTTCAGGTAATGCTGGAACTAAGTAGAAAATGAAGTTATGGCTAATGAGAAGGAGTGAATGAACATGCTAGCTAGTTTTAATAAGAGCCTATGATGATTTTATCTGCATGTATTCATGAGAGAATTATGTTTGAATATGTAATGAACTTCCTTTGTTTGATTAAATCAGTTGTTAGTCAGTTGACTTTTGTTATGTGGTAGAATTTGAAAATCCGAAGAAGAAGTGTATTTACATTTAAGTAATCTTCATACAAAATTTATAACCTGATGTAGCCAGGTTTGAATCATTTAAAGTCACTGAGCTTTGAAGTAAAAACCTGACTTCAAATTTGAAGTATATTTCAGACATTTAGTTGTTTTATTAAAGTATTTTGCAAAAGAACTCAAGCTCATTTGTGTGTGTTGCTTTAAGAAATGAATTTTTCTGAAGAAAGCTTTTAGCACTTGGTAACTGAATAACATTTCAATTACCATGATCAAGTGTTTGGTTAGCACAACCATATGGTTCAACCAGCTTCAAAAGAATGGGGTCTTGGTTGAGCATGTTGGTCTGCAATTTGAGAACAAAAAGTATTTTACATCCTTTTGTTAAATGTTATGTTAAAATCTCCTTCAAATGTTACATGGCAAACATGCATTTAAAACTGATTGGTATTATTATTTCAGGAAGAATTTTGAATCCAAAATCTGGTTCACTTGAAACAAAGTGGTTGTTCATGGTTAACATAATCAAATCCAAGTATAAATAAATATGAACAAAATCCACTTATATAATGTAAAAAATCAAAGAACATGGGAATTCAAATTATGAGTAGGTCCATTTCAAATTCAAATCAGACAGATTGGCTCTTGTCAAAAAAAATTAATAATAATAACATACTCTGATTTTAAACAAGAGAAACACATATATCATCATATGTATGTGTATTTCTATGACTGAACTGATATGTTTATATTGGTAGAAAATTTAAATCCAGAACACATTGTTTGAAAAGAAAAATGACCCTAAGAAATTTGAACTAAGTTTAATTGAGCAAGTATTCAGTAAAAAAAATCCTTATGAAATTAAGGTAAAATTGGAGGGTCTTTTCACTACTATAAGTGTAGAGTAGAACCAAAATATATTCTTTCATAATATATTTACATACAACCATTTTAAACAAGTTAACCACAAAGGATTTTGAAGTGCACTTATAGCGACTCTTTCACTTCAAACATTTACACACACACTTCCACATCATATACAACCACACCAATCATGTAAACACAAAGTATATGCCATCTTATATGTTTTAGAAGGTAATAGAAGTGAATATATTACATATAAAGCTGTCATTTTCTTTCCAAAGCAAGAGGGTCTAACGTTATAACTTCATTAGTTAACTTAACTTTATATTTACACACAACATATATATACACAATATGTACATTTCAGTGCTAAGTTAACTCAGCCAAATCCTTGCTAACATGAAACACAAGCCTATAGAACTAAAGAATACTTCCTACCATCAACCAAAAGCAAGCAAACACCTTCCTAACCCTCATAGAGCTCTTAGCCTCCTTCCCTTCTTCATCATTGCTCACAGTGAATCCCCCTTTTGTGCCTCCTTCCTTCAACATTTGAATAGCTATTCCATGCTTTTATGTTGTGCTAGGGTTTTTGCCAAAGTTTGGTGGAGTTTGGACTTCATTTGACTTGATTTGAAAAAGTTAAAGAGAGGAGAAGAAGAGGATGAAGAGCCAACTTTTTTTCATATTTAGGCAAATGAATTTTGTGTGCATATGTGTGTATTAAGAGAGTTCACAAGAGGTCATTCTCACCTCCAAAACCTCCTTGGTCGGTCACCATATTTAACCTCCCCCACATGTGCCTCCACTCAAAATATCTCCTTTACACACAAATATATCCCCCCATGACATCACCTTTGACATCATGCTTACCCCACAAATTACAATTAGTTAGCCATAACACACAAAATATTTTTAATTGCTAATTAATGACACATTAGTTTTCTAAGCAAGCATAACAAGTTTGAACAACTTATATTGAGAAAAAAGCCATTTATCAACAAAACAATTTTCGGTCATATTATCGATATCTCTTCAAACTATTTATTTTTGTAGACATATTTCAAAAACAAGTTTACCATCATGTGTTATTAATTAAAAAGAGTTTAACATAGTTATAAAATCACTTTTAACACATGTAATCTAAGTTTAGATATTTAAATAATTCAAATATTAAAATACGAAGTGTTTTCGAAATCACGAGTCGCTACAATGGCCATAAAAATCTCAATCTCAAGCTTTTCCTTACACACTCAAGATAACAAAAAATGAGGAGGAAGTGTCAATTGGAATTTTTCCCCTTTCTTATAGGGGATACATGCCTATTTATAAAGAGCTTCAACCCATAGGTTCATGACATCTGTCGGTTGGGGAGTAAATGAACGGCCATGATTTGCTTATGTGGCACATGCTTGAGACGACATGTGGCACTACCTTTCTCTAGTTTTTCCATGATGATGTGGCACAGTTAGCCCAATATGGAAATTCTACGTGGCCAGCTAGGGCGTTGATTTTTTGGGTGTATTCTTCAAAGTGTGATAGCTCTGAATGGTCAACCTCCAACAGCTCAATTTATCAGCAAAGCGACAGCCTCGAAGTACCAATCTTCGACGGTTTATTTTATCAACATGCGATAGCCTTAAAATATCGACCTTCGATGGCTTACTTTATCAACATGTGATAGCCTTGAAGTATCAACCCTCGATAACTCAATATATCAACATGTGATAGCTTAGAAGCATCAACCTTCGATAGGTCATATAATCATCATGCGATAGCTTAGGGACCCGAAACTTCGACAACTCTACTTTTTCCTTTATCATATATTGTCTTTGTCTCTATTATTTTCCGATGGCTACATAAAATCAAGTCTGATTAGCATATATTTTGTCTTCAACTTGTGACAACTCCATACATCATCAACCTATGATAGCTCGTCTTGATTTCAACTTGCCATAGCTTGCTTAAGTTTTCAACCTGCGATGGCTTATGGATATGAAATTGTGATAGCCTTTTGCTTCAACCTTATGGCTTATGGCTATGAACATGCGATAGTTTCATATGCTATCAACTTGTTATAGCTTTCCTTGGCCTTCATTTTGTGACAACTTCATCTTCCATCAACTTGTGATGACTTGCTTTTTCAACCTAGGATAACTAGCTTTTTTGGGTATAACATTTGCCCCCTTTTATAAAGCACTTTATACTTTAATATAAAACTTAATTCCTTTTAATTTCTTTATGACTTAAACTCTTTGCATTCTTTAAAACTCTCTATCTCAGCCATGCATTCTCCCTCCTCGATCTAACGACTAAATTACTTTCTTCCCTTTTTTATAAATAGTCTGTGTTCTCCTCCTTTCCTCTTTTACTAGTTTTTTAATTTAATCTCAACCCTTTATTGAATTTTTCTAAAAAGCCATGATTCTCAAAAGACTCTCTTTTGGTAACGACTTACTTGTTAATATGATGATTATGTTATTGTTTTTGAATATTGACTTATTATCATTTACTCTGGTTTAATTTTTGCTACTTTTTGGTTTTATTCAATCTGCTTATTGTTATGATTTTTTATGGTATTTGCAATTTCCTCTTTAATATTATTTTTGATCCAATATTAGTCTTGTTGAAGCTGTTCATTTTGTTAGTGGGTATTAGGTTTCCATTTCTAGAACCCGCTTTAATTATAATGCTTCACATCTATTGGTTATTTAACTTACTATTCAACATGTAGTGGGCTAACCTACGATAACCCCATTTTACTTACTTATTCTCAACATGCGACGGTTCAACTTGTGATAACCACCTTTCTTGCTTATTCTCAACATGCGATGGTTCACCATGCAATAACCCCCTTATTTACTTATTCTAAACATGTTATTATTCAACTTGCGATAACCTCCTTTCTTTACTTATTTTCAACATGTAATAGTTCAATTTACAATAGCCCCATTTTTACTTATTTATTCTGAACTTGCGATAGCTCATATGGACCAACCCACCTTATTTCATTTATTCAACATGCGATAGCTCAATTCACAACAACTCATTTTTTTTACCTTAGTCAACTCATGATAGCTCAATATGCGATAGCCTACTTTGTTTACCTTATTCAACTTATGATAGCTCAATATGTGATAGCTCACTTTGTTTACCTTATCCAACTTATGACAACTCAGTACGCGATAGCTCCCTTTACTTTACTTTTTCGATATGTGACAGTCCAATACATTTTTACTTGTTTTGCTTACTTTATTCAACTTGTGATAGCTCAACTTGCAATGACCCCTTTATTTGTTTTAATAAACATGCGACAACCTTGTCATATATTTATTTATTATTTTCCCTAACATTTGACAACATAACTTGTATTATCTTGTCGTTAAAAAAATTACTAGTTTAATCATGTCAGAAATTCATTAGATTAACAATTTTTGAAGTGATTTATGTTTGAATTTTTCTTTCTCTAATTAAATTTCGTTAACATGTATATTTGGTTAAAATGGCATAGATGCTATGGCTGGCAGTAAGAAAGAAAGTTCCAAAGGATCACCTAGTACTCCTAAACACAAGAAACCCTCTGAAGAGAATACCTACACTAACTGCCCATTTTACTTCTCAAAGAAGGAGAATATCGACTCTCAATTGCAATATTTTGGGATTTCTGGAGTTGATACCAGGGTTCCAGGTCCTCTAATAGGATCGACACCCCTTCTGAGGGATCCTTTGCTTTTACACCCATTCATATTTGGCATTCTTGCTACCTTCCTTTCAACACTATCATCACTGAAGTCTTTTCATTCCTCAAGATTGCACCCAATTAATTTAATCTGAATTCCTACATTTACATTCACTCCTTATTCGTGCTATTTAAAGGCTTAAGTTAGAAGATTTGGCTCCTTCTATTCTATGTTCCCTTGCCACTCTTCAAAAAGTTAAGTATCAGCCTAAAGGCACCGTGTATTATTTTTGCTCTGATGATAGCAGGTTAATTTCTGACTCGATCAATAAGACAATGGACTAAAGACATCGGTTCTTTTACATAAGATGCTTCTCTCTAGAGATTTCTAGGAAATTTTTTGTCCTTAGTATGTTGCTTGGCCTTATAATCTTCTTTACTTTGTCACCATTATATTAACTATTATCATTTTATTTCTTGTTATTACTTTTAGCTTCTTCCTCAAAAGACATCGATCCTAAGGTTGTTGCTAAAATTGATCACCTTGGAGATGTCACCAACTTCTCAAGGAGGCGACTGAGGCTTCTCACTAAAGAGAAACTGAGGAAGTATGCTTTGACTAAACCACCCCATCTAATTTTGGGAGAGCCTTCTATAATAAAGAGGAACAAATATGGTTCTTTAGCTCTTGTTGTCGCTAAATTAGAAGTTTTCTCTAAAAATTCCCAGGTCCAGCGTTAAACCACAGATAGTCCTGAATACTCCCTAGGTCTCATTATTTTTACTTTTATGTTAAGGGAAATAATGGTTGTTTTTGTTGTTGTTTTTATCTAGTTACAGTTTCCATATTGTAGACGTGCACCTAGTTGACACCGCTTCCTTGTTGTCGGGCAAGGATCCCTCAAATTTACCTATCTCTCTAAAAGCTATTGGAAAACCACCTCTTCCTTCTACTTCTAAGGTTATCCCATCATCCCTTACTACTACAGAGGGAGTTATAATCTCATCGGCAAAGAGCGGGAAATGAAAGGGGTCCACTGATACAAATACTTCTTCTGAGCCTCTGCGAAGAAATCCAAGGAGGACGATTCTACTCCAACGCTTCCCTTAGTTCCCACTTCTGATGTCATCACTACTTCCTCTTCATTACTTTCTCGAAGTTGAACTATTGACATCCTAAGTTCTCCATTAAGGGATTCTTTAGCTTTCCTTCACCACATCTAGGACTCAACTCGCCCCTTATACAGGATGCTCCTCTTCTAGGCTCCGACATAGGGACTCCTTCCCTCTTAAGTTTCGATGGGTTGTTAATGGCTATCCACCAATCCCCTTCCATTTCTTCATTGGACTCAACTGAGGCTTCCCTTCCTCTTTCAAAAGAGGCTCCATTCTATTCCTTTTAGCAATTTATCTTGGTATGTACCCCATTTTTCCTATGCATTAGATTATTCGACCAATTTAGTTTCAACATGTAAGATTGTTTTTAGATTAGAAAGCGTCTATTTCAACTTCAATAATCTTCTTTGTCTTCCTCTAGGATATGTCATTGTCGCAAGAAACAAACTCCTTGCTGTCTAAAAAGGTAAAGATTCTCAAGAAAGAAATTTGGAATCTCCAAACCGACAATAATTCTTGGTCTATTGAAAACGTTCAAATCTTAGCTTTATTCGACTTGGAGAGGAATAAAAATCATGATTTAGAAGAAAGCTAAAGATTTTGGAGAAAGAGCTTTCCTATAGTCATGAAGAAACAAAGAAAGCCCAGCTTGAGGCTTCAGCTAAGCTTTCAGTTGTAGAAAAGGATTTAGCAAAGAAGAAACTTTCTCTCAAGATTTCAAGGACATCTTTGCGTGATGTTAAGACTAAGGTGTCTTCCTTTTTAAATGAAGCTCTCCCTCATTGGAAGGATTAGAATTCTGAAGCCATCATATTTACTACTTATAAAACAATGTTGAATGGTTTTCCCAGATATGAAACTTCCCTCCTTTTCATTTCATGGGAGTGGACTATAAAAGAAAGTTTGATATCCTCCTTGATCGCATCCTTGGCGACCTTTGGGAATTAGGGGATGATGACCACATTGATCCTGTTAAGTTCCTAACCTTTGATGATCTTCAGTCGAATAGCAATGAATAGAAAGTGATGCGAAGGACAAGTCTAACGATGATAACAATAATGATGACGATGACAGATATGATGGTGCTGGTGATTACTTTCAAGATGGTTCAACGAGGAAGGATAAAGATGATGGCTCATGGCAAAGTGGATCGAAAGCCCTTCAAGATTCAAATCGTGCGGCTAATTTTTCGTCTTCTTATACTAATAATGGCCCTAGTGGTTCATTACCCTTAAAGAGTTCCCTCGGTGGTACAACCCTTCACGGCTCAAGTAACCTTAGCCAATCTTCTTTTGGAATTCAAAAGGTTCAGCCTTTTAAGTTAAGTGCTGCAATGACCCCTCCACAAGTTATTTGTCCCTAAAAATTTATTTATAGTTTATCTTATTTTATAGTTGATAATCTTATTATTACTTAGCTACCAACATATAAGAAGGAATATGAATGATGTGGAAATTTTATCAGATAAAAAGAGAGATAAGATCATGAGACTCGATAGAAAATGAGAAAGGTTATGTAAGGACCTTTATGAGTCAAATGACAGATATACGAGACTCTTCAAAAGCCTCAAGTACCTTGAGGAATTTAAGAACAAATAGGTTGCCCCTTTCTTCGAAAATCCTTTTTCACCATTCTAACTTTCGTAAGGAGAACGAAGAACTTACTACCCTCTTTTGGATGTTGATCAGGGACAAGACAAAATTAATGGAGTGTCTTTATTTAGTTTACATCTAGTTTCCAATGACTGAATTTTCCTTTTTAGGCATGACTGTAGAGGCTTGATTAGATGTGCTCATAAGAGGTACCCGGATGAGCATGGATCGGATCCACATTCTAGAGAATGTTGGAACTTGTCTAAAGTTTCCACTGCTCTTTTAACCAATAGATCCCTTCCTTCGAAAAAGATTAAGTTCAATAAGGACTAATTCATTACTGAGTATTATAAGAAATCCATTTTTTATGAAGCTTCATGACATTATTGTATTGTTTTAACTTTATATTTAAGTTGATGTTGTAACAACATATTCATGTAAAATCTATGTTTTGGCTATTAACTTTTTTATATCATCGACGTGTAGGTTTTTGAGTTTGACTCTATTTCTTCTTTATCCTCTGTCTCCAAAGATACCCAAAGTAAATTAGTTAGACTAAAAAGATCTTTTAAGGAAAATCCCTCCTTAATTAACAAGCCTCGTCTATAAAAATACTGCTCCCTCTACGACCTTCATTATATGTCATTCAATATCCTAACCTAGACTTCGATTTCTTAGGAGACCAAACAAATTAGTGTTACTACCTCAGATATTGATTTTGATGATAACAACATTGGTAACAAATATACATTCATATAAAATATGGATACTGATGATTTTGCCATTATATAGTATATAGTGTAGGATATTATACAAGTTTTGGATTGAAGACTATACAGTATAAGGACTCAAGAACTAGACATGAAGGCTCATGAGTATAAAGATCAAGATATAAAGATTTCAAGACTGTGGTACAGTGTATAGAGTCGTAGAATATTGCTAAAGCCCCTGTAGCAATCTTTGATCTCAATTTCTCTTTTTCTTATCATTTATTTTTAAATCAAAATATATTTTTAAAATATATTTAAAAATATTTTATACAAGTATTCTAAAGTTTAAAATGTTTATAAACAATGTCTAAGCTATTTTACAAAGTATCAAAATATTTTATAAAGCATTAGATTTTCAAAAACATTTTAAAATAAACAAGTTTTCAAAATATACTAGGATATATCGACATATAGGCAGATTGTATGTCGACATACATGCCGTAGTTTTCAAAATTCAAATTTGAAAAGAAGAGTCTATTCATCGTAACTCTTCTTGAATGGACATGTCAGTTTGTTCTCTATATATATGGGGTTTCAAACGAATTTTTAACAACTACTTTCTTATTATCTTCTCTCCTCTTACTTTGCCAAAATTTCTATTGAAAATATATTCAAATTTTCTCAAATTCAAACCAGAATCAATTCAATTTTCATTGTATTGATTCTCCACTATTTACTCTCTAATTTCAATCATCTATCTCACTCTATCAAAGATCAAAGTGCTATCCAATAGGATATAGGATCAATTGTATCTAGAGATCAAACATTGTCTTTGGAAAAACCATTAAAACTCTAGTTACAGTTGATTGAGTGTGATTATGTCCTGATTCAAATCAATTAGGTGTGCTAGGTGTCCCGAAAATCCAAGTGAGTATGCTTATGTCTTGAGTCAAATCAAGTGAGTGTACCGAGAGCTTGAAAAATCAGGAATATGTGTCTCGTAGCCTTGAAATCGAGATTGTGTTGGATTTGCCTTCTACCCGTTAAAAGTTTGACATTTGAAAAGAAATCTATACAAGAAATTGTATGGGACTGGATGTTGGCTAACTCCGAACTAGTATAAAATCCCTAGTGTGATCTCTCTGATTCTCTACTTTTACTTTACTGCATTTATATTTATCTGTGTTTGTTTCAGTGGTTGTTTATTTTGTGTTAATTAAGCATAATCTTAAAAGATTCAAAAAGAAATTCATTAAAGTTAGAAAACACTATTCACCCCCTCTATCTGCCATTACATTTGGTATCAAAGCATTAGGCTTTAAAAAATTCATAATTTGATTTTTGAAAAGTTTAAATCGTGGTAACACTTTTAACAATTTTGCAAAAACATAATTTTGTGAAACCAATATGTTTTTAGAAACTCATTGTTTTGAGAAGTCACTTGATTTCTTGGAAAGGTGTGTTTTTGAATTGCAGGAACAAGTTTTTTATATGGCTGATGTTGAATAGACACTTGAAAATCAAATATCACAAATCAAGAAGGATAAGTGGATATTGGATAGTGGATGTTCGAGACACATGACTGAAAATTTAGGGATCTAGAAAGATATAGCCTATAAAGATTGTGGATCGGTAAACTTTAGAGACAACTCAAAGGATATGTGATTGGCATCAGCACTGTCAGTAACTTTAAAACTCCTACTCATTTCTAATGTTTTGCTAGTTAGGAATTTAAAATATAATTTGCTTAGTATTAGTCAATTGTATGATAAAGGTTTTAAAACTAAGTTTGAAAAAGATAACTACCATATTGAAGATAATGAGTCAAATATTATCTTTGAAGGTATTAGGGAACATAACATCTATACTTTTAGTATGAAAGTGTCCAATGACAACTTATGTTTTTTGGCTAAATCTAACAACCCTTGGATTTGACACAAAATATTTGGTAATTTCAATTTTAAACATTTTTCTAAAGTTGATAGATATGAACTAGTTAGGGGTCTTCCTAAAATAAGTTTTAATGTTAATAATTTATGTGGCACCTATTAATTAGGAAAATTTTGTAAAAGTTCCTTTAAATCTGAAGATATGATTTCTACTTCTCATCCCCTTGAACTTCTTCATCTAGATCTTTTTGGACCATTGCAAATACTATCAATAAATCATAATAGATATGTCTTTGTAATAATAGATGATTTTTCTATGTTTACATGGACAGTCTTCTTAAAACATAAAAGTGATGCTTTTGAAATGTTTAAAAAAAATTCTAAAAGAGTTCAAAATCAAATGTTAACTAAAATTAAAATGATTAGAAGTGATCATGCAGGAGAACTCGAAAACGATAATTTTGAAAACTTTTGTAATAAGAAAGGAATAACACATAACTTTTCATTTCCAAGAACACCACAACAAAGTAGAGTGGTAGAACATAAAAATAGAACTATACAAGAATGTGCTAGAACAATGTTAAATGATAGTGAATTACCTAGGATTTTTTGGGTTGAAGCAGTTGCTACAGCATGTTATATTTAAGCAGAATTCTAATAAGACCTTTGACTAACAAAACTCCTTATGAATTATTTTATAATAAAAATCCTAAAGTATCATAATTTTGAGTTTTTGGTAGTAAATATTTTGTATTAAATACTGAAGATAACTTAGACAAATTTAATGCTAAATCGAATAAAGTTATTTTTCTTGGTTATTCTAATAAAAGCAAAGCTTATAGAATTTTCAACACCAGAACTAACACCATCGAATAAAAGGTACATGTTTCATTTAATGAAAATTTTAAAATAAAAAATACCAATATTGATGAGGAAGAAAATACTAATAATGAAATTACTAATAATGAAAATAATGATAACTTCGAAATTTACATCCAAATAAAAGAACAAAATATTTGAAAGATTACCCTATAGAAAATATTTTAGAAAACGTAGAATTTATGTAAAAATAAAAAATAAAAAAATAAAATAAGTAATGTTGCTTTTATCTCAAATATTGAACCCAAAAATCCAAAGGAAGCATCAGTAGATGATTCTTGGATTCTTGCTATGCAAGAAGAACTGAATCAATTCATCAGAAATGATGATTGGGAATTAGTCCCAAAACCTAAAGATAAAACTACAATAGGAACTAAATAGGTATATAGAAATAAAGTGAATGAACAAGGAGAAGTTATTAGAAACAAAGCACTTTTAGTTGCTCAAGGATATAGTCAATAACAAGGTTTAGATTTGATGAAACTTTTACTCCTATAGCCAGATTGGAGGCTATCAGAATTTTACTTGCTTTGACAAATCATAATAATTTTAAATTATTTCAAATGGATGTCTAAAGCATCTTTTTAAATGGATTTATTAAAGAAGATGTATATGTAGAACAACCTCCAAATTTTAAAGGTGAATCACGTTTAGAAATTAAAGAAAGTTTTATATGGTTCAAAACAAGCACATAGAGCATGGTATGATATACTAAAATCTTATTTATTACAATCCAATTTTGAAATAGGAAAGATGGATAATACTCTTTTTATTAAAAGGAATAATAATGATATTTAACTTATACAAATATAAGTAGACGATATTATCTTTGGATCAGCAAACGAACAGTTAAATAAAGAATTTTCAGATATAATGACTAAGGAATTTGAAATGAGTCATATGGAGAACTAACCTTCTTTTTAGGATTACAAAGAAGACAATTAAATAATGGAATCTTTATAAATCAAAAAAAATATGCCGAAGACTTAGTTAATAAATTTGGCACGGCAAATACTAGCGGAAAACCAACTTCAATGGAAACTAATGAGAAATTAAATAAAGAAGAAAATCAAAAGATGCAAATCAAAAAGTATATAAAGGTATAATAGGATCGTTATTTCATATTATTGCTAGTAGACTTGATATAATGGCATAGTGTTTGTCTCTGTGCGAGGTATCAATCTCAACTTAAGGAAACTCATCTAAAATTTGTAAAACGAATATTAAGATACATAAATAACACAGTGGACTATGGACTTTTCTACCCAAAAGAAAATTCTTTTGATTTAATTTCATATAGTGATGCTAACTATGCTGGATGCAAATTAGACCAAAAAAGTACAAGTGGAACTTGTCATTTTTTAGGACACTCTCTGGTTTCCTGGTTTAGCAAAATGCAAAATTTCGTATCTTTGCCCACAACAGAAGCAGAATATATTTCATCCGCACTAGCCTATTTACAAGTAATTTATATGCAATAAACTTTAAAAGACTTTGGTTTAAATTTGACTAAACCACTAATATACTGTGATAATACTAGTGCAACAAATCTATCTAAATATCCAACACATCTTGCTAGAACTAAACATATAGATGTAAGACATCATTTTCTAAGAGATAATGTAAATAAAGAAGAAATTTCACTCGAATTTATAAATACTGAAAATCAAATAGCCGATATTTTAACAAAACCACTACCTCAAGCATCTTTTATTAAGTTAGAAGAGAATTAGGAATATGTTCATTCTCTGAGATATAGAATTAAAGAACTAAAGAAAAATAAAATTGTCAAAATTATACTACATATGTCAACATACCCATTCCTATATGTTGATATATACTCGAAAATTCTGAAAATAGATTTCCCTCCAAAATTCAAAATTCGAAAACCATTTGTATAACTACTAAATTTTGAAATTAAGTCCAGTTATTTGTCTTTCTTCTTCTCTAATTTCTAAAATAAAATAAACTCATGGCCTCCTCAAATTCCAAACGCCCAAGAGAAGTTAACCCGTTTCTTTCCAAATTCCGATGCAAGGCCTCTCCAGGACATCACCATTGCCAAAGTAACAAAAATAAAGGATGATGTGAAGCATGTACTGCATATGCTTACTGAAATAGAAATGTTTCAACTTCATCTCTTAAAGGAACAAGAGAAATATGGCCGGATTCTGCGGAATCTTCAGAACTACCTATTGGATAATCCATCGAATCCAATAGTAATTAAAGAAGATACTCCTAATCAAGAAACTCATAATCCTATGAATGAAAAAGTGGAAGAAGAGGAAGAGGAAAAGGAAGATGAGGGAAATAACGAAGATGATAATGAACTTAAATGTGTTGAAGAAGTTTGCTTTAATCGAGATGGAAATATCGTCGAACAAAGAGGAAACTTTTGCCTTCATTACCCTTTTTGTCCCACCTACAAGTCCCCCATAATTAGGAGAAAACTGTAGATAATAGTTATAATTCGTAATAAGTTTGGTTTGCTAGATTTAATTTTGCTTTGTGTTCTTTGTAAGTTTTTAGGAATTGGGCATTTTAGTTTGATTTTGTGTAACTATTAGAATCGATGTTTGATTAGTTTGGATTGTTATCTATTTTCTTATTTTCTGCTATTTTCTTCATTAAATTTATATTTAAATTAAATTTTATATATTTATTTTGTGAATGTATTTTATTTTATGTTATTATTTATGTTTAAAAATATATTACAAGCTCATATGAATTTTCTAAAGTTTATACCATTTATTTTCAATTTTTCTAGCCTAGTTGACAATTTTTGCTATTTTCTTGATTTAATTATTTATAATTAATATTTATTTATTTATATTATTTTTTTGTTACATTTTCGATTTTTAACTGAAATTATATGTATTTTCAGATATTTAAACTTATTAAAAAGAAATAGAGGAAATTTGAAAAGTTTTAAACTCTTGAAACTCCTAAGGCTTTCCATCTCCCGACCTTTCATTTTCCCAACTCTTCTCTTAATTGTTTTGGGCGTGTAATCTACTCATTTCAGCTGCCTTTTTTTTTCACTTTCACGAAATTCATTTCTCCTCCTCTCACAAAAAAATCACGGCTATTCTCCTTGTGAAGCTTAGGTAAAAAAATTCTATCTTCTTCTTGTCTTTTTATGATTTTCTACTTGAATTTGCACATGCTCTCCACCTTCATAGCTGTATTCCCCTTCCTCCAAGCTGTGGCTGACCACCACCACCACTTTTCTCTGACCATCACACAGCCTAACACCTCTCCTCCTCAGGCCAAGCCAAGCCATGATGAAGATCACCACAAAAATCCATCTAAACTAGCACTATCCATCACCTATGCACTCAAGCTGACCTAGTTTTGGTACCATCACCTTCCACCACCCATGGCCGCCACCAACACCACCTCCACCACCTCCAGCACCACCTGGACCCTCTGCCACATCATCACCTTGGACCCCACTCCTCTGGCCGTGCCCCATGAGCCTTGGCCGAGCCTTGAATTTCCTTGAATCCATGTTAAAGTGACATTGTTTTGCCTTGTTGTGTTGTTTCATGCATACTCACCTTTTGCTATCCTCTAAACATGTTTGGCCAACCCTTAGGCAACCAAAACCTGATCCAAATCTTGCCTTAGACCTGTAGTACACCATATGGCTGAACCTGAAGGTTGTTGGAAGCAAGTGCAAAGCAATTCTACTTTGATTCGTGCAGTTGATTCTATATTATTCTATCGTATTGTGCATTTGAAAACTTATATTGTTTGTATTGTTTTGTCTTATGTATTCGTGGAAGTTAACCTTGTCTCTCCCACACTCATCATCATCATGGCTGAGAAAATGAACCCCTTGTTCGAGCTTTTGAATGGTTAAAGCACAGTCAAGTAATCTATTCCGTTGTTGCTTCTTATCTTCATTGTTTCAACATTGTTTGCGTTGAATATTTATGTGTATATTGTCTTGTTTGGTTATTGTTTACAAGATAAATATCAAGGCTCTACATTCATTCAAATCAAAAGTCATGCTATATCGTGCTTGTTGTGCTTTCTGGAATCTATTCTGTGTGTTTTGATCGCTAATCTCCAGCTTTAACAGGTGAGTTATTCTCACCAGACAATATGTACCTATATAACTAGTAAAATGACACCCTGTGAATCTGTAGAAATATATTATCATGTTATACTTGACTATGTTATGATCATATGATGTTTATACACCTGTTATATCATCCGTTACTGTTATATAATGTATTCTATTCATTTATATCTGTTTATCACACTGCAAGTTCCCTGTAGACTAGAATCACTATGGGTTGAAATGATACATACCCGAACGGACTTTAGAATAGGGAAAAATCGTTATGGGCTGAAATGATAGGCCTGAGCGGTTTTCAAATTCATTTATTTTACTTGGGATTGCGGGTTTGAAATGATATAACCCGGATTTTTCTTTTTTTTAAACTGCGGATTGAAATGATACATATCTGTATCACTTGACCTAGGTTAGAAAATTATATACAGGCCCGTGGTTATTTTATAAAGTGTTTTTGGATATTTTTAAGTATTTTAAAAATATAAATTTATGAAATTTGATTTAAATAGATTTTGAAATGTTTTAAAATAAAGAAATTATGATTTTTCTATGAGTTAAAAATGTAATTAATGAATGGTTAAATTGGATTATTGAAATATAACTTAAGTTTGGAATTTGGAATTTTGGTTAAAAATGATATTTAAGTTATTTGAATAAAAATGAAAATTTAATTATAATTTGAAAATGGTAAATATGATAATTTGATTAAATTTGAATTTAAGCGATTTATTAAAGTATTATTGATTTTTCTATGAGTTTAAGTGGTTAAATAAATGAATGTTTAAAAGTGATCTTTTAAAATATAACTTGACTTGGAAATGTGAAAAATTTGGTTTTAATTAAAGGTTTAAGTTAATTAAATAAAATTGGAAATTTAGTTAAATTTGTGAAATGGTAATTTAAATTTGAAGTGTTAAGTTATTTGTTGAAATGTGGAGAATTGGAAACTTTTACACTTAAATTTATTAAGTAAATTGTTGAAAATTGGATTTAATTATAAGAAATTTATTGTGAAAAAAATATATGTTAAATGATATGTAAATGAACATTTTAAATGTTAAAATATGATTTTTTAAAATGTTTATGTGTTTTAAATTGAAGTTATTTAGTTGCTGGAAATACACTAAAATCTGGAATTAACTTTTAATAGCATTCAGAAATGCTATAGTTTCTGAATTGAACTAAAATTGTGTAAAAAGAGCTATTACAGCATTTCTGAAATGCTGTAGTTGCTGTAATTGAACTTATAGGCTAATATTGAACTCAGGTCTATTATAGCATTCTCTGGAAATGCTATAGTGGTCTGCAGTCTTTGCTGAAATCAAATAAAACGTTTGTTTTGAAATCTGAGTTACCGCAGCACTTCCGAAATGATGTCTTTTCTGTTTTGAACTATAATTTAACTAAAAACCGAGTTTTAACAGCAGTTTTAAATGCTGTCTTTGCTGAATAAAAATGTTTTCAAGTATAACTTATAACAGTTTTTTCTAAATGCTGCGAAAGGCTGAAATTTTAATGATTATGGTTTTTGACTTAGTAAACGAACTCAGAATGGTTTGAAACTTTGGAAATTGAATACTTGATTTGAAAATATAATAATTACACTTTTAAAAGGTTTAAATGAATTATTTTGATTGGAATATAAACTATTTAAAGGTGATTTGAAATGATAGTAAATGAACGATATCTTTGAATTTAAAAGGTATTTAAGGTTGAATATTGGGATTTGAACTGATAGTATATTTTATTATATTAAAATGATTTGAAATGAAGTTTTGTAAGGATATGATATTTTATTATATTAAAATGAAGTTTTGGAAAGATATGATATTTTGATATATTGAAATGATTTGAAATGAAGTTTTGAAATGATATGATAATTTAAATATATGGAAATGGTTTGGAATTGATTTAATCTTTATTTTGATAAATATATGGTTTTGAAAGGATATTTTATTTTGAAGTAAAGTATTGTTTTAAATTTATAACCACGGGTTATAATAACGATTGGTTGTTAAAGAGACCGGGATCGGAAATGGACATACTCTCTGTCGATACCGAAAACCACTTTGACAACTGTGTACGCGGTGGAGTTTCCAGAATGAAGTAGGATGGTGGCGACGATCCTAAGGTATATACGTGGACCCAACTCCCGTGAGTTGGCATAAGGTGGCTAAAACAGGAGCGATTGACGGACCAATGAGGTAGCACCTCTGATCGGACACACTTCTTCGATACCATTCTATTACTTGTGATTGATTTGGTGGCTACCCTTGATTTGGGAGTGTTGTTCAAGGTGGGCGGTAGTGGCTGCTATGCGTCACCACTAGTCCGGATGCGTAATTGGTATATCTACCCTGGCATTGCCTAGTTGTGCCGTGTCACCTACCATATCGAGCTTTACTACGATTATGATTTTAAGATCCGGCCGCGTTAAGGTTCTCCATCCCCTTAATGCTATTTTCTATATGATTATACTTTACTTATTAGACATTATTATAATAGCCAATATTACTACATAGTAGATATTTTAACGGATCCTTAGAGGATGGGCGGTCCCAAGCATCTTCTAAGTTACTTGTACCTTTATTACAGTTCACTTGAGTTGGTTTACATTATATAAGTATATATTGTCCTGACTCGAGTGTTTTGTGTTTTGCTTTACGCTCGGATCAGCCTGAGTTATTCACAGATTTGGATTTCCGCTCTCTTGGAGATTTGAATCGCTGGAGATTATCCGCTTGTCTTGTCCTATCTATTTCAATTCTGTTGTTCTACTCAGCTTGTACTTGGTTATTATATTGAGACTTTTGTTGTATTCTATTTCTTCTGTTATATCTTATGTAACTCTGATATATTTATATAGTAGCTTCATGAACTACTATTTCTTTTACTTCCGCTGCATTATTTTACTCTGTGTCTGTGATCTGTGATTATATTTATTTACTGTATATTCTGAGATTTGCCAAATTTTATTTACAATGCGGTATTTTGAGCAATTCAATTCCGGCATGAGTGTCTACCTATACACTTATAATGGATGCGAATGGTTGAAAATACCGGGTCGTTACAGTTGGTATCAGAGCTTTGGCTTTGAGGCAAAACTCAGCATATGGAGTAGATTTATTTACAGAATCACTTTCGTTCGAGTTTGAATCTTTTCCTCTTGATTCGAATTTCCTTTGAATTTTTGGAACATTCCCTGCGGTTCCAAAATTCATTCTTGTCCCTCACTATTCATCTTCTTTTGATTTTGGAGTATCCCATGACTCCACTTCGAATGAGCTTTATAGTGAATTGGCGGTCTCGCCAATATTCTAATGACTTGCAAAAGGGGGAACTCCTTTACAATTAGCATTGATTCACCAGAGATTTATATTTATCCTAGGTTTAGATGCTAATATCTTTTATTACTCCAAACTCTATCTCTTGAGATCGGATGTAGATTTACCCTAGAAAATCCACATTTGATCTTATTCATTAAGTCACGGTTGACCCGGTTAAGGTTGCCCGCGATTTATCTAAGCTTATCCATCTTCATATTTTGATAATTAATCATCTTGTTTTGTTTCCAAAATATCTCCAAAACATTTTGAATTGTACTAGTAAATCTATGTTTTGTTTTATATATTGTGTTGTTTGAGTTGTTGATGTTGATTTGGGCTTTCGATCGATTCGTCTGATCAACGCTATCGATAGGATTTCTAAAACACTTTGACAGAACAAACTGACACAATATTATTTTAAAAATTTGGTTAATAAAATAATATTTGATATATAAGAAAATTTTATGGAACTTAATAAATTGATTTAAATTGATTATTTGAAATGATAATACTTGATTTATCATTTATTGTTCTATAAATGAATTTATAAATAGTTGTTTATAAATTTATTTGGGAACTGAAATGAATTTAAAACAAGAAATTTAAGAATTTAATTTCCGATGGATTCAAACCTCGTGTTAAAAGTTTTAAAAGGATATATTATTTAAAGTATTTCCAAGTAGAAATTTGTTTCTAAAGGATTTTTAAGTTTAAAAAAAAATTTAGTGCTCTTCCCTTTGTCGCTGGAAAATAATTTCGGTGATGACTGCAGCATCATCGACGTTCATTTTAGAGTTTCGAAGTGAAGAGACTGTTATGTAGTTTTGCTACAGCTTTGTTTTGGGAAATTTGATTGATTTGAATTTCTAAAATATAATTTGAATTATAATATATATAGATATATGATTAAATTTGATTTGACAAATTTTGTACATACATTTATTTATCTCTAAATGGTTTGAGAGGAATTAGAAATTTTATTCTTAAATTCTATCTTAAATAATAACTTCAAGTATAAAAAGAAAATCAAAATTTTGAATAGATGATTCAAACTTGAAATGACTGAATTGGAAAGTTTTATTTGTATAATTCACAATTTCATTCCAATATAACTTACCTAAATTATACAGAAGTTGAATATGAAATTGGATAATATACAATATAGAAAGGATTTTTTTTGAGTAGTTATGATAAATGTTATACACTTAAATTTTAGTTAGAAAAGATTAACAGAGGTAAATAGTGAAAAGGGAATTTAAAGAGTGTAACGACCCGGAATTTTCGAACCCGAAAATTCCAGATAGTTAGAAGAAAAAGAAAGAGATAGAAGAAAGAAACAGAAAGAAGAAAGAAGAACAGAGAACACAACATCTCACATTCGCAGCGGATTAAATATAATAACAAATAATAATATCAGTTATACAAAGAAAACTGTATTTGTTAATTGCATTTTAATACATCAGAGTTACAACATTCACAAATGTACTAGACAGTTAGAATTAACACGTCTCAGACAACTATAATATCACAGCGGAATATACTCCATACGTTCCTGCCATCCAACTCGCCTCCTGAGCTCCAGAACGTCCTTACCTGAAATCTGTAATACTCGGTCTGACCCGAGCATTACATCAAAGTAACACCCGGGTCAGGCTGGAAACCAGCGTGAGTAAACTCATCTAACATGAAATTTCAATCCAAAGAACTTATTTAAACCCGGGTAACTCGTACTTTTCTATAAGTAAACAACTTATAAAATCAACACTTATTTTCACAAAACAATATCTAAGTATCCAACTTAGTTCAAATGGTCTATATTATCCCGAACCGGTCTATTTGATTTCACATATCAACCTATAAAGAATTATGGAAGATTTCAAATCGAAGTGGTTTCGGGTATTAACTAATACCCGACTCCTGTTTCTTCGAATCCAATGTCATCTTAACCCAAGTTATTTAAGTAAAATAATTCAATTAATCTTCAGAACAACATATTCACACAGCAATTCATCACAGATCGTTAACTTACATTATCACAGTTCAATCCAAAACAATTCATATCACAGAATATCATATTAGAGATATTCAAACAAACCAAGACATTCAATTTAGATTTATCAATCATAAGCAAGATTAACTAGGTGTTCAATTCCTAATTAACTTAATTTAATCTCCAAATAAATTAAATTAATTACTTTAATTATTTTTAAATCCGGCTTACTTAACATTAATTAATTATACCTTAATTACTTTTATAAGTCATTTAATTAACCTGAATCAGAGATTAATTATCCTTTAACTATTAATTAATAAACCTAAATTATTAATTAATAAAACTTAATTACAAATTAATTTATCCTTAATCATTAATTACAATTTAATTTATTCTTAATACTTTATTAATTAACCTTTAATTATCAACTAATTAATTGCTAATTACCAATTAATTACTTAATTAATCAATTATTAATCCCCAATTAATTTTTATTTAATTAACTACTAATTTATTAATTAATTAGCTTTAATTATCTAATTAATAATTCTTAATTACAAATTAATTAAACTCTCAATTAATTAATTTATAATCTTTAACTATTATTTTATTATTAATAATTTAAATAATTAATTACTCTTTATTCAATTATCAAAATCTTAATTACCTTTAAAAATTATTTTTCCTTTGTTAATTAATCATATCATCAAAACATTTCCTTTAATTAACATTTAACTTTATTTTAAAAAAAAACAATTGAGTTTAAAATATTTTTAAGTTTTTAACACACTTGAATTAACAACAGACCATACTTTAATTAAAGTTTTAAACGACAATTAAGGAAATAATTTATTTAAGAAAAGATTAAAACAATTTCATTTTTTTTTTAAAATTTCCGAAAGAACTTTATTAAACAGGTTTTAAAACTTTGTTCTTCCCTGCTTGGAGTTATCCCACCTTCTACTCGAGACCATCTCGAGTTTTTCTAAAACAACAACTGCTAAAACTACCCTCACGAACACGAGCGATCACCAAATTTCCTGAGACAAAACCTGAGTTCAACTTCATCTTCTCGAATCTCTCGTTAACCAACAGTAACGTACACGAATGGCACATGTGCACGTGCACACAAGGCCAGGCCCTCTCCGATCAAGGCTCCGACCACCATCGAGTCGCCGATAACCTCGCCACCTTACTCGACCTCTCCGATCAACGAAAACAACAGCAACTCAAAATCGAGTTCAACGATCAAAAACTGGAACCCAATCCCTAACTGAAAACCACCACAATCCATCGCCTCCGACCACCTGAAGTCACGACACTCTGACCATAGGTTCGCCACTACATCACGCTTCATTTCCCCCACGTCCGGTCTCCTCCGATGCTCTGTCGATGGCGCGGTCACCTTATTCCAGTCTCGACTTAAAACCAGGGTTAAACCCTACTTCCACCTTGTCCGGCCACCATGGGAAACGAGAATAACTCCGACTATTTTCGCCAACTTCGCCTACCTCCAGGCTAGCTTTAACAGAAACTTCGACCACCCAAGTTCCGTTGATCACCAGAAAATGCTCGAAACTCAAATAATGTTCATCTATCGATTTCTCTCGATTTACTACTTTAAAAATCATGATTTTATTTTTAAAAATCCTAGATTTCATAAACAAAATCGATTATATACTTGATTCTGGAAATCATTCAAGTCGAATTTTTTTGAGATAATTAAATTCCGACTGTTCTTCTTCCTTTTTTTTTTAAACTAGCTTCAGATTTTTAACTTTAAAACATTTTAAATTTTACATTTGATATAACAAACAACTTTTATTTTATATATTGAAGCCTAAAAATATTCAGAGAAGAAGATCTTAAATTTTCTTCAAGTTTTGAAGCTTGAACAACAAGAACAGAGACAATGGTTTTGAACACAATCATACACATTCAAACCCAGACATGCACATATAACTCTATACCTATTCATGCAAAGTATATTCATATATTCATGGAACATTTCACACAACTTCAGGTATCAATCTCATGCCTCAATATATAACAAGTTTAGTTTACTCACCAGGCTTATGATGTTGAACAGAGTGTTTGAAAAGTTTGAAAAAACTTTAATCTTGATTAGCTTGATCCAGAACTTTGAAATACTTGTTTAGATTTGAGGTTGCTGATTCTTGCGACTTGAGTCTTGTAGAAGAACTTTTGAAACTGATTTGCTATATGTTTGATTTACTTTGAATTCTATAATTTGTTTGAAGATGTTTATAGGTTTTTGGTATTTTTTTTTCTTTGATTTGTAAATGGCCGTAGCTTGATTTTTAAGAGAATGAGATGAAAAAAAATGAATGAAGAATAAGAAGTAGTGCTATATAGATTTAAATTTTGATTTAATAAAATTAAAGAAATAAAATAAAAATGTGACACTTGTCACTAAACTCATTTGATAAATTTACACATGTTATTAGAGGTGTTTATAAGTTAACACATATATCTCTCATGCATAAATAAAATTTTTATTTATTAAATAAGCTTTTATAATTTATTTTCCTAATAACTAAATGCATATTTTAATTATATAAATGAAAATCTTTTTAAAGAAATAGAATAAGACAAACTATATTTATACAAAAAATCATTTATACATACCTTTAAATCCAAAATATATATTAAGATATATATATATATATCATCTCTTTGAAATCCAAATATAAGTTCAAACCAATTTTTAAATAAAATTTTAAAATCAATCTTAAAATCAATTTGATATATATATTTAAACATCCATCATTTCAATTTGAAATAAATACTCTGCTAAAAAAATCTATATTCACACACATATATATATACAATACATTTTTATTGTTTGAATAAAATAATTTTGCCAAATTTAATTAATTTATAAGGAGATTATCATATTTAATTTCTTTGAAATCCCTGGGATATCACATTCCTTCCCCCTTAGAATCTTTTCGTCCTCGAAAAGGAACGAAGCCAAAATTTATTATTTACTTATTATCAGATAAATTTATTGTTGAACATTTTAAACTATAAACTCCCTTTATATTAAATTTTTAAAATATTTTAAAATCTATATAATATTACAAAAATAGTTTTGTATAAAAATACTTTTATAACTCAATGTCTCAACAAGTCCATCCTTGTTCTCACAGAAATTCGGTCATACGTTGATCAGACGTCGGACTGAAAATCTATAAGGACTTAGCAAACCCGTTTTCAACACCCAGTGAAAATGTTTGGAAAATAATTTATTGAAAATATAGAAAACATTTTTGAAAATAGAGGAAACATTTTTGGTGAGAATGCTTTGGAAATCATCACCCCCATCCATGGTCACAGTTACATCACGGGTTACGTTGCCATCGCAGCAAAAGTCCATGTAACTGATGATAGCATGGAACCCACAACAGATCGCAGTTACATCCAGGGTTACGTTGTCGTCGCAGCAAAAGTCCATGTAACTGTTGGCTCTCAGCGGCACACACGATTTCGCTGTCAAAATGAAACTCCTCCACATAGGTCGCAGTCTACCGATATAAAATCAAACGTAGACAGTTGGCTCTCAGCGGCTCAAACGACTTTCGCTATGTTACCATAGTGTCACAGTCTACCGATATAAAATCAAACGTAGACAGTTGGCTCTCAGCGGCACACATGACTTCCGCTATGGTCTACAGTAGATCGCAGTGACATTGAGTTAAATTGTTGTCACAGCATAACTCAAATGCCTCTGTGGGCACCAGCCCCTCGACTTTCGCTACACAAATAATCCTCAGGAACTAGTTTTGTCCGGACTCCTCACAGGATCAACTTTAGAAACCCCCCTTGGGGCTCAAGGCAGTACCACCCAGTGGTACTCCTGAGAAGTTCATTTCAAGGAAGCGCCTTTTTCCCCAGAGCTATTCTCAAAACACTTTATACTATATACTTATAGTATCTTCAAATCATACCCTTTATGATTTATCAAAATCTCCTTTACACAAAATCGATTACCAAAATCGATAATTCTCAAACTAGGCTTTTCAAAATCCAAAATTGATTTTCCCAAAAATCAAAAGCCTTTCCCAAATTCATAGGTTCCCAAAACCTTTTCCAAAATCATTCTCATAAGATCCTTTATATATATATATATAGATATAGATATATATAACTTTTAAAATCTTTGGATCATTTCAACTTTGTATAAAACCTCTTTTATACTTCAAATATTTCAAAACCCTTTTCTTTTAGCAATAGATTCAACAAGGGAAGATTTACCTTATACAACAAGGATATATAACTTTATTTTATTCCAAATCAAATATTCACATTTGATAAATCTTTTATAAAGTTATTAACCATATTTCTTTTCAAAAACCATTTTACAGTTCTTATCCACAAATCTTCAATATCAATTTCATTCAAATCCGTACGATGTACACATATCATCCGTACACAATATCAATCTGATCGCTCAATCGATCACACAATTTCACTTCCGAACTAGTATCGTCCACCCGACTTCCTAGTGCGGACTCAGATCTGGTTTCTTGATTAGAAACCGTCATTCTCCTTGCATAGTCACAACTATGATAGATAATATCCAGAACCAATCAAAAATCCATATCCAGGTTCGCCGTCGAAAATCGAGCGAAAAATCCCAACTCGGATCGATAATACTATCTCGAAATTCTGTGTTCGAATCTGGATCAAATCACTATGCGAATAGAATAATATACGTATATCCTACGTATTTATCTTTGTTGGTTATTATCCAATTCAATTCTCTTTTCTATTCACATTTCCTTTAATTCCATTCACTTATTCTCAATTGCTTCCATTTCAAATTGAGTTATTACTTCAATTACAAACAGTTTGAACTCTGACCAATTTAAATTTAAAAATAGCTTGAAAAAGTTTTAAAATAGATAAGTAGTTGAAAAATAGTTATTAGTTTGTAAAATATCTGTAGAATAGTTAAATAATTGTAAAATAGTTGTAAAATAGTAATTAGTTATAAAGTAGTTATAAAACAGTTGAAAAATTGTTAAATAGTTCCAAAAATAATTGTAAAACAAGTATAAGATAGTTTGGGGTTTAAAAAGAAAGATTTGTATAGTAAATAGTTTGGAAAAATATATTTATATTAAAACAATTTATTTTGAAAATAAACCAGAGTCAAACTGTTCAATTCTCATCAATTCAATTTAAATTTCCACCTCCATTTAAATTAACTCAATTCCAATTTAAATAACTTCAATTTCCATTGAAATTGATCTAACCTCAATTCAAGTTGAATTAATCCTCAATTTCTTTCCTAATTCAAATCAAATTCCATTTGAATTTTAAACCTATTCAACTTTTTTTTTAATTACAATTTCAAATTATTCAAACTAATTTCAAATTGAATCCACTTAAATTTCAAATCATTTCAATTTCTATATGAATTAATCCCAATTCCCATTTGAATTTTTGAACTCATTCAATCTTCAATTTTTATTTTAAATTATTTCAATTCAAATTTTCCATTTGAATTTTAAACTTATTCATCTTAAATCACAATTCCCATTTATTCAAATCAAATTCAGTTTGAACTAATTCAATTTAAATCTCAATTTTAAACTATCTCGAATTATATAAATTCGAGTTAAAATTTTTAAATATTGATTTAATTCCTTAAATTCCTTCACTTTTAAATTAATTCAACCTTTATTTTTTTATTTTAACAAATTAAATCTTTAAACCTTTTAATTCTGAATTCAAATTTCAAAATTCCATTTTAAAATTATCTTTACTTAACTTATTACAAAGTTCAAATAAGAATTCAAAAACAATTTAATCTTCAGATTCTAATTTATTATCCATTTTCAATTTTCAGATCTCAAACCCATTTTGAGACCACTCATAACTTCCATTTAAATTAACCATTTAACTACCCAAGTTAAATTTAAATTTCATCTTGAAATTTCCAATTCAAGTTATTTATTCAAACTTATTTAACTTCCTCCAAGTTAAATTTACTTAATCCGGTCAACTTTTCACAATTTGAATTCCCATTCAAATTTTAAACTTCAGATTAATAGTCTTTCCCCTTTTAAGTTTAAAAACTTACTTTACTTTGGGTTTTACATCACATTCCAATTTAAAACTCAACACTAAGTGTTTATTTCAAATCATCATTGGTATTATATATATTCCTCATATATACATTTTCTTTACACACCAAGTTATACTTTAAATTTTTAAACCACCTTTGGTTTTAATTCAAAACAACTTCTTTAAAACAATTTCAAGTTTTCTAGATTTAGATTTAAAATTTCACAATTTTAAATTCTCTTCAATTCCAATTTATAAGTTATACTCACTTAAATGTTTACTTCCCTAAACATTTCATTTTGCTAAATCATTAACAACATTCATTATTAAACACAATTACCATTTATGATAATAACCAAGATTATCATATCTAGAAACTAATTCATTATTACCTTTATTCTTGATAATATTTCTACAAATTCAAGATTTTAATTTTAGTTTGAATTCATTTCAAACTTATCTTCATTCAATTTTAATTTGGCTTTATTTCTATTACCACTTAATTTAATTCCAATATTTTAACAACCAATTACCTTAATATTTAATAGAAAGAAATATCATTTTATATATCAAAATATATTCTTATATAAAATCATTTAAAATCCTTATATAAGAAAATAACAATTACGCTCTCATATATATATATATACTCAACTCGTTCTAGGGTACCATTGACCCTATCCTTAACGAGTAATCCCAACAGAGCCAGGTTCTCGCTTAACCTTCTGCTCTGATACCAACTGTAACGACCCGGAATTTTCGAACCCGAAAATTCCAGATAGTTAGAAGAAAAAGAAAGAGATAGAAGAAAGAAACAGAAAGAAGAAAGAAGAACAGAGAACACAACATCTCACATTCGCAGCGGATTAAATATAATAACAAATAATAATATCAGTTATACAAAGAAAACTGTATTTGTTAATTGCATTTTAATACATCAGAGTTACAACATTCACAAATGTACTAGACAGTTAGAATTAACACGTCTCAGACAACTATAATATCACAGCGGAATATACTCCATACGTTCCTGCCATCCAACTCGCCTCCTGAGCTCCAGAACGTCCTTACCTGAAATCTGTAATACTCGGTCTGACCCGAGCATTACATCAAAGTAACACCCGGGTCAGGCTGGAAACCAGCGTGAGTAAACTCATCTAACATGAAATTTCAATCCAAAGAACTTATTTAAACCCGGGTAACTCGTACTTTTCTATAAGTAAACAACTTATAAAATCAACACTTATTTTCACAAAACAATATCTAAGTATCCAACTTAGTTCAAATGGTCTATATTATCCCGAACCGGTCTATTTGATTTCACATATCAACCTATAAAGAATTATGGAAGATTTCAAATCGAAGTGGTTTCGGGTATTAACTAATACCCGACTCCTGTTTCTTCGAATCCAATGTCATCTTAACCCAAGTTATTTAAGTAAAATAATTCAATTAATCTTCAGAACAACATATTCACACAGCAATTCATCACAGATCGTTAACTTACATTATCACAGTTCAATCCAAAACAATTCATATCACAGAATATCATATTAGAGATATTCAAACAAACCAAGACATTCAATTCAGATTTATCAATCATAAGCAAGATTAACTAGGTGTTCAATTCCTAATTAACTTAATTTAATCTCCAAATAAATTAAATTAATTACTTTAATTATTTTTAAATCCGGCTTACTTAACATTAATTAATTATACCTTAATTACTTTTATAAGTCATTTAATTAACCTGAATCAGAGATTAATTATCCTTTAACTATTAATTAATAAACCTAAATTATTAATTAATAAAACTTAATTACAAATTAATTTATCCTTAATCATTAATTACAATTTAATTTATTCTTAATACTTTATTAATTAACCTTTAATTATCAACTAATTAATTGCTAATTACCAATTAATTACTTAATTAATCAATTATTAATCCCCAATTAATTTTTATTTAATTAACTACTAATTTATTAATTAATTAGCTTTAATTATCTAATTAATAATTCTTAATTACAAATTAATTAAACTCTCAATTAATTAATTTATAATCTTTAACTATTATTTTATTATTAATAATTTAAATAATTAATTACTCTTTATTCAATTATCAAAATCTTAATTACCTTTAAAAATTATTTTTCCTTTGTTAATTAATCATATCATCAAAACATTTCCTTTAATTAACATTTAACTTTATTTTAAAAAAAAACAATTGAGTTTAAAATATTTTTAAGTTTTTAACACACTTGAATTAACAACAGACCATACTTTAATTAAAGTTTTAAACGACAATTAAGGAAATAATTTATTTAAGAAAAGATTAAAACAATTTCATTTTTTTTTTAAATTTCCGAAAGAACTTTATTAAACAGGTTTTAAAACTTTGTTCTTCCCTGCTTGGAGTTATCCCACCTTCTACTCGAGACCATCTCGAGTTTTTCTAAAACAACAACTGCTAAAACTACCCTCACGAACACGAGCGATCACCAAATTTCCTGAGACAAAACCCGAGTTCAACTTCATCTTCTCCAATCTCTCGTTAACCAACAGTAACGTACACGAATGGCACATGTGCACGTGCACACAAGGCCAGGCCCTCTCCAATCAAGGCTCCGACCACCATCGAGTCGCCGATAACCTCGCCACCTTACTCGACCTCTCCGATCAACGAAAACAACAGCAACTCAAAATCGAGTTCAACGATCAAAAACTGGAACCCAATCCCTAACTGAAAACCACCACAATCCATCGCCTCCGACCACCTGAAGTCACGACACTCTGACCATAGGTTCGCCACTACATCACGCTTCATTTCCCCCACGTCCGGTCTCCTCCGATGCTCTGTCGATGGCGCGGTCACCTGATTCCAGTCTCGACTTAAAACCAGGGTTAAACCCTACTTCCACCTTGTCCGGCCACCATGGGAAACGAGAATAACTCCGACTATTTTCGCCAACTTCGCCTACCTCCAGGCTAGCTTTAACAGAAACTTCGACCACCCAAGTTCCGTTGATCACCAGAAAATGCTCGAAACTCAAATAACGTTCATCTATCGATTTCTCTCGATTTACTACTTTAAAAATCATGATTTTATTTTTAAAAATCCTAGATTTCATAAACAAAATCGATTATATACTTGATTCTGGAAATCATTCAAGTCGAATTTTTTTGAGATAATTAAATTCCGACTGTTCTTCTTCCTTTTTTTTTTAAACTAGCTTCAGATTTTTAACTTTAAAACATTTTAAATTTTACATTTGATATAACAAACAACTTTTATTTTATATATTGAAGCCTAAAAATATTCAGAGAAGAAGATCTTAAATTTTCTTCAAGTTTTGAAGCTTGAACAACAAGAACAGAGACAATGGTTTTGAACACAATCATACACATTCAAACCCAGACATGCACATATAACTCTATACCTATTCATGCAAAGTATATTCATATATTCATGGAACATTTCACACAACTTCAGGTATCAATCTCATGCCTCAATATATAACAAGTTTAGTTTACTCACCAGGCTTATGATGTTGAACAGAGTGTTTGAAAAGTTTGAAAAAACTTTAATCTTGATTAGCTTGATCCAGAACTTTGAAATACTTGTTTAGATTTGAGGTTGCTGATTCTTGCGACTTGAATCTTGTAGAAGAACTTTTGAAACAGATTTGCTATATGTTTGATTTACTTTGAATTCTATAATTTGTTTGAAGATGTTTACAGGTTTTTGGTATTTTTTTTTCTTTGATTTGTAAATGGCCGTAGCTTGATTTTTAAGAGAATGAGATGAAAAAAAATGAATGAAGAATAAGAAGTAGTGCTATATAGATTTAAATTTTGATTTAATAAAATTAAAGAAATAAAATAAAAATGTGACACTTGTCACTAAACTCATTTGATAAATTTACACATGTTATTAGAGGTGTTTATAAGTTAACACATATATCTCTCATGCATAAATAAAATTTTTATTTATTAAATAAGCTTTTATAATTTATTTTCCTAATAACTAAATGCATATTTTAATTATATAAATGAAAATCTTTTTAAAGAAATAGAATAAGACAAACTATATTTATACAAAAAATCATTTATACATACCTTTAAATCCAAAATATATATTAAGATATATATATATATATATCATCTCTTTGAAATCCAAATATAAGTTCAAACCAATTTTTAAATAAAAATTTAAAATCAATCTTAAAATCAATTTGATATATATATTTAAACATCCATCATTTCAATTTGAAATAAATACTCTGCTAAAAAAATCTATATTCACACACATATATATATACAATACATTTTTATTGTTTGAATAAAATAATTTTGCCAAATTTAATTAATTTATAAGGAGATTATCATATTTAATTTCTTTGAAATCCCCGGGATATCACAAAGAGATTTTATTTAAATAACTTAATAATCAAATTTGATTTACTATGGAACCTTAAGTCTAACCTAGGAATTTTAATAAAGGTTATTTCCTAAATGAATATGTTGTATAATAAATAATGTATCTTTGAATAGATAAAATAAAATACACTTGAATTAGACATTTTGTAATAAAGTTTATTTAACTTGAATTCATAGTTTAATTGATGTCTAAATGAATAAATGTGTAAAGAAATTTGATTGTTATATTTGCTATATAAATACTTTATTTATGTAATAGATATGTCTTGAAAAATGAATAATTATGATTTAAATAGTTAAAATGTATTTTAACATCACTAAAACTTGATAATTAAGAATTTGGTTTTCAAATGGAAATTTTAAGTGTAACTTATTAAAGGAATATCTATTTATGAAATGGGTATTTTAAATAAAGTGTTAGGGTATGTGTTAAATTTAGAGCTAAGTAAAATAGTGAGCTTTTGACTTAATAAACGAAGTATAGTTTAATTTGGATATTCCATTCATAAAAGTTTGTTTTAATAAGTCATAAGTTAAATGATATCCAAATAAATATTTCAGGAATTAAACTGATTTGAAATATTAATATATCTACTTAGCATTTTATAAGTGCTGCTATTTTGAAAATACAATGTTTTGGAAATTTTTATAATTAAATGAACTTAGAAATGTTACAACTTTAAAATGAATATTATTTGACCTTGAATTAAAATGGTTTAAATAAATATTATTTTTAAAAGGTGTTATGATTTTCTAAGTATTATGTTTTTTTTAAAAGAATAACATTTCCAAAGTGTTATGATTTTAGTAGTATGATTTCAAAATGATAAACATCCCTAAATTGTTATGATTTCAAAGCATTATGGTTTCAAATTTATTATCTTATTTTGTTTTTTTCCAAACTATCTTTTGGTTGTCCTTATTTCTCTTATCTTGTTACAGAATGGGAAGGCTATTGCTTATACCAGTCTATTTAGAAATCTTTCTGTAATCTTTGATAATCTTTGTTACTCATCTGGATCTGAACACTGTTTTTCCATTCATAGACCGTCGGTCAAGTGAAAAGGGAGATTCAGACTCTAGAGGATCTTTTTCGTGCTTATATTCTTGATTTGATCACCTCCATCTTGTTAAACTTACCTATAACAATAGTTATCAGGTGTAATTCCAATCTTCTTATCATCTTATTTTAATCTTATTTCATTCTATCTTTTTCTGTGCTTTCCCGTACCTCGTTCCTTTTCGGGGACGAAAAGTTTTGAGTGGGGGAGAGTGTAACAACCCTGTATTTTTCAAATATTTTTAAATTGATTTTTCCAGATTCAAAATCTTTATTTATGAAAAAGAATAAATTTTGTTATTTTAAGTATAAACTTTGATTTTGATGTGGATTAGAATTCCAAATATGACTAAATTTAATATTTCCAGAAATTGTGAATTTTGGTCAAATAGTCAAACTTTGACTTTTAAATTTAAATTTTAAATATTTGAAATTATAATTTTATCTTTTATTATGACAATAGATTTAATAACTTGAATACTGCTTTTCGTTTCGTTGGAAACGGAGTTAAAATGTAAAAGTTATGTACATTTCAATTTTTAGTATAATTTGTTTTATTGTGCAATTTTGCCTATTTTAAATTTTATAAATCATATTTTTCTTTCTTATATTTTATTTAATATGTGTTAATATGTTAATTTATGTATATTTTCATCTCTAAATATTTCAAAAATAATAATAGATTTTTTCCAATGTTTACTGTGTTGATTTCCTATTTTTAAAGGCTGTTTTCTTATTTTCTGCTATTTTCTTCATTAAATTTATATTTAAATTAAATTTTATATATTTATTTTGTGAATGTATTTTATTTTATTTTATTATTTATGTTTAAAAATATATTACAAGCTCATATGAATTTTCTAAAGTTTATACCATTTATTTTCAATTTTTCTAGCCTAGTTGACAATTTTTGCTATTTTCTTGATTTAATTATTTATAATTAATATTTATTTATTTATATTATTTTTTTGTTACATTTTCGATTTTTAACTGAAATTATATGTATTTTCAGATATTTAAACTTATTGAAAAGAAATAGAGGAAATTTGAAAAGTTTTAAACTCTTGAAACTCCTAAGGCTTTCCATCTCCCGACCTTTCATTTTCCCAACTCTTCTCTTAATTGTTTTGGGTGTGTAATCTACTCATTTCAGCTGCATTTTTTTTTCACTTTCACGAAATTCATTTCTCCTCCTCTCACAAAAAAATCACGGCTATTCTCCTTGTGAAGCTTAGGTAAAAAAATTCTATCTTCTTCTTGTCTTTTTATGATTTTCTACTTGAATTTGCACATGCTCTCCACCTTCATAGCTGTATTCCCCTTCCTCCAAGCTGTGGCTGACCACCACCACCACTTTTCTCTGACCATCACACAGCCTAACACCTCTCCTCCTCAGGCCAAGCCAAGCCATGATGAAGATCACCACAAAAATCCATCTAAACTAGCACTATCCATCACCTATGCACTCAAGCTGACCTAGTTTTGGTACCATCACCTTCCACCACCCATGGCCGCCACCAACACCACCTCCACCACCTCCAGCACCACCTGGACCCTCTGCCACATCATCACCTTGGACCCCACTCCTCTGGCCGTGCCCCATGAGCCTTGGCCGAGCCTTGAATTGCCTTGAATCCATGTTAAAGTGACATTGTTTTGCCTTGTTGTGTTGTTTCATGCATACTCACCTTTTGCTATCCTCTAAACATGTTTGGCCAACCCTTAGGCAACCAAAACCTGATCCAAATCTTGCCTTAGACCTGTAGTACACCATATGGCTGAACCTGAAGGTTGTTGGAAGCAAGTGCAAAGCAATTCTACTTTGATTCGTGCAGTTGATTCTATATTATTCTATCGTATTGTGCATTTGAAAACTTATATTGTTTGTATTGTTTTGTCTTATGTATTCGTGGAAGTTAACCTTGTCTCTCCCACACTCATCATCATCATGGCTGAGAAAATGAACCCCTTGTTCGAGCTTTTGAATGGTTAAAGCACAGTCAAGTAATCTATTCCGTTGTTGCTTCTTATCTTCATTGTTTCAACATTGTTTGCGTTGAATATTTATGTGTATATTGTCTTGTTTGGTTATTGTTTACAAGATAAATATCAAGGCTCTCCATTCATTCAAATCAAAAGTCATGCTATATCGTGCTTGTTGTGCTTTCTGGAATCTATTCTGTGTGTTTTGATCGCTAATCTCCAGCTTTAACAGGTGAGTTATTCTCACCAGACAATATGTACCTATATAACTAGTAAAATGACACCCTGTGAATCTGTAGAAATATATTATCATGTTATACTTGACTATGTTATGATCATATGATGTTTATACACCTGTTATATCATCCGTTACTGTTATATAATGTATTCTATTCATTTATATCTGTTTATCACACTGCAAGTTCCCTGTAGACTAGAATCACTATGGGTTGAAATGATACATACCCGAACGGACTTTAGAATAGGGAAAAATCGTTATGGGCTGAAATGATAGGCCTGAGCGGTTTTCAAATTCATTTATTTTACTTGGGATTGCGGGTTTGAAATGATATAACCCGGATTTTTCTTTTTTTAAACTGCGGATTGAAATGATACATATCTGTATCACTTGACCTAGGTTAGAAAATTATATACAGGCCCGTGGTTATTTTATAAAGTGTTTTTGGATATTTTTAAGTATTTTAAAAATATAAATTTATGAAATTTGATTTAAATAGATTTTGAAATGTTTTAAAATAAAGAAATTATGATTTTTCTATGAGTTAAAAATGTAATTAATGAATGGTTAAATTGGATTATTGAAATATAACTTAAGTTTGGAATTTGGAATTTTGGTTAAAAATGATATTTAAGTTATTTGAATAAAAATGAAAATTTAATTATAATTTGAAAATGGTAAATATGATAATTTGATTAAATTTGAATTTAAGCGATTTATTAAAGTATTATTGATTTTTCTATGAGTTTAAGTGGTTAAATAAATGAATGTTTAAAAGTGATCTTTTAAAATATAACTTGACTTGGAAATGTGAAAAATTTGGTTTTAATTAAAGGTTTAAGTTAATTAAATAAAATTGGAAATTTAGTTAAATTTGTGAAATGGTAATTTAAATTTGAAGTGTTAAGTTATTTGTTGAAATGTGGAGAATTGGAAACTTTTACACTTAAATTTATTAAGTAAATTATTGAAAATTGGATTTAATTATAAGAAATTTATTGTGAAAAAAATATATGTTAAATGATATGTAAATGAACATTTTAAATGTTAAAATATGATTTTTTAAAATGTTTATGTGTTTTAAATTGAAGTTATTTAGTTGCTGGAAATACACTAAAATCTGGAATTAACTTTTAATAGCATTCAGAAATGCTATAGTTTCTGAATTGAACTAAAATTGTGTAAAAAGAGCTATTACAGCATTTCTGAAATGCTGTAGTTGCTGTAATTGAACTTATAGGCTAATATTGAACTCAGGTCTATTATAGCATTCTCTGGAAATGCTATAGTGGTCTGCAGTCTTTGCTGAAATCAAATAAAACGTTTGTTTTGAAATCTGAGTTACCGCAGCACTTCCGAAATGCTGTCTTTTCTGTTTTGAACAATAATTTAACTAAAAACCGAGTTTTAACAGCAGTTTTAAATGCTGTCTTTGCTGAATAAAAATGTTTTCAAGTATAACTTAACAGTTTTTTCTAAATGCTGCGAAAGGCTGAAATTTTAATGATTATGGTTTTTGACTTAGTAAACGAACTCAGAATGGTTTGAAACTTTGGAAATTGAATACTTGATTTGAAAATATAATAATTACACTTTTAAAAGGTTTAAATGAATTATTTTGATTGGAATATAAACTATTTAAAGGTGATTTGAAATGATAGTAAATGAACGATATCTTTGAATTTAAAAGGTATTTAAGGTTGAATATTAGGATTTGAACTGATAGTATATTTTATTATATTAAAATGATTTGAAATGAAGTTTTGTAAGGATATGATATTTTATTATATTAAAATGATTTGAAATGAAGTTTTGGAAAGATATGATATTTTGATATATTGAAATGATTTGAAATGAAGTTTTGAAATGATATGATAATTTAAATATATGGAAATGGTTTGGAATTGATTTAATCTTTATTTTGATAAATATATGGTTTTGAAAGGATATTTTATTTTGAAGTAAAGTATTATTTTAAATTTATAACCACGGGTTATAATAACGATTGGTTGTTTAAGAGACCGGGATCGGAAATGGACATACTCTCTGTCGATACCGAAAACCACTTTGACAACTGTGTACGCGGTGGAATTTCCAGAATGAAGTAGGATGGTGGCGACGATCCTAAGGTATATACGTGGACCCAACTCCCGTGAGTTGGCATAAGGTGGCTAAAACAGGAGCGATTGACGGACCAATGAGGTAGCACCTCTGATCGGACACACTTCTTCGATACCATTCTATTACTTGTGATTGATTTGGTGGCCACTCTTGATTTGGGAGTGTTGTTCGAGGTGGGCGGTAGTGGCTGCTATGCGTCACCACTAGTCCGGATGCGTAATTGGTATATCTACCCTGGCATTGCCTAGTTGTGCCGTGTCACCTACCATATCGAGCTTTACTACGATTATGATTTTAAGATCCGACCGCGTTAAGGTTCTCCATCCCCTTAACGCTATTTTCTATATGATTATACTTTACTTATTAGACATTATTATAATAGCGAATATTACTACATAGTAGATATTTTAACGGATCCTTAGAGGATGGGCGGTCCCAAGCATCTTCTAAGTTACTTGTACCTTTATTACAGTTCACTTGAGTTGGTTTACATTATATAAGTATATATTGTCCTGACTCGAGTGTTTTGTGTTTTGCTTTACGCTCGGGTCATCCTGAGTTATTCACAGATTTGGATTTCTGCTCTCTTGGAGATTTGAATCGCTGGAGATTATCCGCTTGTCTTGTCCTATCTATTTCAATTCCGTTGTTCTACTCAGCTTGTACTTGGTTATTATATTGAGACTTTTGTTGTATTCTATTTCTTCTGTTATATCTTATGTAACTCTGATATATTTATATAGTAGCTTCATGAACTACTATTTCTTTTACTTCCGCTGCATTATTTTACTCTGTGTCTGTGATCTGTGATTATATTTATTTACTGTATATTCTGAGATTTGCCAAATTTTATTTACAACGCGGTATTTTGAGCAATTCAATTCCGGCATGAGTGTCTACCTATACACTTATAATGGATGCGAATGGTTGAAAATACCGGGTCGTTACAATAGTTATAATTCGTAATAAGTTTGGTTTGCTATATTTAATTTTGCTTTGTGTTCTTTGTAAGTTTTTAGGAATTGGGCATTTTAGTTCGATTTTGTGTAACTATTAGAATCGATGTTTGATTAGTTTGGATTGTTAATTTGACTTGTACATAAATGAATTTATGTGTAGATTGAATTATATATATATATATAAATCTACTTTATTTCATACATTGTTCATCATATAATCATATATCATTATGTTTATTAGTATAGTTTATCATACAATTAATTTTACTTAGATTATTGATTTTGAATTAAGTATATCGTCATATTTCATTTTGTCCTTTATTTAAAGGGAGTAATTGTTTGTTTTCATCCATTTTTGTTGATGACAAGGGGGAGAAAAATATAAAAATATATATATATGCATGTATTAAGGAGGAGTTATCTAACTCAAAGGGAGTTATATCATATTTTATATATAAATAATAATGATGGTTGTCATCATTAAAAAAGGGAAGATTGTTAGCACCTCAGATATTGATTTTGGTGATAACAACCTTGGTAACAAATATACACTCATATAAAATATAGATACTAATGATTTTGCCAAGCTGTATAGTATATAGTGTAGGATATTATACAGGTTTTGAATTGAAGAGTGTAGTATAAAGACTCAAGAACAAGAAATAAAGACCCATGAGTATAAAGATCAAGATATGAAGATTTCAAGACTATGGTACAGTGTACAGAGTCATGGAATGTGGTTAAAGTCCCTGGTAGCAATCTTTGATTATCATTTATTTTTAAATCTAAATATATTTTTGAAATATATTTAAAAATATTTTATAAAATTTTTCTAAATTTTAAACTATTTTTAAACTATTTTACAAAGTATCAAAATATTTTACAAAGCATTAGATTTTCAAAAATATTTTAAAATAAACAAGTTTTAAAAATATACTACGATATGTCGGCATATAGGTAGATTGTATATCAACATACATATCGAAGTTTTCAAAATTCAAATTTGAAATGAAGTATCTATTCATCATAACTCTTCGCGAATGGATATGTCTTTTTGTTCTCTATATATAGGGGGTTTCCAAATGAATTTTTAACCACTACCTTCTTATTATCTTCTCTCCTTTTACTCTGCCAAAATTTCTATTGAAAATATATTCAAATTTTCTCAAATTCAAACCAAAATCAATTTAATCTTCATTGTATTGATTCTCTACTATTTACTCTCCGATTTCAATCATCTCTCTCACTCAATTAAAGATCAAAGTGCTATCCAAGTGGCTATAGGATCAATTGTATGCAAAGATCAAACATTATCTTTGGATAAAGCATTAAAACTCTGGTTATAGTTGATTGGGTGTGATTGTGTCCCGATTCAAATCAATTGGGTATGCTAGTGTCCCGAGTCAAATCAAGTGAGTGTACTTCGAGCTCGGAAAATCTGGAGGGTGTGTCTCATAGCCTTGAAATCGAGATTGTATTGGGTTTTCCTTCTGCCCGTTGAAAGGTTGGCATTTGAAAAGAAAACTGTACAAGAAATTGTATGGGACTTGATGTAGGGTAACTCCGAACAAGTATAAAATCCCTAGTGTTATATCTCTGATTCTCTACTTTTACTTTACTACATTTATATTCATCTGTGTTTGAATCTGTGCTAGTTTATTCTGTGTTAATTAAGTATAATCTTACAAGAATCAAAAAGGAATTCCTTAAAGTTAGAAAACACTATTCACCCTCCCTTTAGTGTTTTGTTAAGCCTTAAGATCCATAATTCCACCACTAACAATCAATATCTTCACGAGATTCGAACTAGCTACATAAAATGACTATGGGGCGAACCTAGCCCCTCCCCCCCAAAGAATGGGATTATCAAGGATTTCCTCCCATCAAGACTCCTCCTAGCGTTGGAACTTTTTTAGCACTGTGTTTTCGATTTCTCCATTATCCTTCTAGAAAATGGGATGATCTCCCTTGTCCTAAGAATTAAAAAATAAAGTGCACATGTAGTTATTGTTATTGTTGTTTCTATTCAAATGTAAGATGTTGGTAGAATTTCAAACTATAATTAAAGTATTTTATTATTATTTCTATCACCTCCTACTAAAGGTTAGTTATTACTTATCTCTTAATTTAGGATAAGGAATTGCCTTTATCCCTTGACGATCAAAACCTCACTCAACACCTTGATAGCATCCAGTCTAAGTTAGCGATGACCATGGAGAATCGCTCCACTCGTTCCATTTTTAGGTTTATCAACCAATGATAGTGTTGAAACAAACAAAAGGTATGAGAAGTACAACTAGCTGAATTCTATTTTAAGAACGTCTATGATGCCCCACCTCTATACTCATGCTAGCCAAGGACACTACGGGGTAATGCAGTCGACTAGCATGAAGAATAAGGCTGTAGAGGAGAGACCATCTGTGTAATTGCTTTGTGCGAGTACCGATATGTCAGATGATATAACTTACGTTTCGTTTCAAGAGGAAATCCGACATATCAAATACAAACTCAAAGCTACCACACAGTGGCTAAGTGGCCTTCGGAAACAAATATAGAAATAAACATAACACAAATCAGTCACGGATATTCATATCACAAAGGCGGAATAAGATATGAATATATCACATGAAAGTGTACATCAAAGTAGTGGTCATAGAAGATCCACTACATCACAAAAGAATAGATACAATTGCTAGACAAAAGAATAATTACACATCAAGGAGTCTCTATCTCAAATGTATAATAATAAAGACTACTAATCTAAAGTAGTCCAAAAGTTAGGTGAAAGACCCTGATAAGAAGTCAAGCAGAAGCACCTGAAATATCTCGGTCTGACCCAAGTATTATTTAAGAAGAAAATAATAAACGGATCAGTCTAGCTATAAATATCAGATAAAATGAGATAGGATAAGAGATATGACCAAAAACGTATGATAACCAAAATGCCATACTATGTCAAGTATACATCAAATAACAACAAAAATCATACAATATCTCATGAATCTCAAAACACCAAAAAGAATCACATTCTTTAAATTATTCACCAAAACACAAATATTGATAGAGCTTATCAATGCAAACCACGAAAATTGGTGAAACACAAATTCTAGAAATCACAACCAGAAATCCAGAAATCACAAAAGGGGGAAGGCCTATCACAAACGGGAGTATAAAAACTCACCAACACGTGTATCACAAACGGAACGCTATTCCATGGGTCACTAACCCAATAAATGAACCGAACATCGACGCACCCTAAAAGATACGCTTCATGCACAGATTCGATTGTGGTACAGTTCCCCACGCGGATGAATGAGCCGAACATCGACGCGCCCTAAAAGATATGACTCATGCACAGACTCATTGAGCCGATTGCTCCACCAACGGTCCAAAGACCATGGGTCGCTACCCCACCAAATTAAACCGAAGTTCCACAAACGGGGTTTTAAGTCCCCACACAAACAAAGAGACATCGCACATCGCTAGTCTAAATCACAAAATGATCATCAATGATCGACAAGTGTAAATTACACTAAGTTAGTAAATATAAGAGTTTAGCTTCATGTCCCATAACCACTAGCTTAACTAAAATATTTACAGACAGATTATAGACTTCCACTCAAAATAATAATAAATTACACTAAGCTAGTAAATATAAGAGTTTAGCTTCATGTCCCATAACTACTAGCTTAACTCAAATATTTACGAACAGATTGTAGACTTCCACTCGAAAATTATCACAAGAGTTCAATCAAACAAGTCCAAGAATTAACCGACGAAGTAAACGCAAGCGTTTCATATCACTTGTTTTACTAAGCCGTTTAATTAGATTTCTCATATGAATGAGGTAAAGGTTTGTGTATACTAATAGGTTGGAAAACGGTTTTATAAACGATCTTTGTATTAAAATAGAGTTGAAATCATTTTTATGTAAGAGCTTGAATAGTTACTACTAGTATAGAAACCTTTGTATTTGAAAGTGACAAATCACAAAAATGATTGTAAAAACAATCAATCACCAAAGATTCTCATTCGAAGACGTGAATCAAAACCATAGAAATCGATATCAAATACATCAAATGGATATTCCCAAAAGTCCAAGGAAAGAAGTCATCAAAGTCGATAATAAGTGATAACAACTATCCGGATCAACAAAAATCGATTAGAATAGGAAATCCACACAAAACAGCCTTAATAGGCAAAAATAAACATCTCCAGACGTCTGGTTTGGAATCCAGACGTCTGGATTTGTTTTCTGAAAAATAGTTCAGAAAGCCACCCAAACGTCTGGAAAATCAAAACAGACGTCTGAGCCATGACCAGACGTCTGGTTCTGAATCCAGACGTCTGGTTTCGTTCTTTGGAAATTATCCAGAGAACCCCCAGACGTCTGAAACTTCAAGTCAGACGTCTGAGACTCATCCAAACGTCTAATCTTGAATTTCAGACGTCTGGAAATAGTCTCTGGCATTTTTTTAATAATCCGAGTGCTTACATTTTGCTCTCCAGGTCCAAACCAGACGTCTGGACTTGGTCACCAGACGTCTGGTCACCTGGTCTGGGCAACAATTTGCCTAGGCCAAAGTGGCGAAAACGTATCGGAAACAATCGGACGAGCAACAGCGACTAAGGATTTACGCCAAGCGACAACCCGGCCTTATAGGCTCTTCGATACACCCCGAATATCAATGTCCAAACTTCCATAGTAGGATTTTCATAAAATTGGACCAAAACACCAAAATTTGGAAAATTCACCAAATCAATTCAAATCAAAAGCAAATGAATATGCACAAGAGTTAGGAATTCATAAATAACAACAAAGATAGCTATAGACGTAGATGTGAGTTAAAGAACTCACCTTTAAACTCAAAAACAATGAATGAGAAGCTTTTAAAACAAGGCAAGAACAATTCCACTTCAACACACCTCTAGAATCTTCGATCTATTATCAAAGGTGAAGTTTTTCCTAAGTTAGGGTTAGGAATTTCTGAGAACCGAAGAGAGATTAAAATGGAGAAGAAGAAGATGATGCTTACCTTTGCTTCTCTTTGTTTTCTAGAGCTTGAAATTCGAATTTCGTAATTAAACTAGGGTTTGGAATTCTAATTTCCCATTCTTTCCTCCATTTTTCTCTTAAGCTTGAGAGTGTTAGGAAATGAAGATGTATGAAGGAAGTTGAGTGGAATGAAGGGTATTCTGTTGGCTTAATGGGCTGAAACCCAAACCCAAAGCCCAAAATAGAAAATAGTAAAATTCTACTCAACTCCAAACATATCGATGTTTATACTCAAAAAAGTTGTAAACGCGATTTTGGACTCAATGGAAGTGGTCTCGAGTCCTAATTCGACTGTTTACAAAAAGTAGCTTTTTGGACTTTAATCCGATTAACGATTCTATATTTAAATAAAACATTTTAAATATACAATCGTAAAATATGCGGGTTGTTACAGACTCCCCTCCTTAAAGAAATTGCGTCCTCACAATAATTAAGAGGAAAATAAAAGGTAACAACCATAAAAACATATCAACATAAAAGAAGATTTGAAATAAGAAGTTCACCATAAGGAGCACGAAAGAGTAAGTCCGGATGTGTTTGCTCGATGAATTCTCAAGATTCCCAAGAGTAATCCTTAGGATTTGAGGACCATTGAACTTTCACAAGAAGAACATCTTTATTTCGAAGGCGTTCAACCTCTGAAGCAATGATACGAATAGAATGTTGCTCATAAGTCAAATTTGGTGAAACTTCAATTTCTTCAAATACACCGGGCTCAAGAATAGAATCGGAATCCCTAAGGTATTTTCGTAGATTGAAAGACATGGAAAACGTCATGAATAGCAGAAAATTGAGCCGGTAATGAAAAGCGATAAGCCACGGAACCAATACGTTCGGTGATGGGAAACGGACCAACATATCGAGATGCTAACTTTCCCGATCGACTGAAACGCACAACACCCTTCATAGGTGAAACACAAATGAACACCAATAAAGACTGGACCTAAAACCAACTTCAAGCCAACACGAAGGAAATTGGCACGGCCTTCCGTAGAGTGCCTCGAAAGGTGCCATACCAATACTAGATTGGAAGCTATTATTGGAAGAAAACTCAACAAGAGAAATAGAATCTTCCCAACATCCACCAAAATCAAGAACATATGCACAAAGAAGATCTTCAAGAGTTTGATTCACACGCTCGGTTTGTCCATCGGACGGAGGATGATAAGCGGTGCAAGAATTAAGCTTGTTCCCAAAGCTTTTGAAGACCTTACCAAAATCCATTAGTAAATAATGGATCACGATCGCTGACAATAGAAGTGGGAACTCCATGCAATTAAATTGTACATAGAGTTTAGTAAAAAGAGGTACGATCCGATTAGATCGAACGGGAATAAAATGGGCGGATTTTGTAAGTCTATTTACAATTACCCGTAAACTGTCATGGCCCGAACGAGAATGGGGAAGACCGTCAATGAAGTCCATGGAAATTTGATCCCACTTCCAAATTGGAATGTCCAAAGGTTGCAATAACCCACCGGGCCTTTGATGCTCGGCCTTAACGAGTTGGTAAGTCATGTAACGCTTACTGAAGTTAGCAATATCAGATTTCATTCCATCCCAATAATAAAGTCGCTACTACTACTGGGATGAATGATAAATTTAGAACGATGAGAATCTTCTAAAATGTCTTTACGAAGATCACAAATATTTGGCACAATAAGTCTACCTAATTTTCGAATGCCACCACGAGCAGCGATTTCAAAATCTTTCAAACCATCAACCTTATTTTGATCCCTACAACTTTGGCTAAGAAAAGCCAATTCGGGATCTTACTTTTGAGCTTCAAGGATGCGGTCTAAAAGAGAAGGATGAGCCTCAAGGCTACACAAAACAAGAGATGAACATAAATTGGATTCACGATCTCGAATCTCACAAGTGGATAAAGTCTCGAGATCATTCCATTCGGATATCATCATAGAAACAACTGCTTGTTGCTTTCGGCTAAGGGCATCGGCAACACGATTACCCTTTTCCGGGAGTATAAAGAATATCAAGATCATAAGATGCAAGGAACTCGAGCCAACGTTGTTGACGCAAATTAAGTTCCTTTTGAGAAGATAAATACTTCAAAAACTTATGATCGGTGTAGAGAACAAATTTCTCTCCCAAAAGATAATGACGCCAAATTCTAAGAGCGAAAACAATAGCCGCGAGCTCTAGATCATGAGTGGCATATCTAGTCTCGGCAAGCTTTAATTGTCAAGAAGCATATGTGATAACACATTCCCTATGCAAGAGAATGATACCCAAACCAATACGACTAGCATCGGTACAAACAATAAAGTCTTGGTTCCCTTCGGGAATCGCAAGAATAAGAACATCGGAAAAGAGTTCTTTGAAATGATCCTCTTTCCCGAAAAGCTAAGACATTCAAAATTATAATTAACTTTATATATTCATCTTTTAAGAAAAATTAACTTATTACAAAAATTTACTATGTTTGACTGTCTCATCATAGCGTTTAGGAGATTCCTATCGATAACGTTGATCAAGCGCATCGACCAGAATTCTTAAAGCACTCCATGGGCAAAACAACACAAAATCATCTTCTATATGATAAACATGTCACTTATAAAATTTACAAATACTCTTTGCTCGTTTTAAGAACAAAATCCAATTATGCTTATAAATATCTTATTAAAAAGATTTGCAAATTTTAAATTGTTGTTTTCATCCATAATCAATAAATACAAGGATAAACTCATCGAGATATTCGTAGAATACTCGATTCATAAGATGGATGAAATAAGGTAGAAGGTTCATCAAACCGAATGACATAACGAACCACTCACATGAATCACAACGGATGCGGAATGCAGTAAGTGGAATGCTATCCTCTGCAACTCGTAGCTGATGAAAACCGGTGGCAAGGTCGACCTGAAAAGACCTTAGCACCACACAATAGATTGCTTAGGTGATAATCCTAAGACAAGCTCAAATATACCAGGAAATTCACAAACTACTTGACTGAGAGAAATAACACTTTCCTCATCAAGTGGGTTTAAAGAATAAAATGATGCCACCGAATTTGAAAATCAAAATCATTAAGAACAAAAGAAATCTACTTAACAGATTGAGGATGTCGAAGATGAATAGTCCACATTAGACATAGGATATGGGCTTCATAATGATTAAGCCAATCCTTTCCAAAAATTAATTCCGAAGCCTAAGTAACGCATAACATGCAAATTGGCTCGGAAATAATAATCACATTAAAAAAATCTCGACATCAATACAAAGAAAACTGAGCGTTGTGGATCCACCAATCGGATTCACAATTCTCAGTGAAGTCATCAAGCCCATAATATTAAAAGAGAAAGAATCATCATGTTATTTTGATATAAAATAATGAGATGAACCCAAATCAAAAGGAACTCGAATAAGATAATCACAAAACAAATATCGTCAAGGATAGAATGATAAATACCTTGACCAAGAGAAGTGCTAGTAGAGGCTTGCACAACCTTTAGCTTTCCCTCTTTCTTGTTTGGAAGTTTGGGGCATGAAGATAAAAGATGACTCAAACCTTTGAAATAGCGACAAGTAAGGGGCTTTGGACACTTATTCGCATAGTGGTCCGTAGAACCACAATTGTAGCATCGTCCACGACCAGTGGTTGGAGTCTTTCCTATCGAAATTGCATGTTTCCCTTTCTTGTTGGGATTAGGACTTTTGAACTTAATATGCCTTTTCTTGTTGATGTTGTTCTAGTCGAAGAGTGATATCTACAAGCTGATCGAAAGGCACTTCTAATTTCAGAGGTAAAACCTTTTCAAGGTTCTTACTCAAAGCACAGATAAACCTTTGATTCTTTACAAGATCCAAAAGTTGTTGGGCAGACTTAGATATGCCATCCAGATAAGGACTACTGGATTGACCGGCGCTGGGACTGCCAGATCTAACCATCTCTACTTCTTTAATAAAGAAAGAAAAGAGGAAAAAGGTTATTCATAGAATGAATATCAAACAAACTTGATTGATAAAACAAGACATCATAAAAAGAAATAGGATAGAATGGTACGAAGACTCGAATTAAATCCTATGGCACGATTCCTAAGAAAGACTTAGGACAATGATTCTTGCTAGATTATTCTACATTATTCCGAAGTTTGGCTCTGATACCAAGCTGTGACGCCCCACCTCTATACTCACGCTAGCCAAGGACACTACGGGGTAATGCAGTCGACTAGCACGAAGAATAAGGCTGTTGAGGAGCAACCATCTGTGTAATTGCTTTGTGCGAGTACCGATATGTCAGATGATATAACTTACGTTTCGTTTCAAGAGGAAATCCGACATATCAAATACAAACTCAAAGCTACCACACAGTGGCTAAGTGGCCTTCGGAAACAAATATAGAAATAAACATAACACAAATCAGTCACGGATATTCATATAATAAAGGCGGAATAAGATATGAATATATCACATGAAAGTGTACATCAAAGTAGTGGTCATAGAAGATCCACTACATCACAAAAGAATAGATACAATTGCTAGACAAAAGAATAATTACACATCAAGGAGTCTCTATCTCAAATGTATAATAATAAAGACTACTAATCTAAAGTAGTCCAAAAGTCAGGTGAAGGACCCTGATAAGAAGTCAAGCAGAATCACCTGAAATATCTCGGTCTGACCCGAGTATTATTTAAGAAGAAAATAATAAACGGATCAGTCTGGCTATAAATATCAGATAAAATGAGATAGGATAAGAGATATGACCAAAAACGTATGATAACAAAAATGCCATACTGTGTCAAGTATACATCAAAATAACAACAAAAATCATACAATATCTCATGAATCTCAAAACACCAAAAAGAATCACATTCTTTAAATTATTCACCAAAACACAAATATTGATAGAGCTTATCAATGCAAACCACGAAAATTGGTGAAACACAAATTCTAGAAATCACAACCAAAAATCCAAAAATCACAAAAGGGGGAAGGCCTATCACAAACGGGAGCATGAAAACTCACCAACACGTGTATCACAAACGGAACGCTATTCCATGGGTCACTAACCCAATAAATGAACCAAACATCGACGCACCCTAAAAGATATGCCTCATGAACAGATTCGATCGTGGTACAGTTCCCCACGCGGATGAATGAGCCAAACATCGACGCACCCTAAAAGATATGACTCATGCACAGACTCATTGAGCCGATTGCTCCACGAACGGTCCAAAGACTATGGGTCACTACCCCACCAAATTGGACCGAAGTTCCACAAACGGGGTTTTAAGTCCCCACACAAACAAAGAGACATCGCACATCGCTAGTCTAAATCACAAAATGATCATCAATGATCGACAAGTGTAAATTACACTAAGTTAGTAAATATAAGAGTTTAGCTTCATGTCCCATAACCACTAGCTTAACTCAAATATTTACGGACAGATTGTAGACTTCCACTCGAAAATAAGTGTAAATTACACTAAGCTAGTAAATATAAGAGTTTAGCTTCATGTCCCATAACCACTAGCTTAACTCAAATATTTACGAACAGATTGTAGACTTCCACTCGAAAATTATCACAAGAGTTCAATCAAACAAGTCCAAGAATTAACCGTCGAAGTAAACGCAAGCGTTTCATACCACTTGTTTTACTAAGCCGTTTAATTAGATTTCTCATACAAATGAGGTAAAGGTTTGTGTATACTAATAGGTTGGAAAACGGTTTTATAAACGAGCTTTGTATTAAAAATAGAGTTGAAATCATCTTTGTGTAAGATTTTGAATAGTTACTACTAGTATAGAAACCTTTGTATTTGAAAGTGACAAATCACAAAAATGATTGTAAAAACAATCAATCACCAAAGATTCTCATTCGAAGACGTGAATCAAAACCATAGAAATCGATATCAAATCCATCAAATGGATATTCCCAAAAGTCCAAGGAAAGAAGTCATCAAAGTCGATAATAAGTGATAATAACTATCCGGATCAACAAAAAACGATTAGAATAGGAAATCCACACAAAACAGCCTTAATAGGCAAAAATAAACATCTCCAGACTCCAGACGTCTGGTTTGGAATCCAGACGTCTGGATTTGTTTTCTGAAAAATAGTTCAGAAAGCCACCCAGACGTCTGGAAAATCAAAACAGACGTCTGAGCCATGACCAGACGACTGGTTCTGAATCCAGACGTCTGGTTTCGTTCTCTGGAAATTATCCAGAGAACCCCCAAACGTCTGAAACTTCAAGTCAGACGTCTGAGACTCATCCAGACATCTGATCTTGAATTTCATACGTCTGGAAATAGTCTCTGGCATTTTTTTAATAATCTGCGTGCATACATTTTGCTCTCCAGGTCCAAACCAGACGTCTGGACTTGGTCACCAGACGTCTGGTCACCTGGTCTGGGCAACAATTTGCCTAGGCCAAAGTGGCCAAAACGTATCGGAAACGATCGGACGAGCAACGGTGACTAAGGATTTACACCAAGCGACAACCCGGCCTTATAGGCTCTTCGATACACCCCGAATATCAATGTCCAAACTTCCATAGTAGGATTTTCATAAAATTGGACCAAAACACCAAAATTTGGAAAAATCACCAAATCAATTCAAATCAAAAGCAAATGAATATGCACAAGAGTTAGGAATTCATCCCTAACAACAAAGATAGTTATAGACGTAGATGTGAGTTAAAGAACTCACCTTTAAACTCAAAAACAATGAATGAGAAGCTTTTAAAACAAGGCAAGAACAATTCCACTTCAACACACCTCTAGAATCTTCGATCTATTATCAAAGGTGAAGTTTTTCCTAAGTTAGGGTTAGGAATTTCTAAGAACTGAAGAGAGATTAAAATGGAGAATAAGAAGATGATGCTTACCTTTGCTTCTCTTTGTTTTCTAGAGCTTGAAATTTGAATTTCCTAATTAAACTAGGGTTTGGAATTCTAATTTCCCATTCTTTCCCCCATTTTTCTCTTAAGCTTGAGAGTGTTAGGAAATGAAGATGTATGAAGGAAGTTGAGTGTAATGAAGGGTATTCAGTTGGGTTAATGGGCTGAAACCCAAACCCAAAGCCCAAAATAGAAAAAAACAAAATTCTACTCAACTCCAAACATATCGATGTTTATACTCAAAAAAGTTTTAAACGCGATTTTGGACTCAATGGAAGTGGTCTCGAGTCCCAATTCGACTGTTTACAAAAAGTAGCTTTTTGGACTTTAATCCGATTAACGATTCTATATTTAAATAAAACATTTTAAATATACAATCGTAAAATATGCGGGTTGTTACAACTTCTCAAGAAAAAGTTGATGATCTCGAAAAAAATTCTTCCGAAGACGATGAAATTCTAGATTTAACTGAAAATCTTAATTCATGCTTTGATCCTTAATGGTTGGAATACAATGTGAAAATAGCTCAACCTAATCGACGTATTTTCGATTTGGAAATGGGCCTATTAAAATCTTAGCATGGATGTCAATCATACGAACTTATCTTAACCGAAGGAAAAAAAGGATTTCCCACTCCAAAACCGATGAAATCCTCCAGAAAGATTCTCTCGCTGACTTCCTACTCATCTCGAGGTCATTCGATACGAAGTGGCACTGTGGCTGCTCGAGCTTTTTCGTTACCAAAAAATAAATCTAGCAACCTCATTAAAATAAGCAAGTCCTTTAAGTTTGAATGTAATAAAAAAATAAAGGAGTATTGGAACAAGAAGTATACTGAAGCACTTTTAAACCTTAAATTGGAGGTTGAAACCTTGGAATGTAAAATGAATGAGCTTAATTTGAGGATTCAGAGACTCGAGGCGTATAAAAGTGGCTTATCTCATCAAGTTTCCTAACTAAAAAGTGCTAACAAAACTTACAAGAAGGAATTAATTTCTCAAATTGACCCTATCAGTTCCCTTAACGTTAATCCACCATAAGGAAAAGAAATTAAAGACATACCACCTTGTGGCAATCCAGCATATTGTTGAACCTCCTTCCGTGTCGGGGACTTTAATATAAGTGGAAAAGAGCTTAAAGAGCGGTATCAGTTGATGCAATTCTATTCCACTAGGGCATCTCAACTTGATTTGCTAGTGTATTATTTAATTAAAGTCATAATTGCTTTTGATTTAAAAATTGAATTCTCATTTTTAGGCTCGGAATGAGATTGCTGATTGAGAAAAGCATTGCCTTCCAACTATCGAATATATCGGCATTTCTTTCGATACATATGTTCCAATTCTCTCAAGAAAATCGAGGATCCTCCTATTTTGTACACACACGCAGGTTCATCCAGTGAGTCCTACTCTTGCATTTTGGAGGTTGAAGGGAAAGGAAAAGAACTAGTCTATCAACATCAATCTCTTCCTCGTCTTCTAGAACTATGAAATTTTGTAAAAGTTATTCATATTGTAAAAAAGAAATTTTTGTAATATTATGATTATATAATGAAAAGTCTTTTGGCATACCTATTTTATGATATGTTATCCATTTATACTTTTGATGAATCTTCTCAATGCTCCTATTTGCCTACCTTATAAATGCTTCGATCAGACCCAATGATGGGTTTGAAAAACCTTGGTGACTATATTCCTTAGGTATGTGCTTTGGCTAGGCCTTGAGGTGGAACCCAAGGCTTTTCGCTCATCTCCTTCAAATTGGTGCTTTGGCCAGGCCTGGCAACGGAACCAAAGGCTAATTGACCAATACTCTTTGGATGGGTGCTTCGTCCAGGCCTTATAGTGGGACCGAAGGCTTCTCATCCATATCCCTTAGATGGGTGCTTTGGCATGACCTGGTGGCGGGACCAAAGGCTTAATTGACCATTACTTTGGATAGGTGCTTTGGTTAGGCCTTGCGGGGTGACCGAAGGCTTCTCATCCATCTCCCTTGGATGTGTGCTTTGTCCAGGCCTGACGTCAAGACCAAAGGCTTTATTGACCATCACTCTTTGGATGGGTGCTTTGGCCAATCCTTGCAGTGGGATCGAAGGCTTTTCAATCATCTCCTTTAGTGCTTTGGCAGGCCTGACAGCGGGGCCAAAGACTTTAATTAGGTTGTCCTTCTATTTGAAGTCATCTCTTTTCAAAATCGTGTTTTTAGAAATTATGTCCACAATGTGCAACTATCATTTTTGAAATCCTATCCATTCCTTTCTTGTTTCTTGAAATTTCATTTTCCACAAACTACTGCGACTCTCCTTTTCTTATGTAATATTCTATTATTCCTTACAAGGCTATGAAATTATTAGTACTATGTCCATTCGTTTCATGGTAGTAGCAGTATTCACCCCTTTCATGTTTTTCACCTTTTTTGCACTTTTCTTAGGAGTCCATTTGTAATGATCACCCTACACCTATAATGCAGAACGGTTATTAAAGGAAAGAAAAGAAGTAAAGGGTAGGAAATAGAAGAGAAGAGAATGGAAAAGAAGAAAAAGGAAACGTCAAATAATCAGATAACCTGTCGTATATCTCACATCGCACAGATAAAATATAATAGGCAGCAAAGATATAAAACAATAGAGACACTAATAACAAGGTGAGCTAATCATTAGAGTATAAGATCCACAAAGTTATACAACAGAGTAATGGAGTTTATACAACTGGAAAATAAACTCAACTGATACACTATCTATAATAATAATAAGTCAAACACTATCTAGGCTCCATAGTGTCACACAACGAAATATAAAATAACAAACTCAAATATAAGTATGAGTAAACATCATCTCATGCTAGTCCATCTGCCGAACTCCATATGTCATCCACACCTGCTCTCTAATCAACTCATTTACACAGGATAATAAGAAGCAAATCATAAAACCTCGGATCAATCAACAGTCTGGTATGAGCGATAAACAATCTCAAAATACTATAAAGGTTGATATAGTATACAAAACATAGGGTATACGAATCATACCTGACATGTCCATGCAACCAAAAGAGTTAGCACATAACATAGATAATATGCTACTCTGCAACATCATAAAAGGGTGCTCCAAAATCAGAAAACTGTCATGGTGCCTAGGTATCTCCATCCACAATACCTACTCCATACTAAAAAAGTCGGGGTGTTTAGGTATCCCTATTCATAATACCTACCTCGTGTGACATCACTAGGTTGACAGGCGGCTAGTAAAGCAACCATAACAAAAATAACACCTATCAAACAATAACAACTATCACCCAGTATGCTCAAGATATATGATAACTCGTTTGACCTCCTTTCTATGAGAGACTAGTGGAAATCGCGATTCTACATTGTACTCTCGTATCTCGCAGCCCAAAGCTGGATACATGTCTCGCAGCCCAAAGCTGGACACTAGACCCAAAGCCATAGGTCCAGGGTATATGGATCCTTGCTACCAATCCATGGGTGTCCTCACTATATAATACCCCTACTTCGAGTACAACAGAAAACACTCTGAGTCATCAGTGATCCTTAGCACATGCACATCTATCTGAGCCCTACTAGCTCAATATAATTTCTACTATTTGGAACCCACCTCCTCCACTCCACGACTCCTACAATGAGCCACTTCGGTACCTACTCCCTACTCAAGTGACAAACCGAAGATACGGAGTGTCTAATCTTCGGTACCTACTACCCCTATAAGTCACAGATCGAAGATACAAGACTTTTCATCATATTGTACATTTCCATCCCCCATGATGCGAACAAGCCAACGCCTCTAACACGATCTACAAAGTCTTAAAGCTATCTACCTCAAAACCTACTCCATACACCATCGAATCATAATCTGAAGTACCAACACTCATGTCGAAGCGCAACATCATCGCCTCACCATTGAAATCACTCTCCCTAAAGCAATAACATCAAGACTCTAAGTCGGTCGCATGAACAAACCATCAAATCACACACCACTAAATCTCCTCAACGTCCAAGCCAAAGATCGGCCAAACTGCTAGTCAACAATAGTGATGGACATTGACTACTCTACAGTGGTCAATACTAAACACCTTGGTCTTATACTTAACTAAAACGGATAAGTAGAAACCAAACGGAAACGTCCGGCATCCATCTCAAAGTCTGAAGCCTCGTCTTCCACCTTCATATAAGTCGGCACGTATCCTAATACTACTCTATAACTTATCGCATTCATTAGGTTTCCGCATGTATGAAGCCCCAACATACAAGATCTTCCCCTAACATTTGATCGCCGCTAATCGTCGATTTCAACCAAAAACATCCAAACAAGAAACCATGCAACTAACATCTATACATACATTCAAAAAAGCATATATACAACATGTATAATACATCCATATCAACCAATGGGGAAATCATATCAAAAATAGCTCAAATCTAATAACTCCCTATAAATGGCATGTCAATGGAAAATATGTGATATTTGATATAAATCATTTAAAAATATTTTTATTTTCTTTTATAAGAATTAGTAGCCGTATAATTATAGGAAAATCACATTTTAAAACAAAAATCATTTCAGAACATCGATCTAATACTACACAACTAATCATAGAATGGTGAGAGACAATATCACTCATCTCAATAAAATCTATTCAAACCAATGCCAAAGTGTATATTTCTCTATCACAAGCGCAATGTAAGAAACTGCATCCAAAACAGACCTCGTATGCAAAAGATATGACCGACGTAAGAAATGAGATTAACTAAAATAATTAATTAACTAATCAAAACATTAATTAACTAATTGTCCTTAATCCTTCTTCCCAAATCAACCTATCTACTCCTTGTGCATGGCCATGCACAACCCATACACGCACACACCTTCTCTCTTCGATTCCTCATTTCTTGATGAAACGTCAAACGGATTTTGCCAAAATACTCCACCACGCGACCTCTCCACCCCGGTGACCAAGAAACGAAGCTCGATCATCCACTTCGAGTCATTACCTGATGCCTCACGCGGTTCTCTCCTATGGACGTGATTTGACATATTCGACCAGATCCATCCAAATTTCATGAGAAGGTGCCATTTTATAAGAGAAATCCAATGTTCCAAATGTCTTGATCAATCTCTCCTTAAATCAACGGCAAAGTAAAACCTTAGATCTGCCAAGAATGGGTCAATCTCAGCTAATCGCGATCGAATTCTACCATGGTGAATGTGAAGCTCTTGCCCATATGATCTCCCCGTATCTGGTTTTGCAATTTATCATTGAGCGGATTGGTCAAATCTAATTTTTGAATGGATTTGTGAAGAGCCGCCATGGATTTTGGGATGAAATATAGCTGGAAAAGTGAAATTAGAAGGAAAATAGGATTTGAGTGATATTTATAATATTTTATTCCATTATTTATTTTCTCAAATAACTAGTCATATGTTTTGAGTTCGTGTGATCACACGACACGTCCGATCGCAACAAAACTCATATGCGTGCATCACCTCATTTTACCGGATCCAACAATATAAATCTCGTCGTTATCTGAAACTGTGCCCTGGGATGCTAATTTCGTACATTGCAAGATCGTTTCGGCCATCAGATTATTTGATTTCTAAATATAGCAATCCTTATACTTATTTTAATTCACAATGCCAATCTGAAATCAACGGAAGTGGTCTCGAGTCCTGATTTGGCAGTGTACAAAAAATCATATTTTTCGACCTTTGTTTAATTAACGATTAAATATTTAAATCAATTATTTAAATATTCCACGTTAAAAATATAGATCATTACATTCTCCACTCCTTAAAGAGATCTTTCCTTCTAAAGTCCCTCGGATTCTGGAGAAATTTGGCAGCGCCTCCTTTTCATGGCTAGGTCTAGGAAAAATCCCAATATAACAAAGATATATACATCATATATTTGAACATACTAGATCATATATAGCAATCGTCTAAGATAAGTATGCTATATAAAACCATAACTATCCCATATCTTATCTCCTTCGCTTTCATTCCACTGAACCTCTACTACTCCACTGCCCTCCTCCTAACATGTTTCGTATCACATCTATTGTACGAATAGGCCTACGAGGTCTCGAAGTATCTGGTTCAGTCTTAATATCATATAATCGTTTTGATGCCAAATTCTCAAATGCCTCTTTTAAGTTCTCTCAAAACCCACTATCAAGCAACGGGTTTCGACCACTTACAATACTCTTAGCAAACAATGGAATCACACTATCCATCCCATATATAACTCAACAAATATGGATGTCGTTCTACTGGACTTCGTGAATACAAACCTAGCATTCTCGGTCAACCAATCGACTATGACTCAAATGCTAGCATACTATCCTCAATCCTCAGCAATCAATCGACGTAGTCTATAAATATATGTTCCCACTACTCAAGAACAAACAATCTCTCATCCTTACGAAACCAATAATTTTAGTCAGGTCTGCACTGCATCAGCTCTACAGACACTACTCGTTCTTCTAATTTATCCACAATCTTCACTAGTCTGGCCTAACGCCGCTGACTAGTACTGATTCTGTAAATCTAAGTAGGTCTGATGGTCAAACCAACCATCACCTTTGGCCATAGCTCATCGAGTTATGAAGTCGTAACCAGTGATACGCTCGAGCAATACCCACTCTAGGAATACTGCTCCCAAACTGGTATATCTTCCACTCAAAGCATCAACAACTGCATTTCCCTTACGAACGTATAAGAATGTCAAAATCGTCGGAGGCTAAAAGCTCTAACCATCTCTGCTGGTGAAGGTCAAGATCCTTCTTGGAGAAGAGATACTCCAGTTATGAGGTATCACTGAACAGCATTAACTACTTTCCTAATAGACAATGCCTCCAACTCTCCAACGGGAACTTTATCGCCGTCAACTTTGATTTAAAAGTCGGATACTTCCTCTCGTGCGGTTTCAATTGTCGACTAACATGTGACAACCTTACCTTCCGGTATCAATACCGCATCCAATTAAGTACTACATGCCTATGTGTGTTATCGCCTCCTCATTCCCGCTCGGAATGAGTAAAATCGGTGCACTCGTTAACCTCTCGGTTAGACTCATTAATGCATGTCCGCCCCTCGCATCTCAAATAAAAGTCTGATCCTCTCTCATCAAATAGGTCAATGATGCTACTACCTTAGGTCTATTCAAATTTTGGACTACGTAATTACAAGATCTACCGCGATGTCCTACTCTGAAACAATGTGACCCAAGCATCTCACTTCCCTCCTCCATGACTAATAATCCAAAATCTCATCAACAATCGATGTCTTCTCAACACCTATCATACAACCATCAATCGTGCCTTGTGCTCTTTTTTCGTCCATAAGTGGACGAAAATATCATCAATGAACATAAGCATAGATTTACTCAAGTGACCCCTTGAAATACGGTCCATGAGATTAACAAGGTATGCCAACACATTGGTTAGTCCGAACGACAAAACCAACCAATTGAAAATCAAGGTGGCATACAAAACACTATAATCGGCACACTCTCTCAAAATACTCTCAGTTGGTGAAACATCATTGTAAGGTCCAATAAAGAGAACATCCTCACACTATAGAGCTGATCGAACAAGTTATCAATAAACAGGAGTAGAAACTTGTTCATCATCTCATTCAGCTCACGACAACCAACAAACAACCCTAAAGAGCCATCCACCCTAGTGGTGAACATAACAGGTGCATCCTACCCAAATATGCTACTTCGAATAAACCCTTGCCTCAATAGGTCATCCACTCACACCTTTAACTTCCTCTATGTTTGATGTGTGTTTATTGTTTGATGATAACAAACTATATATATCGTATAATAGATGTGTTTACAGATTATACATATACAAAAATTTTATCATCACAGAATTTGAATTCAAACTGAAATTTTATTCAAACAATCTTTTATTACAAATTTTGAATGGTACAAATTCTGACTCACTATAACTGTACAATTTCTGAATACATCACAATTTGATTTTACAGTAACAACCTCACTACATCACTCAATCACTCATCTGCATTGTCCAGCTTCAGTGTTTGTCTTGTCACCTGTGGTACCTGTATAATTGAAAATCTACAGCAGTAATCTGAACAGAAACGAATTTAATTTGCAAAAATATAAAATTTGTTTTAAAACTGTCTCAGATATATGGGTTAAACGTCATCATCTTTGATTGTGTAGTATCTATGCATATCAGTATTTATATCAGGGACAGGGAATTACGAGTGGCTGCAGTACACACGTATGCACGTGTGCACTGCCTCGCCAACTCGAGTGCACAAGGTCAAATCCAAATCAGATTCAACACAAGTGCGAATAGCCTCGATCAAAATCAAAATGTACACACGACACCGTGGATATCAACATGATATAGCAGGGAACTCAAAACCATCAACTCAAGTCACAGCATGTACAGGACAACATGCACAAGTAATTACAAAGAGATGGCGACATAGCAACAAAAACTATGGCAAGGGAAAATAAATACAAAGCATATGCCATCATATGTCCATGAAACCAGAGTGCTCAAAAACCAGACTTGAAGCTATAAAGCAACAGACCAATCAAGACATGTACATATATATAGACAACTACATGATGACCAGACCAGAAGTGAGATCAAAGAAATGCAAATAAAGACCAGTGGTGTGCAACAACAACTATCAAATGAAACAGTGCAAATATCAAGTGCAACACTGATCATTCAAGTACACCAGTACAACACTACAGGATCAAGTAAGCATGTGCACATCAAACCAGAAAAGTGCACAAAGACTACAAGTTCAAGTGTCATTGTAACTAAAAATGCTACAATGGATCAAAGATCAAAGAAAGTAAATGGTCCAGTTTCAACATGAATACACAGTACAGAGGTGACAAACAAACAGCATGCAAGCATAGGTGAAAGCAACATGGTCAAGTACATCAAACTACAAATGGAAAAGCATACAACATCTCAATGCATCACAATGAACAAGTATAACATGAATGCACCAAGCAAGTACATGAGCCAGCAAAGACCATAGTTTCACAGTGAAGTCGAAGTAAGATTTCTCGGCAAAAACATATCAGGAGACCAGTTCAAAGTCAAAGAAGATGATAAACAGGTCGAAAAAATATCAATGCAGACTTACTAAATCAAGTGCGTATCGGAAATAGTCAAAGCAGATTAAAAGAGGAAAGCTTGTTGCTGTGGGACTCAAGACGAAATCAATTTCAAAAATCAAGTGCGTATCTTTATTGTTGAAAAAGTCAAAGATCGAAAAAGAGGAAAGTTTCTGGAATGATAAATCAAAGGATGATCGAACGTCACAAAATCGAAACCGTGGGTACGAAGCACTTTCTCAAAATAGCAAACATATTAAGGGAAAGTTTTAACAACGTGGGAATCAAGTAAAATCAAATCACACTTGTATATAAACCCAGAAATCATCATCGACTAAAGCATCGAGTTCAAGCATTAAAACCAGAGAACAAAAGGCACAATTCACATACCAAATCAAAGCCGAACTCGATCAAGTGGTGAATCAGAGCAACGAAGATACAACCCAATCATCACTGACAATCACGAACCAAGTACAAGTATTATCAGAAAAAGAAACATACCAATTTCAGAGCCGAAGCTCCAAATCCACAAAGGGAATCGCAAGCCAGAGCTACAAAGATCGACAAAGCCGAAGCTCCAAATTACAGTAGGGAAAAACCCAAATTCCAAAGCTACAGAAAGTCGCCAGAAAACGAACAAGGGCAAAGCCCTAATTCATTCAAGCAAGCGTCGAAGAAGAGGAGACAATTCATCAGAGAATCGAAGAATCGCTGAAAGCTCCAATTTTGGAGTCGCCATTTTTTTTATCTCAGAAATAATCGGGCCGAAGTAATTAGGGGTCGAAAGAAAAAAAAAGGGGATCAGGTCAATGAAGACTGGAAAGTGGGCCGGGCTACTTTATTGAAGAAGAGTTTTAATATTTAAATTGGTCTAGGCTTTAATTTTGAATTCTTATCGGGCCGGGTTTTAATTTGTTAGTTTTGGGCCTAGTCTATTAAGGGAAAAATCGATTTAAATTTCCAATTTAAATTTTGCCCTGGTATTTAAACTGTGTCTTGTTTTTCACTTTGTTTTTTTCAAAGTCCAGTTAGAGTCAATCACCACCTAGGGTTTAGGTGTTGTCAGATTGTTTAGTTAGGGTTAGTTCAGTGAGCAGGGAGGCTGCGAGTTTGCAAAGCTCTATAGGCGGGAGCAGAGTTTGCGAGTAAACGAAACTCTATAGGCGGAGCAGAGTGTGCGAGTCTGTAGGAGTGTTTGTGAGCGGGAGCGGGTGTCTGCGAGTCTGTCAGAGTGTTTGTAAGCGGGATACTGTTTAACTCTAATAGAAATCTGGGAATGCAGCAGTAGGCAGGGGTTGCCGAAGCTGGGTAAATTCTGTGTGTGATTTACTTTACTGCATATTTATTTATCTGTTGTTTACTTCCGCGTTTAATTTGAGAAAATTTGCGATAACCCTATTCACCCCCCCCCCCTCTAGGGTTAATCTAGATCCTACAAGTGGTATCAGAGCCAGGTTAATTTTTTCTTTAACTCTAGAGTCATGAATCTATCAAATAATGCTTTTTCTGAGGGGTAATCTATTGCTAGGCCACCGATGTTTAATGGTAATGATTATGCTTACTAGAAAGTTAGGATGAGTATCTATCTTAGTTCCGTTGATTACGATGTTTGGGATATTATTGAATCTGGCTATAAAACTCCCACTATAACTGTAGGTGATACTGAGATTCCTAAACCAAAGGATAGGTGGGATGCTAATGATAAGAAATTAAAAACTACCAATGCTAAGGCCATGAATGCTCTGATCTGTGCTCTTGATAAAAATGAATTTAATAGAATTTCTCATTGTAAAACAGCACAGGAAATCTGGCATACTTTGGAAGTAACACACGAAGGAACTTCTCAAGTCAAGGAGTCTCGTCTAGCTCTGTTCAGCAATGAATACGAAAATTTTGTGATGGACAAAGGCGAGAGCATTAAAGACATGTTTGGACGCTTCTCAACCTTGGTATACAATGCTAGAGCGCTTGGAAAAGAATTCTCTGAGGTAGAGCTAATAAGGAAGATACTACGAATCCTACCGATGAACTTTGAGGCAAAAGTCACGGCAATACAAGAATCAAAAGATTTGAGCAAACTGAGCATGGAGGATTTGATCGGAAATCTGATGACGTATGAGCTTGAGTTGAAAGCAAAGGAGGAACGCATCAATTCCGAACCAAAGAAGAAGACGATTGCCTTAAAGAGCAAAGAAGAGAGTGATGAAGAAGAAGTTGATCCAATTGAAGGACTTACAGTGGCTGTCAATAATTTCAGAAGATGGTCGAAATTCAAGCCACGAAAGAAGAAGACCAGTGGTAATAGATCTGAAGATTCAGACAACTCTGAAAACGAATTAATCTGCTATAATTGCAACAAACCTGGTCACTTCAAAAAAAATTGTCCACTTCTCAAAAACAACAAAGGAAAGAAAAAGAAGAAGAAAGTCTTTGCAGCAACTTGGGATGATGAAGAAGGAGAGGAAGCTTCGAATAATAGCTCAGAGGAGGCTAATTTGTGTCTTACGGCAAGGTCAGATTCAGAAGCAAGCTCAGAGGAATCAAGATCAAATTCAGAAGAAAGCTCAGAGGAATCTAGTGAGGTAAAGAACTATTCTTATAAAGAACTTGTTTATATGTGCCTCGATCTTACTAAAACAGTTGATGCTCTTGATTCTAAAATTGATAAACTGAAATCTGATAGGAGAGAACTTGCCCATGAAAATTTTAGGTTAGAATCTGAACTTGAAAAAATTCAAAACCTAGAATGTAAAAATTGTAAAGCTTTAGATTCAGAATTATCTAAACTGAAAAATAGCTTCGAGGATCTTGAAAAAGAAAACCTGAATCTAAAGGAAACTATTGAGACTAGGAAAAAGGATTTTATAAATAGATGCACTTCACTTGTGTCTGAAAACTCCACACTGAAAACCAAAGTCCAAGATCTTGAGAAATCACTGAATAACTTTTCTAGAGGAGAAAAATCATTCAATATGTTGTTAGGAAATCAATTGTTTGCTAACAATAGAAAAGGACTAGGCTTTGGAAAAACACCAGTTGAGGATAGTGCTAAAGGAAGGAGTGTCTTTGCTAGATGTGTAAAATGTGGAATAATTGGACATCATGTTGAAAATTGTAGTCATAGGAACAAGAACACGAAATTTATAAAAGTTTGGGTTCCTAAAAATTCTACAAACAAATTTCATGTCTATTGGAACAAAAATGAAAAGACAAAACAAGTTTGGGTTCCAAAGGGATTGTTTATTGACAATTATTCTGCCACTAACAACCATGGACCTATAAAAATAAATAGGTCACATAAATCTTTAACCGTGTAGGTGTGGTGGCAGGCTGAGGAACAACATTAGTGTTATCTGAATTCTGGCTGTTCCAGATACACAACGGGCGACAAATCAACGTTCCTTAGCCTAGTATAAAGGTGACAGATTCACTATGAGCAAACAACGAATGATTATCGTACAGGTAAAACAGGTAGTTGTATTTATTTTCAATCGATAGATAACCGGTAAGAATCTGCACCATAATCTGAATTAAATCAGCCAGATATGTTTGATAATTCTGATTTTTAACCAATTATCTTGCTTGAAGTAATTATGATTGTTGACCGATTCTGATTTGCTTATTATAATCTTATATGACTTGACTTTAATCAATGGTTAAAAATTGATCAACCATCTTCTTCTTGAACTTAATCTGTTTGGCCAAACTATGATTGATTCCTGATTGCTCATGCTCTGAAAAGTATTTTTAGAAACTGTTGAAACTGTTGAAAATTTACTGGTGAAAACTTCAAATTACTTTTAATGCTTTGACTGAGATTCTACAGAAGGTACACACACTCGCTCTTTATTTGTTAAAAGTTTGTGTACGTTTCGTTGTCACAGTGTTTTATTTCTGAAGTTAAATCCGATACTGTTGAAATGGATCTCTTAACTGCTTCTAGACCCCATATTATATTTTCTGTGTGTTTGTGTTTGCACGTTTTTAATCTAACTCTAAAAAATCACATTTGAATGCCACTCAACGAAATTTTGAGATATGTTTCACACACACACAAATTTGGACTGTGATATCTTTCGTGTGAAAACTATAATTTAGTTGGTTATTCTGATGCTGCTTATGCGGGTTCATTGGTTGACAGGAAAAATACTAGTGGGACATGTTTCATGCTAGAATATTCATTTCATGGTCTGATAATCCTGTTCATCATTCACTCACGAAACACATTGATATGAAATACCATTTTTTAGAGATCACATTGCTAGGAAAAACATTTGTATTGAATTCATTTCAACTGAGAATCAACTTGCTGATATTTTCACAAAACCCCTCCCCGAAGACAGATTTTCCAGATTACGTTTGGACTTGGGGATTATGGAAATTGACTAATCATTTTTCAATTTTTGGTCGAAATACTCTTGGATATTTATTTTCAACTTCAATTTCTTGAATTCAAATCTGTTTTGGATATCATTCAAAGATTGATTCGAATATGGTATTCAGTAGTGGAAATACGTTTGGTTTATGAAATTTCATAATATGATTAATTTGGTAACTTATTCCACGACCATTTCTATTTCTACCATCTTTCTATCATTCATAATGGTTTTGAAAAATGAGAAGAGTGAATTGCTTTTTAAATTAAAAAGGAAAAATTAAAAGAAATTTTAAAATATTCCTCATGCATCCATTCTCATTTAAAAGTCCTTATGGTTATGCATGGATGGATCATGAGAGGTTATCATCACTCCATTCTCATTTAAAAGTCCTTATGGTTATGCATGGATGGAGCTTGATAACTAATGAGTAACTGCTAATCCCATTTAAAAGTCCTTATGGTTATGCGTGGTTAGTAAGTGCTTATTTTTTTTGCTTAAATGTCAAATCTTTTTAAAATTAAAATAGAATAGAACATCTCTCTTCTCATTATAAAAATCAAATCATCGATCCATTCTCTAAAATGTGGAAATTGTTATCTTGTTATGATATATTATGGTTTTTCCCTATTTTTTCCATTTGTTTTCCCCTACTGTCTCATTATTTTTTTGTCAGTCTTTTGATGATAACAAAAGGGGGAGAAGGAAAAGATTTTGATAAGAAAATAATTATTTATGGAATATTTATTTACCAAATTTGTTAAATGTTGTAAGTTATTTTCTATAGCTCTTTTATTCTTCTGTAATTTCCAAAATCTTCTAAATAGGGAGTGGTCTCAGTTGTAGGGGGAGTATACATGTAGAGGGAGCTAAATATCTCATGTTTAAACACATCTACTGGAATTTCAAAATCTTTAATATATAGTTTGTCATCATCAAAAGGGGGAGATTATTTGATGTGTGTTTAGTGTTTGATGATAACAAACTATATATATCGTATTTTAGATGTGTTTACAGATTATACATATACAGAAATTTTATCATCACAGAATTTGAATTCAAACTGAAATTTTATTCAAACAATCTTTTATTACAAATTTTGAATGGTACAAATTCTGACTCACTATAGCTGTACAATTTCTGAATACATCACAATTTGATTTTACAGTAACAACCTCACTACATCACTCAATAACTCATCTGCATTGTCCAGCTTCAGTGTTTGTCTTGTCACCTGTGGTACCTGTATAATTGAAAATCTACAGCAGTAATCTGAACAGAAACGAATTTAATTTGCAAAAATATAAAATTTGTTTTAAAGCTGTCTCAGATATATGGGTTAAACGTCATCATCTTTGATTGTGTAGTATCTATGCATATCAGTATTTATATCAGGGACAGGGAATTACGAGTGGCTGCAGTACACACGTATGCACATGTGCACTGCCTCGCCAACTCGAGTGCACAAGGTCAAATCCAAATCAGATTCAACACAAGTGCGAATAGCCTCGATCAAAATCAAAATGTACACACGACACCGTGGATATCAACATGATATAGCAGGGAACTCAAAACCATCAACTCAAGTCACAGCATGTACAGGACAACATGCACAAGTAATTACAAAGAGATGGCGACATAGCAACAAAAACTATGGCAAGGGAAAATAAATACAAAGCATATGCCATCATATGTCCATGAAACCAGAGTGCTCAAAAACCAGACTTGAAGCTATAAAGCAACAGACCAATCAAGACATGTACATATATATAGACAACTACATGATGACCAGACCAGAAGTGAGATCAAAGAAATGCAAATAAAGACCAGTGGTGTGCAACAACAACTATCAAATGAAACAGTGCAAATATCAAGTGCAACACTGATCATTCAAGTGCACCAGTACAACACTACAGGATCAAGTAAGCATGTGCACATCAAACCAGAAAAGTGCACAAAGACTACAAGTTCAAGTGTCATTGTAACTAAAAATGCTACAATGGATCAAAGATCAAAGAAAGTAAATGGTCCAGTTTCAACATGAATACACAGTACAGAGGTGACAAACAAACAGCATGCAAGCATAGGTGAAAGCAACATGGTCAAGTACATCAAACTACAAATGGAAAAGCATACAACATCTCAATGCATCACAATGAACAAGTATAACATGAATGCACCAAGCAAGTACATGAGCCAGCAAAGACCATAGTTTCACAGTGAAGTCGAAGTAAGATTTCTCGGCAAAAACATATCAGGAGACCAGTTCAAAGTCAAAGAAGATGATAAACAGGTCGAAAAAATATCAATGCAGACTTACTAAATCAAGTGCGTATCGGAAATAGTCAAAGCAGATTAAAAGAGGAAAGCTTGTTGCTGTGGGACTCAAGACGAAATCAATTTCAAAAATCAAGCGCGTATCTTTATTGTTGAAAAAGTCAAAGATCGAAAAAGAGGAAAGTTTCTGGAATGATAAATCAAAGGATGATCGAACGTCACAAAATCGAAACCGTGGGTACGAAGCACTTTCTCAAAATAGCAAACATATTAAGGGAAAGTTTTAACAACGTGGGAATCAAGTAAAATCAAATCACACTTGTATATAAACCCAGAAATCATCATCGACTAAAGCATCGAGTTCAAGCATTAAAACCAGAGAACAAAAGGCACAATTCACATACCAAATCAAAGCCGAACTCGATCAAGTGGTGAATCAGAGCAACGAAGATACAACCCAATCATCACTGACAATCACGAACCAAGTACAAGTATTATCAGAAAAAGAAACATACCAATTTCAGAGCCGAAGCTCCAAATCCACAAAGGGAATCGCAAGCCAGAGCTACAAAGATCGACAAAGCCGAAGCTCCAAATTGCAGTAGGGAAAAACCCAAATTCCAAAGCTACAGAAATTCGCCAGAAAACGAACAAGGGCAAAGCCCTAATTCATTCAAGCAAGCGTCGAAGAAGAGGAGACAATTCATCAGAGAATCGAAGAATCGCTGAAAGCTCCAATTTTGGAGTCGCCATTTTTTTTATCTCAGAAATAATCGGGCCGAAGTAATTAGGGGTCGAAAGAAAAAAAAAGGGGATCAGGTCAATGAAGACTGGAAAGTGGGCCGGGCTACTTTATTGAAGAAGAGTTTTAATATTTAAATTGGTCTAGGCTTTAATTTTGAATTCTTATCGGGCCGGGTTTTAATTTGTTAGTTTTGGGCCTAGTCTATTAAGGGCAAAATCGATTTAAATTTCCAATTTAAATTTTGCCCTGGTATTTAAACTGTGTCTTGTTTTTCACTTTGTTTTTTTCAAAGTCCAGTTAGAGTCAATCACCACCTAGGGTTTAGGTGTTGTCAGATTGTCTAGTTAGGGTTAGTTCAGTGAGCAGGGAGGCTGCGAGTTTGCAAAGCTCTATAGGCGGGAGCAGAGTTTGCGAGTAAACGAAACTCTATAGGCGGAGCAGAGTGTGCGAGTCTGTAGGAGTGTTTGTGAGCGGGAGCGAGTGTCTGCGAGTCTGTCAGCGTGTTTGTAAGCGGGATACTATTTAACTCTAATAGAAATCTGGGAATGCAGCAGTAGGCAGGGGTTGCCGAAGCTGGGTAAATTCTGTGTGTGATTTACTTTACTGCATATTTATTTATCTGCCGTTTACTTCCGCGTTTAATTTGAGAAAATTTGCGATAACCCTATTCACCCCCTCCCCCTCTAGGGTTAATCTAGATCCTACACTCTATTCTTTGGGCATCATATGCCTTAAAGGCATAACTACTGGTCTAGCACCTCTAACCAGATCGATGCGGAACTCAATCCCTATATGTGGTAATCCGGTCATCTCATCGAATATGTCTGAACACTCTCTAGCTACAAGCACAATAACAACTTATCATGTGGAATATCGAGCGAATATAGAAAGCAAACCATAATCCCATCCTCTATAGGTAGCCAATCACTACAATTCGCTCCTCCACAACACCAATCGTCACCAACGGCCTCTCACTGTCCACCACTATTTCGTACCACCTTCTGGTAGTCAATTCCTAAACTATAATACCGAACCTAATCAAAACCCAAAACGAACCAATAGTAAATAAACAAATATCCATGACTCACTAAGACAAAGTCTCGACAAACCATAAAAAGGCTGGCTGAGCCCCTTACTACATTCATCGCAATCAAAGGTTGGTTAACCATCTCGAGTCTCTATACCAATATCCTCATCAAATCTAGATATGAAGGAATATGAAACCTCACTATCAAATAAAACACGTACGAAAACGCCATAAGTGGAAAGCGTACCTCAAATGGTAACGCCATTTCCCTTCTCTTTCATCGACGGAGCACTTGACGAAATTGGAACGACATCAATACATATGCTTCCATGGTTTATCCCTAGTCAGCTAGTTCGGGATAACCCTTTTACACTAGATGCAGGCTCTCACATCATAAAGCCTTCTCGATCATCTTCTCGAAGCCCTCGTCAATATGACCAATCAATCGCTTCTCAAGACGATCACTCAACCTAATGTTAAACTCTTCTTTCTTTCTGTGTAGGGTATCAATGGAAAATATACCATACTTTGATAGCACATCAACTTGGCTACATACTCCAACATAGACATATTGCCTTACTTCAAATCGGTGAACTCTCTAACCAACACCGACTTAGGAAAAGTCGAGATAAATATTCTTCGAAGCGAACTATGAACTAATCCCATGTAAATTGAACCTCGCAAACTTAAGCTATAGAGGCACTCCACTTGTTCATTGTTCATCCCTAGAGTCACTAGAGGTCAACTTCTACCTCATGGCATCATCTAACTCCAAGTCATCGAAGATCTTCTCGCAAGTAACCACCCAATCTTGCATTTCAATAGCCAACTCCATTCCAAGGAATGGTCTGCCTCATGGACTCTCATAGTCTCTATACAGCTTGGCAAGGTCGACTCTAACTATCTGCACTTGAGCAAAATAATCGTCCAGAATAAATTGGGCATTTCAAGAAATGATCTGTACCATCTCTGAGAACCTATCCTATCCATCAGGGTTAGTGGCCTCGATCCAGCCCACTCCTCAACTCTGAAGACAGAGTCAATGGAAGTATTTTTCATATGCCAGATCATTCCTACTCTATAATAAGGATGATCAGCCTCTTACAATGAAAACAACATCAATAGTGCTTGTGTATGCAACTCAACTTATATACTATATGCTACTATATAGTTTTGAAAACCAAAATATATTACAAATACGAAATCTCTCGTATGTCTAAGGCAATAACTCCTAGCCTATCTCTACTGGATCGTAGTATCCACTCAAGTCAATCAAATAACCTATGCTACGATACCAAATGTAATGACTGCGCTACACCTACGATGCAGAACGGTTGTTAAAGGAAAGAAAAGAAGTAAAGGAGAGGAAAATAAAAGTGAAGAGAATGGAAAAAGGAAACATCAAATAATCACATAACCTGTCGTATATCTCGCATCGCATCAGATAAAATATAATAGGCAATATAGATATAAAATAGTATAGATAGTAATAAAAATAAGAACTAACCATCAGAGTATAAGATCCACAAAGTTATATAACATAGTAACAGAGTTTATACAACTAGAAAATGAACTTAACTTATACACTGTCTCTAATAATAATAAGTCAAACACTGTCAAGGCACCACAGTGTCACACAGTGTCACACAGTGGAATATACAATAACAAACTCAAATATAAGTATGAGTAAACATCACCTCCTACTAATCTATCTGTAGAACTCCATGTGTCATCCACACCAGCTCTCTAATCTACTCATTTAAGAGTACTCGAGATAATAAGAAGCAAAGCATAAAACGCTGGATTGGACAACAGTCTAGTGTGAGTGATAAAAAATCTTAAAATACTATAAACATCAATATAGTATACCGAATAGAGGGTATATGTATCATACCTGACATATCCCTGCAACCAAAGAGTCAGCACATAACATAGATAATATGCTACTCTACAACATCATAAAAGGGCACTACATACTCAGTAACCTATCGGGGTGCCTAGGTATCTATCCACAACTCCGTACTAAATAAAGTTGGGGTGTCTGGATATCCCTATGCACAATACCTACCTCATGTGACATCCCAAGGGTGACAGGTGGCTAGTAAAGCAACCATAACAAACATAGCATCCATCAAACAATACTAACTGTCACCCAGTGTGCTCTAGATATATAATAACTTGTATGACCTCCTTTCTACCAGGGACTAGTGGAAATCCAGGTTCTCCGTTATACTCTCGTATTTCGTAGCCCAAAGCTAGATACGTGTCTCGTAGCCCAAAGCTAGACACTAGACCCAAAGCCACAGGTCCAGGGTATACAGATCCTCGCCGCCAATCCATGGGCATCCCCACTATACAATACCCTTGCTTCGAGTACAACAGAAAACACTTTGAGTCATCAATGATCCCTTAACATATGCACATCCATCTAAACCCTACTGTTCAATACAGTTTCCACTATCTGGAACCCACCATGTTCATCCACTCCACGACTCCCATCACGAGCCATTTCGGTACCGACTCCCTACTCGATCACAAACTGAAGATACAGAGTGTCTAATCTTCGATACCTATTACCCACACGAGTCACAAACCAAATATATTAAGCTTTTCATCATGTTGTACATCGCCATTCCCCATGATGCAAACGAGTCAACACCTCCAGCACGATCTACAGAGTCTTGAAACTATCTACCTCGGAACCTACTCCATACACCATCAAGTCATAATCCAAAGTACCAACTTTCATGTCGGAGCACCACATCATCGCCCCCCCATCGAAATCACTCGCCCTAAAGCAATAACATCAAGACTCTAAGTCGGTCATACGAACAAACCATCAAATCACACAGCACTAAATCTCCTCAATGTCCAAGCCAAAGGTCGGCCAAATCACCAACAACAACAGTGATGGACATTGACCACTATGCAGTGGTCAACACCAACCACCTTTTTCTTGTACTTAACCAAAACGGATAAGTACGAACCAACAGAAACGTCTAGTATCCATCCTAAAGTCTGAAGCCTCTTTTTTCACCGTCAAATCAGTCAGCATGTATCGTAACACTACTTTACAACTTATCTCATTTGTTAGGTTTCCACATGTATGAAACCCCAACATACAAGATGTTCTCTTTACACTCGATTACCGATAATCGGCGTTTTCAACCAAAAACAGGCAAACAACCAAACAAGCAACCATGCAACCAACATCCATGCATATATCAAAAACAACATACATACAACATGTATAATATATGCATATCAACAAATAGGGAAATCATATCAAAAATAGCCCAAAACTAATAATTCCTTATAAATGGCAAGTCGATGGAAAATATGTGATATTCAATATAAATCATTTTAAAATACTTTTATTTTCTTTTATCAAAATCTAATAGGTGTATTAATATAGAAAAATCGCATTTTAAAACCAAAAATCATTCCAAAATAGTATGGTGAGAGACAATATCACTCACCTTAATAAAAATCTATCTAAACCAATGCCAAAGTGTAGATCTCTCCATCACAAGCGCAACGCAAGAAACCACATCCAAAATAGACCTCGTACGTAAAAGACATGTCCGATATAAAAAAATGAAATTAACAAAAACAATTAATTAACTAATCAAAACATTAATTGCCTAATTGCCCTTAATCCTTCTTCCCAAATACACATATCCACTCTTTATACATGGCCGTGCACAACCCATACATACACACATCTTCTCTCTTTTTATTCCTCTCTCATTTCTCGATGAAACATCGAACGGATTTCGCTAAAACGCTCCACCACCCGACCTCTCTACCCTGGTCACCAAGAAACGAAGCTCGATCATCCACTTTAAGTCGCAACTTAATGTCGCAGTCCTATGGGCGTGTTTTGACATACTCGACCGGATGCATCCAAATTTCATGAGAAGGTGCCTCTAGGCGCTTTTTAATTCTCAATGTCAATACGAACTCAATGGAAGTGGTCTCGAGTCCTGATTCGGCCGTATGCGAAAAATCATATTTTTGGGCATTCATTTAGTTAACGATTAAATATTTGAATCATTAAATATCCCATCGTTAAAAATACGGGTCATTACACCAACAGTCCAATCTTTCCATGGTAATAATATATACTCTTTCTTAAGAAACACGAAGGGATAATTATATTGCTTTTAGGCCCCTTAACAATGTGGTTTCCATGCTCATTTAGGTATTTCTTTTGCGGATTTGTAACTTCTCTTTGGTTTTTATTTGATTTCCTTTTCGTTGTTCGAAGACCTCTTTCTTTCTCTTTAGGAGATGAGCTAATAATGTAATCCCATTTATAAGTAAATTTGTTGAAATCATGGTTTTGTTTCAAATATTATTTCTTTGGTTTGAACTTGAATACTTCATCTTGCCTGGGCCTGGGAAAAAGGATCATCTCTTAACTTGATATTTTTCTTTTATTCTCGTATTGGCTCTTCTTTGTCTAGTTCGTTTGCCATAGCAAAAATCAATTTTCTTCCACGTGAAATGGATTCAAACTCCATCTACCTGGGCTATACTGGGTAGCTCTCTTCTTTTCTTCTAAAGTCAGAAGGGCTAGATTCCTTAGATTTAGTTCTTGTTCCTTACTAAATTGTTCGACATTCCGTGGATAGATGGAAGTGTTCAAGTGAGGTTCGAAAGATCCTTATTGTGACTTAATCACCATGGTCAAGATTGGATTAGATAGATGTTGTTCTATGTCTAAAGATGATCCTTGAGTTCAACTCTCAATAAAAGCACCACTAAATGTCAGGTCAAAAATTGGGCTTTGTTCAAGATCAAATATGCAAGTCAAAGAAACCAGTCTTTTAGTTCAATATGCCAGTCACAAGTCAATTATGCAAGTCAAGAATACTCATGAGAATCAATATGAAAATAGACATTTTATTTAACTCCTCGATTACGAAACCTTGTTTTCAATTTGATCTAATGGCCATTAAAATCCCAATATCAAACTCTTCCTTACACACTCAATAAAATGAAAAATGAGGAGGAAGTATTAAAATTCATCTTATTTCTGGTAGGGGTACATGCTTATTTATATAGAACTTCAACTTTTAGACTCATGACACGTATCATTAGAAGAAAAATGAATGGCCATGATTTGCTGACGCGATACATGTTCGAGATGACATGTGGCATTACTTTTTTCTAGCTTTTCCATTATGACGTGGTGTAGTAGCCCAATAAGAGAATGCTACATAGATAACAAAGGCGTTGATTTTTTGGGTGTATTCTTCAAAGAGCAATAGCTCGGGATGGTCAACCTCCAATAGCTCAATTTATCAACAAGCGATAACCTCAAAGTATCAACCATCGATTGCTCATTTTATCAATATGCGATAACCTTGAAATATCAACCTTCAACATTTCACTTTATCAACACGTGATAGCCTTGAAGTATAAATCCTCGATAGCTTAATCTATTAGCACGTGATAGTTAGAAGCGTTTACCTTCAATAACTCATTTAATCATCATGCGATAGCATAGAAACCTCAACCTTCGCAGCTCTACTTTTTCCTTTATCACATACTTGCTTTGTTTCTATCATTTTTCGATAGATTCATAAGATCAATCTGAGTTAGTTTATTTTTGGTCTTCGACCCATGAAAGCTCCATACATTAGTAACTTATGATAACATGTCTTGATTTCAACTTGCGATTGCTTGCTTAAGTTTTCAATCTGTGATGGCTTATGGCTATTTACTTACGATAGCCCCTTGCTTCAACCTATGAGAGCTTATAGCCACCAATTTGCGATAGCTTCATTTACTGTTAACATGTGATAGCTTGCCTTGGCCTTCATTCTATGACAGGTTCATCTTCCATCAACTTGCGATGACTTGCTTTTTCAACCTACGATAATTAGCATTTTTGGGTATAACAACTATGTTCATGAAACTAAGCATAAAACTGATAATATGGATGAAATATCTTGAATTTAATACGAAGGTCCACCATTTTGATGCTCTGAACTGATGCCTAATTCAAGCCATCGATTCACGAATGCTGACAATTGAGAACCTTATATTGATCTAAACTAAAATGTATCCATCATGAACCTGTACAAAAGCATCTAATAGGAGAAGGATAGAATATAATATATGAATATAGTAACTAGGTCACGATACCTATAATACATTGTTAAGTGGGGGAAAATGACAACAAATATCATAAACTAAACAACGGAGTTTAATGCATCTCCCCTGAATTCAATAGCATTGAAAGTAACTGAATAATACGCAAGCAGTTTATAGACATATTACCGCCAATTTTTTTTTTAGTAAAATATATTAAAATTGGTAATAATATGAATCATAGCCATAGCTCCTCCATAAGGCACTCCAGGCCAGCTAATTGTGCACCTCACACCTAAAGTCTCAGTCTACCCTAAAAGAATGAGTACTCAAAAGTTGTCATATACGACAGAAAAAATGTGGGTTAGACATAAAGCCTGGTGTAAGGAGTAAATTGGTCCAAAATATAAGTACATAATATAAACCAATACACTTAGACAACATGATACAAGACTAGCTGTATAAATTCATACCACGAACTTCTCTTCACTTGTAACCAATAAGTTAGCAAAATAATGCTACAGCTAAATATAAACTTATGTAATGAAGTATTTAACATATACAACAAATATGTCTAATCAAGGTATTGTTACTAAATCGCCGCATAAAAAAAGGTGTATGGAACCTACACTTCCAAATACTTGGGTCTCATGGGTTCTGATATTTGCCTATACTAACAAAGGATCACTAAACACTTGTTCCCACACCCATTAATCCATAATATAGCGTAACCAACATATCTTCTGAGATTTGTATTCATCAACACAATGTCTAAGAGTCCTTATTTCGTGCATTAAAACTCATGGACACCCTTAAAGTGGCTTATAGGGCCCAATATTAAAACTAACCGACAATACTACCATCTATATATGAGCATCCACATTCGATCCACTATTATGTATAGACTTTAAAGAACATATGCAGCTTTAATCGCCCTCATGTTGATGAAATCCCAACTTTGGGATTGCTTTAATGGTGATATTGTCCATTTTCTAATATGTACTATGTAGCTTACCCAAATCCATCGACGGTAACCCATTGGTACCTGCATAGTTGTAATGGGATTTCCAGGGGAATTTTTGTCTTACCCTATGGATTCTTAATGCCAACATGTCAACCCATGGATCTGTACATCATTCATTTGATTGTTTGAACCTGACCATTTTATTGCATTCCTGCGTATCATTGGTTTCTCCTTCCATAGCCCAAAAAATCAAAGTACTATGAATTATACCGAAACTCTTTAGACTGTAGTCCACATTTTCCTAAGAACAATGCTCAAAGTATGATCAAAATTAGAACTAATACAAAGGATATAAGCTACTTACAAGATCAATCAACTATTGTAGGATCAACCCAAAGTCGCTTATTGAGACATACCAAATTAATTCAAACTCCTTGAGATTACCATCGTATGTTTGCATACACCAAGCCATCAACCAGTATTGATCAACATCGATTAGCACTGGTCGATATTTCCATGGATCGATCCTGATCCACATTTATATGGAATGGTAATGGTCTATATGAATGATGCCGGTACTCAACCAATTTCTAGCTAAGTACTTAATCATTCATCGGGAGTTTTCATACATTTTTTCCTAATCCATTCCAATTCCACTCCAGCTCCAGCTCGGACCATTTCACGCACTCCAACATTGCAAATGCATTGATTCCGTCCACTTAGACATTTCAATAAACACCTACAATGCCTCTTTTAGAAAACCTATTTTCCTGAGCTGAAATCACTCAACAAAACAGAGGTTTTTAAATCATGGTACTACATCCAAACAAGCATTCTACAAACAATAAATATTCATTTTACTATATTTACTATCTAGTTCATTTTATAAATCCTAGGCTTACTAGTGTAACCAAAGATCATATTTATTGGTTACAAATTCGTAGTTAAATCATTTATACATTTATAAATCATATTCAACCACTAACATAGGTCCACACCTATATAGGGTTATAACTCATCGATGCCTAAGCCTAAAATCATCATATATCAATACACATACCTACCTACCTACATACATACATACATATGGGAAAAATAATCATAGGGATAGTTTCTCGTTCCCTAGATATAATTTTCCTTGTCAAATCATATCAAAATTGCCTTCAGTCTTTCTACCTCAGATTTGATCCAAAATGGAATAATGTTAAACCGCAAAAGGAGGATACGGTCTTGTAGCTCTTTTAGTCCTAGGAATTATATTGATTTTATGAAAATTTTAGAGGATTTTTATGGCCATAGGGATTATATCAAGCTTGGCAATGAAGATGAGAGAAGGTGAACATGAAATCAAGTAAAATGAAAATGGGGAGAACGATTGAAGACAACAGGTTATAAGGAAGTGGTTGGGTTGGCCATCTAACTGGGATGAAAAATATTCCACTAATTAAAGATCTTGTTTCTCTCCTTTTCCTCGTCTCTAATTCCAAACAACTAAAGTTTATTGCCTGTTTTCATTAGAAAAATTATTCGGCATAATGTGTTAACTTTCAAGGACAATTCTTTAAGTTACAAAAAAATTTATTTTCTAAATAGTCTAGTTAGTTAACACATCAATTAAATTTTTAATTATTTAATTTACTAAGCATAAAATTTATGATTGTTACATTTTAAAAAAATGCATAATGCACTTATCACATCTTATATCTAGTTCAATAGCTTGCAAAAGTGGTTTAGGATATTAGAAGTGAAGTGATAAAAATGAAAGTATTACCCAAGTCTCTTTATATTAAAATTCCTAAAAATATAGTACTAATAATTCTTGTAGTCACAATTAGCTAAAGTTATCACAAAATGCACAAAAATGCACAAAAAGGTCACCACAAATTCATGAACAGTGGGTTCTCCTTATTGCCCAATATCCTACCCAAGCGACATTTTAATGGATTTGGATCACGAAATGATAAAGGAATTAACTTTCGAATTGAAGATGAGCAACTAAAATGGCTAAGGAATAAAGAGGAAAAGTTAGCTAAGTCCATGGATTGGTACCGATTCATCAAAATGTCAATTTACCACTAATCTTTGTAATATGGATCTCTATTCTATTTTGAAGAAAAAGATAAGCTTTGAGATTTGGAGATGGATCAGTATCAATCCATCATAATGACTATTTTGCTCCTGAGGATTGAAAGTTAGCAAACTAAGGCGTATATGAGGAAAAACAAAAGTTATGAGCCAAAACCATGGATCAGTATCGATCAATAGTGGATCGATATCGATCCATTAGGCATTGTAATTTAGTACAAAGTTGACCTATTCTTCCTCTAATTTTTTCGAGTCTTGCTAACCTAGAATTTCAGACTGGATTTGGCGAATCTAAAGGATGAATTCCGCTATAAATATCACTCTTATTCAATTAAAGAAGGACTATGGGAATTTTCTACCTACTTTTGGCTCTTTTCTTGATTTTGCTAATGAAGGGGTTATAAATTTCGAGATCAAATCATTGTATTTCAAAACTCCTTTGTAATCTTAGTTGATCTTTCATGGTATAATCAATAATAACAACAAAGCATATGTAGGCCAATGATTTTTTAAACCATGATAAAAAACTCTTGTGTCTATTTTCTTATTTCTCTTTGTATTCTTTCAATTTTAACCTTTTCTATCGATAGGGAGTGTTAGTCCAAAAATAAGTTTAACATTTTATGGTGCTTTCACTGAGAACTTGTAGATTAGGACCACATCTCAATTTTCTACTATAATTTGCAAAAATCGCCAATGGGATCCGATAGAAAGATGAGACCAAAGAAGAGTAAGATAGTCATTGATGAAGAATTCACTAGAGCAAATTATAACAACTCATCATTTTTGACCCACTAATTTAATACAACTCATGATGTGTAAACCCCAAATGCCAAAAAGGACAAGTCATTGATGATTTATAAAAGGAAATAAAACAACAAATATATTCCATCCACCACTTTCTTAACTCACAACGGAAGGTAAAAACATATAATAGAGTCCAATATCTTGTCTCTATACCTTAAACCATTTGATTCAACTATATACACAGGTCAAATACATAATCAATCCAATCCATATACACATACATAGATACTAAAATCATTATCAAATGACTATTTATATACATGTTTATATACATAACTAATGTCGTCGTCATTCGCGCCTTCAAACGTTACATGACATAACATACTGAATTCCATCAATCTAGTTGTAACGACCCGCTATTTTGGACCATTCAAATCGACAATAATCCACACGTCTGACTTGAATAATTCAAAATATCAGATTGTTAATTTAAATTTTGTCAAAACCCAGAATATACAATAAATAAATCAATCACAGAATCACAGACACAGAGTAATACAATAATACGCAGCGGAATAGATAAAATAGTAGTTCATGAAGCTACTATATAAACATCAGAGTTAGAAATAAAATACAACAGAATATCTCAAATGCAGTGAAGTCTTCAGTACAACAGATGACTTCTCTGAGCAAATCAACTAGAAGAACTGAAAGCTGAGGCGATTGTTGGATCTCCAAAGGAAGCTCCAAACTCCAAATGTGAGTCTCAAATGCTGTATTACTCGGTCTGACCCGAGCGTAAAGCAAAACACAAAACACTCGAGTCAGGATTAACATTCTTATATCAATAAATCCAACTCAAGTGAAATATCAACTGGAATACAACTAACTTAGAGGATGTTTGGGATAACCATTCTCTAAGGATCTGTGGAACTATCTACAAGGTGGAAATATACCGTATAACACCATGGTCATTTCAAATTTATTTATACTTCAAAATCAAAATATCATTTTCATTTCAAATATATCTATTTCCAAAATATATATATATATTAAATAATTTATAAGGTAAAGTATTTATAATTTCCTCAAGTCTCACAAATCGATTCAAATCAACCCAAATTCTAAATTTCAATTTAATTCAATCTAAATTTTTCCATTTTAATTCAATTCAGTTTCTAAATAACAAATTAAAATTATATCGATTTCAAATACAAATCTGAATCACAAAATAAACCATTTAAATTTCCAATATATTTCAAATCTTTAATATTCAACAATTTCAAAGTTAAATTTAACAGTTTCATATAACTCTTGGTTTAACTTTATTATTATTTAATCAGGGAGTATCCACTTAATAAATTCAATATCATTTAACTAGCCTTAATTTCATTTTTTCTAAATATTTCCTTAAATTTATTTAAACAAGAAATATTCATTCAATTATTTAAATCAAACTCAAGTTATAAATCATATCTTAAATCCCAATTTCAATAAGTTTTAAATCGGTTTAATTAAATAAAATTCTTTACTAAATTCAAATTATCTTCCCAACCTTAACTTATTCAAATTATTACTGAAATCTATTTTGAAACATAAATTTAAATACTCAACCATATTATATGTATTAAATCAATCATTCCCATTTATATATAATAATTTAAGGCTCAACATTTTATTAAAACCATATACTTCTTTCCAAAACCATAGAATTCATTTTCAAAATATTTATATATATGGACCAACGGTGTCTGTATATATATTTATCATATGGTTAAGTGATACGGATATTTATCATTTCAATCCGAAGTATAAATATATACGGGTAGATATCATTTCGACCCGTAATCCCAATTTCAATTCAAATGAAAATCGTTTGGGTTTATCATTTCAACCCATAACATTTTTCTCCTATTCTAAAGTCCGTTCGGGTATGTATCATTTCAACCCATAGTGATTTCTATACTAACAAGGAACTTGCAGAGTGATAACAGATATAGAAATAATATAACAGGCATAGATATATCATCAATAACAATATAATATAAACAGCAGGATATGGTGTCATATCCCACAGGTGAACAGTTACAGATAATAGCATATATAACAATTTAAATAACTACAACAGCATATTTCAATTGTTATTTCAATTGAAATCAAATTTAATAAATAAAGGAACGTTAATCGTGAGTGATTGCTCACCTTTCGAGGCTAGAGAGATTCGACAATGGAATGAGTTAAGAAATCCAAAGCAACGCTAGATTGGCACGAATTCAACGGACAAACCGATATATAGAAATTGACGAAATCAAGTCAAAAATGGAATCGATGAGGGTAAATAGTGTAAGTAAAAATATATGTGCTTAATATAACTAAAAAGTAAATACATATATATATATATACTTATTGAAGTGCAAAATACTCGAATACATGTTATACCTTTTAAAACTAATAGTTAAAATGAAATTTGTATAAACTTACTTTATTTAATACATATAAACCAACATGTATGTATTATATCCTTAAAATCAATGATTATAATATATATATAATATTACTTTACACCGTTATGGATTCAAACAGATCTTTATAAACCCCATAAAATTTCATATAGATACAATACCAATAAACATCAATAACAAACAAATCTTTCCCTCAAAACAACCATATACATGTACACGCAGTCATATGTATTAACATGTTAAAGTAGCAACTTTATATAAAACTAACATATCTAAAAGGTGTTCCTAACATATAATATTTTTTATAACTGAGACAACATATATCATTTAAGCAAGTACTGACATACCTATATACAAACAGCGTAGCTAACATATTGTACATTTATATAGGCTACATATAATATTATACACTAATAAACCAATACATGCAGATCAAGCTAGGACAAAATCGAACAGAGCAAAACCAATATTTTCTGAAACCCAAGTACATATATATTGATCATTTATATAAAATAATACATATCCCTGATACTGTAATAATATGCGACTAAACGGTAATTGACAATTTTAAAATCTAAGTATGCTATATCTCCAAATCACGATTTATAAATATATCTATACACTATTACAAAATAAGTATATACATACATCTAACCGTAAAACTAATACATATAAGCACTTGACATATTACTTATAACAAAAAACTTAAAACAGAGGTGTATATATACTATAACTAAACATTTTAATACACTCACAAGCTATAAACTGTTCAACATATATATAATCAACATAACTATAATTTAAAATTTTGTACTATAAGTCATATATGCGGTCCAGCCTAATATGGACATATATTATATTATAAACAATACATTACCTATATAACAGTTTTGAAGGAATTTAAAATCATAATATAGTATAATTTACATAAACTATTACACTAAAAGAAAAATCTACTTTAAACATACGTAGAAATTTTTTTAAAATAAAACTCAAATGCAAGCTGTGCTTTAACAAAACATATGCTATATACATCTAACAGTAAAACAATATATACTACTTAATATATATACCTTCGAATCAAAACAGGCCAAGCTCGGCAAGAGACAAGGCAAGCGACAGCAAGGCAGTAGGGTACGGCCAGAGGGGGTGATTCACGACCAAGGGTAGGCGGTGCAAAGAGATGGGGAGGTACGGCGAGCTGTTGCGACAGGAGTGGAAGTCGGTGGGCTGGAAGGTGGTGGGAAGGTGCTTTTCTCGGGTTTTGGGAAGGAGGATAAAAAGAAAGGGGAGGAGACAGTGTTGCGTGAGGGAAAAACGTGGGAAGGAGCGTGAAAACAAGGGTGGAGCACGTAAATCAAGGAGGAGCTGTCGGTGAAGGGGTTTCGTGCTTGGATCGAGGCATGGCATGGGCGGCCATTGGTGGGGTAAAGAGATGGAGCAGGGAAATGGAAAACGTCACCGGTCAGAAGCAAATGAAAGGAACATAATATATTTGCCAACACAAATGTAACGGTACTATATAAATAATATATTCTTTTCTCTAAATGAAAAACGTAAATGAAGGTGAAACAAAATGAACGAATTGATAAAGATGTATTGATCCGGTTGTAGTAAATAGAAACAGAACAGAAGAGTCAGCAATAAAGTAAAGGAAAATATAAAAATAAGAAAAAAAAGGCAGGGACCAATCAATAGTAAAAATCCTGAATTCTGGGAATAATAAAGGTTAGCTACTGTTTGGTTTTAACCGATGGAGAAATTGAATGGACAGAGAAGTTTAAGCAAAGTTGGAAACGTACGTAAATAAATGGGCAACCAATATAACCCAAATAAATGTTAAAGGTCCAATTCCCTTGATTTCAGTTGAAAAGCTATTTAATGCAATTGATTATTTGTTTGAGCTGCACGATAAAGATTTGAAAAGGATTGGAAAGTTAAGTCATAATTAAAGGTGTCGTTACAACGAACACTTTATTGCTTCTGTCGCGTACCGAACCTCAAAATACAAAAATAAATATACCGTGGAGATCAGCACGACGAGATGATCAAAACGGTATATGGATATCTGTGGTACGATCATCCGATCAAAAGTCGATAATCGGTACCGAAAAATATTGCTATTTTGCCAGAATTAAGATAAATGGAGCAATAGAAGTCCAAATTTGGAAAAACGAAAGATGACATCTGACTCAGGAGAAGATTTAGAAATTTTCTATAGAAAAATATTCAGGTTTTGAAATAAATTTATTATCATCAATTTTAACTGATTTAACTTGAAATAAAATTACACAATAAAATAAACTTCAATATTATCAGATGAAAATTTACCAGTTGCTATGATTAAATAGGCGTATTCCAAATAATAAATTTTTAATTTCAAATTTTATTGTTTAAAATTTCACAAATTTCCAGTTAGATATACTTTTAAAACCATTAAATTTTGCGGGTCGTTACACTATCCCCCACTCAAAACTTTTCGTCCCCGAAAAGGAAGGAGGTAGAAGAATAGAAACAACCAGATAGAAAATATAGATTGAAAGTCAAGGTTAAACAATTAATTTGAACTATATAAATTTTTCTTAAAATTTGAAAACTTCATTTGCAATTCAATTATCTTATATACTTTAAAACCTTTCAAAAATCCATTTGTAAAATTTCTTGCTTCCTTTATAAATACCATTTATATGTTTAAATGACACCTTTATAAATGTATGAAAACCATTTGAAAACAATTATTTACATTATTACTTATTTTTACAAAGAAGCTATTGAAACATTTAAATCCATAATTCGTAAATTTATTAATTTTTATCTCAAGATACTTTCAAATATTATTAATAAACAAATAATCATTTACTTTAAAATGTTTTATTTAATTTATAACTTCTAAAATATTTATAACTCTAAAATTCCTATTAAACCATGCTGTATATAAATAAACAATATTTAAAAGGATATAGTCAACAAGGAAAAAGGGAAGATTTGGAAAACAGAATATAGGTGAATAAATAAAGCTGAGCAGATAAGGTAGATTCAAAGAATAGTATCGGGCACGAATAATTGATTCAAACCATAAGAATTTCAATTCCAAATATTAATATAGAATTCCTTTGTTGAAACTACCTTTATAATAAAATACTTTTATAACGAAACAAATTTCTTTTCGAAAATACTTTTATAGCTCGATGTTTCAACAAGTTTATCCTTGTTCCTATAGACTCTGGTAGTGCGTTGATCAGGCGCAAAACTAGAATTCTCCAAGTACTTAGTAGACTTGTTTCAACACCCAGTGAAAATACTGGAAAAACTTTTAAAAACAGATATGGAAAGTACAATCCAAACAAAAAAACAAACAAAACCTTTGTCTAACCATGGTTCGTAGATACACAATGGTTACGCCTGGTTCCCCCAGGAAACAATCCATATCCGTAAGCTTTCTCAGCCCTGCGAGTTACGCCATGATGACTAGTAGAATGCAGGATACACAATGGTTACGCCTGGATCCCCCAGGAAACAATCCGTACCCTCAGGCAAGACTCAGCCAAGCAGTTGCGCTACTATTCGCGACCTACACAGATTGCAGGATACACAATGGTTACGCCTGGATCCCCCAGGAAACAATCTGTACCCCTAGGCAAGACTCAGCCAGGCAGTTGCGCTATGCATCCGCGATCGTAAGACCATGGGTAACGCCATGGAATTCGAAGGACACTCGAGTATCATATCCGGAAAACCAAAAATCAGAGAAATAATATCGATAGAATGAATCCAAGATGTGACCACAAATTGGATATCAAGAAGAAGGCACTTTCCATATCTTTACTTCGAAAATATGTATCATATAGTACCTTTTCAAATCACTTTCAAATATCGTACTTATATAAAATCCATTATGTATAAGATTTAATTTTCAAATCAAATACTTTTCCAAAATCAAAAGTATATCAAATCACACTTATATAGACTTTAATTATATAAGATTTCACTTTTCAAATTGAGTACCCTTTTCAAATCCATAGTTTTCGAATCAATTTCATACTCATACAAATCAATTTTATATAAGTTCGACAACTCCCAAATCAAGTATTTAGTAGCACAAGGTTCTCAAATTTCAATTTGTTTCAATATCAATATAATTTTCAAAATCAAATATGCTTTCACCAAATTATTCTTCCAAATCAAATATCTTCAGTTCCAAAGTTTCCAAAATAATAAATTTAGAAAAATAAATCCAAATTTCCAAATCAATATAATTTAAGTCAAACAATTCATTTCCAAAATCATCTTATATTTACATAAAGTCCATCTTATATAAGAATCAAAATTTTACAAAATAAATTTCGTTGTATGAAGGGCCATATGGGATTGAATATCTTTACTTTTATGGGTTATATATCTTTGTAATTTAAATTGGAAATTTTCTTTTAGTAAGCAAAGATATTCTAACATGACAGGTTTCAATTTCAGCGTCAAAATATATCAATGATATTAGAATATAAGATGTACATACGTCATCATTTCGCAGAATCACATTTGATCGCTCGCTCGATCACACAAGTTCGCTTTCGAACTAGTATTGTCCATTCGACTTCCCTAATGCGGACTTCGATATGGTTTATCGACTAGAAGCCATCGGTCTCCTTGCATAGCCATATACTATGATAGAGAATTCTCTAATCGAGCCCAAAATCCATATCAAATGTTCGCCATCGAGAATCAAATGAAAAAAATCCTAACACGGAATGGTGTAATTCACCTCGAACTTGTGTACTCAAACTTGGATCAATTTAATTATGCGAATAAAACAGCATACATACAACTTATATATTTATTCCAACTTGTTAAATATATAGTTTCATAAAGATGTTACTAAGTTAAAACATTTAACTAAACTTTATTCAAAATATTTTGAAGAAATAGCCTTATTCATTTACATAACAAAACAGTTTTAACTTATTTAAATCATATCACTACATACTTTAACATACATACCAAACTTATATACTTTATACTTTTCAAAATTTCTTAGCTTTGAAAAGTTAACCTTGATTTGGAAGTGTTCGAACGTTCAAAATAGTTGAAGAAATCAATTTCAAATTCAAGAGTTGGAAATCAGCAACAAATCAGTAAATCAATTTTAATAGATAGGGTTATATCAAATCCAAAACTCGAGGACTGAACACCGGCTCATTTTAAATTGTTTCAAATATATATATATACATATATCTTTCGAATATCAAATCTTACTTCGGAATTTGAAATCAAAATTGGTTTCACAAAATCACTCGCATAGCAAAGCTACTGAAGTGGCCTCTTCCCCACTATGAAACTCGAAAATCAATGTCGATGATGCATGCACTCATCACCGAAATTATTTTCCAGCGACATAAGTGAGTTCTAGACTTCTATTTTTTTCAAACTTCTTTTGAAATTTCTTCGAAATCATTCGAAACTCATTAGAAGTCATTTGAAACATTTCTTATTCGGAAAATACTTTTAAATCATATTATTATTATATATTTCAAAATCTTAAAACCAATTTCAAAACACCGGAGTTCAATTCTCGAATTTCAAATTTAAAATCCTTCAGTTATAAATCATTTTTAGATAAATCCAATTTCTTATATAATTTTTCAAAATTACAAATCCTTTCGAAACCTCAAATTCTCATTTTAAAAAGGGTATATAATCTTTATCGTAAACATTTCACTTTTATATATAGAATATAATCATACTTATCAAAATAATAATTTCGGTTTAGAAAACAATTTCTAGAATACAAACAAACCCGATTTTCAAAGGATGATTTAAGAATGGATTTCAAACAAAGATAGAGATTCAAATTAGAGGAACTCTTAATCAAATAGAATTATGATTCGAAGATAAGCTCGAACGAAGATGAGATAATTAAATTTCAAAATAGAAGATGGATACACTTATATAAATCGCGGGCGACCTTAACCGGGTCAACCGTGACTTCAAGAATATAATCGATGCGGAAATCTAAGGCAAATCGACATTCGATCGCCAGAGATAGAATTCGGCATAACAAGAGATGGCAACATCAAAACCGAGGGATATATAAATCTCCGGTGAATCAATGCCTATTGTAAAGGAGTTCCACCCCTTTACAATCATTCAAAGATTGGCGGGATCGCCTATTCTTATAGAGATCATTCGAAGTGGAGTTATGGGATACTCCATAATCAAAAGAATACAAATAGGGAGAGACAAGAATGAATTTTGGAACCGCAAGGAACGTTCCAAAGTTCAAAGGAAATCAAGTCAAAAGGAAGAGATTCAAACTCGAACGAAAGTGATTCTGTAAATAAATTTACTATATATGCTAAGTTTGCCTAGAGCCAAAGCTCTGATACCAACTGTAACGACCCGCTATTTTGGACCATTCAAATCGACAATAATCCACACATGTCTGACTTGAATAATTCAAAATATCAGATTGTTAATTTAAATTTTGGCAAAACTCAGAATATACAATAAATAAATCAATCACAGAATCACAGACACAGAGTAATACAATAATACGCAGCGGAATAGATAAAATAGTAGTTCATGAAGCTACTATATAAACATCAGAGTTAGAAATAAAATACAACAGAATATCTCAAATGCAGTGAAGTCTTCAGTACAACAGATGACTTCTCTGAGCAAATCAACTAGAAGAACTGAAAGCTGAGGCGATTGTTGGATCTCCAAAGGAAGCTCCAAACTCCAAATGTGAGTCTCAAATGCTGTATTACTCGGTCTGACCCGAGCGTAAAGCAAAACACAAAATACTCGAGTCAGGATTAACATTCTTATATCAATAAATCCAACTCAAGTGAAATATCAACTGGAATACAACTAACTTAGAGGATGTTTGGGATAACCATTCTCTAAGGATCTGTGGAACTATCTACAAGGTGGAAATATACCCTATAACACCATGGTCATTTCAAATTTATTTATACTTCAAAATCAAAATATCATTTTCATTTCAAATATATCTATTTCCAAAATATATATATAGATTAAATAATTTATAAGGTAAAGTATTTATAATTTCCTCAAGTCTCACAAATCGATTCAAATCAACCCAAATTCTAAATTTCAATTTAATTCAATCTAAATTTTTCCATTTTAATTCAATTCAGTTTCTAAATAACAAATTAAAATTATATCGATTTCAAATACAAATCTGAATCACAAAATAAACCATTTAAATTTCCAATATATCAAAGCTTTAATATTCAATAATTTCAAAGTTAAATTTAACAGTTTCATATAACTCTTGGTTTAACTTTATTATTATTTAATCAGGGAATATTCACATAATAAATTCAATATCATTTAACTAGCCTTAATTTCATTTTTTCTAAATATTTCCTTAAATTTATTTAAACAGGAAATATTCATTCAATTATTTAAATCAAACTCAAGTTATAAATCATATCTTAAATCCAAATTTCAATAAGTTTTAAATCGGTTTAATTAAATAAAATTCTTTACTAAATTCAAATTATCTTCCCAACCTTAACTTATTCAAATTATTACTGAAATCTATTTTGAAACATAAATTTAAATACTCAACCATATTATATGTATTAAATCAATCATTCCCATTTATATATAATAATTTAAGGCTCAACATTTTATTAAAACCATATACTTCTTTCCAAAACCATAGAATTCATTTTCAAAATATTTATATATATGGACCAACGGTGTCTGTATATATATTTATCATATGGTTAAGTGATACGGATATTTATCATTTCAATCCGAAGTTTAAATATATACGGGTAGATATCATTTCGACCCGTAATCCCAATTTCAATTCAAATGAAAATCGTTTGGGTTTATCATTTCAACCCATAACAATTTTCTCCTATTCTAAAGTCCGTTCGGGTATGTATCATTTCAACCCATAGTGATTTCTATACTAACAGGGAACTTGCAGAGTGATAACAGATATAGAAATAATATAACAGGCATAGATATATCATCAATAACAATATAATATAAACAGCAGGATATGGTGTCATATCCCATAGGTGAACAGTTACAGATAATAGCATATATAACAATTTAAATAACTACAACAGCATATTTCAATTGTTATTTCAATTGAAATCAAATTTAATAAATAAAAGAACGTTAATCGTGAGTGATTGCTCACCTTTCGAGGCTAGAGAGATTCGACAATGGAATGAGTTAAGAAATCCAAAGCAACGCTAGATTGGCACGAATTCGACGGACAAACTGATATATAGAAATTGACGAAATCAAGTCAAAAATGGAATCGATGAGGGTAAATAGTGTAAGTAAAAATATATGTGCTTAATATAACTAAAAAGTAAATACATATATATATATACATATATATATACTTATTGAAGTGCAAAATACTCGAATACATGTTATACCTTTTAAAACTAATAGTTAAAATGAAATTTGTATAAACTTACTTTATTTAATACATATAAACCAACATGTATGTATTATATCCTTAAAATCAATGTTTATAATATATATATATTTAATATTACTTTACACCGTTATGGATTCAAACAGATCTTTATAAACCCCATAAAATTTCATATAGATACAATACCAATAAACATCAATAACAAACAAATCTTTCCCTCAAAACAACCATATACATGTACACGCAGTCATATGTATTAACATGTTAAAGTAGCAACTTTATATAAAACTAACATATCTAAAAGGTGTTCCTAACATATAATATTTTTTATAACTGAGACAACATATATCATTTAAGCAAGTACTGACATACCTATATACAAACAGAGTAGCTAACATATTGTACATTTATATAGGCTACATATAATATTATACACTAATAAACCAATACATGCAGATCAAGCTAGGACAAAATCGAACAGAGCAAAACCAATATTTTCTGAAACCCAAGTACATATATATTGATCATTTATATAAAATAATACATATCCCTGATACTGTAATAATATGCGACTAAATGGTAATTGACAATTTCAAAATCTAAGTATGCTATATCTCCAAATCACGATTTATAAATATATCTATACACTATTACAAAATAAGTATATACATACATCTAACCGTAAAACTAATACATATAAGCACTTGACATATTACTTATAATAGAAAACTTAAAACAGAGGTGTATATATACTATAACTAAACATTTTAATACACTCACAAGCTATAAACTGTTCAACATATATATAATCAACATAACTATAATTTAAAATTTTGTACTATAAGTCATATATGCGGTCCAGCCTAATATGGACATATATTATATTATAAACAATACATTACCTATATAACAGTTTTGAAAGGAATTTAAAATCATAATATAGTATAATTTACATAAACTATTACACTAAAAGAAAAATCTACTTTAAACATACGTAGAAATTTTTTTAAAATAAAACTCATATGCAAGTTGTGCTTTAACAAAACATATGCTATATACATCTAACAGTAAAAAAAAATATACTACTTAATATATATACCTTCGAATCAAAACAGGCCGAGCTCGGCAAGAGACAAGGCAAGCGACAGCAAGGCAGTAGGGTACGGCCAGAGGGGGTGATTCACGACCAGGGGTAGGCGGTGCAAAGAGATGGGGAGGTACGGCAAGCTGTTGCAACAGGAGTGGAAGTCGGTGGGCTGGAAGGTGGTGGGAAGGTGCTGTTCTCGGGTTTTTGGGAAGGAGGATAAAAAGAAAGGGGAGGAGGCAGTGTTGCGTGAGGGAAAAACGTGGGAAGGAGCGTGAAAACAAGGGTGGAGCACGTAAATCAAGGAGGAGCTGTCGGTGAAGGGGTTTCGTGCTTGGATCGAGGCATGGCATGGGCGGCCATTGGTGGGGTAAAGAGATGGAGCAGGGAAATGGAAAACATCACCGGCCAGAAGCAAATGAAAGGAACATAATATATTTGCCAACACAAATGTAACGGTACTATATAAATAATATATTCTTTTCTCTAAATGAAAAACGTAAATGAAGATGAAACAAAATGAACGAATTGATAAAGATGTATTGAACCGGTTGTAGTAAATAGAAACAGAACAGAAGAGTCAGCAATAAAGTAAAGGAAAATATAAAAATAAGAAAAAAAGGCAGGGACCAATCAATAGTCAAAATCCTGAATTCAGGGAATAATAAAGGTTAGCTACTGTTTGGTTTTAACCGATGGAGAAATTGAATGGACAGAGAAGTTTAAGCAAAGATGGAAACGTACGTAAATAAATGGGCAACCAATATAACCCAAATAAATGTTAAAGGTCCAATTCCCTTGATTTCAGTTGAAAAGCTATTTAATGCAATTGATTATTTGTTTGAGCTGCACGATAAAGATTTGAAAAGGATTGGAAAGTTAAGTCATAATTAAAGGTGTCGTTACAACGAACACTTTATTGCTTCTGTTGCGTACCGAACCTCTAAATACAAAAATAAATATACCGTGGAGATCAGCACGACGAGACGATCAAAACGGTATATGGATATCTGTGGTACGATCATCCGATCAAAAGTCGATAATCGGTACCGAAAATGTTGCTATTTTGCCAGAATTAAGATAAACGGAGCAATAGAAGTCCAAATTTGGAAAACGAAAGATGACATCTGACTCAGGAGAAGATTTAGAAATTTTCTATAGAAAAATATTCAGGTTTTTAAATAAATTTATTATCATCAATTTTAACTGATTTAAATTGAAATAAAATTACACAATAAAATAAACTTCAATATTATCTGATGAAAATTTACCAGTTGCTATGATTAAATAGGCATATTCCAAATAATAAATTTTTAATTTCAAATTTTATTGTTTAAAATTTCACAAATTTCCAGTTAGATATACTTTTAAAACCATTAAATTTTGATGTCGCTTTTAAAACCATTAAATTATCAAATGACTATTTATATACATGTTTATATACATAACTAATGTCGTCGTCATTCGCGCCTTCAAACGTTACATGACATAACATACTGAATTCCATCAATCTAGTGATGAAACAAAAAGAGAAATATATATAGAGGATCAGACTACAGTCTGGTGAGAAAAGTACGTCTACTTTACTACATACTCTAATAATTCCTAAATAGTACTAAGATAACTGTGGTAAACGTCACACCTTAGTCCTCTTTCACCAACAACCAATAAGTTGGCCAAACAATACAACAAATATGGCTAGCTCGTGTAGCAAGGTCTTAGTCCAGTACAAATACAATGGTCAATGATATGATCAAACCCACATACAAAGCCAAGCCTACCCTATTGCATTAACATATGGTTTAATAACCAAATGGACGTCATTTCATTTACGGCTTACAAACCCATTTTCGCATAACAACACACACCCTCGGATCACAAAGTGATCGTATTACCACATTAACCAATAGAGGATACAACAATCAATAGTCAAACAATCACTAATGATAGCAATCAACTATACATTTATTTGTGTGTTCATATATATCACTATAAATAAATCTAATCATTTACTTCAATGAAGCTGGGAAATCACATCAAAGCATCGTTTAAACGTCGAGACATCAAAAAATCCTTGAAACAATCGAACCACCCATGCACGAACACACCCTGTTGGGTTAGGGTTAGGTTAACCTAACATTCAACCATTGGTCGACCGATGGTTGCACCATGGGTGGACTACGGCCATGAACGAGAGCCTGATATCTTCTGCTGATTTTCCTGTACATTATTATATTTCATATTTTTTCTTCTCTCTTTCCCTGTTCATTTTTTATCTATTTTCTTTAAAATTTTGATATGATCATCCACTATCATTATACTTCAGTTTTACCAAAAAGTTCTTATCAAAGTCCCATAAACCTGTCTAAAAATCAATGTTTACAAAACTAGTTTTTAGAAAATATAATTTTCGCATATATAACTCAAAATACCTTTAAAATCACTTTAAATTTGAAATAAAATTTTATTATCACCTAAAATACCACAAGAGAAATTTTACACATTTTTATATAATTTTATATACATTTATAATGTACATTTTTATATAATCATTATTTCACGCTATAAATATAATATTTCCAATATCCTCTAAATAACATTAAAAAATCATTAAAAATATAATTTTGATCATATTAAATTTCTAAAATATATCGTTTAACTCCATAAACCACTTCATATCATTTTTACATGATTTTATATAGTAATTTAGATATAATATACATATATGCCTCAAATTCATTTTCATTGCCTCTTTGCTTATAGCTATATATATATATATCTATGTATGTATGTATGTATGTATAATCTTTAGAACCATTTGTAGCCCCCTGTATCAGCCATATGTTTATATTTAAATGTTTGGTCCATGTGACAGAAAAGAAAAAGAACAAATATTTAAATAGAAACTTGCAGCTGATTATAAAATTATGCTAAATAAAGGGTGTTATTGATCCTAGCTCTTGCACACACATATATATGCGCATGCACACGCACACGCACACACACATATAAATTCATTAAATTTTGAACTTTGATTCTTTGTTTATACAATTTATCATCATGTACTGCAATTTACAATAACTGATAAATTCTAATATAAATATTATCCTCATATCGCCAAAATCCAATCCAATATTTCTTTATTTGGTTAAACATAATTAAGTTATCATTTGTATTGATTATAAAATCAAATCTCATTTTGTTTTTAGATTATATCACTTTTAATTATGGTCCAACTAGCTATTTATCAATATTAGTCCAAATTCAATTTCTAGTTCATAGATTATCATAGAACTAAGAGAGAATTACTAGTTATATAACAAACCAGATATAAACCACTCACATAGATCCGAATTCTTCTAAGTTTCTCGTTGTGTGGAATTAGTATTTTCTCCATTTATATGTATTTGCAATTCTAACTAGTATTAGAGTGTAGGCCTTAACTCGATCTTCATCTGGTGATCGAATTTTTGGGTTTTGATAAGAGTTGAGAGAGAATTATGGGTTTGAGTGAAAGAGGGTTTCTAAGAGAAGAAGAAGAAGGATATATGTAAGGGAAATGAAATCTAAATTTGAAATTGAGGAGTACGGCCTAATATTTATAAGCAAATCAAAGTGTCTGTTCATTTGAGTTAGGCTTATCCCGTTTTACAGTTTAAATTTCCAAAATACAAAAACGACATATCACAAAAATAAACTCTAATTTTGACAAACAAAAAACATACATTAGAAAAATGAGATGGTTGCAATGGTACCAGTTTCTTTTACAAATTCAAATGTTTTGAAAAATGTCGATTTCCCTTAGGGTCAAAATTATTAAATTTACTTAATTTTAAATTGTCGAACAATGCGGGTTATCAAACTCTCCCCTTTTAAAAGGAATTTTGCCCTCAAAATTAAAAACATAGCATACAAGTCAAACAATTCACATTAATCATTTAATCAAAATCTTCTTAATGACACATAGCATATAGATGGGAAGATATGCATGCATGATTGTGTCATATGTACTTAAATAACGCAAAAATGCAATCTGGTAGTCGGTCTCCTAAATGTATGCAATGTAGATGGCATATAGGCATGATGCAATACATAATATAGATGAAGTCTTTATGGAATGCAACTATTAACATCATATCATGTGTCAGAAGATCAACCATCCTAGCATTCTATACTAACCTAAGTCAATCATGAAGCAACTATTCTTAAGCATCCAAAATTTAACATACAAACCTAAATTCTAAGTGAACGGGATAGGATTAAGGAACGTATCATTAATAAGATTAGAATGGGAAGCCTTCATATTCTCCTCGGGCTCCCATGTGCTATAGTCGGATCGTTCTCCCACTGTATTCTCACTAACTTCACTACCTTATTTTCGAACCACTTCTGTCCCTATTCGACAATATAGACTGGACCATGAGATCAAATAGGTTCGGGTTCTAATTCCACATCCTCCAACTAACTAAGCTCAATAATAGTAATTGAGTCATGTACACATTTTCACAAAAATGATACATTGAATATATTGTCCACTCCTACCATCTTCTTTAGAAGTTCCACTCTATTGACAAGACTTCCAATTCCCTCCAATATTATGAAGGGTCAAACAAACCGTGGTGTTAGTTTTCCTAAATTTCTAATTCTCATTACTCTCTTTAGAGATGAAACCTTCATGAATATCAGATCTCCAACCGTAAACTAACTCAGTTCTCCTCTTATCGGCATATGACTTTTGCCGATACTATGCAGCCTTTATTCTCTTCCTTATCAACTCCACCTTCTCTAAAGCATCTCGTATCATCTCAGGCTGTGCAGTTAAAGCGCTTAGTGGTTTTATAGCGATGGAGGTGCAAAAAGATATAGTATGGATAAAGCAAGGATATAGTAGAAAACAGCGGAGGTGCAAAAAGCTTCATTATATATTAAACCAAATATTTAAAGTTAATTTATTATCATTCTCACACTATTTGTGTAGGAAAAATAAATATTTTTCAATCTTATATAACAAAACTGAAAAATATCATGATTTATGTAGACTAGATTTGGTGTTTACAATAGCTATCTAACTTATATTGAGCACTTATGTCTTAAAATTAGGCCTTTTACCTAACTTTGTCGATTTAATTTAAAAGAAAACCACTCAAATCAACCTTTGTATATTAATGTTGCTAAAACAGGTGCTAAAAAGTCTTGATTTAACGGGTGTTGCGAAAAACAATGGGGCTTAAAGTGGATCTACTATTTAATAGGGATAAACTAAAATAGCATAGTAGCTGGAGAGCGTTATGCGCTATAGCGGGGTTTTGCGGAGCTTTGGTGAGCTTTAACTGCATAGATCTCTGGTCCAAGAATCACTTCGTCTTCCAATTTCCACTAACATGAGGGTGACTTACATGGCCTCCCGTACAACGCTTAATACGGTGCCATCCTTACATTAGCCTGGTAACTGTTATATGCAAATCCAACCAATGGTACATGGTCCTCCCAAGCACCTCCAAAATCAAGTATACAAGCTCTAAGTAGATCTTTCAATACCATGTTCACTCTTTTCATATGCTAATCCATCCGAGGGTGATATTCCATACTCAAGTTCAGTTTCATTCCCAAAGCATCATGCAACTCCTTTAGAACTCACTCGTGAAGAGTGGGTCCCGATCACTTAGTACACTAACTGTACTCTATGTAGCCAAACTATTTCCTTGATATACAACGCCCTTAATGTCACCGTGGTCCTTGTGCTCTTCATCGAAATGAAATGTGCACCCTTGGTTACACTACTACCCAAATGCTCTTATTACGTCTTTTACTTCGAGGTAAGCTATTGATAAAGTCCACACACAAACACACACACACACACACACACACATATATATATATATATATATATATATATATATTCTCTTATTTCCACCATGGAACCTCTAATGGACTTAATAGTTTGCTTTTATTTTTTTGTTTATCTTCAACCCTTTGGAATGTTAAACACTTAGCAACATACTCTGCCACATGCCTCTTCATTCCTAGCCAATAAAAAGTCAGTTTTTTGTCTCGATACATTTTTTCTCCACTTGAATGAATAGTCATCCTAGAATGGTGACATTCTTCTAAGACTTCCTTTATCAACTCCTTGATTTGTGGTAAACATAGCCTACCATCATGCCTTAGGTATCCCTTTTGGTCTTTGAAGTAACGATCCTAATGGCTTGACTTTTTACCTCGTTCTAACTGATCTTAAATCCTAACTAACATTGCATATTGTCTTTGACTAAGTCCAATTCTATTCATTAATGTAGGTCTGACCTTCAATGTTGTTGATAAATCCTGGCTATTTTCTGATGAAGGCTAGAAAGTAAAAAATCAAAGATAAACTCCAAACTCTTCCAGTCTAACAACATACAACTCATTGTAACGTGCTTTCTATCCTATGCGTCAACAAACATGTTCCCTTTTCTTGGAGAATAAGAAATCTCAAAATCATATGATGAAAGGGACGACATCCACCTTTGTTACCTCGGATTCAAGTCCTTCTACGAAAATAAGTACATGAGGGACTTATGATATGTGAACAGCTCAAATATTTCTCCTAATAAATGGTGCCTCCAAGTTTTAAGTGCAAATACAATGACATCTAACTCAAGGTAGTGTATCAGGTAATTCTTCTTATTTACCTTGAGTTGTCAACGAGCATACGGTACCACTTTTCTTTCCTGTTTTAAGATAGCACTAAGGCCGGTTCCGAAAGCATAAGTGTAGATGATAAACAACTTTGTTCCATCAGGAAGGGTTAAGATGGATGCACTCATCAATAACTCTTTTAACCTAATGAAAAACTTCCCACAATCTAGATTTCAAGCAAACACCAAATGCTCTTAGTAAGCTTAGTTAAGGCTGCCAAGATTTTGCGAAATCTTTATTGAACTTCTTATATAATCCAGTCAATCCTAAGAAGCTACAGACCATCGAAGCATTCTTCAGTGTCTTCCAATCCTTCACTACTTCCACTTTCCTAGGGCTACAGTCTATCCTTCTCTAGATATAATGTTCTCAAGGAATCGTACTTACTTCCTCCAAAAGTGGCATTTTGAGAACTTTGCCTTCAACTAGTTCCTTATCAAAAATTCCAATACCTCTTTCAAATGATTTACATTCTCCTCTTTACTTTTGGAGAATACTAATATATCATCTACAATCACCACAACAAATTTATTCAATTGCTTCTGGAAAACTCTACTCATCAAATCCACAAAACATGTGGGAGCATTAGTCAAGTCAAATTGTCCATTAAGAGTTCTAAGTGTTGTCTTTGGTATACTATCCTCCGCTACCCACAACTAATGGAATCCAGTAGCCAAATCATGCTGAGAGAAAATTTTTGTGCCAACTAAATGACCGAAGAGGTTGCAAATGCAAGGAAGGATAAACTCTTTTGCAGACATATACCTAAGTGGCATTACAATAGGCCTAGCCTCTTTTATAAGCTCGATGATAAACTCGATCTCCCTTTGGGGTAGAAGACCAGAAACTTCAACGAAGACATTTGGAAAATATTACACTACCGGGATTAATGGCAGATCTCCTATGATATACCAAGAGAACACAAGTAACTAGTCATTATGTAATCATTAGTCTTATAATAAACAATAAGTTCCTTCCTACTAATATTTCCCAATTGTACAACTCTCCTATCGTAATCCAAAATTACCCATAGCGTGTCGTCTGATCCATTTCCAAAATTAGTCCATACCCCGAGAAGCTAACTAAGCATCATAAAGGAACACCACACCATGTATGACTAACTTTAGGTTTTGACAAATCATAGATAGACAGGTCGATTCCCCAACAGGTTTCAACACCAAAATAGAATCATAAATAATTTAGGGTCTAAACTGATCTACTAATGCACAACTAATGAACGAATGTGATGCACCCTTATCGAATAATTTTCTAATAGGAAATCAAGATAAAGATAACACACCTTCCATAATAATTGACTTCCCCTTCTCATCAGCAAATGGTACAATACCAGTAGTCAGGATCATCTCCAGCTTCTACACCTTTACTACCTACCCTTCCTTTTTCTGTTGAACCGGGTAGTTATTCTTGAAGTGCCCAAACTGTTGACATCCATAACACTTAATCTTAGAAATGTCCATCATACACTGCTTCATTATATGACATTTCCTATGATACCTTCTACAAATGATAGCCTTCTTCTTTCCTATTCTGGTTCACTCCCTTCTTTAATTCATCTTCTTTAGGCACAATAGCTAATTTCCTATTAACTGAATTCAACAATGCAGCTTGAACCAATCTCTCAAATGTCCCTACATATGGTATCTTATTCAGTGTCAACTCTTTCAATCGAGAATTAAGATCCTTGGAAAATTCCAATGCCTTCTTCCCAAGGGTATTGATCAAGTCAAATCCAAACTTAGCCAACTCATTAAATTGATTGACATACTCGCCCATAGTTGTCTCTCCTTGTTTCAAATGGATAAAATTTTCCAATAGCAACCCCTTCTTCACTCCGAGAAGAACTTAACTTCGAACCTCCTCTTGAAGTATGCCCAAGTGATAGTGTCCTCATCCACTTTTATAGTAATTACTTCCCAGCAGCTAGCTGCCTCCCACTGCAGATGCCATGGCGCCAACTGCCTTCTAGTGATATTTCTTAGACCTAATAAGTTGAAGATCCTCTCATAAGAATTCAACCACAACTTAGTCATCGAATAGGGTTCAATACCCATATTAGGTTTTTTGCCCAAACTTGATAAATCTTAATAGAGCTTTAGGAAATCCACTGATGGTGCTTATTGGATAGAAGTAACCTCTGGATTGGTAGTATCATTACGAATAGGATGAGTCTCGGTATGGTTAGCAGCATTTACTTGACCATTCACTTGCAAGTACCTTTGTTACCATGAACGAATGTTCACCCCAGGGATATCCATGGCACCAACCCTAATGATGTTATCGGCTCTGGTTTCTACCGCACCGGTGCAAGTAGTGTTGATCATCGTTCCAATTTCTATGGAGTTGCGCATTTCAACTATCTAAAAAGCAAATAGGATTAATTAGCAACTCCCGATATATAGTGAATAGAAATGGAATGGAAAATGGTGTGTACATATGTACTTAACTCCTATATATATATATATATATATATCTAATAGGAAAATACAAATGTGCTCTCTCAATACGTTCCTAACCCTTAATTTAGGGAAAACTTTGCTCTGATACCAAATGTAACAACCCATTAACACAACTTATGATGTGTAAACCCGAAAGCCGAAGGACAAATCATTGTTGATTGACAACTAGAGACGAAACAACAAATATATGTTATATATCTCTTTTTGAACTCACGCCAAAAGGTAACAACATATAATACAATCAAATATCACTTTATTTCAAACCATTAGATTAAAAAATATGCCATATATACAAACCATTAGATTCAAATATATAAATATGCCATATATATATAATCGATCTGATCTAAACAAACATACATACAAACCAATACCAATGTCAGGTGATTATTTACATATAGGTTTATATACATAAGTAATGTTATCTCACTCTCACTTTCAAACATTACTTGACACGGCATATTGAATTCCCTCAACCTAACGATGAAACAAAAAGGAAAAAAAATGAAGATGGTCATACTACAAATAAGTGAGTGATCTACGTCTACTTTACTACATACTTTAATTATTCCTAAATAATACTAAGATAACTACGGTAAATGTCATACTTCAGTCCTGTTTCACATGTAACTAATAAGTTAGTCAACCAATACAACAAATATAGCTAACTTATGAACAAGGTCTTAGTTCAGTACGGTTACAATTGTCAATGATATGGTCCAACCCACATACAACGCCAACACTATTCTATTTCATTAACACATGACTGAATCACGAAATGGACATGGTTCGATATACGGCTTACAAACCCATTTTTGTACAACACGCACCTTGGAAAATTCTCATATCCTTGAGCGATCTTGTTACCATGATAATCAATAGAGGGTACAACAATAAATAGTCAAACAATCACTAGCAATCATAATCAACCGTCCATATGTGTACACACACGCATACATATATCATTATATATACATCCAATCATTTACTTCAATCAAACTGGAAAATCACATCAAAACATTGTTTAAACGTTACTCAAAAAACCTCAAAAAAGACATGAAACGGTCGAGCAACCCCTGCATTAATCGACCCTACTGGGTCAAGGTCAGGTTGATCCAACGGTCAACTAGTGGTTGCACCACTGGTGGATTAGTGGTGGCCATAAACAGGGGCTTGATGGCTCCCATGGTTTTCCTATACATTCTTATATTTTTAGATTTTTCCTTCTATCTTTCCTCACTTATTTTTGATTTGATTTTCAATCCATTTTCTTCCAAATTTGACATGATCATCTAATATCATTATACTTCAATTTCACGAAAAAGTTTGTATCGAAATTTGTAACAACCTTTATTTAAGAATTAGAGAATCGTAAAATATTATTATTTATTTCATATGGTGCCATATGACTCTAAAATTTTGGAAAATGACTAATAAGAACATTTTCCACTTTTACAATATTTAGTGAACAATTTGGACCCATAAATTCTTGTAAGAACTCTAACATTTAATAGAAATGAATTAGGGTCTGAACCACTTCCACTAGATCGGGCTTATGGTTTCTCTTTCTGTAGAGTGATCATAATTGAAAAATGGATTTACCATTTAGGAAATATAGTCATTTTAAGTTATGTTTGATGTTGGATAGATTAGTGGGCAATTAAACTAGGCACATGCTTAGGCCCACTAAATAATTCAAGAACTGTGCCTAGTTGGGGATGATGGGATAAAGTTAGATCATTTTCCACTTTCTCAAAACAATTCTAAACCTCCGCTAACCTAAATTTCTTCAAAAAGCTCACGTTTTTCTTACTAATCTTAGCTAGATCCATCATTAGAAGGGTAATTAGTAAAGGAGATAGAAGATCTACCATCTTGGTGCTTTGGAATTCGTGTTCTTGGCTATTCATTTTTAGATTTTGGATTAGATTGATAATTTTGGGTATTAAATGAGTGATTATTGATCTCTCACCATCCTACGCTTGTTCATATAGTTAAAGTTTGTGCTTTAACATGACTTTTAATGCTAAAATATGGCCAAATTTAAAAGGATTAGATTTGACTTTAAATGATTTTGCAACCACTTTTGGATCATATTATCATTTTAATGGAAAACTAGATTTAGGCTAAAAGCTTGTATGCTCATCATGTTTGAACCGATTGTTTGTGTGCAATGAATGTTTATGGATGATATGCATGTGTGTATGTTGCTTTGATATAGTTTGCTAGTACATTTAGGATAGGTAGAAACTGGTCCCCGATTTGGGCAAAACAAAGTCAAAATTGCTCAAAATAGGAAGCAACTTGGAAGAGGGGCTCTGAGGAGGTGAGGATCCTATAATTTAGGTCGCATGAAATTTGGAGTTGGTTTGGATGGTCAAGTAGATCTTGGTACCAACCTGATTTGGACTATATGGAAGCAAGTGTGATTCAAGTTGGTAGAAGGAGTTGCTTCAAGACAAAGGAGGAAGGATATTAGGGCAATCTTCGGGTTAGAACATGGAAGGAGTTTCCGAAGTTCGAGACTCAAAATTGGCTAAGTATCCATATCGGTATCGATCACTTTTGAATTGTATCGGTTCTTTTCTAGTAGTGGGTTAGTCCTGGGGACTTAGGGAATTAGGATGTGATGAAGGGAAGCTCTAGGAAAGTGGTAGATGGAAAGTGGTTGGGGGAAAAGACAACCAAATTTGGATATGCATTGGCTAAGCGATTCATATCAATATCGATCACTTTTGGTCGGGACCAACATGAATTGAGATGGCTAATCATGGCCGAATTCCAAGGGATGCTTTAGGGTTCCTACAGGTCGTGTTGAAGGTGTTAATTTGTTCGCTTGGCATTTAATGGCAATGTAGTAGCATAATGAAGGATGATTGTTTCGAGACTTCGATGATGGTAACTCGACGATGAATGGAATTATGTTTCGGGACAGCTCGATATTGAATGGATTCGTGAGGAAGATTATCCACAAAGGGTGGGTTCGAGGAAGGGTGACCCATAGTAGAACGTTGAATGGTTCTATCGTGAAAAGAAATGTGGAATGGTTCCATGAGGATGATTGAAAACTAGATGGGGCAAGGGAAGGGCTGGGATATACGTGCTAAGGGATCGTTGATACTCGGAGTTTTTTCTATTGTGCTCTAAAGTAGGAGTATTATGAGGACGCTCATTGAGTACTTGGAATGGTAACCCCAGATCGGTGGAATGGATTCGTATATTCATTATAATGATCGTTTTCCCCTGAAATTTTAAAACATGAAGATCAAGGCATATTTGAGGAAAAATACAAGTTATGGTCCAAGGCCATGGATCGGTACCGATTAACCGTGCCTTGTGATTTGGTCCAGAATTGACCGGTTATTCCTCCTATTATTTTAGATCTTACCGATTGACAATTCAAACTAGATCTAGTAAATCTGAAGGACGAATTCAGCTATAAATAAGAATCTTCTTCAACTAGAAAATAACTTTGGACATTTTCTATCGACTTTTGTCACTTTTATTGATTTTGCTAGGGATAAGGCTATCAAGTTCGAGATCATATCATTGAATTTCAAAATTCCTTTGTAATCTTAGTTGATAGCACGAAATAACCAATTATAACAAGGAAGTAGACTTAGGCCAGCGATTTACTGAACCATTATAAAAATTCTTATGTATATTTTCTTATTTCTCTTTGTGTTCTTTCAATTTTCCACTTTTTTATATCGATTAGGGTTGAAGTCCAAAAATATGGCTAACACTCCATTTTAACTCTTTTATCATTCTTTTATTAATTGTTATACCATGTAGTTATGTTAACTATCTGCACATCCTTTTAAGCAACAAATTTGGATCCCTACCAAATTAAATTCAAAAGATAAAAATAATATAGTAGCGATTTTATGAAAAGTACAGAGAAATAAAAAAAAATACATTTGTAAGGAATACACAAACCCTACGTGGATTTAATTCCATAAGGGATAACTCTTAGAGTCCATTAAAATTTGGGTGCTATTGTGCATTCTTTTTAATTTTGTAGGTACTCAACGCATGAGAAAGAAAAGAAATGATTATGGAGACCGCCAAAGTACTTAAAATCTTCATTTTAAATACTTATTTTGGAAATATAAAAAACTTCTCTTAATTTCATTTTCTTTTATAACTTTTGCAGATTTATTAACATTTTTGTTTCAGATTTTTACAAAATCAAAAAATAATGAATAAGAATTATATATTTGAATTAATTTGCATAGCGTAATGTCCCCTATTCAAAGACCCGAAAATGAAAGTCAATGACATTGCAGTCATCAACGGGATTTCAAGCGAGAAAATGTAATCAGTTCTTTCTTCCAACACATTAAGCAAACAGAGCAGCTAAATGTTTTTTCATCACACAAATTGTCTTTACATATTTATTTCCTCGAAACGTGCCTACGTATGGGGCAAAAATAATAAACATAAATAATGGTGACATGTCTCACTTAACCATTTATAAATCATGGTTTTACAATAGTGAAATAAAACAAAATCTTAATAATTAATGAGCCTCATGCTTCATCTTCGGAGCTTTATTCATCTTCAGAATAACCTAGCTAACCATATAAATTCAGCATACTCAAATGAGTACCCATGAGTTTACGGGGAAACAAAACAAACACATGAGTCAAACATATAATCTGGCATGAGTAACACTATATCCTAAAACAAGCATCAAGGTGATAGCAAGCCGCTAAGCGGAAAGAGTTTCACCTCGACATTCTGTAACATCAATACAAAAATTATAACCAATGTATAGTGTTGTACAATCAAAGTTAACTTACTTGTACCTATTACTTTAGTCAAGGTGTCATTATCGTATTTCACTTAATACTCAATTCCTTTCTAGCGTTAATATATTGGTTTTACATCATTCAACTTTACATTAAATGATGCCACGTAGGTCTTATACCCACATTCGTAAGTAGTTTAGTGATTTTACACATCAGTCACCTATAAGCCTTACATACTCATTAATGAGTGATATTTAAGGGATGCTATATAAGCCTAATACCTCTATTCATAAATAATATGGTAACTTTATGTGATCGGTTTCCACTTGTATTTTACACCCTCGTTCATAAGTAATGTAGTTGTTTTACATTATCAGTTGTCATGCATGCCTTGTTCATAAGTAATATAGTTGTTTTGCATCATTGGTTGCCACACAGGCATTACACCTTCACTTATGGTTATATTATAACTCAAGTGCATCATGCCCTTGATCCCCTCGATCTCCTTGAAATAATTCTACTCATTCAGCAATTGCTTCCCAAAACTTAATCGTATGGTAATTTTATATAAGCTAGGTGTTTCATATACCAGAAGGTCACCCACACATTCCATAGATCCTTAATTTATGTGTAGATTCTTCTTTACTTTTAGATAAACATTTTTACCTTTCACATTGTTCAAATGATATAACTTATCATTTCTTAGATTACCCTAAGCTTTTGTCATTCCATTCTTTGCATAAGTTGTCACATAGTTAACCTATCATTATTCAATTTATAGACTTATGTACTCGATTTATGCTATAAAGCTCAAGTTAAGCATCATCAAAACTGGCTTTCAAAATGCTACCAAAAATATTTACATTGTTGCTGGTAGTACGCAACATTTATTATTAAAAGTGGTAAACACTTGCTATCGAAGTTATAACTTCTAGTTATCCAATGTATGAAGTAATAATTATTGAACCTATTAACTTATAGTTATCGAATGTATGAACTTATAGTTACCGAATGTATGAACTAATAACTATGGAATACATGAAATAATAACTATCAAATATATGAACTAGTAGCTATCGAATGTATGAAGCTAATAGTTATCGAATGGATGAACTTAAAACCATTGAATGTATAAACCAATAGCTATCGAATGTATGAACTAATAATTATTGAATGTTTAAAGCTAATTGTTATTGAATGTATAAACTTTTAGTTATCGAATGTATGAACTAATAGCCGTCGAATGTATGAACTAATAGCCGTCGAATGTATGAACTTATGACTATCAAACGTATGAACTTATATAGATATCAAATGTATGAATTTAGCTACCGAATGTATGCTATCGGGGTTATGCATCTTCGTGCTATCTAAAAAACTCGTTATTAAGTGGAAAACTATTAAAATACTTAACAAGGTATCAATTTTTTTATTTAGTCTATGTGCATGTCATGCCTCCATTCGTTACTTTTTAGATTGTGGTAGAAATTTCTAAACCAAGTCACTATATTCTCCTTTAATTACTCGTAAATTAATCTATTTGTTTAATTAATTCATTATTGAGGAAATTTTCTGTCTTATCATTTAATTCATGTTAATTCGAAAATTAAGGGAAAATTCTCAAAAATTCACATAAAATCTAAACACTTTTATTTACCTTTCATAAAAATTTCGGATCAAAAATATTAAATTTTAATATTTAAAACATTATTTTACAACCAAAATTCCTCATTTTCCTCTTAGAAAATTCATAATAAATCGTTTCTTAACCCAAAAATTATAGAATCAAAACCCATCTCACATCCATAAACATTATATCAGAATTTCAATTCATTTGGAGTTGATTAACTCATGTTTTACTTACAAACTTGTCATTAACTTAGTCATTTAATAGCAAAATTCATGTAGAATCATTCCATCATTATCAAAACATGTTTATCGTCATTATAAATGGAAAACGGACACAAGGCCAAATCTAAACAGATTTGGATGGAAAATATGGTTAGTATTACACACTTTATTTAAAAATCTGGATTAAAATCTTTCTTCCTTTAGAAAATGACCTAAATTGCCTTTGATTTGTTTCCTCTTCCCCACTTGGTAATGGTGGCCAAAACTAGTATATTTAATTGTTTTTTTGGATATGAGTGAATGTTATGTGTTTTGGAATATTAGTGTTAATAATTTGGGCTTTGAGATAAAATCCCTTCTTGTTTAACCTTAATAATTCCTTAAACCCTTATTACATAATCCCCTTTATCTATTTAATCTTTTATAGCCAGAAATTAATCTTGTAATAATTATCAAATTAAGCTTTTAAGTGCCCCAGATTTTATTGATTAAATTTTCTTTTGAGTAATTGCTTTACTAAGTTCCTTTAATTATTATTTAATAAACCTTATTATTAACTTGGACCATATTATAACACTCCAAAATATAGAGTATTACACATAGTGTTTGATTTTATAACTCATTAACTTATAATTAAGTAGTATACTTCTATTCTCTTTTACTGATATAAGCGGAAGAAAAAGTTATATACTATGAGCGTACTAATACATTAAGTGCATAGAGTTAGAGGAATATGCATATTATTTTGAAATAAATTATGTAGATTCTACTATAATAAAGGAAGAGAATGTTAAAATCTAACTAAAAGTGTTTTGACGATGACAATCGTGCTAATAAAATATTAATTAAAGATATGCAGGATTTCTTAAATGGAGTTTATAAAGTTAAAAGAACAGATAATCAAGAGGGCACATGCATAAAAACATGCATAAGGGTATATCTTCGATTTTAGTTAGACTTTTATTGATACCCCACAATACATTCCACAAAACACATACACTATTTTCAAAGCCCTAAAATGATTTTTACAAATGTAAATTTTCACCAAAGATTGTTTCAAGAGTTCTTAATTGAAAATAAAATTTTGAAAGTTTTGTGCCAATACAAAAATCCAACAGAAAACATGTGTAGGTCGTCACATTTTTATTTTATATCAACACATAGATGGATATGTCAGTTCTATTAGATTGTATTGATGAAACAATGTAAAAAGTAAAGTAAGGTTTCCAAAAAAAGGTATGTATTAATAGGAATAAATTTTAGTGCATTGTTAAAAGCATTTAAAATTTTACTTTCTAATACTATAGCGTGATATTAAAAAGTGCAAAATTGAATGATTTTTGCACCACACCACCATCTAAAACTAAAAACATCCAGTTTTACACTTTCTAATGCCACATTATGGCGTTAAAAAGTGCAAACTAAGGTATTTTTAGCAGCACAGTTATTCATATGTACGGGAACATACAACTTTTATGTCTGGCATAAATATGGTAGTTGAGTTTTCTTCCAAACGTTCTCTTCATCTGGGAAGATAATTCTGGACATGTTTTTCATTGTAAATTGCAACCTTTCCAAGAGTAATTTCAGTAATATAAATAGGGTGACTTACATAGAGTTGTAATAACTTTCTTGCACTTAAACTCCCTTAATTTGTAAAGTGATTTGAACTCCCTTTGTACTCTCTATTGCTTTCCAGGATCAAATTGTTTTCCACTCTTGTTCTCTGATTTTGATATTCATTTATTCCCAAACCATTGAACAAATTTGAACAAATATACTGCGAGGGTTATTGGATCATTGTATCGAATTGAAAAGACATGTATTGAAGTGTCTTGTTAAAAGGCAAGTTTTGTTGAGCTCTCTAGGTCACACACAAACACAAAAGAATATATTATGTTTCACAATCTTATATATGCAAAACTATTTGCTCCATAATTCCCACATCGATCAAACAGACAGCCAAAGAAATACATAAATTTTCAGATATTGATAGGATCAAACGTCTAAATTTGAACATTATTCACAATATAGAATGCATATTACACACCACACAGCTCAAACATAATAACACAGTCATCATAAGTTTTAAACATATTGGCCTAATACCAAATATACACATAATGAACTAAAAGCAAGACTATTATTCCAGACCTCATAAACGTGCTCACTAGCTAATATGTTCGAATAACTGCAGTTAAACTTCATGTCCTTCTGTGCTCTTCACAACAGTGACTGGGCACAAGCTGTTGTTCACTATAAAATTGCTGACACTTCCCATAATCACCCTGAATAAAATTATGTACAAACTTTTTGTCATACACCCTTCATAACTTTCAAATTACATTTCCACGGCCCCTTTAAGAAAAAAGGGGTTTCACGAAAAACCCTGTAACTAATTTCAACGAAAATGTGCGGGTTATACTGCAAATATTACATTTTCACTTAAAATAATTACATGAGTGTTTCTTGAAACTGTTTTTGAGAAGGTTTTTTCGTATATTAAGTTTGAAAATAAGATACAAATCCTAATTTCCACAATCAAATAATTATGTAAATAGCCCACTTGGGCCCAATCTCTATTATTATCATTTTTTTAAGAGCCAAACTGTGATTTTAAACTCAGAGTAAGTATGCACTACGCTTGTGGTTCAATTCCATTTTCTTTTGTGCAAAATTTATCGATTACAAGTTTCAATATTGCAAACTTGTAGATTTGAACTACAAAGCAGTTGGAGATGCTCTAAGTAATTAGCTCAAGCATAAAAGTTATGAATATTGGGCAAAAGGCAAAATACCTTATGAGCACAGAATTATATTAGCTATTATTTACCTTTTGATTTTGCCAAGACCCCTATTGCCAATAACAAGGCAGCTCAAAGGAATATTGTCTACTGCTTCTAATAACTTTTCACGAGGATCACCCCAATATATCTTCATTATAACAACAACCTACAAGGCAATGAATATTGTGGTAATCTCTAAATAGAGAAAGAGACAAGCAAATACAGTGTTAAAATAAATAGGAAAAAGACTCACATCTTTTTTCCTGGCAATGGTATTTGCAATATCTAAGGTCTCCGCATCAGGTTTTATTCCATATTTCTTTTCAATACTTGGCTCTGAAAGCTCAGCAAGGGGGATCAGGGCTGCACATTATGTTACTAAATTAGGAAGAAAAAGCGTATTTGAATTTCATAATGAACTTCACCTTCTTTGTTAGAGAAAATGGGAGTCCAATCATGATGTCACAATTATAAGGATATTATGATCTGAAAGCATATATAAACTTAGTAGCATCTAGAGAATAACAACAAAGTATTATACCTGCTTACATGTTGAAAAACACAGAGCATGATCTTGTTTGTATGCATGAAAAGAACACTGCAGGAATCATGCTTATTTATTTATTTATTTATTATTGTTGGTGATTCTCAACCTGTACTGTTTGAGATAATTCAGAAACTAAACGTCAAGGATTACTAGCTCAACCGCTCAAGTGGTAAGATCTCTAGATTGTGTTCTAGAGATCTTGGGTTCGACCTCCAAGGCACCAAAATGAGCGGTCTGCTTAAAATTAAGAATTACTCTTGTCATTGAATAAAATAATAATAATAAACTAAGCTAAAGTCATATATCCAAGCTTATAATCTATGGTTCTACCACATATAATGGCAATTCACTTATGTTGATGAATATATTGATGAAAAGAAGATTTAGATAAGAATTCTTGCCAGAACACTTCTATAAAGGACTATGGTTCTACTGCATATTATGGCAATTCACTTGTGTTTATCCAGTAATAGAGAAGGAACAAATAGACTTCTTGCAAGTAATCACTTGTTTTGTATTCAATACTTACTAGTATTGACATACGTATTTTCTATTAAATAAAAGCAAGCATAAATTACTGAGCTAAAATTATTTTCTAACATGACCCCTTGTGTTTAGGTTGCGTGATTTTCGTACAAAAGGTTTGATTGCTGAATTTTAAATGTGTCTGTTTTCAGTCTAAATATAAAGTTTATCAAGTGTTTTTATAACGTAATAAACATTAAAAACTATATAAAAAAACACTACTTATTGCAGTAAATGGTTATTTAAATTAAAGGTTATTTTTTATGTTTAAAATGTTGCTTTTTAATAAATGTGTTTAATGTCATTTATTTTAACATTGGTTAATTGATCTGGAATTTGATTCCAACACCTCTAGACAGACCATGTAGAGACATATTGGAGCGTGGACATATTGCATCCCATAGGGACATCCATGTCTAATGTCATTCAATATCAAAAAGACAATTATACGTATAAAGCATTTAATTTAATCATATTTTCAGTGCTTGTTGTAGTAATGGAAAAGTTTTAATAACCGATAGATTCCAGTTGAACGCACTTAAAATTAATTAGCATTCAAAAAGCTGTAGCAATCTGATTCCCAGTTGCTTGTTTGAAACAAACACAGACATGTAATTAAGTGGTACAAATTTGTGCTAAGGTAAGCTTAACGTATTGGTTACTCACTATGGCACTCGTTCTTTTCATCCACACAAAGTCAATCCGTGCTTAAAGTCGAATGACCAATCTTAAAGTTGAATTTTGTGAAAAGGAGTTCTCAAGAAACGATGATCAACAAAGTCGAATTTTCATCTTATTACCAGCTTGAAGACTCTCATACTGAACCCAAAGAAAAAATTTCTTCTTTTTACACCACAACCCCAATTTTGTAGGTCAAACATATAAATTTATTGGAAAATCTGAGAAATAAATAGAGGTAACATACGAGATCCAGTAGCTTCCCACAGTTGCATCTCGCCGGTTTCATAAAACCCTTCTTTTTGAACGTTGATTAAAATCAGATGGTCTCCATCACGCGCCAGATTCTCGATCGCCCATTTCAGCGCCACTTTGCTGCATGACGAGAAGTCCACCGCTACTCCGATTCGTCGATCTCCTGTCATCTGTTAGCTCAGATCAATTATTTTGAGGTTATCTGAAGACTGATGAAGCTAGTGGAGTCCTTTTGCCTGATTATATAAAGATGGGAATTTTGGAAGCTGTGGTAGCGACATAATTTGACTGGAATCTTTGCGCGGGACCACTGAAAACTGTGACGATATATGGCCCCATTCGGCCCGCCTGTTGAAACCAAGTATACTCCATCGGCATTTAAAACTATATATTTAAAGGACAAATTTTCAAATTTGGTCAATTTTCGAAATTTCGGGATCCGTGTTAGTTTTCAAACTTATCGCCAAACAGGACTAGTATCAATCCAGTAAACAGTCCAGTCATCGATTTTACAACTGTCAGTCAAAAGCGCAACTCTTGGTTGCGCATAAAATTTTTTTTTCGGTTGTGCAAATCTTAAATGTGTGTGATCGTATGTTTGCTTTTTTTACTATGCACAACTGTTAGTTGCTCAACCTATTTTTTTAACTGTGCGCAACTAACAGTTGCGCATAAGGGTTTTAATAAGCAAGCGCGGCTCATAGTTGCGCCTGTTATAAAATCGTGCAGGTAGCTGCCTGTAAAACAAAGACAGCAGCTACCTTTCCTCTCACAACCCAAAAACATTTCAAAAACCTCAACCCCTTCTTTCATGCCCGAACTTATTAGCTCCAAACTCAATCTTTAGTCATTTTGCACCAAATTATCACAAAATTTTCAAATTTCTTCTTCATTTTTCGATTAAACCAAAGCTACAACAATGGAAGCGGATCCTCTCCAACATAAATAGATTTTGGTAATTTCTAAACCCTAGTTTTTTTGATTAAGTTCTAATTTGTTTATTATTTGGTTGTATTTGCTAGAAATACTGTCAATCAGCTTGTTTTACATGTTAGTAATCCAATTTGAACCGTTGAATCGCTAATTGATTGTAAACGATTTGTAAAATTTGATTTTTTGGGCATGAACTTTGAAGAACCGGAAAGCGGACCGGTAGATGGTAGCGTGCTTTATTTGTAAGATAATCACCGCACTAATTTTGAAGAGTTAATGAGGGTAATATTATTTGTTTTGTAAATATAGTAAATTTTTGTAAGCTTTTTCGCATTTTGAATTAACTATAAGTTTTAATTCTTTGTTTTGCAGAGTGTAAAACCAGTGGATTGTCTCGATCATTCGCAGAGTTTCGAAGATTTAATGAAGATGGTTGAAGATCAACGGGTTCAACAATTACTACATCAAGCGAGATTCTGGTATTTCATGTAGATTAAATATATCAGATTTGACAGGTCTTTACTCACAGCTTTGTGCGATAGATGGAGACCTGAGACTTGCACTTTTCATTTTTCCATTGGAGAAATGACAATAACACTGCAAGACGTTTCTATTTTACTTGGCCTTCCTATCGAAGGCGCCGTGTTGAACTACGGTGGTAACATGGACGCCGATAAGGTTTGTCAACGTTTGCTGGGTGAAATTCCACCCCTAGAAGCGGTGGTCAATAGAAAAGAGTTGAAGGTCAAATGGATAAATAACCTTATAATCGACAGGGAGATTTCAGTCGATTCATCTGTTGAAGAGCTAGAACAGTTCACACGGGCTGTCATATTACTTCTTATAGCATCTCGTCTATTTTCGAACCATTCGAAGGGTAGAGTCAGCGTTAAATGGTGGCACTAAGAAATACGAACGGGTTAGTAGGTTGCTTAACCCTTCTGCAGGTATGTCGGTTTTGACTTATTAGTGTACCAATTTTATGAAATAATTTGAAAGACGTTTCTTAACACTGATAATATGCAGGTATGGTCTTGGACGCGTATTTCTGTTGGGCGGCCAAATGTTCGTGCCAACGTTGCTCCGGGATTACCGTACGGCGCAAGGTAAAAGCAACTTGAAATTTACACTGAAAACTTTATGATTTGGGCCGATATTCACACACTATTTTGTTTATGACTATAGATGGACCGGAGATAGACATTGGAGAGATAATACAGCTCATCATCCTACATTCTATCGCAATGAGCTCGATGTTGTGGACGAGCATGTTGTTGACTGGACGCCATACACGGCTGAGATCGTACAGGATCTACCGCCAGTTTGCTTGGATGGAGAGCAGACTTGGTATGCAAAGAACCCCGATTATTTGCTTGCAAAGTGTAGCCATGCACTACCCCGATAGAGTGATGAGGCAATTTGGCCTTCATCAGCATATACCAGATGCAGCCGAGCAGATTTTCCCACATGGTTGGAACAGAGACTTGTACAATATGTAACGTCGCAAGGTGGGATCACAGGTTGGATCACGTTCAGGTTGAACGCGTACCAAGAATATCAATCGAACAATGCTATAGTTGGTACTGGCATATCACGCGGCAATTTGTTTTTAAAGAATCATCAACTAGGCTGCCCAGATATGCTCTGGGGACCGGTGGAACGTGATTTGGTACGTGTTTATAAGTTTTAATCTTTTAACTTCCTCAACTAGCTTTACTTACTTGTGTCATTGCTTCTTTTCTTTTAGGTTCAAGGGTTGTACATGATTTTCAATGAAGTTGACGATGTTCTGGCAGATCCTGCAGATGAGGACAGAGTAAAAGGAAAGTGCTTCAACATCAAGAAAATTATCAAGTCGCTTCTTGGTAGGCATAAGCTAGAAAGACCACCACCGTATGTGCCTCGTCCACCCTAGGCTTTTGGTTGTACCTACCAAAGAAGACGTTTTAGAGGCATGGGGGGTCCTTTACAAGGTAGCCAGCCGGAGCAGGAAATAGTTGAAGCTGGACCATCTCAACCGCCTCCGATGCAAACTCAAAGAACACTACGCGAACGCAGAAACATAAGAAGATAGGTGTTTGTGTTGGTTTGTCGTTTAGTTGCTTTGTTTTGAATTTGTATTGGCTTGGAACTTATTGGTTTGTAGGTGTTGCGATGTTGTAAAATTGACGTGAAACATATTGTATGAAATATGATGTTTTGTATGAAATATTTTACCTATTTGAATGAAATGTCATACTTATATGTTGTTGTTGTATGAAAGTTGATGTATGAAAGTTGCATCTGTTATTTGTTCTCTGGAAATCTGGAAAGTTGCAGGCGCAACTAATAGTCGCGCATTGAATAAATATGCCCAACACTTTACTTGTTGAATATGTTATTTGTTCTCTAGAAAGTTGTAGGCGCAACTTTTAGTTGTTCACGCATGAATAAAATGAGCGCAACTTCGAGTTGCGCCTAGTATTTACTTATTTAGGCGCATTTAAAAGTTGCGCTCGTATATCCACTACTTTAAGTTGCGCCTGCATACCTGGGCTATCCCCTGGCCCAACAGTAGCATATAAATATTACAACTCCTCCCCAAACAAACACAACTCCTCAAACCCATTTTCTTGCAGAAACCCTAACCTCCATTGCCATTATTTTCACTACCAGCAACACAGCATTCCACTCAAAATCGTTTAATTCTACGAAGATCAACAAAAGATTGCACGTTCATTTACACTTGAGGTAAAGCATCGAAACCCTACTCCACTAATTTTGATAGATCTAGTGTTGACATTTAACTTTCTATAATTTTGATAGATTAATGACTACCGTGTCGATTATTTGTCACTATGACGGTGATTTAGTCATCGATGAAAATTAGAAAGCCAACCTATATTGGCGGAAAACACAAGGAATCATAAGTGAGGAGGGGTTGCAATTTTCTTGAGCTGAAAACGGCAATTTACAAAGCTACAAAGATTGCTTCTACGGAGTTCGACATCTCGTTGGTCAGTAAATGGGTAACTGGATGACGGCCCAATTGCTATTGAGGTAAACGATGATGACGGTGTCGATTCTATGTTTTCCGTGGGGATGAAAGTAATTGAGTTGTATGTTAAGAAGACGGAGGTGGTACATACATCTTATCCTCCACAGTCAATTCCATCGCAGTCACCTGGGTATGGTTTCCTTCCATATCCATCTTATCCTCCACAGTCAATTCCAACCCCGAATTCAAACGACTACTTACATGAAATTGAAGATGAAGATGTTGACACTAAGGATATGGAGGGTGGAAATGCTGATATTGAAATTTCCCATTTGGATTGCATGGAAACCACTGCTTCACTTGACGACGATGAAAATTGGATCGATGCTATGAATGTTAACAATGAAACTCCTTTAGATGATATTTCAGAGGAAGTTGATGACACTGATGAGCATATAGAGATGGAAGAACCGTTAGAAGATGACCAATGCAATGATACAATCATGGAAAGATCTGTTATGCAAGAATTTCAATTTACCGATGAAATGTTCGGACTGGAATGTGTGGAGAAAGGCCCTCGAGTTGGTATATTTTTTAAATCGAAGGAATCTTTAATTGAACATATAAGTGAATGGTCGATAAAGTGTTCGGTTTCATTTAAAAACATAAAGTCTCGTGCTAGAGAGTTCACTGCAATATGTGATATTGATGTTAATTGTCCATGGCGGCTTTATGCAATTGTTTCTAAAAGAGATCATGCTGGGTGGTGGGTGATAAAAAATACGGTGGTGATCACACTTGCTCAAATCCAATCATCAACTTGAACCTCAAACAAGCAACAGCCAAATTCATTTGCACCAAAGTCCTTCCACATGTTCGTTCGAACCCAAGTTACACTGCAAAATCTGTCCAAGAGCTTATGGCAAACACTTACAAAATTCAAATAAGCTACATAAGAGCCTGAAAAGGACTTGCATAGCGGTGTCTAAAATATTTGGCGATTGGAAATCTTCGTACAATGACTTGCCTCGGTTTCTTCATGCAATACAGAAAAGCAATCCAGGTACTATTTATCATGTACATACAGAAGGAGTACAATTTTGGGAGGCTTTCTGGGCATTTAGACCGAGCATTGAAGCTTTCAAGCATTGACGTCCGGTCTTTCTATTGACGGAACACATCTGTATGGTAAATATCAAGATACGTTGCTTGTGGCTACAGGAGTTGATGCAAACAACTCTCTTTTTCCTTTGGCATTTGCTATTGTATGGACCGAGTCGACGGAAACTTGGGGTTAGTTTTTTTCATGCATGGGACACTTAATTCCATCTTTAAATGCAAGATGCATTACATTCATTTCCAATAAAATGAAAGGAATTCCAACCGCCTTGCAAGAGAAGTGGAGAAGACCACATCATCATTGCTTCTGCCTTCGCCATTTGAAAGCAAACTTCAAAAAAGCTGGTTTTGGTAGTAAGATTTTGCAAAACTTATTTCATGCTTGTGCTGAAGCAAGAGATGAGTTAACATACAAAGAACTCAGAGAGAAACTAAAAAATATGAGTCCGGCTGCTGACAGATGGATTTATAGAAGTCTCCGACATAAGGATGAACAATGGGCTCTTTACAAGGACAACGGTGAACGTTTCTGTATGATGACTACCAATGCTTTAGAGAGTTTCAATGAAGTTCTTAAAGGTGCAAGATCGTTACCGGTAAAGGCGTTAGTGGCACGTACCTTTCATCTTCTTAATAGCTACTTCTACAGAAGATGTACCGATGGATTACGCATCTTCGCTCATGCCAAATTACGAAAAAATGATGGAAAAATATTCAACAGAAGCACGTAATATGAGCATTAACATGTTTAGCTTGACGGAGTGGCAAGTAATAGAAACAAACGCGTGCAACTACATAGTAAATATTGCCAATGACAACTACAGCTGTTCATGCAATATTCCTATTCTAGCCCATTTTTCATGTTTCCATGTTTTAGCTGCATGCTTATGATGTAGAGGAGAAGCGAACAGCGCTTACAATGATCTTATTTCGTCCTGGTTTACGGCAGACAGTTATAGACATAGTTATTCTCCAGTTTTTCATCCAGTGCCCGACAGTAGATATTGGAATGTACATAAAGGCCCTACTATACTCTCGCTGCCAACGCGGAGGAATATAGGAAGACCGAGGTCCACAAGAATAAGAGGAGTCATGGATGAAATAGGGGATAGAAGACATGATAGATGTGGATAATACGGTAACTTGGGTCATAAGAGAAGAACGTGCGGGAAGCAATAAATATTTTACTTGTTTCTACTACTTTTATCATTCGTGTACTGTATAACTTATATTTTTATTCTGTACGCAACTTTGCTATCAAAGGTTATCTTATGTCAAACATTTAAGTTAGTTGCTATGTTATGTTACTTTGATTTAGTTTATACGCAGCTTTTGTATGAATTTTTCACACTTTTACATCTACCATTAAAAAAAACATAACAGACAAACAATAATACATCATCTATTGCATATCCATTACAACAACCAAGTAAAAAAACAACCTAGTAATACAGCATTCATTAAAACTAAAGCATACATAAAGCAATTAAACAAGTCTGATACAGATCCGTTACATTACAGTTGCACTACCCAGTTTACTAGACCCCTTTCCAAATTGGATTTAAGGACTGCAAAAGTTTACTTGATGTCAAAGTAGACTATTTTCCTTTTCTAAACGTCTCACTTCGGTTTGCATCTCTAGTGCATACTCCACTCCCCTAGGGGTCAATGGACGATCTAGCCATTTGAAAAAATTACAGCACTCAACACCTTTCGGCTTAGTTATATGATCAAGGTAACCGGCATATCCGTAAAACCAACGTCCAGCATTTGTTTGAGTCTTGCATACAACTACCTCACAAACATCTCCACAGTGGCAAAGTGGATGTGTTGGTTGTCTCACTCGACCTTCGCCGCTAATTTGTTTCCCCGGTCTTTAATTCGGTTCGCCTAAGCAAACTTGATTATCCAAAGCAGATTGAATAGCAACACCATTAGCTGGAGGAACTATCTCAAATTGAGCTTCAGGAACTGTTTTAAACTGAGTTTTAGGAACAAATTCATTTTTAGCTTCCATCTGTTCAACATATTTCACCAATACTTCATCTGGGATCTCCCAATTATCCATATAATGAATGGTAATGTGAGTGTAGGGTGAAGGGATTGTTGTAGCTTTGGTTTAATCGAAGAATGAAGAAGAAATTTGGAAAATTTATGATAATTTGATGCAAATTGGCTAAAATAATGGGTTTGGGGATGTTGGGTTTGGCCATGAAGAAGATGAAGGAGGTTGGGAAATGTTTTGAAGGGTTTGGAGCAAAATGTTGATGCTGCCTCTATTTTACCAGCAGCAGCCTGTGGAGGCGCAACCCATAGTTGCTCATGCACCATGTTAAAGCAGGCGCAACTATGAGTTGTGCCTGCTTATTACATGATTATGCGCAACTGTTGGTTGCGCACAGTTATAAAACACTGGTGCGCAACTAACAATTGCGCTCTGTACAAAATTAATGAGCATGGAATTTGTGCATCTAAGAGTTGCGCAACAAAAAAAAAAATCAACATCAATAGGCGCGACTAACAGTTGCGCTTTTGGTTGGTAGTTAGAGAATCGCTGACTGGACTGCTGACTGGGCTGAAACTAGCCCTGTTTGGTAATAAGTTTGAAAACTAACACCGATCGAGAAATTGTTTCGAAAAGTAGCCTACTTTGAAATTTTGTTCTATTTAAAATGATACAACGTAATATGGGTAAAATATCGGCTGTTTGTCGTTGCCATACCAATACCGATCAATTGGTAACCGGTATACAGCTAGATCGGTGTATCAAGTGATGTCAGATACAGTAAAGGTAAATTTATCATTATTAACTGCAAAAGTAACAATAATTATTTTTTCAAAATCAGTGATAACTTTAAATTTATCAGTTGTGTTATTTTTTTTCGTTGTTTTAACTAATTATTTATCAGTGGTAACTGTATTATTTACGATAATATTTCTTCTTGGCTTTATTAACTCTAAAGTTTAAGTAGCAAAATTATTATTTCACGTTGTTTTAAACGATTTGTGATGAATCGAGAAAATTTCCACGTCAACTAAAATCAATAAGAATGTTTATATAAACATTAATGGAGTTAGAATCAATAACAAAATATTTACTTCTTTATTATTATCATAATTTTAATGCAATAAAATTCTGGTAGCTTTATATATTGGTAAATTTACCATTAGCGATCAATAGTATACTAGTTTATCGGTATACCAACAAAAAAATTCCGATGATAACTGTAAAGTTGTCGGTAGTCATCTGATTTACCTACGACAACGGTTTTCTCGTATCGGTAACAATCATTGTTACGATAACAACGCTCGGATAAAATATGCTTTCTACATTAAAAGTAATAACCCAAACAATTAAACTGTCAAATAGTAAAGGTTTTATCGGTTTCAGCTATACCTGAAACCATCAGGCTATAAATGATTTTATCGTGAACTTGCATAATAATAACAAAAGCCCAAATTGTTTAATAATAATTATAGAAAACGTAGCTCAATATGTAATATAGTCTAGATGGTTTAATATATGATTTTAGCTTAGTACATCTCAATATAGATTATTTCAGTCAAAACCCAAGAGAACAAAGTAAAATGTTGAACCCCATGGAGATAGCTCCTTGTAGCTCAAAAGCAACAAGTATATAACCAGGTTCAGAGTCCGAAAGTCCAATCAAGCTTGTCATGTGAACCAATCAACGAAAGGTTACTCACTTCATGACTTCAAAATTAGGTTTAGATATAGATAAAAAATGTCATGGCTTAGTAATTATCTCAAACAAACGTTCATATCAGCATTCAATAGACTAATAACGCCTCAAGCAAGGCCAATCAAGGCAAACAAAAAGCACTCAAAGTGAAATTCTAAGCTGCATGCTCCATTGACAAATTGCACATCCTCAATCTGCGTGATTTTACGTGTAACCAGATTACAATAAGTATCCCAATCAAAGTCCCCCAAATAGCTAATCATTAATCCATTACATCTCCGACTACTGTAAATAGAGGGTTCACCTCAAGAAATGATCGATTAGAGTCAACTACAAATAAACGATGCTAAACTAATTCCTCATGTTAATTTGCTTCAATTCCGACTTAAACAAGTTTTGTAAAAATGAAAAAGATGGCTGCTAAGATAATTTCAATCTTCTTGGCACTTGAGTGATTAATATAAGTCATAGCCAATGATGGACGTTGGGTAAATCCTAAACCATTATAAATCCTTATATTCTTTACTGCTTTTCGCTCTTTACTTTTCTACTATTTTAAGCCAACCTTTGCCTTTACTATCTCAAGTTTATCCTTAAACTCATGACATATCTAGTTACCTCATAACTTACTTCATATATTAAGATGTCTGTGTAATAAAAAGTTATTCAAATATTTTTATTGTTAGAAAGAGGGTCATCTCTCTTCAAACATTGTCTACAATTTTTTATTACTTAATGCTTTCCATTGTCACTTTTGGTTTTTTACAGTTGTAAACATAAAACCTGATCGATATGAAGCTAAGAATGGTATTTAGCAATAATCACTCGTTATTGATGAGGATGTTGTTATAAACACTAGGTTGACCTTATCATCCCAGTTGATGAAGTTGCTACTGTCATGTCAAAACCATCTAATATTGACTTCAAAATTATGTTCTTTGCTTTTGTGGAAAGCACCCAACACCAGTTGGACGAACTTAAAGCTATGAGGGTGTTCTTGAAGGTGTTGTTTCAAAACTTCTTTAGTTACTACAAATGCCGAAGAGATGAGATTGCGCATTAACAAAAGTCTCGTAAAAGGATCATGACAAAGAATAAAAATGGAATATAATTATCGGAAGTCTTTTGTTGTTGTTGTTACTCAAGCAATATACAGCGTCCAAAATTACCGACGAAGAAGTTTATATTGAAAATCTCTAATGTTGGGGATTCCTGCGTTAATATCAAACATCAAGGATGATCACTTGAACTCGATGGAAATACATTTTCGCTTTATAAAATTTGAAAATGCCAACGATTATTATGAAGATGAAAAAATTCTCTCGATGGCGAGAGAAGCAAAGAGAAATTGCTTTATAGTTTGGCTAAACAAGTTTAGAAAATGCAAAAAGGGTCTTATGGAGCTTAACTTGAATCCATTGTAAGATAAATTCAATCGTTCGTAGAGTGTACAATGCAAGCTTATTGCCAATAGGGTTCATTTTCATTCCTTGGTAGGAACAACAGCCTTGAAAAAGATAACTTCTAGCTTAGTTAACCACATTTCTAAACTAACATATGATGGGTACATTGACCCCAATGATTTCTTGAGTAGATTTGAAATGTGGATGGGATCTATAAATGCTTTAGATAAAATAAAATGTAAGTTCTTACCCATAACTTTTGCTCAATCGACATTGAAGTGGTTTTAAGAGTACCACAAGAAATATATGAGTTCTTATGAATATATCACAACGGCTATGATGACTCATATCTTTGCATTAAAAGAAACACTAGCGGGTATTAGCATGTTAGTTGATGTTAAACAGTTGAGAAAGGAATCTTTAAAAGATTATTATAAAAGGTTTATTGATATAACTGATATGGTCAAAGGATGTAATGATAAGTCGAAGTTGATAGCAATCTTCTCTGGCTTTTGGATGAACACTCCATTCAAGAAGGACTTGATTTAGAACGAGTGTTGAAGCTTACAGAAGTACTTATACATATCTCAAGGGTTCATTAGAGTTGATATAGCTACGAGTAAAATGGGGAGAATAAGAGGATGAATAATGATGGCAACAAGTTCAACTTTGATGAGGTAAAGCTAAAGCGAGGGTTTAACCTATCAAGTATATTCTTGATATCCATATATGTTCTCAAATCTATGCTCTAACCTAGGATCGGATTAGATACTCTAAACCTTGGCAGAAATGATGACCTAAAGCTGATAAGGAAGGTCTGTAATGCTTTTTTTTAAATGGTCATAAGACTAGGGCCTATAAAATTGTTAGAAGTATAATCAATCAAACGATCAATATGGGAAGTTGTATTGTGAGGAGATATCCTATACCTCCCACAGTCCACCAAACGAATTCCTTTGAAATAGAAGATTTTAAACCATCGTCAACTACTCAATAATACAACAACTAGAGATATGTTATCACTACCCCATACTTTATTGGTGTTATATAAGGGGGGTCACATGTTGTAGGAAACAACAATAAGAGATGGAGTCCATAGATGAGGCTAGGGAGCCTCGTGATTTTATTTCTAACATTGAGAACCTAGGGAAATTTGTCGAGAACGGTAATACTGGTGCCATTCACTGAAGCTGATAGAAGGGATGATACCCACACCCCCTTCCAATGACTCATTAGAAGTTTAATCAACTCTTATAGATAAGTTAGTCTCAAAGTAGAAAAAGGGTCCTTGATTGTTGAAAGGATCAGATGGCTAGGTGGATAGGAAATGTTGTCTACATAAAAAGGGAAGATTATGTGTTCCAATGTAGGAACCTTCGAAAAGCAGTACTGGAGAAAAGCCATCGTCCGAAGTTTAACATCGATCCTAGATGCACAAAGATGTGTAATGATATGAAGTGCTCATTATTTTGGGAAGGAATGGAGAGAGTTATCGATGAAGTGCTATGTAACAACCCTGTATTTTATAATTATTTTCAATTTGAATTTCCTGATTTAAAAACTTTATTTTGTTCATCATTTATTTTACTTATTTGACTTTTTATTTTTTTTTAAAGTGAAATAGAAATTTTATAAAGCTAGTGATGTTTTATTTGTAATTTTAAGCCTTGTTTAAATTAAATAAACTATTTCTTTATTCTTTTTCTATTTTCTCTAAATTTAATTATTTATTTCACTTTAGAAATGATAAATGAATTATTTATTTCAAAGTTTTGCTTTAGAACATTTTAAAATGAAGTAGATATTTTTCCAAAGCCAATGATGATTTAATTGTAATTTTGAACCCTGTTTTGAATTTTAAGCAATTTCTTTAATTCTTTTTCCATTTCTTTAAAATTTATTATTTATTTTTATTTTATATTACTTTGTTTCAGTTTTAAAAGTAAATTACTGATTTTATTTTTGTTTTAAATGAAATTAAAGAAAAAGGAAAATGAAAGGTTTAAAGAGCTTTTAAAACTTAAGTCATTTCATTAGCCAACCTCTTCATTTCCATAACTCTTCATTTACACTTCTTTTGGTCGTGCTTCTTTTCATTTGCCATGTATAACCTTCAAAATTCATGTGAGAAACTCCTTCTCCATTTCATTTTGCACGGTTAAGAAAATTATTGGTAATGGCATCTTCTTCTTTTTTTCTTTTTTCCTCTTTTCTTCTCATTTTCATACTTTTTGCCTTGTTTTCTTGGATTCTTTTGTACTTCCTCCACTTCGTAGCCACGGCCACCACCCCCTACATCTCCTCCTTGTCACCATCACCACCTACTCCTTCAGCCTTGGCCAGGCCGAGACCCTCCTTGAAACAAAACACCACAAACAAATGTTGAAACCCCTTAAAAACAACACTAGCTGACCTATATTGCTTCACCACCTTCATCCACCACCTTAGCCACCACCATAGCCACCACCACCACCTTGCCATGACCCCTACACACCCCTCCATCTATTGTCCCGACCTGAACCCAATAGGCCAAGCCCATGGACCCATGGCCGAGCCTTTTGTTTGACCAAAAACCATGCTACATTGCCTAAACCTCTTTACATTCTCAAGTGTAACTTCCCCTCCATGTTCATGTTTGTACCCGAGCCATGCCTAACCCAAACCGGAGCCAAAGTCATGCCAAACCTGAGCCAAAAACATCCCCTAGGCCGTGCAAGCAAATGTAGAAAGCAAGGCAAAAAGTTGTGTATTCAAATCACTTTTCATTTCAAAGTTATTTCAAATTGAATGTTGTATTGAATTGTAAACTTTATTTTGTTTTGTTTTGGGTTGTAACACAAGTTCTATAGCTTGGATCTCGCTCTCCACTCAAATTCTAGTCTTGTCATCGTGCTTTTGATTCCGTTGTGTCATTTGTATTGCAATCTCCAGCCATAGAGGTGAGTAAATCTCACCTGACATTTATACTTATGCAAATGTGAATTGACAACAATTGAATGTGTAGAATATTATATATGATGTTATAACTCCTTATGATTATTAATTATATGATGTTAAACCTGTTCTTTTACCTATCATATTATATGTTACTGTTATTTATTGGTAAACTTTTCATCTATACCTGTTTATCACACTGCAAGTTCCGTGTAGATTAGATTCACTATGGGTTGAAATGATACATACCCGAATAGACTTTAGAATTGGGAAAAATCATTATGGGCTGAAATGATAGGCCTGAACGGTTTTTATTTAATTTATTTTGACTTGGGATTGCGGGTTTGAAATGATAGAACCCGGATTTTTCTTTGTAAACTGCGGATTGAAATGATACATATCTGTATCACTTGACCTAGGTTAGAAAACTATATACAGACCCGTGGTTAATTTTTAAAGTGTTTTGAATTATTTTTAAGTATTCTAAAAGTGAAAATTTTATGGAAATTTGATTTAAATAGATTTTTAAATTGTTTAAATAAAGAAATTATGATTTTTCTATAAGTAAAAAATGTAAATAAATAAATGGTTAAATTGAAAATTTTGAAATATAACTTAAGTTTGGAAATTTGGATTTTGGTAAAAAATGAATTTAAGTTATGATTAAAAGGGAAATTTAATTTGATTTGGAAAATGGGAAATATGATAATTTGATTTAAATTTGAATTTAAATGACTTGATAAAGTATTATTGATTTTTCTATGAACTAAAATGGTTAAATGAATAAAGGCTTAAATGTGAAATTTTAAATTTTAACTTGACTTAGAAATGTGAAATTAGGTTTTAATTAAAGGTTTAAATTAATTAAATAAATTGAAAGTTTAGTTTAATGTGTGAAATGGTAATTTAAATGTAAGTGTTAATAAATTGTCAAATGCAAAATTTGGAAAATTATACACTTGAATTTAATGAGTGATTTATTGGAAGTTGGATTTTATTGTAAAAATTACTTTATAAAAATCATAAGTTAAAAGAGTATTTTTATTGAACATTTTTGAATGTTAAAAATATGATTTTTATAATGTTTAAATGGTTTAAACTGAAGTTTATTATTTGCTGTAAATACACTAAAATCTGAAAAATACTTTTAATAGCATTCAGAAATGCTATGGTTTCTGTAAATAAACTAAAAGCTTTATAAAGAGGCTATTACAGCAGTTCTGAAATGCTGTAGTGCTGTAGTAAAATAAAAGGCTAAATGCTTAATAAAGGCCTATTACAGCAGTTCTGTAAATGATGTAGTAGTCTGCTATCTTTGCTGAATTTAAATAAAACCTTTAATTTGAAACCTGAGCTATTACAGCATTTCTGGAAATGCTGTCTTTACTGTTTTAAACTAAATTGCAACTAAACTGAGATTTAACAACAGTTTTAAAATGCTGTCTTTGCTAAATTAAAAATGTTTTCAAGAATAACTTATAACAGCTTTTTCCGAATGCTGTGAAAGGCTGAAATTTTCAATGTTTATGGTTTTTAACTTAGTAAATGAACTCAGAGTAGTTTAAACTTTGGAAATTGAATACTTGTTTTGAAAGTATAATAATTACACTTTTAAATGGTTTATATGAATTATTTTGATTGAAATATAAACTATTTAAAAGGTGACTTGAAATGATAATAAATGAATGATATCTTTGAATTTAAAAGGTATTTAAAGTTGAATATTTGGATTTGAACTCAAATAAATGATTTGAAATGAAGTTTTTGAAAGGATATGATATTTTGATATATTAAAATGATTTGAAATGAAGTTTTGAAATGATATGATATTTTGATATATTAAAATGATTTGAAATGAAGTTTTGAAATGATATGATGTTTTGATATATTAAAATGATTTGAAATGAAGTTTTTGAAAGGATATGATATTTTGATATATTGAAATGATTTGAAATGAAGTTTTGAAATGATATGATATTTTAAATATATTGAAATGGTTTGGAATTGATTTAATCTTTATTTCGATAAAGATTTGGATTTGAAATTATATTCTATTTTGAAGTATAAAATATTATTTTAAAATTATAACCACGGGTTATAATAACGATTGGTTCTTAAAGAGACCGGGATCAGATATGGACATACTCTCTGTCGATACCGAAAATCACTTTGACAACTGTGTACGCGGTGGAGTTTCCATAACGAAGTAGGATGGTGGCAACGATCCTAAAGGTATATGTGTGGACCCAACTCCCGTGAGTTGGCATAAAGTGGCTAAAACAGGAGCGATTGACGGGCCAATGAGGTAGCACCTCTGATCGGACACACTTCTTCGATACCATTCTATTACTTTGTGATTGATTGGGTGCACCCCTTGATTTGGGAGTATTGTTCGAGGTGGGCGGTAGTGGCTGCTATGCGTCACCACCAGTCCGGATGCGTAATTGGTATATCTACCATGGCATTGCCTAGTTGTGCCGTGTCACTTACCATATCGAGTTTTACTATGAGTTATGATTTCTCCCGTTGCCTGTGGAGTATCGAGGGTAGCCCCCATTTTGGGAGTATGCTAATACTGGATAGACTACTGGGACTATTACGTCTTAAGGTGGAAAATATAAAGCCTTAATGCTATTTAAAAGTATGTTTATTTTATATTAGACATTATTATAATAGCGCAATATTACTACATAATAAATAGTTTAACGGATCCTTAAAGAATGGGCGATCCCAAGCATTCTTTAAGTTACTTGTACCTTTATTGCAGTTCACTTGAGTTGGTTTACATTTGTATAAGTATGTATGTCCTGACTCGAGTGTTTTGTGTTTTGCTTTACGCTCGGGTTAGACTGAGTGATACAGCATTGAGGCTCACCTTTGGAGCTGGAGTTTTGCTTTGAAGATCCAGATATCTATTCATCTTGTTATCCAGTTGATTCTAGTTGTATTCTGAGTTGTACCTGATTATCATACTGTTACTCCTGTTGTATCTTGGTATTCCTATTGTATCTTAATTAACTCTGATGTATTTATATAGTAGCTTCATGAACTACTATCTCTTTTATTTCCACTGCATTATATTACTCTGTGTCTATGATCTGTGATTATTTATTTACTGTATATGATGAGTTTGCCAAATTTTTATTTACAACGTGGTATTTTAAGCAATTCAAGTCCGACATGTGCGGATGCGAATGGTTGAAAATATCGGGTCGTTACATGTGGTATCAGAGCTCTGGTTTTAGGCAAACTCAGCATATAGGGTAAATTTAATTACAGAATCACTTTCGTTCGAACTTGAATTCCTTCTTCTTCGATTCGGTTTCCTTTGAATTTTGGAACGTTCCCTTCGGTTCCAAAGTCCATTCTTGTCCTCCCCTATTCGTCTTCTTGATTTTGGAGTATCCCATAAACTTCACTTCGGATGATCTTTATAATGAATTGGCATTCCCGCCAATATTCTAATGACTTATAAAGGGGTGAAACTTCTTTACAAAAAGCATTGATTCACCAAAGACTTCTGTATCCTCGGTTTACGATGCTACTATCTCTTGCTATGCCTGAATTCCATCTCTTGAGAACGAAGGTAGATTTGCTTCAGAATCCTGCATCGCTCTTATTCGTTAAGTCACGGTTGACCTGGTTAAGGTTGCCCGCGATTTATATAAGCTTATCCATACTCTCTATTCTGCTGTTTAATCATCTTATCTTTTGTCTCCAACTTATATTCAAATCAGAGTTCTCTTTGATTTGAGTGCATCAAATCTGAATCCCTATCCTTATTTTGAAAATTAATCTTGTATTTGAAATTTTTTATTTTATTTTAAAGATGTTTTATATATTGTGTTGTTTGAGTTATTGATGTTGATTTGGGTTTCCGATCGGTTCGTCTGATCAACACTATCGATAGGATCTCCAAAACACTTGAACAGAGCAAACTGACACAATATGAGTTTTCAAATTTAGTAGATGGATAAATTTTGTATAATTATAATATGTATAAGGTTAATTTTCTGAATTTTGATAATTAATGGAATTGGGTGTTAAGAAATAATATCTAACTTTGCATATATTTTATAATCATTGGCTTTAGTTTCATATCTAAATAATTAAACATGGTTATAAATTAATTTGGAAATTTAAATGGATTTAAATCAAGAATGTGAGAATTTAATTTCCGATGATTTCGAACTTTATTTTTAAAGTTTTAAAAGGATATATTATTTAAAAGTATTTCTAGTAGAAATTGTTTCAAAGGATTTTTAATTTGTAAATCAGTGCTCTTTTCTTTGTCGCTGGAAAATAATTTCGGTGATGACTACAGCATCATCGACATTCATCTTCGAGTTTCGAAGCGAAGAGACCATTATGTAGCTTTGCTATAGTTTTGCTTTGGAAAATTAAATTGATTTGAATTTCTAAATATGACTTGACTTATAATATATATTGATATATGATTCAAATTTGATTTGATATATTGTGTATGTATATATATATATTTATTTATTTCTAAATAGTTTGAAGATAATCGGAAATTTAATTTTTAAATTTTATCTTAAAGGATAATTTCAATTATAAAAGTTTGAATAAATATGTAAACTTGTATAATTGAATTAGAAAGAATTTATTTGTACAATACTCAATTACATTCCAATATAACTTACCTAAATTATTAAAAGTTAAATATGTAAATGGAGAACATACAATATAAAGGGGATTTATAAATAAAACTTATGTAGTTATAATAAATGTTATACACTTAAATTTTATTTATAAAGGATCAATAGAGGTAAATAGAGAAAAAGGGTTAATTGAATAATTTACAATATAATGATATTTAAAAGAAATTATAAATAAATTGAAATAGTTATAATAAGTGAAATACACTTAATATATATAGGATTTGATATATTAAGTGGAATAAAGAAGAATGAAATTTAATGAATAAAAATGAATATAATAAATGATTGTTCAAATTCATGACTTTATAAATTGTTGATTTGATGATGAGATAATGAGATTTAAAAATAATTAAGATTTATTTAACTTAAGTGAAATCAAATGGATGAAATCAATTATTATTAATGTAAGTTGAAATTTTCATGGTTTTAAATTTATTATCTTATTATGTTTTCCAATCTATTTTCTTTCTGGTTGTTTCCATTCTCCTACCTTCTAAGTAGGAAATCAAATTTGAATTGGTTAGTCTTGGAGCTACTGTTCTCTTTCGGCTTGATCTTGCCTCTGATTTTCACCAACTCAGGGTTGCTGAGGAAAGTATTCCCGAGAATGCTTTCCGTACTGAAAATGGATTTTTTATGAATAGTTAGTCATGCCTTTTGGTTTGACTAATGCTCCTGCTCTCTTTGTTGATTTGATGAATCGTGTTTTTCGTATTGTGCTTAATAAGTTTGTTCTAGTCTTTCTTTCTTTCTCTTTTCCTTCATCATTTAGCTTTTCTATCTCTTCTGTGGTTCTTACTTCTCCCTATTCCGAATCTGAGCACTGCTTACCATCCACAGACCGACGGTCAAACGGAAAGGATGAATCAGATTCTCGATTTTTTTTTCGTGCTTATGTTCTTGATTCTGGAGGATCTTGGGAAGATCATCTCCACCTTGTTAAACTTGCATATAACAACAGTTATCAGGTATAATTTCAATCTTCTTGTCATCTTGTCTTAATCCTATTTCATTCTATCTTTTACTGTGTTTTTCCCGTACCTCATTCCTTTTCGGGGACGAAAAGTTTTGAGTGGGGGAGAGTGTAACAACCCTGTATTTTGTAATTATTTTCAATTTGAATTTCCTGATTTAAAAACTTTATTTTGTTCATCATTTATTTTACTTATTTGACTTTTTATTTGTTTTAAAGTGAAATAGAAATTTTATGAAGCTAGTGATGTTTTGTTTGTAATTTTAAGCCTTGTTTAAATTAAATAAACTATTTCTTTATTCTTTTTCTATTTTCTCTAAATTTAATTATTTATTTCACTTTAGAAATGATAAATGAATTATTTATTTCAAATTTTTGCTTTAGAACATTTTAAAATGAAGTAGATATTTTTCCAAAGCCAATGATGATTTAATTGTAATTCTGAACCCTGTTTTGAATTTTAAGCAATTTCTTTAATTCTTTTTCCATTTCTTTAAAATTTATTATTTATTTTTATTTTATATTACTTTGTTTCAGTTTTAAAAGTAAATTACTGATTTTATTTTTGTTTTAAATGGAATTAAAGAAAAAGGAAAATGAAAGGTTTAAAGAGTTTTTAAAACTTAAGTCTTTTCATTAGCCAACCTCTTCATTTCCATAACTCTTCATTTACACTTCTTTTGGTCATGCTTCTTTTCATTTGCCGTGTATTCCCTTCAAAATTCATGTGAGAAACTCCTTCTCCATTTCATTTTGCACGGCTAAGAAAATTGTTGGTAATGGCATCTTCTTCTTTTTTTCTTTTTTTCTCTTTTCTTCTCATTTTCATACTTTTTGCCTTGTTTTCTTGGATTCTTTTGTACTTCCTCCACTTCATAGCCACGGTCACCACCCCCTACATCTCCTCCTTGTAACCATCACCACCTACTCCTTCAGCCTTGGCTAGGCCGAGACCCTCCTTGAGACAAAACACCACAAACAAATGTTGAAACCCCTTAAAAACAACACTAGCCGAACTATATTGCTTCACCACCTTCATCCACCACCTTAGCCACCACCATAGCCGCAACCACCACCTTGCCATGACCCCTACACACCCCTCCATCTACTTTCCAGACCTGAACCCAATAGGCCAAGCCCATGGACCCATGGCAGAGCCTTTTGTTTGACCAAAAACCATGCTACATTGCCTAAACCTCTTTACATTCTCAAGTGTAACTTCCCCTCCATGTTCATGCTTGTACCCAAGCCATGCCTAACCCAAACCTGAGCCAAAGTCATGCCAAACCTGAGCCAAAAACATCCCCTAGGCCGTGCAAGAAAATGTAGAAAGCAAGGCAAAAAGTTGTGTATTCAAATCACTTTTCATTTCAAACTTATTTCAAATTGAATGTTGTATTGAATTGTGAATTTTATTTTGTTTTGTTTTGGGTTGTAACACAAGTTCTATAGCTTGGATCTCGCTCTCCACTCAAATTCTAGTCTTGTCATCGTGCTTTTGATTCCGTTGTGTCATTTGTATTGCAATCTCCAGCCATAGAGGTGAGTAAATCTCACCTGACATTTATACTTATGCAAATGTGAATTGACAACAATTGAATGTGTAGAATATTATATATGATGTAATAACTGCCTATGATTATTAATTATATGATGTTAAACCTGTTATTTTACTTGTCATATTATATGTTACTGTTATTTATTGGTAAACTGTTCATCTATACCTGTTTATCACACTGCAAGTTCCCTGTAGATTAGATTCACTATGGGTTGAAATGATACATACCCGAACGGACTTTAGAATATGGAAAAATCGTTATGGGCTGAAATGATAGGCCTAAACGGTTTTTATTTTATTTATTTTGACTTGGGATTGCGGGTTTGAAATGATAGAACCCAGATTTTTCTTTGTAAACTGCGGATTGAAATGATACATATCCGTATCACTTGACCTAGGTTAGAAAACTATATACAGACCCGTGGTTAATTTTTAAAGTGTTTTGAATTATTTTTAAGTATTCTAAAAGTGAAAATTTTATGGAAATTTGATTTAGATAGATTTTAAATTGTTTAAATAAAGAAATTATGATTTTTCAATAAGTAAAAAATGTAAATAAATAAATGGTTAAATTGAAAATTTTGAAATATAACTTAAGTTTGGAAATTTGGATTTTGGTAAAAATGAATTTAAGTTATGAATAAAAGGGAAATTTATTTGATTTGGAAAATGGGAAATATGATAATTTGATTTAAATGACTTGATAAAGTATTATTGATTTTTCTATGAAGTAAATTGGTTAAATGAATGAAGGCTTAAATGTGAAATTTTAAATTTTAACTTGACTTGGAAATGTGAAATTTGGTTTTAATTAAAGGTTTAAATTAATTAAATAAATTGGAAGTTTAGTTTAATGTGTGAAATGGTAATTTAAATGTAAGTGTTAATAAATTGTCAAATGCAAAAGTTGGAAAATTATACACTTGAATTTAATGAGTGATTTATTGGAAGTTGGATTTTATTGTAAAAATTACTTTATAAAAATCATAAGTTAAAAGAGTATTTTTATTGAACATTTTTGAATGTTAAAAATATGATTTTTATAATGTTTAAATGGTTTAAACTAAAGTTTATTATTTGTTGTAAATACACTAAAATCTGAAAAATACTTTTAATAGCATTCAGAAATGCTATGGTTTCTGTAAATAAACTAAAAGCTTTATAAAGAGGCTATTACAGCAGTTCTGAAATGTTGTAGTGTTGTAGTAAAATAAAAGGCTAAAAGCTTAATAAAGGCATATTTCAGCAGTTCTGTAAATGCTGTAGTGGTCTGCTGTCTTTGCTGAATTTAATTAAAACCTATAATTTGAAACCTGAGCTATTACAGCATTTCTGGAAATGCTGTCTTTGCTGTTTTAAACTAAATTGCAACTAAATTGAGATTTAACAGCAGTTTTAAAATGCTGTCTTTGCTAAATTAAAAATGTTTTCAAGAATAACTTATAACAGCTTTTTCTGAATGCTGTAAAAGGCTGAAATTTTCAATGTTTATGGTTTTTAACTTAGTAAATGAACTCAGAGTAGTTTAAACTTTGGAAATTGAATACTTGTTTTGAAAGTATAATAATACACTTTTAAATGGTTTATATGAATTATTTTGATTGAAATATAAACTATTTAAAAGGTGACTTGAAATGATAATAAATGAATGATATCTTTGAATTTAAAAGGTATTTAAAGTTGAATATTTGGATTTGAACTCAAATAAATGATTTGAAATGAAGTTTTTGAAAGGATATGATATTTTGATATATTAAAATGATTTGAAATGAAGTTTTGAAATGATATGATATTTTGATATATTAAAATGATTTGAAATGAAGTTTTGAAATGATATGATGTTTTGATATATTAAAATGATTTGAAATGAAGTTTTTGAAAGGATATGATATTTTGATATATTGAAATGATTTGAAATGAAGTTTTGAAATGAAATGATATTTTAAATATATTGAAATGGTTTGGAATTAATTTAATCTTTATTTTGATAAAGATTTGGATTTGAAATGATATTCTATTTTGAAGTATAAAATATTATTTTAAAATTATAACCACGGGTTATAATAACGATTGGTTGTTAAAGAGACCGGGATCAGATATGGACATACTCTCTGTCGATACCGAAAACCACTTTGACAACTATGTACGCGGTGGAGTTTCCAGAATGAAGTAGGATGGTGGCGACGATCCTAAAGGTATATGCGTGGACCCAACTCCCGTAGGTTGGCATAAAGTGGCTAAAACAGGAGCGATTGACGGGCCAATGAGGTAGCACCTCTGATCGGACACACTTCTTCGATACCATTCTATTACTTTGTGATTGATTGGGTGCACCCCTTGATTTGGGAGTATTGTTCGAGGTGGGCGGTAGTGGCTGATATGCGTCACCACCAGTCCGGATGCGTAATTGGTATATCTACCCTGGCATTGCCTAGTTGTGCCGTGTCACTTACCATATCGAGCTTTACTACGAGTTATGAATTCTCCCGTAGCCTGTGGAGTATCGAGGGTAGCCCCCATTTTGGGAGTATGCTAATACTGGATAGACTACTGGGGACTATTACGTGTTAAGGTGGAAAATGTAAAGCCTTAATGCTATTTAAAAGTATGTTTATTTCATATTAGACATTATTATAATAGCGCAATATTACTACATAGTAAATAGTTTAACGGATCCTTAAAGAATGGGCGATCTCAAGCATTCTTTAAGTTACTTGTACCTTTATTGCAGTTCACTTGAGTTGGTTTACATTTGTATAAGTATGTATGTCCTGACTCGAGTGTTTTATGTTTTGCTTTACGCTCGGGTCAGACTGAGTGATACAGCATTTGAGGCTCACCTTTGGAGCTGGAGTTTTTCTTTGAAGATCCAGATATCTATTCATCTTGTTATCCAGTTGATTCCAGTTGTATTCTGAGTTGTACCTGATTATCATACTGTTACTCCTGTTGTATCTTGGTATTCTTATTGTATCTTAATTAACTCTGATGTATTTATATAATAGCTTCATGAACTACTATCTCTTTTATTTCCGCTGCATTATATTACTCTGTGTCTGTGATTATTTATTTACTGTATATGATGAGTTTGCCAAATTTTTATTTACAACTCGGTATTTTGAGCAATTCAAGTTAGATATGTGCGGATGCGAATGGTTGAAAATATCAGGTCGTTACATGCTAAGAATGTTTTAATGCAAGCGGGTAAAGGCCGAACATCATAAGCCAAGTGAATTCATTCAACTCGAGGAGGTATTAACTTGGAAGTGGGACCCCATACGGATGGATTTCTTTGATGGATTGCCAAAATCAAACTAGGGTAATGAGAGTATTTGACGATATAGGACAGTCTTGCCAAAACCACCCAATTTATCCTATTTAAGCCAACAAGGACATTAACAAGCTTATCAAAGCTGTATGTGAATAATATTGTAAGGTTGCATGGAATGCCGAGCAATATCATAAGTGATTGAGATACGCTCTTTACCACTGAATTTTGGCTGAGTCTATAGACTTCTTTAGGTACAAATCCCTGGATGGATGGGCATACTAAAAGAGTAAACCATATTCTTAAGGATCTACTAAGAGCATGTGTCAGAGTTTTGATGGATGTTGGGAAGATCGTCTACATTTGGAAGGGTTTAGTTATAACAATAGTTAACAAAGGAGCATTGGTATGACACCATTTGAGGCACTCCATGGATAGCCTTATAAGTCAACATATCTTGGCCAGATATAGGAGACAGACTTGTCCTTAGATCATATTTGGTTATAAATGCCACAAAAAAGATCGATTTGATCCGTGAAAGGATGAAAGCAGGCAAAAGAGTTGTGCTAGTAAGGGATGCAGGGAATCATAATTCAGAGTTGACAATCATGATTTATGAAAGTTTCACCTATGAGAGGTGTTATGCGCTTTGGAAAAGTGAGGAAGTTAGCTTCTTGGTATGTAGGACCATTTCCTATTGATGAGAGGATTGATAAATTTGCTTATAGGGTAGAGTTAATGGATAGATCAAAGGGTGTGCATAATATCTTTCATGTTTCACATTTAAGTAAAACTGTGCATGACCTAAATACGGTAGTGGGACGGAGGGCTGTTGAATATTCATTTGTTGAACTAGATTGAACCTGTGTATGTAGGCTAAAGGAATAGTAGGTCGTGATATGAAATAATTAAGGAACAAAATTATCAAACTTGTTTGCTTTCAATGAAGCAACGACAGAGATGATGCTACTTAGGAAGCAGAGGATAAGATTAGAAATCATTATCTATATTTGATGTTTGATTTTTGTAGCTGTGTGTTATTTTGATTTTGATTATTTTTCATAGCTATTAATGACACTAGTATGTTTGATATGTGTTAGTAGATGGACTAATACATTACATTGATATCATAATAGTGATGGCTAATGTGTTATTTGTACATGTGTTGTACATTTCATGTGCTTGTGTATAGATTTTGTACCTTACTCAAATTTTACGGATTAAGTTCCAATAAGTAGGGATGCCTTTAGTACCCCATATTTCTGGAGTGCCATTATATAAGAAAATTAATTAATAATAAAGTGATAGTTAAATTGAATTAATTTGGAAAATTACTCAAGAAAATTAGTTAATGACTAATTCATTAATTAAGTGTGTTTGGATAAATAATAAAAGTTAATTAATTGTTATATGAGTAAGTTGGAAAAGATAGTGTGCGTGTGTATGTGTGTGTATTCACTAAGAAGAATGTAGTTAGTTATATTTTGTTTCAAGGAAAACAAAATAAGATACACTGTCTAATATTAGAAGAGGGTTAATAGGCTAGTATCAAACCCATGGAGTGTATGCCCTAACACTCATTCTCTCTTTCATTTGTCATTTAAAACTAAAACAAAAGAAAAGAGAGTGGTTAATGGCAGCATAGAGAGAGAGCTAAAGGATAAAGAAACCAACCCAACCTTTTACTAATCAACTTTTTATAATTTTGTTAAGTAATATATTTTCCCTATGCATTTTTTCTCTAATGTGAAATATTTTTAAAGTGAAAATGAGTATAAAAATGATTTAAATCTTGCCTTTTTTGATGTATTATCTTATTATGCCATATATGAATTTACATGGTGAAATATGGTTGAAATAGAGAGTTTTTTTTATGCTAAAACCTTCTTTTAATGACATCCAAAGCTTTCAAAATTTTCATATTATGTATAATGTCTTTTGATAATAGATTTTTCGCATGCGAAAATAATATTTTATGAATTTTTAGTGGTTGAAATAGTAATTTCAACATTAAATTATCCAAAATAATTAGGGATAATATTATTAAATACGGAAATTTTTACATAATGTAAAGGATATCATTTTAAAATGTCAGTGAGTTTTATAGAATTTTTAGATATAATACGAGTAACCGACAAATGATTAAGTGAATAAAAGATTTAGGGAAATTTGGTTATCTAAGAATTAATTAACGAAGATAATTGAGAATTGAACCAATGTATTGAATTTTTTTGAGAAGAAACTAAAAAGAAAATTATTATATAATGATAAAATGACAAATGTGTTTGATTAGGTTAAATTTATTATTAGAAAGAGTAATAAAATAGTTTATAATCAATTACGAAACTCCTTTACATAAACATATTTCTCCCTATTTTGAGAGCATATGACTCTCACCACTTTGACCTAATTTCAATTATTTGGTATCAATAGGAAGACATGAAGTCTTTTGTCAAACCATTTATAGAATGTAATATTTGGAGTCAAATTGTGAGAGTTATTGCAGTCGAAAATTGGTACAAAAATGTGGAGTAAGTTAGGACATGGAAATTTTTCTACATGTTCACTGAAAATTGTTTTATTCATATTTTTGATAGCATATAGCAGGCACATGGCAAATCTTCGACTCTTGAAATTTCTAGAGTAGAAAGTAATAACGCCACCTTTTTTCTTTTGGTTTAACCTCGATTGGAGTTCGAAGCTAGGAGATATGATATACCAAATTTGGATGAAAATAATGATGTTTTGAAATTGTTGAAAAATGTTAAAATGATATGTTTCCAATAGCTAATAACTTCCAAACAGTAAATTGTATCGATAAGCGGTTTGTTTCGTTGCATTGTAGAATTTTCAAGCTTTCCAATGATATAAAGATCATATGAAGAGCAGCTACGTGTAAATGCGAAATTGCAATAGGAAATGGCACATAAAATTCCGATACCTAATAAGTCATGTTTTCTATAGTTTAAAAATCTATGTTTCAATATCTAATAAATCATATTTTTTGATAATATCGTTAAGTCATGTTTTTAATAGCATCACAAGTTATGTTTTCGATAGTTAATCAGTCGTATTTTCGATAGTCTGTAGAGTCATGATTTCAATAGCTTCAAAGATCATGTTGACAAGAATCATGAAATCATATTTTCGATAACTATTGGTAGCATATTTTCGATGACACTTAAAACCTACTTATTTATAATAGTACGAAGCATACTTCCCATAACTTCAGAAAGTGTATTTCTAATAAGTTATTTCCAATAACAAAAATTGTGTTTCCAATAGCTCATAAGGTGATGTTTCTGATATCCAAGAAACTGTATTCCAATGGCAAGAATCATATTCCTAGTAGTTATGAAACCATGTTTTTTATAACTTGAACGTTGTGTTTGCATTGGCCTAAATGCTATAGTTTTGATAGCCCAAAATGTTATTTTGATTGACTTTAGGGTGTGCCATGGGGCTATTATTGAAGAAACCGGGCCAATTGGAAGCGGTGAAATGGGTATGTTTCAATAATAAAATCCTGTTTTTGGATCTGTTGAGCCTATGAAGTTTAAAGGGTTTGTTATATCTAATTAATATTGTTTCCAAATAAAGTATTATTTTGTTTAATTTGTTTAAAGGATGTTTCATTTAATTTATATTAGATATACTATTATAAGTATATCAAATACACTCATATGTGTATGTGCACATGCTACATGGCATAGGGTATACATAGTTAATGTATACATATATAGATGTTAAGGTTTGCATCTATAAAATATACATTCACCATTTATATGTGCAGTGGTCATTACAAAACATTTTGAACTTGCACGTCTCGGTGTATCAAAATCAACTTATGCATTAAATGAAATAAATAGTTTAAAATAATTGAATAGGTTTGACTGAGTCAATAAAATAGATTCAAATTTGAAAGGCTAGTGATACATTTAAGTGTCATTAAAAAAAAGAAGGCATTTAAGTGGTAATTAATGAGAGGAGTAGGTGGAAATCTTATGGCATTCATTTACTCTTTCTTTAACCTACTTTCAAAACATTTAACTTATATGTAAACACACACACACACACACACACACACACATATATATATATAGCAAAACTAATTTATGTATTAAACAAAATAAACAATTTAAAATATTTAAATAATTTGATTAAGTTAATAAAATAGATTCAAATTTGAATGGGTAGTCGTGTATTTAAGTGGTATTACTAAAAGAGTAAAAGGCATTTAGGTGGCAATTAAGGAGAAGAAAAGTTGGAGATCCTATGTGTAACACCCCACCTTTATACCCATACTATTCAAGAGTATTACTAGATAATACTGTCGGATAATACGGAGAATGAGGCTACATGGGACACACACGTGAATATTCCCTTAGGCTAACATTGGTACGTATTTAAACATCGAATAAATAACTCACTTATAAATACACAGTATCAGCACAAAACAATAAACTTGTGTGCCTTTAGGATAGAAGAATGCATAATATATAGTAAGTAACAGAGAATACAGAGTCAGAATCGTAACGATAATATATAATACAAAACATACAAAGTATATCTTATATACGTCACATGGATATACAAACATGAAACAATACAATACAATACAATACAAGATGATAGAATCCATATTGAATTCCTAATCTCCTCTATGACTAATAAATATATGCCAGTATCACTGTCCCTGTATCTGAATTATCTAGGACCGGCCTGAGTATTATAAATAACACACGGGTTATACTATGTCAAAACCATAGGGTTAATAAACATAGGTAACTCAATGAGTGCACGGTATATAATATCCATAATATCAATAAATATGTAGTAATGTATTTATGGTATATATATACTAAAAAAATGCCAGAGACAATCTAAAATGCATCCCATAACATCAAAATATCACAAAACCATGCATATAGATGTCACCAACCATATAAATCACATCAAATTAGGAAACATAGAATCAACATCGAATGGGTGAATCACACATACACAAAAATCATAATCAAAGTCTACAAATTAATAAATATGAGATATTACCTAGTAAGGCCAGCACACAGCATTCCCCAAACATATCTCTTAATCTCAAATAACTAAATACCATCATCAATATAAAATACAGGCCACCTATCAGTAAAATCATATACAATAAAAGACATGAGAACCCACCATACTCTAGACACCTATCTAGATATAATCTCATCTCCTCATGTAGAAATAAATGGTGATGGGAAATTAAATCATCATGTATGGGTTACACCACCAATAATCTCATAATATCTGGGTTATGCCACACAGTCAACACAACATGGCTATCCGCTATCTCCAAGAGCACCTGCTCATCCAGATCATCTCTAATACTTAGGCGAAGTGTATAAATAATATGTACTTTCTACCATTTAGTGTAGAACCAGAAGGGAGACTGACAGCTACCCAGTCTGCCCTAGGAGCCCAGGACTACACCGTTCGAATCCGCTCTTACAGCCTTCAATTACCACCTTGGTATCGTGTATCCACCACATGTCATAAATATGCTGCAAGACTATGTTATGTATTAATCACGACCTGAATTTCCACCCCTAGGTAATAGACTGGTAGTCTTTGTGACTATAGGGGCTAGGGCTACACCACCCTTCACTCAAATCCCACGATGCGCGTCTGATATAACAAATAGTATCACGGATCTGGGGCACGACCCCACGGTCAAGCCGGCAGTGTGGACACTAGCCATCTGGTTCCTTTTGACCCCTAACCATATCCCAGAGCACTTCATGATAGACAATATACATATAGGTATCAATCATCCATATAAACTTGCTCTACACCGAGCATATAAACTTTCTCTACATCGAGCATTACCTCACATAAGTATAGTCCTAGGCCCTGTTACTTAAGTAACATCTACTTACAATAAATAACTGAATAAGTATCACATCAGCATCCCATACCATCATGTTAAGCTCGATCATTTATTCAATGCTTGTAAACTACACTCAACCTCCATAGATATTCTATATAACGAGACCAAAGAATAACCAAAGAAAAATTACCAAATACTCCATCCGAAACGGTATTATAAATCTGTTTATTCAATTTTTCATCACACGGAATTAAATATCACAAAATCATATAAAGTACGTCATCACCGTATCATATCAAAACACTAATCAAATTAATATCAATGGTGAATCATTCATACGATCTAAGTCAATATAAAATGAAGGAGAGATCCGAAAAGGAATAAAAATAGATTAATCAAATATATATATAGAACAATCAATATTTAATAATAATTCTTTCACCGCATATAATCGATATATATATATATAATAAAATGAGAACTTTAGAAATAGGTAATAAGTATTTTAGAATTAAACTAAATACTTAATTAATCTTTAAATTAATAAATATATTTTATGTTTATAATATAAATATATATCAATATAAACGTACTTCTAATTAATTTATTAGTCATAAAATTAACTTTAAACTACCCAAAACATTACTTAGAAAATATTTCCCATTTTCCAGGATTTACATTAATATTTAAATAATGATTTTAAACCCAAAATTAGATTTTCTTTCAATAAATTAATAATTTTAAATATATCTAAATATTAAATTCTTTAAATAAAATTTTCCTCATAAAATTATATTTTTACTTTATACATTATTATTCACATTTATTTTTAATGCAAAATATAACTTGTTTACTATTAAAATATATACTAACAAAAATAACACAACACGGGACTCGAACCCAGGCGGGTTGGCAACAATGCACAAACCTTACGACCAGGCTGTACTTATTTTTAATTTAAGAGGTGGCATCACTAGTTGACATGTATCAGTCGACCGGTTGGAGCTTTAGAGGTTGACCACTTAACCCACACCTTAACGTACGTCTCAGTCGTTTGTCCAACGATCTGACCTCCGACCACCTCCTCCTCGTAGTTAACCCTTCCAATTTAATGCACAAGATGTTTTTTTATTTTTTATTTATTTTTTATTTTCTTTATCATACTTTTTTCTTTTACTATGCAAGTCACCGGTTGACCCACCAGTCGACCCACCGGTCGACCTTTTACTTTGTAGGTCATTGGTCGACCTATCGATCGACCAGTTAACCTACCGTTGCCGTGTTTTGGAGCTAAAGTTGTCTCCTTCAATCATCTTCCGATAACTTTTCCTCTCATTCTTACATCGTGCACATCAATACAATGCACACCAAGTATGAAATCCAAACATTAATCCAAATCAACATATATATCGTGAATTATAAGATTTAAACATAGGCTCGTGAGTGAAAACACTCACATGTACATTGCGCTCCCTCCTCTTCTTCTTCCTTCACGACCACACGCACCAAGAAAGCCAACGCCTTAATGAAACTCTAATTGCTTCCTTGCGTGAGTATATATCGGCATCGAGAAACACATAGTCGAATTTGGGAATTTATAGCTTTATATTTGAATTTGATTTGATTCATTAGAGTGGTTGGGTTTAGGGATAAAGTCGATTTTATAAATTAAAAAATGTGAACGTGAAGCTTTATTTATAGTTGGAGGAGAAACATCCAGAGAAAGAAAGTTATGGGGGCTCGGCTTGAGATATTAGGCCTTGGTTTACTTTCTTCTTCTTTTCTTTCTTTAGCTTGTATAACAATTCTAATTCAAGCCCAAATACAAAATCAACTCTTTCATAAAATTACTTTCTAAATAATTACAACATTATTTATTTTACAAAATTATCTTCTATAATATTTAATTAATCATTTATTTAATTTATATTTAAATATCCAATATTCTTGTTTAAATCCAATTTTAAGTATTTTTCAAATTAATTTATTTCATGGTTCTTAAAAAAATATTTATTTTCAATATTTAATTTCATCACTAATTAACTTGTTATAAAATTTTGATATTCCAAAATAAATCCAAATTATTCATATTTAATTTACAAAATGCATTTTAGCCAATTGAATAATAATTATCATCTTTTAGTAATTACCCCTAAATACCAGGTTGTTACACTTTGGCGCTCATTTACTCTTTCTTTAGCTTACTTTCAAAAGACTCTAAACTTATATATGTGTGTGCATGTGTATATACATATATACATATATTACATTAATTTATGTTTTAAATGAAACGAACAATTTAAAATATTTGAGTAGATTTGACTAAGTCAATAAAATGTATTCAAATTTAAAATCCAAAACATCTAATTTTGATAAGTAATAACTTTAAGTATCAAAATGATAACTATAAAATATTTAAGATATTTTAAATATGCATTGTATATATACATATATTTTGTAAAATAAATAAGTAGCTAAAAATAAAATAATTTTTAATATTATTTGAAATACATAAACCATTTAAAAATACACCAGTTTGAAATATACATATATGAATAATATTATCATTATTTCAATTATATATAGGTTAAACAAATAGATTTCTCAATCAATACAAAACTTCAACAATAATATTTACAACACATTAAAGATTCAAAGGTATACACGTACATATTTAAATGGTCATTGTTGACAACTTTTACACATATAAAATATTTATAAAATATAAGGGATCTAAACTACGCTATCAAGACGTGATGTATAATTAAATATTTAGATTAGATAATTACCTTAACAAGTAGCCTTGGATTCACATCTCGAATGAAGAATAACTTCTACGCCATCAAGATCCACATCCAATCCTTGTAAGAGATGGACGAACTACTCGTTTTTCTTTTTTATATGATGTTTATATTTGATTTGTAGTTGATAAAAATTTGGAAGAGTTTATTTGATTTTCATTGTGGAAGGTTAAGAGGAGAGAAGAGAAAAGGTAAATAAAAAGAACGTCTTTTGGAAATGAAATAGTGTATTTGTTTTTATTGAAAGAATGAAACTTTTCCTGTTCTTTTAATTAAAACTTCTCTAATCAATTCCCTTAATTTCTCTCTCTCTCTCTCTCTCTCTTCCCCAACCCTCTCTCTTCGCATTTTTGGTCTAAAGTACTTGTCATCAAATGGGACAAAATTTCCGTAAATCCCTTCATGCAATTTGGAAAATGGATTTGGAAAAGTTCCAATGATAAAACTGACCATGAAGGATGAAATGAAATTAACCAAGCCAAAATAGACATGACTCATTGTAATGTAAATAAAAACGGTAATGACCCGTATTTTATGTATCAAAGGGTCGTAAAATATTATTATTTAATTCATATTAGGTCGCATGACCCTAAAACCTTGGGAAATGAGTACTAGGGACATTCTACACCTACAGAATTTTTATCGAACAATTTAGACCCAAAATTTTTTGTAAGAAAACTTTTGAAATGAGAAGAATTATGATATGAAACAACTTCCATTAGGTCGAGCTTATGGTTTCTCTTTTCGTTTAGTGGTCATAATTAAAAAACAGACTTACCATTTAAGAGATATGACCATTATAAATTACGTTTGCTACTGGACAATTTAGTAGACAATTAAACTAAGCTCATAATAGGCACACTAATGAATTTTAGGGATTGTACCTAATTAGGGGAGATGGGACAGATCTAAATCATTTCTCACTTTCCCAAAATAATTTCAAACCTCCATTAATCATTAATTCATCTAGAAGCTTCTCCTTTTCTTACAAATCTTAGCCAGATCCAACATTACATGGGTAATTAGTGAAGGGGGTCATAGATTTATCAACTTAGTGCTTGGAGATTCATGTTCTTGGTTGTTTATATCAGAGTTGCGCATCTAAAGTGGTAATTTGGGTATTAGGTGGGTGATTATTGATCTCTCACTATTTTATGCTTGTCCTTATAGTTAAGATTGGTATTTTTTATATGAGTTCCATGTTTAAATGATTTTAAACTTTAATTAAACTTCAAAAAATGTTTATGGTTGAAATAAAAAAGATTTGATTTGATTTTTAATGGTTTTACAAACCCTCTTGGACCATATTGTCATTTTAGTGTAAAAATTAGATCTAGACTAGAAATTTTATGATCGTCATGTTTTAATTGATTGTTTATATTAGGTCAATGTTTATGAATGATATGGATCTTTTGATGAATTATTTTGATATGGTTTGATAGTGTTTTAGTGTAGTTAAGAAAGAGACCGTCGATTTGGCAAGACGAAGGCAAAAGTGCTCGGAATTGGATGAAACTTGGAGGAAGGGCACTAGAGGAGGGGAGGATCCTATGATTTGTCGCAAATTGTTTGGAGTTGGTTTGGTGTTCGAACTCATTTCAGTATCGAGCAAAAATTTAGGAGTTGGGGGTTTGTAATTTTGATCAGTAGAAAGAGTTGCTTTAGGGCAAAGGCGGTGAAACTTCATGGCAAGCTTGAGGACAAGGCAAGGAAGGAACTTCAAAAGACAAAGGTCAAAAATTGGCTAAGTGTAGAACCTAGTACCGATCACTTTTGATCGGTACCGACCTCTTTTCGCGGTAGCATTTTGGTAATGGGGACTTAAGAGCTCGAGGAATGGAACAAGAGGGTCCTAAGCAGGCTAAAGGAGAGAAGATCTAGGAGGAAAGGTACTTAGCCAAATTTGGCTAAGTATAAGCAAGTAAATTCATATGGTACCGACCTCTTTTGGTCGATATCGGCATGAATTTACTATAGTAGAGTTGATGAAACTTTTACGGGGAAGTGTAGGGACTCTATAGACCATGCTTAAGGTGTTTGTTTGTTTGCTTATGTTTTGATGGCAATATAGTAGCACGACGAAGGATGACTGGTTCGAGACTTCGATGATGGTAGCTCGATGGTGAATGTAGTTATGTTCTGAGGATGACTGCTCGACGTTGAATTGAGTCGTGATGATGATTATCCACAAAGGGTGGGTTCTAGGAAGAGTGACCTATGGATAGAATGTTGAATGCGATAGATTTAGGGGTATGCCCTATGGGCAATTATGTAATTTGTTACATATATCTAACTCTGTGCCCAATCTTATTCAAATAAAATGTGTTTTTCTTTCTATTATATACTTGTTATACAGTGATGTAAATAATTAAGTAATTAATTTGATGTATATAGATAGAAATCCTTAAATGATATGTTATGTGATAGTAATTACAAGGTGTTGTAATCATGAGAATTTTATCACATTGAAAATAACATATTGTTTTAAATATTCCTTGTCAAGATGTTTTAAGAAATGGTAGAAATTCATCCACTGATACTAGAGAATGCAACACTCTCTAAATGTTGGGCAATTTATTTCCCGTGGCTACTGTAGGCACTAAAGGGTTATGTACTGATAGTTATTGGATAACTATGGAATGGCTCACTCAATAGTTCTTTGTTGGTTACTATAACTATGGTCAAACAGGCAATCTCAAAGTGACAATGTTACACGGTTCCCTCGACTTGAGAAATAATGTTCAATATGGATGCTCCACGTTTATTATAGTTAAATCATGATATGACGTCCATCAAATGACTATAGTTGGGTTTGAGTTGAAGTGTTGGAAGTGAAACACTATTCAATAGATAATTAGTCTCCTCGGTACTATAGTCAACTCAAAATCAAAGTCTCTGGAGAGAGCAATATGGTTAATAATAACTATTATTATCGAACCAACGATTTTTTGTTTAGAGTTGCAAAGTTGAACATGGATTATACTGGAGTTTTGACCAAAACCAAATTCCATAAGTCCTAATATGATATAGTTTTGACGAGGAGAATTAGTTTAAATAATCGTTACTACCAGGTACCGCTTATAATGGTAAAATTGGATTTTACCGAAAGGATGTGTAAGTGATAAATTCAACCAAAATGTCACACCACTAGCTAAGGTGATATGTGAATGTTAATATTAGAATTGTTCGATATAATTACCGAGTGAATTTACACCTTTTAGTCGCACAACCTTAATGATGAATTCTCCAAAAACCACCTGGTTTGATTACTTTATAAAATATTATAAATTAATTAAATAAATTAGTATTAGAGAAATATCAATTATTATTTGATTAATTTGATGTTTGGGAGTTGTTTGTACTTATTTGAATGCATATATAAAAATTATATTTGTGTGCATTGGTATATGATATAGGTATATTTTTAACTGGGTTTAAATAAGAGATAGTTGTATGAAGGGATTTATATAAATCTTATGCCATTGATGGCAAGTAATTTTGGCCTTACTATATAAATAGATAGGAGGGGAGAGAGAGAGGATTAAGGGATTTAATTAGAGAAGTTTTAATTAAAAGAATGAGAAAAGTTTCATTCTTTCAATTAAAACATGTCCATTAATTCATTTCATGTTTAGGTTCATTCTTCCTAACAAAATCCATTTCCTTTTTTCTCTTGCTCTCCTCATCTCCTTTAATGGCTGAAAATTTATGTCTTCATGAATGAAAAAACTCCCTAATTAAGTCAAGCATCAAATAAAATACATACAAATATGGTTCTTCAAATCATTGCAATTTCCGAGGATGGTTCAGTCGGATCTAGGAGTCTTCGTATATTTAAGGTGTGATTTATTGGCCATATCCAAAGGTATTTCTCTAATTCAAATTCATCTATGTATTTATATCATTGGCATACTTAGACTTTATCTGATTCACCTCATGTTTTAACTATTCATCTTGCCACATGTAACTTAAACCTCTCTTATTTCTATTTTGATTAAAATATGCTTACTGTTTTGGTTCAGATCTATGTTTGTTCATCTTCCCCTTTTAATTTATATTTTTGATAAATTGATTTGTTTTGGATCACATGTTACTGTGATAAACTGTTTATGTCTGTATTGTTTAGAATTGTAGGTTCTTATCACAAAGTTACACATGCCCACTTTGTAAAATTTCTTTTATTTTGTTTTGGAACTTATGTGAAGTTGAAAGCTAATTTTAAATGAGATTTTTTTTACAATTATATAACATTTACATACACAAATGCAAATGAATTATATAAGTTCAACTATTTATTGTTCTTTGAAATTAATCTTTAATTTTGTATGCTAAATACTTGAATATAAATGTTTCAACCGTTGTTTATAAAAAATAACTTTATTTAAAATTAATGAATAAACTTTAGTGCAAATTTTAATTCTTCATGATTTTCTAAATTTAGAGTCCATGTAAAAGCCTAAACTATAATTTCATTCCTAAATTAAAATTTTAATCAAAATTGTTAACCTTATAATCAAACTTATTTGTATACACATATATACACACATACACATATCATATGCTATAATATTTGCAAATATATGTTGTTTTAGATCTAAATTACTACATTGTAATAATCATGTATATGGAAATATACATATGTGGTTTAATTCAAATTTGTAGGAGGATTTTGTGCAATAATGTAACCTTTTGTTCAAACCTTCCTTTAATTGAAATCATTTTGTTAATGATTTAAATTTTTTTAAAACAACTGATAGGTTTTCAATATATATATATATATATATGTGTGTGTGTGTGTGTGTGTGATTATTATAGATGTACACATATATTTAGTTAGTCGAAAACTTGGACAACAAAGGCATGCATAAATTTAGGTAATAGCTTGTACATATCGTTTAATATATCAATTATTGTTACTAAAGGGAGAGAGAAATGAAAGGTTTTTTCTCTACATATGTTGCTGAATCATTCCTTAATTAATTGTATAGGTTAAGAGAGGGAAACAAATGGATTCCTTCTCTAGATTCATTTATACATGTTTCATTTACACATATATATACTACTTATATACTTCACTTACACTTTACACAAATGAATGTATTTGATATATTTATTATCACACATATAATTTTAAATCAAATTTAAATCTCTAGTTTAACAATTTAAACAAAATAAGATTTTATTTAGAATTTTATTAGATCTAATATACCTTTAGACTTTATAGGCCCAATAGGATCCAAATAAAGAAATTTATTTGAAATCTACCTATTTCATCCGCTTTCTGGCTCGGTTCCAACAGAATGTTTCCATCGTGCAAAGAAAGGAATGTGGAATGGTTCCTTGAGAATTAATGGAAGCTAGATGGAGCAGGGAAATGGCTTGGATATGCATGCTAAGGGATCATTGATACTCAGAGTGTTTGTTGTTATACTCGAAAGAAAAGGCATCTCGAGGATGCTCATTAGGTACTTGGAATGTCTATCCCATATTGGTGGAATGGATCAGTATACCCTAAACCGATGGAATGATTCTATTGTCAACTTCCGGCTATGTGCGAGTACACTGAAAACTAGGATTTTTCCATTAATCGCTAGAAGCGAAATGGTCATACGAGCTATCATACCAGGGCACATTGAGTGACGGTGAGGATTGTTTGATAGATGTTATGTTTGCTTTGGTTATTTCTCCCATGGCCTATTACTCTAGAGATGTCGTGAGATGTAGGTATTATGGATGTGGATACTTAGACACCCGTTGTTATACTTAGGTTTAGTACACCTTTATACCGATTGCAGAGTAGCATATTATGTTCGTTATATGCTAACTCTTTAGTTGCAAGGACAAGTCAGGTATGGTTCATATACTCTTGTTTCTTACTATATCAGCTTATATAGTATTTTGAGATTTTGTTATCCCTCACACTAGGTTGTTGTCTGACTCGAGGTTTTATGCTTTGCTTCTTATTATCTTTGGTACTCTTGAATGAGTAGACTAGATTATAGGTCTAGGTGATACACTGTGGAATTGCAGAGGATGAGTAGGATGGAGCTTTCTTGTATTATATATGGATACTTGTGCTTATTCCATTATGCGACAATTTAGGAGGAGTGCACTCAAATAATTTTAAAAGAAAAATGAGTGATCCCCTCTAGGAGGAGAGCACTCAAATAATTTTATTATACTCTTACAAAAAATGCTGCCAACAAGCGTGACAAGTAGCAGAAACCCCCCGTACAGTGAAAATAAAAGAAATAAAAAAACCCTCCCGATGCCTAAAATATGTGTATACATATACGTTCAAGATCCTTCGTACAGCGTAACGAATATAAGACAAAGCATAGTAAGGAACCACTAGCTACGACCATCTGAGGTAGTCAAAAAAATCAGTAATCTACATCGTCCAAAGTGTAGAATAAACACCTTGAACAACATGACATGATAGCATCCCATCCCTTGGCCCTCTCAAAAATCATAATCCATAGTTATCTATCAGAAAGCATCTGCTAACAGCTTCTGTGCATGCATAATCTTTCCTTAACGAAGTCATGGCGAAGGGAGTTCAATCCATGACATCCAACCTTACTTGAAAGAGATTGAAAAAAAGTGTAAGTCCACCATATATATATATGTATGTATAGAAGATATTATACATATATATGTGGAGAAAAACCTAATTCTCTATAAGGACCAGAACATTTAAGTGAATGTCTTTGTTAAAAAAGCCAGCTAGGTTGGTGTTTAAGGTCCGATTATGTCTTCCATCACCTTGGGTGATTTTTGTTCTTAAGATCTCAGTGCAACCTTTAACTTTTTTGAGGAATTTGTTGAAGAGAAATTTATTGGCTAATTTATTAGTGGGATTTTACATCCAATTGTAGCTGAAAAGCACGATCGCGTATATTAGGTTATTAGGTGAAGTGTTTACATTATGGAACATTCTTTGGTTTCTTTTGAAACATAGGTACAAACTAGCAACGGTTAAGATGTATCGAGAGGAATTCTATAGCACTTACTATATTGGAATCTTAAATCATTCCATTAATAGTCACAATTGAATTCGCTATTGGCTAGGTTAAAGTCAAAAATTGTAAGAGTGTTTATAAGAATAGACTTGGTTAGGGGACAATTATAATACAAGCGTGTTATGTTGTTTATGTTTAAAATAAGAAAATCACATTTCTTATATATATATATATATATATATATATATATATATGTTCTTTTTTTAGGGACTCAATTGTGTTTAATTTTTATGTAAGATTAGCCACATGCGAAGTTTTGTTTTGGGAGGAGCGTTTGTTTTCTTGATCATTTTAAAGATCTTTGGCTTAACCATAGAGAAATTTAAAAATTTATGGACGGTGTTTAAGGATTATATTTTGTTATTTTCCCAGCACCAAAACTTTAGTATCACTCTCGGTATCTAAGTGATAATGCCTAGGCTTAGTGCATATGGATGCAAATAAAATCAAAATGGGACCTTCTAAGGCACGTTCAAAGTTGAAATTCCATGGGAATTCATTATTAGGTCCAGAGACCTCGAGATGTGTTGCTACCTGGGTGAACTATATTGCTAATGCCAAGGTTATAAATATCAACAAATTTAAGCTTGATTTCCAAAAGTCAGACATGTTGTTGAGATTAGTGGGGATATAGTGAAGGTTGTAGGAACCACCATTGAAATTATTTCTTTCCAAATTAGGTTTTGTCTATAATCGTTAAATTTCAAAAGCCATTTACCTAATAACGATACAATAAGATTATGAAGATTTATGATTCTTAGTCCCATTTTCTCTTTAGATTTACAGACTGCTTCCCAATTGACAAGGCAATTAATGCTACTACAGGAAATTTCCCTGCTCCAAAGAAAATTTCTTTCGGTGTTATCTATCTTATCGATTACCCATTTTGGAAAGAGGTAATATGATATCTAATAAATCGGAAGAGCTGATAAAACAGGATTAATTAGGATGATTCTACCTGCTCTAGACAGAAGTCTATTATTCCAGTTCGATTATTTTCTTTTAGGTTTATCGATTATTACATACCAATCCTCATTTTTGAGTTTAGTTGGTCTAGTTAAGAACCCTAGGTAACCTATGGGGAACTTCATGGTTTTACAGTTAAGGGTATTAGCAACTATATTTTCTACATTGTCTACATCATTCGATACCAAAACCAAGCTCTTGTCAAAATTAATTTTAAGCCCTTAAAGCACTTAAAAACTATATAAAAAAATTTAAAAACTATAATATGACTAGGAGAATGTGAACTAAAGACCATGGTATCATTAGTGAATTGAAGAAAGAAGAGTCCTTTGCTGGTAATATCATTACCTATACTATCCAATACTCTGCTTGCTATAGAAAGCTTAATGATCCTAGAAAAGACATTCGCTGTCGAGATGAACAACAGAGGCGAAAGGGAATCGCCTTGCCTAAGCTCACGTTTAAACTGAAATTTTTTTCCTAGAATATCGTTGACCATTATACTAGAGTTTCTTGTTTTGAGCAAAATCATAATCCAACTAACCCATCTAGAACTAAAATCTCTAGCCAATAATAGATCTTTAATAAAAAAACCAGTTGATGGAACTAAAAGTTTAGCAAAATCAAGTTTTAAAAGAGCATAGATAATATCATTTTTACAACAATAATTGATAAATTCTTGAACTACAGCGACTCCATCCGTGATATTCCTACCCCTAATCTATTCGCCAAGACCTTTGAGATGATTTTAAGAGAACAGTTAATTAATGATATAAGCCTAAAATCCTTATGCTCTATGGTCTCCACTTTCTTGTGGAGCAGAATAACATTTCCAAAGTTAAATCTTTCCTATTCTAAATTATTTTTCTAAAGTTCAATGAACATTTTAATTAGATCATATTTTAGTATATGCCAAAATTTCTTATAAAATAAGATAGCGAAACCATCCGTCTTGGAGCTTTATCACTAGGCATGTCATTAACGGGCTTAAGGATTTCTTCTTCAGAGAATGGATTATCTAACTCGTATAAAACAACCCTTGTATTTTCAGGATATAGGTTGTTCCAACTTGCTTTAATTCTATAACCTCTATTAGTTCAAATATATCTTTGTAATAATTTATGAAAGCATTATTGAGTTCATTTTGATCAAAAATTTCCACATTGTTAGTTCGCACTGAGTTTATGGTTTCACTATGCTTATGTCTGTTAACTACTTTATAAAAAAATGGTATTCTTATCTCCCTCGTCCATCCACTGGACCCTATACCTTTATTTTCATATTATTTTTTCTTGACTAATTGTTTTGCTAAGTTCTTCTCACAATTTTGAAAGTACATTTTGTTCGGAAACATTTAGGGCTCTACATTCCTCCAATTTATTTAATTTTAACATTTTGGAATTCCTTTTTTGTTTTATATTTTACCAAAAGCGTCCTTATTCCATTTTTTAAGAAAATTTATAAGATCCCTTGGCTTTCAAACGAAATCCTTAGCTATATTTCTAGAATATCTAATGTTGTCCAAACTCATTGAGTGCCATTTATTAATAAGTAGGTTTGAACAATTACTCTTTAAGAGACACATCCTTTTGAATCTAATGATGTTATGGTTGAGTTGGCGGCACTCGTAAGAAAGAACAATGGCACAGTGATCTAAAAATAGTATTGGAAGCCTGCTAACCTGAGGAATCTGTTATCCAACTCATCATTGACAAAAAAATTGATCGAGGAGTGCCATTGAAGGAGCTTCTCTCTTATTTGACCAAGTAAACCTTCTGTTATCGAGCCGTAATTCTATCAAATTGCCGTTAGTAACAAACTAATCAAATTCTTCCATAGCGGATATATCGCCTTCTCTAGGCGTACACTCTCCTAAAAGCCTAGCCACATTGAAATCACCTCCTACCACCCCAAAGGCAAACAGAGAGGGATCTAAACTCCATAAACATTGGAAATATTTAATATATGGCCCAAAGTACCCTTTTACCAATCTTACTATATAGCCCACAAATGTTGGAAATATTTAATAAAGAATCGTCCCTTAAGTTTGTTGATATGAGATGCATCGAGTGAACGCTGATAATAAATTGCATGAGTTTAACATAATTATGTTTTCATCCCACCAATAAGCCTCCCAAACTACCCATGGTAGGGAGACAAACCAGCTACTTAGATAGAAGCCTCTAATCTTTTATAGAATATGTATTCCGGACTCTCTATTTTAGTTCCTTGTAATAAAGCTATATCGATGTAATTATCTTTTAAAAGGATCTAATTTTGTTGCACTTATCTAGATTGTGCAAACCCCTAACATTCCAGCTAATGTACCCCCATGAGCTAAACTATCCAACCCTCTCTAATTCTTTGTTTCTAATATATTCTATACCAGAACGATCTAAATCAAAGATAAAACCAGATATCCTAGCTAAAGCAAACATAGAACTAGTAGGCAAGCCATTCAACACAATGTGATAATGAATGCTACCTAAGGAAACAACCGAACCTGAGCTAGAGCATGGAGCTATAATAGTCACTATCGAGAAAGACCCCTAGAGCCGAGCACTTCTCCTAACTGGACCAACATGAAGTAGAGACTTCCTCCTAGTAAAGCATTTCAAATCCATTGGTGTAGTAACAATCAGAGCCTCATTATCAACTATAACGGTCCCTTTAAGCTCAACCAAGCTACTATCCTGAAAAGCATGCACAACCCTTACTGCCCATACCTACTTTCCCCACCACCGGCTGCTAATAAACCCCTTCCCCCTACTTCATTATTTCGATTGCATCCTCATCAATCGACTACCTATTCGCCAAAATCTCCTCATCATTATCGGGCAAGATTAAAGAGTGATTATTTTCATAAATATCATGTTGCACCAAAAATCCCACTCCCTCATAAACATCACTCAAAGTATCTAAACTGCTGCTTTTTTCATCCTCATACATTTTCACACTGCTCATGCAATCTAATTCAATTAGAGGGTTTTCCAGTGAGCTAACATGTGCCAAAAGTTCACAAAATTCTCACTATCCCATAAGCACTGGGCCATTAGCCAGCATTGAAGAAATCCCTATGCATATAATCTACTGCACTTGTTACTACATAGAGTTTAATACTATTGCATTTAATTACCACTCCACTATCAACTACACCTCTCACCATCATGTCTATTATGTCGATATAGCTATCAAGTTTGGTAACCAGTCCACTACACTGCCTTGATACATTTCTTCCCGCTACCAAACACTTGGCACTATCCCTCACTGTATACATAGGCCTCTTAGACAAAGCATCACTCTCCTTCATCGAACATACAGGCTGTTCGACCTCATTATCCAAACAATTTCATTTAAAACCTCTAATCTATTATGAGTATGAGGAGTGAAACGTACTAGCGCTTTCTATGTAGAATAGTCCTTATTTACCTTTATAAAATTCAAGCTTGAGCAAGCGTTATTGTAGTCCATCAACGAATTGTTAGCAGAAATGAATGCATCAGAGTAATGATTAAGTGGTGCACTATTGACTGGCCGTTGACAAGCCTAAACCCTAGGGTCTAAGGTTATTGCATCCAGTGAATTCACTTGCACATGATCTACTATATTTCGAGCTACCAAATAGCCATCATTAAACCATTTACTGAGATGATTCTTACCCATTTCAGATTTTGGCAGCAAGCAAAAGGTCTTAGTAGCACATTTGTCAAAGGCGACAACCAAGAACTCTAATTTTGTTAATACCAGGGCCATCGCTGAAGGCTAAATATGGAGTTGATCCGGGTTTGTAGTTCGAGGTATTGCATATAAATATGTAAGAGGTAATCTTTTAGAGTTTTCGGTTTTAGAGTAGAGATTGAAGAGGAATGGCTATTGTTTGCCTCAGATCTGAATAACAAGGCGCAATAGGATTTTTTATGACCGAACTTGCCGTAGTGAAAACAACGTATAAGATCTCTGCAAGCTGCTGCAAGGTGGTCCGACCCTCCACATCGATAGTAAATCTGAATGTTTCCTTGGCGCCTCAGCCATGGGAGGTGAGATGCGAATATGGGGATTTGGGAACTTCGATGTCAAGAATAGCCAGATTTGAGCGTGTAAACATATGTATGAAGAGAGGTGGGAGAGGCGGGATTGCAGTTGAATTGAGGAAGATCATCGATGGATAAGAAACTTGAGTAAAGAGAAGGTGAAGAGTAACGGTAGGAAAAGTACACCATTTTTTCACAAGCAATATTTTGCAGGTTGATTTAGGTTTTATTTCAATATGAACACACTCTCTTTGTTAGATTGAATATAAACCGACATATCAATACCCTGTTTATTTTAAACCTAAGTTGACTTGATTTGATGACCTATATGCTTATAAAATTATGAACTTGTTAGAAATTAAGATTGAGAATTTTGGATATACAAAATATGGTTTAGTGTTAAAATCCTATAGGGAGAAGCAGACTAATTAATTAACAAATGAACGGATTAAAATAAAAAATCAACCATAATTAAGATCAGTCAGTCGACAGGTTTATTAGGGCCAGCCGACTACGAGCGATCGACCGCTCCAGAAACAGGCGGCCGACCAGTCATCGACTTTTAGGCATGGTTTGAACCTCAGCCTATGGCTTGGGTTTATAAATTTATGTGTATTGTCTATATGGGTGTTATTATATTATTATGGAAATTAGTTCCCTAATCCTCGACTTTCAGATGTTACAGAACTTGTAAGGTAGCGTACATGGGAAATTTGGCTCGCCAAGACACTATCTGTTCCATAAAGGCAACTGGAAGCACTCATAGGAGATTCATCGATGGATGCGCAACATATTGATAGATAACTGTAGAAGTGTGTGGTCCGGCACTAACGAGAGGTTCCTTAGCATGGTGCAATATATGGCATAACATTACCATTGAGCTTGGACATGAATGCAATGACCTTGTGATGTCTTTGGCACGAGTCGGCATTGGGGGCTCCTTTCAATGCGTAAAATGCAATATGTGTAGTCATAGTTTGGGAAATGTAGTCCCAGTGGCGATATTGTATGCAATCTTATGCTAGGGGTAGTCCTGGAGGCTATAAGACCGAGCCATCTAATTTTAGGTTCAACTAGTTGTTCGACCCTAAGTGTAAACCTTCATAAGTTGTTGGATGTAGGTATATTAAGAGCATATTCCTTAGGAAAATAAGATCAACACTAGTAAGTAATATACAACACAAGTAGGCCAGCTTAAATCACATGGGTTATAAACGAGGTCAATTGCATGTGATCACTATATATTAATGATAAAACTCATTCAATAGACTTTTATCCGACACACTCCTTTCTTTCTTTTCCCTCCTACCAAAGAAGGATATGACCATAGGTATTTGGCCTAGATCAAGCTCATGTAGGAGTGAGTTTGGCGTTGGCACTACTTATTACTCTTTATCACTCTCCATGCAATTATTTATCGTATTTTAGTACTTTTCAGACTTTATTCTATTATTTTGAAAAACTCTAGATTTTTGGACATGTATATTTTGAAATTGTGTTCTAAGAAATTTTATGAGATGATATTTTTCTATAATTATATTTTATTTCCTACCACTGTGAGATTTGAAAGTGTATAATATCTTAGATTTTATCCATTATAATCTTAGTTTATGTAATGTTCTAAAAGCTAACAACTTGCATTTCTTGGCATGAAGCAAATCTGAAAGTCACCCTACGATTTGGATCGGTGTGTCTGAAGGTGTGGATTGTTACACGTGGTATCAAAGTCTAGGTTTTTGGATTCCTTATGAGCTAGGTACATATTGGGAGAAAGCATTTGAAATATATTGGAAAAAAGTTTTCCAAAAAGTCTTACAAAAAGTTTATATATATGGATGTAAAGTTTTTCAAATGTTTTATATACGTATAATACGAAAAATGTTATCCTTTATTCTTGCCAATACTATTTGTGGAAAGTTGCTAATAATTCCAAAATCATAGATAGAGAGAATGAGCAATCCTGATGGTTGTGGTTCTGGCGATACAGTTGAGATTTCGGACGTGAACATCCTAATATGGTTTTGTTGGCATTTGTAAGAAAGAGGAAAAGTTGAGCTTAACCTAAATAAGAAATCCACAAACCAGGTGTCAGATGTAGTTCTTGCCCATCCACCTGCCGCCAATTTCGCCAGATTGTGTAATGACTTTATGAGTCCAGGAGGGAAGCCAAATGTGGGGTCCAAATCTTATATGGACTCTAGAGCATGAATTCATACTTCTGAGAGGATTTTCGAATTGATGGGCCTTGGAGATGGCGTTAGGAGACAGCTTTCCGCTTGGCGTTTATAAGGAGAGGCTTTAAATTGGTGAGACGTGTTAGTGGCAGAGACCAATGAGGAAGAGATAACTTAGGGAGAGTTTAGGAGGCACTTTGAGATGAAATTACCTTCCATGGTAAAGCGGAGGGTACAGTTAGAGAAGATCATACATTTGTAGCAAGGAGAGATGTCGGTGAAGGAATATGTAAGTCGGTTCAATGAGTTAGCTAGGTTTGGTATAGATTTGATAAATGCTCCCCACAAGAAGGCTTTGAAGTTTGTAAGGATGTTGAATCAACCTTTTTAAGATTTGGCTCTTAGTCACATTCCCATGCTGGTGACTTATAAGGGTTTGGTGGAGACGGCCTCATTAAATACCATTTTCAAAAAAGGAGTGAAGAGCAAGCTTAAAAAGTTAGGAGGAAAGTCACTTCAGCAGAATCAACATAAGGGTGGATTTGGGGCTAAGAAAAGAATAAGATGTAGGAGCTCAAGTGCAAAAGATGCAGTATGAAGGGGCATGTTTTGAAGGAGTACAGGATGGACATCTCAAAGGTCAAATGTTACAACCGCAATCAACTCGGGAATATAAGGAGGGAGTGATCGGCACCACCAAAGACCTCTACCCAAGTGGTTTCAGCTTACACGCTGGATGCTGTTCCCAGCTCAAGTGTGCCTCCAGTGGTGGACAAGGAAATGAAAATCATAATTTAAGGTGTTTAGCTTTATCTAAGTTAACATTTTGTATCTTATTTGACAATAAGGCATTACATTCCTTTATTTCACGTATTCTTGTAGATGAGTTACACTTAGACACTAGCACAGTTATAGACACAATAGTTGTATCAAACCTCATTGGAGGATCGGCTTATTATCTATAATTTGGAAGGGTTTGAAATTATTCATTTTAGGGGTTGAGTTCGATTGCGATATTTTTGTCGTAGGGTTTTCTGGATTTGGTTTGATTTTACAGATGGACTGTATAACCATGTATGGAGCTATCTTAGATCGTGATAGAAAGGTTGTACATTTGGGTACTTACAGTGGATGTAGTCTAGAGGTTTATTGCAATCCGAAAGGTTCGGTTATGCTAAGTTACCAATATTTATTAGATCTATCACACGATGAGTTAGCTTTAGTGCCATAGTTCGAGACTATTAAGATTTCTTTTACGAAATTACCGGTCTTCCACCACAGAGAGATTGAGTTTTGGATTTATTTGAGGAGAACGGCAGACTTGTTGCCTTACCTTTGAGGGACATGGCTCCTAAAGAAAGACTCAAGCTGAATATGCAAGTGAATGATCTGTTGGAGAAGGGCTTTATTAATAGGAGTATTTTGAAGTGGGGAGCACCAGTTGTCTTTTCCACCAAGGCAGATGGTTCTCTAAAGCTTTGCATCGATTATCATGAGCTGAACAAACCGACGAAGAAGAACCATTACCCATTGCCCTGCATAGATGATCTCTTTGATCAGTTAGTTGGAGCAAAGGTGTTCTCTCAGCTTGACTTGGCTATCGGGTTCCACCAGCTGTGAGTAGCCAAGGATAGTATTTAGAAGACCACTTTTCGTACAAAGGACTTTTTGAGTGGTTAGTGAAGCCCTTTGGACTAACCAATGTACCCGCCTACTTTATTGACTTGATGAAGCGTGGTTATAGAGGGTTGCTTAATAAGTTCATGGTGGTATTTATCGATGACTTATTGGTCTATTCAAAAAGTAAGGAGGAGCATAGGTTGCATCTAAAAGAAGTGCTCAATACTCTCCATGGTCATAGGTTGAGGGCGAAGTTTTCTAAATGTCACTTTTAGCACAATGAGGTTCACTTTTTAGGACATGTTATCTTTGAGCATGGGCTGGAGGTCGATCCTAGCAAAGTTGTAGTAGTGCAGAATTGGCATGTGCCAAAGAATGCCATGGAACCGAGGAGTTTCCTCGGTTTAGCGGGCTATTGTAGGAAGTTTGTTAAGGACTCTTCGCTAGCATCTTTGCCCATCTAACCGACCTTATCAAGTAGAATTTGGTTTTTTCATGGGACTCAAAGTGTGAAGATGCCTTTATCAAATTGAAGGAGTGTTGACTAGTACACCTGTTCTAGTATTATCCGATGGTTCGAAGACATTCACAATGTATAATGATGCTTGCGGTACACGATTGGGTGCAGTTATGATGAAGGAAGGGAGAGTGCCATGCCAGTCGATACTTGAAAGTCCACAAGAGAAACTATCCTACTTATGATCTTGAGTTGGTAGCCATTGTTTTTGCCCTCAAATCATGAAAGGCTTATATATTAGGAGAGCGGTTTGAGCTATATATGGATCATAAGTCTCTTAAGTATTTGTTTTTCCAGAAGGATTTGAATTTAACGTTGCAAAGACGGATGGAGTTCTTGGCGTTATATGATTTTGATATCTTCTATACTCCAGGAAAGGGAAATGTTATAGCCGATGCCTTGAGTAGAAAGCATGCGATGTTGAGTCACATTTTCTTGGAGTGGAAGCACTTGGAGTTTATCTCTACATTGGATTTTCGACCATCTTAAGAAATTACTCTAGGATTGTTAGCAGCTTTAGATGTGCAGGCTACACTCATGGACCACATTGGGTCAAGTCAGAAGCAAGATACAGATTTACTAGATATTTTCGAGAAGCTTGGTAGAGGATAGTAGTCGAGACATTTAAGGCACTATACCATTGACTCGAAGGGATGGTAGATTATGTGTTCCTCTTATCATGGATTTGATTGACATGGTACTAGTTGAGTCTAATTGTTCTAGGATGACCATTCATCCCAGTGGAGACAAAATGTATTGATATAAAGAGAGTCTTTTCTTGGCCGAGTATGAAGAAACATATGGCGGAGTATGTGTCTAAATGTATGACTTGCCAAAAGGTAAAGGCTGAGTAGAAGAAGATATGAGGATTGTTGCAACCACTAGATATACTACAGTGGAAGTGGAAGAGTGTTTCTATGGATTTCGTCGATGGACTACCTAGAAGTAGGAGAAGGAATGAGAGTATTTGGGTCATGGTCAACCAACTAGCCATGCGCTCATTTTGTTTCGGTTAGAAGTACAAGGACTACTGCATCTTTAGCGACTCTATATGTGAATGAGATAGTTAGGCTACAAGGAGTCCCTTCTAGAATTTTTAGCGATCGAGATTCGCATTTCACCAGCAAATTTTGGAGGGGTCTTCGGGAGGCTTTAGGCACTGAGTTGAGCTTGAGAATAGCTCATCACCTATAGACGGATAGACATATAAAGAAAGTGAATCAAGTATTGGAGGATTTACTACGGATGTGTATTTTGGATTTCGAAGGCTCTTGGAAGGATCACTTACCACTAGTGGATTTCACTTACAATAAAAGCTATCAATCAAGAAATAGGATGGCACCGTTTGAGGCATTATACGAAAGGCCTTGTAGATCATCGTCTTATTGGTGGGACACTACGAATAAGATCATTATTGGACCAAATATGGTGAGGGAGATATCGAAGAAGGTAGATTTGATCTTTAGAAGGATGAAAACCACGTAAGATAGGCAAAAGTCTTATGCTGACAGGAGACACAAAGAGTTAGAGTTCGAGTGAGCGACATGATTTTCATGAAGGTCTCACCATTTAGGCATGTCATGAGGTTTAGTAGTGCAGTAAAGTTAGTGACAAGGTTTGTAGGGCCTTTCTCAATCAAAGTTAGAGTAGGGAAGTTAACTTATATGTTAAAGCTTCCTAAAATGTTAGCGGGAGTAGACGACGCTTTCCATGTTTCACACTTGCAGAACTGTCTACACGATGCAGCAGCTGTAGTCGAGCCAAGTCAGCTAGAGGAGGTGGTAGTAAAAAGGGAGTCACTTGTTTGCCATGCACCCACCTACATCCTTGAACAGGGTACAGAGCGACTCCATGATAAAGTTATTAAGCCTGTTAAGGTCCGGTAAGGAGACGATCTAGTAGAGTGTGCATGGGTAGGTGAAGGGAAGATCCGAACTACCTATCTAGAACTTATTTCTGGTATGTTTCCATTTTAGTTAATATATGTACAACTACTTTGGATTTAGCTTAGTATACCCATAGGTATGGATTTTTGGATGTTAGGAATGGATGCGAACATGTCATTAGGACATGTTTTAGATGATGACTGTTAATGGATATATTTATTAATCTTTGCACGCGCGTGCACACACACACATAGTAAACATGCACATACACCATCACTTATTTTATTGCATCAATTTGTATGCATATGGTTATTGCATATGGGTTGAATTGTTGCGCATACAATGTAGAAGTGCTAGTATATTTACATAGGATGTTACATACATTTTGGATACTTGATATAAGCAATTGATTTCAGGAGGTCGACTAGATCAGGAGATTGCCTAATTTTCACATTAGCTTAGGTTCATATGCATTCCATGACTACATATACATATTGCATTAGAAAATCTGAACTAAGGGCAATGGTTGCCAATGATTAATGGTTGAGTGGATGGTTGTAAGTATCAATTGCCATACGTATGAGTTGCATTTTTCCATCCTTGCAGATTTCAGGGACGAAATTCTTTTTAAGGGAGGAGAATTTAACACCCCACAAAAATTTAGCAAATGAAATTAAATTTAATATAATAAGGGTAAAAATGGAATTTTCTCAAACATCTGAATTTGGCTACGAAACTTGCACCATTGCGTTCATAGCGATCTTTTGGACAATTTTCATATGTAAAGTTTTGTAGTTGGAGCTCGTATGAAAAAGTTATTAAAATTTAAAAATTTGGAATCAGAAATAATTAAAATATATAAAAATGGAAAGAAATAATTTAAAAGGGGAAAGCTCCACTGGTCGACACCCCGCTCTAGCCCGATCGACCCCTTACGGTTGACCTCCCCAAGCCCACCAGTCGAATGGTTATACATTGTCGGCTAGGCTTTGACCAGGCCGAACGACTCGGATTTTATAAGATTTAATCTAACAGACGAAGTCGATTCTCACTCCTATAGATAGAATGTTAAGTTAAAACAAAAATCCTAATTTAATCCGATCATACCAAAACTCCATCTCTCCCAAAACACTTCGTTTCTCTTTAAAACTAAATGTTCTTTCTATTCTTCAAAAAACAAAATGTAAAATTTAAAATCAAATATTAAGGATAGGGAAGATAATCAAATCAAATGGAGGGAAATTGATGAATCAAGCGGAGGAAATTCCAAGCAAAGAAATGAAGGAATAGCTTACTAGAGGTGAGTGTATTTGTTATTAATATGTAAATTTATATGTAATTGAGTTTGTCTATGCCCTATTTGATCTAGATTGATTTAATTTAGTCGAAAACATTGTTTATTTAGTAACTGGAATAAATTGGAAGTTTGATAGAAATTTAAACTATATGAAATATATGATCCCTGTTTGATCTAACCATAAAGTAAAATTGAATATAAGTTGATTAAGGTTTGATTTTAGTATGAACACGCTCTCTTATTAAATTGAATATAAACCCGACATATGGATACGATGTTCATTCTAAACCTAAGTTAACTTGATTTAATGACCTATACACTTATGAAATTATGAACTTGTTGGAAATTGAGATTAAGAATTTTGGATATACAAATTAGGGTTTACTGTTAAAATCCTACAAAGTGAAGAAGATTAATTAATTAATTAACAAATGATTAAAAATAAAAAACTGACCATAATTAACATCGACTGGTCGGTAGGTTACTAAAGCCAATCGATAGCAAGCGGTAGACTACTCCGGTAACAGGCGGCCAACCGGTCATCGACTTTCAGGCACGGTTTGAACCTCAGCCCAAGGCCCAGGTTTATAAATTTATGTGTATTATCTATATGGATGTTAGTATAGGGCAATTAGTTCCGTAATCCTTAACTTTTGGACGCTATGGAACTTGTGAAGTTGTTTACATGGGAAATTTGGCTGGCCTAGACTCTATACATTCCACAAAGGCGATTCAATCACCGGAAGCACTCACAGGAGGTTCCTTAGTGGATGCACAACACTATTAATGGATGACTGCAAAAGTGTGTGTCCCGACACTAACAAGAGGTTCCCCGGCATGGTGCAATAAGTGGTGTGACGTTACTATTGAGCTTGGACACAGATGCAGCGACCTTGTGACGTCTTTGGCGTGAGTCAACATTGTGGATTCCTCTTAATGTGTAAAATACGATATGTGTAGTCGTATTTTGGGAAATGTAGTCCCAAGGGCAATATTGTACGCAATCTTATGTTAGGAGTAATCCCAGAGAGTATTAGTTCGATCCATTTCTTATTTAAGGTTCGACTAGTTGTTCGACCCTAAATGTAAACCTTCATAAGATGTTGGGTGTAGGTGTATTTAGAGCTATATTCCTTAGGAAAATAAGACCAACACTAGTAACTAATACATAACACAAATAGGACACCCTAGGTCTCATAGATTATAAACGGGTTAATTGCATATGATGACCATATATTAATGATGTAAATCATTCACGTACTTTTGTCTGACCCACTCCTTTCTTTCTTTCCCCCCACCACAGAACGACAGGGTAGTAGGTGATTGGCTCATATCTAGTACGTGAAGGAGTGAGCATGGTATTGGCACCACTTATTACTCTTTATCACTCTCCATGTAACTATTTATCATATTTTAGCGCTTTTCAGACTTTATGTTGTTATTTTGAAAAAAAAAATTGGACTACGTTTATTTTGAAAATTTGTTCTAGGATATTTTTCGAGATGATATTTTTCTGTATTTATATTTTATTACCTACACTATGACATCTAAAAGTGTAGAATGCCTTAGATTTTATCCTTTATAATCTTAGTTTATGTTATGCATTTATTGACACGATGCGAGTCTGAAAGTCATCGTAGGCTTTAGATCGGCGTGTCTAGAGTTGTGGATTGTTACATAAACTCCATTATCATTTTGTATAACTTTATGAACCTACATACTATAATATTATGGTCCATTTAAGTTATTACATTCTCTCCGGTTTTATATCTATGATATATAATATATTTTATTCGATGCACTGTGAGATATGCGATTGGTTCTGTGATTGTTTATCTTCTTTTCACCCTTGACAATCGTCTTACTTTGGTCGGGCACTGCAGCAGTGCACCATCTAGTTATACCCGGGCATCAAAAGTGTAAGGCGATCGTCATAAGAACTCTTGCATATTAAAGTGAAGCTGTGAGATTCATGTCGTTGTCGAGAAAAGAATTTCCGCAATTATCAAATAAGCTGTTAAAAGTATTAACTCTGCTATATGGCACAATACACAAATTCAGAATGGATTCTAAGTACATTATCAAAATATGATTTTGGTAGTGATACCCGAAAGGATATGGTCTGTCGATCATGAAAGTGTTTTCGAGAAAAAAGCCAATGCAGTTCGAACATGGCAAGCTATATTAATAAGAAAAATAACATAAATTCAACTGTTGTAATTAATATAACAAATTCATAATTCAATGTTTAAGCTAATTTGGTTTACTTGCAAAATCATCGTTCAATATGATTTTAAGTTTTGGTAAATATATATTGAAATAGAAATTCTGAACAATGATTTGAAATAATCTGATTGCACATAACAACCAAAGTGTTCTGAAGATAGTAGGAGCGATACTCGGTTTGTGGGTTCGAGTAGGATTCAAGGACTGATACGGTTCAACAAGCATCGGAGTTGAGTCAACAATTTGATAGAAAAAAAACAGTATGTATTTTAGAGAAAATGTAGAGGAAGTGTTTGTCTATAAGAAAGAACTATAAAGGTATTGGAATATTTTTAAAAACTATAAGTAAACAACAAACTTATGATTGTAAACAATGTACTGGTGTTAAAATCATTATAGTTTGGTTGATTACTTTTTGGTATTAGATTTGAAAGGACGTCTTTTATAATTGGTAAAAAAGGATGTTGAGAATGTCCCAAATGATATACATATACACTATATTAAAATGTTTAATATAAAGCATGTAAGATGGATACCTTATGCATTGGCAATAAGAATTATCATACATGTTGTGTTGTCTACAAAATCGCATTTTGCTTTTGTATTTGATACATAAGCAAGTAACAAATCCAAATTAAGATCACTAAATAATAATTTTAAAGTATTCTTGAATATTTGTAAAATATTATAGAATTGTTTATAGAAATAACAAACTCCTTATGAAAGAGCATTCGGGCCCAAACTTCATTAGTGATATCAAATATAGTATGTAATTTCAAATTCGTGATTAATCTTAGTTAAGAAGCTTTAAGTTGGAATTGTTCTAAAAGGAAGGTTGTGGCTGACCAAAAGGCTAAGTACATTGCCTTGTATAGCACCGCAACAAAAGTTGTATAATGCATAAATTTATAACTGAGCTAGGTTAGATTCCAAATGTTAAGAATCACTTAACTTTGTTATGCGATAACAGTGCCACAATACAGATTGTGAAAGAACCTAAATCTCACTAAGAGTCAAGAAACATACTATGAAGAGTTCCACATGATAAAGGTGGCTTATTGCATCAGAGGTAATTGATTGACAAAATAGGTAGTTAAGACAACATAACATATCCATTCACTAACGGACTAGCTCAATCGGTTTTGAGATAACTAATCGGAATAATGGGAATAAGATTTTGTAACTGACTCCAAATGCAAATGGGAAATTGATAGAGTTAAAGATATGTCCTAGGGGATAACTATGTAAAAAATTACATAATTGCCCTAGGACATATGACTAACTATCTCAAATAGTAGGGTTTTATAGGTTTAGATGAATAAAGCTTCTGGAGAAGTGCATGGGGCAAGCTAATATTAGTTTTAGTTTATTCTGCTATTCAATGTAACTGCTTGTAACAGACGGGATTTTCAACCCTTGAAATCTGACACTAATACATCCACTGTATTGCATGCTAAGCCATCAGTGTCGAAAACACTGTTCGTTAGGGGAGAAGAAGAAGATAGAAGATAGAAGAAATTAAAAGCAAACACAGAATCTCACAGCGCAACGGAATAAAATATATTAATCAACATAATTCTTTACAAAGTCATTTCAAAAATGATACATTAGAGTTACACTAATACAATTTCTAACCTAGGACAGTTATAACAGCCTATCCTTATACATCAGATATAAAGTATATAATATACAACAGAAGCAAGTAATAACTATCTATCGATGAAGCCTCCTGCTCCAAGCTCCTCTAAATGCATCCGTAGATAACCTAGACTACTTGGCTGCTCATAAAAATTTGAGCACCTAAGAATTTTAGGGAAAGAAAGTAAAACTCCAGATCAGACATTGGCCTGGTGTGAGTAAACTCAAACAACTTGATTATTACATTTCAAAACCTTTTAAAAATTAAAAGTATCTCGTAAGACCACGCCGCACATAAACACGGATGAGTTTTTACCTTACGATAACCAAAACACTTTTATAGAAAATCCAATGATAGTATAACAATGTCTAAAGTACAAATACTTATTAACCTTAGCCAAAATGGTTACATTAATTAAATTCCAGCATATTAGGTATTTACAATCAAAACCGTAAAGGCACGTATTGGATGGATTTCATACTATGACCAGGTAAGGAACTACCTCCGATGGGTACATCTCTAGAACAATGCAACTGGGTCTAACAAGAACATCTTATACCCTGCCACACAGAACCGGCCTACCACTTGACTAGTAGTACCGAATATGTCATCATCCCGGTCTTCCAACCTTAATCAAGATCTCTCATGCACAACCAAATCCATAAAAATAGGGTAATCTAGAAAGATGAAGACATACCCTAATAGGAGCAACCCACTTAGCCCTGCTGCATGCTCTGTTTTAGTCATTTCCCAGTTGATGAGGCATAAGGCTACATTTTTCCTTTTTGAATAGCAATCCCACTTGGAATGCTAACACTGTCCTCCAGGCAGTAATGTAGTGCCAACATTCATCCATACAAGTTGTCCAGGATAAGGACAAACCGAAAGCACTACTTCAACTACATCCACTGTGGAATCTCCCTCAAGACTAGTAGCAATCAGCTCTTGCACTTCAATGCTCCATCTTCGATTCTATATTCTTCAAGATGTCTTCAGTTCGAAACGCTTGAGTTGGATCAAAGTGGTTTTCGGATAACAGATCTGATCCAGGTCTCTTCGAAACAACTTTCGATAATTTTCGGTAAACTCAACCCCTGTTCTTTAGGAAATAAGCAGATAAAAGATAAAAGCGGAGTTCACCTCCTAACCGTTAGTTGACGGATTTCCTTATCATTTATCCTAGAAGAACAAAATGAATTTATACGTACAGTATAGCACCACCGACGGTAACTGTACCAAATAATTTCCATGTTTCTCCTAGATATTTCCAAAGTTACGTTTTGGTCCAGATTTGATAGTCGATTATTTAACTATCAAATAAACAAACAATCAAACATTGATTAAATTCCATATGGGATCCTCTAAGCCTTTATTAGTTAATCTTTAATTAATAAAATCACTTTATAAAACTTTATCAAAGGATCTTTTCTAAAACACTTTTCCCAAACCACTTACATCCATTTTACTTGGAAAACAATATAAACATTTACCAAAAACATTTGGGAAATTCTCTCTTCTCACATTCCATATTAAATGGCCAAACCATTCCCTTATAAAACATCACTTACTATAAAACTCGTTTACTTTATAGAACCCATTGACTTATTCCTCATAAAAATTCTTTTATAAGTTCTGTAACGACCCGATAATTTCAACCATTCACATCCATTATAAGTGTATAGGTAGACACTCATGCCGGAGTTGAATTTCTCAAAATACCGCGTTGTAATTAAAATTTGGCAAATCTCAGAATATACAGTAAATAAATATAATCACAGATCACAGACACAGAGTAAAATAATGCAGCGGAAGTAAAAGAAATAGTAGTTCATGAAGCTACTATGAAAATATATCAGAGTTACATAAGATACAACATAAGAAATAAAGTACAGCAGAAGTCTCAATACAATAACCAAGTACAGGCTGAATAGAACAACGGAACCGAAGTTGATAGAACAAGACTAGCAAATAATCTCCAGCGATTCAAATCTCCAGAAGGTGGAAATCCAAATCTGTGAATACTCAGGCTGACCCGAGCGTAAAGCAAAACACAAAACACTCGAGTCAGGACAATATATACTTATATAATGTAAACCAACTCAAGTGAACTGTAATAAAGGTACAAGTAACTTAGAAGATGCTTGGGACCGCCCATCCTCTAAGGATCCGTTAAAATATCTACTATGTAGTAATATTCGCTATTATAATAATGTCTAATAAGTAAAGTATAATCATATAGAAAATAGCGTTAAGGGGATGGAGAACCTTAACGCGGTCGGATCTTAAAATCATAATCGTAGTAAAGCTCGATATGGTAGGTGACACGGCACAACTAGGCAATGCCAGGGTAGATATACCAATTACGCACACGGACTGATGGATACGCATAGCAGCCACTACCGTTCCACCTCGAACAACACTCCCAAATCGGAGGATGGCCATCTAATCAATCACAAGTAAGAGTATAATATCGAAGAAATGTGTCCGAGAAGAGGTGCTACCTCACTGGTCCGAGATCGCTCCTGTTTTAGCCACCTTATGCCAACTCACGGGAGTTGGGTCCACGTAACATACCTTAAGAACGTCGCCACCATCCTACTTCATTCTGGAATCTCCACCGCGTACACGGTTGTCAAAGTGGTTTTCGGTATCGACAGAGAGTATGTCCATATCCGATCCCGGTCTCTTTGCCAACCAATCGTTATTATAACCCGTGGTTATAACTTTTAAAAATAGTTTATGTTTCAAATCAAAATACATCCTTTAAACCATTTCAAAATCATATCATTTATTTCAAACTAATACATACTTTCAAACCCAAAACATATCTATTCAAAACCAATTCAAAAATATATCATTTCCATTTCAAAACCAATTCAATAATATATCATTTCAATAAAACCCAAATTTCAAAATCACTGAATATTTCCTTTAATTTATTAAACTTGAAATCTTCCTTTAAATTATCATAGCATTTTGGTAATGTAACTTTAAGGAATCATAGCATTTTTGGAATGTAATACTTCCCAATTTAACATTTTATATAATCAAAGTATTTATATACTTACAAATTTTTTTAACATGGTCATTTTATCATAGCCTTATAGTTAAATAAACTTTGTTACTGTAATATCCAATTTAATGCTAAAATTCTTATGTTAAGTTAAGAGTACCTTATTAACTTACATTATCATTACAATAAAGAAACTTTATTATTTTAGTCATTAAAATATGTCATTTACATTAATTAAAACTTACATATTAAATGTACTTTTTAACTTACATTCCTATTACAGTAAAGAGCATTTATCATTTAATCAATATTACACTAATTAAACTTACATTATCGAATGTACGTTTTAATTTACGTTTTATTACAAAAGGGGCATTTATTATTTTAAATCAATATTACACAAATTAAGACTTACATGTTTCTTTCATTAATTAAGACTTTACATGTTTCTTTCAGTAGGTAAAACTTTACATATTTCTTTCATTAATTAGAACTTTACACGTTTCTTTCATAAATTAAACTTTACATATTTCTTTCATTATTTAGAACTTTACACGTTTCTTTCACAATAAATTTCTTATAATTAAATCCAATTTTCAACAATTTACTTAATAAGTTTAAGTGTAAAAGTTCCAATTCTTCACATTTCAACAAATAGACTTAACACTTCAAATTTAAATTACCATTTCACAATTTAACAAAATTTACAATTTTATTTAATTAACTTAAACCTTTAATTAAAACCAAATTTCACATTTCCTAGTCAAGTTATATTTTAAAAGATCACTTTTAAACATTCATTTATTTAACCACTTAAATTCATAGAAAAATCAATAATACTTAATAATCACTTAAATTCAAATTTAATCAAATTATCATATTTACCATTTCCAAATAAAATTTAATATCCATTTTATTTATATAACTTAAATATCATTTTTAACCAAAATTCCAAATTTCCAACTTAAGTTATATTTCAAAAATCCAGTTAAACCATTCATTAATTACATTTTTAACACATAGAAAAATCATAATTTCTTTAATTCAAAATATTTCAAAATCTGTTTAAATCAAATTTCATAAATTTATATTTTTAAAATACTTAAAAATATTCAAAACACTTTATAAAATAACCACGGGCCTGTATATAATTTTCTAACCTAGGTCAAGTGATACGGATATGTATCATTTCAATCCGCAGTTAAAAAAGAAAAATCCGGGTTCTATCATTTCAAACCCGCAATCCCAAGTTAAAATAATTTAAATAAAAATCATTCAGGCCTATCATTTCAGCCCATAACGATTTTTCCCTATTCTAAAGTCCGTTCGGGTATGTATCATTTCAACCCATAGTGATTCTAATCTACAGGGAACTTGCAATGGTGATAACAGATATAAATAACAGAATAACATTAAATAATAGTAACATATGATATAATAAGTGTAATAACAGGTGTGAACATCATATGATAATAATATAAACATATATAACATGATGATATACATTACAGATTCAAATGGTGTCGGTTTATCAGTTATATAGGTACATATTGTCTGGTGAGAATAACTCACTTGTTTGTGCTGGAGATATCAAAACCAATGACACAATGGAACAAAAGCACGATGACAAGACTACGAACTTGAGTGGAGAGCAAGATCCAAAGCTACAACTCTTGTATTACAACCCAAAACATACATCAAAACAAACACAATTTCAACGCACTTGAAATGGAATAACTTTTAAACGAAAAGAGATTTGAATGTCAAATCTTTTGCCTTGCTTTCTCTATCCTTTTGCATGGCCTAGGGAATGTTTTGGTTCAGGTTTGGACATGGTTTGGGTCTGGTTTGGACCAAGGGATGCACGGCTACAAGCTAGAGATGATGGGGAAGTTACAACATAGGCATGTGAAGAGTTTTATGCAATATGGTGGAGTTTTGGTTCATCTTTGGCTCGGTCTACAAGGTCCTAGGCTTGGCCATGACTTGCTACAGGTCTGGACAGAGGAGATGGTGATGTGTAGTGGTGGTAGCAAGGTGGTGGCGGCAGGTAGAGGTGGTGTCCAAGGTGGTGGGCGAAGGTATGTTGCAACTAGTGGTGGCTATGCATTGTTTTAAGGGATTTGTGCAAGGTTTTGTGTGGTTTTTAGTCAAAAGGAGTGCATGGCCTGTCATGGTCAGAGGAGGAGGGGGTTTGGTCGTGGATGGTGTGGGGAAGGAAGTGGTGGTGGTCGGTGGAGGAGATGGTGGAGGTGTTAGGCCAAGCAAAGCAAGAGAAACATGGCAAAAATCATTGAAAATGAAGAGAAAAGAAGAAAAAGAAGGAGAGGCCATTACCTATTTTTGGATGAAGCCATGAGAAATGAGGAGCTGATTTGTTTTCACGTGAAAAGATGAGAAACAAAAAGTGGCGGCTACACTAGGGTTTTAGATGGCTAGGGCAAAATTTGAGGAGTTAAAGAAAATGAAGGGTTTGGACAAAAAAGGGCTTAAGTTTCAAAGTGTTTTACAACCTTTCATATTTCTTTTCTTTTTAATCTTTATATAAACAAAAATATTCAGAAAAATAATTTACAAACCGAAATCAATTATAAATATTAGAAAACAAATAATAAATTTTGGAAAAATATAAAAAGAATGAAGAAAATTACTTAAAAATACCAAACAGTGTTCAAAAATTATAAATAAATCACTGTCAGTCTTGAAAAACTATACACTTCATTATAAAAATATTATGAAGTGAAAATTTGAATTAAAATAATTTATTTATCATTTTCAAAATAAAATAGATAATTAAATTGGAGAAAATAGAAAAGGATTAAAGAAAAATGTTTAAAGTTTACAAACAGGGCATGGAAATTTGCAAGAAAAATACTACTAACTCTGGAAAAATTCCTACCTTACTCTAAAAATATTTAAAAGCCAAAATATATTTTATATAACATAAATGTACAAATTAGAAAAAAATATATCAAATAAAAATGTCATTTATATAATTTTAAAATAAAGAATATTGCTGAATAACCCAATATACACACAATATTGAAAATAGTATAACTTTTGCAATTTAAATCCGTTTGCAACGAAACGAAAAGCAGTATTCAAGTTATTAAATCTATTTTTATAATAAAAGAAAAAATTCATAAATTTCAAACTTTTAAATTTTCAAGTTAAAAGTCGAAGTTTGACTATTTGACCAAAATTCACATTTTCTGGAAATATTAAATTTAGTCATATTTGGAATTCAGATCCACATACAAAATCAAAGTTTTTTTTATATTTACAATAACAACATTTATTCTTTTCATAAATAAAGCTCTTAAATTTGGAAAAATCAAATTAAAATTAATTGTAAAATACAGGGTTGTTACACTCTCCTCTACTCAAAACTTTTCGTCCCCGAAAAGGAACGAGGTACGGGAAAGCACCTAAAAAGATAGAATGAATAGAATTAAGACAAGATGATAAGAATATTGGAATTACACCTGATAACTATTGTTATAGGCAAGTTTAACAAGTTGGAGGTGATCAAATCAAGAACACAAACACGAAAAAGATCCTCTAGAGTCTGAATCACCCCTTTCACTTGACCGACGGTCTATGAATGGAAAAACAGTGTTCAGATCCAGATGAGTAACAAAGATTTCAAAGATTATAAAAAGATGTCTAAACAGACTGGTATAAGCAATAGCCTTCCCATTCTGTAACAAGATAAGAGAAATAAGGACAACCAAAAGATAGTTTGAAAAAAAAAACAAAATAAGATAATAAATGTGAAACAATAACGCTTTGAAATCATAACAAATTAGAGATGTTTATCATTTGGAAATCATACTACTAAAATCATAACACTTTGGAAATGTAATTCTAAAAAAAACATAATACTTAGAAAATCATAACACCTTTTAAAATAATATTTATTTAAACCATTTTAATTCAAGGTCAAATAATATTCATTTTAAAGTTGTAACATTTCTAAGTTCATTCAATTATAAAACTTCCAAAACATTGTATTTTCAAAACAGCAGCACTTATAAAATGCTACAGTAGATATATTAATATTTCAAATCAGTTTTATTCTAGAATATTCATTTGGATATCATTTAACTTATGACTTATTAAAACAAACTTTTATGAATGGAATATCCAAATTAAACTATACTTCGTTTATTAAGTCAAAAGCTCACTATTTTACTTAGCTCTTCATTTAACAAATAACCTAACACTTTATTTAAAATGCCCATTTCATAAATAGATATTCCTTCAATAAGTTACACTTAAAATTTCCATTTGAAAACCAAATTCTCAATTATCAAATTTAGTGATGTTAAAATACATTATAACTATCATAATTATCCATTTTTCAAGACATATCAATTTCATAAATAAAATATTTATCATAGAAAATATAACAATCAAATTTCTTTACACATTTATTCATTTAGACATCAATTAAACTATGAATTCAAGTTAAATAAACTTTATTACAAAATGTCCAATTCCAATGTATTTTATTTTATCTATTCAAAGATACATTATTTATTATACAACATATTCATTTCAGGAAATAACCATTATTAAAATTCCTAGGTTAGACTTAAGGTTCCATATTAAATCAAATTTGATTATCAAGTTATTTAAATAAAATCTCTTTAAATTCCTTTTTCACTATTTACCTCTGTAAATCTTTTATAACTAAAATTTAGGTGTATAAAATTTATTATAACCACTCAAATTTTATTTAAAAAATCCTTTTTATATTGTATATTATCCAATTACATTGTTAACTTCTAAAAACTTTTTTAAGGTAAGTTATATTTGAATGCAATTGTATTATACAAATAAAACTTTCCAATTCAATTATCTCAAGTTTGAATAATTTATTCAAAAATTTTAATTTTTCTTTTTATAACTGAAATTATTCTTTAAGATGAAATTTAAGAATTAATTTTCCGGTTTCCTTCAAACCAGTTAGAGATAAATAAATATATGTACATAATATGTCAAATCAATTTAAATCATATATCTATATATATTATAAATCAAATCATATTTAGAAATTCAAATAAATTAAATCTTTCAAAACAAAGCTGTAGTAAGACTACAGAACGGTCTCTTCAGTTCAAAACTCGAAAATGAACGTCGATGATGCTGCAGTCATCACCGAAATTATTTTCCAGCGACAAAGAGAAGAGCACTTAATTTTTAAACTTTAAAATCCTTTAGAGACAAATTTTTTTATTCAAAAATACTTTAAATTATATCCTTTTAAAAATTTTAAACACAAGGTTTGAAATCCATCGGAAACTTGAATTCTCAAATTCTTGATTCAAATTCATTTCAGTTCCCAAATCAATTTATAAACAACTATTTATAAATTCATTTGTAGAACAATAAATGATAAATCAAGTATTATCATTTCAAATTATCAATTTAAATCAATTTATTAAGTTCCATAAATTTACTTATATATCAAAATTTTATTTCATTAACCAAATTTAAAATAATATCGTGTCAGTTTGTTCTGTTAAAGTGTTTTAGAAATCCTATCGATAGCGTTGATCAGACGAATCGATCGGAAATCCAAATCAACATCAACAACTCAAACAACACCATATATAAAACAAAACATAGATTTACAAGTACAATTCAAAATGTTTGGAGATAGTTTAGAAACAAAAGACAAGATGGTTAAACAGAGTAGAGAGATGGGTAAGCTTAGGTAAATCGCGGACAACCTTAACCGGGTCAACCGTGACTTAAAGAATAAGATCGATGTGGATTTTTCTGGGATAAATCTACGTTCGATCTCAAGAGATAGAGTTTGGAATAATAAAAGATATTAGCATCTAAACCAAGGATAGATAAAATCTCTGGTGAATCGATGCTGACTGTAAAGGATTTTCACCCCTTTACAAGAAAATTAGAATATTGGCGAGATCGCCAATTCACTATAAAGATCATTCGAAGTGGAGTTATGTGATACTCCAAAATCAAAAGAAGATGAATGGTGAGGGGCAAGAATGAATTTTGGAACCGCAGGAAACGTTCCAAAATTCAAAGGAAATCGAATCAAAAGGAAGAGATTCAAACTCGAACGAAAGTGATTCTGTAAATAAATTTACCATACATTCTAAGTTTTGCCTCAAAGCCAAAGCTCTGATACCAACTGTAATGACCCGATATTTTCAACCATTCGCATCCATTATAAGTGTATAGGTAGACACTCATGTCGGAGTTGAATTGCTCAAAATACCGCGTTGTAATTAAAATTTGGCAAATCTCAGAATATACAGTAAATAAATATAATCACAGATCACAGACACAGAGTAAAATAATGCAGCGGAAGTAAAAGAAATAGTAGTTCATGAAGCTACTATGAAAATATATCAGAGTTACATAAGATACAACATAAGAAATAAAGTACAGCAGAAGTCTCAATACAATAACCAAGTACAGGCTGAATAGAACAACGGAACCGAAGTTGATAGAACAAGACTAGCAAATAATCTCCAGCGATTCAAATCTCCAGAAGGTGGAAATCCAAATCTGTGAATACTCAGGCTGACCCGAGCGTAAAGCAAAACACAAAACACTCGAGTCAGGACAATATATACTTATATAATGTAAACCAACTCAAGTGAACTGTAATAAAGGTACAAGTAACTTAGAAGATGCTTGGGACCGCCCATCCTCTAAGGATCCGTTAAAATATCTACTATGTAGTAATATTCGCTATTATAATAATGTCTAATAAGTAAAGTATAATCATATAGAAAATAGCGTTAAGGGGATGGAGAACCTTAACGCGGTCGGATCTTAAAATCATAATCGTAGTAAAGCTCGATATGGTAGGTGACACGGCACAACTAGGCAATGCCAGGGTAGATATACCAATTACGCACACGGACTGATGGATACGCATAGCAGCCACTACCGTTCCACCTCGAACAACACTCCCAAATCGGAGGATGGCCATCTAATCAATCACAAGTAAGAGTATAATATCGAAGAAATGTGTCCGAGAAGAGGTGCTACCTCACTGGTCCGAGATCGCTCCTGTTTTAGCCACCTTATGCCAACTCACGGGAGTTGGGTCCACGTAACATACCTTAAGAACGTCGCCACCATCCTACTTCATTCTGGAATCTCCACCGCGTACACGGTTGTCAAAGTGGTTTTCGGTATCGACAGAGAGTATGTCCATATCCGATCCCGGTCTCTTTGCCAACCAATCGTTATTATAACCCGTGGTTATAACTTTTAAAAATAGTTTATATTTCAAATCAAAATACATCCTTTAAACCATTTCAAAATCATATCATTTATTTCAAACTAATACATACTTTCAAACCCAAAACATATCTATTCAAAACCAATTCAAAAATATATCATTTCCATTTCAAAACCAATTCAATAATATATCATTTCAATAAAACCCAAATTTCAAAATCACTGAATATTTCCTTTAATTTATTAAACTTGAAATCTTCCTTTAAATTATCATAACATTTTGGTAATGTAACCTTAAGGAATCATAGCATTTTTGGAATGTAATACTTCCCAATTTAACATTTTATATAATCAAAGTATTTATATACTTACAATTTTTTTTAACATGGTCATTTTATCATAGCCTTATAGTTAAATAAACTTTGTTACTGTAATATCCAATTTAATGCTAAAATTCTTATGTTAAGTTAAGAGTACCTTATTAACTTACATTATCATTACAATAAAGAAACTTTATTATTTTAGTCATTAAAATATGTCATTTACATTAATTAAAACTTACATATTAAATGTACTTTTTAACTTACATTCCTATTACAGTAAAGAGCATTTATCATTTAATCAATATTACACTAATTAAACTTACATTATCGAATGTACGTTTTAATTTACGTTTTATTACAAAAGGGGCATTTATTATTTTAAATCAATATTACACAAATTAAGACTTACATGTTTCTTTCATTAATTAAGACTTTACATGTTTCTTTCAGTAGGTAAAACTTTACATATTTCTTTCATTAATTAGAACTTTACACGTTTCTTTCATAAATTAAACTTTACATATTTCTTTCATTAATTAGAAATTTACACGTTTCTTTCACAATAAATTTCTTATAATTAAATCCAATTTTCAACAATTTACTTAATAAGTTTAAGTGTAAAAGTTCCAATTCTTCACATTTCAACAAATAGACTTAACACTTCAAATTTAAATTACCATTTCACAATTTAACAAAATTTACAATTTTATTTAATTAACTTAAACTTTTAATTAAAACCAAATTTCACATTTCCTAGTCAAGTTATATTTTAAAAGATCACTTTTAAACATTCATTTATTTAACCACTTAAATTCATAGAAAAATCAATAATACTTAATAATTACTTAAATTCAAATTTAATCAAATTATCATATTTACCATTTCCAAATAAAATTTAATATCCATTTTATTTATATAACTTAAATATCATTTTTAACCAAAATTCCAAATTTCCAACTTAAGTTATATTTCAAAAATCCAGTTAAACCATTCATTAATTACATTTTTAACACATAGAAAAATCATAATTTCTTTAATTCAAAATATTTCAAAATCTTTTTAAATCAAATTTCATAAATTTATATTTTTAAAATACTTAAAAATATTCAAAACACTTTATAAAATAACCACGGGCCTGTATATAATTTTCTAACCTAGGTCAAGTGATACGGATATGTATCATTTCAATCCGTAGTTAAAAAAGAAAAATCCGGGTTCTATCATTTCAAACCCGCAATCCCAAGTTAAAATAATTTAAATAAAAATCATTCAGGCCTATCATTTCAGCCCATAACGATTTTTCCCTATTCTAAAGTCCGTTCGGGTATGTATCATTTCAACCCATAGTGATTCTAATCTACAGGGAACTTGCAATGGTGATAACAGATATAAATAACAGAATAACATTAAATAATAGTAACATATGATATAATAAGTGTAATAACTGGTGTGAACATCATATGATAATAATATAAACATATATAACATGATGATATACATTACAGATTCAAATGGTGTCGGTTTATCAGTTATATAGGTACATATTGTCTGGTGAGAATAACTCACCCGTTTGTGCTGGAGATATCAAAACCAATGACACAATGGAACAAAAGCACGATGACAAGACTACGAACTTGAGTGGAGAGCAAGATCCAAAGCTACAACTCTTGTATTACAACCCAAAACATACATCAAAACAAACACAATTTCAACGCACTTGAAATGGAATAACTTTTAAACGAAAAGAGATTTGAATGTCAAATCTTTTGCCTTGCTTTCTCTATCCTTTTGCATGGCCTAGGGAATGTTTTGGTTCAGGTTTGGACATGGTTTGGGTCTGGTTTGGACCAAGGGATGCACGGCTACAAGCTAGAGATGATGGGGAAGTTACAACATAGGCATGTGAAGAGTTTTATGCAATATGGTGGAGTTTTGGTTCATCTTTGGCTCGGTCTACAAGGTCCTAGGCTTGGCCATGACTTGCTACAGGTCTGGACAGAGGAGATGGTGATGTGTAGTGGTGGTAGCAAGGTGGTGGCGGCAGGTAGAGGTGGTGTCCAAGGTGGTGGGCGAAGGTATGTTGCAACTAGTGGTGGCTATGCATTGTTTTAAGGGATTTGTGCAAGGTTTTGTGTGGTTTTTAGTCAAAAGGAGTGCATGGCCTGTCATGGTCAGAGGAGGAGGGGGTTTGGTCGTGGATGGTGTGGGGAAGGAAGTGGTGGTGGTCGGTGGAGGAGATGGTGGAGGTGTTAGGCCAAGCAAAGCAAGAGAAACATGGCAAAAATCATTGAAAATGAAGAGAAAAGAAGAAAAAGAAGGAGAGGCCATTACCTATTTTTGGATGAAGCCATGAGAAATGAGGAGCTGATTTTTTTTCACGTGAAAAGATGAGAAACAAAAAGTGGCGGCTACACTAGGGTTTTAGATGGCTAGGGCAAAATTTGAGGAGTTAAAGAAAATGAAGGGTTTGGACAAAAAAGGGCTTAAGTTTCAAAGTGTTTTACAACCTTTCATATTTCTTTTCTTTTTAATCTTTATATAAACAAAAATATTCAGAAAAATAATTTACAAACCGAAATCAATTATAAATATGAGAAAACAAATAATAAATTTTGGAAAAATATAAAAAGAATGAAGAAAATTACTTAAAAATACCAAACAGTGTTCAAAAATTATAAATAAATCACTGTCAGTCTTGAAAAACTATACACTTCATTATAAAAATATTATGAAGTGAAAATTTGAATTAAAATAATTTATTTATCATTTTCAAAATAAAATAGATAATTAAATTGGAGAAAATAGAAAAGGATTAAAGAAAAATGTTTAAAATTTACAAACAGGGCATGGAAATTTGCAAGAAAAATACTACTAACTCTGGAAAAATTCCTACCTTACTCTAAAAATATTTAAAAGCCAAAATATATTTTATATAACATAAATGTACAAATTAGAAAAAATATATCAAATAAAAATGTCATTTATATAATTTTAAAATAAAGAATATTGCTGAATAACCCAATATACACACAATATTGAAAATAGTATAACTTTTGCAATTTAAATCCGTTTGCAACGAAACGAAAAGCAGTATTCAAGTTATTAAATCTATTTTTATAATAAAAGATAAAATTCATAAATTTCAAACTTTTAAATTTTCAAGTTAAAAGTCGAAGTTTGACTATTTGACCAAAATTCACATTTTCTGGAAATATTAAATTTAGTCATATTTGAAATTAAGATCCACATACAAAATCAAAGTTTTTTTATATTTACAATAACAACATTTATTCTTTTCATAAATAAAGCTCTTAAATTTGGAAAAATCAAATTAAAATTAATTGTAAAATATAGGGTTGTTACAAGTTCACTTCACATTTCAAACCTCTTTACAAATTTTCAAACTTGATTTAAAACGTCATACAAAAATATCTAAAATGATTTATAAAATCTCTTTCTATTTTTAAAACTATTTAAAAATCTTCCTTCATAATTCCTTTATATAATCTCCTTTATAAAATATCATTTTCAAGATATCATTTGTAAATCACTTTAGGTAAAACCTTTTATTTAATAAACCCCTTTTTTAAAACAAGATATTATTTAAAAATAACTTTATAAAATAATAACAAAATTTTAAAACCATTTATAACCTTTAAACCCAAATCGATTTAAGAATTAAATTTAATTCAAAAACATACTTTAGTAATTCGAAAAGAGGCTTAGCAATCCCAATGGTACTAATTTAAGTTACCATTCAATTTCAATTTCAATTCACTTAACAGTTATTTACATAGGTCATCATATATGTAAATATAACTCATATCCAAATCTAGGAATAACATATCAATATGAACCAACTAGCATATACATGTTCAAATAACATAATAGCAGGAGGTGATTTGTCCTGCTAAACAGATGTCCAAAAAATTCAATCAATTTATAGAAGAACAGGGATTTATTATGCTAATACATGTCCACACAAACAAACAAACAATCTACATTATAACTCAATCACGGTTATATGGTTTCTTAATGGTATCAACACTTGAATCACTTGTATTCAAAACCATCTTTGAAAAAGAAGTACGCTTAAACAGTTTTACTTTTGAAAACCAAGAATTTAGAAGAAAAAATATCCTTTTTTAAAATAATTAATTATAACTTAAATCCTTATTTGAATCATAATTAATTTTAATTGAATCTTAGCGCAATTTAATTAAATAGTTAAACAATAATTAACTATTAATTAAACACAAATTAATCCTTTATTAATTAATAAATAATTAATTAAACCTTCATTAATAATTAAATGTTAATTAATCTCAATTAATTAATTAAATAATATTTAATTAAACTTAAACAATAAATTAAACCTTTAATAAATGATTTATTATAAATTAAATCTTTAATCAAATAATTAAACCCTTGATTAATAATTAATCGTATGATAAATTAAATATAAATAATTTACTTCACCCATACTTAATTAACTTAATTAATAATTAATTAAAATAAATCTTAACTTTAAAAGATAATTAATTAAGAACTAATCTTTATTTAATTGAAGTTAATAAACCTTGTTAACATTTAATTAATTATCAATTACTAAAACCTAATTAATTAACAGTTATTTATTAAATCCTTAATTAACTTTTAAAAACATTATTTTTTAGTTTATAAAATATTCACAAAACAATTTGAAATATAAAAACCAAACTTTACAAAAATCAAAATTTTAAGCGAACTGCATTCATAGCGACTATCGCTATGGATACCCGTAATTTCACTTTACTAACTAGTTTACATGCTAACTTGCTTTAGCTTCAAGATAAGATTAACACATACGACATATCCAAGTTCAACTATACCAAATCATATCATCACCAAACACAATAACAATCACAACCTTTTTTTAACCAACATATCTAAACAATACCACAATTCAAACCAAACAGTTATATACATACATACATACATATATATATAACCACATAACCAAATATATATATATATAAGTAAATTCTTCCCAAAAAGTTAAGAAATTTACTCGCCAAAGGTTTTGAAAACTTGAAATACTTTAGCGCTCGGAAAGCTTGGAAAATCACAAATTCTTCTCGAAAATGGGTCAATTTGCACTCAACTTTTGGACCCTTTCCTCTTAGATTTTGGAAAAGTTATCAAAAGGAAAGTTTTAGATTATTCTTTCCTCTATCATTTTAAAAAAAGAACTACTCAAATAAGTTAAATTTTGAGGAAGTTATGGCCAAAACAGTGAGGGGTATTTTCGGACATCAAAATCTAGGTTCAAAAACACTCTTGCAAAAAATGAATTTTTGGAGCATCAAAGCTCGAAATAAGAAAATGTAGTAAGCTACAAAGTTGTAGCCACTGGAAATATAGATGGTTTAAAAAAAAGAATCTGATTTTGATTTATTTTGTAAGAAGTTATGGTCGAAACCATTTCTGCTAAAATGGAAGAAATTTAAATTAAAAAGAAGAAACCTTTAAACAAGTTTTTAAAACATTTAAAAGTTAATTTTTGAAATCTTAAAACATAAAAAGTTACTTTGGAAGCCATTAAAGTTGGTTAAAAGCTTTAAAGAAGAAGAGACTTAGGAGAAAAAGGGAAATTAAATGATAATGGAAGAAAGAAATAAGAGAAAGATTTTATATAAAATGAATATGTAAAATTACCTAATTAACCCTTGTACCATGCCCTCCACCATTAGCTTGCCATGTCACCACTCTTGTCTTCCCCCTTTTCCCTTCCTAACACTACATGATCCAACATGAAATGACCCATAAATATACTCATGTTTCCCCCAGTTGTCATTATGTCAAATCATGTCCCCGTGATGTGACAATTTCCTTTTTCCTTTTTTTTCTTATATACCTAAGTATAATTGCATGCATACATACACTAAGACATACATACATATACACATTTATTTCCATTTTGAATGTTCATATGTTTCCATTAAAGTTCACAACGTTCCGATAAAATCTAGCTGACGAAAAGTTGAAAATTTGGAAAATGGATTGCGAACACATTTCCCTTTTTTCATCGAACTATAAATTTTTGTAAACAAATTTTAAAAACTACTTCACCATTATTATTTATTTTTAAAAAGAGTTTTATTTTCATTATAAAACATATATATTGAATACTTAAAATTAATTAAATATTCACAAATCAAAGTAGTGAAATTCCGGGTCGTTACATTCTTCTCCCCTTAAAAGAATTTCATCCCCAAAATTACACCTCATAACCTATTCAGAAACACTTAACACTCTACATCATTCCATATGATGTACATATATCATTCTCATGCAAAATCTGACTCGATCACAACTCGAATACATAACTTCACTTCCGAACTAGTATCGCTTACCTGATTCTCTAGTGCGGACTCCGATCAGGCTCCTTGATTTGGAACATCTGTTCTCCTTACATAGTTGTAACTACGATAGAAACTTTGGTCCCAAACCAAAAATCCTCATCAATTGCACGTCGTCAAAAATAGAGTAATAAATCCTTATTCGGAATGGTGCAAATACCATAAAGTCATATACTCGAATCTTAGATCAAAACTCCATGAAAAGGAGAATTGATCTACGTCCACCCTACACATTTACCATATTGGTTCTCCATAATACCAATTCTGTTTCACTAAATCATTTATGAAAAGATTTCATAAATAAATCTTAGTTTCAACTTAGATAATACTCCATTATAGCCTAAGATTATATACCTCTATTTGATCCCACTATTCCATTTTGAATTTATCTCCCTAAGAAAACTCAAGATCCAAATACCTGGCTTTTATTTCAAATTTTTTTTGAAATGATACTCTATATTCTAAATTATACAAATATATAAATATAGCACGAGTAACTTTAAAAGAATACTATGGAACTGGGTACTACCAAACAGTATCATGCATTCCCTTACCAAGAAGGGTAATACTCAAGAGAAGGGTTTACCATCTGAACACATCTCTTCCTCAAATTTTAAGTTATTTTCGAGCCACTCGAACTAGTTAACTTAAAAAAACATTTCTTTTATTTCAAAATCCCATTTTAGAAACAATACTTTACATTTTCCAGCAAAACATTTATCACCAACTTATTTTGGATTCGTTCAGATATAATTTGTTTCGATTGTACAATGATAAAGAGAATAATTTACTAAGTGCATGACAAAGTTCGCTTAGGCAAACATCCAACCGTCACTTAGAAGATTATTCTGATCATAACAAAACAGTCACAACTCGTTCCCCCTAACCAATCTAAAGAAAACACTTCTTACATAAATTTCGTTCTTAAAATTTCATACTTTAAGCAAAATTGCTTTCAAATACTATTATTATTTCTCAAAATATAGAAAAATCATTTTTCAAAGCATCGGGATTTAGGTTCTCAAGTTTTTAACCTAAATTCTTTTTAATTAAAAAGACACATCTTATTCAAAGGAAAGTACCTAAACATTTACACAACAGTCAATGCTCAAACTAGAGGAGCATGACTAACCAAAACCTATATGATAATAATAAAATATAATTATCTCCCAACAACAACATCACAAAAATACTATACTATACTATTTTTGAAAATCGTTCTTTATAAATAAAATATATTCTGGGTAAAATTATTTCATTTACCCTAATTTCAAAACAATACTATGTCAGTTGCTCTGGCTCAAGTGTTTAGGAATCCCTATCGATAGCGTTGGCCAAACGTATCGACCAGAATTCATAAACCACTCAACCGATCAAACAACACAATATAAAACACTTTTATATCACTAACAAATACGCGCTCTTATATAATATACACTAAAACTCATCCTAGGGTACTACTAACCCTATCTCTAATGATTAACCCCACCAAAGCCAATGTTCTCGCTTAACCTTCAGCTCTGATACCAACTGTAACATATGGGATTTTCGACCCTTGAAAATTGAAATTAATACATCCATTGTATGGGGTGCCGACCCATCAAGTGTCGGAAACACCGTTTGTTAGGGGAGAAGATAGAAGATAGAAGAAACTAAAAGCCAACACAGAATCTCACAGCGCAACAAAATAAAATATATTAATCAACATAATTCTTTACAAAGTCATTTCAAAAATGATACATTAGAGTTACACTAATACAATTTCTAACCTAGGACAGTTATAACAGCATGTCTTTATACATCAGATATAAAGTATATAATATACAGCGGAAGCAAGTAATAACTGTCTATCGATGAAGCAACCTGCTCCAAGCTCCTCCAATGCATCCATAGATAACCTGGACTACTTGGTTGCTTATAAAAATTTGAGCACCTAAGAGTTTTAGGGAAAGAAAGTAAAACTCCAGATCAGACATGGGCCTGGTGTGAGTAAACTCAAACAACTTGATTATTACATTTCAAAACCTTTTAAAAATCAAAGGTATCTCGTAAGACCACGCCGCACATAAACACGGACGAGTTTTTACCTTACGATAACCAAAACACTTTTATAGAAAATCCAATGATAGTATAACAGTGTCTAAAGTACAAATACTTATTAACCTTAGCCGAAATGGTTACATTAATTAAATTCCAGCATACTAGGTATTTACAATCAAAACCATAAAGGCACTTATTGGATGGATTTCATACTATGACCAGGTAAGGAACTACCTCCGATGGGTACATCTCTAGAACAATGCACTCGGGTCTGACAAGAACATCTTGTACCCTGCCACATAGAACCGGCCTACCACTTGACTAGTAGTATCGAATATGTCATCATCCCGGTCTTCCAACCTTAATCGAGATCTCTCATGCACAACCAAATCAATAAAAATAGGGTAATCTAAAAAGATGATGACATACCCTAATGGGAGCGACCCACTTAGCCCTGCTACATGCCCTGTTTTAGTCATTTCCCAGTTGATGAGGCGTGAGGCTACATTTTACCTTTTTGAATATCAATCCCACTTGGAATGCTAACACTGCCCCCCAAGCAGTGCTAACATTCATCCATATAAGTTATCCAGGATAAGGACAAATCGAAGGCACTACTTCTACTACATCTATTGTGGAATCACCCTCAGGACTAGTAGCAAGCATCCCTTGCACTTCAATGCTCCATCTTCAATTCCATATTCTTCAAGATGTCTTCAGTTCGAAATGCTTGAGTTGGATCAAAGTGGTTTTCGGATAACAGATCCGATCCCGATCTCTTCGAAACAACTTTCGATTATTTTCGGTAAACTCAAACCCGGTTCTTTAGGAAATAAGTAGATAAAAGATAAGAGCAGAGTTCACCTCCTAACCGTTAGTAGACAGATTTCCTTATTATTTATCCTAGAAGAACAAAATGAATTTATACGTACAGTATAGCACCACTGGCTGTAACTATACCGTACAATTTCCATGTTTCTCCTAGATATTTCAAAAGTTACGTTTTGGTCCAGATTTGATAGTCGGTTATTTAGCTATCAAATAAACAAACAATCAAACATTGATTAAATTCTATATGGTATCCTCTAAGCCTTTATTAATTAATCTTCAATTAATAAAGTACCTTTATAAAACTTTATCAAAGGATCTTTTCTAAAATACTTTTCCCAAACCACTTACATCCCTTTTACTTGGAAAACAATATAAACATTTACCAAAAACATTTGGAAAATTCTCTCTTCACACATTCCATATTAAATGGCTAAACCATTCCCTTTCAAAACATCACTTACTATAAAACTCGTTTACTTTATAAAACCCATTAACTTATTCCTTATAAAAATTCTTTTTTTGAGAAAAATATGTGATCCTCTAAAATAGAGGAGAGCACACATGATAATATATTCCTTATAAAAATTCTTTTATAAGTTCACTTCACATTTCGAACCTCTTTACAAATTTTCAAACTTGATTTAAAACGTCTTTCAAAAATATCTAAAATGATTTATAAAATCTCTTTCTATTCTTAAAACTATTTAAAAATCTTCCTTAATAATTCCTTTATCGAATCTCCTTTATAAAATATCATTTTCAAGATATCATTTGTAAATAACGTTAGGTAAAACCTTTTATTTAATGAACCCCTTTTTAAAAACAAGATATTATTTAAAAATAAGTTTATAAAATAATAACAAAATGAACCATTTATAACCTTTAAACCCAAATCTATTTAAGAATTAAATTTAATTCAACAACATACTTTAGTAATTCGAAAAGAGGCTTAGCAATCCCAATGGTACTAATTTAAGTTACCATTCAATTTTAATTTCAATTTCAATTTCAATTCACTTAATAGTTATTTACATAGGTCAACATATATGTAAATACAACTCATATCCAAATCAGAGAATAACATGTCAATATGAACCAACTAGCATATACATGTTCAAATAACATAATAACAGGATGGTGATTTGTCATGCTAAACAGATGTCCAAACAATTCAATCAATTTATAGAAGAACAGGGATTTATTCTGCTAACACATGTCCACACAAACAAACAAACAAACAATATACATTATAACTCAATCACAGTTATATGGTTTCATAATGGTATCAACACTTGAATCACTTGTATTCAAAACCATCTTTGAAAAAGAAGTGCACTTATACAATTGTACTTTTGAAAACCAAGGATTTAAAACTAAAAATTTCTTTTTTTAAAATAATTATTTATAACTTAAATCCTTATTTGAATCATAATTACATTTAATTGAATTTTAACGCAATTTAATTAAATAGTTAAACAATAATTAACTATTAATTAAACCCAAATCAATACTTTATTAATTATTAAATAATTAATTAAACCTTCATTAATATTAAATGTTAATTAATCTTAATTAATTAATTAAATAATATTTAATTAAACTTAAACAATAAATTAAACCTTTAATAAATGATTTATTATAAACTAAATCTTTAATCAAATAATTAAACCCTTGATTAATAATTAATCCTATGATAAATTAAATATAAATAATTTACTTAACCCATACTTAATTAACTTAATTAATAATTAGTTAAAATAAATCTTAACTTTAAAAGATAATTAATTAAGAACTAATCTTTATTTAATTAAAGTTAAAAACCTTGTTAACATTTACTTAATTATCAATTAATAAAACCTAATTAATTAACAATTAATTATTAAATCCTTAATTAACTTTTAAAAACATTATTATTTAGTTTAAAAAATATTCACAAAACAATTTGAAGTATAAAATCCAAACTTTGCAAAAATCGAAATTTTAAGTGAACTGCATCCATGGATACCCATAATTTCACTTTACTAACTAGTTACATGCTAACTTGCTTTAGCTTCAAGGAAGATTAACACATACGACATATCCAAGTTCAACTATACCAAATCATATCATCACCAAATATAACCAACAATCACAATCTTTTTTATAACCAACATATCTAAACAACACCATAATTCAAACCAAAAAATTATATATATAACCACATAACCAACACACACACATATATAAGTAAATTCTTCCCAAAAAGTTAAGAAGTATACTCACTAAAGGTTTTGAAAACTTGAAATACTTTAGCGCTCGAAAAGCTTGAAAAACCACAAATTCTTCTCGAAAATAGGTCATTTTGCACCCGACTTTTGGAACCTTTTCTCTCGGATTTTGGAAAATTCATCAAAAGGAAAATTTTAGATTATTATTTTCTCTATCATTTAAAAAAAGAACTACTCAAATAAGTTAAATTTTGAGGAAGTTATGGCCAAAACAGTGAGGGGTATTTTCGGACATCAAAATCTAGGTTCAAAAACACTCTTGCAAAAAATAAATTTTTGGAGCATCAAAGCTCGAAATAAGAAAAAGTGGTAAACTACAAAGTTGTAGCCACTGGAAATATACATGGTTTGAAAAAAGGAGGCTGGTTTTGATGTATTTTGTAAGAAGTTATGATCGAAACCATTTCGGGTAAAATGGAAGAAATTTAAATTGAAAAGAAGGAACCTTTAAACAAGTTTTTAAAACATTTAAAAGTTAAATTTTGAAATCTTAAAGCATGAAAATTTATTTTGGAAGCCATTAAAGTTGGTTAAAAGCTTTAAAGAAGAAGAGACTTAGGAAAAAGGGAAATGAAATGAAAATGGAAGAAAGAAATAAGAGAAAGGTTTTTATATAAAATGAATATGTAAAATTACCTAATTAACCCTTGTACCTTGCCCTCCACTCCCAGCTTGCCATGTCACCACTCTTGTCTTCCCCCTTGTCCCTTTCTAACACTACATGATCCAACATGAAATGACCCCTAAATGTACACTTCTCTCCCCCGGTTGCCATTATGTCAAATCATGTCCCCGTGATGTGACAATTTTTTTTCCATTTTTTTCTTATATACCTAAGTATAATTGCATACATACATACATTAAGACATACATACATATACACATTTATTTCCATTTTGAATGTTTATATGTTTCCATTAAAATTAATTGTTAAACGGCTAGTTTTCTATCGGTTTAGAAAATAGTCAAGAAATTTCAAATTAAATTTTATACCGTAAGCGCACGGCATACTATCATAGTACGTGGCGAGTACGGGTCGATCTATAGGGAATTGTTGATTTTAAATCTCTATTCAATCAAATTAACCAAAGTTGAAAGTGTGATTAGCTAAAAATGTAGAAACTAACAAAAAAGAAAATGATAAAAAATATGAGAGTGTGAAGGCAATTTAGAGGCAATTTCCACTCTCTAGATCACATAAATCAACAAAATGAAGTTATGATCTCTCTTTTCTTGTCATTAGTGTAATTAGTTGATGTGCTTATCATAAGTATGGTATATTTGTGCTATTAATTAGCACAATATAAACCATCAAACTATAACACAACCACAAATACACATTTGACTCTCATGAAATATGACAACAAAGTTGAAAGCAAAATCTATTTTAAGCATGGCCTATTAACTATTTTTTAGAAATATAGGCCATCAAATTTTAATTTCAACAATCACTTCATTACCATCGTCATATGTAGATAAAGAGGTAATTATTGTTTGTGATTATTTAAGCATAGCCTATTTGGTGTCAACAATATAGGCTATCATATTCACATCAAAGACAACAAGTTAAACCACTTTAAATGATTCATTAAGCACAAAAAGAGAGCATAAACATCAAAATGTTGCATCTACATACTAGAGAGCTTCATTCATAAATTGTAGGGATTAGCCTCTCATATTTGTTATCATATGAACAAATGTAGAAAGCATCATGAAACTAACAAGAGGAAAAAGAGAGCAAAATGAAAGGAAAAATGATTCTACTTGCATAAAGTAAAAGAGATCTACACTACAACATGAAAAAAAATAAACAAGGAAAGGAAAAGATAATGTATTAAATTGCATAAGAAAGGTAATTACATGAAAATAAAAATGGCTAAGTAGCCATGAAAAGAGAAAGAGAAGAGCTTTGTTTATTTTGAGCCTAAAACTAACTAAAGAGAGACTAAGGAAGAGGGTTACATGAAACATAAGAGGTATTTATACAAGTTAGAAACCCTAATGCATATTTTTAGGGAATGCCCAAAATGCCCTTGTAGGAAGTGTGGTGGCCAAGTTATCATTAACATCCACTAATCATCCAATAAGTATGCATGAAGATTTAATGGTCTTTTAGCATGTGCATTAGCTTCTAAGTGTACATTAAGGTAAGTGGGTAAGTGGGGTCCTCCATGATCTTCACTTTGAATTATTTCCATCTTCATTTGTTCTCTTCACTCTTGTGCATACATATATCATCATAAAACCACTTGTAAAATTCACTAAATTTCCTACAAAACAACATAGAAAATTCCAAGTAAAATTTTATAATTTAATAAATGCACAAAAATGACCATTTTGCCCATATATGAAGATGAATATGTGACAATTTGAAAACAATTTGAATTTTGGTTTAAACAAGTTAAAATACCCAATATGATTATTTATTTAATTTAAATAGATTAAATATGGTGGAAAAATATGCACATTTACGTGCACATCATTCATAACGTTCCGACAAATTCTAGCTGACGAAAAGTCGAAAATTCGGAAAATGAATTCCGGACACATTTCCCGTTTTTCATCGAAGTATAATTTTTTGTAAACAAATTTTAAAAACTATTTCACCATTATTATTTGTTATTAAAAATAGTTTTATTTTCATTATAAAACATATATACTGAATACATAAAATTAATTAAATATTCACAAATCAAAGCAGTGAAATTCCAAGTCGTTACACTGCTTATATTTATTATTTATAAAGACAAATTTTTAATGTTAGTAGTTATAGCTCTGATCATCCAAGGTGGCATCATAATATGTTGCTCTTGGAATTATTTTTGTATTTATTATATTTTATTTGAACAATGTAATTGTGGGATTATGGAATAAACTTGAACAAATGAATTTTTTTTGAAACCTTTGTATTTTTATGCCCTTGATGTTAATGATATAATAATTGATCTCATTTGTCACTAGAACAAAATACTAAAGATGACTACAACATCATTATTGTCTATTTTTGGGTCTTGAATTGGAGGATATTATAGTTTTGGTCGAGGACTTCATTGAATGCATGGTCTAAGCCTTTGACCAATGTGAATTAGAACTCAACATGAGAAGAGATAACGACGACCCCTTTGATATCACATGAGGGACATCAACCCAAATGGTGGTCCCGTTAGAAAACTTGAAACTATTATAGTAGACAACGATGACTCCAGCAAGTTCTTCCAAATTGGCATGAAACTAAATCCAAGGACGAGAGTGGAGTTGATAGATTTCCTTAGGCAAAGTACGGACGTGTTCACTTGGGGGCAGCCGATATGATCAACATAAATCCCCCATCATATGCCATGCCTTTAATATATAACCCAAAGCTTATGACATCCACTAAAAATGAAGAACGTTTAACCCGGAGAGATATAGGGTATTAAAAGAAGAGGTAGAGAAGCTTCTCAACCACGAATTCATCCAAGAATTTGAATAGCCACTATGGGTTGCTAACCTAGCACTAGTATAATTGGAAACCCAATAGGTCTTGGAGAACATGCATTGATTTCTCTAACGTCAAATAAGCTTGATCAAAAGATAGCCTCCCTCTCCCATGCATCGACTAACTCATGGACACAACCAGCAGACACGAATTGCAGATATTTATGGATGCTAATTTGGATATAATCAAATCACCATGAACGGTCCTAATCAAGAACACATGTCATTCGTAACCAATTCAGGACTATACTATTATAAAGTGATGCCTTTCGAACGTCAAAACACGACGTCGATGTGATGATCACCCTATTCCATCGATAGTAATAGTATTAAAATAGTGCATTATAGCCGTTTCTGGTCGATATAGGACAATCATTAGGATTGAAAATGAAATAAATACAACATATAACCTATCAAAAATCTCAAAGTGCATGGATAAAACATAATATCATAGATATAGCAGAAGAAACGGTAATAACTATATGAACAAATCATCAAAACACAGATCCATAGAATTATATACAAATGCAGTAGAATTTATAAAATGAAAGTAAAACTCAACGACTGTCTCATAACAAGAAAATAAGCAGTCACTACTAAGGCTCCTTAGTACTGCATAGCGGAATAAGCATAAAAATCCTTATAAGTTGATAGATAATATAAGATAACTCCATCTAGCTCGTCCTTCGCACAGCTACTGTGTCACCTAGATCTATTATCTAGTCTACTCATTTAAGAGTATCCAAGATAATAAGAAACAAAGATAAAACTTTAGGTCATGCAACAGTCTAGTGTGAGTGGTAAATGAATTTCAAAATACTATGCAGGGAATATAGTAAGAAACAGAGGTACACAAACCATACCCGACCTATCCCTACAACCAAAGATTTATCACATAACAACATAATATGATACTCTACAAATATCATAAAGCTACTCTACAGAAATTAGGATATCAGCTCTCATGGTATTCCTATCTTAATACCTACTCCCAATGATATCTCAAAGTGATAAAGAAAAGCAACAAAAGAAACCAAAGTATCCATCAAGCAATCCTCCCTATCACTCAATGTGCCCGAAAATATGATAACTTGTGTGGCCTCCTTATCGGTATCCCAAAGCTAGATATGTGTCTCGTAGCCCAAAGCTAGATACTAGATCCAAAGCCGTTGGTCCAGGGTATTTTGATCTACTCCACTTATCCGTAGGCATACCCACTTATAATATCATTGCTTCGAGTACAACTGAAAACACTTTGAGTATCAATGATTCCTTAGCACATACACTCGAGCCCTCCTTTCTGCTCAATCCTGTTTCCATTATCCATGAATCCTTACACATTCCCCTTTCCATGTATCCCTCCTTTATCGAGCCGCTATCTTCGGTACCCACTCCCTTCACGAGTCACCAACTGAAGATACAAAGCTTTTATCATGCTGTTACATCGCTATACAATTCTCGAGTGAACGAGCCAACACCTCCAGCATGATCTACCAAGTCCTCTGCTTCCTCTTTGCACAAGCCTGACCCGTACACATTCACTAAAAAACTTTGTACCGAGTCATTTACTTAGCAAATTTTGGCTAAGTAAATCACTCTATCTCTAGTACGTCCTTCTCATGTGTTTTAGACACCAACCCATTCATCAAAACAACTCAGCCCCCAATCCAAAGCATTTAACACCAAGTTCTAGAAATAACCCGTCATAATATCCAATACTTAGCCAATCTCTTACATCTTATTATAAACCACCTTCCTTAGCCATGCTCTAGAGACCTGTAACGCCCCACCTTTAAACCCACGTTAACAAAGAATATTACTAAGTAATATTATATGCTAATGCGGAGAATAAAGCCGGTTAGGAGTGACCATCCATAATTATTGCTTTGGGCTAACACCGTCACAATTTACCATTTCGCCTGAACAATAAAATATACGTGAACAGTCTCGGCACAAAGTAATAGATACGTTGGCTCAAAACAAAATTCAGTACAACGTACTATTTATCACAGAACACAGAATTAGATAATGGAGCAGAAAATATAATACATCGAATATATACTATGAGTCTACAAAAGAGAGATCAACCCCCACATAATATACATACAGACTACGCCATGTCAAAAAAATATACATGATAACTAGAGTCACTATCTCATACAAATACATATCAGGTTGACAACATCATGTACATATGGCATAGCTAACTATAGATACATAATAGTCTACTCCCAAAAGCTAGCATAAGTTCAAGTCCTCAAGTCCTGGTACCTGATAAGTCTCGATCTGACCGAAGCATAAAAATAACACCCGGATCAGATTATCTCTAATTATCAAAAATGTGAGAGCTAGATAATAAGTTTATTGAATATACATCAATAATAACAGTTTATGGTTACTAATGTAAAACATACATAAGATCTTAACAATTCTTATCACAAGATATTCACCATGTCACAAAAAGTCATCTCATGCCCATAATGGCAATCATCTAAAAATATGGTGAAACAAATATCATAAAAATCACAAACTAATACGAAAACTAACAAACGAAACAATATCATGAAACCATGAAAATCAAATGATTGCGTCAAAGTAAGTCAACGAAGCAACTGAACGAAGGCAAGTCAAACACAATAACGGATTTTATAGTTCTCTTTTTACCAAATGAATATTCTTACTATGAATTGCTCTCTTCTAAGGGGAGATTGATATGAAAAGCTCAAAGAGTTTAGCCGCTAAACTCCTACAGTACAAAATGTACCTAATGTCCATAACATATGTTCAACTTATTTATCGCACTGCTAAGGTGCCACGCCTACTAATAGATGACACAATTGTTATGACATCGAATATAGCCTGTGGTACATACTACTAGCTCTGTGGTATAGGGATAGAACTAAATGAATACCATGACTCGGGGGCGACCACCGCAGTCAAGCCGCTAGGTGAACAACTTAGCCTCAAGGTCTAGCTACTAAATGCATTAACGAATAGCGAATTATAAATAATACACTTTCACTAAGGTACTATTTTAATCCCATAGTATTGTTTACTCTTTTAATAGTAATCATTAAAATTAAACCCATATCCCATAACTATTGGGTGTTGCTAAAGCATTTACTATTAATTAGTAAATTTCACTACACACAAATAAGTCATATAATTAAAAAATGAAGTGATAATTAATATCCTATAACCAGTTATATTACTAAATTGTTTAAATATAATTCTCATTTTATAGCAAAAGAATTGTTTAACTTCAAAGCCAAATTCCATAAATCCATCGATTAAATCACTATAAGCAATAGTCCATTTTTCATTTTCTGATAAAATATTCTATTTCATTTTTAAAACTAAGATTTCTAAAACGAATCTACTAATTTGGTTATATATAAGTTAGGAATGATTTCTAGATCTAAATCAGAAAATATATATAATTATAGTTTGAGAATTTCTTTGTTGAAATCAATTTATAAATGCTTCCATAAAAGACCATATGTAGTAATAATTCCATATTTAAAACAATTTATATACTATCATCGAAGCTAAGAAAAAAAGTGAAAACACCAACAATGAAATATACTCAAAACTGGATCAAAAACTTGGATCAATGCTCTAGTTTTGTTTGCGACCAGTCCACCGGTTGGACCCACCGATCCAGCGGTGACCGCGAAGAATCCTGGAGCTTTGCTCTAGGTTTAGCATCTGGTTTTTGATGATCTTTCTGGCGATTTCATGCAGTGTTTTATCATCTATAGGGGTGTAATTTTAGTGCAATACACATATATAACATCAAGGAACTGTCATGCAATCATAAGTAAGCAAATCAAATACTAAAACTTGCATTTTCTATAGGGTTTCTATTTTCAGTTTACTGTAAAATCAATTAGGCATCAAACAACAGAGATTGAACAACATGCAAATCCTATTTACTTTAATTCAATTATTAACACGTAAAATTCAGATTTTAGAGATAATCGTGAGAGTAAAATCTCACCTTTTTTTCTTAGCTAGCTCAAATCAACAACTACAGCAGTTCACTTCTCCAATCCTTGTCAAAACCCTAGAACAACAAATTTGCAAACAAGACGACAAAGATCGAAATACTGATCAACATCAGAAATTAAGAGTATTAAAGGCTAGAGATAAATATGATAGACTTACCTTGAATTTACACAAATTTATGGAGATTTATTTCTATTTGTTTGAGAGGATTTTATGAAGTTTCTCAAAGAGAAAGACGGAGTTTTTGCTTCTTAGTTTCTAAGTTTCTAAAATTTACGTACGAACTTTGAGAATGAGAAAGAAACTATTCTTTCTTTCTTAAGTAATGGGCTTAACCCAAATAAGCTTCTAATTACTAATTTTTTAATCTAATGAACTTATAAACCCCTTTTTAATCAATAAAGCAATTCTCTCTTTAATTTGCTAACCAAATCCTTTTATTTCTCTTTTGCTAGCTTTAAACTCTAACTAGTTACTAACTTAAGAATTAAAATCCAATTGTACACATTTTCAAAATGCATTCTTTGTTTCAAAAACTAATTTTAACTTTAATTAAATCCTCACTTATTTATTATGAAATAAAATTTCAATAATGAACAAAAAGAGCACTTTACACTCTAAAATTCTTATTATAATTTTCCAATGATTTCATTTTATAATTTATATTTTAATAAAATTAAAATACTCACTAAAAAAGAAAACAAGATTTCTCTGATTTTCTATTTATTTAAATATACATTCCAAATCAAATTTATATCCTTTAGTTCCACAAAAACCAATATTTGCCTTATTTACATTAATAAAAATTCCCTTAATTATTCTTAGAATAATTATTATAAAATTCGAATCAAGATAATTATAAAATTGGGTTGTTGCAAGACCCATGCAATCCACCAAGTTGAGTCCTTAGCAAATTTTAAGGAGCCAATTATTCTGTAAGCTTCTCCCATGTTCCAGAGCCTCTCCTCCAAGTTTCGTCCAATTCCGACCAATTTACCTCTGATTTATCAAATTCGCCAACTTATCTTCCCGAGCATCCAAAACACTAGAAAACAACATCAAAGCACAACATACAAGCATAGAACAACATGTATATACATCCATTCATACAAGCAATATACAAGAATGTGATAAACAAGTCAATTCTAATCTAGATCTAAATATTACATGCATATATGAATACGAATAAGCCGAATTACTAAATCATTTTTGAAAACTATTTCAAAGATTCACAAATTTAGGTTATAAGCATATGATAACATGTAATTAAAGTTAGAAAATGTATTAAGGCCAAAAACCATGTTAAAACATGTAATTCTACCATATAAGTATGCATAGGATAGTGAGAAGGTATAAACCACTCACCGATTATCAAAATCAACCAATCCAAGTCTAGATTTGATGTAGACGGCAATATAAAGCAATGTAAATCAACCAAAATGATGATCTCTATCTTCTAATTGATGATCTTCTCTCTAATTAATAATTTAGCTAGATTTAGAGAGTAATTTATATGATTTTGGATGAATCTAGGGTTAACGGGGGTTTAAAACTGATTTAGGAAAGAGGGAAAGGACTTATTTCAATTCCTACAGTTCTCTATTTATACTAATCTCGAATTAGATTAATGGGTCTAAGTATGAGCTTAGCTAATTACACACTAATACAGGCCATCAGCTGTCTAAACGTAAAACATGCACAACTTGCTAATCGTTAGTCCATTTTCCAATTATGATCACTCTATAGAATAGGAAACCATCACCCTAAAGCAATAAAACTAATTGGAGACCCTAATTCGACTCCTAGAAGAAGTTATAGCTCAAACAAGGTTTTCAAGGTCAAAATGGTCACATAGAAATTTAGAAAAAATCAAGTGTACAAAATATCCCTAAGAGTGATATTCCAACATTATAGAGTCATATAAACTCACATGAGTAAAATAAAAATATTTTACTATCCTTCGACACGTAAAATACGAGTCGTTACAATTGACATATCAACGAGTCGCATGCATGATGTTCGCACAACAAATTGGAAGACTGATGGAAGTGTTTGTCGATGATATGTCGGTCAAATCGAAGAAAGCAAGGGGTATGTGTAGAATCTCATCGTAACTTTTGGCATCCTCTGTAAATTTAAAATGAAGCTAAATGCAAAGAACTGTTCTTTCATTGTTGCTTCGGCAAATTCTTAAGGTAAGTGGTGAGTGCCAAATGAATTGAGGAAAATCTCGACAAAATTCAAGCACTATAAGAAATGCAGATCCCTCGCACCGTCAAGTAAGTGCAAAGCCTAAATGGGAAGGTTACTACACTGAACCACTTCATATCCCAAGCCACTATCCGGTGTATCCCTTTCTTTGACATCATAAAAAAGGGAAGCTATTTACATGGACAGATGAATGCACAAAAGCATTTAAAGAGCTAAAGTATCACTTAGCAATACGCCCATACTCTCTGAACCCATGGACGGGGAAGATCTCTAGCGTTGCCTCACAGTCACTTGCCATGTAATAAGAGCTGCCTTGGTATGAGACAAAGAACGAGTCCAATGACCAATATATATTGTCAATAAGGAATTGTCAGGTTTGGAAATAAGGTACTTTATGTTGGAGAAGCTGGCCTTCTACTTGCTCATGGTTAGATGCAAACTTTGCACGTATTTTTAGGGCCATCCGATCATAGTCCTCACTAATCAACCTCTGAAGCAAATATTAAGCCGACCGAACATAGCGGGTCGCCTCCTAAAGTGAGCGCTAGAAATCAATCAGCATCACATCACCTCTAACCCTACACCTCCATCAAGGATCATGCCTTGGTCGATTTTATCGCGAAATTCTCTAGCCTGAACATCAGTAATGAATAGGAAACCTCCAGCTAATAATCTTGGAAACTATATGTTGACGGAGCATCCAATGAAAAAGGGTGACGTTCGACATGGTCCTTGTCACTCCCGATGGGAAGTACATTTTCTTTTCCATGAGGTTGGACTATAAAGCGACCAACAATAAGGTTCCGTACGAAGCCATCATGGCCGGTCTCAGGATGGAAACTCAAATTCAAAACGATCCAAGTATACATTAACCCCTCGCTAATTGTAAATCATATTAGTTAACGTTTCCATGTAATGGTGAAAATTTTAGCTTTATATGTCGCTAAAGCCAAAATTCTCATCAATGCTTTCTCCGATTTCAAGTTAGAATAAATAACTAGAGAAAAGAACACCAAGCTCAACCAACTAGCCAAAGGGACGAGCCATCCGATGTGGACCAACTCCTAGGTCTCGCTAGAAATGTTAGGCACCTGAAGTTTCAAACTGGGGAAACCACCTTGGAACTTAAATATTGTATGTACTCACACATCATCAAGTTCACTACATATAACACCTATAATTTTATGAAATTAAATAATGAAATTAAAGGATAAAATTGTAATTTTACATAAACGACAAAACAGTAAATTTTAAAACAAATATAATTTGGCTTCGGTACCTACTTCTTTGCGTTCAAAATGTCGTTTATAGTCATAAAACATATATAACTTTTGAATCTGATAAAATAGGTAAAAAATTAAAGGGAGTCAAACCTAATAGTATTTTCATAATATAGTGATTACGAAATTTCAGCATGTATATGATTGTTTTCTCTAAATTCCTAATCCCCAAATTAATTACAAACTCTCCAAATCAAATCAAAATTAAATAAATTAATATTTGAAATTAGGCACCGCGAAGTAAGCTACGCCAATGAATCAAAATTGTCGAGGAATTTGCAGTTTTAAAGGTATGTAAATTATGGACAGCTAAAGAGAGGAAGGATCTACATCAAATTGGAGAGATGCATGACTAATCGGTGAGTGAGACTCTTCATATTTGTGTATATATTGGTAAGACGTAGTAATTCATCCCTTATGATCTTAAACCAAATTATAAATAATATAATAAAAAAAATAAAAAAGTGGGTTTTTTATGTACATGATTAGGATGTAGTATGCCATGGCTAGGTGATTTAAAAAAGTGAAGTTTAATCAATTGTAATTAGCTAAAGTTAACCTTCTCCTAATTAAAAAGTGCGAAATACAAAAATGTTCAAACTAGGCATATTATATATCAAAACTGCAGCTCTTGACAATGCGAAGCCACTGGTGGTGCTCTTTCGTCGAATGGGTTAATGGATTAATCAAAAAAGCATTGGTGGAATTGTGATCACTGCATTGCGATTGTGGAAGTTCATGAAATATGATCATGGTTATGGGAAACGCTTTGGTGTGTTGTTTGCTGTGTGTTGAGATACTTTAGAAAGGTGTCTTTGTTAAACAAGTTCGTTATACATTGTTTGATTGGCGATTACAAGAATAGACATTACGGTACATTTTTCACAAAAAATAAGTTTTTCAGGATATAATAGGTGACGTCTAATGATGACAATTACACGGATAGGCATTATGGAACATTTTTCGAAGAAAATAAATTCTTTAATGTAATCGGTAACGTCTAACGGTTGTGTTGCGGTGCATTTTCAAAGGAACCAGGTTCTCGATGCACGATTTGATAGTGATGGGTATGGTACATTTTTAGAGAAAATGAGTTCTTTGGCATGACTAACGCCGTCTAGCGATAGCGGCCTGTGACATATAGTTCTTCAGTAGCAAGTCAAGTACATTTGACGATACGGTACATTTAGAGGAGTCGATTCCTCATTGTATGATTTGGGGATAGTGGTTTGAGACATATAGTTCCTTAATAGCGAGTCGTGAATGTTTTAGGCATGCGAGTTGGGCCTTTGGGCTCAATCATGTGCATATGATTGCACATAGGATTTATATTAGTGAGACCATAGCATATGATGTTACTATAGTATTGTATTTTGTTTAGCTGACTTGTTGGGTGCAGATGACACAAGTTAAAGTACGGTTTTCAAGCATAAACATTGTTTTACCAGCTTATTAGTATTACACACTTATATAACGCATTTCACTCACCAAACATAAGTCTGACCCTCTCTATCATTTTCTTCTTTTTAGTTATAGTCAAATAGGTCGATAGAGAGGAATGGTAGTGACTTGGAGACGTGATGGTACGATGGAGACCCGCATTTATTTATTAGCCATATACCATTTTATTTCAATTATTCCCATACATTCGACTGTTTTTCGTTACCACTATAGAGATAAGTTGTAGTTGGAGTTTATCCGATACTATATTGTTTTATTTGTATGGGACTGTATTATTGATTACTATTATATATTATTCCTTCCGATTTGAGTTACGAAAAGTGTAGAATATTATGGATTGTTACGTGTCTGTCTGTTTTTATATTTTACCTCAAAATGATCATTGTCTGCGAGATTCGCGATGTCCGTGCCTTTTCATGCATGCATTGAACCGTCATAAATGGCGAGTTATTTCACTGCATGTTGTTCAACTTTCTAACATCAAATAGTTTACTAGTTTATATTCATTGTTATTGACAATTTTACCTTACATTCATATTCATGTTACCAGCCCAGCTTCGAAATAACTCATATAGTGTACATGATTAATTCACTAAAATCCATCTTATGGTTAACTAACTCATTTAGATATCATTATTAAGGGTTTAAGTTAACAATATGATTACATAATATGTTTTGGTCATCAGTACAATTATAGTCTAACCCAGTTCAACTCCTTAACAGTTTCTACCAACTATATAAATATGTGTGTGTACAAAAGCATAGTAGCAGTCATAGTTAAGGAGAGTAATTATTGTTTATCAAAATAAGCAATAACAACCCAAAATAACAAGGAATCATTCTATAGAGATTTATTCTCAATTTGACCCAAATTAATCTTCACCAATTCACCATAAATGGCTTGGATTTGCTTCTTTTCTTTTAATTTGAATTATGATGATTTTATTTTGATTTTTAGAATTTTATCAAAGAAGTTACATGGAGGGTTAGAGAGCTTTAGGAAAGTAAGGGAGGAAGAAGAACAATGTTGGCAAATGGAAATGAAGAAGAAGGCAGCCCATCATTCTAATATAGTGGTTTGACCATGGGACCAAGTGAATGTTTCTCGATATTTGGAAAACTTGTTTTCTTCACATCTCATATTCCATAACTCCAGATGACTAACTTCTATACACCACTTAAGAGACATTACAGACAGTGGAAAATGTTTGAAATCCAAAATAATTTATTTTCAAAAGTTAGGTTTTAACTATTCGATAAATCAATTATCTCGATAAAACAAATTAATCCATCAATTACTAAGTGCTAGATATCAAGGTCGTTACGTGTCGCTTTAAGATCTAATAAGCAGACACAATCCATAAACCCAACACCAAGTGAGTAAAAAGGTCAGTATCGTATAATTCAGCCATATATCAAGCAAAACACCATTCCACTTCATTTGCGGCTTTAGTACCTCGAGTCTTTACACAACTATCATTTAACTAAGTTTATCATTAACAATCAAACTATCCATTTGAAAAAAAACAGAAGAACCAATTTAGAAATTCATACCTTTCAAATTCAATATGATTGCGACTAATGGTCGATACTACTGTAAGTCTGTAGGATCTTATATAATGCAACTTATATGCTAATGTGAGAGTATATACTAATAGTTATACTAAGTAAGGTAAATAAACATAGTATGAATAAATAAATAATAAAAACGAGCATACTAGAGTTTTTATACTAGTTCGGACCTCCCGTCCTACGTCTAGTCCCCAAGCTCCCCCTTCGGTAATTCCTTTAACCAATAACCCTCACTTCGATTTGGAGGAATAAGCCAATACAAAAGTATTTATTTGACAATCTTATGTTCCAAATAACACGGATACTGATTGATAGTACAATTCTTCCTATAATCTCCTTTGAGTATATGAAAGTGAATGCTTTGAATTGTAGGAAGTTATCTAACCAAAATAATATTTTGATTATGATTAATTAAGAATATGTAAGCAAAGAGTGCACAAATATGAAGATAGAAAGTAGTAGAATTCAAGAGATTAGTAAGTTAATTTGTAATCTCATTCTTTGATGTATTTATAGAATCAACTGTATGTAAATGAAGAGTTGTTACTACTAGACAAAATCTCTTTGATCTAATGACTGCAACTTTTGAGGAAGAGAAGAGTATTTTCAATATGAATAGAGATATCCAATCATAATTTTGCAGTTGCCCAGATGATAGATGTAAAATGACAGACGTCTGTGGCTTTGGGAATAATAATCCCGAGCCATGTGACAAACGCGTGTTGGTTTTTCACAGACATCTATGGCTTTAGGAATAAAAATCCTGAGCCTTGTTACAGATGTCTGTTGGTTTTCCACAGACGTATGTTGCTGGCAATTCTAGAAATCAGCTTGTTTTGATGCAAATCTTTATATATTTGAATTTGTATGTGTATGTGTACTCAAGGGAATCTTACATTGTTTATCTAAGATATTTACACATTGGTATGACCTTTGTATGGTCCTAAATCTTTGTTTGTCTTCAAATCCCGATATCTTTTCTAGCATAACAATCTTTTGTAGTGTATGCCTGTAAATTGATAAGATATATAATATATGTGATTGTATAATTGTTGTCATTGAAACAATAGGGGGGAGGTTCTAACATTTTGGCATCAGAGCTTTAAAATAGCACAATTGCAAATAAGAGATTTGAAAAAATGAAACAAAAAGGCTTCATTTCGGTCCATTCTACCGATTATGCAAGTTTGGAGAATATGGTATTCGAGAACTCACCATCGTCTCTGGCTGTCGAGATTTAATCAATTTTGACGAAAATGAGGTACAAATTGATCAATTGGCCATCTTTCATTTTTACGCAAACTTATGTAGTAATGATATTTGGACACCTCAGAATGAAGATGATTGATTATGGACAAGTGTTTATAGCTGCGTTTTGAAAATTAGCATAAAAACAATTGGTCGTTTACTTGATTGTTCCTCTACTGGACTTGGTTTAGAAGAAATTCCCAATCAAAGAAATCTGCCACGTGGTGAAAAAACACATCAAATTTGGAAGGATAGAATGCCACAGTGGAAATCCGTTTATTTATACCTAAAAACTAGGTTATTAAATCGTATGATAATGAATACGATAATTCCATGCTTATGAAGTCATGAACAAATATACAAAAATGACCACAAAGCCCTTTGTGCTATATTTGGTGGGATTTAAGTAAATTGGGCTAAATTTATTCATGACGAAATTAAGAGCTTTTGGTCTCACCACCGACGCACAAATTATATATGCTCCATATATCATGCATCTCTTACACGGTCTCGGAGTACTTTTTTATATTCCTCGTTTTGAAGAAATCCATGTCAAAGAAAGTGGTATAAGGTTTTTATCCTTAATGCACCTTCCCGAAAGACCACCTCCAATCATATCGCTGGCACAGTGGACTATGCAGCAGCAACAACAAATGTATCCGGTCCTTACTCAGCAAACTCAACCTCCTCCTCCTTATCTACAACAAACTCATTCAACTCGTTCTTCACAACAACTTGGTTCCTCTCATCATACTACCGAATACTATTCTGATTCAGAGATTCAAGAAGCTCATATTTAACCAACGCAAAACGAATCCATCCATGATTTAACGCTTCGAAATCAAAAATTAATCACAGTCAACAACGAGCTTTGAACACTAAAATGGTTGGTTTGGAACGATTTTTTTCAATAAGAGTGACTAAAATGGAAAAAACTTTGGAAAAGGTTGTGTCCACTTTAGGCAAAGTGATGAGAAATGTATGTGGCGAGTCATCCTCTCGATCATCGTCTTCTCCTTCACCTATACCGCCTTCTCGATCACAAGAACCAATCTATCATGCCCTTACCTCCCATGAAGGAACTTCTCAAGACAAAGACAAAAATTGAACAAAACCAACCTGTACAAGAGGAAGAAGATAACGACTATATATCTTTGTCCAATCCTAACCAACCTTACCAACAACATTATATGGCTTTCCAAGGGCTTTCAATTCAGGAAAATGAAGACTATATTGATCAAACTTAATGTCCAACTGAATACCATCAAGATCCATCCGCCTACTGGGAATATTATGAAAACTATGGCGGGCTGTCCTATTCTTCAAACCGGTATCACTAGCTTCTTCCATTTCCTCTCTTTTTCTTTGAACTATGCTATTTAACTTTGATGTATTATTGTACTACTTATTTTTGTTATGTCAGCTGTTGAACTCGTATTTGTTATCGTTAAATTATATTATGTTATGTTTGTGTTTAACATGTCTATATGTTGTTTTTATATATATTTTATTTTGTGTATAATTTCTTTTATTCTGCTTTGATAATGACAACGGAGGAGAAATATATGCATATACATGAGGGGATATAAAATTAAGGGGGAGTTATTTTCATCATAACTAACGATTGTATAGTTGTCATAATAAAAAATGGGAGAAAGTTAGAACCGCCGCTCTCTGTTTTCAATGGCAACAACTATACAATCACATATATTATATATCTTATCAATTCATAGGTATACACTGCAAGATATTTCTATGCTCAAAGATATTGGGACTCGAAAACAAACAAAGATTTATGGATCATACTAAGGTCATACTAATGTGTTAATGGTCTTAGATAAACAATGTAAGAGCCCCTTGAGTACACATACATATACAAATTCAAATATATAAAGATTCACATCAAAACAAGCCTGATATCTGGAATTGCCAGCAGCAGACGTCTGTGAAAAACCAACAGACGTCTATGACAAGGCTAAGGATTTTTATTCCCGACGCCATAGACGTCTGTGGAGAACCAACGGACGTCTGTCATATGGCTCGGGATTATTATTCTCAAAGCCACAGACGTCTATCTTTTTCCGACAAACGTCTATCATCTGGGCAACTGCAAAATTATAAATGGATGTCTCAGTTCATATTGAAAATACTCTTCTCTTCCTCAAAAGTTGCAACCATTAGATCAAAGAGATTTTGTCTAGCAGTAACAACACTTCATTTACAACTTGTTGATTCTGTAAATACATCAAAAAATGAGATTACAAATTAACTAACTATTCTCTTGAATCCTACTACTTTCTATCTTCATATTTGTGCACTCCTTGCTTACATATTCTCAATTAATCATAACAAAAAAATATTATTTTGGTTAGATCACTTCCTACAATTCAAAGCATTCACTTTCATATACTTAAAGGAGATTATAGGAAAAATTGTACTATCAGTCAATATCCGTATTATTTTGAACACAAGATTGTCGAAGAAATACTTTTGTATTAGCCTATTCCTTCGGGCAAAGTGAAGATTATTGGTTAAAGAAATTACCGAAGGGGAGCTTCGGGACTGGAGGTAGGATGGAAGGTCCAAACCAGTATAAAAACTCTGGCGTACTCGTTTTTATTATTTATCTTATTCATACTTTGTTAATTTACCTTGCTTGGTATAATTATTAGTATATACTCTCACATTAGTATATAAGTTGCATTATATAAGATCCTATAGACTTACAACTATGATCAAGGTCGAGTTCGAGCTGCATTATGACATGGTTTAGAAAATTTGGAATTCGAGTTGAATCGAAGAAAGACATTCCTGTTTTTTCATTTGTTTTTCAATTAGATTAAGCCTTCGATATCTTGATTGTGTGAGCGAAATGGTTCCACTCTACATGAGACATATTTAATATCAACAAAGAAGGAAATATTTAAAAAAAAAAAAGAAAAAAAAAGGAAAGGAAGAGGCAAAGCAAGAAGCAACACAAGTAAAGAATATCAAAGACCATGAGATCATAATTTCTTTTTATAAAAAAAGCCGTTTAAATTTTATATTTGGAATTTTTTGCAATATTTTGTGAATTTTTATAACTTGGTTGGTCAGCACCTGTAGAAAGCGTAATAATAACGAAATAAAGTAAAAATTCACAATCCCATAATATTACTATATTTTAGACTAATCCTAATACATCTTCGTTAATGGTAATATTTTATTTGAAGATGGCAGCAAAGTACAAAATTCACCTTCATATGTATTTTCTCTATTTCGACTTTAATCACCTTTCCTTTCTTGCTGATGCCAGAATCGCTGATTGTGTATCCAAAGCGTTAAAAGCGATTACCCGAAACCCGTTAGCTCTAAAATCCTCAAATCTTATACTTAATCCACCCCCTTTTAGAATCTGTAATTCCATTGTTATTTCCTAGGGTTTGCTTCACTCGAAAGGTAAACGTTTTCGATTTTTCATAATTTTATGCTTTCATTTAATGACTTTTTATTTTATTATGCTGTGAGATATCATTTTCATTTTTAATTTAGACTCCTTTATTACGGTTTTAATAGTTATTTTATTTTTGGCATTCACTTATTTTCAGTTGCTTAAGCTGATTTTGATTATTGACTAGTTTTAATGGATTATTCAGTTGCTTAAGCGTTTTTGTAGGAAACAACGGATAATACATTATTGGTGAAATCATGTTCATGTTTGATTTAGATTCCAAGATTATGGTTTTAAGAGTTATTTTATTTTATCAAGCAGTTGTAGATACTTCTTGTATAGATTATTGGCTAGTTATAATGGATTATTTTGGAGTTATCTTAAGCTGAAATTTTTAACAGTTTTTGTGGGGAATTGATAATTCATTATTGGTGAAATCAAGTCTTGTATAAATCATTTACTAGTTATAGTGAATTATTTTGGAGTTATCTTATGCTGAAATTTTTAAGGGTTTTTGTAGGAAATGGATAATAATTCATACTACCCCAGTGATGAAATCGACGGATCAGATGGTAATGTGTGTGACTTTAACAGTAAGACAAGCTTAGAATCCTCGAGAATCCCGAAAGTTGGCATGTATTTTTCTTCAGATGAAGAAGCTTATTATTTTTACAACACATATGCAAAAAATAGAGGGTTTGGTGTGCGTAAAGGGGCAAGTGCGAAAGACGATAACGGTGTGGTCATTAGACGAATATTTGTATGCCACCGAGAAGGTTTTAAATATTCAAAACATAAGAGGAAAGATGGTCAAGAAGTTAAACCTAGAAAGAGCGAAAGGGGAGGCTGTTGTGCACGCTTGCATGTCCATAAACAAGAAGATGGGCTGTGGAAAGTTAAATATTTCATCGATAGACACAATCACCCCATGATAACTTCACCATCAGAACTTTCTAAACTGAAGTCGCATAGCAAAGAACGTGTTCCTAGAGCCAGCGAACCTTTAGTTATACCTCTAGAAGTTGCCAGGCCTATAAGTATTAGAATAGGTGATGACTACCAACTGGGTATTGAGCATTTAGGGATGAGTAGAGAGTGCAATCTGACTGATGAGAGTAGATCAATGATACAACAAATTCTTAATAGGCAAGCCACAGAATACGCTTTTTTCTATTCGACCCGAGTTGATGAGGGTTTCAAGTTAACGAGTGCCTTTTGGGCTGACCATAACTCAAGGTTAGCTTACATGAAATTGAGCGATGTTTTGGTCTTTGATATTGCGTACAGAATAGACAATTTTTTGTTGCCATTCGCAACGTTTACTGGCATAAATCAACATAAGAAACCTACATTGTTTGGATGCGCTCTTCTAGGAGACGAGAAAGAAGAAACTTTGGTTTGGTTATTTCAATCTTTCATCTCTTGCATGGGGGACAAAGCACCTGTAGCAATAGTTACCAAACAAGACCCGATTGTTTGCAAAGCTGTGAAGAAGGTTTTTCCTCGTACTCGTCATAGATTTTGTATGCAGGAGATCCGTCTTCAAGAAGACAGGTTTCTTCATCCTCTACGTTCTTCCTACAACCCTTCATTCGACGAAGATTATAACAAATTCACTAGAAGAAGTCAGACTATAGAGGAATCAGAGAGGTGTTGGTTGTTATTGAAGGATAAATACATGGTTAACTTTGAAGCAAGAGTATGTCGTAGACAAATGAATGAGTTGAAAGCATGGGATTGGCTGGAAAGTATGTACAAAGTAAGACATAATTGGGTGGAGTCCTACTTAAATGATGTCTTTTTTGCCGGTATCAGATCAATTGAAAGCTCATACTTCGATGGTTTTATCGATTCCATGACACCAGTGCACGAATTCATCTTACAATTCGATAAAGCTACCTCATTTCACCGTACAAATGAAGAAAAAGATGAATTTTCTTCCATAAGGAGCAAGATAGACTTCCAGGAAATGTCACCGTTAGAAGGTTTTGCTGTAAAAGTATACACTAAAAACGTTTTCGACATTTTCCAGCTTGAGTTCAAAAGCACTGTATCTTGTCTAAATGATGAGGTAGGGATGAGGGAAGGATTCATAATATATAAGGTGGTCGGTAAAACTAGTGAAGGTGAAGCCCACTTGGTGAAATGCAGAGTTTCAGATACTTTTTGTGCATGTTCATGTTCGAAGTTTGAAACTGAAGGGATACCATGCAAACATATATTGTACATTATGATTGAAAAGCTGAAACTGAATCATATTCCAGAGCAGTACATTTTGGGGAGATGGACGCTTAATTCAGGTATTCGACTCAATGATGAAATGAGTATCAATGCTGTAGATCATCGGAAAATTACACCTTTTGAGTCTTCATTGTTTCAAGCAAAACTGAACATGGTATTTGAGAAGGCAACAGAAGATCGTGAATATTACAAGCTTGCTCATGCATTAGTTGATGAATTCTGGAAGCGGGTTGAGTTGGTTAATCAGATACATAAGTGACATGGTTCTTAATCAGTATTGAATTGGAATTGAATCAGTGAAGGTACACCATCTTTGAACTGCTTATGATATATGGTTTATGGAACTGATTTGTCTCCTTTTCTTCCTTTGGTTGTTGGAATTTAATTCATATATGTTTTGTGCACTTTTAAAAACTGGAGATTTAACCAATGTTTTATATTAGCCTTTTGAATTTATGTTGCAGGACAGTAACTGCCTGATATATTTCTTTTCAAAATGAATCAACTGCTCTTCCAATGTTCATATGTTTCTGATTTGATATATGGGTTTATTCTGTATGCTTTGTAAGTTCTTTGTATTTCCTGTATAAAATAATAGAAATCCATGAATTTTAAACTCCATGATATCCTGATTTGAAACTAATTTTTACAGAATATTAAATCAAATCTGAAATTACATTGACACTCTACATGTTCAAATCAAAATGTTCGGGAGTTTCAGACGATTTGAAATCAAATATCAGTGGATTTCATTGAATATTTATATCAAAATTGAATATTTGGAGAATAAATTAAAAGGAAACACAACAACAAACCGTTATAATGTCCATTTATAATATGATAATGATATTATGAAACATAATATTATATGTAAATAAGAATCAGATTAAACATGACAGATTCATCTCGTTTGAATTTATTTTTTGAATAAACCAAGAAATTTAATAGACTGTGTAGTGCTTGATAATTATTTAGTATAAATTGCTTGATTTTAATGTTTATTCCGTGGGGTTTTTGAAAATTTGCTGGGTCTTTGGAGTAATTGTTATTGATAACATGAAAAGCCTTAAATATTGCTTAAAATGCTATAGAGTTATGTTATGATAAAATGTAGGCAGTTATATAAGTGAGTATATACATATATTACGGATACGCACTGTTAAAGTCAAATGGACTGACGAACTCTTGTATAGAAATAACATCATGTTTCTTTATCAATGGTCCACTGAAGAGAACGAGGGACCTTTTGCGTTGTGGATGGTTGAAACTTGTTTCTTTATCAATGTCGGCACTGAAATATGGGCTGTCAGTAACTGAAAAATCTGAATCCTTTCCGTATCTGAAAAATGAAAAAATAAAGCTGATAAATAAATACGGATATGGTAGCATCCACGTATTAAAATTATCTGTTCGACTTTTATCAAGATAGCGGTTGGGATTATACATATATTACGGCATAAAACAATTGATATGCATTGTTCTATCATGATAATAATTCATATTATGCATGTATAAATGAGTATTTGCTATCGAAAATTAATTATTATTATCCAATCAAATATGGGTGAAGGGCATATTATGGCATAAAGGGATTTATGTCGGATAAAAAAAACTCTCATTTATTTTTTATGATTTTATTAATTATGAGCTGAACGGATAAACGTTCGACAAACATCTGTATCTGCGGATATGTATATTCAATATTCGAAAACGATTTCGAATGTAGAAAGGGATATTCATATCTACATCTGAAAGCATTGACATGCCTAATTATAAATATAAGAGCATTGGGTATGTCGATAGTTAATAGACGAAGAAGTGTTAAGGACGATCCGTTTTAGCATATTCAATCTATTTTCTCCTTTTTTCTTATTTTGTAATTCTAAACGTTGTATTAGATTTCGTTTTATTTATGAAAAATGAATATTTATTTTTGCGATTGTGATACCATATTTCATCACACCATATGATAATAGACTATTGAAGAATATCCTGTGTATAACGAAGAGTTGTCCAATCAAATTATAGGCCAAATCCAATAGTTCATCATATTCCTAAGACAATCATATTCCCTATTCAAAGTATATATTGTTACGTTCTCTAACATCAATTCCTCGTCTCTAGCAACGTCACAAGCAATCCGGACGCCTTCAACATCAGACTACCAGAAACGATTCGTTTCAAAATATCATTAACAAGCAGAGCAACATTCAGAGTCATTGGTCATATCAATCAGTGTGCATAAAAAACAGCAAAGTAACAACTTCATACAAAAATAGCAAATTATTCGAATCAATTTGACAAAATGAGCAATGGAAAGTTTAATGTAAGTTCACATGCACTTTTTGGGCTAGTATAGCAAATTAGAACATATGGATAAATAAAAGAAAGGAAGGGTTTAGAGCCCAAGAGAGGCCCAAACCAATACGGATGATAACTTAAGTCTCTTTTGTCATTCAGTTACGTGTTCATTCACTCTGAAAGTAAAATAAATAACTTCATGGTAATAATGGCTACCGAAATCATGGAAGAAGAATGGGGGAAATGCTTGGATCCTCGCATGGAACATTAAGTCCAACGTTTTAAACAATAAATAGAATTTTTTTTTAGTTTTTTTTTTTTTGTTCTTTGAACTAGAGAACCAAATGCGGGTGGACTTTGGGAAGCTGAACCGAACCCATATCACAGAGTTCAAATATGGGAAAAATTGAGTTTTTTTTATTATTGCGAGTAAACGTGTGCCACGAATCAAGGTATGCACCTTGTGTAACCCACTCGAGTGCCTTAACCACTTGACCACCCTAAAAGTTTTAAATAGAAGTTTTAGTTTGTTTATAAATGAGTTTGTTGAGCAATATCATACAATATTGTTTCAAAACTCATGTTAATTTGTATTTAAATGCTCATGGTAACTTTAAGTTGATTCCTATGTTGGGTCGTTGTTATGATGCCATTTAACTACTTATGTGATTATGGCATGATAAATGAGAGAACCAACCCTAAACCCATGATAGAATGTCTGGATTCACTTGGAAACAAATTGTGTTATTAATTGAATGATATTGAAGATTGATTTTCATTATGTTGTAATTCTATCAACTCGTATGATTTTCTATTGAGTAGTTAGCTAATATGATATGCTAAAAATAATATAACTCATGCAAACAATCATCCTTTTCATTCAAATCTGGAATGCATGAAGTGATTTTTCGAATTTAGAAATTGTTCGAACAATTTTTAAAATTGAATGGAAGAATGAATTAGTTAAATGATTAATTGATTAGGCCATGTAAATTATGACCGAGGTTAAGAAAAGTTATCTCTTGCACTTTCCTAAATTCAAGTTGGCAATGGTTTCAACCCATAATGTTATCTGATATTTGAACCAAACGACATTTCAATGAATCTGTACTACGAAATGATGAACAACCAGATTGAAGAACTTGATAATTTTGGTGAAGTACAGAACAAACACTGTTGATTGTTACCGACCGATATGGATCAATTTCGAATGATCTATAAGCTTCTTTATGACTCTACATGCTAGGTAGAAGGAGAAGACAAGTGTAGGTGATGTGACATCGTTCGTTGCCAATTTTCCCCTTACAGTACAAAAGCTTAAAGCTTGAGTGTTTTAGAAGAAAGAGACAAGATTTGATCAACCATATTGGTAGGCACCGAACCATATGGATCAATACCAATAGATCAAAGTTTAGGAAAACGTGCAATTTTGACTTTTTCTTCGTGCTGGAAACTCGAATCTACATGTTTGAGAGATTCAACTAATGATTCAGCGATCTAGTGCAGAAATTCGTGTATAAATAGGCATCTAACAACACCTAAAAGAGGACTTTTAGACCTTTGGATTGATTTACGCTCACCTGTCAAATTCACAACCAACTAATTTGAGACTCGAAATTGTGTTTGAATTCGGTTGTAGTTTTAAATCCAATCAGTAACAAAAGATAGAGTGTACGTACACACATTATTTAGTTCGAACCATGGTAAAATTTGTATGTTTTCCTTTTTGCTTCTTATTTCTTAACTTTTTAATTCGTTTTTAATCGATTGGTGGTGTTTGCTAGTTTCACGTGCAAACATTATTTGGTGCTTTCGCTGAAAATGAAAAATTTAAGGTCGGATTTGATTGCCACTAGGATTTGAAGAAAATATCCACTATGGCTTACGGGAAATAGACCCTAGAAAGGGACCACATAAATAATTGTTGAAGAACCAAAAGGATCTCAGCATGAAGATGATGTTAATAAAGGAGGGACTTTCCAACCGCAAGAAGTTGTCATCAAGCATGAACTAGACTATATGATGACAGATATAAATAAGAAGAAGATGGATAGTCAGATGTCCATTATGGAGGAGTTGAAAACGTAGTTTGCTGAGTAGGCACAACCTCTATAGCAGAACAGATCTCGAAAACATCGCAAGGAGATAAATGATTGACTGAATATCTATAAACAGCCTATTAAACTTGTGCACTGCTTTTCTTTTTTGAATTTTTGAATAATCAGTCGACTGATCCAAATCGACCAGTCGACTGACCTGAACCCAACTGCCATATTTTGAAAAGACATTTCCATTCTGCGAAAGGTTGCGATCCTTCTCTGAACGGGAATGGTTGCTTCTTTTGGTCAGAACTCTTCACCAATGACATCAACCCTCTGTCTACTATAAATATCTGTTCCCAAACACTTCATACTTCACCGAAAAACTTTCTAACTCTCTTGTATTCTTCTTGTGCTCTCATACTCGCATTCAAACAGCATACAAGCATTTTATTGCTTTGAATCTCCAAATTAACTTTCATAATCTTCGATTCTAAGCAACACATTCCTTGCATATCTTCATATACACATCATACACTTGAGGATTTGATTATAGGAAGTTTGTACTATCAGAGACAAATCAGTGTTTTCAAGAACACACAGTGTCAGATATTCTTTTGTATTAGCGAAGTCCTGTTCTGCTGCTCAAGCGTGTGAAGTCCTCTTCGGCTGCTGAGGCAAAAATCCTGTTCTGCTGCTCAGGTCCCTGTTCGACTGCTCAGGGGTTGTATAGATCTGTTCCTCCAGGTTAAGTGAGGGTATTGTTGTTAGTTAAATTCCAGAAGAGAGTCTGGGACTGGACGTAGGACGGTGCTCCGAACCAGTATAAAATATCTGGTGTCATTTTACTATACTGCTTTTATATTCCGCACTATTTACAGTATTACTATCATCTCTCTACTCTGTATTATCATATATCCATATTGCACGGTCCCACTTTCTTTTCATTTGGTATCGGTGCAAGGTCATCCAATAACCCTAACACAGTTATTTGATATCTTATTAATATGGAAAACAACACTAACACTAGTTTCAATGAAGGTCAATCCACTGCACGACCACCACTATTTAATGGTTTAAATTACAGGTATTGGTCCACTAGAATGAGAATATTTATGCAGTCAAACATTTATGATATCTGGAATATCACTCAAACTGAACATCATATACCAGATACTGAATATGCACAATGGTCACAAACACAGAAATTAGATGCTACAAATAATTCAAAAGCTATGAATATGTTATTTTGTGCTTTAGACAAAAATGAGTTTAATAGAGTTAGCATGTGCACTACTGCTTATGAAATCTGGCGGACACTAAAAATAACTCATGAAGGTACAAATAAAGTTAAGCAAAGTAAGATTTCAATGCTTAAAAATCAGTTTCAAAACTTTAGAATGAAACAAGATGAGTCTATAAATGATATGTACTCTAGATTCCAAGACATATATCATTCATTGTTAGCACTAGGAGAAAAGTATACAGATTTTGATATTGTGTCAAAACTTCTCAACTCACTCACGGATGAATGGGAGAGAAAAGTTTTAGCTATCGAAGAAGCTAACGATACCTCTACCATAAAACCAGAGGATTTGATAGGAAATCTAATGTCTTATGAAGTTAATTTACAGGTTAAAAGAGTACAGGCACAAGACAAAAAGAACATAGCTTTTCGGGCCGAAGAAGAAGAGAACCAAGATTCAGATGATGAGAATTTAGCATTCATTGCCAAGAATTTCAAGAAGTTCTTAAAGTATCAAAAGAACAACATATTTAATGATAAAAAGAACTTCTCAAGCAAACCATCTGCATCAGTTTTAGAATGTTATAACTGTCACAAGAATGGACATATCCAGAAAAACTGTCCAGAACTAAAGAAGAGTTATTCCAACAAGGGCAGAAAAGACAGGTACAAAAAGAAAGCATTCTCCGTTACATGGGACGACTCAGATTCCTCATCATCAGATAGTGACAGTGATAATGAAAATGAACAAGCAAATGTATGCTTCATGGCCATAGAAAATGAGGTTAGTGATCTTACTTTTGATGATCAAATAGAAATTAATTCAGAACTTTTGAACATCCTAAAAAGTTTCAAAAGAAAATATAAAGAAGCTTGCGAAAATCAGAACAAAGCAGAATTCGAAAGAGATATGCTTAAAGATGAGAAGAAAATCCTAGAAGAAGAACTTGAAATATCTCAAGAATCTAATTCTAATTTAACATCTCAACTATCTATGATCACTTAGGAATTAGAAATTCAGAAGAATAAAAATGATGATTTATCAGTAGAAATTAATGATTTAAAATCTAACACTAAAGTATTAGAGTTAGAAAAATCTAGTCTCAAAACTAAGTTAGAAGATATTAATAAAAATGATTTATTACAATCATCTTTAGATAATTCAGAATCTTGAATTTTTCTTCTCGAAAATGAGAACTGTACGTTAAAAAAGGAGAATTCTGAATTAAACAAGCAAATTGATATTTTGAAAAACAGTGATATTTCTTTTGAAAATAATAATTGTGACTTTAAAGCTAAATTTGATAAACTTAACACTGAAGTCACAAAATTTAATAAAGGTCAAAACGATTTAAACATGATTTTATCCAGTTCTAGACCTTTACATGATAAAAGTGGTTTAGGATATAATAAAATTGATCGTAGAAATAGCACTAGATACGCTTTCATGTATAGTAAAAATGTTAGTGCTAGTACTAAATTTCGAGTAAAGTCTAAATCCAATTTTAATAGAAATTCAAATACTTCTATGACCAATAATGTTTATAATTTCTCTAGAAGTACAAAATCATTGACGGGAAATATGAATAAAAATTATCTAAGTATTTGGGTTCATGTTAATTGGAAAAATAGAGAAAAATACATTGATGATTATTTTGATATGGTAGTTAATAATGAAAATTATATTTTTAAAGGTTTAGCCACACCCAAATGGGTATGGTTTCCTAAAAATTAGGAAATTATAAGAACCTTGGGTATCGCATGCTTTAAATGTTAAATTTTTTTTGATACCTTACATTATAAGTAGTAGTTATTTTGTTTTATATTGTTCTATGTTAACACTTATGTGGAATATAATTTATGTCATCATATAAACTCTCCTTTTTGTCGATGACAAAGGGGGAGAAAGATATTGCTCTAACACTTTTTGCAGGAATAAACGATGCAAGCACAGATTAAGGGGGAGAAAAGATTAATTATTTACAGGAATATATAGCATATATTCAGGGGGAGAAATCTATAGCACAATTACAGGAATATATTCAGGGGGAGAGATAAGTCAACAAAGCTTGTCGAAGATTCGTCCGTAGCAAATGGAGTTGTCATCATCAAAAAGGGGGAGAATGTTGGATCATGGGTTTTGATTGCTGACAAGACACAACAATTCACGAATCTATGACTACGACAACATCCAGACTCAACGACTAAAAGTGTGGTTCATATAGTTATATATTTTAACAAGAGTCATCAAATATGTATATAAAGTCCAGTTTAGTGCTTTGTTAAAATCTTTCCTCAAGAATCATCATTCACATTCAAATAAACTTGCATGCATATTTTAATCAAAATCAAGTTTTCAAAAAATGCATGGAGCGGGGCTCGAACCCGGGTCACTAGTTTAGAAGGCAAGTTGTCACATCCTGAAATTTTCGACTTTCGAAAATTCGACATCGATACTCACTTTATCGACTGCCGAGCAATCGAGTGCCGGAAACTCCAATAGTGAGGGTTTAAGAAAAAGAAATAGAAGAAAAGATAGAAGAAAAAGAAAGAAGAACAAGAGAAGAACAACACAGAACAACATCAGAACAGAAAACAATATCAGAATCTTACACATCGCAGCGGAACAATATACAATAGATAATTACTAGTCTTTTAAAACAAAGAACTATATCATTTTATACATACATCAATCATCAGAGTCAATATACAACAATGGACAGTTATATAAACTTGTCCTCATACAGAATACACAGCGGAATAAATACTATCAGATACAAATACTACGTCTCGTCATCCAGAATATTTTCAAGCTCCAGAATATCCAGAATATCCTGATAATATAACTCTAGGCTGCCCGTGTGGAAATTGGTGGGCACCCAGAGTTTAGAAGGGAACAATAAACTCCGAGTTAGTCATGGTGACTGGTGTGAGATCGTAAAACAGTTATTCTTTATAACAACGAAATAATTTTTAAAGTCAATTCGCAATGCTTTTGGAAAATGAAACTACCATAAGACCTCCCACCACACACACAATGCAAACGCAGAATTGGAGGAGATTTCTTCTTATGATAGTCAAAGATGCTTACTACGCAAAATCAAATCATTTTTGATATTATTATTAGTGCATAGTGTAGAAAACATTTCGAAAGTACAATATAAATCTTAGCCAGCATAGACATTTCGAACTATGCCTACTATAGCTACCATCCAAACAGTGGGGCGCCACCATAAGTGAATGATAGGTTCTACAACTAAAACCGTACAAGTCACGTATTGTTTCTTTGGATTTCCAACAAATGGTCAAGCTAAGGAACTTCCTATCCACGATGGGTACGTCCCTGGAATAGACGACCCGAGAACCTAACCGGATCTCTGCCAACACAAGGCCGGGTTACCTCTGCAAAAATAGGTAACTACTGACACGCGTATGCCATCCCCCGATCGTCACCGATCTTCCCGAGGATCCCCGATTCCAACAAACCACATAGAAAAAAAAATAATGCAGTAACCACAGAGGTTAAGTATCTGGGCTCCATACCATGATACCACCTTTATCCAGAAGGAATGACATACACTAAGGGGCGCTACTCCCTAGAACCTTGCTGCATCCTTCCTGTTTCGACCATTTCCGGGGTGTGAGGCTCGACGAAGTCTCGTCCACAAAGCTACGCTTTCTACAAAAAGCCCTGCTTCAGGTCAAACAAAATGATCAACCTATGATCACAAAGATATAAGATCAACAAATGATCATATCACAAATGATCAAACACTGATCATTTCACAGCAACACTCAGTATGCCACGTTACCAAATTGGGATATATCGTTGATAAATTTCAACTACATAACCTCTGAGCTCGTACGTCTCAGAGAAGGGTGTTAAGCTAAGAGAATAAATTCTCCGCCACCAACAGAAATGTATTTGAAAGAAATCAGCTTTATATCTCAAATTGTAACGTCAGACACACAATCCATACAAGTCTGTTCCGGGATCGAACAGAACCGAAGGCACTTCTCACGAAGCCCTTGCATATCCGGATAATTTTCAATCACGTCAGGACTTCCCATCACTAAGGGTGATAGAACCTCTAAATCGAAGATCAGTCGATGTAGAGTAACTCGACGGTAATCCTTCCGTTTTCAAAAATATCCGGTCTTCAACACCGGTCTTCGAATGCAATTTATATCGACGTATCACATATTCGGAATGGGTTATACGACCCCATGGTCCTTTCCCGGCTAACCCGAATAGTGAGCGATTATTCAAAAATAAGTGTGGCATTCAAATTCATCCAATTCACAACAAATACCATTCAAGGTAATTATTGATAGTCGGTTATTTAACTATCAATAAAGATGCGCAACATCATCAGATTCCAAATAATTTTCCAAATTATTTCATCTTCCAAAATATCTTTTATTAGATATAAAATTTCCACACTTCAAAAATAAATCAATATTTATTTTTAAACGAATTCCCATTTCTTTTTATAAATTCCATCTTGAATTTACATTTTTCGAATATCTACTAATATTCGATTTACAATCGTTTTCAAATATTCATTTTCGGTTTATCTTTAAGAAGATAAAATCTCAAAACGTTTCATTTCATATTGGAAAAGCATTTCCCTACTTATTTAATAATAAGTATTTCACAAATCATTTATTTTCAACACTTGGAAAATATTCGATATACTTAAATCAATATTAAGTATATATTCATTCTTTAAGGAAATCATAAATTTTAACATCTATTTGAGTCAAAAACGAATGTTGCGTAAAACATCGTTACGACGACTCAAAATCACTAGTATAGGGATTCGAAATTAAAATAGATATATAAATCCCAATACTACCTAAGAATATTTCCTTTCGGAAATCATTTACTATAACAACAGTGTTATAGTATACCATTTCCTTATTTTTCTCGAAAACGTCTATTCCAACAATAAATGTTGAAATCTATGTATTCGATACTTAACACGTTTTAAAACATCTTTTAAAACAGTTACTTCATTTTTATAATATCGCTTTCCTAAAACCATATCCATTCTACTTCAAAAATATATTCACTGTCCAAAATCGTGAATATACTTCACTTAACCAAATTTCAAACTTTACTACTCATTTATTTCAAATACAAATTCGCTATCCAAAACACGAATATATCTTCTTTAAATAACCTTCTATATTTAATTTATCAATTTCAATTTATTTCGAATCTATAAAACAATGTTTATAAATTCTGTTTCTCTCTTATAACAACTTGCTTTATAAACTCTCTTAGATAACCTTCCATAATTCATTTATCAAAATTGAATGATTTTAGATTTATAAAACAATCTTTATAAATTTCTTTTACGCTTTATAACAATTTCAGCTTCAAAAAATCATTTTATCAGCAAGTTCTATTTATATTCCATCTAAGGGCAAAAAATCAAATTTATGAGTAGATTTTCTTATAAATCTTTTATTCCACAATTTCATTCACATTTTATAACTTCAAAATTTATCAATCCATAAATTTTGTATCTTCACATTTCATAATTATAAATTCATATCTTCACATTTTATAATTATAAATTTCATATCTTCACATTTTATAATTATAAATTTTTGGGCGTTTATTTATTTGAAAATAAATCAACTCACAATTTAAATAAAACGTCTATTCCAACAAATCACTTTTAAAACCCTTTTTAAGTAAAAGATGTTATTTTTAAACTTCAAAACTGAATCCGATGATGCAGCGCATCAATTAGTCAATCACAACAGTCAATATCATATCTCAACATATGATAACAGAATATATATCAACATCTGTAAATAAATAAATACAGTTGAGGAATCCAGTTGGATCCCTCCAACCTGTTTCCCTGCATCCACAGACGTTAGCACAATACCATTCCACTTCGAGGTGGAATATCGCGGTATATGGGTTTTTATAAATCCGCTTACTAACGGCGCAATAGGGTCTCATCCGCTATACGAGGCGGGAAAATCATCAATCCAATATATACATATGCCAATATGTATATATTGCTATATATAGATATATCCTACTATATCTAATATCACAAATCAACATAGCAATCATATCAAACAAATCAAGAACTGCAATTCATTTTGAGTGAGAAAAAAATCTCACCTTAGCTTTTATTTCTTTACCATCCATTTCCATCTCGACTCGATTTTTTCTTGATTTATACCTTGTATAAATAATTTATACGATTCGTTAAAATTCGAAATAATCGAATAACAAATTCCCGTTTTGTAATTTTAATTATCCAATGAATTTATAAATTTAATTTTAAACCAAAAATTTCCTTTAATAATCATTTCACCTAATAGATTGAACTTCTAACAAATTCCCTTTATAAATAATATTTTTCATTTGATAATTAAATTAACTTATAATTTTATCTAAACCAATTTCTTAAATTAACTAAAATAGGCATGAGTATATTTTTTTTCTTTTATTACATATATATATTTAAATAGAAATCTGATTTTATATTAACAAACCTTCTTATTTTCTTTACTGAAATATATTTAAATTGAAAATGAAGAAAAAAAAATTAATTACTACAGATATACCTCACAGCAACAAGAACGACCACCACAACCAAATTTTCAACCCCACCGTCGATCGAAGCCCCTTCGCACGCTGCTCACACGCGAGCTCCCTCTGGCATCGCGACTGACCCCAGCACCACCTCTTCCCCTGAAGCACACGCGATTAGATCGCGACCTCCCATTGCCGAAGATCCATCGCGACTCCGGTCTTCCCACGCGTTCGTGGCTGCCATCAATCACCAAAGACGAAATCGACCAAGCTACGACGACGACGAATCCCCAAACCCCTATGCGAAACCCTAGTCGATGCCTCACTTGATTCAATCGCGAGTCGACTTCCCTAGCTTGACCGTGAATCCCACTGTTTCCTTCTTCCTCGAGCTAGTACCAGAACGAGGCCGCCCCTACCTCTGCTTTTCGAAGAGAGCATGAAGACGCCGCCGTTCGTGAATTTGAACGAGTCGCCATCGCGACCAAATACTTCCCCAAAATCATGCGATCGGAACCCACACACGCGACTTTAGATTTGAACATAAGCAACCATTTTCTTTTTGATTTTGTTTAGAAGGAAGGAACTCGGCATAGTATTTTAAAACGAGAAGAGAACTTTTCGAACGTGAATTTCGTTTGAACGAGAAAGGGGCGGCCATGCTTCTGCACGATTATCTTCGTGAAATTAGGCGTGAATTTAGGCGTGGAACGTGGGTAAGTTGTTGACCAATTTATAAATTTTAAATTTACTTTAAATCGAATCTCGATAAAATCCAAGGCGTTTACTCAACGTGTGCTCACGTATTAACAACGAAAAATACGAAATTGGAAATCCAGTAATAATTCAATATTACGAACCCAATGGAACTGGTTTCGTCGAATTCCGAGACTGCGCCTCGGACGGCTATTTTTAAATATCGATACGAACGATAAAATTTCAAAACTAAATAGATCATTTTCAAATTCGATTCTGAAGCTTCTATTACCTTCAGTATCATTGATATAAATTTTAAAAGCTTTCGAAATATTTTTCTTCAGCTTAAAATTGAAGATATAAATTTTTATTCAACTATCAATAGATTAAATTCTGTAATTTAACCGCAAATTTCAAAGTTTTATTCGGGATTCAAATTAAATTATCGTTCAAATATTTAAAATTAATTAAATATTTCCAATTTAATTCGTTCAAAATTCTGGGTCGTTACAAACTTCCCTCCTTAAAAGAATTTCGTCCTCGAAATTACAAGTTAGGAAAAGTAGTCCTTAACTCGTCTACTATTTTTCACAATCTAAATAGTTTTATCAACTCATCAAAACAAATCTTTCTACTAAAGATTCGTTATCATTCAACTACATTTCGACTTCAACTCTAAGTTTCAAAACAACATTGTTTAACTTCAAAATTCAAATTCGAGTTTAAATTCAAATTTTAACTTTCAAAATTTCTCAAAAATTTTCTAACACCCTAAATTTCCGAAAAATTTCGCCTGCGTCTCCTTTGCGCGGCTAATACGGCACGACTACAAAACGTCCCTACGGACTCTCAGATTTCAGAAAGAAAAAGAAAAAGCCAAGCAGCTAGAGAGAAATCATCAAAAACTCATATTAAAACTCAAATACATACCTTTTTCGAGCAATTTCGAATTCTCTTTGAAAATCAAATCCAATTCATTTATACCTGTATATCCTACTAGCCATAATATCTAGTTACATATATTCAAACCATTTCGTACATTCAATTACAAAATTTTCAATATAACTGCTTATATCATCTTTGAGTTCGTTATTGAAGTTATATATATCCATTATGATTCAATTTTACATTTTGATTTCCATTTGAATTCTATTTACAATTTCAATCTAATTTGAATTCAATTCAACTTCTGAATATTGACTCTCATTGATTAGCTTTCATTTACAACTGCTTATTTTAGCTTAGTTTCAATTACTAATCCATTTCAAATTCTAATTCACTTACAAATTCAGATTTGCTTTCAACATTAAGTTTTAATTCCAGTTTTTATTCTTTTTTGTTCATTTCCAAAATTTGTTTCCAATTTACCCTTCGGTTAAATCTACTGTCATTTAAACTTTCATTGCACTTACAGTTGCAATTTATTCATTCATTCTGAAACTCCTTCACTGATTCTTTCATTTCCAATTGGAATCTCATTTCCAAATCAAATTTCAATTATTTTATAAGTCATCAATTTCATAATATTTCATAAATATTGTTATATAGAATTCCAGAGTCTTTTCAACCTTTTAAAGCCATTTTGAAAACAATTCAAATTATCCTGGAATTTCCAAACAAAACCCAAATTTTAAACAACTTTCCATTTAAAATAATTTGGCAGCAATTCCTCTTTTGGAAACCCGAAAATGAACATCAGTGATGCTGCAGTCATTACCGAAGTTATTTTCCAGCGACCGAAAAGAGTTTAGAGCTTTCATCTCTCTAAAATACTTTTCAAACCCTTTGAAATTCATTTTCAAATCAAAAAGATTTTAAACTTTTCAAATCACCAAAATTTTCAAACTCCTTTTCAAAACATTTCCAAAAACTTTTCTGGAATCCCGTTTCAAATTACAATTCATATTTATAATTTATATTCTCAAATTCTACTTGTATATGGATTCATTTCTTAATTCTTTATTTTTTTGATTTCCATTTCATATATAATTTTTCACATATATATATCAATGATGATAATTAAATAATATTACTTCTAGCAACCATGCAACCATATACTATAATAATTCATAGAAAAACATTCTTTTCTATACAAAAATAGTTTGGGCAAAATTATCTCATTCACCCTATTCAAAAACAATACTGTGCCGAATTGTTCTATTCGAGCGTTTAGAAACCCCTTCGATCCAGTTGCGCAGACTGTGCCGACGAGGGTTCATATACCACTCAATAAACCAACCATCACAATATAAAACAATTTTAGATTAACTAACAAATACGCGCTCATATCTATTATTACACTCAACTCATTCTAGAGTACTGCTGACTCTATCTCTAATGAGTAACACCCAACAGAGCAGGGTTGTCGCTTAACCATATGCTCCGATACCACTTTGTCACATCCTGAAATTTTCGACTTTCGAAAATTCGACATCGATACTCACTTTATCGACTGCCGAGCAATCGAGTGCCGGAAACTCCAATAGTGAGGGTTTAAGAAAAAGAAATAGAAGAAAAGATAGAAGAAAAAGAAAGAAGAACAAGAGAAGAACAACACAGAACAACATCAGAACAGAAAACAATATCAGAATCTTACACATCGCAGCGGAACAATATACAATAGATAATTACTAGTCTTTTAAAACAAAGAACTATATCATTTTATACATACATCAATCATCAGAGTCAATATACAACAATGGACAGTTATATAAACTTGTCCTCATACAGAATACACAGCGGAATAAATACTATCAGATACAAATACTACGTCTCGTCATCCAGAATATTTCCAAGCTCCAGAATATCCAGAATATCCTGATAATATAACTCTAGGCTGCCCGTGTGGAAATTGGTGGGCACCCAGAGTTTAGAAGGGAACAATAAACTCCGAGTCAGTCATGGTGACTGGTGTGAGATCGTAAAACAGTTATTCTTTATAACAACGAAATAATTTTTAAAGTCAATTCGCAATGCTTTTGGAAAATGAAACTACCATAAGACCTCCCACCACACACACAATGCAAACGCAGAATTGGAGGAGATTTCTTCTTATGATAGTCAAAGATACTTACTACGCAAAATCAAATCATTTTTGATATTATTATTAGTGCATAGTGTAGAAAACATTTCGAAAGTACAATATAAATCTTAGCCAGCATAGACATTTCGAACTATGCCTACTATAGCTACCATCCAAACAGTGGGGCGCCACCATAAGTGAATGATAGGTTCTACAACTAAAACCGTACAAGTCACGTATTGTTTCTTTGGATTTCCAACAAATGGTCAGGCTAAGGAACTTCCTATCCACGATGGGTACGTCCCTGGAATAGACGACCCGAGAACCTAACCGGATCTCTGCCAACACAAGGCCGGGTTACCTCTGCAAAAATAGGTAACTACTGACACGCGTATGCCATCCCCCGATCGTCACCGATCTTCCCGAGGATCCCTGATTCCAACAAACCACATAGAAAAAAAAATAATGCAGTAACCACAGAGGTTAAGTATCTGGGCTCCATACCATGATACCACCTTTATCCAGAAGGAATGACATACACTAAGGGGCGCTACTCCCTAGAACCTTGCTGCATCCTTCCTGTTTCGACCATTTCCGGGGTGTGAGGCTCGACGAAGTCTCGTCCACAAAGCTACGCTTTCTACAAAAAGCCCTGCTTCGGGTCAAACAAAATGATCAACCTATGATCACAAAGATATAAGATCAACAAATGATCATATCACAAATGATCAAACACTGATCATTTCACAGCAACACTCAGTATGCCACGTTACCAAATTGGGATATATCGCTGATAAATTTCAACTACATAACCTCTGAGCTCGTACGTCTCAGAGAAGGGTGTTAAGCTAAGAGAATAAATTCTCCGCCACCAACAGAAATGTATTTGAAAGAAATCAGCTTTATATCTCAAATTGTAACGTCAGACACACAATCCATACAAGTCTGTTCCAGGATCGAACAGAACCGAAGGCACTTCTCACGAAGCCCTTGCATATCCGGATAATTTTCAATCACGTCAGGACTTCCCGTCACTAAGGGTGATAAAACCTCTAAATCGAAGATCAGTCGATGTAGAGTAACTCGACGGTAATCCTTCCGTTTTCAAAAATATCCGGTCTTTAACACCGGTCTTCGAATGCAATTTATATCGACGTATCACATATTCGGAATGGGTTATACGACCCCATGGTCCTTTCCCGGCTAACCCGAATAGTGAGCGATTATTCAAAAATAAGTGTGGCATTCAAATTCATCCAATTCACAACAAATACCATTCAAGGTAATTATTGATAGTCGGTTATTTAACTATCAATAAAGATGCGCAACATCATCAGATTCCAAATAATTTTCCAAATTATTTCATCTTCCAAAATATCTTTTATTAGATATAAAATTTCCACACTTCAAAAATAAATCAATATTTATTTTTAAACGAATTCCCATTTCTTTTTATAAATTCCATCTTGAATTTACATTTTTCGAATATCTACTAATATTCGATTTACAATCGTTTTCAAATATTCATTTTCGGTTTATCTTTAAGAAGATAAAATCTCAAAACGTTTCATTTCATATTGGAAAAGCATTTCCCTACTTATTTAATAATAAGTATTTCACAAATCATTTATTTTCAACACTTGGAAAATATTCGATATACTTAAATCAATATTAAGTATATATTCATTCTTTAAGGAAATCATAAATTTTAACATCTATTTGAGTCAAAAACGAATGTTGCGTAAAACATCGTTACGACGACTCAAAATCACTAGTATAGGGATTCGAAATTAAAATAGATATATAAATCCCAATACTACCTAAGAATATTTCCTTTCGGAAATCATTTACTATAACAACGGTGTTATAGTCTACCATTTCCTTATTTTTCTCGAAAACGTCTATTCCAACAATAAATGTTGAAATCTATGTATTCGATACTTAACACGTTTTAAAACATCTTTTAAAACAGTTACTTCATTTTTATAATATCGCTTTCCTAAAACCATATCCATTCTACTTCAAAAATATATTCACTGTCCAAAATCGTGAATATACTTCACTTAACCAAATTTCAAACTTTACTACTCATTTATTTCAAATAAAAATTCGCTATCCAAAACGCGAATATATCTTCTTTAAATAACCTTCTATATTTAATTTATCAATTTCAATTTATTTCGAATCTATAAAACAATGTTTATAAATTCTGTTTCTCTCTTATAACAACTTGCTTTATAAACTCTCTTAGATAACCTTCCATAATTCATTTATCAAAATTGAATGATTTTAGATTTATAAAACAATCTTTATAAATTTCTTTTATGCTTTATAACAATTTCAGCTTCAAAAAATCATTTTATCAGCAAGTTCTATTTATATTCCATCTAAGGGCAAAAAATCAAATTTATGAGTAGATTCTCTTATAAATCTTTTATTCCACAATTTCATTCACATTTTATAACTTCAAAATTTATCAATCCATAAATTTTGTATCTTCACATTTCATAATTATAAATTCATATCTTCACATTTTATAATTATAAATTTCATATCTTCACATTTTATAATTATAAATTTTTGGGCGTTTATTTATTTGAAAATAAATCAACTCACAATTTAAATAAAACGTCTATTCCAACAAATCACTTTTAAAACCCTTTTTAAGTAAAAGATGTTATTTTTAAACTTCAAAACTGAATCCGATGATGCAGCGCATCAATTAGTCAATCACAACAGTCAATATCATATCTCAACATATGATAACAGAATATATATCAACATCTGTAAATAAATAAATACAGTTGAGGAATCCAGTTGGATCCCTCCAACCTATTTCCCTGCATCCACAGACGTTAGCACAATACCATTCCACTTCGAGGTGGAATATCGCGGTATATGGGTTTTTATAAATCCGCTTACTAACGGCGCAATAGGGTCTCATCCGCTATACGAGGCGGGAAAATCATCAATCCAATATATACATATGCCAATATGTATATATTGCTATATATAGATATATCCTACTATATCTAATATCACAAATCAACATAGCAATCATATCAAACAAATCAAGAACTGCAATTCATTTTGAGTGAGAAAAAAATCTCACCTTAGCTTTTATTTCTTTACCATCCATTTCCATCTCGACTCGATTTTTTCTTGATTTATACCTTGTATAAATAATTTATACGATTCGTTAAAATTCGAAATAATCGAATAACAAATTCCCGTTTTGTAATTTTAATTATCCAATGAATTTATAAATTTAATTTTAAACCAAAAATTTCCTTTAATAATCATTTCACCTAATAGATTGAACTTCTAACAAATTCCCTTTATAAATAATATTTTTCATTTGATAATTAAATTAACTTATAATTTTATCTAAACCAATTTCTTAAATTAACTAAAATAGGCATGAGTATATTTTTTTTTCTTTTATTACATATATATATTTAAATAGAAATCTGATTTTATATTAACAAACCTTCTTATTTTCTTTACTGAAATATATTTAAATTGAAAATGAAGAAAAAAAATTAATTACTGCAGATATACCTCACAGCAACAAGAACGACCACCACAACCAAATTTTCAACCCCACCGTCGATCGAAGCCCCTTCGCACGCTGCTCACACGCGAGCTCCCTCTGGCATCGCGACTGACCCCAGCACCACCTCTTCCCCTGAAGCACACGCGATTAGATCGCGACCTCCCATTGCCGAAGATCCATCGCGACTCCGGTCTTCCCACGCGTTCGTGGCTGCCATCAATCACCAAAGACGAAATCGACCAAGCTACGACGACGACGAATCCCCAAACCCCTATGCGAAACCCTAGTCGATGCCTCACTTGATTCAATCGCGAGTCGACTTCCCTAGCTTGACCGTGAATCCCACTGTTTCCTTCTTCCTCGAGCTAGTACCAGAACGAGGCCGCCCCTACCTCTGCTTTTCGAAGAGAGCATGAAGACGCCGCCGTTCGTGAATTTGAACGAGTCGCCATCGCGACCAAATACTTCCCCAAAATCATGCGATCGGAACCCACACACGCGACTTTAGATTTGAACATAAGCAACCATTTTCTTTTTGATTTTGTTTAGAAGGAAGGAACTCGGCATAGTATTTTAAAACGAGAAGAGAACTTTTCGAACGTGAATTTCGTTTGAACGAGAAAGGGGCGGCCATGCTTCTGCACGATTATCTTCGTGAAATTAGGCGTGAATTTAGGCGTGGAACGTGGGTAAGTTGTTGACCAATTTATAAATTTTAAATTTACTTTAAATCGAATCTCGATAAAATCCAAGGCGTTTACTCAACGTGTGCTCACGTATTAACAACGAAAAATACGAAATTGGAAATCCAGTAATAATTCAATATTACGGACCCAATGGAAATGGTTTCGTCGACTTCCGAGACTGCGCCTCGGACGGCTATTTTTAAATATCGATACGAACGATAAAATTTCAAAACTAAATAGATCATTTTCAAATTCGATTCTGAAGCTTCTATTACCTTCAGTATCATTGATATAAATTTTAAAAGCTTTTGAAATATTTTTCTTCAGCTTAAAATTGAAGATATAAATTTTTATTCAACTATCAATAGATTAAATTCTGTAATTTAACCGTAAATTTCAAAGTTTTATTCGGGATTCAAATTAAATTATCGTTCAAATATTTAAAATTAATTAAATATTTCCAATTTAATTCGTTCAAAATTCTGGGTCGTTACACAAGTGCTCTAACCAAATGAGCTATGGTGATTTTTGATTATCAACAGAATTCAGTCGACTGACCAAAATCGACCAGTCGACTGAATATCTATAAACAGCCTATTAAACTTGTGCACTGCTTTTCTTTTTTGAATTTTTGAATAATCAGTCGACTGATCCAAATCGACCAGTCGATTGACCTGAACCCAACTGCCATATTTTGAAAAGACATTTCCATTCTACGAAAGGTTGCGATCCTTTTCTGAACGGGAATGGTTGCTTCTTTTGGTCAGAACTCTTCACCAATGGCAGCAACCCTCTGTCTACTACAAATATATGTTCCCAAACACTTCATACTTCACCGAAAAACTTTCTAACTCTCTTGTATTCTTCTTGTGCTCTCATACTCGCATTCAAACATCATACAAGCATTTTATTGCTTTGAATCTCCAAATTAACTTTCATAATCTTCGATTCTAAGCAACACCTTCCTTGCATATCTTCACATACACATCATACATGTGACGCCTCACCTCTATGCTCATAATAACAAAGAGTATTAAAAGAAATACTGTCTATTATTACGAAGAATAAGGCTGGATAGGAGCGACCATCCGTAATTGGCCTTACACTAATATTGGTTGTCTCGGTAGGAGTGGTATATACTTTTTATTTTTCATCTATTATTTATTTACTCCCATCGACATATCCAATTATCAGTATAAGACAAACTACGATAGTTCATAATAGTTTAGGACATTAGATATAACAATAACACAGATAATATAAATGCGGAACACAGATAAAAACAAAAGTCTCATATATATATAACTGAAGTTAGTTGATACATAATTGACTCAATACATATGATACAACTACAACTGTCGACTCTAGAAGTTATATATACAAGTACATTATCAACTAATATACATGAATACATATCGTTCTATATAATGACACGACTACTACAAAATGACACGGACAACTTCAGAAGATGTGAAAAGTCTTCATATCCTGAACAGCAACTCAAAGAAAGAAATCTACAACCTGAAATAACTCGGGTCTGACCCGAGTATTACATTCAAAAGAAAATAATACCCAGGTCAGTCTAATTCAAACCAGTTTATTAGTGCATATAGGCAGTAATAATCTAAATAGACGACAGTCACAATAATTCCCGTCTATCCGATTCTTTAAACAAAGAAACCGGATAACGGACAATATAACACTTAACAGTGTTTAACAAAAATCAGCAGATTTAAATCATCAACAGAGATAAATAAACAATTTATAAAATCGACTAAATCAATTTAAAGCTGTCAAATCTGATAGGGCTGCAGTACACGCACGCGTGTACTGCCTCGCCACTATCGTAGGAGATACACAAAGGCTCCGTGAAAATCATAAAGGGTCACAAGGTCAAATCCAGATCGGATTCAACTCAGGTGAAATTCGAAAATCAAATTCGAATACAATTGAATGGTCAAAACAGTCCACACAAATTCAAGGAGGCACCAAACAACAACAAAATGCAAAGTGTTCAAGGCGGGTCAGAGAAACCATGATGCGTCTCAATTCAAATATGCAAAGGAACACTGGGGTATAAACCCAGTATCAACTAGATTTGGAGTGAATACAAGTATGGTGTATAACCCAGTATCAACAAGATTTCGAGTGAATGCAAGACAGTGGCCAGAAACTGTACGGGTAAAACTGCACCCAATTACAACTGTCCAGAATAAGACCAGACCATACAACATGAAACAGAGGCAACAAGACTATATGCAAGCAAAGTCTCTACATGGTGCAGCAGATATCAAGTGAAGGCCAGAAAATCAAGGAGCAATACAATGAACAAGTTCATTCCAGCTCAGACTCAAGTTCAATAAAATGACCAAAGGCACACTGGAATATACAGTGCAACAAAATGAAGTAGTGGAGATGTACACCGAGCAGTGTATATTAATCAACAAAGTGTGGATAAAGAAACCAGACTACAAAATGAACACATGAGTCAATGCTATAGAGACCAGACCCAAATGTACATGAACGCAATGAAACACTCAATGGTGAAGCAACTCGAGCTAGCATATCATATATACAACAAGCTCCATATAGTACACAAGTGAATGGCAAAAACATCAAAATTCAGTGGCAACCAAACATGAATGTAGACAGCAACTATACATGAAGACAACAAGTTTACATGACAGTAAAGTATGAATGCCACGACCCCAGATGAACAAGTGAACCACAAAGTGAAAGTCCACCAGCACTAGACATAAGTATATTTGAGGCTAGAGTTTAGTAAAGATATCAAGTACACCAGCACTAAACATAAGTATGGATGTACTCAATGCAACCAGAAAAATGTCACAGTTAGATAAGTGACAGTGCAACAGAGGTGAGTCCAGAGAAATACAGGAATATGCCAAGCAACCAGACCAGCAACAAAATGGACAACACTGCATTTAAATTCAAGAAGATATACATACACACATCATATGTATATATGCACATAAATAGTCTTGAATAATCAGGTCAAAATGAATACAAACTTCAAGTGAACTAATGAACAGTGAAGTATACTTCAAGGCCAAATGCAAATGGGTAATGCAATGTATCAGTTCCTAACAAGTGACCAAGATGTGTACAGTAATGCCAATGGAGACTAGACAACATGAATATGAAGACTACATTGCAACAGTGAAACAGGTGTACCCAATGAAGACTACATCAAGTCCAGATGCTCAAGTGCAACTGCAAATGCACAGGAACAAAATATACAAGTGAAGATAACGTATGCACATATATGGTCTTGAGTAAACATGTAAATGAAGACAGTGCAGACTATACATATATACAGAGCTCAAGACCAAAATTCACATGACTTTAAGAACAACAAAAACAAAGATGTGTGTGGCATCAGTGGAAGCAGTGTGTTAACAGAAGGTCGAACACTTTTAACAGTAGCAGTTTCAAAAATAATCAAGCAACAATTTCACAGAGAACCAAAATCAAGTTCGAAGTCAACAGCAGCATACTCGGAGGAGAAGCCGTGTCAACCAAGAAAAAATCAAAATCGTGGTATTCAAGTAATTCTCGAATATACGAGCAAGAAGAAGTCAGAAACCATCTCGAGCATCAAAACAATATCAAGCGGAACCACCGAACCGTAAACAAAAGGAGTGAAATTCAGAAAACATCAAATGCAGTTCAATGATCTCACATGACAGGAAACATTAGAAGTTTCAAAGAAATCAAACAGTGGGTTCCACAAAAACCAAATGGCCGAAGATCAAATAAATCCACTCGAAGGCCAGAGAATTCAAAGCGGAAATTTTCCACAAAATCAAAACTCGTGAAAACCAAGAAGTAAAAGATCATATGGCTTTTGAATAAGATGTGAGTAATAAAATTACTCACTGTTTTCTTTTGACGCGCGCAGATCCATCGATCGGCAAGAACAGGCGAACGAACATCAGACTGAAACCCCAATTTTGGAACAAAGGAACGAAGCCCTAATTTGCCGGAGAGGAACGAATGAAAATGAGCCACCATTATTGTTCGTATGATTTGATTTTTAGGTTTTGGGTTAAAACGAATGAAGTGAATTGGATGAAAAGTGGAACGAGCACCCCCTTATCTCAACAAGGTAACGGGTTGAATAATTAAAAAGGGAACGGGTCCAATTAATAAAGATAGAAAAGAGGGTGTTAATGGACCAAGATTCAATTGAAAGCCCGCATAACCGACTCCAATAATTATTAACAACCCATACAAACACTTAACATTTTTATAAACGAATTTCAACTCGAATAGAATTCCTATTGCAATTTTCTAATAAATTAAATCGTCATTTGACGATAATCAACTGTTATGAAACTCTGGGTTGTTACAATACACTTGAGGATTTGATTATAGGAAGTTTGTACTATCAGAGACAAATCAGTGTTTTCAAGAACACACAGTGTCATATATTCTTTTGTATTAGCGAAGTCCTGTTCTGCTGCTTAGGCGTGTGAAGTCCTCTTCGGCTACTGAGGCAAAAATCATGTTCTGCTGCTCAGGTCCCTGTTCGGCTGCTCAGGGGTTGTATAGACCTGTTCCTCCAGGTTAAGTGAGGGTATTGTTGTTAGTTAAATTCCAAAAGGGAGTCTGGGACTGGACGTAGGACGGTGCTCCGAACCAGTATAAAATATCTGGTGTCATTTTACTATACTGCTTTTATATTTTGTACTATTTACAGTATTACTATCATCTCTCTACTCTGTATTATCATATATCCATATTACACGGTCCCACTTTCTTTTCATGATTCTTCTTCTTCTTCTAATTCGAATGAAGGAAGTTTGTCATATTAGAGTCATAGAGAAGGCAAGTAGTTGATGCAAAAAGGGGGTGCCGGAATTTCAAGGAAGCAGGCTGTAAAAGCTGGAGCAACTGCTCCGGTTCAACCATCATTTGGTACCGATTGACCCAGAAGGTTCGGTACCGATCGATCCGAGGAGCAATTGAATATTATTGACTTTGAAGGTGATTCTCAAGATGTTAATGTGGTGAAAATGGATGGGAAATTGGTCCTGATGGTGATGTTGCGGAGACAAAGAAATTCTAGACGAGGATGTAGTCCACACCGAACTCCCTGGACAACTGTATGAACGGACTCCCCAGAGACAGGGTGACCTAGATCTTATGGAGCTAACCATAAGCGTTCACCTAATCGAACATGCCATGATGCATATGACAATCTCCACTCAGGGTGAAACGTAGGCAATGACAAGTTGATTGCAGAGACTATAAGGAGGTTGTTGCAGTAGAACCAACAACAACAAGATGATGGATGTGGATCCATCGCCCATCTACGCCCATTTACGGATTATATTAGAGCTGCCACATATCTAAAGAAGTTCGTCATGATGCAGACTTATAGTGGGTTGACTGACCCAATGAAGTATCTAATAAAGTATAGTTAGCACATGGATAGTGCAGGAACAAATGACACTATGAGGTATAGATGTTTTCCCCTCATTTTGGAGGGACTTTCCATGATGTGGTTCTATTAGCTTGAGGATCTATATCATCTTTTGATGAGTTTGCTGAGAAGTTCATGTAGCAGTTTAGAGTACATTCTATTCAGCCTAAGGATGCAATGTCCTTGGCGAATTTGCATCAAAAGTCCAAAGAGACCTTGAAGAATTTTTTGAAACAGGTCAACACTTCCATGACAGATGTGAAGAATCCGATGATGTTATAGTAATGATGGGTTTAGTGAGTTAGATCCATAACCAGACTGATTTTAGTAAATGGCCAAGGACGAAGAAGCCATCTACCTTAAAAGATTTTTACTGATTTCTACGGTTGAAAGAGGCATAATTTAAAGAAGGATTAAGCGCTGGCGGTCAGGCTCGGTTGAGCAACATAGTTTAGAACAATGTGGTTGTCAAGCAAGATGGTGACTGTGGAAAAGATGGTAATAATAACAAGTGGAAGAACGCCAAAGAAATAGGACCCAAAAAATTGCTTTAGATTTAACCATGATGGGAAGTACATGGAGTTGAGTGACTTCGTAGAGAATATTACCTTGCTACCTAAGGTACCGAGAGGTATAAGAAGCCTGCACCTAGAGAGGCAATTGAAGAGGAAAAATGCATTGGAAAATATTACCATTTCGATGAGACGCATGTGCATAATACCAATGAGCGCTGACATCTCTGAGATGTGATTGTGGAGTTGATTAGGAAGAAGAAACTCTAACAGTATGTCAAAAACCCATAAGAGGGCGGACAAGGAAACAACTAGCTCCAGAGAAGCTGTCTCGAGGCAATGTAGCTGGGCCTAGTGGAGAGGGGACAAGACCACCAAACAAGGGTTTGGTAGTTAACTCTGCTTCTGGAGGTTCGATCCCACAAAAAGAGTTTGAATTAAATGGAGAATTATGAGAGTTCTACGAGGCATTCGCTATAGGAGATGTGCAACACCTTAGAGAAAGGAGCTTCAACTAAGCAATGACGGAGGGTTGATGAGTATATCGTCCTCCACAATAGGGATATTGATAGGGTCGATGTAACGATCTGTATTTTTAACACTTTAAAAATACGAATTAAAATAAAAATTTTGGATAAAAAAATCCGAAGGAAATAAAATTTTGTGTTGTTAAATGTGAATTACAAGTTAAAATGCAAAACTGAATTCTAAAATAACTTATTTGTAAATTAAATATGGATGTTAACCTGTATTGAATGTAAGTAATGAATTGAGTTTGATTGTAAACCAAATTGGTTATGATTGTAAACAAAGAATAAATAAAACGGTAGATTTAATAGTGGAAGTTTATGTTATTGAAACTAATATAAATAAATGTAACTTAATATTACAGTTGATTGAAATCAAATAATAATCGAAACTGTAATTTGATAAAGATGTTAACTGGTAATTGAACGTAAGTAAAGATTTAAATTTGAATGTAACAATTAATTGAATTGAATTGAATTTGATTGTAAACAACGAAATAAATAAAATGTTACATTTAATATTGAAGTTATAATATGGAAATCAACGTAAATGAATGTAATTTAATATTACTGTGAATTTAAATAAGATGATAGCTGAAGAAAATGAAAGTAAATGAATTATAAACTATTGATAATAATGTATAAGTAAATGGTTGATTCAATAATGAAAGTGTAAATCGAAATAAAAGAATTCATTTGGAATTAAATAACTTGAATTTGAATTACAATATAATTGAACGCTGAATCTAATGTAATCTTTTATACTGGATTTATAATGGAAAACTGCATTGTAAAAGATTGTTAATTACTGTGAAATTAAAAATGAAATTTGTGAACAATTGAAATTTGATTTAAAAGTTAATAATTTAAAATTGGGAATTTTATATTGAAATTAAACAGTAGAAATAGCCATTTTTACAACTGTCTCGGATTTCGACGAAACTAGTTCCATTGGATCCATAATAGTTTGTTATTGTCGGATTTCAATTTTCGTAGCAATCGGAGTTACCGTTTGTCCGGGGCAAGCCAAAACGCATCGAAATCGGTTTAAATCGGTTTAATTTAAAACTGATCGTTTTCTCCGTAACTCGCCCAGATGACCGAATTAGCCTCCGAAACATGTTCCATTGCGTTTGGAACGTGGGGTAAACCTTAGAAACGTCAGCCGGCACGCTTCGTTTGGAGTTCGGAAAATTTCGGGTGAATAGTGTCGCGTATTTTTCTATAAAAGCCCCTCACTTATTTCATTGTGCAAAAGAACTAGGGTTTCAGCCCTTAGCCGCCACTTTTAATTCAATGGCCAGAAAATTTCGAAACTTCTTTCCTTAATATCTCTCAATCCGTTCAACGAAATCAAAAAAATTCCAAAAGCAAAAGTGTAGATCTCGACGAGCTCTTCGAATCCATACGGTTGATTGCTGCTAATACGCCACGGATTCGCCCAGATCTGTCTTGGAAGCGTGCGCGTTTTTCTTGGTTTGCGTGCAAACGGTGGCGAATGGAGTGGCGAAACTTGGCGCGGAGGTGGAGCAAGGCGAGGCGCACGTGATGATGCCCCTTGATCGACGTCCGGTCGTCGTTTGCCACGCGCGTGGATGAAGGAACGTCGTGCGTGATGGGTTAGGCGGTGTGCGTGAATTTGAGGAAGAAGGTATACGTTATTTTATTTATTTAAAATTTTAAATATTCGATCGCTCTAACGTATATAACTTTTGCATACGAGCTCGGATTTACGCGCGGTTTTCTCCGTTGCGTTCGTATCGAAATTCCGGACAATATGGAGCTAGTTTGGTTGCATTCCGGGACTGTTCAAATTTGGGCCTTTATTTGGATCTTAAATCGTCGAAACTCAAGGTGAGTGTTTATACGCTCACAATTGACTAAAATAATTTATGGTAGTTAAATTTGACATTATGAAGTGATATGAATTTATTTGTCGTTGTTTGATAAAAATTTAATTGTCATATAGATTGTCATGTGAATTCACCGTTGAAAATTTAAATTGGCAGTAAATTGAAATTAGGATTTAATTGAAATCAAATTTCCCGATATTGATAACTATGAAATTGCCGTGAATTGTATTGTCTATTGGATGATGTATTTCGATGGATGCTCTTGGTTGATATTTAGATGTTTGGATGTTTATTTGCTTATATATATCATGTTATACATACATATGACACTGTGATTGGTTTAAGTAATATATATTCATCCCTGACATTTAATTGAAATAATTATCCACTTGGCCATAGGTTAGAAAATTATATACGGACACCGGGTTGGTTAAATTAAATGATTTTAAAAGTTGTTTTGAAATTATTTAAATGAATTGATTTTAAGAATAAAATCCAATTTATGGAAATTGAATTATTTTGAATTGAAGCTCGAGATGTTGGAATTTAAACTTGGTAAATGAAATTGTTTAATTACTCGAAGTTTAGATTTTTGAGAAAAAAAAAATCGAAATACGGCGTAAATTTTCGAAAGTTGATTTGTTGTAAAAGATTGGACTTTTAATCGAACTCTGAATATTTCTAAGAAAATTTATATGAAATGATATTTCAAGTTGAGCTTGGAATTGAAAATTGATTTGAAATTGAGATTTAATTAATTTGGAATTTTATTGAAATTCAAAGAAATTTGTGAATTGGACTAAATTGAAACTATTGAATTAAATTTGAAGATAAAATTGATTTGAATGTGATTTGAACTGAAATTGATTTGGAATGTAATACTTAAATGAATTCTTGAAATCCGAATGTGAATCTAAGTTTATTGAATTGGAATTGTTCCAGAAATTAAGTAAACTACTTAATACGGATGTTTAATTTGAAGTATATTCTAATTTGAATACGAATTGGTTTTAAAGCGAATCTTATATTCTTATATAAATATATGAGCTGTTTTGAAATGTGAAATATTTAAAGTTTCGAAATATATTGAAAGTGAAATTGTTTATTTTGTGGTTCAAATATGTATTTGAAATTTATAATTTGAAATGGTTTATTGAGAAGCTGAATCGAGTTGAAATTGATGATTTGAGATTTGATTTAATTTTAAATTTTGGAATTCGAGTTATGTGAATTGTTTTGTGGGATATTGAGGCGAAAAATGATTTTGAAATCGAAATGAGATTTTGAGGCGAAAAATGATTTTGAAATCGAAATGAGATTTTGAGGCGAAAAATGATTTTGAAATCGAAATGAGATTTTGAGGCGAACAATGATTTTGAAATCGAAATGAGATTTTGAGGCGAAAAATGATTTTGAAATCGAAATGAGATTTTGAGGCGAAAAATGATTTTGAAATCGAAATGAGATATTGAGGCGAAAAATGAATTTGAAATCGAAATGAGATATTGAGGCGAAAATGATCTTTGAAATGAAATCGTATATTTTGAGTAGATATGACGATTTTGAAATCGAAATGAGATATTGAGGCGAAAATGATTTTTGAAATGAAATTGTATACTTTGAGTAGATATGATGATTTTGAAATGGATTTGATTTTGAAGCGAATATGATATTTTGATATCAATTATGAATCGATTTGAAATGTAAAAGAGCCATCGGTGTAATAATACGTAGTTATTAAAGAGACCGGGATCGGATATGGACATACTCTCTATCGATACCGAAAACCACTTTAATAACTAGTATACGCGGAGTGTTGATCCAGAACGAAGTGGATGGTTTTGGTGAACGTGTTGATTTGAAGAAAGAGAACGATTTTGGATGACCCCTGACATGACTAAAACAGGAGCCGCGCCGGGCCATTGAGGATCGCCATCTCTAACGGACACACTCCTTCGTTACCATGTCTATTACTGTTGTGATTCGATTTGGGTGCACCCCTCGATTTGGGAGTGTTGTTTCGCGGTGTTGGGGTAGTAGCTGCTATGCCCAACATCAGTCCGGATCAGGCAACTACTAGTATCCTAGTTGGTATCGCCTCATGTACCTTGTCATACTGATTATCCTATTCGCGACCACTACGTTTTGGTTTGTACCTTTAGTATATGGATTGCCCTCTGGTGACTTCCGGTTTTGGGGAAACTACGGTCTTGTATATGCTCTTGGGAATATAAACGGTGTTAAGGGTGGAATGGGCCATGGCTTAACGCTATTTTAATACTTTTACTTTAATGTAGACATATTATAATAGCGTATTGTACTACATAGTAGATAGTTTAACGGATCCTTGAGGGATGGAAAATCCCGTAACATCTCTTAAGTTATTGCACTCACGTTGACACTGGATAGGAGATGTCAAACCCCGTAAACATCTCTGACGCCGTCACACTTATATTTTCTTATTCGATTTGACTTACATGAGATATTTTAGTTCTGACTCGAGTGTTTTGTCTTTTCATTACGCTCGGGTCAGCCTGAGCATTTCAGTTTAGGTTGAAGACTTATTCTGGAGGACGAAGACGGAGTTTGATATTATATCATTTGTATTCTACTACTGTATTATTGTTCCGCTGCATTGTTGTATTATCTCTGATATGTATGAACTCTGATTTATAATGCATAATAATAATCAAATTTATTTATTTAACAGCTTCATGAACTGTTATTTTATTATTATATCTTGTTCCTTCCGCTGCAAGATTCTGAGTTTGCTTCTGTTCTTTCTTTCCTTTTCTTATTTAACCCCAATAACCATCTGCCTTTTTGAACGGTTTGAGTTGGACATGTGTGGATTATTGTCGACTTGAACGGTCGAAAATGCGGGTTGTTACAGTTGGTATCAGAGCTTTGGTTTAGATTATCTTGGCTCTAATGGGGAATAACTCATTGAAATAGGGTTAAACCTTATGAATGAGTTTGAGTGTATATGAGAGAGCGTATTTGTAATTTTGATATAAAAATGATTTTATATTGTGTTAATTTGTTCCGTTGAGTATTTATGAATTCTGGTTGGTACTTGGGACGCCAAGGCATCGATAGGAATTTCTAAACACTCGAATAGGACATATTGACATAATATTGTTTTGGATTATATTTTATATATAAAAGAATTATCTTGAAAGTTTATAAATTTTGATTGTATTGGTTGTTAGGAGATGATAATATTAGATTATCATCGTTTATTGTTGATTAGTCAATATTTCTAACTATTGACTAATGGATGATTTTAAGAAATGAAACTTGTAAATATGATTGACAATGAATATAAATGGTAAATAAAATAAAATAAAAATGAATTTAAATTAAGATGGAGAATTTAAATTCCGGTGTTTTGAAAATTTATTAACAAAAATTTGAAATGTATAATACAAGTATTATATGATAGTATATTCGATTAGAAATGGTTTTCAAAGGATTTTCAAATGAAGTAAGTGTTATACTCCCCTCTTGACACTAGAGAATGATTTCGGTGATGAGTGCACGCATCATCGACGTTTATTTCTGAGAGTCTAAGTGGGGGAGATCACTTAATAGTTTTTCTAAACCCTGTTTTGATTAAAAATTGTAAATTTCTAAAGTATGAAATGAAAATAGGTATATGTATATATATATTTCAATGCTGATTAAAATTCTTCTAAAAAGTATGATTTGAGATATAAAGATATTAGTATATATATATATTTATATTTTTATAAAAAAAATGGTTTAAATCGAATCCGGAGTTGAAATTCTTAAGTTCTCTAATAAGGAATGATTTTAATTATTAAACTAAAGTAAATCATGAATTGTTTGAAACTTATGAATGGAAAAAGGTGAAATTGAATTTAAGTGTAAAAAAAAAAATTAATTTAAAATTGTAGTAGTAACCCTTAATTTGGAAAATAATAAATTGGAAATTTATTTAATAGGTATAACACTCAAATTGAACGAAAAGAAGTTGTATATTGTTTAACTACATTCTATTTGCATAGCTATAACTTACCAAATAATTAAAAAGTTTAAAATGCTAATAAGGATAAGTAAATGAATAATATACAAGTGTGATTGCAAATAATAAAAATGTGAAGATCTATTGATAGTTGTAAACATAAAGGAAATTTAAGTTGTAAAATGAATTAAATTTAAAATTAATTAAATATAAAATTAGTAAATGGAAACTAATTAAATTTGAATAAAACTAAATGTCAATAAACTTGGAAGTGTATGAAATTAAAATTTTGACTTGGAAATGTATAATTGATTTAGTGTAGATTATGGATGGATGTTAATGGTTGATATGCATTGGTTGTTAGATGGATGATAATTGATTAAATAGAATTAATTAGTGTAAATGGAATTGAATAAATGGAATAAAATTTTTAAATAATTAAATTCAAATTTGAAGCAAAGTGAAATTAAATATAATTGAATTCAAATTAAATTGAAGCAAATTGACTTGAATTTAAATTATGAAACAAACTTGAATAAATCGGAAACAAATCGAATGTAAACTTATTTCATGGATAAATAAGAAAATAAACGACTTTGTGTTTATGATTGTTTCTTTAGAAAATTTGAAGTTGATGGTTTGTACTTTGAAATAAGAAAAGCAAATTTTTGGAAAAATCCAAAATTGTCCAATATATGCTGAAACGAAAACAACCATAACTTTTAAATGGTTGAACGGAATTTGACGATCTTGGACTTTTCGGAAAGCCTAGAAACTGTGCTACGTCTTTTGTTTAGAATGTTTTGATAAGTATCTTCATCCACTAGGCTTAAAACACCAATATTAGTCGCTGGCCTGTGCGAAGTAGAAATCTGAAGCACCTTAGTATTCTCGGCATAACTTTTTACTGGTTTATCGGATTTTTAGGATCTTTCCCTTTCTGGAAAGCTTAGAACTTAATCTAAAACTTTTGTTTTAAATGTTTTGTGATTTTCTGTCATTTAGAGAGTCGAAAACGTGAGTGAACGCCGCTGACCTGCGCAATGCATTGCCCAGGCTGAGGCGTATCCATTTAGTAAAACGGCCTTAACTATTGAACGGTTGGTCTGAATTTGATGATTTTAGACATTCCGGAAAGCTTGAAACGAAAGCAACAACTTTTATTTAGATTCCATTTCAAAATTTTATCGTTTAGGTTACTAAAAATTTGGATTTGTTCGCTGTCCTGAGACATAAATTTTGGTTTTGAAGATAAAATGAGTTATATATATGTTGTATATGCTAAGTATATCGATCTATTTTCATATGCATGATTCTCACTTGGTTGTTGAGTATTTTAGTAGGTAGCAAAGGGTTGCGCTTCGCTTGTGGAGCTCGCTTCTGCGCTAAATGCAAAATGTAAGTTAAAATGCTAATAAACGCTTAATAAAAGGTACGTTCTCGGATTACGGTTTATGTTGTGGTATATTATTGTGTTCCCCATGTTTTGGGATGCCTCATTCTTGTAATGAGATGTATATCATGCAATTATTACCACTGTGAAATTTTTCGGTCCTAGCTGCGCAAAGGAGGTGCTGCCGAAATTTTTCAAAAATCCGAGAGTTAGAAAATTTTGAGATTTTAAAAATCCTATAACTAAATTTTGCAAATAAGTCGAATATTTTGAATGAATTATATCTAAATGATGGTTTCCCCTTCTCCGTTCCTTTTCGAGGACGAAAAGTTTTAAGTGGGGGAGAATGTAACGACCTGTATTTTTAACACTTTAAAAATACGAATTAAAATAAAAATTTTGGATAAAAAAATCCGAAGGAAATAAAATTTTGTGTTGTTAAATGTGAATTACAAGTTAAAATGCAAAACTGAATTCTGAAATAACTTATTTGTAAATTAAATATGGATGTTAACCTGTATTGAATGTAAGTAATGAATTGAGTTTGATTGTAAACCAAATTGGTTATGATTGTAAACAAAGAATAAATAAAACGGTAGATTTAATAGTGGAAGTTTATGTTATTGAAACTAATATAAATAAATGTAACTTAATATTACAGTTGATTGAAATCAAATAATAATCGAAACTGTAATTTGATAAAGATGTTAACTGGTAATTGAACGTAAGTAAAGATTTAAATTTGAATGTAACAATTAATTGAATTGAATTGAATTTGATTGTAAACAACGAAATAAATAAAATGTTACATTTAATATTGAAGTTATAATATGGAAATCAACGTAAATGAATGTAATTTAATATTACTGTGAATTTAAATAAGATGATAGCTGAAGAAAATGAAAGTAAATGAATTATAAACTATTGATAATAATGTATAAGTAAATGGTTGATTCAATAATGAAAGTGTAAATCGAAATAAAAGAATTCATTTGGAATTAAATAACTTGAATTTGAATTACAATATAATTGAACGCTGAATCTAATGTAATCTTTTATACTGGATTTATAATGGAAAACTGCATTGTAAAAGATTGTTAATTACTGTGAAATTAAAAATGAAATTTGTGAGCAATTGAAATTTGATTTAAAAGTTAATAATTTAAAATTGGGAATTTTATATTGAAATTAAACAGTAGAAATAGCCATTTTTACAACTGTCTCGGATTTCGACGAAACTAGTTCCATTGGATCCGTAATAGTTTGTTATTGTCGGATTTCAATTTTCATAGCAATCGGAGTTACCGTTTGTCCGGGGCAAGCCAAAACGCATCGAAATCGGTTTAAATCGGTTTAATTTAAAACTGATCGTTTTCTCCGTAACTCGCCCAGATGACCGAATTAGCCTCCGAAACATGTTCCATTGCGTTTGGAACGTGGGGTAAACCTTAGAAACGTCAGCCGGCACGCTTCGTTTGGAGTTCGGAAAATTTCGGGTGAATAGTGTCGCGTATTTTTCTATAAAAGCCCCTCACTTATTTCATTGTGCAAAAGAACTAGGGTTTCAGCCCTTAGCCGCCACTTTTAATTCAATGGCCAGAAAATTTCGAAACTTCTTTCCTTAATATCTCTCAATCCGTTCAACGAAATCAAAAAAATTCCAAAAGCAAAAGTGTAGATCTCGACGAGCTCTTCGAATCCATACGGTTGATTGCTGCTAATACGCCACGGATTCGCCCAGATCTGTCTTGGAAGCGTGCGCGTTTTTCTTGGTTTGCGTGCAAACGGTGGCGAATGGAGTGGCGAAACTTGGCGCGGAGGTGGAGCAAGGCGAGGCGCACGTGATGATGCCCCTTGATCGACGTCCGGTCGTCGTTTGCCGCGCGCGTGGATGAAGGAACGTCGTGCGTGATGGGTTAGGCGGTGTGCGTGAATTTGAGGAAGAAGGTATACGTTATTTTATTTATTTAAAATTTTAAATATTCGATCGCTCTAACGTATATAACTTTTGCATACGAGCTCGGATTTACGCGCGGTTTTCTCCGTTGCGTTCGTATCGAAATTCCGGACAATATGGATCTAGTTTGGTTGCATTCCGGGACTGTTCAAATTTGGGCCTTTATTTGGATCTTAAATCGTCGAAACTCAAGGTGAGTGTTTATACGCTCACAATTGAATAAAATAATTTATGGTAGTTAAATTTGACATTATGAAGTGATATGAATTTATTTGTCGTTGTTTGATAAAAATTTAATTGTCATATAGATTGTCATGTGAATTCACCGTTGAAAATTTAAATTGGCAGTAAATTGAAATTAGGATTTAATTGAAATCAAATTTCCCGATATTGATAACTATGAAATTGCCGTGAATTGTATTTTCTATTGGATGATGTATTTCGATGGATGCTCTTGGTTGATATTTAGATGTTTGGATGTTTATTTGCTTATATATATCATGTTATACATACATATGACACTGTGATTGGTTTAAGTAATATATATTCATCCCTGACATTTAATTGAAATAATTATCCACTTGGCCATAGGTTAGAAAATTATATACGGACACCGGGTTGGTTAAATTAAATGATTTTAAAAGTTGTTTTGAAATTATTTAAATGAATTGATTTTAAGAATAAAATCCAATTTATGGAAATTGAATTATTTTGAATTGAAGCTCGAGATGTTGGAATTTAAACTTGGTAAATGAAATTGTTTAATTACTCGAAGTTTAGATTTTTGAGAAAAAAAAAATCGAAATACGGCGTAAATTTTCGAAAGTTGATTTGTTGTAAAAGATTGGACTTTTAATCGAACTCTGAATATTTCTAAGAAAATTTATATGAAATGATATTTCAAGTTGAGCTTGGAATTGAAAATTGATTTGAAATTGAGATTTAATTAATTTGGAATTTTATTGAAATTCAAAGAAATTTGTGAATTGGACTAAATTGAAACTATTGAATTAAATTTGAAGATAAAATTGATTTGAATGTGATTTGAACTGAAATTGATTTGGAATGTAATACTTAAATGAATTCTTGAAATCCGAATGTGAATCTAAGTTTATTGAATTGGAATTGTTCCAGAAATTAAGTAAACTACTTAATACGGATGTTTAATTTGAAGTATATTCTAATTTGAATACGAATTGGTTTTAAAGCGAATCTTATATTCTTATATAAATATATGAGCTGTTTTGAAATGTAAAATATTTAAAGTTTCGAAATATATTGAAAGTGAAATTGTTTATTTTGTGGTTCAAATATGTATTTGAAATTTATAATTTGAAATGGTTTATTGAGAAGCTGAATCGAGTTGAAATTGATGATTTGAGATTTGATTTAATTTTAAATTTTGGAATTCGAGTTATGTGAATCGTTTTGTGGGATATTGAGGCGAAAAATGATTTTGAAATCGAAATGAGATTTTGAGGCGAAAAATGATTTTGAAATCGAAATGAGATTTTGAGGCGAAAAATGATTTTGAAATCGAAATGAGATTTTGAGGCGAAAAATGATTTTGAAATCGAAATGAGATTTTGAGGCGAACAATGATTTTGAAATCGAAATGAGATTTTGAGGCGAAAAATGATTTTGAAATCGAAATGAGATTTTGAGGCGAAAAATGATTTTGAAATCGAAATGAGATATTGAGGCGAAAAATGAATTTGAAATCGAAATGAGATATTGAGGCGAAAATGATCTTTGAAATGAAATCGTATATTTTGAGTAGATATGACGATTTTGAAATCGAAATGAGATATTGAGGCGAAAATGATTTTTGAAATGAAATTGTATACTTTGAGTAGATATGATGATTTTGAAATGGATTTGATTTTGAAGCGAATATGATATTTTGATATCAATTATGAATCGATTTGAAATGTAAAAGAGCCATCGGTGTAATAATACGTAGTTATTAAAGAGACCGGGATCGGATATGGACATACTCTCTGTCGATACCGAAAACCACTTTAATAACTAGTATACGCGGAGTGTTGATCCAGAACGAAGTGGATTGTTTTGGTGAACGTGTTGATTTGAAGAAAGAGAACGATTTTGGATGACCCCTGACATGACTAAAACAGGAGCCGCGCCGGGCCATTGAGGATCGCCATCTCTAGCGGACACACTCCTTCGTTACCATGTCTATTACTGTTGTGATTCGATTTGGGTGCACCCCTCGATTTGGGAGTGTTGTTTCGCGGTGTTGGGGTAGTAGCTGCTATGCCCAACATCAGTCCGGATCAGGCAACTACTAGTATCCTAGTTGGTATCGCCTCATGTACCTTGTCATACTGATTATCCTATTCGCGACCACTACGTTTTGGTTTGTACCTTTAGTATATGGATTGCCCTCTGGTGACTTCCGGTTTTGGGGAAACTACGGTCTTGTATATGCTCTTGGGAATATAAACTGTGTTAAGGGTGGAATGGGCCATGGCTTAACGCTATTTTAATACTTTTACTTTAATGTAGACATATAATAGCGTATTGTACTACATAGTAGATAGTTTAACGGATCCTTGAGGGATGGAAAATCCCGTAACATCTCTTAAGTTATTGCACTCACGTTGACACTGGATAGGAGATGTCAAACCCCGTAAACATCTCTGACGCCGTCACACTTATATTTTCTTATTCGATTTGACTTACATGAGATATTTTAGTCCTGACTCGAGTGTTTTGTCTTTTCATTACGCTCGGGTCAGCCTGAGCATTTCAGTTTAGGTTGAAGACTTATTCTGGAGGACGAAGACGGAGTTTGGTATTATATCATTTGTATTCTACTACTGTATTATTGTTCCGCTGCATTGTTGTATTATCTCTGATATGTATGAACTCTGATTTATAATGCATAATAATAATCAAATTTATTTATTTAACAGCTTCATGAACTGTTATTTTATTATTATATCTTGTTCCTTCCGCTGCAAGATTCTGAGTTTGCTTCTGTTCTTTCTTTCCTTTTCTTATTTAACCCCAATAACCATCTGCCTTTTTGAACGGTTTGAGTTGGACATGTGTGGATTATTGTCAACTTGAACGGTCGAAAATGCGGGTTGTTACAGTCGAGGTGTGGACACTCGATCTAATTGTAATTACAGCTGTGATTAGGCCATCAACCGTGCATCGTGTTCTCGTTGAAAGTGGATAATATCCTTTTCAAGTAGACTTTCGATAAGATAAAGCTCAATGAAAAGGATCTGCAGCCTTGTAAATCCTGAATTCAACGATTAAGTGGGGATGCCAAGGCTCCGATTGGTTGCATCAAATTGTCTATGTAGTGGAAGATGGAAACCATATGGATGTAGAATTTTATTATGGTGGATGATAAAATTAAGGTGTGCCCTATGGGAAATTCTATAATTTACTGTAAATTATTAACTCTGTAATAAAATCTCATTCAAAATAAAAGGTGTTTTTATTTCAATTATATACTCAATATAATGTGTTATACTAATTATTTATTTAATTTATGTATATTTAATAGAATATCCATAAATGATATGTTTTGTGATAATAATCACAATGTGTTGTAATCGTGAAAATTTTAGCACAGTGAAAGTAAACATATCATTTTAAATGTTATCATTCAAGATGTATCGAGGCTGGGTATTGATACATCCGTTGAGACTATAGTATGTAACGCTCTTCAAATGTTGGACAGTGTATTACTCATGGCTATTGAGGGCACCAAGGGAATGCGTATTGATAGTTATTGGATAACTATGGAATTACTCACTCGATAGCTTTCTATTGGTTAATATAACGAAGGTCCAACAACGAATATCGAAGTGATAATATTACACAGATCTTCTCGCTTGAGAATACTGTTGAATTTAATGTGTGCACTCCACCTTGATAATAGTTTAATCATGGTATGGAATTCATCAGACTACTATAGTTAGGTCTGAGCTGAAGCATTGGAAATGAAACATATTCAATAAAAAATCCGTCTCCTCGGTTATATGGGGTTAGTATCACAGTCAACTGTAGTCAACTCAAAGTCAAAGTCTCTAGCCAAAACAGTTCGGTTGATAATAGTTGTAATTACTGAGCCAAGGACTTTGTGTTTAGATTATACAAGTTGAATGCGAACGATATTGGAATTTTGACCAATACCAAATTCCATAAGTCCTAACGTGATATATTTTTGATGATGAGAATTGGTGTAAATAATTATCACTACCGGAGAACGGTTAAAATAGTAAAATTTGATTACCAAAATAGTGCAAGCGCCAAACTCGACCAAACCGTTACACCACTAGCTAAGCTGACGTGTGAACATTAATATTCATATTATTCGATATTAATCCCTGACTGAATTCACACCTATGAGTCACACTACCACAATGTTGAATACTTCGAATACCACATGATTTAATTAAATTATAATTATTATAAATTAATTAAATTAATGAATATTTATGAAATATTAATTATAAAAAAATTATATGATTCATTTGAATCGGTATTGAATATAGTGCATATATAAAATTTATATGTGTATGTATCGATATACGATATCAGTGTAAATTTGAATTGGAATTAAAATGTGCAATTACCGATTGGGCTTGAAAATGCAAGTAGGCCCATAAGCCTACTGTGATGGCCGACGATGATGGGGTAGTAGGGGTGTGATATTTGGAAATATGGGTTTGAATTGATGGAGAAAGAAAAGGAAGATATTAGATCTTGATCTTCTTTTTTCTCTTCATTTCTTCTTTTATTATACCCAACACCTCGTTCATTTTAAAGTTTATTTTTTTTCTAACCTCCATAATCCCCCTTAGGCTATAAGCATTATTCCATCTCCCCTTTCCATTTTCAAATCAAAATCAAATCAAATTAAAAGTGTGGCAATCTCTTTGGTTATTAGCATTTCTGGAAAGGGTTGAATCTAATTCAAGGAGCTTTTTCGACTCAGCATTCGAGGTGTTATATCAAGGCTACAAATTAGGTAATATTAAATTTATATCAATTCATTTGCATTTTATTTTATGCCATTGTATGTGAATAGGTTAGAATTGTATCACAAATTCATATATTTGTTTGTTATTGATTTATATAAGAATGTATTATAAATAAAAAAAATATTTTGTATATAAGTATTTTACTTTCGGCCACATATAAAATTTTTACAAAATTCCAAATGTGAAAATTAATTTTAAAATTAAGTTTTGATTTTTAAAACTATCTTTAAATATTTAATATTTGTATATAAATTAATTTAATAATGTCATACATACATTTTCCCATGTATATATATTCAAAAAAACTGTTTTAACATATTATTTATAACCAAAATAATAATAATGTTAAATAAAAAGTATTAAATTATAATTTTTTAATATATATATATATCTACATATATATAAATATAAATAAACATATTTTATGAAATAAATTTTATACGGATCATGATTTAGGGAAATATTTAATAAAATCCATACAGATATTTTAAAATAAAAAAGATTTTTAATCCGCATGGAGTAAACTTGAAAAAAATGATTTTGTTAAAATATTTTATGGCCAAAAATTAATATATTTGTATATATGTTTTATTTATGTATAATTATATAATATACTATATATATATGTATATAGAAATTAGAATTTTACATAGTTTAACTATATATGTATGTATATATTGTTTCATGTAATTTTGAAAAATAACCAATTTTTTGAATAGATGTTTATATAAGTAATTTTATATGTAAATGTGAAATATTTAAATTTGAATTTGAATTTTAAATAAGATATTATTTTAAATCTAGGTCTAATTCAAATTGAATTTTTCTTAACAATTTCAATATTGAATTTTTAATTGGTTTACATTTATTATAAATTTATGCATAATTATATATATATATATATATGTGTGTGTGTGTGTGTGTAATTTACTTGTTATACATATATGTGTGAATATACATACATACATACATACATACACACATATATGTATATAGACACACACACATAAATATATTTTATATCATATAAATATATAAAAATAAAAATAGACAATAAATACATGTATGAAGGGGCTAATGTGTCTGTTGTAGTGTAAATCTCAGTACCTATATACGGGCATATTAAACCATGTACACATTATATGTTGCATATGCACATAAACATATATGTTTACTGGATACATATATACACATTATATATCACATATACAATTAAATTAAATCTTTACATTAATCAACTAATTAAGAAAAATCTTTTATTGAAAATTTATTAAGATTGAATCTAAATCAATTTAGACTTCATGGGCCCAATAAGATTTAAAATATAAAAATATTTAAAATTCGCTCATTTGATCCGCTGTGTGCTGGCGCATTTTTAACAATGGTATCGGAGCCCAATGGCCTATATGCGATCTAAATTAGCAATATTAGGGCTAATTTATTAAAGCCCACCTATTTAGTGTCTAGAAAAGTAGTGTCTAGGCTTGGTTTTTGTAATCAAGTACCATACACTACTTGATTACTAGCCTAGCCCAAAAGATGAAGTAAACCTAAAGATTACCCCTAGTATAAATGCCTAAATTGATTTGGGCATTGGGCTAATTTTTCAAAATATGTCTTGAAATTAATGTAAAATTTTAAATTTAAAAGATTAAATTTAAAATAAATACTAAGTTTATATATGTTATAAATAAGATTTTTTTTTAAAATAAAATAATTATTTTCAAACATTATTTATAATTAATTAGGTTAATAAATTAAACAATTAATTAAAGAGTTAATTAATTAAATTAAATTATATATATATATATATGTGTGTGTGTGTTGATATATATAACATTACATTAAAATATTTAAGGTAATATATAATATGTATAATTTTTGAATTAATGATGATTAATTAAATGGTTGAATTAAACAAATTAATTAAATGTTAATTAATAAATAATGTAATATACGTATATTAAGATATATGTGTATGACTATAAATATTATAATACACATATTCGATTTAAAATGTCCAAAACGAATAAAATAAAAATTAATTAAAGTGTTAATTAATTAATCAATTAAGATTTAGTTAATAAAATGAATATAAGATTATAAATAAGATTATTGTATAAGTTAATTAAATTATAAAATGTTATACAAGAATTAATCTTATATAATATGAATATATAATAAAAGGTGGAACGGTAAGAAACAATTAGATTTAAGGAACAAATAGATTGCATATACCGTGATTTCATATGTGCCCAACATTTGAATCACAAGGGTATTCCATAAGAAATATATTATTACATAAGTCAATATCACTCAATTAAATATATTAAGCATTATGAACCTTTAATATAAGTGTTGTCTTCTACCATTTATATATTAATAAATTACTTGCATACTCTTTGGTTGTTGAGTAAACCCGAGTTAAAGATGTTATATAGTATTATTAATATATTGTCTAGATGAGGTAAGATAACAATATGTAGTTGTTGAGCAAACACAAGGCACATATAATATATTTAGCCTGTTGTGAAATGGTAGGTACGGGTAAATAATCTCTTTCGTTTTGTTGAGAAACTCAAGATCGAAATGTTAATAGGAAAAACACCACGGGTTATGAGTTGTATATGATACAACCGATAAAGAGTTACTCATTGATTGTGGACCAATGATTTATTGAGAAAACTCAAAGTCAGAATTCCAAGGCAAGTGAGTCTTAACACCCACAAGAGAAATCATAAGATTTCTTGTTTATTTTTAGGGTTTTAAGAAACATAAAAAATCTAATAGGAGCCTTATTAGAAAATTGAAATGATGACATTTGACCTTTCTGATATTATAAGAACATTTGTTGTATAAAGTTAAAATAACCTACATTAATAATGCGCAACTAATAAAATTGATAAAATGTTTATTAATTAAATATACAAAAAAACTGAATTAAGATCGACAAATAGAAATACAAAATATACTTACCGATATATTTTTGTATTTTGATCCATGTAAGCGCCTAATCATGCAACTACTAAATACATTCGTAACTTGGTTACTTATATTTATTTGCCCACGTTTGTGTATTGTCTTCAATGAGTTTCGAACTCTAAAAGCAGTATAAGAATATGAATATTTGATCCATATCCAATCACACATATGTTATATAATGAACGGTTGCAATTCGTAATATACAAAATCTCGATGAAATTAGTTTGTTCGAAATAACCAAGTAAAATGTAATGTGAAATCATGTATTTAGTATGGTTGATTACAATAAAGATCTTGTTGTGTTAAATGTAACACTAGATCAAGAGCTACCAAATAGATCTAAAATTCAATCACCGAAATGTCAATTTGATCAATTTACATAAAGCAACTCATTTGATATCGTTAAATGTTAAATATGACCAAATGTACTTTTGTAAAGGGTTTGTTCTAATATTGTAGTAAGTTTTTCTTTTGAATGGGCGACTTAGAAAGGAAACATAATGTACGAGAGTGGATGTAACTTTAGGTATAGTTGGGATAAAGAGAGTGAATGGTTACTTTTGCTTCATGCAGAGACATCGAAAACGAGAATTGTAAAATAATACACTACTAGAAAAGGGTCAAACAGCGACCGGGGGGGGGGGGGGGGCAACGGCTTCCGACGGCCATTTTCCGACGGCTTCCGACGGGCCGTCGGAAAATCGCGACTTACAACAGCCAGCCAAGCCTTTCTTCCTCATTTTCCAGCAACATCAACAAACCCAAAAAACCCCCAAATCACCATTTTCGACCTCCAATCGCTGATTTCGTGCTTTTTCCTCCTCCCCGCTGTGAATTCAACACCTCTTGCTCTCCAACTAAGGTATAATCTCTTATTTTCGTGAAAAATTCAGTTTTTACCCTAATTCTAGATTTGCATAAGTTGATAAATTAGGGCTAATTGGTGATTGAAATTGTTTTCAATTTTTTTATAATAGTTTCTAGCATTCCATGATATACCTATTTCATCTTTTATCGTGAAATTGTGAAAAACATGTATAATTTGTGGTTGTTCGTGTATATGGAAATCGTTGTGTATGCCTTGGTTGTACCATTGTATATGTGTGTAGCGCTGCTATCATTGTATTGTGTTAGTTGGAATAAGATAAAATGAATGCACGAGCTAGGAATATTATATTGCGCATGTATTGACTTATGCAATAACAAAAAATGCATCGAACGAGCCTTAAGTTGATGTAATACGTCGAATAAATGTGTTAAATTAAAATATATTTTTGTAAATGTGAACAGTTAGTAAAACTGTATTTTTTCGTAAAATGCGCACATTTAATTAACTAATGTCCCTTAGACAGTTTTTGGCCCCGTTTGACGAGTGTTGTACATGATCGTTATATAAATAGTATTTTTTTCAAAAAACGACCATTTATATTCATCTGGTACAATGTTTGTTGGATTTGTCCCTGTATTGGACAAGTTACGAACATAGTAAGCATTTACATTTTGTATACTACTTCGTCTCAAACGGTTCATAAAAATTCGGCCTAACTTTTCTTTTTTGTTTCCTGCGTACACGCATTTGTGTACAATGTAGGGAACAAAAGGGAAATGCTGCCGAAATTTTATTAAATCGTTTGAGACAAAGTAATATACGAAATGTAAATGCTTACTGTGTTTGTAATGGGAAGTAGGATGCCTGACCATGGAAAAAAAATGTATATAATTTTTTATATCGATACATTAAAAAATAAAATGTGCCCTATTTGAAAATATTTTTAAATTTGTGAAGTTGTTCTTTAAATTCAAATATTATACGACCATGAAAATAATCTTTGTCGAATTTGTATTCTTGAAAATAAATATTAAATTTTGAACTTCTTATTTTCTCAAATAGGAAATATGATTGATTATTTTATTGATCGGAGGAGATGGATGTACCAAAGAAAAGGACTGAGGGGCTCAATAAAAGAAGATTTTTATAATGGTATAAACGTGTTCGTTGAATTCGCTTTAAGTAATAACGGAAACGATCCAAAAATTCGTTGTCCGTGTAGTAGGTGTAGACATTTGAAGTATTTGTTACCAGATATTGTGAAAGTTTATTTGTGCCAAAACGGTTTCGTACCCGAGTATTATGTTTGGGATCGGCAGGGAGAAGTTGTAGCAAATACTTCTGTAGAGTCTGAAAGTGTCGTTAATGAAATAGTTAGGACGACCCGTTTAGAAAATATGGTCGAAGATGCAGCACGATCAATGTTTCCTATGGTTGAAGTTGACGACGATGATGGAAATGTTGAAGAACCAAATATTGAAGCAATTTTTTTTTATGATTTACTAGATGCTGCTAAGAAACCTATTTGGGATGGTTGTAAAAGCGGCACTCAGCTGTCAGTAATCGTAGAATACATTGCGATGAAGTCAAAATACAACATCACTGAAGCTGAGTTTACGGCTGTTGTACAAGCTGCAAAAAGACATATGCCGTCCGATAATCTAATGTCTGAAAATCACTATGAAGTTAAAAAACTTATGTCGTCTTTTGGTTTACCTTATCAGAAAATAGATACATGTTTAAAAGGCTGCATGTTGTTTTGGAAAGAAGACGCAAACCTTAGAAATTGTAAAATTTGTAACCAGGAGAGATACAAAGCAAGAAAAAAGAAGGGAAAGGAAGTTCCGTACAAGTGTATGCATTACTTACCCATAACTCCAAGACTTCAAAGATTATATGCATCTTCTGTAACTGCATCTAATATGAGATGGCATAGTGTGAGAACGGAGGAAGAGGGTACGTTGACACATCCGGCCGATGGAGAAGCATGTAAGCATTTCGATAAAACGTATCCAAATTTTGAAGCGGAGAGTCGAAATGTTAGATTAGGATTATGTACGGATGGATTTTCTCCATTTTCTCAATTTGGTTCTAAATATTCATCCTGACCCATTATCGTCACACCGTATAATTTACCTCCATGGATGTGTATGAAAATGCAATATATGTTTCTTACTATTGTCGTTCCTGGCCCCGACGATCCGACACAAGGAATCGATGTATATTTACAACCGTTGATTAAGGAGTTAAAAATACTGTGGAACGAAGGAGTAGAAACATACGATGTGTCCAAGAAGAAATTTTTTCGTATGTTTGCTTCTTTGTTATGGACTATAAGTGATTTTCCTGCCTATGCAATGCTTTCAGGATGGAGTACCGCCGGTCGTCTAGCATGTCCATATTGCATGGATGAAACACGAGCGTTTTCTTTACCTCATGGTAAGAAAATTTCATGGTTTGACCGTCATCGATATTTTCTCCATGTAAATCATCCCTTCAGAGGAGACAAGAAAAACTTTTTAGCTAATAGAGTAGAAACCAGACAACCACCGACGATATGGTCAAGCGAAGACATATATGAACTTGTTAGGGACTATCCAAAGATATATGTATATTTTTCTGTTTTCCATTTTTAATTCGTTTTTGTTGTTTTTCTACTGTTTATCGTTTACAGTGTAATCTTTTTTTTTACTTTTTATCGTGAAACACAGGCTGAGATAGGCATCCAGACAGACGATATGCTGCTGGCACGAGGATACTGGATGAAGAAGATGCGCAAGAACTATAGGGACACGATATCTGAAATTAAGAAATCTGGTAAGAAACCACGGTGGATGGGGGAGAGCGTATGGCAAGCATGGTTGGGATACTGGGAAACGGACGAGGCGAAGGCAAGTATACTAAATTTTTTTGAATTATTAATTTGACGTGATCGAAAAATAATGTATCAAATTTTGAATGTACAGGCAGAGTCGGATAGAAACTCTGCAAACAGAAATAAAAATCCCGTCACTCATCGCGGAGGGTCGAAGTCATTTCAGCAGTATCGGCAGGAGTTGGTAAATTTACTGAATGATAATTGTAAATAATTTATGCTATATAATTTTAAATGTATAATAATTGTATGTAAAAATCAACTTCAGGAAGCTGAGGCGCATGGTCCCGTGGGCTATATGGACGTGTTCACTCGTACGCATGCTGTCGAGCATGTAAATCCGGACGGACTTGTTTCGTATACATGGCAGGACAATAAATCCACCAAGAGCCATGTAAGCATATTTCATTTTATGCAGTATTAGTAATTGTTCTGCTTGTTAAACTATAATGAAATAAGATATGATGTTATTAATTTGTTAATGTAGGAAAAGTTTATGGAGCAGCGCCAGAAACTCCTTGCTGATACGGGTCGAGAACAGTTGACGACTGATGAGGAGGATGCTATTTTTGAGTCCGTTATGGATCCAGCAGAGCATGGCAGACGATACGGATTTGGCAATCAAGTGGTAAATAATTTATTTTACTGCTAATTTGATATTTAAGTCAAAATTCTATGTTGGAATATATAATTTTATCTTGAATACTTCAAATATGCTATTTGGACCTTTTCAAAACAATAAACTTGAATTTTATTCATTTACAGAGATATGCACATACACTTATAGAGATCACACAGCTAAATTTAATATTTATTGCAGGCCAGTAGTCAGAGACGGGGTCGGCAGAATAGTGCTCAGAGCGATCTAGCAGATATAGAAGAATTGCGGGCTAGAGTGTCCCAGCTAGAGGAGCAGAACCGCCAACAGGCCATGTAGACCACACAGTTGTTAGAGTACATGCAGCAGTTTGGTGGCCGCTTCCCTTCCTCGGCTGGCTCTGGATCTGGAGGAGATTGATTCATTGCTTGCTTGCTTTTTCAGGTATGATTTTTTTAGTTTTGTATGATTTGGTAGACGGTGGAGGTAGCTGTTGATTTTTGTATGATTATGTTTGATACACTTGGTTATATGGTTGTATGATGATGTGGATGTTAATGATTTTGTGTATGTATGACATGGTAGAACACTTATTGTTAGAATTGTTATGTATATTATGTATTTTATTTTGATGTAATTTGATGTATTTGTGTGTTTGATTAATTTTGTGTAGTTTGGGTTTTGATATTTGGTTGGTATATTGTATACTGGATTGTGCAGTATTGGTGTAATAGTGTTTGGAAGAGAAATGTGTATGGAAGATAAATTTACAGCAGGAATAAAAAAAACAGCAGATTTCCGATGGTTTCCGACAGTTTTCAAGTAGGCAATTTCCGACGGCTTTCGACAGCCTGTAGGACATTTTTTCCGGCGGTTTCCGACGGATCCCGACAAGTGTCGGAATCCGTCGGCAGCCATCGGAATCCGTCGGAAGCCGTTGGAAATACGTACGGCACCCTCTATCGGAAGCCGTCGAAAACACTGCTCCCCGACGCCGTATATTCCGACGGCTTTTCCCGACGGCCGCCGACGGTTTTCAGCTGTCGGAAATCACTGTTCTCATAGTGATAACAAATAGTTAACACTAAATGATAATATGATTTCTGTACCAAAATGTATTTTCATATAGAAAATTGTTTTCTATGAGATTTATATTTGAGTTTAAGATATTTGATCTGAAAACTCTTGACTATAAACTGGTTATATTAGAGGGAATAAATAGCCTACATTAAGCGGTTGAATGAAGCTTCGTATTTCGTATACTATTATAGTAATGACGGAAATAGAGAGAACATGCCATATAGCACTCTTGGTCGCTCAAGTTATGAAAATTGGTTTAGTAAAACATATTAAACATTATTTAATAAATGATAATCATTTTTTAGCGTTGACTAAAAAATAGACGCGTTGACTAAAAAATAGACAGTTTTATTGCATTATAAATATTATGAATATTCGTCATAAGATAAAACTACAATAATGGTATTTGTTTGCATAACAAAATGATGCGTTAGAAAATCAAAAGTATTAGAAATCTTACAACTATTTTGGAATTATTGACTAAGCCACAGTTTTGATAAATAATTCTTTAATCATATGATTATGAATCATATGGTACTAATGCATTGTAGATCCAACGATTAAGGGAAAAACACCTATTCAGTAGGAGCAACATAACGGTTGATGAACTCTTCAGATTGATACATATAGATGTATGTAATCATAAGTCTAATTATACCGAAACGGTTGCACATACTTCGTTAAATTCACATATGAATTATCACAAGCATGAATATGTATATTAGGTACACACTTGGCATGCCTATGGTAAGCTTATAGAATATAAAACGAAAGTAAATAACATAACATGCAAAAGAAAATAAAATGATTTGATTTGATCGAATAAGTGAGTATATTGGAGAGAGTTCCAAATGTATATTAAAATGAATATAGATTCAATCTCAAAAGTCACTCCTCCCTATGATACATAATGATGTATTGATAAGAAGTAATCGGTTGTTGAGAAGAGTACGATTGATAATGAGTGGAGTTGAATTAACTTCTTTCTGTAAGGTCGTATACTTAAGAGTAGTATATAAGGTTAAAATTATTTTCATCTAATGCATAGTTTATCATACAAGATAAGAGTTTATAAGAAACCTTAACATATCCTAGGTCATGGAGTTGACAGGTTGTGCAAGTTGAAAGACTGTATGTAATAATTGCTTGTGAGGGATCTTGTTTGGACCACTTCGAAGGAGTTTAGGACCGATCAATATTGATTGACTAATCTATGTTTTGAACATAAGCTTTGTAAACGAAAACCAAATCAGTTTTATATATATGTAAGGCAACTCATAAAATGTTCATGAATACCTATTCCATTGCACCAACTGAAGTGTCTCGAAGTCAGTGGAAGTGATAATGAATTTGTGGTTTTCGCATACGATCCAAGTACTGATACATGAGTATCATTCAACAGGCTCAGAGCTGAAGGATTATTTTGACAAAATATCAAATAGCTCGATAAGCGCGTGTCTTTAAGAAAGGACTGTAAAGGTACTAGAATATTTCACAAAGGTAAACAACAAACTTATGATTATTAATGATGTACCCAAGTTAAAATCATTATAATTTTGGTGCTTAATACACGATGTGGGATTTGAAAATGACATCTTTTATAATCTGTATAAAAGGGTATGGGATAGTTCTGTGCAATTTACATTAACACCATATTAAAATGTTTAATGTAGAGCATATAAGATGGATTCCTTATGCATTAGCAATAGAATTATCACATATGTTATGCAGTCTCCTATATCACATTACGCTTATGTACTTGGTACATTGAGGTGTCAAATCCAAATTAAGATCACTATATTTAGTTGAGTGCTCGGGTATTTGCAAAATACTAGAGAATTGTTTATAGAAAACAATGAGCTTCTTATGAAGAAGTATTGAACTTCATAAGTGATATAGAGTAAATACGTCAATATTAAATTCATGTTCAAATCATAGTTAAAGATCTTTATGTTGGAAATGTTTCAAAAATAAAGATTGTGGCTGATTCAACAAAAGGCTAAGTACGTCGCCTTGGATAGCGCTACAGTAAAAGCAATGTATAAATATAAATGCACAAATTTAACTAAGCTAGGGGTGATTCCAAGTATTAAGAATACTACATCATTATTATATGAAAACAATGTAATAATAAGAGCTCGCTAGAAGTTGAGAAACATACTCCAAATATTTCCACATGATTAAGGTAGTTTATCAGTATCAGAAAGAGTTGATTGATAGAGTAAACATTTAAAACAACATTGCAGATACATTCACGAAGGGACTGGCTCTATCAGTTCACATTGAATTAATCTAAAGGATGAGATAAAGATTCCATAATTATGGCAAAGTGCAAGTGGGAGATTGATGAAGTTAGGATATGCTCTTGAGGAAATTCTATAATTTACTATAAATGTTTAACTCTGTAATAAAATCTCATTCAAAATAAAATGTGTTTTCTTTCTATTATATACTTGATATAATGCATTATATTAATTATTTATTTAATTAAAAGTACGTTTAGTATAGAAAATGCATAAATGATATGTTTTGTGATAATAATTATAATGTGTTGTAATCATGAGTGATTATCATAATAAAATAAGCATATCATTTAAATATTCCTAGGCAAGATGTATAGAGACTGGATATCAATACATCCATTATGATTAGAGTACGTAACGCTGTCCAAGTGTTGGGCAGTGTATTACTCATGGCTGTTGGGGTACATAGAGGTTACATACTGATAGTTATTAGATAACTATGGAATGACTCACCTGAGAGTTCTCTGTTGGTTAATATAACTAAGGTCAAACAGACAATCTGGAAGTGATGATTTCACACAGTTCCTTAGACTAGAGAATACTGTAGAACTTCAATATGGCAACTCCACTTTGATTATAGTTAGATAATGACATGGCATTTGTAGCGACTCGTAATTTCGAACGCTTTCTCTTTTAATACCGGAACATTTGAATATGGTCAAGTGTTATAAGTGATTTTATAACCTTGTTAAACTCTTTTAAGTAATAACTAATGATAGAAGACTTGTTTTTGAAATTATTTTACAAAAAAATATTTTAAAGAAATATTGATAACGTGACCGAAAATCATTTTATCGATAAATGGATTTTTATTCAATATAAGATGTTAAAACTTTGTGTACATGTCTAAATAATATATGAAGTCATTAGTAGTTAGTAAATAATTTAACTAAATATGGTTAACTAATTCACTTTTAAAAAGCTTCTAGAAGGTCATTAGAAAGGAGATATTTTTTGGCTCATAAGGTGTAAAGTAAGTCACATAGAGGGTGATGGGTGTTTGGCTGCCTAAAGGAGGTGAGGAGGGGTTATGGTAACCTCCTTAATGATTATATAAGTCCACTAAAGGGTTCATAAATCCTTTTCACAATTTTCTACACAAAAACTAAGCTCTTAGTTCTCTTAGTCTCTTCTATTTTAACTTTCTAAAACTAAAAAAAAACAGCCCAAATGCAACGAACATGATTTTCGATCCTTGAAAATCGACACTATTACATCCACTGTATTGCGTGCCGAACATTCAAGTGCCGGAAAAACCGATTGTTAAAGGTAAAAGAAAATAAAGACAGAATAGAATCTCACATGAATGGAATAATTTAAATAATCTTTGTAGTGGAAATTTTAAATACATATATCAGAGTCTATCCTAATCTTACCTTGGACAGTTATAAATCTCTGTCCATACTAATGCTGAATACAAACAGTAAAACAAATGCAGCAAAAATGGAAATAGATAACCATCTATAGAGGAAACTCCATCTCTTGCTCAAAGCTCCTCCAAAATGTTCTAAGCTAGACATTAACTACTTAGCTGTCCGGAAAAATAGGGTACCCAGAGTTTAAGGGAAATGAAAATAAACTCTGGGTCAGTCATGGGAATGGTGTGAACTCAAAACATGGATATTTCTGAAAACAAAGAGTATCTCATAAAACCACGTCGCACATAAAATGGATGGGTTTTTACCTTATGATAACCAAAACATTGCTACGTAAAGTCCAGTGATATTATAATAGTGTCTAGATTACAAATACATATTAATCATAGCTGAAATTGTTACATTAATTAAATTCTAGCATACTAGGTTCTACAATCAAAACCGTAAAGGCACGTATTGGAGAATGGATTTCCAACAATGACAAAGTAAGGGACTACCTTCCGACAGTACATCTCTCGAGGAATGCACCGAGGCGCAGCCCCACTGCACTCTACCAACGCAGAACCGACCTACCTGTGCCATAGATAGTACCGAATATCCCATCACCACAATTGTTCCTGACCTATCCGTGGCAATAACATACGCAACAAACCCAAAATATAGAGGGTAATCTAGAAAGATAATTAACATATCCTAATGGATGCGACCCACTTAGCCCTGCTGCATCTATCCTGTTTTTGTCATTACTGATGAGTGAGGCTTGAGGTAGTGTTTTACCTTTCACATGACAAATCCCACTTTGAATGCCACATTTCCATTTCTGATGACACACTAATTAGTTTCCACAAAAGTACAACTCTTGAGTTCATACGCCTCAGGGAAGGGTGTTAAGTATAAGAGGGGTTACCTCCTACACCACCAAATAGATGTACATTTGTAAAAACCAATGTACGTGCTCTTAGAAATGCAATGTCAGACATTCATCCATACAAGTTGTCTGGACGAAGGACAAACCGAAGGCACCCTCCTACTACATCTTGTTTGGTAATCATCCATAGGATTAGTAGCGAGTAGTCCTTACCAATCGAAGATTTTTAGAACGAAGGCACTACTGCCACCATATATATAATATAGGAATCAACCTAAAGTTTAGTGGCAAACATCCCTACATTATGAAGATCTCCATCTTCAAAATCATTGTCTTCAACATCTCTTCACTTTCGAACGCGTTTATTAGTTCGAAATGGTTTTCGGATAGAAATCACCCAAATCCGATCCTGGTTTCTCCGAACCAATTTATCGATAAAAGATGTCAAGTATGAAAGTGTGTAAGTTGTGGCTAGTTAACACTTAGGATCGTGTAATATGGAATATTATTGTTTGCACAAAAAATGGGCAAACACCTCCAAGTCGTATGATTTAGTTGATTTTATGTTGTTTTTAGCGATTTGGGAGATTTATGAAAATATGTAAAAAGCAAGGACTAAAGTGTAAAAGACACGCGGATTTATAGTGGTTCAGCCAGAATGTACCTACGTCCACTTTATATATTATTTCTCCTTTCTTGTTCAGATTACAAGTACAAAGCTTTGATACCAGTAAAAGAAAGTTGTTTGAAAGTTCTATCCGTGCTTGAGCTCTCAAACTTGTCCCCCATTGTTGTACCCCTACCCCTCTATTTATAGAGTGAGGCTGGGGGTAGGGGTCCTGGATGTATATAGCTGCTGGTGGGCCTGGGCTGATGCGATATGGCCTGGCAGTGTTGGTTCGGTACGCCTTGGTCCGGTGGAACTTGGTCCGGTGGTGAGTGATCCGGTGGTGCTTTGGTTCGGCGATGGGTGGAGTAGGTTGGTTCGGTAGAGGTTGGTCCGGCATCATTCGTCTTGGGAGATGGTTCGGTAGAGGTTGGTCCGGCACCATTGGTCTTGGGTGATGGTTCAGTAGAGGCACCTTGCTCTGATTCGGCAGGTAGAGGAACAAGGACTGGTTCGGTAGAGGTTGGTCCGGCACCATTGATCTTGGGTGATGGTTCGGTAGAGGTTGGTCCGGCATCATTGGTCTTGGGTGATGGTTCAGTAGAGGTACCTTGCTCTGATTCGGCAGGTAGAGGAACAAGGACTGGTTCGGCTCTGCGTGGGAAGAGTGTTGGATCGGTAGGAGGTGGAAACACGCCCAACATTTGCCCCCCAAAGTGGGGCATATGTCAGCATATGTCGCGCTTTGTTTGAGGCCAGTTAGCTTGGGGGAATTCTTATCCGGTCCTGTGTGTCGAACCCATTGGTCTGGTTGTTGATACTTTCCTATAAGTAGGGGCTTCAAGTTACGGTTTATTCCTTACCAAGAGGGATAGTCGAACTAGATTTCCTTGCTGAATCAAACCTACTGCCGAATCGTGTTAGAATACCGAATCAGGTGATTTAGCCTTCCCTCGCCGAATGGCTCTCTTTTTTTTTTGACTTTGATTTACCGAATGGGCAAGGGACCATAAGTACCGGATGAAACCGATGACTTTGATTTACCGAATGGGCAAGGGTCCATAAGTACCGGATGAAACCGATGACTTTGATTTACCGAATGGGCAAGTACCGGATGAAACTGATGACCTTGATTTACCGAATGGGCAAGTACCGGATGAAACTGATGACCTTGATTTACCGAATGGGCAAGGGACCATAAGTACCGGATGAAACCGATGACTTTGGTTTACCGAATGGGCAAGGGTCCTTAAGTACCGAATGAAACTGATGACTCTGATTTATCGAATGAGCTTTTATGTTTTGAATTACGAGTGAAGTTCCAGACTACATACTCTTATACTTTCTTATGTTGCAGATAAATGTCTCACAAAGTTGAAACCCGATCAGAAAAGAAGAAATCCCAGGACAGAGAAGAGCCTTCCACCGTGCCCCCAGTCCAGTCAGGACCGGGACATTATGGGCCCACCCCGAGATCATTGGTAGATGGATATTGTCCTCAGGAGCTTCTGAACTCACTTCCTGATTGTTTCCCTAGCTCACTCAAAGGCGAGCAGCTTGATGTTATTTCTCGTTCCTTTGGGATTGACAGAGCACGCATGCTATTGCCGGGGGAAGGAGTGATGCCGTATGACCTCCCTGAAGGCTACTTTGCTTACAGCAGGTATCACTATATGTGCGGTGCCATCCCGCCTCTCAATGCCTGGATAGTCGGCTTTGTCACATATCTGAAGGTGGCTCCATTCCAGCTTCAGCCTAACTCCTACGCCATTCTGGTGAGCCTGTTTGTCATTTTCCAAAGGAGATACGGGCGTCCTCCCTCCAACCGGGAGATCCGGTATTTGTACAACTTGAGAGGCTATAAGAAGGGGTCTCCATACATCAGCTTGGAATCAGCCGTATCTTTCAAGCCGGTCCTGGACTTATATTCGAAGTTCAGCATGTTTAAGAAAGAATGATTTTTTGTCAGGGATGACTCTGTTTCCATCCGTCGCACCTCCGGCTGTAAGTGTGAAGCTTTATTTATAATTTCCGTTATAACTGCAATGCTTCTTCTCATGTGTTTTTATTTCTTGCTAGCGACATGTGGCTTTGCGGTCGTAGAGAATGACCGCCTGGTTCAGATGGCTGCGGAAATAGAAGCCATCACGGGAAGGGATAGATCGGCCTCTTACTTGATTAGGAACGCTACACTTCGGGGGCACAACCTGATCCTACCACATCAGTCTGTGGTCAAGCAGAGAGATACGGCGGAGGAGAGGGCTGCCAAAGCCACAGGAGGGGCCACGGCAAAGAGCGACAAAAGGAGACCCTTCTCGGCGCATCTAGTCGCCGGGGGGAAGAAACTCAAGAAGTCTGATGGACCCTCTCCCAGCACACATCCAGATGTTCAGGAGGAGGATAAAGTGGAGGGGGAAAAAGGCGAGGATGGAGGAGGTGAGGCGGAGAGCGGAATCGGTGGAGAAGGTGACGGTGATGATGGTGGCGAAGGACAGGGTGCTGATGGCACCGGGGCTTTGCCTCCTGGGCAGGCGGGCGTGATCCAAGAGTGGACGGATGATGCTCTCCGCCAAGCCTTTGAAGAGTTGGAGGAAACGGAGAAGTCCAAGAAAGCTGATAAGGTTGGGACCGGCGTCGATTTATCTTCCGGGAGTGCTTCTACTGAGGCAACTTCTGCGGTTCAAGGTGAATTTCTCTCCTTCCTTTTTTAATTCTCGAATGATGGCTCAACGCATGCTGGTGACACTTGATTTTTATTCCAGGAGCGGGAAAAACGGCCAAGACCTCAGATCTTCGGCATAGGCTTGAACAATACAAACTCCTCAAAGCTTCCGCCAAGCCGAAGCCTCCTACTAACCGTCCTGGAGACGTAGTCGGCTATCGTCCTCTTCTTGGAGTTATTGAAGAAGATATACAAAAGAGGAAGAGGAGTCGATCTACGTTTGAATCTCTTCCTGGCCCTCCGGCCCTACTCCAGCCTATTCATGATATTGAGGAGGAGGACACCGAGTTGATACCTTCCCCACATCTGTCTGAGAATCCAACCGTCACCCCGATAGATCATCCTGGCTTAGTTCGCAATCCGTTTGTGGGTCATCCGGACCTGGACCCGGCATCTCATGACATCTCCTTCGATGAGGTTACTGGTGAGCATCTTCTCCCTCGCAATCCTATGGTACGGGTGCTTGACGAAGCTAAGTCCCTGGACCTTGATTTGCTTACTACCCGGGTTGTAACTCTGGGGGAAGAGGCTAAGGCAAATATTGACCGGGTTGCTGAGGAGACCAGGAAATTGATGGGGCACTACGCCCGACTGGTCAAGGCTGGGGAAGAGATAGGGAGTGCCAACATTCGGCTACGGTTGATGGTTTCCGACCAAGCTAAGCAACTTGCCGACCAAGCCATCCAAATTTCTCAGCATGAGGCCGCATCCAGACAATTGAGGAAGACTATGGAAGAGGCCAATAGGGCAGAGTTGCGGAAGATGGAGGCCGTCTGTAAGGAGCGGATTGACATGGCCATTGCCACGGTGGATGAGGTTCGGCAAGCGGACCTCGAGCGGGTAGAGGAACTATCAGGGAGACTTGAGGCCGCGGAGCTTGCTCAGGCTAAGTTGAAGGAGGAGATGGAGGCGATGAGGAGGTCCCTTCAGGCTGACCGTTTACGGTATCGATCGGCAAGGGATGCTGTCATTGCGAAGCTACGAGCTTCTGAGGTCCGAATGAGGGAGTTTGAGGAGAACGAGGGAATGATGGATGGGATGCTCCAGGATATGTACTTCCGTACTTGGAGGCAGGGTAACTTGTCCTGGATGGATGATTACCCCCGGGTTATGGCTAGGATCTATCTCAGGGCTCTAGAGGAGGCCAAGGCTGAGGCGGATAAGGAGGGTGGCGTGGCCTTCAGGATGGATGTGGTTACTGCCCAGTTTACCAAGGAGGAGAAGGTGGCGGTGAAGGAGGGCATGCGGTTGCTTGCAGCTGAGGAGGCAGGTGTGCAAGTAGAGGATGATGATCAAGATGATCAAAGAGCAGATGCTGGTAATTCTTCCTTTCTAGTCTTTCCGTTAACTTGGTTGCTTATCATTAATGAATTCTTTCTTTGACCGGACATGTGGGCAACATGACAAGGATAAAACTCCGATGCAGCCGGCTCCTTGATTTGACCTGGATATCCTTTTGTGAACTTGACATTGTTGTGTATGTTAGTCTCAGAACAGTAACGTAACTCTTAGGCTGCAATTATGCTACTTGTAATAAACAACATTATTCTCGACGTGTAATTTTTTAACTTAAGCTGATTCTGTCGTTTTTGAATGTTTTTGCTATTTTGACATGTTGTATGAGAAATATAGCTATGCATATTCTTGTAATTAAATTGTGTTTGACGTCAAGTTCTTGTTTAAAACATAATATCATGTCTTGCAATATTAGTGTGATGTGTGAATAAATTATAGCCACGTGTTTATACATGAAAGAAGGAAATACCGCCCTTCATATTTTGCTTGTAGATGGCAGCTTTGAATGTCTTGTGTGACCGAGTATGGAATGCAGTCCAGTGTCTCGTTGCGAGTACCTGCTTCCATTAGCGAATGTTTCCTATTATGTGTCCTGTACTTTAGGGATTGTTACAGAGGATAGGAGAATAGTTTTTTAAATAAAGTTGAAATATGAGAAATAGTAAAACTTCCAATCACGGAAGGCCTTCGATGTGCTTAAGTTCGTGGCAAACGGGCTTTGTAGTCACTTTCCCTAGCTGTGGGTCTTGGAGACATTTGTCACCCATCTTACGCCTCCGCGGGGAGTTAATCTTTTTTACCACAGCCGTACTTAAGACACATCGGAGCCGAGATCGCGCACAGTAACTACCCGGGACATTATGGCCCGTAATCGTGGGTATTATTCGATTTACTGTGGCCGGCTAGCGCGGGTGCCGATCGTCAACCGTGAACTACCCCTGGCTGGCCACACCTTATGTTGGGGCTTAAAGTAGGTTCACAGTTGCCGGCGAGCCGAACGCCGTAATGAGCTGCCTCGGCTATAGTCGGCCTTCTTGGTGGCTTATAATCGGCTCATTACAGTTGGCTTTGAGGGCCGTCGCGAGCAATGAGTTAACCCGCAACAGAGGGATGCCGGAGCAAAAGTGTCTCATTGGCGAGGACATAGATTCATATAGTACCTGTTAGGTCTTGTCCAGAGAAGTCGCGCTGTGGAGCGCCTTGAGTGAAAATGCTATTTGCATAGGGTTTTGTTCAACAGAAAAGGATAAAGTTAACAAGCAGTCAAGATATAAAGGAACAAGTTAAAAAAAGAGACAAGGTTTTTTAAAGTGATTCGGCACGAAAATGCCTACATCCACTGATTCTCTTTGTTAATTCACTTCATATGGGCAGTACAAGTTAAGAAAAGTATCGACGGAGGTGTTGAATGTTCCATGCCCTCTGGAACACCTCTCCGTCCACTGTTGACAAAATATAAGCTCCATTGTGGAGATCTTTATGAATTACATATGGTCCATCCCAGATTGGATCTAGTGCCCCAGGGCGAGGGAAGACTCGCTTGAGGACAAGATCTCCTTCTTGTAAGGTACGATGCTTGACTTTGGAGTTGTATTATGCTGCCACTTTTTGCTTGTGGGCTGCTGCTTTGAGGGCTGCATCATTCCTTCTCTCCTCAATTAGATCCAAAGACATGTGAAGGAGTTCTTCGTTCTCTTCTGGGTTATAGTGGATCCTACGGTGGGAAGGCACGATGGTTTCAACTAGGAGCATAGCCTCCGATCCGTATGCCAAAGAGAAAGGAGTATGCCCCGTTGATGTTCTGAAAGATGTGCGATAGGCCCACAGTGCCGTAGGGAGTTCATCCACCCAAGCGCCCTTTGACTTTTCGAGTTTCTTTTTGATTAGAGTTTTCAGAATTTTGTTGACGGCTTCGACTTGTCCGTTTGCCTGGGGATAAGCTACGGATGAGAAGCTTTTGTGAATTCCGTGCTCTTGGCACTAGTTGGCGAACTCCTCGCTGTCAAACTGGAGTCCATTGTCTGATATAATTTTGAATGGGACTCCGTACCTGCATAGAACATTTTTGATCAAGAAGTTAATAACTTTTGCTGAAGATACTTTATTTAGGGGTTCTGCCTCCACCCATTTGGTGAAGTAGTCGACTGCCACTATAGCATATTTGGCCCCGCCTCGGCCCATTGGCAGTTTGCCGATCAAGTCAATTCCCCATACTGCAAAGGGCCAAGGGCTGGTCATTTGAGTAATCTCAGTTGTTGGTAGTCGCGGAATCTTAGCAAACTTCTGGCATCTGTCACATTTTCTGACGAAATCTAAGGCGTCCTTGCTTAAGGTGGGCCAGAAATATCCATATCGGAGTATCTTTTTTGCCAAAGTCTGCCCTCCAGTGTGATCTCCGCAGCTTCCTTGATGAATGTTGGATAAGATTTCCTTGGCTTCCCTTCCAGCGACACACCTTAATAAGGGGTTAGAGAAGCCGCGCCGATAGAGGGTGCCCTCTTGTATTGTGTAGCGGGAAGCTTTCCTCAAGATTTTCTTGATTTCGTTACGCCCGTTGGGCAGTGTGCCACTTTGTAAGTAGTTTCGGAGGGGAGTCATCCAAGTTGCTTCTTCGATTGCAGCTATCAGATTTACTTGCTCAAAACTTGGGATCAGTTGCTTTGAGATGGCTACTGCTCTGGAAATAGCGCCATCTCTCATGCTAGCTTGCTTTGCCAATTCGTCGGCCTCTTGGTTCTCTTCCCGAGGGATGTGTTTGACTAAATAGTGGTCCAATCGATCGAGAAGTAACTTGGTCTTCTTTAAATATGCTATGAGTCGTTCTTCTCGAGCCTGGAATTCTCCTAGTATTTGATTTACAATAAGTTGAGAATCGCTATGAAGACACAAAGAATTGGCTCCGATTTCTAAGGCAAGTTCTAATCCAGCTATCACTGCTTCATACTATGCATCGTTGTTAGTGACAGTGAATTCCAACCTTATAGCATAGTGCAGCTTACTTCCCCTGGGGGTGATTATTACCACACCTGCCCCCGAGCCTTGTTCGTTTGATGCACCATCCACAAAGAGGTTCCACTTGATGTCTTCTGCTATCTCTGATTGCTCCTTACCTTCGTTGGTAGTGAATTCGGCAATGAAATCGGCCATGGCTTGCCCCTTGATGGCGGTGCGAGGATGGTAGGTAATATCATATTGACTTAGTTCAATGCACCATTTAAGTAGTCGTCCGGAAGTGTCGGGACGATGGAGTACCTGCCTCAGCGGTTGATCGGTCAGAACTCTGATGGAATGGGATTGAAAATAGTGTCGCAATTTTCGTGATGCGATTAGTAGACAGTATGCTAGCTTCTCAAGTTTAGGATATCTGACTTCTGCCCCTTTAAACCTCTTACTTACAAAGTATACTGGCCGCTGCGTGCGGTTGTCTTCTCTTACCAAAGCAGCGCTTAGAGCATGAGATGATACAGCAAGGTATATGTATAACTCTTCGCCTTCGTTTGGAGTCGAGAGTACCGGCGGTTTCTGGAGGTGTTCGATTAAGTTAAGGAAAGCGGTTAAGCATTCGTCAGTCCATTCGAACTTTCCTTTGTCTTTCTTTAGAGCTTCGAAGAAGGGGATGCACTTGTCCGTTGCTTTGGAGATGAATCGGCTTAGGGCGGCCACCTTCCCATTCAGGCTTTGCATTTACTTTCGAGTGGAAGGTATTTTGATATCTTTTAGAGCTCGGACTTGTTCAGGGTTTGCTTCAATCCCTCTGGCGTGGACGATGAATCCCAAGAACTTTCCTGATGATACCCCGAAGGAGCATTTCAGAGGATTAAGTTTCATTCCATACTGGCGAAGTACTTGAAACATCTCGCCCAGGTGGCTTACGTGATCGTCGGCTTTCCTTGACTTTACCAGCATGTCATCCACATACACTTCCATAGTTTGTCCTATTAGCCCTGCAAACATCTTGTTGACGAGGCGCTGGTAGGTGGCTCCTGCGTTTTTAAGTCCGAAAGGCATTACCTTGTAGCAGTACAAACCCCGGTCAGTGATGAAACTAGTGTGGTCTTGATCGGGAGCATGCATAGGAATTTGGTTATATCCTGAGTATGCATCCATAAAGGATAAGAGTTCGTGCCCAGCTGTGCTGTCTACAAGTTGATCGATTCGTGGAAGCGGGAAGCAATCCTTCGGGCAGGCGTCATTTAAGTTGGAGAAGTCAATGCATGTTCGCCACTTCCCATTAGCCTTCTTTACCAGCACCGGGTTGGCGATCCACTCTGGGTAGATGGCTTCTCGTATAAAGTCATTGGCAAGTAGATTCTTTACTTCTTCGTCGAGGGCTGCTGATCGTTCTGCCCCCATGCTTCTCTTTCTTTGTTTTACGGGCGGCTTGGTAGGATCAATGTTTAGTACGTGGCATGCTATGTTAGGGGAGATTCCGGTCATGTCAGCATGTGACCATGCAAATACATCCAAGTTGTGGCGGAGAAAGTCAATGAGTTGTTCCTTCAACTCTGCTTTTAGTTGGGATCCGATTTTCAATAGTCTACTCGAGTCATGCTTGCCTATAGATACAAATTCCATAGCCTCTACAGGCTCGGCGGTGGCCTCCTCCTCTTTGTCCCTGGGGTCTAATTCATTGAAAGGGTCGCTGGTATATCGAAGAGGAGGGGCTTTCTTTAGTTGCTATGCTTCCAAACTTTTTGTGCAGAGGGCAACCTCTACACTCTTCCCTTTATCCTTCCTGTGGTTGTTGCGAAGTTCAGTTACATAGCAGTCTCGAGCAACGTCCTGGTCTCCCTCTACCTCCCCTACTCCATTGTCCGTTGGAAATTTCATCTTTAGGCACCATGGGGCCAGGACAATTTGGAAGTCAGACAAGGCTGGCCTTCCTAAGAAAGCGTTGTAGGCCGAGCGGTTTTCTATCAGCACAAATGTCTGTTTCCGCACAACGGAGCGGGGATGACTTCCAATTTCAACAAAGAGGTCTAGTTGCCCGAGGGGCATCTTCGCATCTCCAGTGAAACCGTGTAGTGGTTTATTGCAGGGAGAAACGTCCTTTATTGATAGTTTCATTTTGTCGAATGCATGTTTGAATAAGATATTTACGGAGCTTCCAGTGTCTACTAGAATTCGGAAAACTTCGGCCGGACCGAGCCGGGCAGAGATAACCATGGGATCCATGTGAGGGTACTGCCTTCCCTCTAGGTCACGCCTACTGAATGTGATGTTATCACTCTCTTTCCGCTTCGGGTGGCGTTCTTCTGTAACAGAATTAACACAGTCTTCATTGTTTCTAAGCGACTTTCTGTATCTTTCCATTTCTGCCCAGCTTCTGTCGGCGATGTGCGGTCCTCCCGAGATGGTATGGACCATTATCTTCTCTTGACTGGAGCCGCTAGTGTTGCGATTTCCTCTGCCTACCTCTGGGGAGGGTAGCCTTGGGTTCTCATTGGCAAGAGCTGGAGTCCTGTTCTGACCTTTTACATAGCGTTCCAGTCTCTTCCTTCTGATGTGTTCTTCAATCAAGTCCCGGAGATGATGGTATTCATTGGTATCATGCCCATGGGATTCGTGGAAGCGGCAGAATTTTCCAGACTTAATCGCGTTATCTGATTCCTTCTTGTATGGTGGGCGTTTGTATCTAACTTCGTCTTGGGTGGCAAGGAAGATGTTTTCAATGGTTTCATTCAAAGGAGTGTAAGTGTTGAATCTCGGTCCTGGCCGATATAGGCGCTTTTCTCCCTTCTTGCCCCCAGCATTGTCTCTAGAATCATTTCTTCGAACGTCCTTCGCTGCAGCGGGCGTGTTGCCGTGAGCTGCCTTATTTTGTTGCCCTGACTGCCCCTCAATGGCAGCATCTTCAAGCCTCATATATTTCCCGGCTTCATGGAAGAAATCGGATAAAGTAGCTGGTTTTTCTTTTGTCAATCTTCTAGAAAATTTAGTATCCGGATGCACACCACTACAGAGGGCCATTAGGATAAGCTTCTCATCGGCATCTTGGACAGCGGCCGCTGCGGCATTGAATCGGGTTAGGTATTGCTGCAGCTTCTCTCCAGGTTTCTGTTTGATACTGGATAAGGAATAAGCGTCCTTGGGTTGTTCCACATGAATGCGAAACTGGCTGATAAACTTTTCTTTCAACATCTCCCATGAGTTTATGGATCCTTGGGGTAGATGGCAGAACCAGGAGGTAGCTAGATCTGCTAAGAATAGTGGAAAGCATTTGCACAGTACTCCCTCTGTTGCCCGCTCATGAGCATATGCTGTGTGTATCTCTACAAGTGTACAACGGGGTCAGAGGTTCCTTTGTAAGGTTCCATTGTTGGCATTTTCCATTCTCGGGGGGTGATAGCAATTTCGATATTGCGGGCGAAAGGGCTGGTTACCGTAGCGCCTATCCCTCAATCTCTTTGATCCCGTTGGATGCACTCTCTGAACAAGCATGCCATCCTTTCATCAGAATTTGGAGCAGATAGAAACGAGTTCGGTTCTGTTCTGTGGGATTGATTCCGTCCAGATGACCTATAGGGATGGTATCGTCTATCATTCCTCATATTTTCCAGTGGCTGCCTTTGGTCTTCTGGGAGCATGCTAGGGTCAGCTATAGTTGGCCCTTGCCTTGATCTTCCCCTGCTGGGTTCTGATCTAAGCACTTCCTCGGGTCCAACTTCGGGCTGGACTCTAGCTCGGCCCCGTTCATTGGTGTTTCCGTGGTTAGGCAGTACGACCGGCTCAGCTACAGTTGACCTTCGCCCGGTACCTCCCCCGTTGGGTTCGGTTCCAAGAGTTTCCTCAGACCTAACTTCGGGCTGTGCTCGATCTCGGCTCCTACCATGGCCGCTTCTGCCGTTAGCTCCTTCGAAGAAGGAAGATCTTTGTTGTCTTTGAGATCCTCCAGACTAGGACTCACCCCATGATTCAGTGTTGCGGTTGGACTCTTCAGCATCCCTTAAGCGTGACATGAGATGGTCCACCAAGGCTTCCTGCTGGGACGTGAAGCGGTTAGTCACTTCAGCCACAATCCTGTCTAGATCTGCCCTAGTAATTGCTGCCGGCTATTCTGCGGCAGGGGTGGTCGGACTTGCCTGACCTTCATTTGTACCGCTGCTGGAGGGGGACGATTTACTTGATCTGTGACCACTGGATCTGGAAGACTGCTGGTTGCGATGTTTTTTCCTTTGTTAACATCTTTCTTCTGCTTGGGAGGCATGTTTTCCAAGCAATGAACGATGCTGTTAGGAAGAAGGTTAAGTGGAAGAAGCTGAAGCTTCGAGCTTCTAGTCTCTCAATGAAAGCACCAAAAAAGTTTGCACAAAAAATGGGCAAACACCTCCAAGTCGTATGATTTAGTTGATTTTATGTTGTTTTTAGTGATTTGGGAGATTTATGAAAATATGTAAAAAGCAAGGACTAAAGTGTAAAAGACACGCGGATTTATAGTGGTTCAGCCAGAATGTGCCTACGTCCACTTTATATATTATTTCTCCTTTCTTGTTCAGATTACAAGTACAAAGCTTTGATACCAGTAAAAGAAAGTTGTTTGAAAGTTCTATCCGTGCTTGAGCTCTCAAACTTGTCCTCCATTGTTGTACCCCTGCTCCTCTATTTATAGAGTGAGGCTGGGGGTAGGGGTCCTGGATGTATATAGCTGCTAGTGGGCCTGGGCTGATGCGATCTGGCCTGGCAGTGTTGGTTCGGTACGCCTTGGTCCGGTGGTGAGTGATCCAGTGGTGCTTTGGTTCGGCGATGGGTGGAGTAGGTTGGTTCGGTAGAGGTTGGTCCGGCATCATTGGTCTTGGGAGATGGTTCGGTAGAGGTTGGTCCGACACCATTGGTCTTGGGTGATGGTTCGGTAGAGGCACCTTGCTCTGATTTGGCAGGTAGAGGAACAAGGACTGGTTCGGTAGAGGTTGGTCCGGCACCATTGGTCTTGGGTGATGGTTCGGTAGAGGTTGGTCCGGCATCATTGGTCTTGGGTGATGGTTCGATAGAGGCACCTTGCTCTGATTCGGCAGGTAGAGGAACAAGGACTGGTTCGGCTCTACGTGGGAAGAGTGTTGGATCGGTAGGAGGTGGAAACACGCCCAACAATTATAATAGGTGCTGTAATATAAACTTGATAATAGATAATAGAAATGAAATAAGCACACCAGGACTTTTTATACTGGTTCGAACTTCCTGTTCTACGTCCTGTCCCAGACTACACTCTGGATATAAACTCTATAACCCCTCTCTTAACCCAGAGGAATAAATATACAACACCTGAGCAGCCGAACAGGATATTTTCCGCCTCAAACAACCGAAGAGGACTTTTACTGCCTAAACAACCGAATAGGACTTCTACTGGTACAAGTAAATAGTTGATACTTGTGTTCTGAATAACACAGATATGTCTTTAATAGTACACCCTTCCTATAATCAAATCCTCAAGACTATATTGTGTGTGTGAAAATATGAAAGGAAGATATTGATTAGAATCTAAGAGTATATTAATTAATTCAGAGATTCAAGCAATATATAGATTATGATTTCTTTTAGATTGCAGAGATAGATAGTAGAGAATATAGCAAGAAATCAAAATATAATTCAGTAATTTGAGAAGTGATTCTAACGTGTTTATGTAGAAGACAAATAGTTACAACTATTCACAAAGAGTAACCAAAAGATGCAGTCATATCTCTTCAATTTGGATCGTAACTCTTCGCAAATAGAAGTGTCTCTTCAGGAATAATAGCTGTTAGAGCCGGTCAGTCGACTGAGCAAAAACAATCAGTCAACTGAATATTTAAAGATAGTGTAAAACGACATATATCTGTGCACTGAACAGGTTCAGTCGACCGATCGTTTTCGGTCAGTCGACTGACCTGGTTGTCAGTGCACAGTTTGCACATTTTTAATGAATTTGAACTTTAGAACTATTTGAGTATGTGCAAACTACTTGAGGATAGATTTTAATAATTATGAACCATATCTAAGACTAAAACTATAGTAAATAAACATACTACACTTATATTTGTAGTCTCATCTCATTTGTAGTTTAATAGCTTGCATATCTCATTCTCTTTTTGTCGCTTGATCGTATAGTCTCATCACTGATCGTTTAATTGTCATGAATCAAAAATTCATGATTCAACATTCTCCCCCTTTTTGATTGATGACAAACTGTTTTTGATGATGCTATATATTAAGAATTATATACCGGAAGATATATATATTTCTCCCCCTGAATCTGTGGCGACATATCTAATCCTGCAAAAGTTGGTAAGTCATACAAATTTCTACCCCTTTGTCATCGACAAAAAGGAAATAAACAACCATATAATATGTTATCACATAAGCATTGTGAACTAACAATATAGTAAATAACAGTCACAAAAAATATGTTTTTGCAAATTCTGCCAGGCTATATATACAAGCCTATCAGCATCAAAGAAATTAAATGAAACTAGAATGTTTTAACTTGAAAAAAAAATTAACTTACTACCACCATCATGAATTACCGTCATCACTCATCAGAGTCTGAATCTGTTTCTTCTTCCTCTTCCTCTTGCCTTGGTTCTTTGCCTCGTGAAGAACTTTGCATATATTGTATGCTACCCCCATTTCCACTAGTGTCAGAACTTGTATGTTCTTCGGATGTAGACCAAGTAAAATGAGGTGCCGGGCGTTTTCCTGGATCGCGATGTGAAGGTTCTACAGTGGTAGAAGAGGAAGAACAAGAAATTGCATCCCATAGAATCCGGAAGAAGCTTTTGATCTTGTCAAACTTCCTATCAATTTTTTTGTCGAGATTCTTAATGCGAGAATCCAAAATTACTTGATTACGTGCAATTAGATCAATGGACTCTCGGGTGGTTTGGGATGGGTTTGTGGTGCGAATTTCATCTCTTCGTTGTTATGGAGTAGCAGCTTGTTGGTGAGGCCTTGATTGCCATTCTTGGAATGACATGATAGTGAGCGGTCTTGGAGGCAATTTCATTAAACTAATTGTGCGGCTATTTAGAGTCTTAATTGTGGAAGTGTCGGATTCTGGAATTGGAACTTGTAGATTCATTATGAGCCGCATAATATATTCGCTATAGTAAATGATGTTCACCGTCCTTGGTTGAAAGATAGGAATTCGCCAAGTATAAGCTTAGGCCAATTAATCTGAACATCACCCCAAATTGCATATAAAGCTCTATAATTCTCTTGGTATACAAGCTCATAAGACCCGGTTCGAGGAAGAATTTTATGCATTAAGACTCGATGCATAATTCGAGCTGTAGGGCATAAGGCGGTAGATTTTAATTCTGCCATGTCGTCCTCCAAAAATCTATGATTTACTTCATCTCGTTCGCCTAAAGCAACATTCAAATCTTCAAGAGGAATACCATTTGTTGGTGTTTGAAGAATGTGTCCAATTCTATCTAACGACAAGAAGACTTGTTCACCACAAATTAAACTCCATACGCAGTTGTCACGGTTTGTTGGATTTTGATGACCCAAATTCAAGTTAGTGTAAAAGAGTTTTACCATTGTATGATTTATCTTGAGATTGTTCCGGTTGTAGTCAAGGAGAGATTCTAGACGACTTCTTCTAGCAAGATCTTGAATTCTATATGCAGCGAAGTCAGGAAATACAGTAAATGATCCTTCTAGAAAGCGAGCTTCCTTCATCTTGTTCCATCTTTGGATAGCGGTGGCATCATAAAGCCATTGTGCTATTTGGGTGTCAATAGGTTCAGAGGCTGAGGATGAAGCATGTCTAGAACGTTTTGGTTGTCTTGGAGCCATTTGAATGAATAATTGGTTAAAGAAATTTGTAAATTTGGAGGGCTAGGGTTTTGAAATTTTGATGGTATAAAGTAAAAGTGAGGAGTAAAAGTGAAGAAGATGGGTTATATTGGTAAATGGTAGGTGAAACAAAAGTTAATAGGTTCAAATAATCATTCAGTCGACTGGTCGTATATGGTCAGTCGACTGATCAATCTCCCGAAACTTTCTGTTTCCAGATTCAGTCGACTGACCTAAAACGTTCAGTCGACTGAATGCTCTTTAGCAGTATTATCAGTCCTTTTTAAAAATAATAATAATAATATATGTAATATATTAAACATAGAATGTATACAGAGTAATAAACTAAATAAAAAATATGCAAAAATTATTTGAATGAAGAAGAAGTAGATGAATGTGGAGTCTTGCAATCTTCCGGTTCAACTTTAGTCTTCTCTTTGCACGGTTTCAATGGAGACCAGTGATTTCCATGCTCCCACAAATTTGAGAACACAGGAGGAGGTTGTGGTGACTGATCTCATGGATTCCGATAGGAAGACGTTGTGGGTTGATGAACGTCAGATGTAGATGTCCCGCAGAATTTCCAGCCAAGTTGCTCCAGAAAGCTAAGTCGTTTTGAATTAAGTTTTTGTTCATAGTACATTTCTCGTTGTATTTCTATTGATTCCCGTTGATAATGATGTATATCATCAATCTTTTGTTTTGTTAATGGAGAACCAAAAAATAAGAAACGACGTGCCTTCTTCTTTTTTGTGGTATAACCAGTATGATAGCTGGATGGTCTAGCAGGTTCATAACATGGAGTAGGTGTAGGTAAACTAGAAGAACCAGAGGATGGTGTGGAAAAATCTAAAGAAGAGTAAGTAGAGTCATTATGGGAGTTGTTTTGGGAAGACATTGTTGCAAGGAATAAGAGGTATTTGACTCAATCAATTAAGGTGGAGAGAAAATAAGTAAGTAACCCTTGAATTTATATAAAATTAGTATTCTAAAAATAGAGTGAATGATTGGTTAAACAAAGGATAACCAGTAAATAATGAAAGGAGTAGAGTAAACAGGATTTTGTATGGTTAAAAAGAAACTTTAAACAACTGAAAATAATATAAGAATAATTGTATTACAGAAATAGTTGTGAAATAAAAAATAGAGAAAAGGTAAAGACATAGGACTTCCACTATAGAGGTGTTGAGTTCCAAGAGTTAGTAATTAAAAATATAAAATTTCAAATATTATAATTCTTTAAAAGAAATTATACCTAGTTCTCTTCTTAGTTTTACAAAAATATTTTCATTGAGTGGTTTAGTGAAAATATCAGCTAATTGATTTTCAGAATTTACAAATTCTAAATTTACTATATCCTTTTCAATATTATCATGAAGAAAATGATGACGAATGTCAATATGTTTCGTTCGTGAGTGATTGACAGGATTTTTAGATAAATTAATTGCACTTGTGTTATCGCAGTATATTATAGATTTATTTAGTTTTATATCAAAATCTTGTAGTGTTTGTTGCATGTAGATGACTTGAGCACATGCTAAAGCTGCAGATATATATTCTACTTCACATGTTGATAGTGAAACACAGTTTTGTTTCTTGCTAAACCAAGATACTAAGGACTGTCCGATGAAATGACAAGTTCCACTTGTACTTTTTCTATCTGTCCGACTTCCTCCAAAATCAGCATCGCTATAGGATACTAATTTGAAAGGACATTCTTTCGGAAAAAATAGTCCGAAATCCTTAGTCTTGCTAAGATAACGAATTATACGTTTTACTGCTCGCATATGTAATTCTTTAGGATTTGCTTGAAATCGAGAACATAAACAAACACTCATCATTATATCAGGTCGACTAGCAGTTAAGTAAAGTAATGATCCAATCATACTACGATATAGTTTTTGGTCGACACTCTTACCATCTTCATCTCTATCAAGATGTATAGTTGTACTCATAGGAGTTAGTTTGGTAGAAGTGTTTTCCATACCAAATCGTTTAATTAGATTATCACAATATTTTTCTTGATTAATAAAAATACCACTTTGCAATTGTTTAATTTGTAATCCAAGAAAATATGATAGTTCTCCCATATGTGACATTTCAAATTCATTTGTCATGATAGTCGAAAATTCCTGACATAATTTTTCATTAGTTGAACCAAATATAATATCATCAACATATATTTGTATAATTAAATTATCCTGTTTAGTTTTCTTAATAAGTAAAGTTTGATCAACCTTCCCAATTTCAAAACCAGAGTTTATTAGATAGCTCTTAAGTCGGTCGTACCAAGCACGGGGTGCCTGTTTTAAACCGTATAAGGCTTTCTTAAGTTTATAAACATGGTCTGGAAATTTTTCATGAGCGAAAAGAGGAGGTTGTTCAACATAAACATTTTATTTTATATATCCATTTAAAAAAGCACTTTTAACATCCATTTGATATAATTTAAAGTTATGAAAACATGCAAAGGCCAGTAGAATACGTATAGCTTCTAATCTTGCGAAAGGAGCAAACGTTTCTTCATAGTCTATTCCCACTTCTTGATTATATCCTTGTGCTACTAATCTAGCTTTATTTCTAGTTATATTACCTAATTCATCAGCTTTGTTTTTGAAAACCCATTTTGTACCAATGGCCGATTGATCACTTAGTCTAGGAACTAATTCCCAAACTTCATTTCTTTCAAATTGGTTTAGCTCTTCTTGCATAGCTATAATCCAATAGTCATCAGTGGAGGCTTCCTTAATATATTTAGGTTCTATATTAGAGAGAAAGGCTACATGTCCCATTTGATTTAATTGATGTCTTGTTCTTACATTTGAATTTACTTCTCCAATTATATTTTGAACAGGATGATCTCTTAGAATTCTTGGAGGAGATCTTACAATATTTTCATTATGAACAATGTTTTCATATTCTCTAGTATTATTAATGTTATTATATTGAAAAATAACATCATCATCTTCTGAAATATTTGTTATGATTTTATTAGAATTATTTTCAAAGTTTGTAATATTAGAAGAAATTTTGAAATTTTCGTCGAATGAAACATAAAGAGTTTCTTCGATTACTTTAGTTCTTTTATTAAAAACTCGATAAGCTTTGCTTCTTTCCGAATATCCTATGAATATTCCTTCATCGATTTTTGGATCGAATTTGCCAAGCTGATCTTTAGTGTTAAGTATAAAACATTTTGAACCAAATACTTTGAAATAAGATATATTAGGTTTTCTACCAGTTAAAAGTTCATATGGGGTGTGTTTTGTTAATGGTCGAATAGAAACACGATTCTAAACATAACAAGCAGTTGCAACAGCTTCTGCTCAAAAATGTTTTGGTAGAGTGCTTCCATTTAATAAAATTCTAGCACATTCTTGTAATGTTCTGTTTTTCCATTCTACAACTCCGTTTTGTTGTGGTGTTCGAGGAAAAGAAAAATTATGATTAATTCCTTTCTTGTTACAAAAATGTTCAAAAACTTCATTTTCAAATTCACCTCCATGATCACTTCTAATATTTTTAACTTTTAAACTTTTTATATTTTGAATTCTTTGAGAAAAATTTTTAAAATTTTCAAAAGTATCACTTTTATGTTTCATGAAGATAGTCCATGTTTATCTTGTAAAATTGATGCAGCAGCGGAATTACAAAACGATGATTCTGTGAAAGTAGCGATCGATGGAATGAAGAATACCGAATGGCCCAAATTCGTTGATCCAAAGATGCCGAATTCTAGCTATCCCAATCACGTTGATAGCGCACTATACCGTGTTTAAAGATCTACGATTCTTCGCACGTTGATCTAGCGCACTAGATACCGTGAATCGGCTTCAGCAGTCGTTGAATCGAGCGCACTCGATTAACCGAAAGTGGAGATAGGAGATCACACTCAACTACCAATTTAATTGAAAGCACAAAGCTAACAAACAAAAGTTTTCATTCAAATCAACTAAACTATTACAAATGGCACCACCGGCCTATTTATAGAAGTTACAACACATGCGACTCAAAACTGTACAACACTTAGGTCGTTTCCGACCTAACAAAACAGCGACCTACGACTTAAAAAAACAGACGAGTTACGACACAGTTATACGACCTATACAACTCACACGACCTAAAACAACACACACGAGCTACAACAGATAACGACCTAAAACAGAACGACTCAACAAACAACACAAAATCATACAGCCCTTAGGTCGTCTACGACCTAAAAGAGACGACCTCCGACTTACCACTTCAGCGACCTAAGGATCAGGGCTTCAGGACTTCTTCATGCGACCCAAAATAAGGCGGCTTCTTGTTAGGTCGTTGGCGACCTAAAACCTTTGCGGCAGATGGACTTTGCGACTTAACTGGTTGACTTAGCTCGGTAGCTCGCGAGCGACTTAAGGCATGAAGTGGTATTGTTGAGCGACCTAGTATAGGTCGTAGCTCGTTCGTAGTTTCTGAGCGACCTAATGTTTCTCGCATATGTAAGCGACCTAGTATAGGTCGTAGTCTTTTAGGTCGTGACTTTTTAGGTCGCAGCTTGTTGCTAGAGTTAGGTCGTAATACTTTATCTCTTGACTCGTTAGGTCGTTGACGACCTAAGTTAGGTCGTTGGTGGCGACTTATCGGTTCTTTAGGTCGTTCGCGACCTAAAGTAATGTTCATTTGTGTTGCTTCAAGCTTCAATTCTGGAAATGGAAAATCAGGCTCATGCTTGCTTGCATCATCCTCCCCTGGTTGATGGAAATTCGACCTCGAATTTATAGTTTCTTTATCTCTGACACTTTCAACCTTGTTAAACAAAACCAAGTGTTTGATACTGTCAATGTTAGTCATAAGACGATGATCTGTCAAGCTCAACTTACAATCCTTCTCACAAATTTCCTTCATATTTCCCAAACGACTCCTTCCTCCGACATCTAGCTCGTTGTACGTACCAACAAGAAATCGTTCAACCATCAAGTAGATAGATTCATTGTCACTTTGTGTCTTCATTAAATCCAATACAGTGTCCATATTTATGCTCACCCATGATCTAGTATGTATAGGTAATGACATACATAATCCTGACTTCGTCACGGTCTCTTTTGAAATTTGATAACTCTGTCTCTTTTGAACAAATATTTTAACCCCTTTTCTTATTGATGGTTCCAAACAAAACATTGTAACCAACTGCATGGCTTGATCACTGTCCACGTGTCTTTTGTCACGCTCATTGTTGATAACTTTTATTTGCCAACTGCGATCAGGAGTACATAACTGCCTTCCTTGGAATAGTGACCCATCTACCAATCCTCTCAACTCTACCGGCTCTGTCGGATACATCTGATTACGTGGCATATATGGTACAATAGCACTTGACACTTGATTAACATGATGTACGTTTCCTCGTGGTAGTATTTCCTTGGTCAACTCATCAGGAATTACCCCTTCACAATCATTCACCATCGACTTAACCTCCTCAGGAATCTCGAGATCTCTACTGGTTTCATTCCCATTCAACATAAACACTTCCGCTCTATCCTCCACTTCTTTATCAAACTCTTCTGTAGATAATAGTCTAATCGAGTCCCTCTCCTTTCTCATCAAATTATCCTCTTCATCTCCTGACTTGCTTTCTGCACTCTCATCCAACTTAACTTTCAACCTCATATTCATCAGATTCCGTTGATTGAAACTCAACAACTTCATCTCCGTCAAACTTTGGTGATTGAAAACAATCGACTTCATCTTCCACATCAACAAATTCCTTTAAGGACAACAAATCTTTCAGCTCCTCGATTTCCTCCAATTTATTTTCACTCTGTTGACGCCTTTTAGGAACCAAAACGATTCGTGTATCATCAAACATAAAACTGTAACTGTTTGCGCGTCCATCATGTTGCACAGCCCTGTCATATTGCCATGGTCTTCCCAACAACAGATGGCATACATCCATGTCTACCACATCACACCAAATTTCGTCCTTATATTTCTTTCCAATGGAAAAATTAACACAAGCTCTTCGATTAACCTTCACTTCCCCTCCTTTTCTCAACCAAGCTAATTTGTATGGGTTTGGATGCTTTTCTGTTTTCAATGACAACTTCTTTACAGCTTCCGAAGAAATGATATTATCACAGCTTCCTGCATCGATGATAAATTTACAAACCCTCCCCAAGATTGTGCATGTTGACTGGAAAATGTTACTCCTCAACCAACTTGAGTCATCCTCTTGCTTTGGAGTCAAACACGATCTTCTCATCAACAAACTACAACCCTCATCTCCAGACAATAATTCTTCTTCTTCAACTGGTATTGAATTGACGCACTCTACCTCTGTATCTTCATTCTCAATCCCCGCAATCATTGCCCGCTTCTTTGGCTTTGTACATTCATTGCATTTATGGCCGAACTCTTGACAATTAAAACATTTGAGATTACTATTGGCCTTTTCTTTGCTGGCTTCATTCACAATCGGTTTACTGATGACTTTGGAAACATCCACACTGTTACTAACATCCTTGTTCTGGTCGTTGGACTTTGTAAACACTCCACCACCTCTCCTTCCTTGTTTCTCCCAAGCAAGTGCTTTCTGATGTGCTTCAGCGACAGATCTTGGATCAAACATATTCACCATGTCTTGAATCTGTGTTCGCAATCCTCCAACATACCTAGCTGTTAGTTGTTCCTCGGTTTCCATAATGTCATTCCTCGCAATCAATTGATAAAATTCATCTGCATATTCATTCACTGTCCTCGTCCCTTGCCTTAGATTTTGCAATCGTTGATACATAAGGGACTGATAATTGTGCGGCAAGAAAGTTGTTTTCATCATTTTTCTCATCTTATCCCATGTGACAATCTTTGACTTCCCCATCCTCTCCCGTGTAAGTTTTGTTTGTTGCCACCATGCCATAGCTCTTCCTCTTAATCTCGTAGCAACTAACTTCACTCTTCGATCCCTGGGAACTTCTTTGAAGTCAAAAATTTCTTCAACATTTGAAACCCAATCCAAAAATTCCTCTGCTTCCATTCCACCCTTGAATTCTGGAATTTCAGTTTTCATCCCCGACTCCCATCGGCGATCATCCTCAACATCCCGATATACATTTCGTCCTTGGTCTCGATCTCGATAATGGATATTGCTTCTATCACTCTCTTCATCATAATCACGTGAATTTCGATATCGATCCCGACCATTAACATCTCTTTGATCACGCATGTCTCTTCTACTATGTCGTTCTTCATCATGATATGGCTCATACTCAAACTCACGTTGAGTTCTTCTTTCTCCATCTCGATACTCATGGTGATCTCTTCTCATCGAAACTGATGATTCCCTTCTTCCTCGATCAGATTGTGGCGATACCCTTCTCGCTTCCGTAACCGATGGTGAAACTCGGTTTCCTCCATGGTTCGAGATTGGCGAACTCCTTCTTTGACCCTGATTCATGTCAATCATCAACTTCTCTAACCTTCCAATACCTTCGTCTAACTTCTCATTGAATTTGTTACTTATGCGTTGTTCCATTTGTTCGGCATCCTCTCGCTTATACAAATCTTCAACATTTTGATGACGATTAGCTCTTCTCGGTGGCATTGTTAAATGAAACAAACTTCAATTCTCGGAATGAACAAATATCAAATGATGCACGGCCTTCACTTACTCTCGGCTCCAACTCCAAATTTCAAACACCTTTCAAACTTAGATCCAAAGTGAGATGGATCGAAATCTTCAAACTTGTTGCAACTTGCGATGAACACGACTTGAACTTCTTCGAATAATAATTGGCTCCAAGACTCGGCTTAGCTATGATTGGCTAAGTCTAGCTCTGATACCAAATGATGCAGCAGCGGAATTACAAAACGATGATTCTGTGAAAGTAGCGATCGATGGAATAAAGAATACCGAATGGCCCAAATTCGTTGATCCGAAGATGCCGAATTCTAGCTATCCCAATCACGTTGATAGCGCACTATACCGTGTTTAAAGATCTACGATTCTTCGCACGTTGATCTAGCGCACTAGATACCGTGAATCGGCTTCAGCAGTCGTTGAATCAAGCGCACTCGATTAATCGAAAGTGGAGATAGGAGATCACACTCAACTACCAATTTAATTGAAAGCACAAAGCTAACAAACAAAAGTTTTCATTCAAATCAACTAAACTATTACAAATGGCACCACCGACCTATTTATAGATGTTACAACACATGCGACTCAAAACTGTACAACACTTAGGTCGTTTCCGACCTAACAAAATAGCAACCTACGACTTAAAAAATTACAGACGAGTTACGACACTGTTATACGACCTATACAACTCACACGACCTAAAACAACACACATGAGCTACAACAGATAACGACCTAAAACAGAACGACTCAACAAACAACACAAAATTATACAGCCCTTAGGTCGTCTACGACCTAAAAGAGACGACCTCCGACTTACCACTTCAGCGACCTAAGGATCAGGGCTTCAGGACTTCTTCACGCAACCCAAAATAAGGCGGCTTCTTGTTAGGTCGTTGGCGACCTAAAACCTTTGCGGCAGATGGACTTTGCGACTTAACTGGTTGACTTAGCTCGGTAGCTCGCGAGCGACTTAAGGCATGAAGTGGTATTATTGAGCGACATAGTATAGGTCGTAGCTCGTTCGTAGTTTCTGAGCGACCTAATGTTTCTCGCATATGTAAGCGACCTAGTATAGGTCGTAGTCTTTTAGGTCGTGACTTTTTAGGTCGCAGCTTGTTGCTAGAGTAAGGTTGCAATACTTTATCTCTTGACTCGTTAGGTCGTTGACGACCTAAGTTAGGTCGTTGGTGGCGACTTATCGGTTCTTTAGGTCGTTCGCGACCTAAAGTAATGTTCATTTGTGTTGCTTCAAGCTTCAATTCTGGAAATGGAAAATCAGGCTCATGCTTGCCTGCATCAAAAATCATCTACAATAACAAACACATATCTACTGTGATTAATAGATTGAACTTGAGTAGGTCCAAAGAGGTCCATATGTAGTAGTTCAAGTGGTTGTGTTGTAGATATGATTTTCTTAGATTTAAAAGAAGATTTTGTTAATTTTCCTAACTGACATGCATCACAAATATTATCAATTTTTAATTTCATGTCAGGTAGTCCTTTAACAAGTTTATTTTTAGCTATTTTATTTATAGTATTAATATTTATATGACAAAATCTTTTGTGCCATAGCCAAGAATCATTTTCTGTAGCTACTAAACACATGTTTGTGTTATGATTTACATTCATATTTAAAATATAAATATTCTTATCTCTTATACCTTCAAAAATTAAATTTTGTTTTTTATCAGAAATATTGCATTTATTTTCTAAAAAAGATATATTAAAGCCTTTATCATATAATTGACTTATGCTCAATAAGTTATGTTTTAAGTTTAACTAATAAAACATCAGAAATGAGAGGTAAGTTAGAGATACCGTTATTGCTCACATCACCTTTGCCGATGATATAACTTTTTGAATTATCTCCAAAAGTGACCGATCCTCCATTTGAGTAGACAATGTTAGTTAACATGTCCTTATTACCAGTCATGTGTTTTGAGCAACCGCTGTCTAAGATCCATTTTCCTCTCTTTTTAAGTGGTACCTGCAAAAAATAAAGATTAAGTTGGTACTCACTTTTCTTTTAGGGTCCTAAGAGTTAGGTCTTAGGAAACCAAACCCAAGCGGGTTTAGAATTCCCTTTATAAATATAATTTTAATTTTTATGAACAGTTTCCATAAATGTTTTGATATGTCTCTTCCTAATTAAACTGTTATTTGTTTTAGGAATCCATATCTTAATAGTTTTAATATCTTTAGAAACTGTCTTCTTAATATCTTTCTTAATTTTGTTTTTAATCTTATTTTTAAACTTTCTAGATTTCTTTGGATTTTCAATTTTCTTATATCCTAGTCCCATTTTGTTTGAAGTAGACTGAGAATTTTCTATTATTGTAGAAAGATTCTCTCATCCTTTATTGAAATTAGAAATATTTTTATTAATATCTTCTAACTTGGTTTTGAGACTGAATTTTCTAACTTTAATACTTTAGTGTTAGATTTTAAATCATTAGTCTCAACTGATAAATCATCATTTTTATTTTTCTGAATTTCTAATTCCTGAGTTATCATAGAAAGTTGAGATGTTAAATTAGAATTAGATTCTTGAGTCATTTCAAGTTCTTCTTCTAGAATTTTCTTTTCTTATCTTAGCATACTAACTTCTAATTCAGATCTATTCAGTTTTCCTTGAAACTCTTTATTTTGTTTTTAAATTGTTTTACTAAGTCTACTAGTTCTGAATTAATTTCAATCAGATCTTCAAAACTTAATTCAGTTACATCATCACTTGTAGCCATGAAGCATACATTCGCTTGCTCTGTGTCATTGTCGCTGTCACTATTTGATGATGATGAAGAATCTGAATCATCCCATGTTACTGAAAATGCTTTCTTCTTGAATTTGTCCTTCTTGAATTTCTTTTTCTTTTTCTCTGGACAATCTTTCTTCATATGACCCTTTTTATGACATTCATAACATTCCATGACAGAGAATGATGGTTTACTGCTATTATTGTTGTTGTTAGAGTTATTTTTGTGACTCCTGAATTTGTTATTCTTTTTGAATTTCAAAAACTTTTTAAAATTCTTAGTAATAAGTGCCATATCCTCTTCATCTGAATCTGAATCATCTTTTTCTGCTTGAAATGCTAGATTCTTCTTGTCTTGTGCCTGTACTTTCTTTGCCTGCAAATTCACTTCATATGACATTAGATTTCCTATCAATTCTTCTGGTTTCATGGTTGATAAATCATTAGCTTCTTCAATTGCTAAGACTTTTCGTTCCCAATCGTTCGTTAAAGAATTGAGGATTTTTGTAATAATATCAAAATCAGAATTTTTTTGATCTAGTGCCAATAATGAGTGATATATATCTTGAAATCTAGAGTACATGTCATTTATAGTTTCGTTTGGTTTCATTTTAAAATTCTGGAACTGATTTTTCAACATAGAGATTTTGCTTTGTTTGACTTTGTTAGTTCCTTCATGAGTTACTTTTAGAGTTCTCCATATATCATAAGCAGTTGTACACATACTGACCCTATTAAACTCATTTTTATCTAATGCATAGAATAACATGTTCATAGCTTTAGCATTTGAAGTAGCATCAGTTTTTTGTGCAACAGTCGTAGTTGAAAAGTCTTCTATTGGCATGGTATATTCTTTTTGGGTAATATTCCAAGTTTCAAAACCATTAGCTTGTATATATATCCTTATTCTAGTAGACTAGTAATTATAGTTAAGACCATTAAATAGTGGTGGTCGAGCAGTTGACTGTCCTTTAATGAAACTAGTGTGAATGTTGGTGTTATTTTCCATATTACTGAATATATCAAATAACTGTGTTACGGTTATAGGATGACTGAGCTCCGATACCAAATGAAAGAGTGTAAGTTGTGGCTAGTTAACACTTAGGATCATGTAATATGGAATATTATAATAGGTGCGGTAATATAAACTTGATAATAGATAATAGAAATGAAATAAGCACACAAGGACTTTTTATACTAGTTCAAACTTCCCGTTCTACGTCCAGTCCCAGACTACACTCTAGATTTAAACTCTATAACCCCTCTCTTAACCCGGAGGAATAGGTATACAACACCTGAGCAGCCGAACGGGATTTTTTCTGCCTCAAACAACCGAAGAGGACTTTTACTGCCTGAACAACCGAACAGGACTTCTACTGGTACAAGTAAATAGTTGACACTTGTGATCTGAATAACACGGATATGTCTTTAATAGTACACCCTTCCTTTAATCAAATCCTCAAGTATATATTGTGTGTGTGAAGATATGAAAGGAAGATATTGCTTAGAATCTAAGAGTATATTAATTACTTCAAAGATTCAAGCAATATGTAGATTGTGATTGCTTTTAGATTGCAGAGATAGATAGTAGAGAATATAGCAAGAAATCAAAATATAATTCAGTAATTTGAGAAGTGATTCTAACGTCTTTATATAGAAGACAAATAGTTACAACTATTCACAAAGAGTTTTAACCAAAAGATGCAGCCATATCTCTTCAATTTGGATCGTAACTCTTCGCAAATAGAAGTGTCTCTTCAGGAAAAATAGCCGTTAGAGCCGGTCAGTCGACTGAGCAAAAACGATCAGTCAACTGAATATTTAAAGATAGTGTAAAATGGCACATATCTGTGCACTGAACAGGCTCAGTCGACTGATCGTTTTCGGTCAGTCGACTGATCGTTTTCGGTCAGTCGACTGACCTGGTTGTCAGTGCACAGTTTGCACATTTTTTAAAGAATTTGAACTTTAGAACTATTTGAGTATGTGCAAACTACTTGAGGATATATTTTAACAATTATGAACCATATCTAAGACTAAAACTATAGTAAATAAACATACTATGCTAAGATTTGTAGTCTCATCTCATTTGTAGTTTAATAGCTTGCATATCTCATTCTCTTTTTGTCGCTTGATCGTATAGTCTCATCACTGATCATTTAATTGTCATGAATCAAAAATTCATGATTCAACAAAGTATGTATGTGATTATTATTCAATTAATCAATATCTTTTATCTAAGTAAAATATATTCTAAGAGATATATGTCTTTTAAACCATTTTCATTTTTAGCATATACAAGATTATTAAACCTCTTTTATTAAATCCTTTGGTTAATTAAAACCCCTTTTAATTTTTGGAAATACGAAACCATTTATCTTTACTTACTTAGGAAAAATATTTTCATATTCTATTATTAGTATAATTTTAATCTTAATGAAGATTTCACATTTTCAAAACATATCTTTAAGGGGTAAAAAACAATGTTATTTAAGACATCGTTTACCGTAAACCCAAACTAGTTAGTGTTGAATAAATGGGATCCATAAATTAAATTAATTATACTCAATACTTATTTCTGTATTCAACCTATACTATTCATCGAATAACGGTGAAATCACTATTGAAATTCACATGGGTAGTTTGAGTCCCCTCCTCGGAATTTAACATAGATTTAACTAGAATGTTTCCTATGCTTCCAAAATCTTTATTATTTTAAAATCTTGTTTATCCTTCGGAAAAATCCAAATATTTTTTTCTCTTATCTTAGTAAAATAAGGTCCAAGTAAATCAAATTAGCTATCCCCTCTGTTGGGCCAGTCCGGATAGCTAGGGGGAGTAGGTAACTAGTTTCCTAAACTCCAGCTTAGAAACTACCTCTATGTCACCCATAAGGGATCAAGTTATTTGATCAACTCTAATCCCTTTAAATACTTGATTTCTTATTTGAAAAACATTTATAAAGGATTCGAGAAGAAGAAACGAAGTTAAAATCTTATTTTAGAAATTTCCAAATTCCTTTGTTAAATTATCGATGAATAGTGCTTTTAAGGGCTTCGTATTACAAACCCCATTTAAACCTTTTATATGTCCAATTTTTCCATTTAAAACTCTTTTAGAATATTTTAACATATTTTTATAATTTATCTCATTTTTTTAAAGATTAAAAAATAAATATTTTTAAGAATTGAAATCCATATTTTACGAAATGCCAAAACGCGATGATTTTTAAAACTTGTTTTGGACATATCTCAAATTTTACAAAATGAAATCTAGATTTTCCTCCTTCATTCGGAAACTATATTTATAAGAGTCCAAAAAATTCTTAATTCGAATAATTTTGAGCTATATTCCACTCTACACATTGATTTAACTTTTATGGCGCGAAATCGCGAATTGCCATTACGTGACAAGCCTATTTTGACTCATTTTTTCATATCTTTTTAAAACATTGCCGAATTTAGTTTTAATGTTTATTAAACATTTATAATCCATTTTTATTCATGTTTAAATAGGTTTAACTATGCCATAACACTTTTATAATTCATAAAAGAAAGTGTTTTCATTGTGTAATTTTGACGTGTATTTATCGTGAATTATTTCTATAACCAAGCAAACATATTATCGCATCCAAAACATGATGATAAAACATAGAAAACAAGCATGGCGAAACATACCATATCATCATATAGTTAAATAAAATAAACTAGCGGAGTAATTTTCACTTTCATTTGTCTCTAGATGTACTAAAATTAACTATAGCTCTGCTATCACCGCACCGAAGCTTATGAATCCTTCCCTATGAGCCTTGGGTATTCTTGGCATTGTATAAAGAGGGTGGAGAGGTTGTGGTGGCTCTTGATGAGTTCAGCCAAGCAAGGAGAAAGAAGAGAAGATGATCGCTCACTTTAATTTTAAACTAAGGCGATATCTTTCTATATTTGGAAGTGTATTTTCAGCAAAGCTTCGCTATGGCTATGGAATAATTTATGAGCACATGGAAGCCATTAATGAAGAGGAAGAAGAAGCTTAGGAAATGGAATGGAAGTGTGAATAATATGAGAAGGTATGCCTTGTATTTATAGGCAAAAATATGTAAACAAATATCTAGTGGTACAAAGACCATTCTACCCCCACCCGCACCCCCTCCATGCATATGGCCACCCATTGTCCTCTTTTCACCATACCCTAGGTGTACAGGTTTGTAAGGAGGTGATGTTTGATGTGTAGTTTGCTTATATGTGAATATATGTTATAAATATCATGATATTTTGTGCTTATATATATATATATGAATTTGGCATGTGTATATACATACATATATATGTATGTATGTGAGTGTGTGTGTTGGTTACATATATGTGCATGTTATATATGTGCACAAGACATATAAACAACGTTGCGATCACTTTGAACAACTTCTGTTCGTTAAACCATTGAAAATCTAAAAGCTGATTCCCGATCGCATTTTCACTTATTAATATATATATATATATATATGACATCTCTACTATTATTTAATAATTAAAACGGCCTCATTTGATTTTAAAACAATTATTAAATCATTTAAACTCAATTTAAATTCAAAAATCAATTGTTTAAAAATGATGACAACAATGTTGATGTCAGAAAGACATTTTATTACCAAAAATAAAATAAATAATTTTATACATATTCTTGCTTAAATAGAGAAATAAGTGTATGTAAAAAAATCATGCGCGACTTTTGATACTTAAAATGCTGTTTATCGATAAAACGATTTTCTGTCATATTATCGATATTTTCCCAAAATATATATTTTTGTAAACGTTTTTTCCTAAAAAAAATCACTATTATTATGGTATCACATAAAACATGATTATTTATGTTTAATAAACCTATATTCAAATATTTAAAATTAATTAAATATTCCAAATTAAAGTGATAAAATTATCGGTCGTTACGTTCTTCCCCCTTAAAAGAATTTCGTTCCCGAAATTTAACCACAACTCCAAACCCAAAAGAGTTTACCCAAAATGTTATCTTTAAAATCAATTCCGTATGAATACCTAGATCATCGGTATGCAATATCTGATTCGATCTCTTGTCCGAATCCATAACTTTACTTCCGAACTAATATCGATCCTTCGATCCTCTATTGCGGACACTGATTAGGCTCAAAAACTTTTATTTTCTTTGCATAGCTCTCAACTATGATAGAAAACGTAAGTATCCGACTACATACTCATCAATGTTCACCATCGGGCATCGAGTGATAAATTCTTTTCGGACATCAAAGTCCTAAATCTAAAATTTAGACCAAATTGTGCGACGAATTAATTCATGTACAACACATGTGCTCTTTATCCTTTTCATAATTTCTACGAAAATATTTTGCTAAAATTTTGGTTTAAGTTCTTAAATATTTCATAAAGATACAGTTTTATCTTACAAAGAAAAGTCTCCTTTCAAATTTGATTTCCTTTATCAAGAATTCTTATAAAATTTCTTAAGTGATTTATGTAACTATAAATGAGAAAACTCATAACAAAAGACCATATTTATATTATACAAGCCTTAACATCTTACATAAGTCATCCTTATCTTACATAAGTCATCCAAATCATACTTAGGTATTATACATACCAAAAATATACAACTATATTGCAAACATACTTAAGTCATCGTACACTACTACTTAAAATACTATATTAGATAGCTATCAACTAATCTTCACATCGCATGATAACACCCGACCATCTTTCCGATTCCGATGCTGATGGTCCCTCTAAATTCCCAAACTAATGTACCATAATTTCCCCCTTATCGTTTTCATATTCACTTTTTCGCTCGTCGTCTACTTCATTTCTATCCTCATTCTGATGAATTAAATTCCATCCCATTGGTTGCCAATGCTGTCCTTGAGGGACCTAGGGAACATGACCCAATCCAGTCGAAAATCTTAGTAAAAAATCTCCCTCAGCCAACTCCTTTAGACCTTGACCTTCGTCCTCCCAAGGATTCTCAAACTCTTTCTCAAACTCTTCCACATCATCCCAATCGATGCCTGAAACTGGCGATTGTTCTTCCCAAATGACATTATCATTCTCCCCCATCTCCTAAATGATGTTATCATCATCACTACTATTATCCACTTCATTCGACATTTCGTCCAACCACACATCATATGCAGTGGAATCTTGACTATTTTTTACGGTATTTAGATCTTCCTCTATAGCTGCTGCTTCTTCGTGAATTACCTCCTTATTTTGTTCTTGTTTTGAACTTTCAGGATCTGTTATCCACATCCAATCCGAAGATTCCTGGTGCAACTCCACAGGTTCTAACACCATGACTATCTCTACGTCATCTAATGCTTGGGCTATTTCTTCATCACTGGATATCATAACAAGCCCCGGAGTCTCTGGTGGTATAAGCACCTCAACCATAGTATAACCTTCCTCATATAGACGAGTATACTGATCAAGCACTTCCTCTATATATGGAGAACTGTTGCTAGGCGGTCGTCTTACAAGTTCCTCTTTGTCACTAGAAAGAATTATCAGATCATCTTTTTCACCCTAGTTAGCCCTCGAGGATTCCCCCTTGGAATAACTTCCTCCAGAACTAGAAGGCTTCTAAAAATATAAACAACAAACACTTAGAGAAAGATACTAAGCATTTTAATTATCCTAACCCAATCTAATGTCAGATTATTAACATTTTAACCACCAATTTACCGATTATTAATTTTGGTTTATCCTAACATAAATCTGTTTTGACTACAATGATAAAAATAATAATTTACTAAGCACTTAATACTACTTCCCCAAACCAATATTCTATCAATACTTAGAAGATTGTGTAATATCACAAAACAAATCGAGACCCTGGTTCAACCAATTATTAAAGATGGTTTTTTAACTTAGATCTCTTCCCATGAAATCTACATCTAAATGTTTTATTTTTTCCAAAAATCTTTTGAAATTTTTGCTAAAAAATTTCCTAAACATTACTATTATCAACTTTTAAAATCTTTTGAAAACTCTTTTTCAATTATTTTTTAGATTAATGTTCTAAAAATCCTTATTTTATAAATATTATCCAACTTATCAGGTTTTACTTGTATCCCTCATTATCTAATATTCTTAATTTTCTCAGCATTATTATTAAACATCTTATAGTCAAACTGTGAAATTCTAACCACAAGATGTTCATACTTAGATTTAACTAATCTGATTTTAAACAATTATCCAATTTATTACTTAACAACATAAATAACTATCTCTTACAAAAGATATTCTTTATATTCAAAATATAATTCTAGGTAAAATTATTTCATTTACCAATTTTTTGAAATAAAAATCATTTTTATATAAAATTAACAAGTACGTGCTCATATATAATACGCTCAAACTCATTCTAGGGTGTCACTTACTCTATCTCTAATGAGTTACTCATCCTAGGGTATTACTAATCCTATCTTTGATGAGACTTTACCCCTACCAGGCTCAAGTGTTCGCTCAACATAAGTTCTGATACCAAATGTAACGAACAGGATTTTCGACCCTCGAAAATCGATACTAATATATTTACTATATTGCATACCGAACGTTCAAGTGCCGAAAAAATCAATTGTTAATTGTTAAAGAAAATAAAGACAGAATAGAATCTTACACGAATGGAATAATTTATAATATCTATATTCTTTATAATGGAGATTTTAAATACATACATCAGAGTCTATCCTAATCTTAGCTTGGACTTATAAGTCTCCGTCCCTACTAATGCTGAATATAAACAGTAAATAAATGCAGTGGAAATGGAAATGGATAATCATCTATAGAGGAAACTCCAGCTCCTGCTCTAAGCTCCTCTAAAATGTTCCAAGCTAGACCTGAACTACTTGGCTGCCCGAAAAAATAAGGCACCCAGAGTTTAAGGGAAAAGAAAATAAACTCTGGGTCAGCCATTGGACTGGTGTGAGAAAACTCAAAACACTGATATTTTTGAAAATAAAGGGTATCTCATAAGACCACATCGCACGTAAACACGGATGGGTTTTTACCTTATGATAACCAAAACATTGCTATGTAAAATCCAGTGATATTATAATAGTGTCTAGATTACAAATATATTAACCATAGCCAAAATTGTTACACCAATTAAATTCCAGCATACTAGGTTCTACAATCAAAACCATAAATGCACGTATTAGAGAATGGATTTCCAATAATGATAAGGTAAGTGACTGTCTTCCGATAGTACATCTCTAGAGGAATGTACTAAGGCACAGCCCCGCTGCCCTTTATCAACACAGAACCGGCCTACCTCTACAATAGATAGTACTGAATATCCGATCACCCAGGTCGTTCCCGACCTATCCGTGGCCACAACATACACAACAAATCAAAATATAGAGGGTAATCTAGAAAGGTGATGAGTATATCCTAATGGGTGCGACCCACTTAGCCATGCCGCATCTACCATGATTTTTCCATTAACAATGAGTGAGGCTTGAGGTAACGTTTTACCTTTCACATGAAAAGTCCCACTTTGAATGCCACATTGCCTTTTTCGACAACACACTAATTGGTTTCCACAAAAGTATAACCCCCAAGTTCATACGCTTTAGGGAAGGGTGTTAAGTATAAGAGGGGTTACCTCCTATACTACCAAACAGATGTACATTTGTAAAATCCAATGTACGTGGTCATAGAAATGCAATGTTAGACATTCATCCATAAAAGTTTTATAGGTGAAGGACAAAACGAAGGCACCCTCCTACTACATTCTATTTGGGAATCACCCTTAGGATTAATAGCAAGTAGTCCTTGTCAATCGAAGATTTTTAGAACGAAGGCACTAATGCCATCATATATATAATATGGGAATCATCCCAAAGATCAGTGGCAAGCAGCCCTACATTATGAAGATCTCCGTCTTCAAAATCATTGTCTTCAATCGACTGAATTTGGTGTTTTTTTACTAATTCTTCTCTGATTCGAATTGAGAATATTTCGGCTGGTTGAAATTTTTTGTTCAGTCGACTGAAATTGCATAACGGCTATATTTCTGAAAAGACACTTTATTTCATTAAATAGAAACAACCCTTGATTCAAGAGTTGTTTCCATATCTTTTGATTGTCTCTTTTCATGATAAGTTGCAACACTTAAACACTATATATAACCTTCAAATTCATTTGTTTTAATCACCTAATTTTCTGATTCTATCTCACATTCTTATTATCCAAACTCTTTCCATTTGCATTCAAACTCTCGTTCTAATCACTTGCAAATTTAAGAGCAATTTCATTTGTGATTAAATTAACTTCCTATCTTCACGAACTACACTATATACCACAAAGGAGAAGATTATAGGAAGGGTGTACGTTATTGACTTATCAGTGCTATTCAAGAGAATACTAGGTCAGAAGCAATTTTTACTGTTTATATTAGAATTCCTGTTCAGTTGCTTAGGAGGTTGAAGTCCTATTCTGTTGCTTAGGCGGTTGAAGTGCTGTTCGATTGCTCAGTCGGTGTAATACCTATTCCTTCGAGTTAAGAGAGGGTTGATAGTTAAATTCCAGAAGGAGTCCGGGATTGGACGTAGAACAGGAAGTTCGAACCATTATAAAAATCCCTAGTTTCATTTACTTTACTTTTTACTGTTATATTTATATTCCGCACTAGTAGAAAACTTAGATAATATTCCATATTACGATCCTTAGTCGCTTTGATTTGGTATCAGAGAAGGTCATCATATAACCATAACACAGTTATTTAATATTCAGTTAATATGGAAAATAGCACTAACACAAGTTTTATTGAATATCAATCCACTGCACGACCACCACTATTTAACGGTCTGAATTACAACTATTGGTCAACTCGAATGAGTATTTATATGCAAGCAAATGGATATGATACTTGGAATATCACTCAAAATGAATACACCATACCTACCACATCATATGCACAATTGTCAAACACACAAAAAATAGATGCTACTTGAAACACAAAAGCCATGAATATGTTATTTTATGCTTTAGATAAGAATGAATTTAATAGAGTTAGTATGTGTAAAACTGCTTATGAAGTCTGGCGAACTCTTAAAAATACACATGAAGAAACAAACAAAGTAAAACAGAGCAAGATTTCCATGCTTAAAAATCAGTTCCAAAATTTCATAATGAAACCAGATGAAACTATAAATGATATGTATTCTAAATTCCAAGACATATATCATTCACTATTAGCACTAGGAGAAAAATATTCAGATTTTGATATTGTCTCGAAAATTCTAAACTCTTTATCAGATAAATGGGAACGAAAAGTCTTAGCTATTGAAGAAGCTAATGATATGATATTTCTACCATCAAACTTGAAGAGTTAATTGGAAATCTCATGTCATATGAAGTTAATTTGCAGGCAAAACGAGATCAAGTCAAGATAGAAAGAATATAGCTTTTCAGGCTGAACAAGAAGGCTCAGACTCAGATGAAGATGACATGGCATTTATAACAAAGAATTTCAAAAAGCTTTTGAAAGTTAGAAAGAACAAGAAATTCGAAAACAACAGGAGAGACAATACAAATAAATCACCAGATTTAAATCCCGAATGTTATGAATGTCATAAAAAGGGTCACATAAAGAAAGACTGCCCTGATCGAAAGAAAGACAGATACAAGAATAAGAAGGACAAGTACAAAAAGAAGCAAGCATTCTCTGTTACAAAGGATGATTCAAAATCGTCTTCATCATCAGATAGTGACACTGACAGTGATTCTGAACAAGCCAATGTCTACTTTATGGCATCGACTAGCAATGTAAGTGATCTAACTTTTGACGATTTAATAGATATAAACTCAGAATTATTAGATAAGCTAAAAGAAGTTAAAAGAAAGTATAAAGTGCTCTAGAAAAATTAAACAGAAATGAAATAGAAGTTGATATGCTAAGAGATTAAAAGAAAATCTTAAAAGAAGAACTTGTTAAAACACAACAATCTTTGTCTAACGTTTCTTCTCAACTCACTGTGCTATCAATGAAATAGAAGTATAAAAAGAAAAGAATATGACATTAGCTTTAGAAAATCATGATTTAAAATCAAATGTCAAAATTCTTGAATTAAACAATACCAGTTTAAAATTGAATTAGAGAATATCACTAAAAATGTATCTAATTTTAATAAAGGAAGAGAAAATCTTTCTATGATTATTAGTAATTGTCAAACTACTTTTAATAAGAAAGGGTTAGGATATAAAAATTCTTCAAAAACAAATTCAAAGAAGAATAACCCATCATATAAAAATTTCAATTTACATAAGAATTTTTGTAAAAGCAAAACCAAAATCAAAGGTTTTCACTCAAAAGAAAGAAATTTGCAACACAAATACCATAAAGATTTGGGGACCAAAAACTAATAATAATTCAATCAAAAATAAGTTTAAATCTTTTATAAATTCAGTTCATAAAAATAAATATTTTACTTATAAAGGAAATTCTAAACCCTCTTGGGTTTGGTTTCCTAAGATCTAATTCTTAGGACCCTAATAAAAGGTGGGTACTAACATCATTTCGATATTTTTTGCAGGTACCAACTAAGAAAAGAGGAAAGTGGATACTAGACAGTGGTTGCTCAAAACATATGACAGGAAATAAAGATATGCTGACTAACATTATCTACTCGGATGGAGGATCTGTTACATTTGGAGATAATTCCAAAGGCTATATTATCGGCAAAGGCGATGTGAGCAATGACGGTACATCTAACTTACCTCTTATTACAAATGTTTTACAAGTTAAAAATTTAAGACATAATTTGCTTAGTATAAGTCAACTATGCGATAAAGGTTTTAATATAACTTTTTCGAAAAATAAATGCAACATATTTGATCAAAATAATAATCTCATATTTGAAGAAACTAGAGAATGAAATATTTACATATTAAATATGAAAGTTAATCATAACACAAATATGTGTCTAGTAGCCAAAGGAAATGATCCTTGGTTATGGCACAAAAGATTTTGTCTTATAAATTTTAAAGCAATAAGCAAATTATCAGAGAATAATTTAGTCAAAGGTTTACCAAAAATGAACTTTAAAGTAAAGAGTATTTGTGATGCTTGTTAGCTAGAAAAATTAACAAAATCTTCTTTTAAATGAAAGAAAATAATTTCTACATTACAGCCACTTGAGTTATTGCACTTAAATCTTTTTGGACCAACTCAAGTTCAGTCTATAAACCATAATAAATATGTTTTTGTAATTGTTGATGAGATCTCAAGATTCACTTGGACAATATTTTTGAAAAATAAAAGTGATACTTTTGAAAATTTTAAAATATTTGCTAAAAGAATTCAAAATATTAAAAATAAAAAATATTCGGAGCGATCACGGTGGTGAATTCGAAAATGAATCTTTTGAAAAATATTGTAATAAGAAAGGAATTTTTCATAATTTTTAATTTCCTATAACTCCGCAACAAAATGGAGTTGTAGAAGGAAAAAATAGAACACTTCAAGAATGTGCTAGGACTTTATTAAATGGAAGTACTATACTAAAACATTTCTGGGCAGAAGCTGTAGCAACTGCTTGTTATGTTTTAAATAGAGTTTCCACTAGACCATTAACAAAACATACCCCATATGAACTTTTTAATGGAAGAAAACCCAACATATCATATTTTAAAGTTTTTGGTTCAAAGTATTTTCTTTTAAATATAAAAGACAATCTTGGTAAATTCGATCCAAAATCCGATGAAGGAATATTCATTGGATATTCAGAACAAAGCAAAGCATATAGAATTTATAATAAATGAACTAAAGTAATCAAAAAAACACCACATGTGTCATTTGATGAAAATTTCAAAATTAATCATAAAAATGAAGATGATGAAATTGATGATAAAATGATGATGAAAACTTCAAACATTAGAGCTTCAACGCGAAATGTACTACGAACAAAAAGTCAATGCAAAACGATTAAGCTTCCTAGAACAATTTGCTCTGAAGTTTTGCGGATCATCTTTCAAACAATGCGTGAACCAACCATCTCCACAACGTCCTCAAGTGTCTCCAAACTCTTGGGAATGTGGTGCTCAAAATAATGCATGGTCTCCTACCCATCCATTACAAGAAATCACTATGGTTGAACCGCACTCAGATGATTTGAAATATTCTGAAAATTAAGTCTTTTTGTTTATATATTGTAATTTGAATAAGTTGTATGTTTTCTAGTATAATAATTACATATTTATGATTATTAAACTAAAACTAGAAAAAAAACACACACACACACACACACATATATATATTGTTTAATTAATTTAAGGATAAGCTAGAAGAAAGGCTTACCACAGAAAAAACAATAGATTTAGTCGACCGGGAGATGGCATTCAGACTGAATATTCAAGCTAATTTAAATTTTAAATCTGAGAACAGTCGACTGAATCACTCCAACCAGTCGACTGAATCCACCCTAAAATGAACTATAAACATGTAGGATACTTTTTCCTGTAAACCAGTCGACTGACCTCCTCAATATAGTCGACTAAATCGTCAATCTGTTCAAATTTTGACTCAGCTATCAGTTGACTGACCCCTAAATTCAATCGACTGAATTCGACATTTTACACTGTAAAGTTGCGGCATACAAAACCCTGCATACCAGTCGACGGAGCAACCCATTTCAGTCGACTGCCCCGTATATTTTCAGTTTTTTTAAATACCAATACACTCTTTCCAATGCAACCATTCACCCTAATACTACTTAACTCACCTCTCTTCCTCATTCTACCCAATACCTAAACCATTTTTACTCCAAAAGAAACCCTAGCCTCAACATCAAAATTTCAATTTTTTCTCAAAATCTATTCAAATCAATGGCACCTCGATCCAAACGTGCTCGTGAATCTACTGCCGGTCCATCTGAAAGCCAAATCCATTCTTAGCTTCACAACGAGACAACGGTAACTCGATTCAATTCAATGAAAAATTCTCGAATTTTCGAAGGAGCTTTCATCAAGTTTGCTGATTTCTATGGATATGCTATCCGAGAGCTGTCCGAAGCTAGTGTTATCGACCATCTCATTGGGTATGACTCAAATAAAGTCAAACTTTATCCTCTCTTGATTAAGTTACTCTTCGCCACCAAGATCCACGTAATAAGGATGATTGTATTTGGACCTTGGTTTGTGAAGTTAAAATTTATCTTCCTCTACAATGACTTGGCCACATATTACAATGTCCGTCCGAAGCTTTGGATATCGATAACGTCGAAGTAGACATGTACAACCGAGATGAAGTTTCTCACCGTTTTCTATCGGATGATTTGACAATCTTGAAATCCAGTGCCTTACGTCCGAAGGTACGTATTCTTTACCGAGCTCTCATTCGATCACTTCAACCTCGTACCAATAGCTACGAGAAAGTCTACAAGAGGGATTTCTAAGCCCTCTATGATGCCATTTACTCATCCCAAAGAATAAGTTGGACAAATATCATTTTGGAAGAGTTTCTCACTGTTAACCACAAAAGAAACTACAAAACCATCCACTATAGATCCTACATCATGCGTATTCTCTAAAAATTTGGAGTTCCTTTACCCGATGCGGAGTACTCGACCATTGGCGAGCTCAACTCCAAGACTCTAAGTCTTATGGGTCTTCCAAAATGCCTAGAATCTCAACAAATAATAAGCTTCCAACAATGGGCCACAAATCGCGATCAAGGGATTCCTCAACCAAAGGATTCCTCAACCAAGGGATACAAATATCGAATCTTCATCCTCACAAAAGAAGAAGATGACGATGAGATTCATGAGCTCCATAGTGACATTACTATAAAGCAAGCACTTATTACACTCTCTCGCAATCAAAGTAAGCTTGGATGACGATTAACTACCGTCGAGAAAAATGTCATCCAAACAAATAAAAAACTTAATTTCATAAAAGGTTTATTAAACAAAATTTGGGAGAAAATACCATGTACCGACTCTACCTCTAACGGTATTATTGAAAACCCCGCACCTTTTTACTTGGTAAATCTCCGAAGAATAAGAGAAAAAGAAGCTTTGGATAGTGAGGAACTTTAGTTTTTATATTTTTCTTATGCATATCTTATGATATTTTTTCAAGACATTTGCCTATATGTTTATTGTGTTGTTAAGTTACAATGTTCATGTTCATGTTTATTTTTTAACTATCTACGATGCTAAGTGTATTTGCTTTCCCTATGTTGATTACTGTGCTTATCTGTCTATATTTCTCTTATTAGCTATTTGTTCCTTTTTGTCGACGGCAAAGGGGGAGAAAAATTTTGATAGGGGGAATATTCATTCAGGGGAAGTAAGTAAATTGCTTTTATAAATTTGCAAACTAACATAGTTGTCATCATCAAAAAGGGGGAGAATGTTAGAACCTTGTATTTTGATGTTTTGATTGTAACAACTAAATAGTTAAATATTATGTAAACTAACGATATTTGCAAGAGAAGATATTATTCTAGTCGACAATAGATAGCAGATCAGATTCCGGATAGAAGCTTCAATATTGTTTATGGTCTAAGTCTAGTAGTTATTTTTTGTTAAAATCTCTCCAAAGTGGTATGTGCACACGCACGCAATTTCAAAGCTTCCAAATCATAGTTCATATATCAAAGTTCTTATTACACTTGTTCACACAAAAAATATTTCTAAAAAATAACGAATATGTCAAAAAACCTGTAATTCAACTGACTGAAATGCCCAGTTCAGTCGACTGAATATTTGTGCACATGCACAATTTGATATAAATATTCAACCGACCGAACAACCCATTTTAGTTGACTGAATTTGGTGTTTTTTGTACTAATTCTTCTCAGATTCGAATTTTGAATATTTCAGCTGGCTGAATTCTTTTGTTCAGTCGAATGAAATTGCATAACGACTATATTTCTAAAAAGACACTTCATTTCATTGAACAGAAACAACCCTTGATTCAAGAGTTGTTTCCGTATCTTTTGATCGTCTCTTTTAACGATAAGTTGCAACACTTAAACACTATATATAGCCTTCAAATTCATTTGTTTTAATCACCTAATTTTCTGATTATATTTCATATTCTTATTATCTAAACTCTTGCCATTTACATTCAAACTCTCATTCTAATCACTTGCACATTCAAGAGCAATTTCATCTGTGATTAAATTAACTTCCTATCTTCACGAACTATACTATATACCACAAAGGAGAAGATTATAGAAATGGTATACATTATTGGCTTATTAGTTCTATTCAAGAGCATTGTAACGACCCGGTATTTCGAACTATTCGCATCCACACATGTCAGACTTGAATTGCTCAAAATATCAGATTGTTAATTTATATTTGGCAAAACTCAAGATATACAGTAAATAAATAAATCATAGAATCACAGACACAGAGTAATATAACAATAAGCAGTGGAACAGATAAATAGTAGTTCATGAAGCTACTATAAAACAACAGAGTTTGAAATAAAATACAACAGAATATCTTCTAAACAATGTAGTCTTGAATACAAACAGATGACAAATGCTGAACAAAACAACTGGATAGCTGAAAGCTGAATAGATATAGATGGATCCTCAAGCAAGGCTCCAAAGCTCCAAAGGTGAGTCCCAAATGTTGTGACACTCAGTCTGACCCGAGCATAAAGCAGAATACAAAACACTCGAGTCAGGATTAACATTCTTATATTAATAAATTCAACTCAAGTGAAATGTCAACTGAAATACAAGTAACTTAAAGGATATTTGGGATTTCCATCCTCTAAGGATCCGTGGAACTATCTACTATGTAGTAATATATGCTATTATAATATGTATATAGTAAAGTAAATTATTAAAATCGCGTTAAGGCATTACCCATATCCCCCTTAACACATTTTTTATAATGCCGTAGTCTATACAGATACTGTAAACTCCACCCATAGGTGGGCTATCAAGGAGTACTCCATAGGTACGACATAAAACAAACTCGTAGAAAGCGCGATAGGACATGTGACACGACACTCGAGGCAATGCCAGGGTAGATATACCATTTGCACTCTCGGACTGGTGGTAATGCATAGCAGCTACTACCGCCCACCTCGTGACACACTCCCAAATCAAAGGGTGCACCCAATCAAATCACAAAAGCAGTAGAATGGTATCGAAGAAATGTTCCCGATCGGAGGAATGACCTCACTTGGCCCGGTATAGCTCCTGTTTTAGCCACATCAAGCTGACTCATGGGAGTCAGGGCTACGTAAATACCATACAGAATCGTCACCAAACCATCCTACTTCATTCTGGAATCTCCACCACATACACAGTTGTTAAAGTGGTTTTCAGTATTGGCAGAGAGTATGACAATATCCGATCCCGGTCTCTTTAACAACAAAACGCTTATTTCATACCGTGGTCATTTCATTTCAAATAGTTCATACTTCATATCAAAATATCATATTCATTTCAAAACCATATCAATTCAATATCATTATTCACTTTAAATAAAATTCATTTCCAAAACCGTAACACTTTCAAATTTATAACACTTTTCGAAATCATAATACTTTTGAAATCATAACACTTTTGAAACCATAAAACTTTGAAATCATAACACTTTGAAATCGTAACACTTTAAAATCGTAACACTTTTGTAATCATAACAGTTTCCACCTAAACAGTTTAGATGTTGAAAATAGTATATATTTTAAAATAGTTATAAATTAAAATAGTTTATATATATTAAAAATACTTTATATAATAAAGCTAGTTTCCTCCAATTTTGCAAATCGATTCAAATCAACTTAAATTCCAAAAATTCAATTTAATTCAGTTCCGGTTTAACCATTTAAATTTAAAGGTCAAAGATTCAATTTAAATTCTAAATAAACCATTTCAATTTATCTCGATTTCAAATCCAGGTTTGAACTATCACTTCAATTCCAATAAGATTCAAAATTTAAATATTCAAATATTTCAGTATAAGTTTCATTTAGATTTCAACATTTAACTTTTAATTTTATTCAAATCGGAAAATATTCACTGAATCATTTTAATAATCAATCAAATAAAATCTCAATTTATAAATTTATATCAATATTAAATATTCGGTCTCACTTTTATTTAAAATTTAGAATATTCATTAAACCACCTTTATCATATCAAGCTATAAATCATATCTTTCAAAACCTCAAAAAATCAACAAGTTTAAATCAATGCTTATTTAAATTCAATTATTAACAAAATTTAAATTCCAAGTTAACCTTAATTTATCTTCCCAACCTTTATTATTAAGGTTATAAAAATTTATTTTTTTAAATGTTAAAATAAAATGTAAATAAATACTTAAACATATTATAAACTAATTAAATTATATTTTTCTTAAATTAAATCTTATTACTAAATGTATATTTTATAATAAATATTATTTTATATATTTTTAAGAAAATAAAATTATAAGAAAAATCTTAAAATTTATAATTTCAAAACTAACTTATAAATTTAAAATTTCCAAAACATATAATTTTAAAATCTAAAATTTTTCAAAATAAAATATCTTTACATTATTAAAATCCATATATTTCCTTCCAAAATTCAAAAATCATTTTTCAAAATAGACCAACGGTGTCCGCATATAATTTTCTATCCTATGGTCAAGAGATACAGATATATCATTTCAATCCGCAATTTAAATATCTACGGGTATATATCATTTCAACCCACAATCCCAAAAATTCAAAATCAATGAAAATTGCTTGGGTTTATCATTTCGACACATAACAATTTTCCCCTATTCTACAAGATCGTTCGGGTATGTATCATTTCAACCCATAGGGATTTCTAAATTAACAGGGAACTTGCAGAGTGAAACAAACGTGATAAAAATATAACATATCAATAACATGCATATATCATCAGTAACTAATAAAATATAATATAAATAACAGATCATGGTGTCAGATGTCACAGGTGAATAGTTATAGATAATGGCATATCATATACAGCAATTATATAATTAACAGTTCAATTTAGCATCATATTTCAATTGTCGTTTCAAGTGAAATCAAATTTACTAAATATTAGAATGTTAATCATGAGCGATTGCTCACCTTTCGAGGCTAGAGAACACAAAATGAGAAGCGACTGATACAGATACGCACTTGGACATGGGCACGACACGGGACACGGCAAACTAGCAATTGCTACAATAAATCGATGTTGAGATGGTAAGATAAGATGGACAAGAGATCAATGAAACAAAGTGTATGTTACATATATACAAATTTTTTAAAAAAAATCAATTTAAATCATATATTTAAAAATAAAAATATATATTATTTTTGAAAACCAAACCCACGCATACTTATATATATATATATGCTAATATGAACTTATACATTATACAACTTTATATGTATACACACATACAAATTTAAAATCAATATTATTATAAACCTATATACATATATACTTTGAAATCAACAATATATATAACTAATATATAAGCTGATATATATAAACTTACTGTAAACTAAACATAAATAAGGCATATACTTGTATATATAACATAGAATATATACGCTATAAATAAACATGTAAAACTAATATATAATATATGTGACTTGTAATATACCTTGTAAACATATTACTGTAATTATATATGTGCTATAAAACATACTTATATAACTAACATAAAAAATATTTATATAAACTAACATATAACTAACATATTCCACTAACAGATTATAAAACATATATATACCTATAATGTATATAAACAAACACTGTCATACTTACATACAAAACTAGCATGCTATAACTTATATACCAATATATTATATAATTTATATAACTAACATATGTATGTTACTAACATTAGATATAACTGACATAACTTTATATCTAACTAACATAGTTTATAATTATATAAACTTACATTCATACACTAACATATTATTCATATATATACCTTTTAAATAAGAGAAGCCTGCCACTAGGATGACAAACAGGCACGCGAGGAGGTGAAGGAGATGAATGGACCTGGAGGAGGTTCGGCCAACACAAGCTACATGAAGGAGCTGCGGTTTGGAGAGGGAGAAGGCGGGGTCACGTGCGGTGCTTGGGGTTGGCAGTTGATGCGGTGAGGGGATGGGTTGCTATGGGCGGCAGTGAGTAGCGACTTCGGGTGGACGATGAGCAAGCACAGATCTGGAGGGGGAAGGACAGGTGCTGGGTTTGGGTTGTGTGCATGCGAGATGGGTTTTGGGAAGAGAAAGGGAATATAGGCCGAAGGGAATAAGTAAATGAGAATGCAAGTCGCCGAGTGGAGATGATGGTGTAGGGTGCTGTCTCGAGGAATAACGTGGGTTTCAATTTGAGTAGGGACATGCAAGCTTTCTTCGGGAAAAATATAGATGGCACGAGCAGGCTTGGGTAGGAGAAAAGATATTGAGGAAGACGAGTAGATTGAAATAGAAGGTTATATAATTATAATATATTTTCTCAACGGAGAAGCAAATGAACCCAGAAGAAGGTATCAAAATAAATATAAAACAGTGGGAATAAGGAAAGTCAGAAACGTGACTGCTTGGAATATTAAAAGCAGTGCCCATTTATTTTTCAACCGTTGGACAAGCGAATGGACACGGGAGAACTCAAAGGACTGAAATTGACGCCGATACGGTTAACCGTTTTGCGGTTTTTGCCGCGTACCGGAGGTCGAAATACAGGAATGAATATACTGCGGAGATCAGCACGACGAGACGAATAGAATAGTACACAGATATCAGTGATATGACCATCCTATCAAAAGTCGATATTTTGCTGCTATACTGCTACAAATTTATCGAAAATAAGATAAACGATGGTAGAGAAATCCAAATTTGACGAAACGAAATATGACGTCTCACTCGGAAAATTGTTTACATTTTTATTATATAAAAATATTCAGATTTCGAAGACATTTTATTTCCATCTAATTTCAATTGATTTTAAATTTAAATTGAAAATTACCTAATAGAATTAACTTCCATATTTTCCAACTAAAATTTGACATTTGCTATGTTTAAATAGACGCATACTAAATATCGAATTTTTATTTTCAAATTCAAATATTTAATATTTCACAAAATTCAGTTAATTATGTTATAAAATCGCTAAAATTTACGGGTTGTTTCACTCTCCTCCACTCAAAACTTTTCGTCCCCGAAAAGGAACGAGGTAGAGGAATAAGAACAACCAGAAAGAAAAGATTGATTTGAAATATAAAGTACCAGATATCACAATTGATTCTAAAACCATATAAATTTCATCAGTTTTTTTATTGATTTATATTTAATTAATTTGGTTTCAATCCATTTTATTCAATCAATAATATTCATTTATATTCATATTTTTTTGACTTTCAATTCAAGCTATTTCATTCAATTTGGTTTGTCCCAATTTATTAATATTTGATACAAAATTTGTTTTCAAAACCAAAATTTATTTCATTTAAATTATTTATTCAAGTTAATTCTATTTATAACTCAATTTCAACTATTCTTAAGTTTAATATTTATACACTTAAATGGCATTCTCTATTTATTATTCAATCTATTCCACTTCACATATCTTATAACAAAGATTTGTATCTAACATTTATTATAACAACTCAAAATTTTCTTATAAATTCCTTTAACAAAATTTAATTTTTGGACATCTAATTCCTTCCTTTATATCATATATTATTCAATAACATATTTTCATTAACATTTTTAACTTCTTCTAGGTAAGTTATATTAATGTTTCTGAGTGTAGTTAAATACTATACAAATTTACCTTTAATTTACAACACTTTTATTAAGCAAGATTTTAGTCAAAAATAATTTATTACTTAAGTTTTCTTCTTGTATAACTTTTAATTTTATATACACCCTAACTTTTTAACTTTTGAATAATTTAGGTAAGTTATATATATTAGAATACAATTGAATATTATACAAATAAGTTTTATCTCATTTCAACCGTTTTAAGTTATTTACATTCTATTTCTCATTTTAGAAACTCCAATTATTCAGAAATCTTGCGTCATTTTAATGATTTAAACCATCACTTTACACAGAATTTAAGGATTAATTTTCGGTTACACTTCAAACTATTTTGAAAAATTATATACATATATATATATATTTTATATATCAAATCATACTTAAGAAATTCAAATCAAATCAGTTTCCAAAAACAAAAGTGTAGCGAAGCTACTAAGTGGTCTCTCCACTCCGAGACTCGAAAATGAATGTCGATGATGTTGCAGTCATCACCGAAATTATTTTCCAGCTGAAGAGAGTACAACTTACTTCCTTTTTTTAAAAAAAAATCTTTGGAAACTATTCCATTCGAAGATACTTCTAAATAATGTATTCCAAAACTTCAAAAATCAAAATTTTGAAAATACCGGAAATTGAATTCTCAAATTTTTAATTTAAATTAATTTCAAATCCAAATCGATTTATAAACCATGTTTTATAATTTCATTTATTTATCATGTTGCAATAGCCAATGGTTTACAAAACAATAAATGAAAATCAAATATTATCATTTCTAACAATCGATTCATTTAACTATTTAATTTCATAAAATTATACCTTTATATATATATAATATAATCATACCCAAAATTATTTCATTTACAAATTTTGAAAAACAATATTGTGCCAGTTTGCTCCGTTCAAGTGTTTTGGAATTCCTATCGATAGCGTTGGCCAGACGAACCGATCGAAACCCCAAATCAAACTCAACAATTCAAACAACACAATATAAAATATTTTTATATTAATAAGAAATACACTCCCTCACATGATGATTCAAAAATGGATAAATATTCACATTTAGAGAGACCCAAGTCGAAGAAAATTCTAACTAAGAAGATAGGCTTGAAAAGGAGATAAGATAAATGAATTACAAAAGAGGAAATATGAATAATCTTATTTTAATCGTGGCGACCTTAACCGGGTCAATCGAGATTCCAAGAATAAGATCGATTCGGGAATTCAATTCCCGCTTAAATAGGAGAGATGTGACTTTACCAAAACATCAGGATATTCTCTGCTTATCGGGGTGTAGTCAAGATCACTAAGCTGAGTATCAAACGAAAGGTAGAATTGCCTGCATAATCGAAGACATTCGACATTCAATAAGAAGAGAATTACTCGGGTTGTCCACTAAGAGACGATTCGGGCTTTGCAAGAAATAACAGCATCAAAACCGAGGATATAGAAGTCTCCGGTGAATCAATGCCTGTTGTAAAGGAGTTTCACCCCTTTACAAATCATACTAGGATTGGCAGAACCGCTGATGGGATTAGTCACAGATAAGGATAAAGTAGACAGTTGAGGTTTGAGCTATGGATGCTCCGGTATCAAGGAGAACACGAATAGAAAGACAAGAATGGATTTGAGGATAAAGGGGAGAGTTCCAAAATTCGAAAAAAATCCGAATCCAAGAGGAAGAGATTCAAGCTCGAACGAAGGTGATTCTGCAATTAATTTTTACTCCATATGCTAAGTTTTGCCTAAACCAGAGCTCTGATACCAACTGTAATGACCCGGTATTTCGAACCATTCGCATCCACACATGTCAGACTTGAATTGCTCAAAATATCAGATTACTAATTTATATTTGGCAAAACTCAGCATATACAGTAAATAAATAAATCTCAGAATCACAGACACAGAGTAATATAACAATAAGTAGCGGAATAGATAAATAGTAGTTCATAAAGCTACTATAAAACAACAGAGTTTGAAATAAAATACAACAGAATATCTTCAAAACAATGTAGTCTCGAATACAAACAGATGACAAATGCTGAACAAAACAACTGGATAGCTGAAAGCTGCTTAGGCGGTTGAAGTCCTATTCGGTTGCTCAGGTGGTATAATACCCGTTCCTCCGGGTTAAGGGAGGGTTGATAGTTAAATTCCAGAAGGAGTTTGGGACTAGACGTAGAACGGGAAGTTCAAACCAGTATAAAAATCCCTGGTGTCATTTACTTTAATATTTACTGTTATATTTAGATTCCGCACTAGTATATAACTTAGATAATATTCCATATTACGATCCTTAGTCACTTTCATTCTGTTCGTTAAACCGTTAAAAATCTGAAATCTGATTCTCGGTCACATTTTCACTTATTAATTAAAAAATATATGTGTAAACAAAATTTAAAAATGAAATTTCTACTATTATTTAATAATTAATAGGGCCTTGTCACATACCGAAATTTTCGACTTTCGAAAATTCGACATCGATACTCACTTTATCGACTGCCGAGCAATCGAGTGCCGGAAACTCCAATAGTGAGGGTTTTAAGAAAAAGAAAAAGTCAGAAGAAGAAGAAGATAGAAGAAAAAGAGAAGAAAGAAAGAAGAAGAACAACAACAGAAACAGACATCAGAATAGAAAACAGTATCAGAATCTTACACATCGCAGCGGAATAACATATAATAGATAATCAATAGTCTTTTAAAACAAAGAACTATATCAGTTTATACATACATCAATCAGAGTCAAAATAAAACAATGGACAGTTATATAAACTTGTCCTCATACAGAATACACAGCGGAATAAATACTATCAGATACAAATACTACGTCTCGTCATCCAGCTTGCTTCCAAAGCTCCAGAATATCCAGAATATCCTGATAATATAACTCTAGGCTGCCCGTGTGGAAATTGGTGGGCACCCAGAGTTTAGAAGGGAACAATAAACTACGAGTCAGTCAGGGTGACTGGTGTGAGATCGTAAAACAGTTATTCTTCTTTAAAATAAATAGCAGAGAATTTTAAAGTCAATTCGCAATGCTTTTGGAAAATGAAACTACCATAAGACCTCCCGCCACACACACAATGCAAACGCAGACTTGGAGGAGATTTCTTCTTATGATAGTCAAAGATGCTTACTACGCAAAAATCAAATTCTTTTTGATATTATTATTAGTGCATAGTGTAGAAAACATTTCGAAAGTAGAATATAAATCTTAGCCAGCATAGGTACCATTATAGTATGCTTGCTATAGCTGCCATATTAGATGGTAGGTTCTACAACTAAAACCGTACAAGTCACGTATTGTTTCTTTGGATTTCCAACAAATGGTCAGGCTAAGGAACTTCCTATCCACGATGGGTACGTCCCTGGAATAGACGACCCGAGAACCTAACCGGATCTCTGCCAACACAAGGCCGGGTTACCTCTGCAAAAATAGGTAACTACTGACACGCGTATGCCATCCCCCGATCGTCACCGATCTTCCCGAGGATCCCCGATTTCCAACAAACCACATAGATAATAATAATGCAGTAACCACAGAGGTTAAGTATCTGGGCTCCATACCATGATACCACCTTTATCCAGAAGGAATGACATACACTAAGGGGCGCTACTCCCTAGAACCTTGCTGCATCCTTCCTGTTTCGACCATTTCCGGGGTGTGAGGCTCGATGAAGTCTCGTCCACAAAGCTACGCTTTCTCAAAAAGCCCTGCTTCGGGTCAACAAAAAAATGATCAACCTATGATCACAAAGATATAAGATCAAACAAATGATCATATCACAAATGATCAAACACTGATCATTTCACAGCAACACTCAGTATGCCACGTTACCAAATTGGGATATATCGCTGATAAATTTCAACTACATAACCTCTGAGCTCGTACGTCTCAGAGAAGGGTGTTAAGCTTAGAGAATAAATTCTCCGCCACCAACAGAAATGTATTTGAAAGAAATCAACTTTATATCTCAAATTGTAACGTCAGACACACAATCCATACAAGTCTGTTCCGGGATCGAACAGAACCGAAGGCACTTCTCACGAAGCCCTTGCATATCCGGATAAATTTCTAATCACGTCCGGACTTCCCGTCACTAAGGGTGATAAAACCTCTAAATCGGAGATCAGCCGATGTAGAGTAACTCGACGGTAATCCTTCCGTTTTCAAAAATATCCGGTCTTCAACACTGGTCTTCAAATGCGATTCATAACGACGTATCACATATTCGGAATGGGTTATACGACCTCATGGTCCTTTCCCGGTTAACCCGAATAGTGAGCGATTATTCAAAAATAAGTGTGGCATTCAAATTCATCCAATTCACAACAAATACCTACTCAAGGTAATTATTGATAGTCGGTTATTTAACTATCAATAAAGATGCGCAACATCATCAGATTCCAAATAATTTTCCCCAAATTATTTTATCTTCAAAAATATCTTCACTAGATATAAAATTTCCACACTTTAAAAATAAATCAATGTTTATTTTTCTAAACAGTTTCCCTTTCTTTTATAAATTCCATAGTGAATTTATATTTTCAAAATATCTACTGATATACGATTCTCAAATCGATTTCAAATATTCAATTTCATTTTATCTTAAAGAAGATAAAATCTCAAAACGTCTCATTTCATTTTGGAAAACATTCCATACTTATTTAATAATAAGTGTTTCACAAATCTTTTATTTTCAGCACTTGGAAAATATCCGATATACTTAAATCAAATTAAGTATATATTCATTCTTTAAGGAAATCATTTATTATAACAACATTTATTTGAGTCAAAACGAATGTTACGTAAAACATCGTTACGACGACTCAAAATCTCTAGTATAGGGATTCGAAATTAAGATAGATATGTAAATCCCAATACTACATCAAAACATTTCCTTTCGGAAATCATTTACCATAACAACAGTGTTATAGTCCATCATTTCCTTATATTTTCGAAAACGCCTATTTCAACAATGAACGTTGAAATCTATGTTTTCGATAATTCACACGTTTTAAAACATCTTTTAAAACAATTACTTCATTTTATAATATCGCTTTCCCAAAACATATCCAATTTACTCAATAATATATTCATTGTCCAAAATCGTGAATATACTTCACTAACCAAATTTCAATCTTTTCTACACATTTATTTCAATAATAATCCGCTATCCAAAATCGCGAATATATCTCCTTTAACATTTTAATTTATCAAATCCAATTGATTTCGAATTTATAAAACAACGTTTATAAATTCTATTTCTATTGTCTAACGACTTCAATTTAATAAATCTCCTTTATTAATAATTCGATAAATATTCCATCTAAAGGTAAAAATCCAATTTATAAGTTAATCTCTTATAAATCTTTTATTCTACAGTTTCATCCATTTTATAACTTCACAATTTATAAATCTATAAATTTCATTCACTTACGAATTCCATAATATTTCATTTTTAACACTTATAAAAACTCATCTTATAATTCCAATATTTGATTTAAAAATATCAATTTTTATAAATCTTTTTACACAAATCGTTATGGTTATTCAAAAATCCCAACTTAAACCATTTTACAAATAAATCGACTTTTATTTCAAAAACGACACTTCGGTTATATTTCACTAAAATTATAACTTTTATAACTTTAAAATTTTACGTTTATAAATCGATTCAAAAATTCCATAAAACGTATATTTTCAAAAATCACTTTAAAAATCCTTTTAAAGTAAAAGTCGTTATTTTTACATTTCAAAACTGAATCCGATGATGCAACAACACCAATCAGTCCATCACAACAGTCAAATATCATATATCATCATATGATAACAGAATATATCAAAATATCTGTAAATAATCAATATGGTGAGGAATCCAGTCGGATCCCTCCAACCTGTTTCCCTGCATCCACAGATGTTAGCACAATACCAATTCCGCTCCAGTACGGAATTATCGCGGTATATGGGTTTTTATAATAATCCGCTTACTAACGGCGCAATAGGGTCTCATCCGCTATACGAGGCGGGAAATCATCAATCCAATATATACATATGCCAATATGTATATATTGCTATATATAGATATATATCCTATCATATCTAATAGCACATTCAAACAAATCAATCAATAACTGCAATTCAATTATAAATCTGAGTGAGAAGATCTCACCTTTGATTTTAATTCTGATTTCAGCGTTTATTTCGAATAAAATTAAACACGCGTTTAATTTTACCCGAAATTCCAACTAGCTCCAAACGACTCCAATCCAGTTGCATAGCGTAGTATACGACGATACGATCCCATCGCAAAAAATCTCGTCCGAAACGGACCTCGTATGAAGAAGATATCTCATTTCAAAATTTATACAAATTTAAATATCACTTAATTAACATTTTAATAAAAAATTTAAACCCTATCATCACAACCGTTCGTTCCCAGGAAATGAAATCTGGCCGCTACCTTTGCTTCTCCCCCAAACGTGAATATCACGTACACAGACACCCAACACGCCGCCTCCCAACCCTAATTCACGCGACCCAAACACTCGTCTAAACGACGATCAGGCACCTCAGTTCAACTCGCCTCCACGTGCTCCACCAACGACCGGAGTGGCTTCGAACTCGGTCCCACCTAGCTCGCGCAAAACGAGATGAAACGGCAGGAAGTCGCGGCCTCCTAGTGGCATCCAGGTTGATCGAAATTTGATCATGACCGTTCACATCGTAGAGCTTGCGAAGCTCTTCACCTTTGCAGTTGACATTTTCCTCTAATTGTCGATGGATTGAAAGAAGAATTGGGAAGAACGAAACGAGATTCTGGCCTTCGAAATAGCAAGTGGCGGCTGGCCTTGGTGATTAGGGTTTTCAATTTTCTTTTGCAAAATGAAATATGGAGGTGCTTATATAGAAAATTTCACGATTTACTATTCATCGAATTTTTCCGAACTCCGATTCGAGCGTGCCGGCTGACGTTTCTAAGGTTTACCCCGCGTTCCGAACGCAATGGAATAGGTTTCGGAAGCTAATTCGATCGTCTGTGCAAGATATGGAATTAAACGATCAATTTAAATTAAACCGATTTAAATCGATTTCGAGGCGTTTTGATTCGTACCGGACAAATGGTAAATCCAAAAATTACGAAATTTGAAATCTTACACTAATACCACATTACGGATCCGATGAAACTGGTTTCGTCGAAATCCAACACTGTCTGAAAAATGACTATTTTAACTCGCCAAATTAATATTAAAACAATTTCAATGCGTTCGGAGCTGCCACGGTCAAACGACAACTCTGATTGATACGAAAATTGAAATCCGATAATAACTAACTATTACGGATCCAATGGAACTGGTCTCGTTCAATTCTGAGACTGTTCGAAAATTGGCTATTTTTCAGTCGATAATTAAATATTAAAATATTCAATTTTCACAGATTAACTCCAAACTCAATTCTGAAAGTTCTATAACCTTTCTATAACTCCAGTATGATTAAATAAAATTTTACAAATCATTTTCAATCACTTTAAACTCGATTTTCAATTATCTCTGAAATTTCACTATTTAATTTATCGATTAAATTATCAATTAAAACCCAATATTGGAAAAATAAATCATTCGACTTCTAAACACCAATATTAATATTTAAAATTAATTAAATATTCGAATTTTAATTATCAAAAATTCTGGGTCGTTACAGGCCTCATTTGATTTTAAAACAATTAATAAATAATTTAAACTCAATTTAAATTCAAAAATCAATTATTTAAAAATGATGACATCAATGATGATGTTATAAAGATATTTTATTTCCAAAAAATAAATAAATAATTTATTACATATTCTTGCTTAAATGGAGAAATAAATGTATGTAAAAAAAAATTTCTGCGGCTTTTGATGGCTAAACAAATATTTATCGATAAAATGATTTTCGGTCATATTATCGATATTTTTCCAAAGAATATATTTTTTTAAACATTTTTTTCCAAAACAAAATCATCATTATTATTGTATCACATAAAACATGATTATTTGTATTTAATAAACCTATATTCGAATATTTAAAATTAATTAAATATTCCAAATCAAAGTGATAAAATTACGGGTTGTTACACCTAACTTGCACCAAACTCTTGCTATAAGCCTTAAACAACCTAGCTACAAGTATTGTCAACTTGAAGCATAAAGAAGTGGAGCACATAAGCCCAGAAGGCCCAAGTCCATGAGCATTTTAGGCAAAATATTGCCTAGGCCGTGAGCAAGTGTGAAGGGTAGGAGGAATTTTGGAGTTGCTTTGGTTGAGGTATGAAGTGATGTGTAACAACCCTGTATTTTGTGATTATTTTAATTATATATATTAATTTCTTTAATTTAATTTCCTGATTTAAAAACTTTATTTTATTTATTAAAATGAATAAATTTTGTTATTTTAAATATAAATTTTGATTTTGATGTGAATTAGAATTCCAAACATGACTAAAAAGAATATTTTCCAGAAAAGTGAATTTTGGTCAATATAGTCAAACTTTGACTTTTAATTTAGAAATTTGAAAGTTTGAAAATTTGAATTTTATCTTTTATTATGAAAGTAAATAAAATTTTAAGAATAATGCTTTTCGTTTTGTTGAAATCTGTTTTATAATGTGAATGTTATGCCTTTTTCAATATTGTGTGTAATTTGCTGTATTTAACAAATTGTTTATTTTAAATTGTATAAATAATATTTTATTTGGTCATGTAATGTTCTAATTTATATTTATATGGGTAAAATAACATGTTATGCATATATTTTGGTTTTAAAACATTTTTAAAAGTATAATTGACATTTTCCAGTGTACGTTGTATTTTGCTTACAATTTCTAATTTCCAGTTTCAATTAATTAAAGTAATTCTTTATTTATTTTTCTATTTTTTTTTTAAATCTTATTTTATTCTCATTCCCACTTTATTTTGTTCCTCATTTATTTTATTTATTTGACCTTTTATTTGTTTTAAAGTGAAATCGAAATTTTTTAAAACTAGTGATATTCTATTTGTAAATTTTAAGTCCTGTTTTGAATTTTTAAACAATTTCTTTAGTTCTTTTTCTAATTTCTCTAAATTTAATTAATTATTTCATTTTTAAAATATAAATGAATTATTTTACTTCACATTTTTTTTAAAATATTTTTAAAATGAAGTTTTTAATTTTCCAAAGTCAATAGTGATTTATTTGTAATTTCTGGACCCTGTTTTCAATTTTTAAGCAATTTCTTATATTCTTTTTCCATTTTCTTTAAAATTAATTAATTATTTTTATTTTATATTACTTTGTTTCGGTTTTAAAGTCAATTTACTGATTTTATTTTTGTTTTATTTGAATTTAAAGAAAAAGAAATATGAAGAGTTTTAAAAGCTTATTTACCTTAAGTCCTTTCATCTCCTTTGTCCTTTCATTTGCCATAACTCCTCAATTACTATCTTGGCTGTGCATTTTTGGTTTGTAGCCGTGATTTTTCAGCCTCCATTCACCCAAAAACATTTTACCTTCTCATTCATTCATGGCTTCAAGAAAAATCTATGGGTAATGGCTACTTTTTTTTACACTTTTCTTCTCATTTTTCATGTATTTTGCCTTGTTTCTTTGCTTCTTTGAATGGCCTCCACTCCATATCCATGGCCACCACCCCCTACATCTCTTCCCTGCCATCACCACCAGCTACTCCTCTAGTCTTGACCAAGGCCGAGCCACCATGATGCCAAAACTCCACAAAAATTGCAACACAAGCCATAAAAACATGTTGTTTGACCACTATTTGTTCACCACTTCATTTTCCACCACCACCACCACCTTAGGCCGCCTCCACCACCTCTGGCCAGACCACCACACACCTTTCCTTCCACTGACCTGATCCATACCTCTTTGACCTGACCACACAAGCCCATGGCCGAGCCATTTTTTGTGAACAAAACCCACCAATTTTGCCTTAAACTCTTCATATTCCTTTGTATAAACTTTCTCCTCATATTCTACTACCTAGGCCATGCATACACATGACCAAACCTGAGCCAAACTTGTTCAAACCAGAGCCAAAAACATCCCTAGGCCATGACAAAAGAATAGAGAAAGCAAGGCAAAAGATTTGGCATTCGTATCTCTTTTTATTTAAAAGTTATGTCATTTCTAGTGTATTGAAATTTATGGTTTGCTTTGATTTTTGTTTGGGTTGTAACACAAGATCTATATCATTGGATTTGCTCTCCACACTCAAATTGTATTAGAGTTGTCGTGCCTTCATAATCTTTGTGTTGTGAGCTTTGTTGGCAAATCTCCAGCTTAACAGGTGAGTTATTCTCACCAGACAATATGTACATATATAACTAGTGAATTGACCCCTTTTGAATCTGTAAAATGCATTATCATGTTACACTTGCTATGTTATGATTTTATGATGTTCACCCATGCTTAAACACCTATTATATTATATGTTACTGTTATATTATGCTGTTCTATTATTTTTATCAGTTTATCACACTGCAAGTTCCCTTTAGATTAGAATCACTATGGGTTGAAATGATACATACCCGAACGGACTTTAGAATAGGAGAAAATCATTATGGGCTGAAATGATAGGCCTGAATGATTTTCAATTATTTTTCATTTCCTTGGGATTGCAGGTTTGAAATGATCAAACCCGGGTTTTCTTTGTAAATTACGGGTTGAAATGATATATTACCCGTATCACTTTACCTAGACTAGAAATGAAATACAGACCCGTTGTTAAAATATGTTTTTATAAAAATCTTAAAAATATTTTTGAAATGTAAATATTATAATATTTGATTTAAACTAAATAAAAAAAATGATTTATGTAAGCATTATTGATTTTTTGAAAATTTATAAGTGAAATAAATTATTGGTAAAACTAGAAAATTTGAAATGTAAGTTATTTTGGGAAATTTTAATTGGGTGATAATTGGAATTTAAATTAAATATGAAATGTGATAACTTCATGATAATTTGGATTAAAGTGAATTTAAATGATTTTTATATTATATTAATGATTTTGAATAAAGTTAAAATGTGAAATGAATGAATATTTAAGTTGAAATTTTGAAATATAACTAAAATAGGAAATTTGTGAATTTGGCTTAAGAGTGAATTTTAAGTTAAGTAAATAAAAATGGAATTAAGTTATATTTGAAAATTTAAAATTAAGTGTTAAGTTAATTTAATTTAATGAATTTATAATTTAAAATTGGAATTTAATAAGTGAATTATTATTAAATTTTGATTTTTGAATGGAGGTTTAACTTTATAAAATCATGAATATAAGGGTATTTGAATGATTATATATGATTTTATAAGTTAAAAATGATTTATATAAAAATATAATTGTTTGTGAAATTATACTGAATATTTGAAGTTAATTAACTGCATCTCTGAAATGCTATTAATTCTAATGTAAATGATAATACAACATTTGTAAATGCTGTAGTTGATAATAATGAACCAAATGGCTAAATTTAATTAAAGGCTATTATAGCATTTTTGTAATGTTATAATGGTTGAATTTAACTAAGTTTATTTGAAACTAATATAACCCTATTATAGCATTTTAAATGCTGTCTTTTGTTAAATTGAATTGTTTTAAATGTGACTTTTCGTAGCATTTTCTAAATGCTGCAAAAGTTGAATTTTCATTGTTTTAATTAATTTAAGTGAACGAATGAAAGATTAAAATTTTGGAAATTTAATAATTTAATTATTAATAATAACTTTATTTTTATGATTTAAAATAAAGTAATTTGTTTCGAAATATAAACTATTTTGAAATATGATATTTTGATATTTTGAAATGGATTTTTGAAGGATATTGAATTTTGAAATGATATTTGATTTCGAAATATAAAACACCATTTTGAAATTTTAACCACGGGGTGTATTTAATTTATAGTTTAACTGATCCTTGAAGGATGGGCGATCCCAATTATCCTTTGAGTTATTGTGCATTTCTACTACAGTTCACTTGAGTTGGTTTACATTATATAAGTATATATTGTCCTGACTCGAGTGTTTTGTGTTTTACTTTACGCTCGGGTCAGCCTGAGTATTTACAGCTTAGCTTTGGATCTCATTCTGGAGCTAGGAATCGCTGGAGATTCTGCTTGTCTAGTTATCTGTTCTTTTCAGTTCAGTTGTTCTATTCTAGTTCTGGTATTTATAAACTTCTATGTATTTGGGATTTCTATTGTATATGTTTTCAGAATGATATTATGTATTATGTTTTGAGAGTTTGTATATAGTAGCTTCATGAACTACTATGGTATTTTATTTCCGCTGTGAGTTATTCTGATATGTTCTGTGTCTGTGATTCTGTGTATTTGATTTCATTTGCTCCAAACTTATTTACAATCTGTTATTTTGAATTATTCAAGTCAGACATGTGTGGATTATTGTCGATTTGAATGGTCCGAAATAGTGGGTCGTTACAGTTGGTATCAGAGCCAGGTTTTAGGCAAACCTTAGCCTACGGAGCAAAAACTCATTAGAGATAGGGTAGAAATACCCTAGTATAAGTGAAATCAATCTCAGAATCATTTCTTTGTGAGAGAACGTATTTTCAAAGTATAAAATGATTTTCAAATGATTTTTAAAGAATTTTCAAAGATTATTTTGATATAAATTTCCTTGCTTTGAAAGTAAAATATTTCTTAAATTTCATTCCTTTCGTATCCACCTTGTTAGTAATTTCTTTGATTAGGATCCTCTAAAATTTTGAACTTCTCTCTTGATTGATCTAGATCCATTGTTGATAGGAATCTATTTTGAGTATGGCAAAATCAGTAGTTTGTTAAGTTGTTTTGAGTAAACTCTGTTATATCTTTTGCTTAGCTAAAGTTGTCCAACTAAAGATATTTATGCTTCTGTTTTCGTATGTTATGAATTCGAGTCTTTCCAAATTTTTATGGGAATTTTTCTGTATCAATATAGGTTATATATCTCTAATCTTCGTTTGGATTCTTATCGAATAAGATTCCTTTGAATTTTGGAACGCTCCCACTTGTTCTGAAATCCATTCCTGTCTCCCCTAATTGTATTCTTTTGATTTTGGAGCATTGCATCACTCCACTTTGTATGACCTTTATAGGGTGGCGATTCCGCCAATCTTTGAATGATTATAATTGGCATTGATTCATCGGAGATTTCTGTATCCTCGGTTTACGATGTTTTCTATCTTCTGCTATATTTAGATTCCATCTCTGGAAATCGAAGGTCGATTTTCCTTAGATTTTCGCATCGATTATATTCCTGAAGTCACGGTTGACCAGTTAAGGTCGCCCGCGATTCATATAGGCTTATCCATCTTCTATTTGGTAATTTAATTATCTTATCTTCGTTTGATCCTATCTTTGAATTAGAATTCTATTTGATTAGAGTCCTTCTAAATTTGAATCTCTGTTTTGCTTTGAAATCCATCCTTGAATCGTCCCTTGGAAAGTTTGTGGTTGATTGTCTTTTGAAAATTGTGTATTCATCATAGTTTTTATTTTGATAAGGATGGCCATATTTTTATATAAAGATGAAATGTTTTTGATAAGGATTATGTACCTTTTAAAAAAAATGAGAATTTGAAGTTTTGAAAGGATTTGAAATTTTGAAAATTTTATAAGAAATGGTTTCATAAAATGATTTATAACTGAAGGTTTTGAATCTGAATTTAAGTGATTGAACTCTGGCATTTTGGAACTGGTTTTAAGATTTTGAAATAATAAATAATATGATTTGAAATTATTTTTCCGAATAAGTAATGTTTCAATGATTTTAATGGGTTTTAATGATTTTGAAGGAATTTCAAAGAAGTTTTCAAAGTAAATGGAAGTCCAGAACCACTTGTGTCGCTGGAAAATAATTTCGGTGATGAGTGCACGCATCATCGACATTGATTTTCGAGTTTCTGAGTGAGGGAGAGGCCACTTCGGTAACTTTGCTATGCGATTGATTTGTGAAACCAATTCTAATTTCAAATTCCGAAGCGTGATGTGATATTCGAAAGATATATGTATATATATTGAACAATTTGAAATGAGCCGGTGTTCAGTCCTTGAGTTTTGGATTTGATTTGATATAACCCTATTTTGGAATTGATTTACTGATTTAATTATGATTTCCAACTCTTGGATTGAAATATGATTTCTTCGACTATTTTGAAGGTTCGAGCACTTCCAAATCAAGGTTAACTTTTCAAAGCTAAAATTTTTGAAAAGTATGAATTATTTGATAAAGTATATAAATTTGTTTTGAATGTTTAAGTATGAAGTAATATGATTTAAATAAGTTGAAACTGTTTTGTTAAGTAAATGAATAAGGCAATTTTAAAATTTTCTAATATGAAATTTAGATTCGAAATGCTTTGAAAAGAATTTGGTCTTCAAAATATTTTGAATAAAATTTAGTTTAAATGTTTTAACTTAGTAACATCTTTATGAAACTATATATTTAACAAGTTGGAATAAATATATAAGTTGTACGTATGGTGTTTTATTCGCATAATTAATTTGATCCAAGTTTGAGTACACAAGTTCGAGGTGGATTACACCATTTCGTGTTAGGATTTTCATTCGATTCTTGATGGCGAATATTTGATATGGATTTTGGGCTTGATTCTAGAATTCTCTATCGTAGTATATGGCTATGCAAGGAGACTGATGGCTTCTAGTCGAGAAACCATATCGAAATCCGCATTAGGGAAGTCGAATGGACAATACTAGTTCGAAAGCGAACTTGTGTGATCGAGCGAGCGATCAAATGTAGTTTTGCGAAATGATGACGTATGTACATCTTATATCCTAATATCATTTATATATTTTGACGCTGAAATTGAAAGCTGTCGAGTTAGAATATCTTTGCTTACTAAAAGAAAATTCCAATTTAAATTACAAAGATATATAACCCATAAAAGCAAAGATATTCAAATCCCATATGGCTCTTCATACAGCGAAATTTATTTTGAAAAATTTGATCCTTATATAAGATGGACCTTACATAAGTATAAGATGATTTTGGAAATGAATTGGTTGACTTAAATTATTGATTTGGAAATTTGGATTTATTTTCTAAATCTATTATTCTGGAAACGTTGAAACTAAAGATAATTAATTTGAGAAGAAATAATTCGGTGAAATTGTATATGATTTCGAAATTGAACTGATATTGAAACAAATTGAATTTTGAGAACCTTATGTTACTAAACACTTGATTTGGAAGTTGTTGAACTTATATAAAATTGATTTGTATGAGTATGAAATTGATTCGAAAACTATAGATTTGAAAAGGTACTCAATTTGAAAGTGAAATCTTATATATAATGGATATTATATAAGTACGATATTTGAAAGTGATTTGAAAAGGTACTATATGATACATATTTTCGAAGTAAAGATATGGAAAGTGCCTTCTGCTTGATATCCGATTTGTGGCCACATCTTGGATTCATTCTATCGATATTATTCTCTCTGATTTTTGGTTTTCCGGATATGATACTCGAGTGTCCTTCGAATTCCATGGCGTTACCCATGGTCTTACGAACTCGACTGCATAGCGTAATTCGTAAGGCAGTGATTGCTTAAAAGGTACGGATGTTTCCTGGGGGATCCAGGCGTAACCATTGTGTATCTGCGATCTATGGTCGTGTTAGTGGCGTAATCCGCAAGGCAGAGATTGCTTAAGGGGTATGGATGTTTCCTGGGGGATCCAGGCATAACCATTTTTATGTATCCTGCGGTCCACCGTTTTGTTGCATGGCGAAATTCGCAAGGCAGTGAATGCTTAAAAGGTACGGATGTTTCCTGGGGGACCCAGGCGTAACCATTGTATATCTGCGATCTATGATTTGATTCGTTTTTGTTTGGATTGTACTTTCCATATCTGTTTTTAAAGGTTTTCCCAGTATTTTCACTAGGTGTTGAAACAGGTCTACTAAGTACCTGGAGAATTCCAGTTTTGCGCCTGATCAACGCACTACCAGAGTCTACAGGAACAAGGATAAACTTGTTGAAACATCGAGTTATAAAAGTATTTTGATAAAATATTATATAAAGGATATTTTGATCAGTTATTTTCCTTCCTAAAGGATTTTAAAGTGTTTTAAATATTTTACCTCTTTAACCAACAATTTTAATTAATGGCTCATCCTTGTCTTTCAACCCATTTTCCCTCCTAGATATCCCTATTCCCCTACCTTCTTTTCGGGGATGTCTTCCAACCTATTGTTCTGCCTAGTTGTTTCTCCGAAATTTTTTCCTTTTCGAGGACGAAAAGATTTGAGTGGGGGAGAGTGTAACAACCCTGTATTTTGTGATTATTTTAATTATATATATTAATTTCTTTAATTTAATTTCCTGATTTAAAAACTTTATTTTATTTATTAAAATGAATAAATTTTGTTATTTTAAATATAAATTTTGATTTTGATGTGAATTAGAATTCCAAACATGACTAAAAAGAATATTTTCCAGAAAAGTGAATTTTGGTCAATATAGTCAAACTTTGACTTTTAATTTAGAAATTTGAAAGTTTGAAAATTTGAATTTTATCTTTTATTATGAAAGTAAATAAAATTTTAAGAATAATGCTTTTCGTTTTGTTGAAATCTGTTTTATAATGTGAATTTTATGCCTTTTTCAATATTGTGTGTAATTTGCTGTATTTAACAAATTGTTTATTTTAAATTGTATAAATAATATTTTATTTGGTCATGTAATGTTCTAATTTATATTTATATGGGTAAAATAACATGTTATGCATATATTTTGGTTTTAAAACATTTTTAAAAGTATAATTGACATTTTCCAGTGTACGTTGTATTTTGCTTACAATTTCTAATTTCCAGTTTCAATTAATTAAAGTAATTCTTTATTTATTTTTCTATTTTTTTTTAAATCTTATTTTATTCTCATTCCCACTTTATTTTGTTCCTCATTTATTTTATTTATTTGACCTTTTATTTGTTTTAAAGTGAAATCGAAATTTTTTAAAACTAGTGATATTCTATTTGTAAATTTTAAGTCCTGTTTTGAATTTTTAAACAATTTCTTTAGTTCTTTTTCTAATTTCTCTAAATTTAATTAATTATTTCATTTTTAAAATATAAATGAATTATTTTACTTCACATTTTTTTTAAAATATTTTTAAAATGAAGTTTTTAATTTTCCAAAGTCAATAGTGATTTATTTGTAATTTCTGGACCCTGTTTTCAATTTTTAAGCAATTTCTTATATTCTTTTTCCATTTTCTTTAAAATTAATTAATTATTTTTATTTTATATTACTTTGTTTCGGTTTTAAAGTCAATTTACTGATTTTATTTTTGTTTTATTTGAATTTAAAGAAAAAGAAATATGAAGAGTTTTAAAAGCTTATTTACCTTAAGTCCTTTCATCTCCTTTGTCCTTTCATTTGCCATAACTCCTCAATTACTATCTTGGCTGTGCATTTTTGGTTTGTAGCCATGATTTTTCAGCCTCCATTCACCCAAAAACATTTTACCTTCTCATTCATTCATGGCTTCAAGAAAAATCTATGGGTAATGGCTACTTTTTTTTACACTTTTCTTCTCATTTTTCATGTATTTTGCCTTGTTTCTTTGCTTCTTTGAATGGCCTCCACTCCATATCCACGGCCACCACCCCCTACATCTCTTCCCTGCCATCACCACCAGCTACTCCTCTAGTCTTGACCAAGGCCGAGCCACCATGATGCCAAAACTCCACAAAAATTGCAACACAAGCCATAAAAACATGTTGTTTGACCACTATTTGTTCACCACTTCATTTTCCACCACCACCACCACCTTAGGCCGCCTCCACCACCTCTGGCCAGACCACCACACACCTTTCCTTCCACTGACCTGATCCATACCTCTCTGACCTGACCACACAAGCCCATGGCCGAGCCATTTTTTGTGAACAAAACCCACCAATTTTGCCTTAAACTCTTCATATTCCTTTGTATAAACTTTCTCCTCATATTTTACTACCTAGGCCATGCATACACATGACCAAACCTGAGCCAAACTTGTTCAAACCAGAGCCAAAAACATCCCTAGGCCATGACAAAAGAATAGAGAAAGCAAGGCAAAAGATTTGGCATTCGTATCTCTTTTTATTTAAAAGTTATGTCATTTCTAGTGTATTGAAATTTATGGTTTGCTTTGATTTTTGTTTGGGTTGTAACACAAGATCTATATCATTGGATTTGCTCTCCACACTCAAATTGTATTAGAGTTGTCGTGCCTTCATAGTCTTTGTGTTGTGAGCTTTGTTGGCAAATCTCCAGCTTAACAGGTGAGTTATTCTCACCAGACAATATGTACATATATAACTAGTGAATTGACCCCTTTTGAATCTGTAAAATGCATTATCATGTTACACTTGCTATGTTATGATTTTATGATGTTCACCCATGCTTAAACACCTATTATATTATATGTTACTGTTATATTATGCTGTTCTATTATTTTTATCAGTTTATCACACTGCAAGTTCCCTTTAGATTAGAATCACTATGGGTTGAAATGATACATACCCGAACGGACTTTAGAATAGGAGAAAATCATTATGGGCTGAAATGATAGGCCTGAATGATTTTCAATTATTTTTCATTTCCTTGGGATTGCAGGTTTGAAATGATCAAACCCGGGTTTTCTTTGTAAATTACGGGTTGAAATGATATATTACCCGTATCACTTTACCTAGACTAGAAATGAAATACAGACCCGTTGTTAAAATATGTTTTTATAAAAATCTTAAAAATATTTTTGAAATGTAAATATTATAATATTTGATTTAAACTAAATAAAAAAAATGATTTATGTAAGCATTATTGATTTTTTGAAAATTTATAAGTGAAATAAATTATTGGTAAAACTAGAAAATTTGAAATGTAAGTTATTTTGGGAAATTTTAATTGGGTGATAATTGGAATTTAAATTAAATATGAAATGTGATAACTTCATGATAATTTGGATTAAAGTGAATTTAAATGATTTTTATATTATATTAATGATTTTGAATAAAGTTAAAATGTGAAATGAATGAATATTTAAGTTGAAATTTTGAAATATAACTAAAATTGGAAATTTGTGAATTTGGCTTAAGAGTGAATTTTAAGTTAAGTAAATAAAAATGGAATTAAGTTATATTTGAAAATTTAAAATTAAGTGTTAAGTTAATTTAATTTAATGAATTTATAATTTAAAATTGGAATTTAATAAGTGAATTATTATTAAATTTTGATTTTTGAATGGAGGTTTAAGTTTATAAAATCATGAATATAAGGGTATTTGAATGATTATATATGATTTTATAAGTTAAAAATGATTTATATAAAAATATAATTGTTTGTGAAATTATACTGAATATTTGAAGTTAATTAACTGCATCTCTGAAATGCTATTAATTCTAATGTAAATGATAATACAACATTTGTAAATGCTGTAGTTGATAATAATGAACCAAATGGCTAAATTTAATTAAAGGCTATTATAGCATTTTTGTAATGTTATAATGGTTGAATTTAACTAAGTTTATTTGAAACTAATATAACCCTATTATAGCATTTTAAATGCTGTCTTTTGTTAAATTGAATTGTTTTAAATGTGACTTTTCGTAGCATTTTCTAAATGCTGCAAAAGTTGAATTTTCATTGTTTTAATTAATTTAAGTGAACGAATGAAAGATTAAAATTTTGGAAATTTAATAATTTAATTATTAATAATAACTTTATTTTTATGATTTAAAATAAAGTAATTTGTTTCGAAATATAAACTATTTTGAAATATGATATTTTGATATTTTGAAATGGATTTTTGAAGGATATTGAATTTTGAAATGATATTTGATTTCGAAATATAAAACACCATTTTGAAATTTTAACCACGGGGTGTATTTAATTTATAGTTTAACTGATCCTTGAAGGATGGGCGATCCCAAGCATCCTTTGAGTTATTGTGCATTTCTACTACAGTTCACTTGAGTTGGTTTACATTATATAAGTATATATTGTCCTGACTCGAGTGTTTTGTGTTTTACTTTACGCTCGGGTCAGCCTGAGTATTTACAGCTTAGCTTTGGATCTCATTCTGGAGCTAGGAATCGCTGGAGATTCTGCTTGTCTAGTTATCTGTTCTTTTCAGTTCAGTTGTTCTATTCTAGTTCTGGTATTTATAAACTTCTATGTATTTGGGATTTCTATTGTATATGTTTTCAGAATGATATTATGTATTATGTTTTGAGAGTTTGTATATAGTAGCTTCATGAACTACTATGGTATTTTATTTCCGCTGTGAGTTATTCTGATATGTTCTGTGTCTGTGATTCTGTGTATTTGATTTCATTTGCTCCAAACTTATTTACAATCTGTTATTTTGAATTATTCAAGTCAGACATGTGTGGATTATTGTCGATTTGAATGGTCCAAAATAGTGGGTCATTACATGATGGTAATGTTGAGGCTTGTGTATGGTTGTGTACTTGTTAAAGGTAAGCAAACTCACCATTTCAATATGTTGAAGTGGATTATATGCCTGTCTAAACTATAGTAAAGTGCTTACTATATGATGTTGTAACTTTTGTGATTCTTGTTTTGGAAAGAAAATGACATATGTAAATTGTGTATTTGGACTTCTATGACTTTCTATAACTTGTTATATGGCCTTGGCATGATGCACATAGGTTTGGTTGGACTGTGATTTAATGGGACTTGAATATAGAATGGTTTCTGTACCGAATAGTCGCTGTAGAAGCACTTCGAAATGCCTTACTTTGTCGAATTTCTATAATATTTTGCAATGTTATCCCTAGGGTTTTCTTGGCATGATTGTGATGTAGATTGAGTATATTGTTTATTGCAAAAAGATGGACCTTAAAAGGATTGCTATCATATTTAAAAATGGATAAACTTAATAGATATTAAAACTGTCCAGTTCATAGCCTATTATAGCACTTAAAATTAGAACTTTTTAGCCCTTGTAGTAGCTCTGAACCCTTTTAACAGCATTCTGAAAATGTTATACATTGCTAATTCTAACTTTAATTGGTTTTAAATCATTTTTAATTTAAGTATTTTTCTACAGCCTTTTTAGACGTATTTAATAACTTGTATTAGAGCATGTTAAAAGTGGTTTGGAATTTAATGATATTTTTAATAATTTATTATGAATTGTTAAAGTAAAAGGTTTATTTTAATAAGTGGAAACATGATTTTTTGAAGTTTTTAAATAAATTATAAAATAGTTATTTTTAAGTAATATTTTAAATGAATGGTTAAACCTTAATTATAAGCATTTAAAAAGTATTTTTATGTATATATAGTTTTAGAAAATTAATAAAATATTTCACTAAAGTATTAAGAAGCTTATGTAACATTTCACCTTTTAAATTGTTTTTAGAATTTTATTAATTATATTAGCTATAAATAAATTAGTATCTGTATATATCATTTTTAAAAAGCTTTTAATTATAAAGAAATGTTTTAAGAAAAGGTTAGGAGTTTCTTAAGTAACTTAATAGTGTTGTGTTTGTTTACTTGTTTATGGAAAGTAATCAATCCTATACTTAGCATTAAAAGCTGACAATATAGACTTGTTCTATCTATGAGAGTTAAGAATGATATTCGAGTATGGTTTAGTAGTAAAGTGCTCTAACTTATCGGCTTCACTCTTGACCGAGGGATAGTATAAGTTGAGAAGGTCGGAAACGTGATAAGTATACAAAACTTGGTTTCCATATGCAATCGTTTTTAGGACCAGTTAGTCGACCATCGGACTTGGACCAAAATTAACTTAGGAAGCATATAAAAGCTTCATGGCTTCATACGCTTTGAGTTCCCTGCGGGAGGACCCATTGGTATGAAACGTCTCTCGCTTTAAGAATGTATATATACAAGATCCCCTTAGGAGGATCCTTTGTATCATTTGCTTACTCTAAAAGAACCAAAATTAAGTTAATCTGAAATTCACTGATTTAGTTTTGAAATTTCTAGTATCAGATAAATATACTTACGTATTACTTACCGAATACCACTTCGAAACTAGTATACAAGTCTACATTTTGGAAGTTGTTGTGAAGTGGAATGTTATAGAGTTGAACAACCTATCCTAAGGTTAAGTCTAATGGAGAGGTCAACACTAACATTTCAGAGTAATGCTATTGAGTTGAACTGTCTATCCTAAGGTTAAGTCTAAGGAAGAGGTCAGCATTAGAATTCATCGGACGACTTATGCTGTAATCCATGGAGAGATTCGTGATCCGTTCGAGTGATGAAGACTAGTGTGAGAGATAGTGAATGTCACTTCACCATCAAAATAAGAGAAAATAGAGTAGGTGTCATAGCCAATGGGTTTAGCTAACATAGCCATTGGGTTTAGCTAACCCAAGGGTATATCAACGCATAATCTAGAGTTGCTTATCATTATTGCTAGCGGGATTTGATGATATTCAGTATCACGTGTTCAGACATGGACCATCTATGCTTCTCCTAATTGGAATATTTTATCTAGATATATACGACACTCGAAAGGTAGTTTCTGAACCTTGTCAAGAGGTCCGCCTCAATGTACTGAAGGCGCTTCCAACGAAAAATCCATATGCGGGCGAACCTTAGAAGTTTTAGATGTACTTCTAATTGTTGTATTGTGAGATGCAAGCAACATAGCTATTTTTTGATTTGACTTCTACACCCTAGACACTATGTATTATATTGCTATATTTACTTATTAGATGGTTTGGTTTCTTTTAAGGGGAAAACTGTTACGGTGACGGTCTCAAAAGTTAATGTTATATGGATGCATGTATCTTGATTTTCTTGTACCAGACTTATGTCTAATACATGGTTTTTATTTTTCCTAAATTCCTCGTGCACTCTTGAGTAGGTTGAGTAAATCAGGTTTGACTTTTGTAACGACCCGAAATTTTGACCATTTAAAAATATTAAATTTAATATAAATTATTGAATAAAAATGGTTAGAAACAAAATTTTATGATTTTTATTTTGAAAATATGTTGAATGTAAGTTATAATTTCAGTCGAATTTTAAATGACAAAAAAATGCAATAAGATAAAAGTTGTAACTCATATTAGAATTTAAATTTATAATATTAGTTTATATTAAATTAATAACAGAAATTGGAATAACAAATGTTGAATTTAAATAAAGAATTGAGTGAATGTTTTAATGAAAGAATAACATAAGTTGTTAGTTGAAATGTATCTTGGAGAAGTTGATTTTAAATAAGATAAAACATTTACTTTGTAAATAGTGTATAAATTTTGTTGTATACGAAATTTTATAAAACTTGTTTGAATTAGTATAAATGAAAACAAAATAGTGTTTTATAATTAGAATTCATTTGAAATTAGTAATGAAATTAATTCAAATTAGATTAATTTAAATGTTTCAATTAAAAGGAAATAGGAATGAAATTGTAATGAATGAGTTAATATAGGAACTTGCATTTTTGTGTCAAAATGGAATGAACATTTTAATTAACATAAATTCATGTTTTGAGATGTGTAAAATAAAATTTTCATTTTGAATAAGTATGATTTTATAAAAAGAAAAAAATTTGAATTTTAGAATTATATATATAAACACACTTATTCGTATTCAAATTTCAAAATATATCAGTGGGTCCATGGTTGTGTAAATGTTGTGGAGTCAATTAGAAATTACTTTGTATTAACAATTGTACATTAATTACACATTTTCACGTATATTTATTTTTCCATTTTATATATGGTTAAAACTTGTAAATTGGTTGCATTAATGTGACCATTACAGTAATTAAAAAAGTAAAGTAAATCATTTTTATAATGCATAGATAGATATATATTCATGAATTAATAAAATTGGTTTGAGTAACATAAATGAATATATAGATTGATTGGTTGATTAATCGATTGATTAATTGTTAATTGATTGATTGAGTTAATGGAATGTGCACATATATTAACATAAAACGAATGTTTTAATGACGAATTAAATGATATAAATATGTGTAAATTTGGGTTTATTGAAATTAATTAATTGAAGAAAGTTTTGGAATTTGGACCCCAAAAGTTTGTTCATAGTATATACGTGGTCCCTTCATTTGCTTTATATTTATTATCACATCCGCATTCTCTTTCTTTTCATTTTCAAGTTCTCAATGTAGGTTCCACTTGAGCATCCTTTTAATTGTTAGACTACTCACTTGTTTCTTACTAATTAATAGTAACCTCATTTGATTTATTTCTAATTAATAATAGCCGCATTCTTTTCATTTGTTTCGTTTGCTCCTTTCCAAGTACTTTACATGAAGTTTCTTTTCCATTTTTAATGTGAATATCCAAATTAATATTCATGCCACCTCATTAGCATTTACTATTCTCCATTTTTGAAGTTCATTTTGTTTATGCATTATTAGTTCTTGTAGGTTCCTTTCATTGGCAATTTATTCTCCTAAAGCTTCATATTTAAAAATGGAAGATTTATTTTATCTTCATTCATATTTTTGTTCCTTTACTTCACCTCTTTTAATACCTACCGTTTTTTCAAGGTTATTCATATTTTTACTTTATTTCAATTCCTAGTTTATTTATATTTACTTTATTAGCTTTTAATTTGTTTCCATCTTCATTCCTGTAGCCTCATTTCATTTTTCAAATCCCATCTTCTGTAGCTTCATTTTTCCAAACAAAACTTCCATCTCATTTTTTCTCTCTCTTCACCTCCTTCCTTCCTTCTTTTTCATTTTTCTTCTTCAAATCTCCTTCTTCTCCATTTTTTTCAAAGCTTTTTTTTTCATTCTTCAAATCTTCTTTTTCAAAGCTTTGTTTTCTTTTTCAATTCTTCTTCTTCTTAAAATTTTCTTCTTCCTTTTCAAACCTTCTTCTTCTTTCCAAATCTTTTTCTTCAAATCCAGATCTATACAAACTTCTCTATCTCTTCCAAAACTTTCAAAAAAAAGATTAAGATAACAAGGAAACAAAACAAAAGGAGAAAGTTGTAGCAGATCCAAATCTGACTAGAAAAGGGAAAGCCAAAAGGTGAGTGTTTAAACTCACTCATGAAATACTAAAATTTTATTGCAAGTTAAACCAAATAATATAGTGATAAAATTATTGATTGTTGGTTGGGATTTTTAATTGACATTTAATTTGGATACCCTTGATAGTTAAACACCAATATGTGATAACTAATAATTATTGTGACATATTATTGAATTGGTTGATTAGTTGAATTGGTTGATTTGAATGTTGATTGCATGTTGTGATGGATGCTACTGTGATTGAATGTGTTTTGTTCATTTATTTTGATATATCCCAGTTATCACCCTATAGTTTATTGTAATCATATAAATTTTCATATTGATTATTTGAACACTGAATAAGGATACAAAACCCTTGGATTTCTTATATTGACATGTGAAAAAGTTAGTATGTTTAGATTTATTTTTTGAACCATAAAAATGATTTTTTAGAAATAAATTGTTGTTACCTTATTTGAAAGTTTTCAAATTCAAATTTTGAAACCCTAGGAAGTTTCATAAATTGAGTTTTGAAACTTTCGAAAATTTTCATAAATCAAATCTCTAGAACTCTGAAATTTAATTTAGAATTTTCTTATAAATTTGTAAGTTATTATAATGGATCTATTGTGGAATCTGTTTTATTTTGAATATGAAAATAATAACTTTTCTGGAAAATTTGAAACTTTAAAAATGTAGTCATCTGCATTCCATATTTCATCTGATTTTATTTAATTTGCATAAGAATTTTACTTTTGACTCGAGTGTATTATTTTCCTTTACGCTTGGGTCTGCTTGAGTATTTTAGTGTTTCGAAGATATTATTTCTTAAAGATGAAGATGGAGTTTAAAGACCGTATTTATTAATATTATTCCACTGCATTACTTTATTATATATGTTAAATATATAACTCTGATGATATTGTAAACTGAATTTATTGTATATTGTTAAACGGCTTGATGAACTGTTTATGTAATTATTATATTTTGTCATTCCACTGCGAGATTTTGTATTTTTATTCTTTCGTATCTTATTTCTTTAAAATAAAACCCCATTGATAATCTACTCTTTTGGGTTGTTTGAGTCAGACATGTGTGGTTTATTGTCGACTTGAATCGTCCAAAAAGATGGGTCGTGACAACTTTGGACACTTTAGAGTTTCAAGAGATGAGCTGGAGGCTCCCATATATCTGTCTATTGCAATTTATGTTGAACTATTGTTATATATGTATTAGCATTGTAAGGACAGGCAGCTATAACTGTCCTGGATGATGATAATACCTAGATTTTGTAACTCTGAAATTACTCTATATTATTGTCGACATTCGAGGGTCGAAAAGTCGGGCCATTACATTTGGTATTAGAGTGTAGGTTTAGTGAATACATCTCATTAGATATAGGGTAAGTGGTGCCCTAGAATGAGTTAAGTGTATTATGTATATAGGAGAGCGTATTTGTATTTTTCTATAAATCCACTCCCTTTATAGCATTTCCTTAGGAATAACTCTTTCTTAGAAATAACTCTATTCTTAAGTATCCTAAAGATGTTTTTCTATGTTCAAGTAGTGAAAATGATGAGTACTTGAGCTGCTATTGCTAGAGGAGGAGGTAAAGGTGGGAGGAGTAGTATAGTTACTAATGGTGGGACTCGGGTATCGAGGACTGCCGCTCCTATCGAGGAACCAATGGTGAATGTAGTGAAAGAGGTTTTGCAGGTTCGACCATAGATGAACTTTGCTTCGCTATGCCATGACTTTGAGAGGTTGGGCTGTAAGAGGTTCAATAGCACTAAGACTATCAGCAAAGTTCAAACTTGGGTTAATTTGTGTGATAGGATATTTGGAGACATGGCATTGGATGATGCGATAAAACATCATTTGGTATCACGACATCTGTCTAATGCTGCTATGGATTGGTGGAGTTCAGTCATCGTAGATGTCCAAGAGAACGACTTCACTTGGGCCCAATTCAAAGAAGTATGAAGTTTGTTTCAGAGGCTAGAAAGACTTAGTTTTTTAGGAGCTTTATAGATATGAAGTAGGGGCTATGTCAGTTGTTGAGTATGAGAATAAGTTTAATACATTGTCTCGGTTTGGGCTAGGGTTGATAGGTATTGAAGAAGAACGAGATGTTTGTATTGGGAGTGTTTCCAAACTTTTAGAGGGACATAACAAATCATATCCAGGAATCATTTGTGAATCTGATAGGTTTAGCTTTACAGTTTTAGGGTTTGGCCCAAAGCCCGTCTGCATCTGCACCAACGGGAAAAAACAAGCATAAGTTTCGACCATCGAAGGATGTTTCCAATTTAGCTTGCTATAAATGTGGACAGAAGAGACATTTTGCTAGGAATTATAGGTAAGGTGGAGGAGAGAAAGTGGCAAAAGTGTCGATAGTTAAAGCGTCGATTGCAAAGGTACCAAAGCTTGAGCCACTGGCATCCAAAGCACAGTTTGCACCGATGGGTTGTTATAACTGCCACAAGCTAGGTTATATAGTCAAAGATTATCTGATGCTTCAAAAGGGACAGTAGCCTAGAGTTTTCGCACCTGCTTCAGCACCTTCCACTTCTGGAAATGTAAAAGGGAAAGAAGATTCTTAAAGGTATATTATCTATTTATGGAATTCCCGGTTGTGTTTTGTTTGATACTGGTAGTTCGCATAGTTTTATTTCTAGTAACCGTGTTGATAAACTAAAACTGGAACTAGCTATGGCTTTTTACTCTATTTGTGTGTCGAACCCTATTGGGGGCTCGGCTATGTTTAGGAGTTCTGATCGCTTATGTTGGCCGGCTCCTTCCATGTGATATGTATGTTCTTGGGTTTTTGGAGTTTAATGTATTACTTGGGATGGACTAGTTATCTCGGTATCATGCAATTCTAGATTATGTTGAGCAAACTATTTTATTGAAGAAAGGAAGGAAGATTCTGGTAAATTATTTTAAAGGGCCTAGCTCGCTTATGAGTAGTTTCCTTTAGTCTCTTAATGTGGCAGAAGAGGAGTTAGGGTTGATTTTGATTGTTCATGAGTTTGAAGATGTGTTTGCAGAGGTGTCTGGTTTACCACCTCACCGTGAAATTGAATTTCGTATTGATTTGGTTCGTGATGTTAAACCTATTATGTTTACTATCCATAGGCTATCACCAAAGGAGAAGTTAGAATTAGCTAACCAAGTCAGCAATTTATCGTGTATAAGGCTTAATCCGACTTAGTCTTTCGAATTTGGGAGCGCCCATCGTCTTTTCTACGAAGGTGGACGGTTCCTTAGATTTTGTGTGGATTATCGTAAGCTCAATAAGCGGACTATTAGGAACAAGCATACTTTGCCTAGGATAGATGAATTGTTCGATCAGCTGCATGGTGCTCGGGAAATTTCTTAACTAGATCTTACCACAAGGTTTCATCAACCAAGGGTAGCAGAGAAGAGTGTACCTTTGACGGTTTTTAGGTTTGATAAGTTTTATGAGTGGTTGGTTATGCCATTCGGCCTAAACAATGCTTTGGCATATTTTTTTAGATTCGATGAATTGGGGTTTCCGAGATGTGTTGAATAAGTTTAGTCTTGTATTTATTGATGGTATTCCAATCTACTCTGTGATCGAGGAATAGCATACTCACTATCTAAGGTTTGTACTAGAACCATTAAGAGAGCATGTGTTGAAAGCTAAGTTCTCGAAGTGTCACTTTTGGTAGTCTGAAGTTAGGTTCTTATGGCATATTGTCTCGGTGGAGGGTATTTTTGTTAATGTAGCAAAGGTTTTGGCCATGCAGAATTTAAAGAGGTCGGAAAGTGTAATTGAAATTGGAAATTTCTTGGGATTGGCAGGTTATTATCGGAGGTTTATTCAGGATTTCTCCAATATTGCTTCACACTTGACGAATTTGATGAAGAAAGACGTTAAAATTGCTTGGATTGATAAATGTAAGCAAGCATTAAAGGAGTTGGAAGAAAGTTTGATTAGCACTCATGTTCTGACTGTTCTAGATAGGGGTGAGGGTTTAACTGTTTATACAGATGCTTATGGGATATGTTTATGTGCAGTGATGATGCAACACAGAATGGTTATTGCTTATGCCAGCCGACAACTCAAGTCACATGAATCAAGGTATTCGACCCATGACTTGTAGTTATTAGCGGTTGTATTTGCATTGAAAATGTGGAGGCATCACTTACTTGGTGAGAAGTTCGAGTTATACCACAGATCCTTGAGGTATCTGTTCACCCAAAAAGACATCAATATGAGACATCGATGGTGCTTAGAGTTTCTTGTGGCTTATACTCTTGATATTTTGTGTACCCCTGGGAAAGCGAATATAGTAGCTGATGTGCTTAATAGGAGGTATGCAGTTATGGCGAATGTAGAAGTGCACCTGATCCTAATCATTCATATTGAAGGAGATTAGCCAAGAGATATTTGTATTGCAAGGATAGCTAATGCTGTAAGTGAGAATGAGGCACTGGAGAATTGGCTGGGATTGGAGGTTGATAACCTTGGGATATTAAGAATGAAAGGAAGGTTGTACGTTCTAAATATTGATGGGATTAGGCAAGAGGTGTTAGAAGAGAGTCATCATTCGAGACTTACAATACATCCAGGAGTTACCAAGATGTATTAGTATATGAAGTGGACTTTCTGGTGGGAAGGTATGTAGAGGGATGTTTCCATATTTGTGAGTAGGTGTTTTAACTGCCAACAAGTCAAAGGTAGCCATCAGAAAACAACGAGACTACTTCAGCCACTTGATATTCCAAAGGGGAAATAGGAGAAGATATCCATGGACTTTATAGATGGACTACCTAGCTTGAGGAAAGGTAATGAAGGCATTTGGGTTATAGTTGATCAACTAACTAAAAGTGCACACTCCTTACCAGTAAAGACAACGAGGACAACTTCTAGTTTTCTAGGTTGTATGTTAAGGAGATCGTCAGACTTCATGTAGTTTCTTGTGATATCATGAGCAATGGAGATCCGATATTCACTATTCAATTCTGGAAAGGGTTACATGGTGCCTTAGGGATGGAGATGAGTTTAAGTAAGCTTACCATACACAGATTGATGGGCAGACGTAGTGGTTTAACCATGTGTTGGAGGATTTGCTTCGAGCGTCTATCTTAGACTTTCATGGTTCTTGGGAATAGCACTTACCTCTTGTTGAGTTTTCATATAACAATAACTAATAAGCTAGCATCGGGATGGCACCTTTTGAAGCATTATATGGCAAACCTTGTTAATCTCCATCGTGTTGGGTAGAAACAGAAGATCATTTAGTACTTGGGCCAGATATGGTTAGGGAGGCGACTGACAAGGTAATAGGGATTAGGAAACACATAAAGGATGCACGAAATATGCAGAAGAGTTATGTAGATCGGAGGCGTAGAGATTTGGAGTTCTCAGTTGGAGACTTTGTGTTCATAAAGGTGTCTCCAATGAGAAATGTTGTGCAATTTGGAAAAGCTGAGAAGTTAGCTCCTCGCTATATAGGGCCATTTCCAATACTAAAGAGGATTGGACACTTGGTTATAGGGTCGAGTTACCGATTAGACTATCGAGTGTACATAATGTGTTCCATGTATCATATTTACTTAAGTATGTGCAAGATCCTTCTTTGGTAGTAAAAGCATCGTAGTAAGAGGACTTGAAGATTAAGCCTAACTTGACTATACCGAGATAACCAGTTTGCATTGTGGATAGTAATACAAAGCAACTGAGGATTAGGGTCGTGAAGTTGGTTATGGTACAGTGGAGAGAGGATGCTAGAGATCGTACTTTGGAAATTAAGGATAGTGTGAGGGAGTCCTATCCGTAGTTGCTTCTAGATTAGTTGTTTCTTATGTATCATAGCTTTTGTGGTGTACTCACTGCCTAAGGTGGAGTCACTTAGTATGTATTTCGATTTGTATGTGGTTTCAGTAGTACTCTACATATGTACTTGTTTCTTTTGGTCTTCTTTGATTGTTTTTCTTATATGAATTTCGAGGATGAAATGTCTTAAGTTGGGGAAAATGCAGCGACCGTTAATTTCGAACACTTCGTATTTAAATATCGGAACATTTAAATATGGTTAAGTGTTATAAAGTGATTTTATAACTTTATTAAACTCCTTTTAAGTAATAACTAATGATAGAAGACTTATTTCTGAAATTTGTTTACAAAAATAAATACTTTGAAGAAATATCGATAATGTGACCGAAAATTGTTTTATCTTTCTCTTAGCCTCTTCTATTTTAACTTTCTAAAACTCAAAACAAACCATCCCAAACTTGCACCAAACTCTTGCTATAAGTCTTAAACCACATAGCAATAAGTATTATCAACTTAAAGCTCAAAGGAGTGGAGCACATAAGCCCAAAAGGCCTAAGGCCTTGAGCATTTTAGGGAAATTCTTGCCTAGGCCATGAGCAAGTGTGAAGGGTAAGAGGAATTTTAGAGTTGCTTTGGTTGAGGTAGGAAGTGATGGTAATGTTGAGGCTTGTGCTTGGTTGTGTACTTGTTAAACGGTGTGCAAACTCACCATTTGAATGTATATGAAGTGTATTATATGCTTGCTTAAATTATAGTAAAGTGCTTAATTATATAATGCTATAACTTTTGTGATTCTTGCTTTAGAAAGCAAGTGACATATGTAAATTATGTATTTGGATTTCTATGACTCCTATGACCTGTTACATAGCCTTAGCATGATGCACATAGATTTGATTGGACTGTGGTTGAGTGAGACTTGAATATAGAATGGTTTATATAGCGAATAGTTGATATAGAAGCACTTCGAAATGCCTTACTTTGTTAAATTTTTATAATATTTCGTAAAGATATCCCTAGGAGTTTCTTTGCATAATTGTGATATATATATATATATATATATATATATATATATATATATATATTGAGTATATTGTTAACTGCATTAAGATCAGACCTTAAAAAGATTGTTATCGTATTTAAAATAGCCAAACTTCATACATATTAAAACTGCCCAGTTCATAACTTGTGATAGGACACAACAACAACACTTTTTAGTCGCTGTAGTAGCTCTGAACTCTTTTGACAACATTCCGAAAATGCAATAAATTGTTGTTTCTAACTTTAATTGGTTGAAAATGACTTTTAATTTAAGTATTTTTGTACAATCTTTTTAGAAGTATTTAGTAATTTACATCAGAGTATTTTAAAAGTGGTTTGAAATTTAAATATATTTTAATAATTAATTTTGAATTAGTAAAGTAAATGGTTTATTTAATAAGCGGAAACATGCTTTTTTGAAGTTTTTAAATAAATTATAAAATAGTTATGTGATGCCCCACTCTAAGACCCATATTAACAAAGAGTATTACGAAGTAATACTGTCTGCTAATGCGGAGAATAGAGCTGGATATGAGCAACCATCTATAGCCTTGTCTTAATTATCTACTAAATACGTCGATAAGTGCTATCATTTTTTTTCTTCTCAAATGGATCGACGTATCCAATAAATATTTAATACAAAACTATAATGGCTAACGGATCTATCAGAACAAAACATAACAACTCAAATGTAAATAACATCACAGAACAGCAGAAATGCATACATATGCATAAGTACAGATACAATCACTAGTACAATCCAAAATGATACATCAAAGTGGTATGACGGCCACAACCCAAACATGGGCCAAAAGAATATACATCAGAGTGCCAACAAAAAGGACTACACAAAAAGCTATAACAAAAAGAGCTAGCAGAATAGTCCATGCGAAAGCAGAATAGGCTAAGTCCAAATGTACCTAACCTGAAACACCTCGGTCTGACCCGAGTATAAAATACACGGGTCAGTCTAACTAAAACATATCAGTTAGAGTGAGACAAGATGATGATATGATTACCGATAAGATAACAATGCTTCTCAAATGAGAAGTAAACAAAAAGAGTCTATATGGATATCATAAAAGAGAATACATCTCATAGTAACAATAAAATCTCTAAAAGAGATAACTCTAGATCCAATAAACTCAAATAACAAGCCTCATATCATCGGCAACTCAAAATATACAAAGGATATAAATATCCCAAATCAAGCCAAAAAGGCAAACACAAATGCCAATGAAGGCATCACAAGTTTCCACAAGGTAATCGCTATGTATCAAGTGGTTCAAAGGACCGACTCCGAAAGGCGATACTCTAGGGAAATATAAATATCAATGAAACAAAAGATGCACATGTTCAGTACTGTATAAACAAGGATCCACAAGCCCGAAGGCGACAAACCCAAGTATCTCTCGAGCGGTGATGAAGGACCAACTCCAAAAGTGATACTATAGGGCAACAAACCCGAAGGCACAAACCCGAAAGCAATAAACCCGAAGGCACAAACCCGAAGGCAACGAACCGTAGTAGCGAAGGTCCGGAGTCCCAGTACTGGACGCCACTAACTGGCAATATGTGTCACAAACTCTTGGAAAGGAACCCGAAAAGTGTTAACGTGTGTCCCATACCACCCGTTCGCACTAAACGGTTTACTAACCGCTAGAAAATTTCACACTCAAAGCAGTAAAAGGTTCACCTCATATCATCGGTAAACTAGACCCGTAGGCCAAAACGATCAAACGAATAGATTAGGAATTAACTGAAAAGATAAACACACGTGTTCATAGCATGCATTTTATCCAATCTTTTAATTCTCCTCCTTCTTCGCTTGAAGTGCAAAATTGTGTGTTTTATATAGAAATTAAGTTGAAGAAAAAGAGTTTTAGGAACGCTTCGAAATCGCTTTAGAAATTGCCTTTGAAATTCTCTTATTATAGAGTATATAATTTTTATACTAAAAAAAATATGTAATAATAATTTCAAAAGCCCATTTATTTGAAAAACACTTTTAAAACACATTATAAACCCCATGTATGAAATCCAGAAAGAAATATCAAGAGAACATCGAAATAACGGAAATTACACTATCTATTATCCATTTAAAACAAGTTGCGACTCAATATTCGACAGCAGGTTTGAACAAGTTAACAGTGTCAAAATGACTTGAAATTCTTCAGGAATGTAGTTCAACATTCTTACTTCAATTTTCAAAAAGAATCATTCAAATCCGATTTGAAACGAAGAATCTGCGTCGTTTCCAATATTGGACTAAAACAAGGTTAAATCGCTGAATTCCAGCATGGTGCGGGTTCAAGTTCGACAACAATTATATACAAGTTAAAATGGTCAGAATGACCTTAAAATTTGTATAAATAAATCTCAACATTTTTACTTTAAACTGCATAAAAATCGCCGAGTTCTGACAAGAGACGAAGAAACTGCGACGTCTCAAAGTCGGACTCATGACAGGAAGTGAATACATAGGAAAAACAAAGGCCAGCGGCTTTTTTAGCCAGTTCGCACCTATTCAACCCAAAATTTGAGAAAGTACGAAACATGAAAGTTATAGAGGATATTACAAGCTTTCCATAACATCCAAAATTACCGAATTCCAATAAGAAATGAAAAAGTTATGACCAAAACAATTTTCAGATCTGAAGTTCACTACGGCTGTCATTTTAGTCTCGGGACATTGACACTAGAATGAACTTTTGACCATGTAAACTTAAAAATTTAACAAAATTCAAAACACAAAAGTTATAGTAGACAATCTATGCTTTCTATAACATCAAGAATCATCAAATTTGGACATCAAACGAGAAAGATATGCTCAAATTACCAATAACATTTAGCACAGAAAATTACGGTTTTACAATGACAGGGCAACGAGTTTACATCAGGTTTTTCGACCCACTATGCTGAGTGTTTACGAAAGTATTTAACATGAAAGTTGTCACACTCTTTTTAAGCTTTCTGAAACATTAAAAATGATCTAAATCCGACAAGAAATGAGAAAGATATGCCTAAAACAATTTCTGTGTTTCAAAGCTAAGTTTAAAACACAGAACAGAAAGGTTACATCTTCTTCAAACCCAAATTACTCTTAGTAAACTGCTTAATCACAAAATTAATGAACATAAAAGTTGTTCCTTATAAAAATACCTTCCAACTAAAAAAATTCTCACTCAATTTTGATCTACCATTTATGGTGATTTTAATATTAGGTTTCAACAAAAATATTGCCTAGAGCGGAGCTATGTACATCAGTTTCAAACTCAATTTCATCCTTCTAAACCATAGAATTTCTTAAAGTGATTAAAAGAGAACTTGTAGCTAATAGAAAGTTCTTTCAACTGCAAAAAGATTGAGCTAAATTGGCTAAAATTGCACTAAGATATTGCTGTTTTACTGCAGCAATATTTTTACAAACAATTTTCAGCAAAGTACAACCAAACAATCATTCAAATTCAAGCAACCAGTTCACAACCAATTTGAAAGCAATTCAATAAACAAACTATCTAATTCAATTCAAATATCAACTAAAAATTATTCTCATAGATTAAAAGTAGTAGTATGAGTGATTAACTCACTTTTTACTCCAATTTGACAAAGATGCAATGCCTAGGTCAACATATATGCACTCCTCTTCTTCTACAACTCCTATGCTATACATGCCACAAGAATCACCCAAAAGCTCTCTCATCCAAAAATTTCAGAAATTAGAAATTAAATAAAACCGAAATTAAATGCTAGATTCGGATAGAGAAGAGGATTTAGAGACTTACCCATATCTTCTTTTACATTCTAGATTTTTTTCTTGATTTCTAGTGATTTTACAAGGAGCTAGGTTTATGAGTTTCTTAGTTTTGAAAAACCAAGTTTTTACTTTGTGCCTAGTTAAAATGAATGTATCATTCATTTTCCAATACAAAGGAGATAAGAATTCTCCTTTATTTTCACAAATGGGCTAAATTTTATTAAGCCCAAACTCAAGTTTTATTACAAAGAATTAAAACTCTATGTCACCTCTTTACTTAGTCTAATAAAAAGATTATATCATTTTTTTTTATTAGTTTATCCTCTTTTCCTAATTAACCACTAGTTTAATTAAAATTACATTTTAATTTATTAACAGGTAATCACAAAACCGCGGGTTACTAGTTATTTTTAAGTAATATTTTAAATGAATGTTTAAACCATAATTATAAATATTTAAAAGGTATTTTTATGCATATATAGTTTTAGAAAATTAGTTAAATATTTTATTAAAGTATTAAAAAGCTTATGTAACATTTTACCTTTTAAATTGTTTTTGGAATTTTATTAATAATATTACCTAATAAATAAATTAGTGTGTGTATATATATATTATTTTTAAAAGGATTTTAATTATAAACAATATTTTAAAAAAGGGGTTAGGAATCGCTTAAGTAACTTAATCGTGCTTTGTTTGTTTACTTGTTTATGGAAAGTACCAATACTTAGGATTAAAAGCCGACAAAGTAGACTTGTTCTATCTATGAGAGTTAAGAATGATGTTTGATTAGGGTTTAGAAGCAAAACCTACCGGCTTCACTCTTGTCCGAGGGATGGTATAGGTTGAGAAGGTCAAAAATTTGAAAAGTATACGAGACTCGGTTTCCATATGCGATCGTTTTTACAACTAGATAGTCGACTATTGAACTTGACCAAAGTTAACTAAGGAAGTACATAAAAGCTTCGCGACTTCATATGGTTTGAGATCCGTTGGGAAGGGCTCATTGGAATGAAACGTCTCTCGCTTTAAGAATGTATACATACGAGATCCCACGAGGATCTTTATATCATTCGCTTAAAGAACCGGAATTGAGTTAACCAGAAATTCACCAATTTAGTTTTGAAGAATTCGGGATCGGATAAGTATGCTTAGGTATTACTTACCAAATATTACTTCAAAACTAGTATACGAGTCTACATTTTGAAAGAAGTTGTGAAGCGAAATGTTATAGGGTTGAATTGTTTATTCTACGGTTAAGTCCAATGAAGAGGTCAGCGTTAACATATCAGACTAATGCTATAGAGTTGTATAGCCTATCCTAAGGTTAATTCTAAAGGATAGGTCGGCATTAGCATTTGTCAGACGACTTGTGTTGGAATCCATGAAGAGATCCGTGATCTATTCGAGTGATGAAGACTAGTGTGAGAAATGCTGAATGCGACTTCATCATCAGAAATGATAGAAAACAGAGTAGGCTTCATAGCCAATTTTAGCTAACCCAATGGTATATCTGCTCCATGTTTAGAGATGCTTATCGTTGTTGCTAGCGGGAGTTGATGATATTCGATATCACATGTTCGAGCATGGACCGTTTATGTTTCTCCTAATAGGTATATTTTATCTAGAGATAAACGATGCTTGGAAGGTAATTTTTACCCTTGTCAGTAGGTCCTCCTCGATGTGCTGATGACATCTCTAATGGGAAATCCATATGCGAATGAACCTTAGCAGTTTTAGATGTACTTCTAATATTGTTGTGTAGTGAGATGCAAGCAGCACATCTGTTTTCTGATTTATATTCTACACCTTAGACACTATCTATTATATTACTATTTTTACTTATCAGATGGTTTGGTTTTTTTGAGGGGAAAACTGTTATGGTGATTCATACGGTCTCAAAAGTTACTGTTATATGGGTGCATGTATCTTGTGTTTCCTGTACCAAACTTATGTCTGACACATGGTTTTTATTTTACCTAAATTCCTCCTATACTCTTTCGAGTAGGCTGAGTAAAGCAGGTTTGACTTTGGACGCTTTAGAATTTCAGGAGATGAGCTGGAGGCTTCCATATATCTATCTATTTATATTTTTGTTGCACTATTATTATGTACGTATCAGCACTGTTAGGACTGGCAGTTATAATTGTCCAAGCTAATGATAATATTTAGGTTTTGTAACTTTGAAATTACTCTATATTCTGGAATAACCCTTTGTACTGTCTTTTTGGATATTGTATATTATCATTCCACTTGTGAGATTTTGATATTGTGATTTTTCTTTCTTGCTCTGTTTCCTTTTATTTTTATTTTACCATAACAATATGGGTTTCCCGCAGTTGGGTGCTCGACACATAAATAACGTGGATGTATTAGTGTCAACAGTAGAGGGTCAAAAGGTTGGTCGTTACAGCGTCGATCGGACAATGACAATTAGGTCTAAGTTAAAGCATTGGAAGTGAAACACTATTTAATAGAGAATTCGTCTCCTCAATTATACGGGGTTAGTATCACGGTCAACTATAGTTGGCTCAAAATCAAAGTCTGTGGCCAGAGCTATACGATTAATAATAACTGTTATTATTGAACCAAAGATATATTGAATTATAAATTTGAATGTGGACGATGTTTTGACGAAGAGAATTGGTGTAGATAATCATTACTACCAGGTACCGCATATAACAAGTAAAATTGGATTTTACCAAAAGATGTGTAAACGGTAAATTCATCCAAAATGTCACACCATTAGCTAAGGTGATATGTGAATGTTAATACTCAAATTGTTTGATATTAGTCGCTGACTGAATTTACATATTTGAGTCGCACAACCGTAATGGTGAATTATCCAAAAAAAACATATGATTTAATTAATTTATAAAATTTTGTAAATTAATTGAATTAATTAATATTTAAAATGTATCAATTATTATTTAATTTGTTCATGTTTGGAAGTTGTTTGTAATTATTTAAATGCATGTATAAAAGTTATATTTGTGTGCATCGATATACAATATCGGTGTAATTTTAAACGTGTTTGAATAAAAGATAATTACATGGATGAATTTATGAAATTTTATGTCATTTGATGGCATGTAATTTTAGCCATACCATGTGAAGAGAGAGAAGTGGAGAGAGAAATAATTAAGTGAATTATTTAGAAAAGTTTTTAATTAAAGAATGTGAAATGTTTCGTTCTTTCAATTAAAAAAATCCACTAATTTATTTCTAACAGTCATTCTTTCTTTCCTTCATTCACTTTTTCTCCTCTTTTCTAAGCCATGGATGAAATGGTCATCTTTCCTTCTAAACAAAAACAACTCCAAACACAAAAAATCAAATACAATGAAACATAAACACTACATCCACCTCTTGCAAGGATTGGGTGTGGATCTCGAAGATCTAAGGAGGTATCATCATTCAAGGTGCGATCCTTTGGCTACATCATATTAAACTTTCTGATGCATTAATTGAATCTAAAACCTATAATATCTAATACCAATAAAAATGTCAATCCTGAATAAAGAATGAACATAAAGAACTAAGCTAAAAATCATTCTACACTTATTAAATTAAGAAGGAAAAACTCTATATATTTATATTATTCAGATGTAAAACTAAAATCAGAATTAAAACTAAGTACTTGGAAGGTGATTAGCAAAAAAAGTGCTAAATAATAGAATTAATTTTTTATTTTGCAATTGTAACGACCCACTATTTTGGACCATTCAAATCGACAATAATCCACACATGTCTGGCTTGAATAATTCAAAATAACAGATTGTAAATAAATTTGGAGCAAATGAAATCAAATACACAGAATCACAGACACAGAACATATCAGAATAACTCGCAGCGGAATATAAAAAACCATAGTAGTTCATGAAGCTACTATAAAAAAACTCTCAAAACATAATACATAATATCTGCTTGAAAATATATAACAATAGACATCTCAAATAAATAGAAGTTTATGAATACCAGAACTGAAATAGAACAACTGAACTGAAAGGAACAGATAACTAGACAAGCAGAATCTCCAGCGATTCCTAGCTCCAGAAAGAAATCCAAAGCTAAGCTGTAAATACTCAGGCTGACCCGAGCGTAAAGTAAAACACAAAACACTCGAGTCAGGACAATATATACTTATATAATGTAAACCAACTCAAGTGAACTGTAGTAGAAATGCACAATAACTCAAAGGATGCTTGGGATCGCCCATCCTTTAAGGATCAGTTAAACTATAAATTAAATACATCCCGTGGTTAAAATTTCAAAATGGTATTTCATACTTCGAAATCAAATATCATTTCAAAATTCAATATCCTTATAAAATCCATTTCAAAATATCAAAATATCATATTTCAAAATAGTTTATATTTCGAAACAAATTACTTCATTTTAAATCACAAAAATGAAGTTAGTATATTTAATAATTAAAATTTTAAATTTCCAAAAATTTAAATTTTCAAAGTTCATTCGTTCACTTCAATTAATTAAAACAATGAAATTTCAACTTTCGCAGCATTTAGAAAATGCTACGGAAAGTCACATTTAAAACAGTTCAATTTAACAAAAGACAGCATTTAAAATGCTGTAATATGGTTACATTAGTTTCAAATAAACTTAGTTAAATTCAACCATTATAACATTTACAAAAATGCTATAAATTTAGCCATTTGGTTCATTATTATCAACTACAGGTTCATTATTATCAACTACAACATTTACAAATGTTGTATTATCATTTACATTAGAATTTAACAGCATTTCAGAAATGCAGTTAACTAACTTCAAATATTCAGTATAATTTCACAAACAATTATATTTTTATATAAATCATTTTTTTACTTATAAAATCATATAATTTCACTTTTAAAACAATCATTCAAATACCCTTATATTCATGATTTTATAAAGTTAAAACTCCATTCAAAAATCAAAATTTAATAATAATTCACTTATTAAATTCCAATATTAAGTTATAAATTCATTAAATTAAATTAACTTAACACTTAAGTTTAAATTTTCAAATATAACTTAATTCCATTTTTATTTACTTAACTTAAAAATTCACTTTTAAGCCAAATTCACAAATTTCCAATTTTAGTTATATTTCAAAATTTCAACTTAAATATTCATTCATTTCACATTTTAACTTTATAAAAAAAACATTTAATATATTATAAAATCATTTAAATTCACTTTAATCCAAATTATCATGAATTTATCACATTTCATATTTAATTTAAATTCCAATTATCACCAAATTAAAATTTCCCAAAATAACTTACATTTCTAATTTTACCATTAATTTATTTCACTTATAAATTTTCAGAAAATCAATAATGCTTTACAAAAATCATTTTTATTTAGTTTAAATCAAAATATTATAATATTTACATTTCTAAAATATTAAAAAAAAAATTATAAAACATATTTTAACAACGGGTCTGTATTTCATTTTCTAGCCTAGGAAAAGTGATACGGGTAATTTATCATTTCAACCCGTATTTACAAAGATACCCAGGTTTGATCATTTCAAACCCGCAATCCCAAGTAAATGAAAATAATTGAAAATCATTCAGGCATATCATTTCAGCCCATAACGATTTTCTCCTATTCTAAAGTCCGTTCGGGTATGTATCATTTCAACCCATAGTGATTCTAATCTAAAGGGAACTTGCAGTGTGATAAACTGATAAAAATAAAAGAACAACATAATATAACAGTAACATATGATATAACAGGTGTTTAAGCATGGGTGAACATCATATAATCATAACATAGTAGTTATAACAGGATGCAATACATTTACAGATTCAAGTGGTGTCGGTTTATCAGTTATATAGGTACAGATTGTCTGGTGAGAATAACTCACCTGTTAAGCTGGAGATTTGCCAACAGGCACACAACACAAAGATTACGAGGGCACGACAACTCTAATACAATTTGAGTGTGGAGAGCAAATCCAATGATATAGATCTTGTGTTATAACCCAAACAAAAATCAAAGCAAACCATAAATTTCAATACACTAGAAATGAAATAACTTTTAAATAAAGAGAGATACGAATGCCAAATCTTTTTCCATGCTTTCTCTATTTGTTTGCATGGCCTAGGGGATCAATTAGGTCAGGTTTGTACTTGGTTTGGATTAGGTATGGGTCTGGAAAAGGTAAGGCTACAAGCATGAACATGGAGGGGAGTTACAAGGTAGGAATGCAAATGGTCAAGGCAACAAAAGAGTGTTTGGGTGTAACAACAAGGCTTGGCCTTACATGGATTGGGCTCGGCCTTGGCATGAGCAGGTCTGGTGGTGGCTGGAGCAGAGGCCAGAGGTGGTGGAGGAGCAGGCGGCGGCGGCTAAGGGGTGGCCAAGGTGAACTATGGTGGTGGTGAAGGTGCTAAGGTGGCTAGGCATTGGTTTAAGGAGTTTTGCAATGTTTGTGTGGATTTTTTGTGGTGCTACCTTCAAGTGATGGTCACAACCTGGTCAAGACCAGTGGAGAGGAGGGTGATGTGGCTGTGGATGGTGGTGGTGCTGGTCGTGGAGGTGGTGGAGAGGCTATGGCCGATCAACACTATGAAGAAGCAAGGCAAATTTTAATAGAAAATTCAATAAAATGAAGGGAAAAAGTGGAAAAAGAAGAAGAAGACATTACTAATTTTTCTCAGATCTGAAGTGCTGTGAAAATGAAGTGAAAAGGATGTGTTTTCACGTGAAAATGAGTTAAGGAACTCACGGCTATCAATTAGAAAGGAACGGCCAATGATTTGAAAAGTCTAGCAACCCAAAAGTCATTGTTTTGAAACCTTTTGTCTCTTCAAATTTCCATTCTTTTTAATTAAATAAAAACCAATGATAATTTAGTAAAATGAGTTTTAATACTGAAACAAAGTAAAATAAAATGAAAATAAATAATTAAATTTAAATAAAATAGAAAAAGAATTAAAGAAATTGCTTAAAAATTCAAAACAGGACTTAAAAATTACAAATAGAATATCACTAGTTTTAGAAAAATTACAACTTTACTTCTAACCAATAAAAGTCAAGAAAAAAAATAAAAAAAAATTCTGAATAAAATGAAGTGTAAATTAAAATAAAATAAAGTCTTAAGAAAATAGAAAATAAACAAAAAAATTCTTTAATTAAATGAAACTGGAAATTAGAAATTATAAACAGAATACAACTGACTTTGGAAAATGTCAATTACATTTTGAAAAATGTTTTAAAACCAAAATATATACATAACATGTTATTTTACCCATATAAACAAAAATTAGAACATTACATGACCAAATAAAAATATTATTTATATAATTTAAAATAAACAATTTTGTTAAATACAACAAATTACACTCAATATTGAAAAAGGCATAACTTTCACATTATAAATCAGATTTTAACGAAACGAAAAGCATTATTCTTAAAATTTTATTTAATTTCATAATAAAATAAAAAATTCAAATTTTCAAACTTTCAAATTTCTGAATTAAAAGTCAAAGTTTGACCATATTGACCAAAATTCACTTTTCTGGAAAATATTCTTTTTAGTCATGTTTGGAATTCTAATTCACATCAAAATCAAAATTTATATTTAAAATAGCAAAATTTATTCATTTTAATAAATAAAATAAAGTTTTTAAATCAGGAAATCAATTAAAATAACCAAAATATACAATTAAAATAATCACAAAATATAGGGTTGTTACACTCTCCCCTACTCAAATCTTTTCGTCCCCGAAAAGAAAGGAAGCGGAGAGACAACTAGAAAGAACAATAGGTTGGAAGACATCCGGAAAGAAGGTAGGGAAAAAGTAGCTAGAAGGGAAAACAGGTTGAAAGACAAGGATGAACCATTATTTTAAAATTGTTGGTTGAAGAGGTAAACAATATTTAAAACACTTTAAAATCTTTTAGAAAGGAAATAACTGATCAAAATATCCTTTATAATATTTTATCAAAATACTTTTTAACTCGATGTCTTAACAAGTTTATCCTCGTTCCTGCAGACTCTGGCAGTGCGTTGATCAGGCGCAAAGCTAGAATTCTCCAGGTACTAAGTAGACTTGTTTCAACACCCAGTGAAAATACTGGAAAACTTTTTAAAAACAGATATGGAAAGTACAATCCAAACAAAAACAAACAAAACCTTTGTCTAACCATGGTTCGCAGATACACAATGGTTACGCCTGGATCCCCCAGGAAACAATCCATATCCGTAAGCTTTCTCAGCCCTGCGAGTTACGCCATGATGACTAGTAGAATGCAGGATACACAATGGTTACGCCTGGATCCCCCAGGAAACAATCCGTACCCCCAGGCAAGACTCAGCCAAGCATTTGCGCTACTATTCGCGACCTACACAGATTGCAGGATACACAATGGTTACGCCTGGATCCCCCAGGAAACAATCTGTACCCCTAGGCAAGACTCAGCCAGGCAGTTGCGCTATGCAGTCACGATCGTAAGACCATGGGTAACGCCATGGAATTCGAAGGACACTCGAGTATCATATCCGGATAACCAAAAATCATAGAGAATAATATCGATAGAATGAATCCAAGATGTGGCCACAAATCGGATATCAAGCAGAAGGCACTTTCCATATCTTTACTTCGAAAATATGTATCATATAGTACCTTTTCAAATCACTTTCAAATATCGTACTTATATAAAATCCATTATATATAAGATTTAATTTTCAAATCAAATACTTTCCAAAATCAATAGTATATCAAATCATACTTATATAGACTTCAATTATATAAGATTTCACTTTCAAATTGAGTACCTTTTCAAATCTATAGTTTTCGAATCAATTTCATACTCATACAAATCAATTTTATATAATTTCGACAACTCCCAAATCAAGTGTTTAGTAACATAAGGTTCTCAAATTTAAATTTGTTTCAATATCAGTTCAATTTCAAAATCATATACAATTTCACCAAATTATTTTCTTCTCAAATTAAATATCTTTAGTTTCAAAGTTTCCAAAATAATAAATTTTTGAAAATAAATCCAAATTTCCAAATCAATATAATTTAAGTCAACCAATTCATTTCCAAATTCAAATGTTTTCAAAATCATCTTATACTTACGTAAGGTCCGTCTTATACAAGGATCAAATTTTCCAAAATAAATTTCACTGTATGAAGAGCCATATGGGATTTGAATATCTTTGCTTTTATAGGTTATATATCTTTGTAATTTAAATTGGAAAAGTAAGCAAAGATATTCTAACCCGACAGCTTTCAATTTCAGCGTCAAAATATATCACTGATATTAGAATATAAGATGTACACACGTCATCATTTCGCAAAATCACATTTGATCGCTCGCTCGATCACACAAGTTCGCTTTCGAACTAGTATTGTCCATTCGATTTCCCTAATGCGGACTTCGATATGGTTTCTCGACTAGAAGCCATCAGTCTCCTTGCATAGCCATATACTATGATAGAGAATTCTGGAATCAAGCCCAAAATCCATATCAAATATTCGCCATCAAGAATCGAATGAAAAATCCTAACACGAAATGGTGTAATCCACCTCGAACTTGTGTACTCAAACTTGGATCAAATTAATTATGCGAATAAAACAGCATACGTACAACTTATATATTTATTTCAACTTGTTAAATATATAGTTTCATAAAGATGTTACTAAGTTAAAACATTTAAACTAAATTTTATTCAAAATATTTTGAAGACCAAATTCTTTTCAAAACATTTCAAATCTAAATTTCATATTAGAAAATTTTAAAATTGCTTTATTCATTTACTTAACCAAACAGTTTCAACTTATTTAAATCATATTACTGCATACTTAAACATTCAAAACAAACTTATATACTTTATCAAATTACTTTTCAAAATTTCTTACCTTTGAAAAAGTTTACCTTGATTTGGAAGTGCTCGAACATTCAAATAGTTAAAGAAATCATTTTCAAATTCAAGAGTTGGAAATCAACAACAAATCAGTAAATCAATTTTCAAAAGATAGGTTTCAAATCAGAAACTCAAGGACTGAACACCGGTTCATTTCAAATCATTTCAAATATACATATATACATATATATCTTTCGAATATCACATCACACTTCGGAATTTGAAATCTAAATTGGTTTCACAAATCAATCGCAAAGCAATGCTACCAAAGTGGCCTCTCCCTCACTCAGAAACTCAAAAATCAATGTCGATGATGCGTGCACTCATCACCGAAATTATTTTCCAGCGACACAAGTGAGTTCTGGACTTCCATTTACTTTGAAAACTTTTTTGAAATTCCTTCAAAATCATTAAAACCCATTAAAATCATTGAAACATTACTTATTCGGAAAAATAATTTCAATCATATTATTTATTATTTCAAAATCTTAAAACCAGTTCCAAAATGCCGGAGTTCAATCACTTAAATTCAGATTCAAAACCTTCAGTTATAAATCATTTTATATGAAACCATTTCTTATAAAATTTTCACAATTTCAAATCCTTTCAAAACTTCAAATTCTCATTTTTTTAAAAGGTATATAATCCTTATCAAAAACATTTCATCTTTATATAAAAATATGGTCATCCTTATCAAAATAAAACTATGATGAATACAAAATTTTTAAAAGACAATCAACCACAAACTTTCCAAGGGACGATTCAAGGATGGATTTCAAAGCAAAAAAGAGATTCAAATTTAGAAGGACTCTAATCAAATAGAATTCTAATTCAATGATAGGCTCAAACGAAGATAAGATAATTAAATTACCAAATACAAGATGGATAAGCCTATATGAATCGCGGGCGACCTTAACCGGTCAACCGTGATTTCAGGAATATAATCGATGCGAAAATCTATGGAAAATCGACCTTCGATTGCCAGAGATAGAATCTAAATATATCAGAAGATAGAAAACATCGTAAACCGAGGATACAGAAATCTCCGGTGAATCAATGCCAATTATAATCATTCAAAGATTGGCGGAATCGCCACCCTATAAAGGTCATACAAAGTGGAGTGATGCAATGCTCCAAAATCAAAAGAATACAATTAGGGGAGATAGGAATGGATTTCAGAACAAGTGGGAGCGTTCCAAAATTCAAAGGAATCCTATTCGATAAGAATCCAAACGAAGATTAGAGATATATAACCTATATCGATACAGAAAAATTCCCATTCAAAATTTGGAATGACTCGAATTCATAACATACGAAAACAGAAGCATAAATATCTTTAGTTGGACAACTTTAGCTAAGCAAAAGATACAACAGAGTTTACTCAAAACAACCTAACAAACTACAGATTTTGCCATACTCAAAATAGATTCCTATCAACAATGGATCTAGATCAATCAAGAGAGAAGTTCAAAATTTTAGAGGATCCTAATCAAAGAAATTACTAACAAGGTGGATACAAAAGGAATGAAGTTTAAGAAATATTTTACTTTCAAAGCAAGGAAATTTATATCAAAATAATCTTTGAAAATTCTTTAAAAATCATTTGAAAATCATTTTATACTTCGAAAATACGTTCTCTCACAAAGAAATGATTCTGAGATAGATTTCACTCATTCTAGGGTATTTCTACCCTATCTCTAATGAGTTTTTGCTCCGCAGGCTAAGGTTTGCCAAAAACCAAAGCTCTGATACCAACTGTAACGACCCACTATTTTGGACCATTCAAATCGACAATAATCCACACATGTCTAGCTTGAATAATTCAAAATAACAGATTGTAAATAAATTTGGAGCAAATGAAATCAAATACACAGAATCACAGACACAGAACATATCAGAATAACTCGCAGCGGAATATAAAAAACCATAGTAGTTCATGAAGCTACTATAAAAAACTCTCAAAACATAATACATAATATCTGCTTGAAAACATATACAATAGACATCTCAAATAAATAGAAGTTTATGAATACCAGAACTGAAATAGAACAACTGAACTGAAAGGAACAGATAACTAGACAAGCAGAATCTCCAGCGATTCCTAGCTCCAGAAAGAAATCCAAAGCTAAGCTGTAAATACTCAGGCTGACCCGAGCGTAAAGTAAAACACAAAACACTCGAGTCAGGACAATATATACTTATATAATGTAAACCAACTCAAGTGAACTGTAGTAGAAATGCACAATAACTCAAAGGATGCTTGGGATCGCCCATCCTTTAAGGATCAGTTAAACTATAAATTAAATACATCCCGTGGTTAAAATTTCAAAATGGTATTTCATACTTCGAAATCAAATATCATTTCAAAATTCAATATCCTTATAAAATCCATTTCAAAATATCAAAATATCATATTTCAAAATAGTTTATATTTCGAAACAAATTACTTCATTTTAAATCACAAAAATGAAGTTAGTATATTTAATAATTAAAATTTTAAATTTCCAAAAATTTAAATTTTCAAAGTTCATTCGTTCACTTCAATTAATTAAAACAATGAAATTTCAACTTTCGCAGCATTTAGAAAATGCTACGGAAAGTCACATTTAAAACAGTTCAATTTAACAAAAGACAGCATTTAAAATGCTGTAATATGGTTACATTAGTTTCAAATAAACTTAGTTAAATTCAACCATTATAACATTTACAAAAATGCTATAATAGCCTTTAATTAAATTTAGCCATTTGGTTCATTATTATCAACTACAGGTTCATTATTATCAACTACAACATTTACAAATGTTGTATTATCATTTACATTAGAATTTAACAGCATTTCAGAAATGCAGTTAACTAACTTCAAATATTCAGTATAATTTCACAAACAATTATATTTTTATATAAATCATTTTTTTACTTATAAAATCATATAATTTCACTTTTAAAACAATCATTCAAATACCCTTATATTCATGATTTTATAAAGTTAAAACTCCATTCAAAAATCAAAATTTAATAATAATTCACTTATTAAATTCCAATATTAAGTTATAAATTCATTAAATTAAATTAACTTAACACTTAAGTTTAAATTTTCAAATATAACTTAATTCCATTTTTATTTACTTAACTTAAAAATTCACTTTTAAGCCAAATTCACAAATTTCCAATTTTAGTTATATTTCAAAATTTCAACTTAAATATTCATTCATTTCACATTTTAACTTTATAAAAAAAAACATTTAATATATTATAAAATCATTTAAATTCACTTTAATCCAAATTATCATGAATTTATCACATTTCATATTTAATTTAAATTCCAATTATCACCAAATTAAAATTTCCCAAAATAACTTACATTTCTAATTTTACCATTAATTTATTTCACTTATAAATTTTCAGAAAATCAATAATGCTTTACAAAAATCATTTTTATTTAGTTTAAATCAAAATATTATAATATTTACATTTCTAAAATATTAAAAAAAAATTATAAAACATATTTTAACAACGGGTCTGTATTTCATTTTCTAGCCTAGGAAAAGTGATACGGGTAATTTATCATTTCAACCCGTATTTACAAAGATACCCAGGTTTGATCATTTCAAACCCGCAATCCCAAGTAAATGAAAATAATTGAAAATCATTCAGGCATATCATTTCAGCCCATAACGATTTTCTCCTATTCTAAAGTCCGTTCGGGTATGTATCATTTCAACCCATAGTGATTCTAATCTAAAGGGAACTTGCAGTGTGATAAACTGATAAAAATAAAAGAAAAACATAATATAACAGTAACATATGATATAACAGGTGTTTAAGCATGGGTGAACATCATATAATCATAACATAGTAGTTATAACAGGATGCAATACATTTACAGATTCAAGTGGTGTCGGTTTATCAGTTATATAGGTACAGATTGTCTGGTGAGAATAACTCACCTGTTAAGCTGGAGATTTGCCAACAGGCACACAACACAAAGATTACGAGGGCACGACAACTCTAATACAATTTGAGTGTGGAGAGCAAATCCAATGATATAGATCTTGTGTTATAACCCAAACAAAAATCAAAGCAAACCATAAATTTCAATACACTAGAAATGAAATAACTTTTAAATAAAGAGAGATACGAATGCCAAATCTTTTGCCATGCTTTCTCTATTTGTTTGCATGGCCTAGGGGATCAACTAGGTCAGGTTTGTACTTGGTTTGGATTAGGTATGGGTCTGGAAAAGGTAAGGCTACAAGCATGAACATGGAGGGGAGTTACAAGGTAGGAATGCAAATGGTCAAGGCAACAAAAGAGTGTTTGGGTGTAACAACAAGGCTTGGCCTTACATGGATTGGGCTCGGCCTTGGCATGAGCAGGTCTGGTGGTGGCTGGAGCAGAGGCCAGAGGTGGTGGAGGAGCAGGTGGTGGCGGCTAAGGGGTGGCCAAGGTGAACTATGGTGGTGGTGAAGGTGCTAAGGTGGCTAGGCATTGGTTTAAGGAGTTTTGCAATGTTTGTGTGGATTTTTTGTGGTGCTACCTTCAAGTGATGGTCACAACCTGGTCAAGACCAGTGGAGAGGAGGGTGATGTGGCTGTGGATGGTGGTGGTGCTGGTCGTGGAGGTGGTGGAGAGGCTATGGCCGATCAACACTATGAAGAAGCAAGGCAAATTTTAATAGAAAATTCAATAAAATGAAGGGAAAAAGTGGAAAAAGAAGAAGAAGACATTACTAATTTTTCTCAGATCTGAAGTGCTGTGAAAATGAAGTGAAAAGGATGTGTTTTCACGTGAAAATGAGTTAAGGAACTCACGGCTATCAATTAGAAAGGAACGGCCAATGATTTGAAAAGTCTAGCAACCCAAAAGTCATTGTTTTGAAACCTTTTGTCTCTTCAAATTTCCATTCTTTTTAATTAAATAAAAACCAATGATAATTTAGTAAATGAGTTTTAATACTGAAACAAAGTAAAATAAAATGAAAATAAATAATTAAATTTAAATAAAATAGAAAAAGAATTAAAGAAATTGCTTAAAAATTCAAAACAGGACTTAAAAATTACAAATAGAATATCACTAGTTTTAGAAAAATTACAACTTTACTTCTAACCAATAAAAGTCAAGAAAAAAAATAAAAAAAAATTCTGAATAAAATGAAGTGTAAATTAAAATAAAATAAAGTCTTAAGAAAATAGAAAATAAACAAAAAAATTCTTTAATTAAATGAAACTGGAAATTAGAAATTATAAACAGAATACAACTGACTTTGGAAAATGTCAATTACATTTTGAAAAATGTTTTAAAACCAAAATATATACATAACATGTTATTTTACCCATATAAACAAAAATTAGAACATTACATGACCAAATAAAAATATTATTTATATAATTTAAAATAAACAATTTTGTTAAATACAACAAATTACACTCAATATTGAAAAAGGCATAACTTTCACATTATAAATCAGATTTTAACGAAACGAAAAGCATTATTATTAAAATTTTATTTAATTTCATAATAAAAGAAAAAATTCAAATTTTCAAACTTTCAAATTTCTGAATTAAAAGTCAAAGTTTGACCATATTGACCAAAATTCACTTTTCTGGAAAATATTCTTTTTAGTCATGTTTGGAATTCTAATTCACATCAAAATCAAAATTTATATTTAAAATAGCAAAATTTATTCATTTTAATAAATAAAATAAAGTTTTTAAATCAGGAAATCAATTAAAATAACCAAAATATACAATTAAAATAATCACAAAATATAGGGTTGTTACAGCAATAAAAAATCTTGTAGTGAAGAAATAGAGATAAGTTACCACAATATTGAAAGATCATCTGAAATTTAATCTTTTTATTCTCCAACTCATTGATTCCACTATTCCAACTCAAATATGTAATAGTGTATGTAGAAATGAACAGGTCCTAAATAAATAAAGTAAACATAAAGAACCAAGCTATGTTATATAGTTATCAATTTCAGATTTTAAGACTCAACATATATATAGTATTCAAAGTATAAAACACAAATCCAAATTAAAACTAAATATATGTAGGGAGTTTAAGTTATTTTAGTAAGAGATAAAAACATAAAGAAATGACTAATTTTGCTTAAGTTTTCCTTTGTGGTTATGTAAGTAGGCTTTTGAGATTTTTAATTTACATGTAAGAGATGCATGTAGCATTAATTGCTAATTTAGTGAAGATTGAAAAAAAAAATTATTACTCTAGAGATTGAACATTTTGAATAATAGAATAATTTATTAACTTGCTGGAGGAAGTTGTATTTAATTTAAGTAGATTACCTTTTTTTGAAGGGTTAAAATATGTAGAGACATGTGCATGAATGGAAAAGGTTTTTATGTATACAAAAAGACAAATAACAATAATACATGAAAATATAATTGTATGAAGTAGGTGAAAAATAACCTTATGAGAGAAAAGGGGGAAATGAGGGAATTAGAAACCAATAGTCACAACTCACTTTTTATTGCATCTATTAAATGTATCGAGTAAATGATGGTAAAGCAAGAGAAGTTTAAAGGCTCTCATTAGTTTAGCATTTTTCTCATCTTCCCTTAATTCTCTCATAATATTTTATTTTGAAATACTTTTATATAGTTTCTGATTTTTATATTAATTACACTCTTTTTTTTAATTCTTAACAACCATTTTACATTTTAATACTTACTGTAACAATACATAATTTTAAACACTTCGTCTGAACATCTGGAACATGTTAAGCATTATAAAATTGATCAAATAACCTTGTTAAACTACTTTAATTAATATAACATGACGGGAAACTTGTTTTTGAAACTTTTTAACAAAAATAAATACTTCGAAGAAATATCGATAATGTGACCGAAAATTGTTTTAACTATAAATGGCTTTTTACTCGATATAAGTTGTTCGAACTTTTTGGGCTTGCTTAGAATATTAATGTGTAATCAATTAGCAACTAGAAATATTTTGGTGGATTATAACTAATTAACCACTTTGATGATATCATGAGTGATGTAAGATGTAGATATTTTGAGAGAGATATTTGTTGGAAGATGTTTTATGAAGGCACAAGGTGTAAAGCAAGGCTCATGTGTTGAAATTTTGTCCGAACATCCCTCTGTGGGAGCAACATATGGTTTGATCAACATCTTTTAACAAAAGGAATCACTTATTGTTACATGTGACCAAACTCATATATATACCACTCCACGTCCATTATTTTTCACGATGTAGGACTATTATTTCGAATGTGTACTCGTTACCCACAAGACACCCTAACAAATCTCCATCTTGGCTCATATCCATCCATGTGTCTTCCACTATACCAACACGATGCCTGCACCATATCAAGACTTCATTCACGTGTCATTCTACCAGATCCTATGTATCATGATCTAGCTCCACCTTAAGTCTGATACTTAAAACTACACTACTAGCTACCATGATTTACAGATCTCTTACGCATTGTCCATTGTCGCAGACGTTACCATCGGCTTTGATATTATGTTGAAATTTAGTCCGCACATCCCTCTGTAGGGACAACATATGGTTTGGTCAACACCCTTTAACAAAAGGAATCACTTGTTGTTACATGCGACCAAGCACATATATATACCACTCCACCTCAATTATTTTTCACGATATGGAACAATTATTTACATTGTGTGCCCATAACCTGTATACAATGCAAGACACCCCAAAAACATGAGGAGTAGGGTGCTTGGTGACCTTTCGTAGAGGGTAGAAGGTGGGTGGTAACCTCTTATCAAAGTCCATTTAAACTCCTTAAGTGTTTAGGAAATAGGTTTGCAAATTTGTTAACAAAGAAAGTTGTATTCTTTATCCTCTTCTCTCATTATATCAACATTCTCAAAATCAAAGGAACTTCTCCAAACTCAAGCTATAGGCTTAACACATCATAACAATAAAGAATAATAACTCCTAGCTGGAAGAATTGGAACACACAACCATAAACTCCCCTAGGTCATGAGGAAAAAGAGCCATTTCTAGGCTAGGTCATGAGCATTTTAAAGGGAAAGTTGGATTTTAGAGCTTATTTTGGTTAAGGTAGGAAGTGGGATTAAAGTAGAGGCTTGTGCTTGGTTGTAGATTTAGAAAAAGGGTGATTTAACTCACCATTTGATAGTATTTAAAGTTGTATAATATGCTATCTAAACTATATTAAAGTCATCAACTAGTATAAGTTATATATTTGGACCATACTTGTTTTTAAAAGCAAATGACAACCCAATATTGCATATCATCACTTCTATGACTTTCTACAACATGTGACATGGCCCTCACATTATGTATATATGGTTGATTGGATTGTATTATTCTTTTGATTAAATGTGGAATGGTTTGTATTACGAAAGGTCGCTATAAAAGTACTTTGAAATCCCTTATTTTGGTGAATTTTTATAGAGTTTTGTAAAGATATCCTTAGAGATTTCTTGACATGGTTATGATATACTATGAGTATATTAAATTTTATAAAAAAATTGGACTTTAAATCGATTAATAGCTAGTTGAAAACTGGCCAAACTTAAAGGCATTTAAATCCGATCTTCTGGGACAAAGCCTGAAACTGCAGCACTTTTCCAACAGCAACACTTTCTGGGCGTTTCTGAACTTTTGACAATGGCTTCTGCTACATGCTGTTGTATGTTATTCGAGAGTTTAAAAGGTTTAAAAATGACTTTTAAATAATGTATTTTCTCAAATCTTTTTGGAGTTGTTTAGTAACACATTAGAGTATTTTAAAAGTGGTTTGAAGTTTAAATATATTTTTAACAATTATTTATGAATTATTAAGGGAAAAGGGTTATTATATGTAAAACGTGCTTTTTAATAAGTTTTTAATAAATTTTAAATCAGTTTATTTTAAGTAATATTTTATATAGATATTTAAAAAATATTTAAAAGTATTTTGTTGTATATATAATTTTAGAAAATTTGTTAAATATTTATTAAAGTATAAAAAGGTTTATGTAACATCTCTGTCCTTTAAATTGTTTTAAAATTTTATTAAGTATATTAGCTTTATAAAGGAATTAGTGTATATATATATATATCTCATTCTAAAGGCTTTTAAATCATATACAAGTATTTAAAAAATGGGAACCTTATGTGATTCAATTGTGTTTGTATGCTTATTTGTCCATGGAAAGTTTTTACTCCTATACTTAGTACTAAAAGCTGACAAATTAGACTTGTACTATCTGTGAGAGTTAAGAATGAAGTGTCAAGGTTGGGCTCTGATGTAATCAGTGCTCTAACCTACCTGGATTCATTCTTGACCGAGGGATAGCGTAAGTTAAGAAGGTCGAAAAAGGTGATAAGTATCCGAGACTTGATTTCTCGTATGCGATTGTTCTTATTTCATACTAGATAGTCAATTAGTTAATTATCAATCTTAACCAAGTTAACTTAGGAAGTATATAAAAGCTTTACGGCTTCATTCGGTTTGAGATCTCATTGGGAGGACTCGTTAGTATGGAACGTCTCTCTGTAACGACCCGCCTTTTCGACCCTCAAAAGTCAACATTAACACATCAATGGTATTCACGTGCCGAACATCTGAGTGCCGGAAAGACAGATTGTTGGGAAAAAGGAAGAAAAAGACAGAACATAATTTCATATCGTGACGAGTAATATATAATATTGTAACGACCTGAAATTTTAAACCATTCGCATCCATACATGTCGGATTTGAATTGCTCAAAATATCAGATTGTTAATTTAAATTTGGCAAAACTCAGCATATACAGTAAATAAATAGTCACAGAATCACAGACACAGAGTAATATAACAACAATGCAGCAGAAACAAAAGAATAATAGTTCATGAAGCTACTATATATATATAACAGAGTTAAACTAGATACAACAGAAATCACTAATACATAGATGTCTCAATACAATAGTCAAATACAAGATCAGAATACATCACTGGAATCAACTGAATAATTGAAAGCAGAATCGATAGATAGCTGGATCTCCAAGCGAAGCTCCAACTCCAAAGGTGAGTCTCGAACACTGAGCCACTCAGTCTGACCCGAGCGTAAAGCAAAACACAAAACACTCGAGTCAGGATTAACATTCTTATATCAATAAATCCAACTCAAGTGAAATACCAACTGAAATACAAGTAACTCAAAGGATGTTTGGGATAACCATCCTCTAAGGATCCGTTAAACTATCTACTATGTAGTAATATACGCTATTATAATAATGTCTAAAGTAAAATAAACTTACTTTAAAATAGCATTAAGGAGTGACCCAATATTCCCCTTAACACATAATAGTCCCAGTAGTCTATCCAATATCAGCGTACCCCCAGATCGGGAGCTACCCTAAATACTCCACAGGCTACGGCGCAAAACCAAACTCGTAGTAAAGCTCGATATGGTAGGTGACACGGCACAACTAGGCAATGCTAGGGTAGATATACCAATTACACATCCGGGCTGGTGGTAACGCATAGCAGCCACTACCGCCCACCTCGGAACACACTCCCGAATCAAAAATCGAGGATGGCCATCAAATCAATCACAAAGTAATAGAATAGTATATGATGGAATGCGTCTGATCAGAGGAGCTACCTCATTGGCCCGTCAATCGCTCCTGTTTTAACCACCTTATGCCAACTCACAGAAGTCGGGTCCACGTATATACCTCAATAGAAATCGTCGCCACCATCCTACTTCATTCTGGAATCTCCAACGCGTACACAATTGTTAAAGTGGTTTTCGGTATCGACAGAGAGTATGTCCATATCCAATCCCGGTCTCTTTAACAACCAATCGTTATTATTACACCGCGGTCATTTCAAATAGTTTATACTTCAAACCAAAATATCAGTTCCATTTCAAAACATATCAATATGATATCATTTCACTTCAAATAAATCCATTTCCAAAATCATGTCACTTTCCAAAGTTATATCGCTTCCGAAATCATAAGTCTTTTAAAATCAAACACTTTGGAAATCAAAACCTTTGTCATAACCCTTTGAAATCATAGCTTTGAAATCATAGCATTTTGGAATCCATAACACTTTCCTCTTAAACACTTTAGATATTAAAATTAGTGTATATAATAAAATAGTTTATAAAATAAAATAGTTTATATAAAATAGTTATAAGTTAAAATACTTTATAATAAAATAATTTATATTGAAAATGATTTATATTAAAATAGTTTATTTTAAAATAATTTATAAAGTAAAATATAAATAGTTTTTTTAGATATAGTTTAAAAATACTTTATATAAAAATAGCTTCCTCAAATTTCACAAATCGATTCAAATCAACTCGAATTCCAAAATTTAAATTTAATCAAATCTCAAATCATCAATTTCCACTCGATTCAGCTTCTCAATAAACCATTTCAAATTATCGATTTTCAAATACATATTTGAACCATAAAATAATCCATTCAAATTTCAATATATATTAAAGTCAATATATTCAACATTTCAAAACTAAATTCGATAATTATATATATATATATATCAAATTCACTTTACTATTGTTAGTTTTAAAATACTTACTTAATCATTTCAATAATATCTAAATATAGCTTTAATTTACAAATTTAAATAAACAAAATATCCCATTTAAATTTATATAAATTTGAAATATTCATTGAAGTCACTTTTAATCAAATTCAAGTTATAAAATCAAAGCTTTAAAATTTCAAATTTACTAAATTTCAAATCAAACCTATTTAAGTAAAATTCTTAAATAAATATAATTTCAAATCAATTTCAAATCATTATAAACTCTATATTTGAAAATATAGATATTAAATAAATACTTATACATTTTATTTATCAACTATATTAAATCAACTTTAATAAATCTTTAAAATCGATATTTATTAAAACCATATATTTCTTTTCAAAACCATAGAAATCATTTTCAAAATATTTATATATAGACCAACGGTGTTTGTATATAGTTTTCTATCCTATGGTCAAGTGATACAGATATTTATCATTTCAATCTGCAATTTAAATATATACGGGTATATATCTTTTCAACCCGTAATCCCAAATTCAATATCAATGAAAAATCGCTTGGGTTTATCATTTCAACCCATAATGATTTTCTCCTATTCTACTGTAACAACCCGGATTTTTGGACGATTAATTTAAACGGATTTAAATATTTAAATTGGAGTATAATTTGATTTTATATGAAAAGTTTGGTTTTATTTAAAGTAAAACGAATTCAGAATTTAAATATAACAATCAATTGAATGAATCGATTAATTATTACAGTGATAATTAAATAGCGGTTAAAATATTTAAATCTGAAATTGTAAGCTTGTTGAAATTATTTTAACGGCTTATAAAATATATATTAATAATACTGGAAATAATAGACGAATTAAAATTGAATTTAACGGTCGTCTGTTCAATTTAAAATTTTCATCGTTTAAATCGTCATTTAAAAATAGCCTTTCGAGGCACAGTCTCGGATTTCGACGAAACCGGTGCCGTTGGATCCGTAATATTAAATTATTGCCGGATTTCAAATTTCGTAATTTTCAGAGCAACCGTGTGATCGTACGAGATTAAAACGCTTCGAAAACAATTAATTATTATTTTTATTTAAATATCCTTCATCAAATCACAGCTGACTTATTTCATCTCAGCCGACCTACTCCTTTCTACTTCATCATACTCATTGTCTTCCCTTAGAAGCTAAAAGCAAATCCAGCTTCTTTTTATAAATCACATATCTTTCTATTTTTGGAGTTCGAATCAACAGAGCAGAAAATGTTGGAACGAAGTTTTCGTTCTTTTCAAAACCCATTTATTCTTCCCACTTCCACATCGAAATTCCTCTTTGAAAATAGAACACCGGCTGTTTTTTTCTTTCCTCAAATCGAATTTGTCTCCATATATAATATTTTTTTTTGAAATCGAAATCGATCTCGACTTCGACAGGGAACCATTGTATTGGTCGCAACTCGATTTCGATTAGGGCGGAGTCACGAGATTTATGGCTCGAGCAGGAAGTGGTGTAGCCGAATGACGCAAGTGGCAAAAGACAGAGGCTTTGGATTAACTCGATGTGGGTTTCGATGGCAACGTCAGGGCGGTGGCCGGGGCTCGCGAGTGGGGTTCTCGCGTGGTCACGCATATAGCCGGGATTCGAGTTCAAGGAAGGAGTCGCGATTCTTCAGGAGGTGATGGCGGCAACTTGGGATTTCACGAGTGATTTTCGCGAGTTATGGAGTTAGACTTCGACTGGCGACTGCGGCGGCGTGCTCGAGGCAGTGGTCGCGATTTCAGATGGTGATTGTGGTTTTGGGTATGGCCTCTTTTTATTTTATTCGATTTTATATAAAATAGTAATAATAATATACATATATATTCAACTGTAATTTTTTTATGGGAAATTTTCACAGACAGTTGAAATAACGATATATAGATAAGGTTTAAACGAAAATGTTAAAGGTTTTTCTAAATTTATTTTTATGGAATCTATAGAGGTTAAGTACAAAAATATACGTAGTTCCTAATATATATATATATATATATATATAATATACTTTTACATATTTCCCTTTACAAGCTTATCCTAAAATAAGGTAACTTATTCGTTAATTGACTTCTTTAATTTATACTAGTCACGAAGCTTTGTAAAAGGAGGATTTGTTTAAGGTCTATATAGATTATTCTGTGGGCAGTTGGAATGAAATAAAATAAATATACTTATTCACATTTTAAATCTATCAGTTCATTTTTAAATAATATATGTATATATGATTAATTAATTTGTTAATCAAATTAGTTAGCTATTTTAACTACTAAGAGTTTTCTAAAAGAAAAATTTGTTAAACGATAATTAATTGGTCGACTAGTTCAAGTATTAATAAAATTCATATAATTGTTTATTCAAGGTCAAAAGACGAAAACGAGTCGAGATTGGAAAGGATCGCAACTTAATAGCAAAGGTGAGTTAATCTCACTCAGTAAAATTCAAATTATTGGATGTTAATTGACTGTCTGATTGGATGATATTATTATATATAGTAGTATATATATCAATATATATATATATATATTGGCATATGTATATATTGAATTTGATATTCCCGCATTATATAGCGGATGAGACCCTATGCGCCGCATAATAGCGGATGATATTTTATAAAATCCCATATACCGCGATATTCCACCTTGAAGTGGAATTGATATTTTATCTGGTGCTAACATCTGTGGATGCAGGGAGAACAGGTTGGAGGGATCCAACAGGATTCCTCAAAATATTTATTGATTTTATGTTGGTTGTTGTTATATGACAGGATGATGATTTGATATGGATTTGTGATGTGAATTGAATTAATTATGATAAAATAACATTGAAGTTGAAGTTTAAAATTTATGGATTCAATAAATTAATTTAACAAAGTTAAATAAAACTCAATAGAAAATATTTATTGAAATGTTAATCTACTTCAAATTGAGAATGAAGAAAAGAAATAAAAATATCTTATAAACTGTAATTAGTTAATTTGAGTTTTGGAAAGATTAAAAATATATTAAGCTTTTGAAGAGTTATTGTAATCAATAAGTGAAATTTTATTTAAGAATAAAGGAAGATGTTATTAATAAATACGAATAAGAAATTCTGTTAAGAGTCAAAAGGAAAGTTTATTATGGGATAAAAGGAAATTTTATTAAGTAACGAAATGAAATTTAGTTAAAGAACGATAAGGAAATGTATGTAAAGGAAATAAATTATAAAGATGGAATTCTTAAATAAAACTATTTGTTTTAAAAATCAATGGAACTCTAGGATATTTTATAAATGGAATTTATAAATGAATATAGAAAATATCAATGTATATTGGAAGATAAGTAAGTGAATTTATATTGAGATATGGAATGCAATGGATGGAAATAGTAGAATATTTCCAAAGGTGGTTGTAGACAAGAGGCATTTATAAAGGAATATTGAGCTTTCTAAAATTATAAATTTATTTTAAAGGGAATATTTTAAATTACTATACTATGTAGATTTCATAAATCATTTTTGAAGTTAAAATATTTCGAATTAGTTATTTTTGAAGGCATAGCAAATATTTATAATAAACTCTAATTTTTCTAAAACCAGCTTTGAAATTTATAAATAACTAGATATAAATTTTAATATTCATATTTAATAATACTTCTTATTTTATAAATCTAGATGTTTCCAAATTGTTTTTAAAATCCAATTAAAATCCTCTTGTGATGGTAAGCAATTTATTTAAATGAGATAAGATTTAGGAGAAATCTTATAAAGATGAGAAACTGAGTTTGAGAATTTATAAGCAAACGTGTAAATTGATTTTGAGAAAGGAATGAGAAAATAAGGATATTTTCAAAAGGTGAATCAAAATGGAAGTAAAGTATGAGAATCATTTAAGTGATTCCATGGAAATAAAAGGACTTTGAAAATTGTTTCAAATGGGTTAAAATGGAAATAATATCTGAATGATATTAGAGATAAATAATTTGTGGAATTATTTATGGTTGCTGGTTGCTTGTGAATGATTAATTGATAGTTAAATAACCGACTATCAATATTGGAAATTGCGTTGATCGTTTCGAAGAGTCCGGGATCGAGATTAATTTCTCGAAAACCACTTCGATCCGGTTTGAACGATTACGAATGAAGACCGTGAAGAGTTGAAGACGGTGATTCGGTTTGTCCAGACCCAGGACAACTTGTATGGATTGAATGCTTTCAGAACATCGACAGGTGGACGATGAGCATTCTAAGTGGGACACGTTCTTTAAAGGTAATCGTTAGCCTCTAGCCTCATCAACCGGGAATGGCTAAAACAGGGGAGGTGCAGCAAGGTTTCGTGGGTAGCTCCCACTTGAGAGTAAGGTTTTCCCTGTCTAGATGTCCCTATTTATTCGGCTTAGTGTGCGGTTGGTCGCGCCAACCGTGGGGTGATCTTACTTGGAACTGTTCAGTAAGGAATGGTTCCGGCCTTGTGTTGCAGGGGAGCGGGCGTACTCCTCGGTACTCTGATCTAGGCCAGGTACTGTGACGGGCGGTACCCCAGTAGCCCAGCCATTGTATGGAATCCAATCTCCACTACGTGACTGTACGATTTTGATTGTGCCCAACTATTGCTGAAACGTGAGATGCAAGCATTTCAGCTAGATTCTATTTTACTTTCTATAGACACTATAATAATATCAGAGAACTTTAATATAAAAATGTTTTAGCTATCGTAAGGTAAAAACCCGGCATGTTTATTTGTGGCGTGGTCTTACGAGATGCTTTTGTTTTCAAAGGATTTTTGAAACTTTTAAAAAATCAAATTGAGTGTGATTTTCTCACGCTGGTATTCCAGACTGACTCGGGTATTGTTTTATATGATGCTCGGGTCAGACCGAGTTAAACAGGTTCAGGTATAGCTATGGAGCTCAGGAGACGAGCTGGATGACAGAGCGTATTCCCGTATTTGTCTATTATTTCCGCTGTGTATGGGCATGTATGATTGATTGATGTACTCTGATATGTATGTATATATGACAGTACAGATTCTTTGTATTTAAAACTGTATTCTATATATTATATTTTGTTCCGCTGCGATGTGAGATTCTGATGTTGTTTTTGTTCTTCTTCTTCTACCTCTTTCTTCTTTAACCCAAAATGGTTCGTAATTCCGTTCACTTTGAATCGATGTTGGAGAATAGTGTCGATTTAAAGGGGTACGGAACTGCGGGTCGTTTCACTTGGTATCAGAGCTGAAAGGTTAAGCGAGAACCTTGGCTCTGGTGGGAATTTCTCATTAGAGATAGAGTCAGTAGTACTCTAGAATGAGTTTGAGTGTATTAATAGATATGAGCGCGTATTTGTTAGTGAATATAAAATGGTTTTATATTGTGTTGATTGATTTATTGAGTGGCATATGAACCTTCGTCGGCACAGCCTCGAAAACTGGATCGAAGGGGTTTCTAAACACTTGAATAGAGCAATTCGACACAATATTGTTTTCGAAAGTGGGTGAATGAAATAATTTCATCCAAAATGTATTTTGATATAAAATGAAACATTTTCTGAAAGTATTATAACTTGGATATTTGATGTTTGAATGATAATATTTTAGACAAATGAGATTATAAAATTTAAAGTAGTTTGTATAACCAAGAAATCATTAGATTTGAATTTTGAAATTAAAATTTAAAGTGAAAATACAAATAAAAGTAAGGAAATATATATAAAATTGGTGAAGTAAATAAAATATCAGAATGTGAATGAATTGGATTGAGAAGTTTAATAGAACATTAAATGGATTGAAATTAATTTAAGCTAAGTAAATGGAAGGTAAGATGAATTAAAACTAAAGGATAAAATCCAATTATATTTAAATTAAGTTGGGATTTGAGTTAATAATGGAATTTGAAAACGAAACTCGAGTTATAATTAGAAATTCAATTGAAATTGTAAGTGAATTAAACATAAGTTAAAATTGTTATGCAATTGGATTAAATAAAAATAATAATTTGAAATTGTAAATAAAATCCAATTCAAGTATGGATGAAATAAATATGGCCTTGGATGTTATATAAATAAACTTCGATTGCCTTTCAAAAGAAATTTAAATGGTTGAATTAAGGTATGCATTGCCTAATACAGTTAAGATCTCAAGTTAAAGGTGAAAATGAATGTATGGCTTATAAAATTTGAAAGGGAGATATAAGCAAAATAAAATTGTTTGATATTTGGGAAATGAATAAATCCGAACCTGAATTACAAAATAGAATTGTTTTGCACTTTAGTAATGCAATAGAAATTCAAACTTGAATTACAAATTAGAAATAAACTGAAGGAATAAAATGAAATGATTTTTGTGATAAAATCATATATTGAATTGAAGGGAAGGTAAGCTAATTTGGAATGAAATGAGTAAATTAAATTCGTCAATGAGCTTTAAATTGATTCAAGATAAATTGAATGGTGAGTTAATAGTTTGATCGTGAAATGGAATTGAAGTTACAGATAATATTCAATGAATATTGTTAGTCAACTTAATCAAGGTATTATTAAGTTGGATTTAAAACAAAATATATGGAACTACATATAAAATGCAAGGAAGTGGGAAGTAAAATTGGAAATGGCCTTATAATTTAATAAATCGAGTTGGAAAGGAATTGTGAATGAGAATTAAAGGTTAAAATAAATAAGTGGATAAGCAAACTGAATAAATTAGTAGATGAAATGGATTTGGTAAATAAAAATCAAATCAAAAATAAATATGGGATTGTTTGCAAGAGAATAGTATGATTCTATATTTAACTGAAAATAGGATAAACAAAATTTAATTGTAATGAAATTCAGTGAAGTTATAGATACTATTGAGTGGAATTGAATTCTTACTTTAATGAGTGAAAGTAAGTTGAATAAGAATTGGATTGGGGTAAATAAATTGAAATAGCCCATAAGGTTAAAGGTATTGAAATAAAAGTATATACTTGTTGGGTGAGAGTATATAATCCCAAATTATAGTAGGTGAATGAGATTGATTGTTAATGAATGGAAGTGTGAATATAAACAAGTGTGTGACTTATAAATCTAAGTGTGAAATTCTAACGCAAAATAGAATAAATAAAAGTAAGTTAAAATGAAATGAAGTCCAAACTTAACTTATAAAAGTGAACTCAAAAAAAAAAAAACGAAATGGAATTTGTGATAAAATTCAGATGTTGAATTGAAAATGGAAATAAACTAGCTTGAAACAAATTGAATATGTGAAAGAAATTTAAATTGATTAAATAAAAGATGAATAGTGGATTAATAAAATTGGGAGGGAATTTGAGTAAATGAAAGAAGGAAACTTTGAGTTAAATATGAAATTCAACTTGATTTGGTTAATTATAAAATGAAATTGGATTCAAATAAAAATGGTTTGAAGTGCGAAAAATCCAATTGTGTGTAAATAAAATGGAAATGGTCTTGTAATTAATTAAAGAAGTTCGAGAATGAATCGAACATGGGAATTGAAATTTTAAATGAATGGAATAAATAAATTAATTGAGCTAAGTGGTAAAAGGAAGAGATTCAATGTAAAAAAATAAAATCAATGCACAAATATGGTTTGGAAATAAATTAGAATGGAATGAAATTTAATATAAATTGAGTTGAAATCAATTTTAAATGATTGTAGAACTAAAGAAAATTGTACAATGAATGTCGTCGAATTATTTTAATTGGTCGTTCGACGTCAACTGGGATAAAATAAAATTCTGTGGAATAGTGATAGTAAATAAAATTTGCTTTTTTGGAATCAAATACAAAGGACGTGAGTTGTTTGAAGTGCAATGAATTGAATGTAAAGAGAATAATATTGGAAATCATTCTGAAACTGGGTAGGATAATTTGAAAGTCGAGTAAAGCAATTGGATTAATATTGGGACCTTACCAATTGTTTATAAACGGCTTTGTGTACATTGTTTATAAATATGACTTGTTGTTACTATAAGTTGATAAGTAACAAATATTGATTTTTGAAATCAATTAAATTGAAAATGAGTTGTTTGGACTTAAAAATGAATTTGAGTCAAGCAAATGAGTTGTTAATCACTTAAGTTGAATGCGAATAGTATTTGAATTCATTTTGAAGTCGGGTTAAGTAAAAGTTGTAGATTAAAAAGGATGAGATAATGTGGATAGAATTCAATATTTAAAATGAAAGGGATATTTGATTCGAATGAATTTGAAAATGAGAATTCGAATAGAAGTAAATTAAAATCAAATGGTATAGTGAAAGTAATAATATAAGAGTATGCTAAGTTAATAATTGAAAATCAAATTGGATTGCTGTGATTGGAGATTATTGCAAAATAGTACATGTTATTTAATAACAAGAGAAATTGAGATTTGATCGCAGAAGATAAATAAGATTTCTCAACAAAAAGGTATGTATTTAAATTTCTGTATGAAATTTGATTGGATTTTGATCTAGCCACTTGGCTTTTGTTTTTCTTTTTTTGAAATTTGGGGCCGTAGAGCCATTTTGTAGTAGTACCGAGCTAGCCGCGCAAAGGAGACGCTGGCAAAATTTTTCAAAATTTTAGGGAGTTAGAAAAATTTTGAGAATTTTTTGATAATTTAAAATTTGAATTCAAATTTAAATTTGAATCGATAAGTATGTGATATTGTTTGAAACTTATAGATAAATTGGGAATGTTAATAAGAGAGATAGTGTGTCCTTTATTAAAAAGATTTATGGGAAGTGGTTGGTACTATTTGGATTTGAGAAATAGTTAATGGGTTTGGAATGTTCTTCTGCCCAAGTAATTTCGGGGACGAAATTCTTTTAAGGGGGGAGGAATGTAACAACCCGGATTTTTGGACGATTAATTTAAACGGATTTAAATATTTAAATTGGAGTATAATTTGATTTTATATGAAAAGTTTGGTTTTATTTAAAGTAAAACGAATTCAGAATTTAAATATAACAATCAATTGAATGAATCGATTAATTATTACAGTGATAATTAAATAGCGGTTAAAATATTTAAATCTGAAATTGTAAGCTTGTTGAAATTATTTTAACGGCTTATAAAATATATATTAATAATACTGGAAATAATAGACGAATTAAAATTGAATTTAACGGTCGTCTGTTCAATTTAAAATTTTCATCGTTTAAATCGTCATTTAAAAATAGCCTTTCGAGGCACAGTCTCGGATTTCGACGAAACCGGTGCCGTTGGATCCGTAATATTAAATTATTGCCGGATTTCAAATTTCGTAATTTTCAGAGCAACCGTGTGATCGTACGAGATTAAAACGCTTCGAAAACAATTAATTATTATTTTTATTTAAATATCCTTCATCAAATCACAGCTGACTTATTTCATCTCAGCCGACCTACTCCTTTCTACTTCATCATACTCATTGTCTTCCCTTAGAAGCTAAAAGCAAATCCAGCTTCTTTTTATAAATCACATATCTTTCTATTTTTGGAGTTCGAATCAACAGAGCAGAAAATGTTGGAACGAAGTTTTCGTTCTTTTCAAAACCCATTTATTCTTCCCACTTCCACATCGAAATTCCTCTTTGAAAATAGAACACCGGCTGTTTTTTTCTTTCCTCAAATCGAATTTGTCTCCATATATAATATTTTTTTTTTGAAATCGAAATCGATCTCGACTTCGACAGGGAACCATTGTATTGGTCGCAACTCGATTTCGATTAGGGCGGAGTCACGAGATTTATGGCTCGAGCAGGAAGTGGTGTAGCCGAATGACGCAAGTGGCAAAAGACAGAGGCTTTGGATTAACTCGATGTGGGTTTCGATGGCAACGTCAGGGCGGTGGCCGGGGCTCGCGAGTGGGGTTCTCGCGTGGTCACGCATATAGCCGGGATTCGAGTTCAAGGAAGGAGTCGCGATTCTTCAGGAGGTGATGGCGGCAACTTGGGATTTCACGAGTGATTTTCGCGAGTTATGGAGTTAGACTTCGACTGGCGACTGCGGCGGCGTGCTCGAGGCAGTGGTCGCGATTTCAGATGGTGATTGTGGTTTTGGGTATGGCCTCTTTTTATTTTATTCGATTTTATATAAAATAGTAATAATAATATACATATATATTCAACTGTAATTTTTTTTATGGGAAATTTTCACAGACAGTTGAAATAACGATATATAGATAAGGTTTAAACGAAAATGTTAAAGGTTTTTCTAAATTTATTTTTATGGAATCTATAGAGGTTAAGTACAAAAATATACGTAGTTCCTAATATATATATATATATATATAATATACTTTTACATATTTCCCTTTACAAGCTTATCCTAAAATAAGGTAACTTATTCGTTAATTGACTTCTTTAATTTATACTAGTCACGAAGCTTTGTAAAAGGAGGATTTGTTTAAGGTCTATATAGATTATTCTGTGGGCAGTTGGAATGAAATAAAATAAATATACTTATTCACATTTTAAATCTATCAGTTCATTTTTAAATAATATATGTATATATGATTAATTAATTTGTTAATCAAATTAGTTAGCTATTTTAACTACTAAGAGTTTTCTAAAAGAAAAATTTGTTAAACGATAATTAATTGGTCGACTAGTTCAAGTATTAATAAAATTCATATAATTGTTTATTCAAGGTCAAAAGACGAAAACGAGTCGAGATTGGAAAGGATCGCAACTTAATAGCAAAGGTGAGTTAATCTCACTCAGTAAAATTCAAATTATTGGATGTTAATTGACTGTCTGATTGGATGATATTATTATATATAGTAGTATATATATCAATATATATATATATATATATATTGGCATATGTATATATTGAATTTGATATTCCCGCATTATATAGCGGATGAGACCCTATGCGCCGCATAATAGCGGATGATATTTTATAAAATCCCATATACCGCGATATTCCACCTTGAAGTGGAATTGATATTTTATCTGGTGCTAACATCTGTGGATGCAGGGAGAACAGGTTGGAGGGATCCAACAGGATTCCTCAAAATATTTATTGATTTTATGTTGGTTGTTGTTATATGACAGGATGATGATTTGATATGGATTTGTGATGTGAATTGAATTAATTATGATAAAATAACATTGAAGTTGAAGTTTAAAATTTATGGATTCAATAAATTAATTTAACAAAGTTAAATAAAACTCAATAGAAAATATTTATTGAAATGTTAATCTACTTCAAATTGAGAATGAAGAAAAGAAATAAAAATATCTTATAAACTGTAATTAGTTAATTTGAGTTTTGGAAAGATTAAAAATATATTAAGCTTTTGAAGAGTTATTGTAATCAATAAGTGAAATTTTATTTAAGAATAAAGGAAGATGTTATTAATAAATACGAATAAGAAATTCTGTTAAGAGTCAAAAGGAAAGTTTATTATGGGATAAAAGGAAATTTTATTAAGTAACGAAATGAAATTTAGTTAAAGAACGATAAGGAAATGTATGTAAAGGAAATAAATTATAAAGATGGAATTCTTAAATAAAACTATTTGTTTTAAAAATCAATGGAACTCTAGGATATTTTATAAATGGAATTTATAAATGAATATAGAAAATATCAATGTATATTGGAAGATAAGTAAGTGAATTTATATTGAGATATGGAATGCAATGGATGGAAATAGTAGAATATTTCCAAAGGTGGTTGTAGACAAGAGGCATTTATAAAGGAATATTGAGCTTTCTAAAATTATAAATTTATTTTAAAGGGAATATTTTAAATTACTATACTATGTAGATTTCATAAATCATTTTTGAAGTTAAAATATTTCGAATTAGTTATTTTTGAAGGCATAGCAAATATTTATAATAAACTCTAATTTTTCTAAAACCAGCTTTGAAATTTATAAATAACTAGATATAAATTTTAATATTCATATTTAATAATACTTCTTATTTTATAAATCTAGATGTTTCCAAATTGTTTTTAAAATCCAATTAAAATCCTCTTGTGATGGTAAGCAATTTATTTAAATGAGATAAGATTTAGGAGAAATCTTATAAAGATGAGAAACTGAGTTTGAGAATTTATAAGCAAACGTGTAAATTGATTTTGAGAAAGGAATGAGAAAATAAGGATATTTTCAAAAGGTGAATCAAAATGGAAGTAAAGTATGAGAATCATTTAAGTGATTCCATGGAAATAAAAGGACTTTGAAAATTGTTTCAAATGGGTTAAAATGGAAATAATATCTGAATGATATTAGAGATAAATAATTTGTGGAATTATTTATGGTTGCTGGTTGCTTGTGAATGATTAATTGATAGTTAAATAACCGACTATCAATATTGGACATTGCGTTGATCGTTTCGAAGAGTCCGGGATCGAGATTAATTTCTCGAAAACCACTTCGATCCGGTTTGAACGATTACGAATGAAGACCGTGAAGAGTTGAAGACGGTGATTCGGTTTGTCCAGACCCAGGACAACTTGTATGGATTGAATGCTTTCAGAACATCGTCAGGTGGACGATGAGCATTCTAAGTGGGACACGTTCTTTAAAGGTAATCGTTAGCCTCTAGCCTCATCAACCGGGAATGGCTAAAACAGGGGAGGTGCAGCAAGGTTTCGTGGGTAGCTCCCACTTGAGAGTAAGGTTTTCCCTGTCTAGATGTCCCTATTTATTCGGCTTAGTGTGCGGTTGGTCGCGCCAACCGTGGGGTGATCTTACTTGGAACTGTTCAGTAAGGAATGGTTCCGGCCTTGTGTTGCAGGGGAGCGGGCGTACTCCTCGGTACTCTGATCTAGGCCAGGTACTGTGACGGGCGGTACCCCAGTAGCCCAGCCATTGTATGGAATCCAATCTCCACTACGTGACTGTACGATTTTGATTGTGCCCAACTATTGCTGAAACGTGAGATGCAAGCATTTCAGCTAGATTCTATTTTACTTTCTATAGACACTATAATAATATCAGAGAACTTTAATATAAAAATGTTTTAGCTATCGTAAGGTAAAAACCCGGCATGTTTATTTGTGGCGTGGTCTTACGAGATGCTTTTGTTTTCAAAGGATTTTTGAAACTTTTAAAAAATCAAATTGAGTGTGATTTTCTCACGCTGGTATTCCAGACTGACTCGGGTATTGTTTTATATGATGCTCGGGTCAGACCGAGTTAAACAGGTTCAGGTATAGCTATGGAGCTCAGGAGACGAGCTGGATGACAGAGCGTATTCCCGTATTTGTCTATTATTTCCGCTGTGTATGGGCATGTATGATTGATTGATGTACTCTGATATGTATGTATATATGACAGTACAGATTCTTTGTATTTAAAACTGTATTCTATATATTATATTTTGTTCCGCTGCGATGTGAGATTCTGATGTTGTTTTTGTTCTTCTTCTTCTACCTCTTTCTTCTTTAACCCAAAATGGTTCGTAATTCCGTTCACTTTGAATCGATGTTGGAGAATAGTGTCGATTTAAAGGGGTACGGAACTGCGGGTCGTTTCATCTACAGATCGTTCGGGTATGTATCATTTCAACCCATAGTGAATTCTATACTAACAGGGAACTTGCAGAGTGATAACAGATATGATAATAATATAACATGTATATATCAAACATGTATATATCACCAATATAATAACAGATAATGGTGTACGATGTCACAGGTGAATAGATACAGATAACAACATATATATATAGCAGTGTACATAACTAACTATAGCATATTTCAATTGTCGTTTCAATTGAAATCAAATTTAATAAATATAAGAACTTTAATCGTGAGTGATTGCTCACCTTTCGAGGCTAAAGATATTCGACAAACGAGTTACGAATCCCAAAGCAAAGCTAGATGGACAAGATTCGATGAAGAACAGGCACGACGGACAAAGCTGATAAATAGGAATTTACGAAGTTAAATCAGAATTGGATCAATTATGATGAATGGTATAAGTGAACTTATATAGATATAACATATATTCAACACATATTAAATTAAATATATAGATACATATTTTCAAATAAATACTAAATCTAAATACCTATAAATAAAAATCTCAATATATTTATTAAAAAGTCAAACTCTGGTACATATATACTAATTCCAAAACAATGCTTAAACTCAAACACATAAAATATTCATATATTTTGAAACCAGATTTGCCTACACTTACATATAAATTAATATATATAGACAACATGTTATCTACAAAAAATATATTTTTATATATATATATAACAACAAACTACTTCCATGCTTATATAAACTGAACAAATGTATACATTATATATTACTCAAAAATCAATATAAAATTTGTAATACATATTTCATATAATCTGAATAAAATTTAAAAATCAACCAATAACTTTTAAAACAAATATCTATATATACACACTATATACCTATATATATATATGCTCATGTACTTTACTTTATATTTTAAAATCAGTTTAAACACATATACATATTATACTCTTAAATCAATGCATATATATATATACTTAAACTATTACAAACAATTAGATATACTAATAGATATTATAATTTATATAAATATACCTTTATATGAAATCACCTATATAATACTCGGCTTATATATACATACATATATATATATATATAACTAATACAGTAAACTAATACACAATACTTACATAGCAGCGTATATATATCCGTCATCGACCAAGAAGCCAGCACTTATAATATATATATATATATCATATACAAAATATACATATATATATACTAATATATAACTAACTGTGACATGCAGCCAAAATATATTATGCATATGACCCTGTATACTATTACATGCGTACCAATTATAAGAAATATTTTTAATATATACATCAAATCTCACAATATATATATATATATATATCCATACATGCGAACATGCATATATATAATATATATCTAAAAATCATATACTGACCCCTACCTTACAACATATATAAGCTGCAACTTATAAACAATATATATATATATATGTATATATAATATACATCTAACAACATATAAAATTTCAAAGGCATAACCTATATATTATAACCGAGCATGTTGCATATTATTATATACCTATAAAATGTAAAGCAAGGAACAGAGCATAAATAAACTACCCTTCAAATATATATATATCTGTGTATAAATTTACAAATCTATGCATATTAAAACTGACCCATATACATGCGAACTAGTATATAAATTAATATATGAACTTTAGCCGAGCAAGACTGAGAATAAATAAACATATATAACTTAAATTCTATCCATATTAAATATGAACATAAAAATAGAAGTAACCTTATATATATATAACAATATATATATATTACTTACATGCTATACTAGAAGAAGATGAGGAGGAAGGCCGAGGTGGTGGAGTGCGGAGGGGTGGCTTGTTTCGGCTACAAGGACGTGTAGGCAAGGGGTGTGAGAAGGCGGGATCAAGCAAATGAACGAGAGGAGGAAGCACGTGCATGAAGTATTCTCTGATATATATATTTGCTTTATATATTTTTTTATGAGTCAAAACAAAATAGAAGGGAAAGAGAGATTGGAATAGATGATGGAACAAAAATGAAGATGAACCAGTGGAAAGATGTAAAATGAACGGATGTAACCGGCTATACATTGAAACTAAGGAATACCAAAAGTAAAACTGAATTCAGGTGATAATAAAAGCAAATGCCCATTTTCTTTTCGACTGTTGGAACAACTAATGTTTACTGGAAAACCAAAAGGGTCAATTGGGTACCGATACGGTTAACGATTACGCGGATTTCGCTGGGTACCAGACTCCAAAACACAGAATTGAATATACCGTAGAGATCAGCATGACGAGACGATCAAAACGGTATACAGATGTCAGTGGTACGATCGAGTTATCAAAAGTCGATATCGGTACCGAAATGCTGCTAAAATGTCAGAAATAAGATGAACGGAGCAATAAAAGTCCAAATTTCGAGAAACAAAATATGACGTCTCACTCAGAAGATGATTTACAAATTTTCTATATAAAAATATTCAGGTTTGGAAACCATTTTATTATCAACAAAATATTAACTGGTTTAAACTGAAATAAAATTACACAATAAAAATAAACTTCCTTATTATCTGATGAAAATTTACCAGTTGCTATGTTTAAATGGACGTATTCCAAATATCAAATTTTTATTTCAAAATTTTATTGTTTAAAATTTCATAAAATTTTAATTAAGTATATAAATAAAATAAATAAAAATTATTAAAAAAATTTGGGTCGTTACACTCTCCCCCACTCAAAACTTTTCGTACCCGAAAAGGAAGGAGGTATTAGAGTAGAAGCAACAAAAAAGAAAAATAGATTAAAAGACAAGATAAAACAATTAATTTAAACCATATAATTTCAAATTAAACTAATTAATATTTAACAATTTGGTTTAATCCACTTGGTTTCACTTAAGTTAAATCAATCTATCTATTTCTACATTCATTATCTTATTATCTAGTCATCCTAAATTAACAATTTCTAAATCATCAATTTGTATAATCCTTTATTATACTCATATTTTATTTAACCAATTTAATTCTTTTATTCCAAATTATTATTAAGTTTATTCCACTTAATATATCTTATCACATATATTTAAACCATATAAATTAATTTAAACCGTATAAATTTCGATTTAAATAAATTTATATTCAATAATTGCTTTTTTTTGGCAAGGCCGACGGGGTTGAATGGTCCCCTACCATTTTATTGAAGCACTAGGGAAACAAATACAGACATAAGCAAACGCTTATAAGAAAAACAACGAGGAAACATAGTGCAACAATCACCGGAAAAACGAGAAGAAAAATAGAAAAAGCGAAAACTAAAAAGAACACGAGAAGGCATGCAAGATTCCAGGATCAAAAGTGAAGCGAAGCATCTTGATGCCATCTCTGATTACATTCATTATCCATGCATGCAGCACATGACCATTCTTTGCTTTTTCAGGATTGAAGACACGCACATTTCTTTCTGTCCACACAGCATGAATGAAACATTTGAGAATACAGGTGAAGACTCTCTTACTTGAACTATTGGTACATACAGTTGCGAATATAGCATTCCATTCTACACGATTAATTTGTCTCATGTCAGTACGCCCAATCTTTTCATGACTTCAATCCAAATTGCTTTAATCATGTCACATTCGAAATATATATGCTCCACCGTTTCAGGGAGGTCAACACAGAACAAGCACTGAATAGGAACCGCAAATCCCATGTTATTCAGTTTCGCACGTGTAAGAATTCCGCGATTCAACACTTTCCATAGCAACATGTTTTGCCTTGCATTATTATCATTGTGCCAAATCTTTCTATACCAAGTACACCTGGGCCTGTCATCAGTATGAGATAAATAATGATATATATATCCAAATTCAAGGTATTTCCATAAGTTGATCAAATTTCAATTTACTAATTCCTTCAAAACAAATTTATTTGTCTCATCTATTATTCAATTAAATTATTATCCTATTTATCTCTATTAACATCTTTATAATAAAATTTAAGTGTATAAAATTTATTATAACATTCAAAATTTTCTTATAAAGTCATTTTATATTGTATATTGTCCAATTACATTTTTAACTTCTGAATAATTTAGGTAAGTTATATTGAAATGTAATTGAGTATTATACAAGTAAAATTTCCTCATTCAACTTATTTCAAGTTTAAATTTTTATTCAAAATTTTGGCTTTATTTTATAATTGAAATCACTTTATCAAAATTTAAGAATAAAATTTCCGTTTTCAATTCAAACCATTTAGAGATAAATGTGTGTGTGTGTGTGTGTGTATATATATATATATATATATATATATTAAGTCAAATCTATGATCATATACTAATATATATATATATATTATAAATCAAGTCATACTTCTGAAATTCAAATCAAATTAATTTTTCCAAAACAAAAATGTAGCAAAGCTACAGAATGGTCTCTCCACTTCGAAACTCGAAAATGAATGTCGATGATGCTGCAGTCATCACCAAAATTATTTTCCAGCGAAAAAAGGGGAGAGTACTGATTCAACTTTTAAAATTCTTTGGAACATTTATATTCGAAAATACTTTTAAATAATATACCTTTTAAAACTTTTAAAACCAAAGTTTGAAATCACCGGAAATTAAATTCTCAAATTCCTGATTTAGATTCATTTCAATTCCAAAGCAATTTATAAACCATGCTTATAAATTCATTTAGGACAATAAATGATAATCAAATATTATCATTTCAAACAACCAATTTAATTAACTTATTAAATTCTAGAAAATTTTACTTATATATATATATAATATAATCATACAAATTTATTTCATTTACCAATTTGAAAATAATATTGTGTCAGTTTTCTCTGTTCAAGTGTTTTGGAAATCCTATCGATATCGCTGATCAGACGAATCGATCGAAAACCCAAATCAACATCTACAACTCAAACAACACACTATAAAGCATTTTAATATTAATTAAAATACACTCCTCACACGATGATTCCAGAATGGATTCCAAAGCAAGGATAGGGATTCAAATTAGGGGACCCAAATCAAAAGAATTTCGACTAGAAGATAGGCTCGATAGGGAGATAATAGATTTCAAAGAGAGAAAGAATGGATAAACTTATATATATCACGGGCAACCTTAACCGGGTTAACCGTGACTTCAAAAATAAGATCGAGGTAGAATTTCGGAGCAATCGACATTCGATCACCAGAGATAGAATTTGAGAACAACAAAAGATATCAGCATTGTAAACCGAGGATACATAAATCTCCGGTGAATCAATGCCTATTGTATGGAGTTTCACTTCCATACAAATCATATAGTGGGGCTATGGGATACTCAGAAATCCGGACGAATACGAATAGGGAAAGACAAGAATGGATTTTGGAACCGAGGGAACATTCCAAAATTCAAAGGAAGTCGGATTGAAGAAGAAGGAATTCAAGCTCGAACGAAAGTGATTCCGTAATTTAAATTTACTTTATATGTTGAGTTTTGCCTAAAACCAGAGCTTTGATACCACATGTAACGACCTAAAATTTTCAACCATTTGCATCCATACATGTCGGATTTGAATTGCTCAAAATATCATATTGTTAATATAAATTTGGCAAAATTCGGCATATACAGTAAATAAATAGTCACAGAATCACAGACACAGAGTAATATAACAACAATGCAGCGAAAACAAAAGAATAGTAGTTCATGAAGCTACTATATATATATATAATAGAGTTAAACAAGATACAACAGAAGTCACTAATACATAGATATCTCAATACAATAGTCAAATACAAGATCAGAATACATCAATGGAATCAACTGAATAACTGAAAGCATAATCGATAGATAGCTGGATCTCCAAGCGAAGCTCCAACTCCAAAGGTGAGTCTCGAATACTGAGCCACTCAGTCTGACCCGAGCGTAAAGCAAAACACAAAACACTCGAGTCAGGATTAACATTCTTATATCAATAAATCCAACTCAAGTGAAATACCAACTGAAATACAAGTAACTCAAAGGATGTTTGGGATAACCATCCTCTATGGATCCGTTAAACTATCTACTATGTAGTAATATACGCTATTATAATAATGTCTAAAGTAAAATAAACTTACTTTAAAATAGCATTAAGGAGTGATCCAATATTCCCCTTAACACATAATAGTCCCAGTAGTCTATCCAGTATCAGCGTACCCCCAGATCGGGAGCTACCCTAAATACTCCACAGGCTACGGCACAAAACCAAACTTGTAGTAAAGCTCGATATGGTAGGTGACCCGGCACAACTAGGCAATGCCAGGGTAGATATACCAATTACGCATCCGGGCTTGTGGTAACACATAGCAGCCACTACGGCCCACCTCGGAACACACTCCCGAATCAAAAATCGAGGATGGCCATCAAATCAATAACAAAGTAATAGAATAGTATATGATGGAATGCATCCGATCAGAGGAGCTACCTCATTGACCCGTCAATCGCTCCTGTTTTAACCACCTTATGCCAACTCACGGAAGTCGAGTCCACGTATATACCTCAATAGAAATCGTCGCCACCATCCTACTTCATTCTGGAATCTCCACCGCGTACACAGTTGTTAAAGTGGTTTTCGATATCGATAGAGAGTATGTCCATATCCGATCCCGGTCTCTTTAACAACCAATCTTTATTATAACACCGCGGTCATTTCAAATAGTTTATACTTCAAACCACAATATCATTTCCATTTCAAAAACATATCAATACGATATCATTTCACTTCAAATAAATCCATTTCCAAAATCATGTCACTTTCCAAAGTTATATCACTTCCGAAATCATAAGTCTTTTAAAATCAAACACTTTGGAAATCAAAACCTTGAAATTCATAACCCTTTGAAATCATAGCTTTGAAATCATAGCATTTTGGAATCCATAACACTTTCCTCTTAAACAGTTTAGATATTAAAATTAGTGTATATAATAAAATAGTTTATAAAATAAAATAGTTATAAGTTAAAATAGTTTATAATAAAATAATTTATATTGAAAATGATTTATATTAAAATAGTTTATATTAAAATAATTTATAAAGTAAAATATAAACAGTTTTTTTAGATATAGTTTAAAAATACTTTATATAAAAATAGCTTCCTCAAATTTCACAAATCGATTCAAATCAACTCGAATTCCAAAATTTAAATTTAATCAAATCTCAAATCATCAATTTCCACTCGATTCAGCTTCTCAATAAACCATTTCAAATTATCGATTTTCAAATACATATTTGAACCATAAAATAATCCATTCAAATTTCAATATATATTAAAGTCAATATATTCAACATTTCAAAACTAAATTCGATAATTATATATATATATATATATATATCAAATTCACTTTACTATTGTTAGTTTTAAAATACTTACTTAATCATTTCAATAATATCTAAATACAACTTTAATTTACAAATTTAAATAAACAAAATATCCCATTTAAATTTATAAATTTGAAATATTCATTTAAGTCACTTTTAATCAAATTCAAGTTATAAAATCAAAGCTTTAAAATTTAAAATTTACTAAATTTCAAATCAAACTTATTTAAGTAAAATTCTTAAATAAATATAATTTCAAATCAATTTCAAATCATTATAAACTCTATATTTGAAAATATAGATATTAAATAAATACTTAAACATATTATTTATCAACTATATTAAATCAACTTTAATAAATCTTTAAAATTGATATTTATTAAAACCATATATTTCTTTTCAAAACCATAGAAATCATTTTCAAAATATTTATATATAGACCAACGGTGTCTGTATATAGTTTTCTATTCTATGGTCAAGTGATACAGATATTTATCATTTCAATCTGCAATTTAAATATATACGGGTATATATCTTTTCAACCCGTAATCCCAAATTCAATATCAATGAAAAATCGCTTGGGTTTATCATTTCAACCCATAATGATTTTCTCCTATTCTATAGATCGTTTGGGTATGTATCATTTCAACCCATAGTGAATTATATACTAACAGGGAACTTGCAGAGTGATAACAGATATGATAATAATATAACAGGTATATATCAAACAGGTATATATCATCAATATAATAACAGATAATGGTGTACGATGTCACAGGTGAATAGATACAGATAACAACATATATATAGCAGTGTACATAACTAACTGCAGCATATTTCAATTGTCGTTTCAATTGAAATCAAATTTAATAAATATAAGAACGTTAATCGTGAGTGATTGCTCACCTTTCGAGGCTAGAGATATTCGACAAACGAGTTACGAATCCCAAAGCAAAGCTAGATGGACAAGATTCGATGAAGAACAGGCACGACGGACAAAGCTGATAAATAGGAATTTACGAAGTTAAATCAGAATTGGATCAATTATGATGAATGGTATAAGTGAACTTATATAGATATAACATATATTCAACACATATTAAATTAAATATATAGATACAAATAAATACTAAATCTAAATACCTATAAATAAAAATCTCAATATATTTTAAAAAAAAGTCAAACTCTGGTACATATATACTAATTCCAAAACAATGCTTAAACTCAAACACATAAAATATTCATATATTTTGAAACCAGATTCACCTACACTTACATATAAATTAATATATATAGACAACATGTTATCTACAATATATATATATATATATAACAACAAACTACTTCCATGCTTATATAAACTGAACAAATGTATACATTATATATTACTCAAAAATCAATATAAATTTTGTAATACATATTTAATATAAATCTGAATAAAATTTAAAAATCAACCAATAACTTTTAAAACAAATCTCACTATATATATACACTATATACCCATATATATATGCTCATGTACTTTACTTTATATTTTAAAATCAGTTTAAACACATATACATATTATACTCTTAAATCAATGCTTATATATATATATACTTACACTATTACAAACAGTTAGATATACTAACAGATAATATAATTTATATAAATATACCTTTATATGAAATCACATATATAATACTCGGCTTATATATACATACATACATATATATATATATATATAACTAATACAGTAAACTAATACATAATACTTACATAGCAGTGTATATATATCTGTCATCGACCAAGAAGCCTGCACTAATAATATATATATATCATATACGAAATATATAAATATATATATATATATAAATACTAATATATAACTAACTGTGACATGCAGCCAAAATATATTATGCATATGACCCTGTATACTATTAAATGCGTACCAATTATAAGAAATATTTTTAATATATACATCAAATCTCACAATATATATATATATATCCATACATGCGAACATGCATATATCTAATATATATCTAAAAATCATATACTGACCCCTACCTTACAACGTATATAAGCTGCAACTTATAAACAATATATATATATATATATATATATATATGTATATATAATATACATCTAACAACATATAAAATTTCAAAGGCATAACCTATATATTATAACCGAGCAAGTTGCATATTATTATATACCTATAAAATGTAAAGTAAGGAACAGAGCATAAATATACTACCCTTCAAATATATATATCTCTGTGTATAAATTTACAAATCTATGCATATTAAAACTTACCCATATACATGCGAACTAGTATATAAATTAATATATGAACTTCATCCGAGCGAGACTGAGAATAAATAAACATATATAACTTAAAGTCTATCCATATTAAATATGAACAGAAAAATAGAAGTAACCTTATATATATAAAACAATATATATATATATATATATATATATATATATATATATATTACTTACATGCTATATTAGAAGAAGATGAGGAGGAAGGCTGAGGTGGTGGAGTGCGGAGGGGTGGCTTGTCTCGGCTACAGGGACGTGTAGGCATGGGGTGTGAGAAGGTGGGATCAAGCAAATGGACGAGAGGAGGAAGCACGTGCAGGAAGTATTCTCTGATATATATATTTGCTTTATATTTTTCTTATGAGCAAAACAAAATAGAAGGGAAAGAGAGATTGGAATAGATGACGGAACAAAAATGAAGATGAACCAGTGGAAAGATGTAAAATGAACGGATGTAACCGGCTATACATTGAAACCAAGGAATACCAAAAGTAAAACTGAATTCAGGTGATAATAAAAGCAAATGCCCATTTGCTTTCCGACTGTTGGAACAACTAATGGTTATTGGAAAACCAAAAGGGTCAATTGGGTACCGATACAGTTAACGGTTACGCAGATTTCGTTGTGTACCAGACTCCAAAACACAGAATTGAATATACCGTAGAGATCAGCACAACGAGACGATCAAAACGGTATACAGATGTTAGTGGTACGATCGAGTTATCAAAAGTCGATATCGGTACCGAAATGCTGCTAAAATGTCAGAAATAAGATGAACGGAGCTGTAAAAGTCCAAATTTCGAGAAACAAAATATGACATCTCACTCAGAAGATAATTTACAAATTTTCTATATAGAAATATTCAGGTTTGGAAACCATTTTATTATCACCAAAATATTAGCTGGTTTAAACTGAAATAAAATTACACAATAAATATAAACTTCCATATTATCTGATGAAAACTTACCAGTTGCTATGTTTAAATGAACGTATTCCAAATATCAAATTTTTATTTCAAATTTTTATTTTTTAAAATTTCAAAAAATTTCAATTAAATAAATAAATAAAACAAATAAAAATTATTAAAATTTTTTGGGTCGTTACAAATATACATCAGATCTTTATAAAAGAAAACCATAATATACACACATCAAATCAGAGTAGACTAGTCACTAACCATTAGCTTGAACAGTTATAACAACCTATCCTCACAAATGATGATAAATATAAATAACCAATGCAGTGGAAAATAACATATACATGAGTATGTCTTGGAGTCATCTAGCTCATCTTCTGAAGCTCCAAAGTATCCAAACTATATCTGTAAATATGCTTGGTCTGACTCAAGCATTATAAGAAAATAACACCTGGACCAGTCTGGTAAACCTGGGTGAAAAACACACCTCAATTGGATTTTAATGTTGTAAAACCTTCTAAAATAAAGGGGTCTCATAAGACCACATCACACATAAACATGGATGAGGTTTTCCCTTACGGTAACCAAAAAATTTCTATAAGAAATCCATTGATATTATAATAATGTCTAGGGTTGAAAATAAATTATTAAAATAGCTGAAATGCTTGCATGTCAGCATAGTTGGGCACATCTAAGTCCATACGGCGCTTATTGGAGATTGGATTCCATCCAATGACAAGGCATCAGGGTACCACCTACCATAGTACACCTCTAGAAAATGTACCGAGGTCGATCCTATCGACCCCTGTGAATCAGGACTATCCCTACCCCTTACTGGATAGAATATTTCATCATCATGGTTGCTTTGCAACCTTTCCCGAGAGCTCTCATGCAAAACCAAATCCATAAATGTATATATCTAGAAAGGGCTATGACAATACCTTAATGGGTGCGACCCACACAGCCCTAAAGCATATCCCATGTTTTAGTCATTCCTGGTTGTTGAGGCTAGATGCTACGTTTTACATTTTTTTATAGCAATCCCACTTGGAATGCTAGCACTACCCTCCAGGTGACAGTGCAAAGCTAACATTCGTCCATATAAGTTGTCCAAGATATGAACAAACCGAAGACACTACTTCTACTACATCCATTTTGGAATCACCCTAAGGATTAATAGCAAGTAGCCCTTGCACTTCAAAGAGCTCCGTCTTCGATCATTTTCAAGATATTCCAATTCAAAATTCTTATGCCGGCTCGAAGTGGTTTTTGAATAATGTATTCGATCCTGGTCCCTCCGAACTAACTACGATAGTTTAAAACTGACCAAAATTTGATAGTCGGTTATTTAACCATCAAATAAACAAACAATTCAACCAGAGATTTAATTCCATGAGGAAAATAACACTGGTTAAGAACAAAGCAACCCTATGCCCTTTTAGTTAACCATTTCATTGATTAAAACTACTTTGGAAATTCTCGTATTAAAATACTTTTACAAAGATATATTTCATAAACTCTTTTCTACACTTTTCCGTACTTTGGAAATATTCATATACTTATCTCATTTCTATAAGTATATTCATGAAATGCTTATGAAAGATTTCACTTTCGAAAACCCATACTTAGTTGGGTTAAAACCAATGCCATTTAAAAAACGAGATAACAATAACCCAAACATTATTCTTTTGGTGTTAAGTATGGAAAAAGAATGTTCCATACCACCATAATTAAGAAGGTCATTTTGCAAAATCAAATCTCTTTTATAAATAAACTTTTATAAAATTCCTCTTTGAAACTCCTTATATTTACAACTCCTTTTATAAAATATTGTTTATAAATTAAATACTTTTATAAAACTCTTTTATAAATATTTAAACATAACTTTAGCCTCCATCTATAAATCTCCAAATTAATTTAATAACTCATTTATAAACACCCTTTATATTATTTATAAAACTCTTTTATAAACTTCTTTGTTAAAATATTGTTTATAGAACTCATTTTATAAATGCCCAACTATGTTGCAGCTCTTTTTATAAACCCCAAATGTCATTTATAAACTCCTTTTATAAATTTCTAAATAGAATTACAAGCTCCTTTTTTTATAAAACAAAATTCCAAATATAAACACCACTCCAAATATCATTTTGAAACCCCTATACTTTCCATAACTTGATCATCACATATATTTCAACAAATTCAAAAATGGAATTATTTATTCCAATTTATCAAAATGATCTTTATTTCCTTTTTATCGGATATTATTTATAAAACCATTCCTTTATTTGAAAACACTATTTATCAAACTATCTTCCACTTATAAAATGATATTTATAAGTATATACCTTTACACATTTTATACAAATGATTCACAATGTTTATTCCAAATATTTTATCTTCTTTTAAAACAGAATCTTTTTAAATAAAGGATAAACCCTTATCATTTCCTTTTAAAAATAAACATTTATTATTATAATAAATTTTCTGTAACCAATACTTCCAAAAAAATTATTTAAAAAATTTAATTATATATATAGACATTCACACACACACATATTAGAAAAGAATAATAAAAGAAGTTAAAATAAAATACAGAAGTTCAAAAGCTCATTTTAATTAAAATAAAATATCACAGAAAATCCAAAAGGGTCAAATTAAAATCATTTCCAATATCAAACAGCAATTAATAGTATTCTTCAAAATACTATATCGAGGTCAATAGTTACTATAGCACTTATAAATGCTATTGCTACCTTTTCTCGAAAAAGGTTCAATTTTCACATTTGTCGGTGTCACATCCAATATGACCAAACTATCAAAGTTTTCAGCATTTAACAATCTATTTGATAGGTATAGAACTGAAATAAAAGCAACATGATATAACTGGAAATTAAAAATCACAATATTAAGAAATCCAGATTTCTCTACTAAATTCACTGTATTATCAATGTAAATGACCATCGCTTTTCAAAAGTGGATATTTTAACCAAATAAACCAAAATTTCATCCCAAGAAACAGTAAATTTTATTTACTATATATATATCATACTGATTAACCAAAAAGGCGAGTTTAACTAACTGAAGTTCTATTTGGCGCCGAAGCATTTCGATTTAAACTAAAATCGAACGACGTTCGATTTTAGCCCAAATTTTCACTTGATTCAAGTTCAACCAAACTAATTCCATCACATAGCTAATAATCCTAAGAGTGCAACACAACTGACCACGTTTGATTTGGACCTCGTACGAGAGAGTTATTAAATTTATAAGTTATCGATTTTTAAATTATGTAATAAAATACCGATTACATTTATATAAAATAATCACCCCTTAAACAAGATTTTAAACTCTCTTTCCCAAATCTAACTCCCTTCAAAACCAAAAACAAGCTTTACCATTGCAGCTCCATATGTCGCCCATTCCTCCTCCCATGATCCATGAGCCCGCACACCGACTTCGCCACACTCCCCTTCGCGAGAGCTACCTGAGCATCACCGTCCTAACTCGCTCGACCTCTTTATCTCCAATGCATCACAACCGCTCAGGTTGATGATCGTATGGGTCGCGCCACCTCTTGACCACCGCACGCCACCAAATTTTCGCCAGGAGATGCTATTCGACTCCCTAAACCCAAAACAAGACTCCATTTCATTGATCGACGACCACACTACCCAAATTCCAAAACCCAAATTCCAAGACTCCATTTCATTGATCCACCAAACTGCTGCTGCACCTCTCTAAAGAACATCCACGTGAAGATCTCATCCACTTAAACTCAAAGATCAAGGCTTTTTATTTTTTTAAATGTTTAAAAACCAATTATTTTAATATTTAAAATTAATTAAATATTTCAAAATCCAATGATGAAAATTCTAGGTTGTTACACTCCTGCTTTAAGAATGTGTGAGTGTGTGTATAAAAGATCCCTCTGAGAGGACTCCTTTATATCGTTCACTTACGTCTAAAAGGAATGAAATTGAGTTTATTGGAAATTCACCGATTTAGTTTTAAAGAGGCCGGGATCAGATAATATTTCTTATGTTTTACTTAGTGAAAACAACTTCAAAATAGATATATGAATCCTATGTTTTGGAAGCAGTTGTAGAGTGGAATGTTATAGAGTTGAACTGTCCATCCTAAGGTTAATTCCAAGGGAGAGGTTAGCGTTAACATTTTAGAGAAATGCTATGGAGTTGAACTATCTATCCAAAGGTTAAGTCCAAGGGAGAGGTCAGCGTTAGCATTTATCAGACGACTTATGCTGGAATCCATGGAGAGATTCATGATCTTTTTGAGTGATGAAGACTTATGTGAAAGATGATGAACATGACTTCACCATCGAAAATGAAAGAAAACATAGGAGACGCATAGCCATTGGGTTTAGCTAACCCAAGGGTATATTAACTCCATATCTAGAGATGCTTATTGATGCTGCTAGTGGGAGCTACTATTATTCGGTATCAGATATTTGAGCGTGGACCAACTATGTTTTACCTTGTGGTATATTTTATCTAGAGATATATGTTGCTTCGAAAGGCACTTTCTAACCTTTGTTAGGAGGCCCATCCTCGACATACCGAGGAATCCTCCTATGGAAATCCATATGCGAATGAACCTTAGAGGTTTTAGTGTAGTTCTACTATTGTTGTGTTATGAGATGTAAGGAGTACAACTATTTTCTAATTTATATTCTACACCTTAGACACTATCTATTATATCGCTATATTTACGTATCAGACTGTTTTGGTTTCATTTAAGAAGAAAACTATTATGGTGATTCGAACGGTCTCAAAAGTTACTATTATATGGATGCATGTTTCTTGAGTTTCTCATACCATACTTATGTCAAACTCATGGTTCTATTTTTCCCTTAATTCCTTGGGTACTCTTGCGAGTAGGCCGAGTAAAGCAGGATTGGCTATGGACGCTTCAAAGATCAGGAGACGAGTTGGAGGCTTTTATTAATCTACATATTTAATTTTTGTTGCACTATTATTATGTATGTATCAACAATATAAGGACATACTGTATAACTATTCATGCCGATGACAATACTATCTTTTTGGATATTATATATTATCATTCCGCTTGTGAGATTATGATGTTGTAATCTTTCTTTAGTGTTTATGAAATGACCCTAATTCTTAACCAAAAATTTCATTTTTTTTATCATACTTAGCTAAGACTACCTAGGGTCATCCTTCCCTATTCTCATATTATCCAGGATCTTTCACAATATAAAAATATTGTTTTAAATCTAAATCATTCCTAACATACATATATGAAGATATCTATGTTATATTCTACTAGAATCAGAGCATGGTAATATGTAAGTAGAAATCCTTTTAAATCTATTAAAATGTGATAATTCCCTGATAAAAGATTAATTATTGTATCCTGATTTTTGACCATAGAATCCACTGGAAACATGTACTTTAGTCTGTTATTCTAATTAAGAAATGATCAAGTAATAATCAGGTGGAAGAAAGCTTTTAATATGTATGATTGTTAAAGTCTGTATAGTATCAAACTTAGGCTAAAAGAAAGTGGATCATAAGTGAACACAAGCAACATCTAGGCGTAATGGAAACGCGCCTAACTTATACATGAGAGGTCACGAGTTCGAGTGCTATGCTGGTCGGTTCAAACCCAATTTTTGTTTTTCTTTTTATTTTTCTCCTGTATGGTTTAAAATCTGATATCTACCTATATCTACACATATATACTTAATTTTTGCCTATAATCTAACATACAAAACAATATTTCTTGCTTTATTATTTTTGAAACCCATTCCTACAACTGTTCTAGGAATTTATGTTTATATTTTTGCCCAAATATCAACATGTACACAGATATACATGTACATGTCAATGTCTTTGCTCATTTTCCAGAAAACTGGGTTCAAATGGTTCCTTGCTTCATTGATTTGAAGTGAACATTTGGCCTGACCTATGGTCTATGTGGTTAATCTGACCATTCTTTTATTTGCATTTTACAAACCAGAATCTACCCAAAACATTGATACTCCTTCTTTTCAAAAGCATGTTTATATATGTATGAATCAGACACCTTGTGATCAGATTTATATCATCCTTCCTAACCATAATTCTCTTTTAAAAATGCATATTCAGGGTATATACACTTTTACTTGCATTTGGACATATATCAATATCATGACTTGAAAATATAACAGTTATAATTCTTTCTGGATTTTCCCAATACAATTTCCTATATATCTATCTTTTGAAAGGACTTAGGATGAACTATAATCATCATAAAATGATTATGCTTATAAAATCCAGGTTTTTCCTCTAAATCAAAAACAACTTTAGCAAATAGATTTCAAATCAGTTTAACATCAATATCCTTAATACATACCAAACCAGAAATAACCAGAAACAACATAACACATATTTCTTACAAGTTCTTCCTACTTAATACATTTAGATAGCCATATCAATCAGAAAATACATGCATGAATTAACACATTCTAGCTCTTATTTCTAATTATCTTAGCATTCTCTATTCCATATCTTTTTAATCTTGCTTACTTAGCTCCATCACAACCTGCAAAAGCATTAGTGGTTGCCCCATTATGAGTGAGACACCCCCATGTGCCATGAGCAATAAGGGTCAGATCTATGATCTGGTGTGAGCATTTCTAACATATCCATGATATTAAGCTAAGGATACAGCATAAATGTACCTTGCATAACTTGACAGGTATTATCATGAATGATTAATGTATAAATTGATCAGGTATTCCCATATACATACATAAGAGCAAACATATGCATTAAAACAATTTTTATCTGGAACTACTAAGGTTCCTCATACCAACCCTAATCCAGGAAAGACCCAAGTTTCCTATATCATCATTTAAGGTTGCCTTTTTCTTCTTATAAATTCCTGGCCTCATCTGCTATAAGGAATCAAAGGGACACATTGCCATGAACTAATTAACATCATGGCACAAAGATCTCAGGACTTAAACAAGCCATGTGTCAACTTGTCTACTTCAAATAGGACAAGCATTCCAGCAGCCTTCTTGGCACAAAATCCTTAGTTATATTACTAAGTGTATTCATGTTCATTTTATCAATGATAGCTAGGTGTACAGACCACTTATATACATGAAACATACTAGTTACCTTGCAGACATAATGTTGCAAGCAAGTTAAAGGTTACTTTCTAGAGGTATAACACAAAGTCATTCCATCTCACATTATTTAGCATATAAACACCCTATTCAAACATATACCAGAATGTTTGCAACTGAGAATAAATGCATGGCTCTATTGGGTTTATTTTGATTTTGCAAGCAACTATGTTTAGCCAGATTTTTAATCTTGTTTAAACATAATTTTTAGGCTTGTAAATTTTCTGTTTGGTTTAGGGCTCAGCACTTATAGAGAAAGACTCCATTGCACCCTCAACCAATTATTTCAAGCCTCAGCACTATACCATTGTATATGCAGCTCATAGTTTTTTTTTCTTCATTCTTTGTCTTAAGCCATGATTCAGACTAGTTACAAATACTCTCTTACATGTTCTTTAAGGTTTTGGTATAACATACAGGGATGAAAATAGAACAACAAAGTTATACATCCATCATAGCAGATCATATCTCATCAAGCATTCATGAAACCATCAGTAGTCAACATGGTTTGTAAATCAAAACATGCAAAATATAGCATATAAAAGCTTGGCTGCCTAATCCCAGGTCTTAATGCCATGTATATGAGTGAGGATACTCACCTAAATGCTTACACAAGCTTAATCCAGAAAACCCCTCAAATCTTTAGCCTTTTCTTCCTCTTCTTCCTTAGGTTAATTAATTCAGTGAGAGAGTGGTTTTCTGGTTAGGCTCTTGATTTATATAAGGGTTCTACCTAGGGTTTTGGGTGATGCAAAATCCCTATTTTAGCCCAAACCAGAATCATGCATTTGGCATTGCATATTCTCTCCCTCCTACCCCTTAATGTCCCGGCCAATATTTTAAAACAAGGCTAAGTTGTGCCCATTTTCTTTTCTTTTCAGAAAGTGATTACTTTAAGTATTTTTATTATACTTACCTCAAACATGATAATGGTGTGACTTTCTATTTTCTGCCTATGTACATTTGCTTTCTTGCACTTTGGTTCTTACTATTTTAGTGCTTCTTTTACTTATTTTTCCTTTATTAATTTTCTGCTCAAATAATATCTGTATATATATACATTTATACAACTATGGGTGTTAGTTTAACTTTAACCTTCTTTTATTTGCAGAAAACATGTGCATTCTTATATGCATTTCTACACTCCTATTATTCAAATAAAATTTCACTTATTCATTATAAATCAATGTTCTCTTCTGTCTTAATTTCCAGACAAGTCATACATATGCATATATATATAGATATATATATATATACATATCCTCAGGAATTTTAATATTCATGTCTAGGCCTATATTTCCTTTATTTAAAACATTTTATCTAAATGTTTTCCTTCTTTGTTTTATTATTCAGGAATTCTGGATTTTCTCTTAGTGCCATAACTAGTGTGCACGTGCACACATGCACACAACCTTGCACCACTGAAAATCCCACCTATATAATAATTCTGATTTTTCCCCCAGAATTTTAATCATTTATTTAAAAGAATTTTCCTCAAAATCTTGGGGTATTACAATCACCCCTTCTTTTAGGAATTGTGTCCTCACAATTTGCAACATAATCTTTGAGTACTTCTAATTTCTTAGGGAAAAATTATTCAGCATATGCATGAGCAAATCAATTAGTCACTGTCTATCATACATATTAAACTTTCTTCGTAATCTAAGAATTTACCTTTTAAATTTGCAAAGAGCCTAGGGTAATCCATACTGATTTTATCCTCTAGCTCCCAAGTACAATCACTAGGATCTATACTCCATTGAATCTTTACAAGCTTCAATGTCTTGTTTCTTAATTTCTTTTCTTCCCTTGCCACAATTCCCACTGGCTCTTTCTCATAGATTAGATCTGGATTAATCTGAACTTCAGTAGGCTTTTCTAAGATTTCCTCCTTGTCATGTACCCATTTCCTTAGTTGTGACACATGAAACACATTGTGCATTGCACTCATCTCCTCTGGAAGCTCCAGCTTATAGGCTAGTGAGCCTATCCTCTCCAAAATCTTGTATGGTCCAACATATCTGGGTCTGAGTTTCCCTTGCTTGCCAAATATCAAGACTTTCTTCATTGGTGAAACCTTAATGAAGACATAATCACCTACTTTGAATTCCACTGACTTCCTCTTTGCATCAGCATATTTCTTTTGCCTATCTTGAGCTGCTGCCATCCTCTTTCTCACCAGTCCTATTTTCTCTGTGATGTCCTTGACATATTCTGGCCCTAGGATAGCTTTCTCTCCTGCCTCAGCCCAACACATAGGTGATAGACATGGCTTTCCATATATGGCTTCAAAGGGTGCCATTCCAATTGTGCTTTGGTGGCTATTATTGTATGCGAACTCAGCCAAATGGAGATGGTCCTCCCAATTTCCTCCAAAGTCTAACACACATGCTCTAAGCAAATCCTCTAAAATCTTGTTTACCACTTCTGTTTGCCCATCTGATTGGGGGTGATAAGCAGTGCTTAGGCACAATTCACTCCCCATAGCTTCTTGGAAGCTCTTCCAGAATCTTGAAGTGAAGATTGTATCCCTATCACTCACTATAGTTTTAGGAACACCATGCAACTTTACCACTTCTCTCATAAAAGTTTGGGCTAGCCTAGGTGCATTTCTGTCTGCTTTTACTGGTATGAAGTGTGCTACTTTAGTCAGCCTATCTACAATTACCCAAATACTTGTATTTCCCTTCTTGGATCTAGGAAGACCATCTATAAAATCCATAGATATGTTTTCCCACTTCCACTGTGGTATGCTAAGTGGCTGCAACAACCCTGAAGGTCTTTGGGTCTCAGCTTTTATTTGTTGACAAACCATGCACTTAGCAACATGTCTAGCTACATTAGACTTCATTCCCTTCCACCAATAGTCCCTTTTTAAGTTTTGGTACATCTTGGTGCTGCCTGGATGTATGGAATATTTGCTCCTATGGTACTCATTAAGGATTTCTTCTTTCAATTCTATGATGTTTGGGACACATATCCTACCCTTGTACCTTAGGTATCCTTTTACATCAATGTGATAATCCTTCACTTCCTCCTTCTTTAATAGGAGAGACCTCTTTTCTGCTAAGTCTTGATCTTCTTCTTGCATCTTTGCCACCTTCAAGACCAAATTTGATTGTAAAGTAATTAAACTTAACCTTCCTTTACTCCTTTCTTCCTCAACTATCTCCATACTTATCCCACTGCTCTCATCTATTTCCAAATCAGTGAGCATGGTCAAGTCTCTAAACTCCTCCATCATCAACATGGCCACTTTTGCATGCTGCCTACTCAATGCATCTGCCACTTTATTAGCCTTGCCTGGTGTATAAAGTATATCTAAGTCATAAGCAGCAAGAAATTCAACCCATCTGTGTTGTCTCATATTCAAATCTTTCTGTGAAAAGAGATACTTTAAGGCCTTGTGATCAGTGTATAAAATGAACTTTGCACCTAATAAGTAATGCCTCCAGAGCTTCAAGGCATATACTACTGCTGCCAACTCAAGATCATGAGTTGCATATCTAGTTTCATGGGGTTTTAGTTGTCTAGATGCATAGGCTATGACCTGATCTTGCTGCATCAACACAGCCCCTAGCCCTGACCCACATGCATCTGTATATACAACTAATCCCTCATTGCCTTCTGGTACTCTCAACATTGGTGATTTTACCAAAGCCTCCTTGATCTGGGTGAAAGCTTGTTCACACTTATCAGTCCATATAAACTTTTGGTTTTTCCTAGTCAGGTTAGTGAGTGGCATTGCTATTTTAGAAAATCCTTGTATAAACCTCCTATAGTATCCTGCCATCCCCATGAATGACCTAACTTCACTAACATTGTTAGGCTTCTTCCATGCTTGGATTGCTACTATCTTATTGGGGTTTACAGAAATCCCTCTAGCAGAGACAACATGTCCAAGAAAATGTACTTCCTCTTGCCAGAACACACACTTAGAGAACTTTGCTTTCAAATCTTTTTCTCTTAATCTAGATAAGACCAAATGTAAATGGTTCTCATGTTCCTCTATTGTTTTAGAATAGATTAGAATGTCATCTATAAAAATCAGAACAAACTTGTCTAAGTAATCTCTGAATATCCTATTCATTAGGTCTACAAAGTAAGAAGGGGCATTTGTTAGCCCAAATGGCATAACCAGAAACTCATACAAACCATATCTTGTGTTAAATGCTGTATATTTAACACTTGAATCCTCAACCTTCATCTGATGAAACCCAGATGCCAAGTCTAGCCTAGAAAACACTTTAGCTCCACTGAGTTGATCAAAGAGATCATCTATCCTGGGTAATGGGTATTTGTTTTTGATGGTTACTTTGTTTAATTCTCTATAATCTATACACATTCTTAAGGTACCATCATGCTTTTTAACAAATACTATAGGAGCACCCCAGCATGAATTACTTGGCCTTATAAACCCCTTGGCTTCTAATTCTTCCAGCTGGTTCTTTAGCTCCTTTAATTCACTTGGCCCCATCCTTGTAGGCTTTTTGATAATTGGGCTAGCCCCAGGCATAAGGTTAATCTGGAATTCAACAGGTCTATGGTGTGAGACACCTTTTACTTCCCCAAATACATCCAAGTATTCTTTGACTATGGGGATTTCATTAATAGCTATTTCCTTGGGATTATTTTCTAATTCAATTAAATGATTTAGCCTGTTTTCTTTGATAGGTTCACACAGAATTGTAACCCTTTGTCCTTTAGAATTTTGTAGTGAAATGGTGGATGCATCTAGGTCAATTATGGCTTTGAATTGTCTTAGCCAATCTGCCCCTAATATAACTCCTATATTTGGGAAATTTAGAACATATAAATTGGAAACAAATGTGTTTCCCCCTATGTTCAAATTCACATCCACACAAATCATATCTAATACACTAGAACTTCCTAAAGGGCTTTGTATTAACAGAGGTATTTCAGCCAAATTGCAGTTCATTTTCAACCTTTTAACTATTTCATGGGAAATGAGTGAGTGGGTTGCCCCGGTATCATATATTACAGCTAAAGGTATGGTACAAATAAATAGTGTACCTTCCACTTGACCATGGTTTTCATCATTAGCCTCAATTATGGCCTTGCCCCTACCTTCCAGGTTTGCCACTTTCCCTTGTTGCTTGTATTCTGGGCAATTTCTTTTCATATGCCCTTCCTTCCCACATAGAAAGCATTTGAAAGCTCCCCCTTTAAGCTCTGGGCATCTTGCCTTAATATGGCCTTCTTTCCCACAATGGTTGCAAACTATTTTTCTTTTGGCTTCATTGGGTTTTGCATCTACTGCCTTCTTACCATCTGCCTCTCCTTTCTTCTTATCATAAGGATGGTACTTCCCTTTGTTCTTCTTGTTGCTATTGTTTTTGAAGCTCCTAAACTTATCTCTTTCCTTGTCATGCTGCTCAATCTTCAGAGCCAAATCTATCACTTGATCAAAAGTTCTGTCAGCATAAGGTAATACAGCCCTGCTAAGCCCTGGGTTCAATCCCTTGATGTATCTATCATTTTTGGATGCTTCATCAGCCACTAACATTGCCCCATAGGTTGACAATCCCTCAAACTTCTGGGTGTATTCTGTGACATTCATAGTCCCCTGTCTAAGTTTGATGAACTCCTCAAGTAAAGTGGTTTTTGCTGAGGCTGGAACAAACCTTGCCTCTAACATCTCCTTAAATTGATTCCAATTAATATCATTTTCATTCCGGCCAGCTATGATCACCTCCCACCAACTCAAAGCTGCACCTTTTAATTGCCTTGAGGCCACTTGCCTCTTCCTTTGGTCATCTAGTTGCATATCAGTGAAGATCCTCTCTAATGTCCTCAGCCATGCTTGAATCTCCATTACACTTTCAGTTCCTTCAAAGCTCTTACCTCCCAAATTGGTATAAGTCTTCACTAACTTGGAGAGCTCCTCATATGGGTTCTCAGGTCTGTGCCCAATTCCATCTCTCAAAACTCTCACAAATTCCTGCATGTCAAGCATTTGTGGTGTGCTAGATCCTCCTTGATGATGAGACCCTCTTCCTACCATGTTTCTAAAAGTATATGTATTTCATTATATTAGTTTATAATACTTCGCTTTAATTTTCAAATTGGTTGTATCTTTCCTATTTAATCATTGTGTATGTCACATGCACCCACATACATTCAGGGAATACTTATAAACAGTCAAATATATCACAAACAAACCTAGTATAAACATAAGCATACAAATATTTTGCTATGTTAATTAAAACATAGCTCTGATACCAAATGAAATGACCCTAATTCTTAACCAAAAATTTCATTTTTTTTAATCATACTTAGCTAAGACTACCTAGGGTCATCCTTCCCTATTCTCATATTATCCAGGATCTTTCACAATATAAAAATATTGTTTTAAATCTAAATCATTCCTAACATACATATATGAAGATATCTATGTTATATTCTACTAGAATCAGAGCATGGTAATATGTAAGTAGAAATCCTTTTAAATCTATTAAAATGTGATAATTCCCTGATAAAAGATTAATTATTGTATCCTGATTTTTGACCATAGAATCCACTGGAAACATGTACTTTAGTCTGTTATTCTAATTAAGAAATGATCAAGTAATAATCAGGTGGAAGAAAGCTTTTAATATGTATGATTGTTAAAGTCTATATAGTATCAAACTCAGGCTAAAAGAAAGTGGATCATAAGTGAACACAAGCAACATCTAGGCGTAATGGAAACGCGCCTAACTTATACATGAGAGGTCACGAGTTCGAGTGCTATGCTGGTCGGTTCAAACCCAATTTTTGTTTTTCTTTTTATTTTTCTCCTGTATGGTTTAAAATCTGATATCTACCTATATCTACACATATATACTTAATTTTTGCCTATAATCTAACATACAAAACAATATTTCTTGCTTTATTATTTTTGAAACCCATTCCTACAACTGTTCTAGGAATTTATGTTTATATTTTTGCCCAAATATCAACATGTACACAGATATACATGTACATGTCAATGTCTTTGCTCATTTTCCAGAAAACTGGGTTCAAATGGTTCCTTGCTTCATTGATTTGAAGTGAACATTTGGCCTGACCTATGGTCTAACCATGTGGTTAATCTGACCATTCTTTTATTTGCATTTTACAAACCAGAATCTACCCAAAACATTGATACTCCTTCTTTTCAAAAGCATGTTTATATATGTATGAATCAGACACCTTGTGATCAGATTTATATCATCCTTCCTAACCATAATTCTCTTTTAAAAATGCATATTCAGGGTATATACACTTTTACTTGCATTTGGACATATATCAATATCATGACTTGAAAATATAACAGTTATAATTCTTTCTGGATTTTCCCAATACAATTTCCTATATATCTATCTTTTGAAAGGACTTAGGATGAACTATAATCATCATAAAATGATTATGCTTATAAAATCCAGGTTTTTCCTCTAAATCAAAAACAACTTTAGCAAATAGATTTTCAAATCAGTTTAACATCAATATCCTTAATACATACCAAACCAGAAATAACCAGAAACAACATAACACATATTTCTTACAAGTTCTTCCTACTTAATACATTTAGATAGCCATATCAATCAGAAAATACATGCATGAATTAACACATTCTAGCTCTTATTTCTAATTATCTTAGCATTCTCTATTCCATATCTTTTTAATCTTGCTTACTTAGCTCCATCACAACCTGCAAAAGCATTAGTGGCTGCCCCATTATGAGTGAGACACCCCCATGTGCCATGAGCAATAAGGGTCAGATCTATGATCTGGTGTGAGCATTTCTAACATATCCATGATATTAAGCTAAGGATACAGCATAAATGTACCTTGCATAACTTGACAGGTATTATCATGAATGATTAATGTATAAATTGATCAGGTATTCCCATATACATACATAAGAGCAAACATATGCATTAAATTTTTTTTTATCTGGAACTACTAAGGTTCCTCATACCAACCCTAATCCAGGAAAGACCCAAGTTTCCTATATCATCATTTAAGGTTGCCTTTTCTTCTTATAAATTCCTGGCCTCATCTGCTATAAGGAATCAAAGGGACACATTGCCATGAACTAATTAACATCATGGCACAAAGATCTCAGGACTTAAACAAGCCATGTGTCAACTTGTCTACTTCAAATAGGACAAGCATTCCAGCAGCCTTCTTGGCACAAAATCCTTAGTTATATTACTAAGTGTATTCATGTTCATTTTATCAATGATAGCTAGGTGTACAGACCACTTATATACATGAAACATACTAGTTACCTTGCAGACATAATGTTGCAAGCAAGTTAAAGGTTACTTTCTAGAGGTATAACACAAAGTCATTCCATCTCACATTATTTAGCATATAAACACCCTATTCAAACATATACCAGAATGTTTGCAACTAAGAATAAATGCATGGCTCTATTGGGTTTATTTTGATTTTGCAAGCAACTATGTTTAGCCAGATTTTTAATCTTGTTTAAACATAATTTTTAGGCTTGTAAATTTTCTGTTTGGTTTAGGGCTCAGCACTTATAGAGAAAGACTCCATTGCACCCTCAACCAATTATTTCAAGCCTCAGCACTATACCATTGTATATGCAGCTCATAGTTTTTTTTTCTTCATTCTTTGTCTTAAGCCATGATTCAGACTAGTTACAAATACTCTCTTACATGTTCTTTAAGGTTTTGGTATAACATACAGGGATGAAAATAGAACAACAAAGTTATACATCCATCATAGCAGATCATATCTCATCAAGCATTCATGAAACCATCAGTAGTCAACATGGTTTGTAAATCAAAACATGCAAAATATAGCATATAAAAGCTTGGCTGCCTAATCCCAGGTCTTAATGCCATGTATATGAGTGAGGATACTCACCTAAATGCTTACACAAGCTTAATCCAGAAAACCCCTCAAATCTTTAGCCTTTTCTTCCTCTTCTTCCTTAGGTTAATTAATTCAGTGAGAGAGTGGTTTTCTGGTTAGGCTCTTGATTTATATAAGGGTTCTACCTAGGGTTTTGGGTGATGCAAAATCCCTATTTTAGCCCAAACCAGAATCATGCATTTGGCATTGCATATTCTCTCCCTCCTACCCCTTAATGTCCCGACCAATATTTTAAAACAAGGCTAAGTTGTGCCCATTTTCTTTTCTTTTCAGAAAGTGATTACTTTAAGTATTTTTATTATACTTACCTCAAACATGATAATGGTGTGACTTTCTATTTTCTGCCTATGTACATTTGCTTTCTTGCACTTTGGTTCTTACTATTTTAGTGCTTCTTTTACTTATTTTTCCTTTATTAATTTTCTGCTCAAATAATATCTGTATATATATACATTTATACAACTATGGGTGTTAGTTTAACTTTAACCTTCTTTTATTTGCAGAAAACATGTGCATTCTTATATGCATTTCTACACTCCTATTATTCAAATAAAATTTCACTTATTCATTATAAATCAATGTTCTCTTCTGTCTTAATTTCCAGACAAGTCATACATATGCATATATATATAGATATATATATATATACATATCCTCAGGAATTTTAATATTCATGTCTAGGCCTATATTTCCTTTATTTAAAACATTTTATCTAAATGTTTTCCTTCTTTGTTTTATTATTCAGGAATTCTGGATTTTCTCTTAGTGCCATAACTAGTGTGCACGTGCACACATGCACACAACCTTGCACCACTGAAAATCCCACCTATATAATAATTCTGATTTTTCCCCCAGAATTTTAATCATTTATTTAAAAGAATTTTCCTCAAAATCTTGGGGTATTACAGTTTAGTTCTTTTTTCATTTTTACCCTAACAATCTTTCTTTTCAGCACTTGGATGCTCGGTAGTGAAAACCATGGATGTGTTAGTATCGACATTTAGGGGTCAAACAAGTGGCTCATTGCATTTGGTATCAAAGCCAGGTTTAACGAAAACCTTGGCTTTGTTTGGGTATGACTCATTAGAGATAAGGTAAGTGATGCCCTATAATGAGTTGAGTGTATTATATATATGAGAGCGTGCTTGTATTTTCTATAAACCTACCCCTAAAGTATTTTCTTTGAAATAACTATATCTTAGATATAACTCTATCCTTAAAGTATTTTAAATATGTTTTTCTATGTTCAGGTAGTGAAAACAATAAGTACTAGAGTTGTTATTGCTAGAGGAGGAGGTAGGGGTAGAGATGGAAGGAGCAGTACTATTACTAATGATGGGACTCAGGCATAGAGGAATGTCGCTCCTGTCGGGAAAGCGTGGGTGAATGTAGTGGAAGAAGTTGTTCAAGTTGGGCCATAAATAAACTTTACTTTGTTATGTCTTGATTTTGAAAGGTTCGATGGAAAGAGGTTCAATGACACTAAGACTATCATTGAAGTTCAGACTTGGCTTAATTTGTGTGACTGGATATTTAGGGTAATAGAGTTGGAGGATGCTCTGAAGCATCATTTGGCATCACAACATCTGTCTGATGCTACTACGGATTGTTAGAGTTCATTCATCATAGATGTCCAAGAGAATGACTTCTCTTGGGCCCAATTCAAGGAAGTAGTTGGGATGAAGTTTATTCTGGAGGTTGAAAAGACTCTGTGATTTAGGAGCTTTCTCGATCTGAAGGAGGGAGCTAGGTCAGTTGTAGAGTATGAGAACGGGTTTAATGCATCATCTCGATTTGGGCTTGGGTTGATAGATACACCGTGGAAGAAAATGAAATGTTTGTGTTGGGTACACGTCTACGGTTTAAGAAATACATGATAAATCATATCTAGGGATTGTTCGTGAATCTGATTAGTATGGCTTTACAGTTTGAGAGTTTGGCTCCAAAGCCGTCTGTATCTGCACCAACCGGAAATAAAAAACGTAAGTTCCAGTCGTTGAAGGATGTTTCCAACTTAGCTTACTATAAGTGCGGACAGAAGGAATATTTTGCTAGCAATTGTAAGACAGGTGGAGGGGGACAAGTGGCAAAAGCGTCGATAGCTAATGCACTGATTGTAGGAGTACCAAAGATTGAATCGTAGACAGCCTAAGGACTGTTTGCACTGGGGAGTTGTTACATCTGCCACCAACCAGGTCATATGGTCAGATATTGTCCGATGCTTTAGAAAGGACATTAGCCTAGGGTTTTTGCTCTTACTACATCACCTTCCACTTCTACAGCTGCAAAGAGGAAGCAAGTTAGGAATACTATATGTTTATGGTATTCCTATTTATGTTCTATCTAACATTGGTGCATCATATAGTTTTATATCCCATAACCTTGTTGATAAACTAAAACCAGAACCAATTATGGCTTATGAATTTATTTGGGTGTCGAACCCTGTTGGAGGTTTGGCCAATCTAAGTATGATATGTTTAGGAGTTCTAGTTACTTGTTCTAATCGAGTCCTTTCATGCGATATGTACGTTCTTGGGTTTCTGAGGTTTGATGTATTACTTGGAATGGATTAGTTGTTTCAGTATCATGAGCATCTTATATTATTAAGGAAAGATGAAGGGAAGATTCTAGCAGTGTCTTCTAAGGAACCTAGGTCGTTAATAAGTAGTTTTCTTTATTCACTCGATGTGGCTGAAGAGGAGTTGGGGTCAATTTTTTATATTTAGGAGTATGCCGATGTATTTGAAGACGTATTTGGTTTACCCTCTCACCGTGAGATTAAATTTCGAATTGATTTGGTTCACAATGCTAAACTTATATTGTGTTGCCTATCAATAGGCTAAATGTGAAAAAGCATTTAAGGAGTTAAAGAGAAGGCTGACTAATGCTCTTATTCTAACTATTCTGGACAAAGGGGAGGGTCTAACTTTCTATACAGATGCTTGTGGGACATGTTTAGGTGTAGAATTGATGCAACATGGAAGGGTTATTGCTTATGCCAGCCGACAACTCAAGCCCCGTGAATCGAGGTATCCGACCCATGACTTATAGTTATTAGGCATTATGTTTGCATAGGAAATGTGAAGGCATCGCTTACTTGGTGAGAAGTTTGAGTTATACACGGACCACAAATCCTTGAAGTATCTTTTCACCCAAAAAGACCTCAATATGAGACAACAATGTTGGTTGGAGTCTCTCACGACTTATGATCTCAATATTTTGTATACGCTCGACAAAGTGAATATTGTAGTTGATGCACTTAGTAAGAGATATGCAGTTATGGTGAATGTAGAAGTGCGTCCGAACCATAAGTCATATTGAAGGTAATTAATAGAAAGTTAGAACTTGCAAAGATAATTAAGGCTTTAAGTGAGATTGAGGCACCAAAGAGATGGTCGAGATTCAAGGTTGATAACCATGGGATATTGAGAATGAACGGGACGTTCCAAATATCGATGGGATTAGGCAAGAGGTATTATCAAAAAGTCATCATCCATGACTTATGATACATCCTAGGGTTACAAAGATGTATCAGGATATGAAGCAGAATTTGTGGTGGGAAGGTATGAAGATGGATGTTTCGATATTTGTGAGTAGGTATTCGAATTGCTAACAAGTCAAAGGAAGCCATCAGAAGATAGCTGGACTGCTTCGACCACTTGAGATTTCAAAATGGAAGTGGAAGCATATATCTATGGACTTTATAGACGGGCTACCTAGGTCAAGAAAAGGTAATAAAGGCATTTGAGTTATAGTGGATCGACTAACTAAAAGTGCACACTTCTTACCGTTAAAGACAATGAGGACAACTTCGAATTTGGCATAGCTGTGTATCAAGGAGATTGTCAGACTTCATGGCGTTCCTTGTGATATTTTGATCCCAAGGATCTAATGTTCACTAGTTAGTTATTGAAAGGTTTGCATGATGCCTTAGGGATGGAGCTGAGTTTGAGTACAGTTTACCACCCATAGAATAATAGGCAGATGGAGAGAGTTAACCATGTGTTGGAGGATTTACTTCGAGCTTGTATCTTAGACTTGGTGGTTCTTGGGAACAACACTTACTCCTTGTTGAGTTTTCATATAACAACAGTTACCAAGCTAGCATTGGGATGGCACCTTTTGAGGCATTAGAGGGCAGACCTCGTAAATCTCCATCTTGTTGGGTAGAACCTGGAGGTCCCTTAGTACTGGGCCAGATATGATTAGGGAGACGACTAATAAAGTAGTAGAGAAACAAAGATGTATAAAGGAAGTGTAGAATAGGTAAAAGAGTTACGTGGAGGAGAGGTGCAGGAATTTAGAGTTCCGATGAGGATGATATTCGGTTTGGAACAGCAAGGAAATTGGCTCCTTGCTATATAGGACCATTTCCAATACTAAAGAGGATTGGTATACTTGATTATGGAGTTGAGTTACCAATTAGACTATTAGTTATCCATAATGTGTTTCACGTATCTCATTTGTGTAAGTATATGCGCGATCCTTCTTTGATATTGGAGTCATCGTAGCAAGAAGACTTGGAGATAGAGCCTAACTTAACTATACTGAGGCAACCTGTACGCATTATTGACCGTGATACAAAGCAATTGAGGATGAAGGTTGTAAAGTTAGTTAAAGTCAAGTGGAGCGATGAAGAGATTGTCCTTGGGAAACTGAGGATAGTGTGAGAGAATCCCATCTTGTGTTGCTATTAGATTACCGGTTTCTTATTATATGATAGGTTTTGTAGTGTACTCACCGCCTGAGGTGGAGTCACTTAGTATACATTTTGGTTTGTATGTAGTTTCAGCAGTACTCTATATATGTACTTGCTTCCCCTGTTCAATTATGTTGTTCTTGTTTGAATTTCGAGGATGGAATGTCTTAAGTGGGAGAGAATGCAGGGACCCGTAATTTTAAACACTTCGCCTTTGAATATCTTAACACTTTAAATATGGTTTAGTGTTATAAAATTGATTTAATAACCTTGCTAAACTCTATTTAATTAATATAACATGATGGGAAACTTGCTTTTAAAATTTGGTTACAAAAATAAATACTTTGAAGAAATATTGATTTTGACTGAAATCGTTTTTATGGATAAACGGCTTTTTACTCGATATAAGTTGCTTGAACTTTTTGGGCTTGACAATAATATTAACGTCTAATTAATTAGCAACTAAAAATATTTTGGTAGATTATGACTAATTAACCACTTTTATAATGTCGTGGGTGATGTAAGGTGGAGATATTTTAAGAGAGATATTTGTTGGAAGATATTTTATGAAGGCATGAGGTGTAAAAGCAAGGCACATAAGGAGGAGGGTGCTTAGTGACCTTCCATTGAGGGTAGAAGATGGATGGTAATCCCTTGGAAAAGTCTATTCAAACTCCTTAAGTGTTTAGGAAATAGGTTTGCAAATTTATTAACATAGAGAGCTTGTAACAACCCACCTTTTCGGACGGTTTAAATCGACAATAAACCACACATGTCAACTCAACCCATTCAAAAGAGAGGATTGTTAATAGGGTAAATAAGAAATAAGAGGAAAAAAAATGGAAAAACAAAACACAGAATCTCATAACGGAATGATAAAATATAATACTCAAATAAACAGTTCATGAAGCTGTTTTACAAATACATTTGAATACACTTTTACAATACAATCAGAGTTATACATAGAACATGTATAATAGAATAATGCAGCGGAACAACATGATGTAGTGGAATAAATATACTAAATAGTAGACTAACCTCCGTCTTCGTCCTCCAAAATAAATGGTCTTCAACACTAAAAAGCTCAGGCTGACCCGAGTGTAATGAAAAAAACAAAACACTCGAGTCAAAATTTAAAGATCTTATGTAAGTTAAATCATAGCAAATAAATATTAGCGCAACGACTTCAGAGATGTTTACGAGATTTTACATCTCTTATCCAGTGTATCACGTGCATGCAATAACTTAAGAGATGTTCGGGATTTCCATCTCCTAAGGATCCGTTAAACTATTTATATGTAGTAGTATACACTATATATATAGTGTCTATCAGTAAAGTAAAGTATTAAAATAGCGTTAAGGCGTTACCAATATTCCCCTTAACACATTTTATAAATTTCATAGTCTATATAGTACTGTAAACTCCACCAAACCAGTAGGCTATCAAGGACCACTCCATAGGTACGACACAAAACAAAATCGTAGTGGGCTCGATAAGGCATGTGACAAGGCACACGGGGCAATGCCCAGGGTAGGATTCTACTGTTTTGCACGCTCGGACTGGTGGTAACGCTATCAGCTACTACCGCCCACCCCGAAACACACTCCCATAATCAATCGAAGGTAGCCAACAAATCAATCACAAAGTAACAGATATGGCATCGAAGAAGCATGTTCGATAGGAGGAGCGACCTCACTTGGCCCGGGATAGCTTCTGTTTTAGTCATATCAAGCTGACCCGCGGTGGTTAGGGCTACGTTCATACCTCATACAGTAGCGTTCGCCAAACCATCCTACATCATTCTGGATTCTCCACCACATGCACAGTTGTTAAAGTGGTTTCGAAATTGGCAGAGAGTATGACAATATCCGACCCCAGTCTCTTTAACAACCAAACGCTTACATTTTTCACACCTTGGTCATTTTTATAAAACATTTTTAATAATAAATCCAGAAAATAGTTTATACTTTCATATCAAAGTATCCATATTGTTATTCCAAAAGTATAAATATATTCATAAATACCGAGGAAGATTTCTTTCAATAAATTTTGAAAATAATTTATAAATCTCTCTTAAACCATTTATAAACTATTTATATCCTCTAAAGCCATTTATAAAGCTATTTATAAATTCTTAAAACAATTTACAACTCTTCCCTTTATCATAAAGCTTTACACTTCCAAATCCCTTTATACAAGTTCTTTTATAAAAACCCTTTATAAAATCCTTTAAAACCTTTATAAAACCATTATAAAATCCTTTATAAAAATCCTTTTCAAGAATCCTTTTATAAAATCCATTATAAAATCTCTTACAATTTTTTTATAAATTCCTTACAAACCTCTTAGATTTTTATATATTAAAACTATTATAAAATCTATATTTATTATATTAAATAAAAACTATATTTATTACATTAAATTTAAATTATATAAAATATTTTATTAAATTAAATTTTAAACTATTTAAAAAAATATAATTTTTAAAACTAAATAAAATCATAAGTTAAAATTTTAAATTTTCATTTAAAACCATATATTAACTTATAATTTGAAACTTTAAAACATATAAAATAAATTATTTTCCAAATATAAATTTTAAATAAAATCATTAAATAAAATTTAAAAATTAAATTTATAAATCAAACATACTTTACTATTTAGAAAATAATTTAAAACCGACCAACGATGTCCGTATATAGTTTTCTACCCTATGGTCAAGTGATAGGGTATGTATAATTTCAACCTCAAAATAATTAAATTTCCGGGTATATATCATTTCAACCGGTATCCCGAATCAATAATTTCCAAATTAATAAAATCGCTCGGGTTTATCATTTCAACCCATAACAATTTTCCCTAATCAATAAGATCAATCGGGTATCGTTATCCAGCTACTTGGCCCGGCTACGAGGCGATAGTTGCAGAGGCTATGGTTGAGCCTAGACGGAATTCAAACCAAAAGAGATATGGAAGTATAAGAGTTCGGTGTAACTCGATTGATTTTGTTTGTGAGTGGTTCGGCATGTATGGGTCGGCCATATTGGGTCGACCTAGGTAGGCCGGCCTTAGAAGGATTGACATATGTGGTTCGACCTACATAGATGGTTCGGCAAGTATGGGTCGGCCATATTGGGTCAGCCTAGGTAAGTTTGCCTTAGAGGATTGACATATGTGGTTCGACGTACATAGATGGTTCAGCATGTATGGGTCGACATGGGTGGATCGGTCGAGGTAGGAAAGACGAAGTGGATTGGCTTAAATGGGTCGGCCTAAGGGTTCGGACTAGGTGGCTCGGTATAGGTAATTAAGTAATGGTGGATCGGCTTAGGTGGGTCGACATAAGTGGATCGTTGTCTTGGGCTCGGTCGCCACGGTTCGGCATAACTGGGTCGGTGCATCCTAAGAGGGTTAGCGGGCTATCTGATATATGAAAAGTGGAGCATACAATGTTTCTTTGCTTCAAGTCACTTGAGAGTTAGCTTCGAGTCATCCACGAGGGAACCCCAGCTAGGCAGTGATGGTTCGGCCAGAGTGGCTCGGCAACTATTGGGTCGGCCATGGAGGGTCGGTATGCATAGATCGGTGCACATGAGTTGACAGCTGTGGGCCAAAGTGTCTGGGTCATGGGCCTGCATAGGGGAACCATCCTGTCTTCATCTATAAATAGAGGGGCGGGGGTCCAGTTGTGGGAACCTTTTTCTGAGAACTCCAGGGATACTCTACCATTTTCCGTACTCGCTTCTTTTCGGTTCAAACTTGTATTCAAGTTGTTTGTCTATGGATTGTATCTGTACTCAAGTGGTTGGAAAAGTAATAAAGATTATATTCAAAGTGGACGTAGGCAATTATGCTGAACCACTATAAATTTGGTGTTCTCATTTTTGTTGTTCGTTTTGCAATCAACTGTACTACTTCTCTGTTTTAATTTACATTCTTCATTAATATCTCTACACAATTTCATTCAAGGGAGTTAGTTATTGGTTCTTTCACTGAGAATTGAACTCAGGCTATTAGGATCTACTTTGTTGCTACTGGATTGAGGAAATCCCCCGAAGGAGATCCGAGTTTATTCTCAAGAGTTCATAGATTCTACCCAAAGTTCCTACGGATAACTTTAGGATGGCAAGACCATGCACCAGATCCGCCTCCCACAACGTGGATGCTAATGAGACCGCCAGTGTCCAGCAAGTGGGACCCAGCAATCAGTAGGCTAATGCAATTGCAGAGCCCGCTATCATCCCAAACCAACCAGAAGCTGTTACCAGGGAAAAGTTCAATGAGCAGACGAGGGAGCTCGTGGATAGTAGGAGACAACTTAACGAGCAGATTCAAATGAACGCCAACCTGATGACCCAGATCGCTCAGCAGCAGCGTCATAATGCTGGAGGAATCCCTACTTCCTAGTCATCATCCAACAGCTCCACTTCGTCAGATGTACACCCCAGGCATAGACACCGTAGGATCGAAACGACACAAACTGGTGCAATAGAGAAATTGGTGGCGACTTGCCAAGAGCAAACCAACAGAAATGGTCCAGATTCCCTACCTGGAACCGTGGCCTCTCATCAACACTTGGGGAGTCACTCCCAACCTGGAGTGGGAAACTTAGGATCTGGAGAATGCTTGGGAGCTGGTCCACCGCCTCGCCAAGGTCGTAGTGAAGCGGGTCCTTGAGATGCGCACTTAGATGATCGCCTACCGAGGAGGCACCGGCCGGGACGATTGCGCAGGACGGATACCGGCTTACCACCTCCCATCCAGACTCCGGATTTATCAGCCATGGTCAGGCAACTGATGAGGAAGAATCAGGGCTTAACCAATGATGACTGGGGCATATCTAGGAGCCATACTCCGTTTACAGATACCATCCTACAAGCTGAGTACCCCTGGAAATTTAGCATGCACACTATTCCAGCTTATGAGGGAAAGACCGATCCCTGACAACACATAATGAGATACGAGTGGATGATGGACTCAGCTAGGGCAAATAATGCGACCAAATGAAGATGCTTCCCAATAACCCTATCCGGAATCGCTACCATGTGGTTCACCAGACTTCCCCCACGATCGATCTCCAGGTTTGATGAGTTAGCGACGAAATTTGTGGAGCAGTTTAGGATCCATGCCACTCGCCCAAAGGACATAATGTAATTGTCCAGTGTGATCCAGTCTCTGGGAGAGTCATTGAAGGATTATTTGCAAAGATTTCATGTAGTTGCTACCGAAGTTAGCAATCCGAATGACCATGCTATCCTTATGGCCGTAATGCGAGGAGTAGATCCGGACTCGGAGTTTGGTGACTGGCTGACAGGCAAACCACTGACTACCCTGGAACGCTTTTATTCAAAGGCAAACCAATTCATGAGAAGGGAAGTGGCCAGGTAGTCAAGACGAAGCAATGCGCCAGGACCCAGCAAGGAAGCAGTGCAAAGCAATATTGTGGTAAAGCAATCTGGCGAAAACTTTGGCAAGGTCCAAGTCAATGTTCAAAATAAGCCGGAGCAGTCTAAAGGATCCGGAGGAGGAAATTCCGGACGAAAGAGGGAAGCAGGAAAGTGGAAACCAAGAATCCCAACCCATAGCGAATATACTCCTCTGAATACATCTTTGGAGAATATTTATCTATCAACTTGTAATACATTCCAATACCGAAAGCCACGCCCAAAAGAATCCACCGAGGAACAAAAGGCAGACTAGAAAGTATTGTTAGTTTCACGAGATCTATGGGCACAATACAGAAGAGTGCAGACACCTCCATAATGCTATAGAAAAGCTGATTCGCCAGAAGAAGTTACAGCGGTTTGTTAAGAATCCGCATGAAGGCGGATAGGGGACATCCGTCCCCAATATGGGCAAGCTTCACATCGACCTGAGGAGCCCGCTCGGACCAGAGGAAGGCTGGTCATAAACACGATAATCGGTGGACCTCATCCGGCAGACAAGAGTTGGCAAGAAATGGAACACTATGCTAGTTCCCTGAAGCATGCAGGTTTCGAATGTTGCTCGAACATAGAAAATGGGACTCCAGCGAAGCAACAACGAATAATGACCGATGATATAGTATTCAGAAGCAGGGATGCCGATCAGGTGGAGGCACCTACCATTGACCTGATGGTTATCTCAGCTACGATTGGACCGACGCTCGTGAGAAGGATACTAATTGATTGTGGGAGTTCTGTTAACATTATCTTCAAAAAGGCGTATGACCAAATGAAGATGGAGGCGAAGGATCTGAAACGTCTAAAGCCCGCATTCACAGCTTTAATGGTGCAGCTACTGATGCGATAGGTTTTGTTGAATTGCTAGTTGAACTAGGAGAAGGTGAACGCAGGAGGGTACGGATCCTACCGTTCAATGTTTTGGATGTTGATTCCCCGTATAATGTTTTTCTGGGCCGACCGGCCCTGGCAGAATTTAGGGCAGCTTTGGCCCCGTGGTGTTTGACCCTTAAATTTCCAACGGACAGAGGAGTTGGTGTAGTGCATGGCGATTAAGAGACTGGTTGTGCTTGCTATGTGGATGAGCTGAGAGAGGCCCAACGATGAGAGAAAGGAAAGGGTGTGGATAACCCTGTCCGCATCTATGTTGCTAAAAATTGACAAGTAATGCCCGAGTCTTGGCTTGGACAACACAGTCGGATCTATAAAGATATAGATCCGAGAGATGACGATGAAGGACCCAAGGAGGCCAAGGCGGCACCGACTGAACTGACGATTGACATTCCAGTCAGCCATGATGACCCATCACGGGTGCTTAAGATTGGATCACAGCTCAACCCCTCGATGATAGAGGATCTTACTGATTTCCTCCGGGCGAATCTAGATTTTTTCGCTTGGACCCATTCTGATATGTATGGGATTTCTCCCGCCATCGCAAATCATATGTTGAACGTTGACTCGAAGTATGTGCCAGTAAAACAAAAGAGGAGAGGCATGGACCCGGAGAGGTCCGCTGCTCTCAGAGAGGAGGTGGATAAACTCAAGGCCAATGGGTTCGTCCGCGACGCCCTCTATCCTGAATGGGTATCAAATCCCGTACTGGTGAGGAAGGCAAACGGGAAGTGGTGGACCTGTGTTGATTACTAGGACCTGAACAAGGCGGGCCCTAAGGATAGTTTTCCTTTGCTCAGAATTGATCAACTGGTCGACTCGACAGTAGGACTCGAATTGTTGTCATTTTTGGATGCGTATTCGAGGTATAATTAGATCCCGATGCACATTCCGAATCAGGAGCATACCAGTTTCGTTACGGACGTTGGACTGTACTGTTATGTAGTGATGCCTTTTGGTTGAAGAATGTAGGGGAAACTTATCAGCGCTTGGTGAATCGAATGTTTAAAGACCAGATTGTTAGAATGATGGAAGTCTATGTAGATGATATGCTCGTGAAGTCATGACAGTCAAACGACCACATTTGAGACTTAGCTGAGATGTTTGATATACTCAGATTTTATGGAATGAAAATCAATCCACCGAAATGTTCCTTTGGCATTGCGTTAGGGAAGTTTTTTGGTTTCATTATCAATGCACAGGGAATCAAAGCCAACCTATAAAAGATTCAAGCTATTTGAGACATACAGACACCCAAAACTATAAAGCAAGTGCAAACCCTGAATGGGAAAGTCGCCGCGTTGAGTCGATTTATATCCAGAGCAACTGACAAGTGTATTCATTTCTTCGATGTGATAAGGAAAAGGAAAAGAAATTTTGAATGGACGCCGAACTGTGAGGACGCGTTTCGAGCTCTGGTGAGACACTTGGAGAGGCCCCCGGTTCTGTCAAAGCCTGTAGATCATGAGGAGTTATATGTTTATTTGGCCGTATCTCAGCATGCCATCAGTGCAGCTTTGATTCGTGAAGAGTACCGAATACAAAAGCCAGTGTACTATGTTAGTAAGCGTTTAATGGGGGCAGAGAGAAATTATCCTAAGATTGAGAAGCTAGCCTAGTGCTTGGTGATCGCATCACGCAAGCTCCGTCCGTATTTCCAGGCACATTCGGTCAGTATTTATACCAATCAACCTTTGCGGCAGGTGCTCCAATGACCGGAGACCTCTAGAAGGCTACTCCAATGGAACATTTAGCTAAGTCAGTTCGATATTACTTACCTGCCATGGAGGGCTATCCAAGGGCAAGCGCTAGTAGATTTCATTGCAGAGTTCACCATATCAGACGAGCCAAGTGGTAGTGATGTAGTTTCCGCTGTTCGATGGAAGCTATATACCGATGGAGCATCCAACGACCATTGTTCTAGGGCTGGTGTTATTCTTGTAAATCTCGAGAACTGATCGATTTGTTATGCTTTGAAACTTGATTTCCCCACTACGAACAATGAAGCTGAGTATGAAGCATTGATTGCTGGCTTGAAGCGTACCAAAGAAATCGGAGTGAAATCGATTGAAATCTTTTATGACTCACAGTTGGTGGTGTACCAGGTACGGGGGGACTATCAGGAAAAGGGGCAAAGGCTTGCTCCATACCTCGATCGGGTCCAAGAATTGTTGGCGGACCATGAATACTACGAAATTTCGTACATTCCACGTGAACAAAATGGGGAAGCCGACTCCTTGGCAAAATTCGCAAGTACTGGTGATGCACAACAGATGGGCTTGGTTCCCATCGAAACCTTACATGCCCCGAGTATAAACGAGATGGAAGTAGATCTTGTGTTAGGGATGGAACTGAAAGACCCTGTTCAAAGAATACTTGCTACATGGAACCTTGCCCGAAAGAAAGAGAGACGACAAGTCGTTCATAAGGACTCATGGTATATAATGCAGGATGGAGTAATGTATCAGAAGGGATTCTTCGTTCCCTTGCTTAGGTGCATCGCTCACAACGAGATAAAGCAAGTCTTAAGAGAAGTCCATGAAGGAGAATGTAGCGACCATACTAGGGGCACACACTAGCCAAAAAGATCCTCTGCTATGGATACTATTGGCCGACCGTGAATCGGGATGCTGCGGACTATGTAAGGAGATGCGACAAATGCCACAAGTACGCAAAGATCCCGAGAGCAGTGCCAATAGAACTCACGCAAATGGTTAGTCCATGGCCGTTTGCAATATGGGAGATCGATATAATCGGCTCCCTGTCAATCTCCAAAGGTGGCACGAAATACGCAATTGTCGCAGTCGATTACTTCACCAAGTGGGCAGAAGCGGAGTCATTAGCTACGATCACCACCAAAAAGGTCGTTAATTTTGTTATGCAAAACATTATATGCCACTTCGGTCTCCCACGGACTATCATTACTGACAACAGAACTCAATTTGAGAGTAGAGAATTCAAAGAGTTCTTCCAAAAAATATTGCATTGAGAAAAGGTTTGCGGCAGTCGGTCACCCTAAAGCGAATGGGCAAGTTGAAGCCATAAATAAGATAATCAAGTCCATCTTGAAAAAACGTTTGGAGAAGGCTAGAGGCAAGTGGGTGGATGAGCTTCCAACAGCACTCTGGGCCTACAGAACCACCCACAAATCCGCGATTGGCCATACTCCATTCGCCTTGGCATACGACACTGAAGCTGTTATACCCATGAAACTTGAAGTTCCCTCTCACCGGGTGACTCATTATGATCCTAGAATGAATCAAGATCTTTTACTGGAGTTGTTGGACTTTGTCGACGAGAAACATGAAGAAGCTGATTTAAGGGCGGTTGCATATCGGCACCGGGTCGCCCGATATTATAATGAGAAAGTTCGACCGAGAACTTTCGATGTGGCCGACCTAGTTTTAAAGCAAGTTTTTCCGATCCCGTCACATATGAATCCCACATGGGAAGGTCCCTACGTCATCGAACGGAAGATTGGAGAAGGAACCTTCAAGCTAGCGACTGTTGATGGTGTGACACTCCCTAGAGAATGGAATAACGAACATTTGCGCCATTATTATACTTAGTCTATTTCTTTTGCATTTTAGTAGCGATTGTTTCCAGTATGTGTTTCTCTTGTTGTACTCTGTTTCTAACATGTAATAAGGCAATTCAGTTTGTCCTTATTTTTTACAATCAATAAAGGCTTGAAGCTTTTTTTCTATAAACTATTAATGTTCCGTGTGTTATAACTCCATGACAAAGTAAAATTGAATTAATCTGTCTGGTGTATGAACGCACACACAAAATTAAAAGTCGATCAATAAACGATTCAAGAAATCTCTAAGTCCATGGAGCATGGACTAGAGTACTCTGAGTACCCGGAGTGCGGACTAGAGTATAAATGATTCAAAAAATCTCCAAGTCCCCGAAGCGCGAACTAGAGTACTCTGAGTCCCCGGAGTGCGGACTAGAGTATAAACGATTCAAAAAATCTCTAAGTTCCCGGAGCGTGGACTAGAGTACTCTGAGTCCCCGGAGTGCGGACTAGAGTATAAATGATTCAAGAAATCTCTAAGTCCCCGTAGCGCGAACTAGAGTATAAATGATTCAAAAAATCTCTAAGTCCCCGGAGCATGGACTAGAGTACTTTGAGTCCCCGGAGTGCGGACTAGAGTATAATGATTCAAAAAATCTCTAAGTCCCTGGAGCACGGACTAGAGTACTCTGATTCCTCGGAGTGCGGACTAGAGTATAAATGATTCAAAAAATCTCTAAGTCCCCGGAGAGCGGACTAGAGTATCCAAAGCCCCCGGAGTGCAGACTAGAGTATAAATAATTCAAAAAATCTCTAAGTTCCCGGAGAGCGGACTAGAGTATCCAAAGTCCCCATAGTGCGGATTATATTATAAACGATTCAAAAGTTTCCAAGTCTCGTGAAAGCAGACTGGAGTTCACATGACCCACAAGACTCTGGATTTCAATCAGATTAAATTATAAGCTAAGCAATGAGAGTTTGAAAATACGAAGAATCAAAATTTTATTTACTAATCAAAAAAGAAGTTTCATTACAACTTCTCCGAAGTCCGGAGCCAAAATCTATCTACGATAAAAAAAAGGGGAGGAAAACCACTACATAGTACTACGTTACTTAAGTTGAGCAAAATGTAGCGAGGAAACAATTACTTCTTCGGTTTTCTTTCCTTTTTTGGCTTCTCGGAAGTTTCCTCCTCCGAGCGCCTCTTTTTGGACCCTTTGCTTCCCAGCGATGAAGTACTCAAGGGAGGAGGAGGAATTTCCAAAGGTGTGGTCCCACTGGGGAGAATGACCTTCAAGGGCCTATTTAGGGGATCGTCGAGTTCCGCCACCTGAGATTCTATCTTGACTTTGGTTTTCTTTTTTTCCTCCTCCTTGATTTGCTCTTTCATGCTAAGGTTGGAAGTATGCTCGGAAGCGCCTGTGATTTCGACCTCGTCGTGTTCATCTATAGGTGAGGGACCTTCAAGTTTATCCTCATCTAGCGCCCCGATCACTTGAGCATCGGGACCGGGGGTATCTCCGATGTGAGGTGCCTTAGCCTTTTTCTCTTCCCGCTCTGTCGCGACATCGCTCCTTGGAATCGGTTCGGGTTCAGAGTGACCTATATGAGTTCATGAAAAACAAATGTTAGAACACATTCATCACTCGCCAAAAGCGATGAGTTCCTGAACTCCAGAAGGTGAAGATACATACCAGCTTCCAACTGACTTTCAGTGGTCCTCGGACTATCACCCTCAGGGATTGGAGATAAAATGTGAACACCAAGTCCGGTCTTCTCCGGGTCACAGCCGACTGCTGCTTGTGAGCCCCAAGTGACGAACTATCGGTCAATTGAGCGGGAGGAGGAACTGGAGACTCAGTGCCGGATGGGCCAACATTATCATCTTTACCCTTCGATGACGGGGAGTCTCTTCCAAAGAGGGCTCTCGCCGCTGATAAGTCTGAAGGCTCATTTCCTCGGAGCACTTCCCTCGCGAGAGCCTCTTCGTCAACCTCTTCGATGCCTAGCTCCACTCTCTTAATTTTTATCAAAGTGTCCCATGCTTCGGCCAGTGATTCGAGATAACCATCGCCTAAGAAAGATAGGTCACGATGCATGAGGACTCGTGCATTATACTCGGCGATGATTGGGTCAAATAAACACTTGATTTCTTCCGTCGGCCTCGGTAGCTGCCTTAAGTTGAGAGTTGGCCTCTGTGAGCGCTATTTTCTTCCTTTCCTCGCGAGCTGCTTCTTTTAGTGCTTGAACCTTGGATAGCTCTTCGTCAAGTTTTGTCTTTAGAAGGCATGTTTCAACGATTTCGTTGCAATATCTTTACGAATCTTCCTGCACTACAATTTTCTCTTCTCTCTCTATAGAGAGCAATTCCTCTAGTTCTTTGACCCATCGATCAAGAATGTTCTTTTCTTTTTGGATAGAGACTTTCTCCAAAGCTAGAGCGCCGCTGCGTTGGACTGCCTTATTATGTTCTTTCTTATGAGTGGCCTCCAAGCGAATAACTGCCTCGGCTGTCTCCTTAGCATTTTTCTGGGCAATCTTGTAACGACCCGATATTTTGGACCATTCGCATCCATTATAAGTGTATAAGTAGACACTCATGCCGGAATTGAATTGCTCAAAATACCGCGTTGTTAATTTAAATTTGGCAAAACTGAACATATACAGTAAATAAAATAATCACAGATCACAGACACAGAGTAATAAATGCAGCGGAAATAAAAGAGATAGTAGTTCATGAAGCTACTATATAATGTATAAGTTACATCAGAGTTAAACCAGATACAACGGAAGAGTAATACGATACATCAGATACAAATCAGAATACATCACTGGAATCATTGAATACTGAAAGCAGAATAGATGGCTGGATCTTCAAGCAAAGCTCCAACTTCAAAGGCGAGTCTCGAATACTGGTACACTCAGTCTGACCCGAGCGTAAAGCAAAAACACAAGACACTCGAGTCAGGATTAACATTCTTATATTAATAAATCCAACTCAAGTGAAATAGCAATTGAAATACAAGTAACTCAAAGGATGTTTGGAATAACCATCCTTTAAGGATCCGTTAAACTATCTACTAGGTAGTAGTGTACGATAAGTAGATAATGTCTATCAGTAATATAAAGATATCAAAATAGTGTTAAGTCATGGCCCATTCCACCCTTAACACACTTTTATTCCCAAAAGCATATACAAGACCGTAGTTTCCCCAAAACCGGAAGTCACCAGAGGGCAATCCATATACTAAAGGTACAAAACAAATTCGTAGTGGTCGCGAATAAAGGGATACAAGTATGACAAGGCACATGAGGCAATACCCAAGGTAGTGATACTACCATTTGCCTGATCCGGACTGGTGAGAACGCAACGCCGCAGCGCCCGCAACACCGTGAAACAACACTCCCAAAATCAAGGGTGCACCAATCGACAACAAGTAATTAATAGTTCGAAGAAGTGTGTCCACTTGAGGTAGCTAATCCTCCATTGGCCTGGCACGGCTCCTGTTTTAGTCATTTCCAATTTGACACAAGTGTCAAGGCTATCCATCATCATTCTCTTTCTTCAGTCATCATGTACATCATTCCAACCACTTCATTCTGGATCATCACTCCGCGTATAGTTATTAAAGTGGTTTTCGGTTTAGATAGAGAGTATATCCATAACCGATTCCGGTCTCTTTAATAACCTTCAAAATTATTTCACCGATTGGTCGTTTAATAATTTCAAAACCAAATCAATTTCAATTTCAAATAGAATTTGTAAATCAACATTTCATTTATCGTTCTAAACCAATTTCCAATATTTACGTTTCAAAACTTCCAAATTCATTTCAACATCTTATAATTCAATTTCAACTTCTATTTAAAACAATTCAAATATTGATTCAAATTCGTATATAAGTTTCATTCCGAAATCATTTAAATTAATTTAACATTCAAACCAATTTAAATCCATTTATCAATTTCATTTAATGTTCGTTAAGTAAAATTTTCATTTAAACAATTTCTGTTTAATTTCCAATTCATTAAATCCATTATTTAAATTCAACTTCCTTATTTCAAAACTTACAATTTGAATTAAATTAAATTCATCAAATCAAATCCTTTAATTTTCAAGTCTTACATTAATTTCAATAAATCACATTTTATTTCTTGTTAAAGAAATTCAATTTCACTTATTTACTTACTTAAATGATTTTTTCCAAACTTAATAAATAAAGAAAACTCAATTTCAATTATTTACGAAGTAAAATTCACTTATTCAAAAGTTCAATTTTTTCTTATTAAAGAATTCAATTCAATTTAATCATTAAATAATTCAATCTTATTTAAGTATTAAATAATTCAAAACTTAATTATTAAATAATTTCAAAGTTTAATAATTTCAAACTTAATTATAATTTCAAACTTAATTATAATTTCAACTTAATTATTAAATCATTTCAAACTTAATTCAATCATTTCTCAAATTAAACAACATTCTTTCATCAATTACATTGTTAATATTTTGTTTAGATTATTAAATATTAACATTTTCCTTTCATAAAAATTCAAATTTCAATCTTCATTTCAAAACCATATTATTTATTCAAATAAAATCTTCGTTTATTTTTAAATCAAATTATTGACCAATCGGGTTTTATTTAATTCTCTATCCTAGGTCAAAGTTCAATTTGGGTATTTATCATTTCAACCCGATTCCAATTCAATTCAAAATCAAAGCATAACAAAGGGAACTTGTAGTGTGATAACTGGGATGGTGTCAAAGTAAATAAACAAGCAATAACAACAAAACAATAACAAATCCAATAATCAATTCAAGTAATCCCGAAATAACCGTATTAATTCGCATTGTTATTTGTACGAATTAATATAATTATTTCTAGAATCTACACTATCATTTCATGTAGATTAAAGATTATTACATTACGGTTTTCACTTGTCATTCAATTTCAATTTTTTACACTACAACAATTAATCCAATATATGTCGATGGTTCAAAGTGTAATTATCGCTATTCTATATGTCAATTAATTTAACAATTAAAAGGGGTCATATTCACTAATCAAATTTAACATATAAATCAGTTTTAAAATTTGTTAGCTATCCTATATCCATTTCAATTTTGCATACTATTTATCATTTATCACTAACAATTTAACGTCCAATATAAACATCAACAATCAATCAATTATCAGCCAAACTGTATTATCATCACATAAATAATTAGCAGATAATGGTGTCAGATGTCACAGGTGAACTGATACAGGCAATAACATATATAACAGTGTATTTAACTAACAACAGCATATTTCAATTGTCGTTTCAATTGCAATCAAATTTAATAAATAAAAGAACGTTAATCGTGAGTGAGTGCTCACCTTTCGAGGTTAGAGGAGAGAACAGAATGCGACGAGTTGCGAATCCAAACACGAATTCCAAATCAAAGCTAGATGGATACAGACTCGACGGACAAACTGATAGATAAGAAATTGACGAAATCAAATCAGAACTGGCTAGATAGAGGAAACCGGTATAAATGATCTTATATATGCATATATAAATGTTAAATATAAAAGTATTTCAAAATACATCGTTTTAAACTAACTCAAATAATAAAGTTAAACTTATATATAAAATTATAAATTTTAAAATCAATACATTTAAACAAATATTATAATATATATATATATATATAATTAAAATCATTGTTTTAATTAAACACATAGAATAGAACAAACATATGTATGTACATATAATACTTAAAATTATACTCTCAGTCATATGATGTCGTATATATAAAACTATATATGAATGAACTGTCCCATCATGATAAAATGCTTACACATCAATATTATTGTACGCAGATATACCCATATACCATTAAACTGAACTGTTACAACCCATTTGACTTTTATATAAGCTACCGAATATACTTGTATAGAATATATATATCTGCGTTACCGCATATTTTTACCTCCATACTTACAGGCGCATTTTAACTATATATAAATATATAACATCAGCTTTTTATAACCAAATATATTATATAACAATATAAACTAAACTCATATATAACCTTACTTATATAATATTATAAATTAACGTGTATGAAAATATGCAGCAGCCCCAACTCCTACATAACAGACTTAGAAATCAAATCTATATGTAATACATTTGTTTGCAAATCTATATAAAAATTAACGTACATATGCACTTATTGTTTGCACAAAAAATGGACAAACACCTCAAAGTCGTATGATTTAGTAGATCTAATGTTGTTCTTAGTGATTTTGGAGATTTATGCAAATATATGAAAAGCAGGGGCTAAACTGTAAAAAGACACGCAAATTTATAGTGGTTCAGCCAGAATGTGCCTACGTCCACTTTATATGTTATTTCTCTTCTCTTCTTTTGATTACAAGCACAAAGCTTTGATACAAGTAAAAGAAAGTTGTTTGAAAGTTCCTTCCGTGCTTGAGCTCTCAAACTTGTCCCCATTGCTGTATCCCTGCCCCTCTATTTATAGAGTGAGGCTAGGGGTAGGGGTCCAGGATATGTATAGTCGCTGATGGGCCTGGGCTGATGTGATCTGGCCTGGCATATCTTGGTTCGGCATTGCTTGGTTTGGAGGTGGTTGGAGTGTAGAGTGGACCGGTAGTGGGATGGAAGTAGGTTGGACCGGTGGTGGGATGGAAGTAGGTTGGACCGGTGGCAGTTGGTTCGGCGGGATGGAAGAATATTGGTTCGGTGGCAGTAGGTTGGACCGGTGGTGGGATGGAAGTAGGTTGGACCGGTGGCAGCTGGTCCGGTGGGATGGAAGAATATTGGTTCGGTGTTTGCCTAAGACTACCGAATGGGTTCCTGCCGAATGGGCCTTGGAGGACGAGAATACCGGATGGGCTTAGGCGAGCCTGGATGGATGAGTCATGCTCCTCGGTCTCAAGGTCTTCTGGGTGAGAATGCGCCCAACATTTGCCCCCCAAAGTGGGGCATATGCCGGAATGTGCCGCGCTTTGTTTAAAAGATGATGACGTCAGTCTTGGATGCCTTCGCCGAATCAGCCGGTCCGGTCGTCTACAGTTGCCTATAAGTAAGGGCCCAGGGCCTCTATTACCTTCTACCGAACGAACAGCCAAGCCAAGTTAGTCACATAGCCGAATCAAATTCTGATCCTCTGCCGAACCATCCCAGCTTGCCGAACCATTTCACTTGCCGAACCAGGTACTCAATTTCCCTTAGCCGAATGGTTTTTTGTCTGTGCCCACCGAATGAAGTGCGTGTGCCATACGTGCCGAATGAAATTTTCAGATGAGAATGCCGAACGAGAATGCCGGATGGAATCTTATATTCAGTTTTACCGAATGATAATGGGAGTTTTAAGCATTTTGACTTTATGAGTAGAATTCCATATTATATACTTACCTTTTTTTACATCCTTTATTCTAACAACATGTTTTCCCGGTGTTGTAGATAATGTCTCGCAAAGCAGAGACTCGATCAAACAAGAAGAAATCTGGGGGTGAAGGAAGTTCCTCCGCCGTGCCCCCAGCTCAGCCGAATCCCGAACGTCACGGTCCAATCCCGAGATCACTAGTGGACGAGTACGGCCCTCAGGAACTTCTGAACTCCCCGCCCGATTGCTTTCCTAGCTCCCTTAAGGAGGAGCAGCTCGACGTCATTTCTCGGTCTTTCGGAATTGATAGGGCGCATTTGCTGTTGCCAGGGAGAGAAGTTATGCCGTACGATCCTCCTGAAGGGTATTTCGCCTACAGTAGATACCACTGCATGTGTGGTGCCATTCCTCCTCTCAATGCTTGGATAGCCAGCTTCCTCACATATCTAAAGGTGGCCCCATTCCAACTTCAACCCAACTCTTACGCTATACTGGTGAGCCTCTTCGTCATCTTCCAGAGGAAGTATGGTCGTGCTCCTTCCAATCGGGAGATCCGATATCTATAATCTGAGGGGCTATAAGAAAGGGTCCCCATACATTAGCTTGGAGTCAGCTGTGACCTTCAAGCCGGTTTTGGATCTGTACTCTAAATTCAGCATGTTCAAGAAGGAGTGGTTCTTCGTCAAGGACGACTCAGTTTCTTTTAGGCGTTTCACCTCTGGATGTAAGTTGAGTTTTCGCTTATAATTTCTATTCCGGTTGCGATGCTTCTTCTCATACTCTCTCATTTTTGCTAGCGACAGGTGGCTTTGCGATTGTGGAGACTGACCACCTGGTTCAGACGGCGGCTGAGATAGAAGCCATTCTTGGGAAATATAGATCATCTGCCTTCCTGATCAGAAATGCGATCCTTCTGGAGTACAACTTAATCCTCCCACAGCAGTCAGTAGTTAAGCTGAGGGAGACGGCGGAGGAGAGGGCGGCTGCTCAGACTAAAGAAGGTGTTTCTGTGGAGAGTAGCAAGAGGAAACCTTTCACAAAACCTCCAGCTGTCGGAGGTAAGAAACTCAAGAAGTCGGACGGTCCCTCCCCCAGCAATTGTCCACTTACCCGAGAGGAGGAAGACATAAAGGAGGAAAGAGGCGAGGGTGGAGATGGTCGGGAAGGTGATAAAGGTGGCGATGGCATCGGGGCCTTACTCCCTGGGCAAGCGGGCGAGATTCAGGAGTGGACGGATGATGCGTTCCATCAGGCTTTCGAGGGGCTGGATGAAGATCCGGCTTTGGTAGAGAAAACCGGGAAAGTGGACAGGGCCGGTACTGGTGCAAGTGAGTCTTCTCAGACCATTCCAGCCAAGGTGGCTCCGACGACTCAAGGTGAATTCTTGACTCCTGCATGCTTCATTAATGATAGGGACTTAGGAATATTTTATGACCCGCTCCCGTCCTGGAATGAAATCCAGGACTTATTGCAGTATCCTACTCCTCCCCAGGGTTTGTACAACCACAGCTGTGTTTCTTTTTCCTTTTTTAACTTGTAATTTACCGCGTTTCTCGAATCATATAGTGATGTAAGTTTGTGACACTTGTTCTTTATATCAGGAGCAGGCAAGACGTCCAAGGCCTCAGACCTTCGACACAGGCTTGAGCAATATAAGCTTTCCAAAACTTCTGCTAAGCCGAAGCCCTCGACCCAACGCTCCGGGGATGTAGTCGGCTACCGTCCTCTTCTTGGGGTCATCGAAGAGGGTATTCAACAGAGGAAGAGGAGTCATCCTTTATCCGAACCTCTGCCCGGTCCTCAGCTTCTGGCTCAGCCTCTTCATGATATCACTGAGGAGGGTAGCGAGTTTGCACCCTCTCCGCACCCATCCAGAAACCCTTCCGTTACTCATATCGACCGTCCTGACTTGGCTCGTAATCCATTTGCGGGTCATCCTGATCTGGATCCAAGTTCCCACGACATTACCTTTGATGAGGTTACTGGTGAGCACCTTCTTCCCCGCAATCCCATGGTACGGGTGCTTGATGAAGCTAAGTCCTTAGATCTTGATCTACTTACCACTCGGATAGTTACCATGGGAGATGAGGCCAAGGCTAATATTGATCGGGTGGCGGAGGAGACTAAGAAGCTGATGGGGCATCATGCCCGGCTGGTTAAGGCTGGAGAGGAGATTGGGAGTGCCAACATCCGACTACGATTGGTGGTTTCGGATCAGGCCAAACAGCTTGCGGATCAGGCTATTCAGATTTCTCAGCATGAGGTTACTTTTGGACGACTGAAGAAAACCATGGAAGAGGCTAGCCGGGCCGAACTGCGGAAAATGGAAGTTACTTGCAAGGAACGGATCGACATGGCCATCGCCACAGTGGACGAGGTTCGGAAGGCGGATCTTGAGCAGGTAGAGGAGTTGTCCGGGAAACTTGGGGCTGCAGAGCTTGCTCAAGTTAGGCTGAAGGAAGAGATGGAGGTGATGCGGAGGGCCCTTCAGGCTGATTGCTCGAGATACCGATTGGAGAGAGATGCCGCCGTCGAAAGGTTGTCGGCTTCCGAGGCCCGGATGAGGGAGTTTGAGGAGAATGAGGGAATGATGGACGAAATGCTCCAGGACATGTATTTCCGAACTTGGAAGCAGGGCAACCTCTCCTGGATGGATGATTTTCCCAGGGTCATGGCTAAGATCTATCTTCGGGCTTTGGAGGAGGCTAAGGCCGATGCGGATAAAGATGGTGGCGTGGTCTTTAGCATGGATGCGGTCACTGCTCAGTTTACTAAGGAGGAGAAGGTGGCGGTGAAAGAAGGTATGCGGTTGCTTGCCGCTGAGGAGGTAGGCGTGTAGGTAGAGGATGACGACCAGGATAGTCATGAAACAGGCGCTGGTGAGTCTCCCTTTTCTAGTTTTTCCATCAATTTGGTTGCTTACTGCTAATGAATCCTTTCTCTGACTGAACAGGGGGTCTACAGGACAAGGATAAAGCTCCACTGCAGCCGGCCCCTTGATTATACCTGGAAAAACTCTTTTTGTGGATTCGACAGGGTTGTACATGTTAGTCGAAAAAACAGTAAAGTAGCCTTTAGGTTGTAATATTTTGTCAATTGTAGTAAATAGTCTTATTTTTGACGTGTAATTCTTTAGCTGATTTTGTCGTTTCTTGAATGTTTGTTGCTATTTCGACATGTCGTATGAGAAATATAGCTATGTATACTCTTGTGATTGAATTATGTTCGATGTCAGGCTTTGGTTTAAAACATAATTTCATGACTTGTAATATTAGTGTGTGGTGTGAACAAATTATAGTCATGCATCTGTACATAAAGAAAGAAAATACCGCCTTTCATGTTCTGTTTGTAGATGGCAGTTTCAAATATCTTGTAGGACCGAGCATGGAAAGCAGTTGAATGCCCTGTCATCCGATTGTGAATCTCCGCATCCATTGGCGAATGCCTCCTACTCTGTATTCTGTACTTTATGGATTGTTATAGAGGATAGGAGGAAAGCTTTTTAAGTAAAATTGAAATATGCGAAATAGTAAAACTTCCAATCACGGAAGGCCTTCGATGTGCTTAAGTTCGTGGCAAACGGGTTTTGTAGTCACTTTCCCTAGTTGTGGGTCTAGGAGACATTTGTCACCCATCTTACGCCTCCGCGGGGAGTTAATTCTTTTTTACCACAGCCGCACTTAAGACACATCGGAGCCGAGATCGCGCACAGTAACTACCCGGGCCATTATGGCCCGTACTCATGGGTATTATTCGATTTACTATGGCCGGCTAGCGTGGGTGCCGATCGTCAACTGTGAACTGCCCCTGGCTGGCCACACCTTATGTTGGGGCTTATAGTCGGTTCACAGTTGCCGGCGAGCCTAACGCCGTAATGAGCTGCCTCGGCTATAGTCGGCCTTCTCGGTGGCTTATAATCGGCTCATTACAGTTGGCTTTAAGGGCCGTCGCGAGCAATGAGTTAACCCTCAGCAGAGGGATGCTGGAGCAAAAGTGTCTCATTGGCGAGGGCATAGATTCGCATAGTACCTGTTGGGTCTTGTCCCGGTGAAGTTGCATTGTGGAGTGCTTCGAATAGAAATGCTATATGCTCAGGATTTTATTCAACAGAAAAGGATAAAGTTAACAAGCAGCCAAGATACAAAGGAACAAGTCAAAAAAGAGACAAGGTTTTTTAAAGTGGTTCGGCATGAAAAGGCCTACGTCCACTGATTCTCTTTGTTAATTCACTTCATATGGGCAATACAAGTTAAGAAAAGTATCGACGGAGGTGTTGGATGTTCCATGCCCTCTGGAACACCTCTCCGTCCACTGTTGACAAAATATAGGCTCCGTTGTGGAGATCTTTATGAATTACATATGGTCCATCCCAGATCGGATCTAGTGCTCCGGGGCGAGGGAAGATTCGCTTGAGGACAAGATCCCCCTCTTGTAAGGTACGATGCTTGACTTTGGAGTTGTATTGTGCTGCCACTTTCTGCTTGTGGGCCGCCACTTTAAGGACTGCATCATTCCTTCTCTCCTCAACTAGATCCAAAGACATGTGGAGGAGTTCTTCATTCTCTTCTGGGTTATAGTGGATCCTACGGTGGGAAGGCACGATGGTTTCAACTGGGAGCATAGCCTCCGATCCGTATGCCAAAGAGAAAGGAGTGTGCCCTGTTGATGTTCTGAAAGATGTGCGGTAGGCCCATAGTGCCGTAGGGAGTTCATCCACCCAAGCGCCCTTTGACTTTTTGAGCTTCTTTTTTATCAGAGTTTTCAGAATTTTGTTGACTGCTTCGACTTGTCCGTTTGCCTGGGGATAAGCTACGGATGAGAAGCTTTTATGAATTCCATGCTCTCGGCACCAGTTGGCGAATTCCTCGCTGTCAAACTGAAGTCCATTGTCTGATATGATTTTGAGTGGGACTCCGTACCTGCACAGAACATTTTTGATCAAGAAGTTAATAACTTTTGCTGAAGATACTTTATTCAGGGGTTCCGCTTCCACCCATTTGGTGAAATAATCAACCGCCACTATAGCATATTTGGCCCCGCCTCGGCCCATCGGTAGCTCGCCGATTAAGTCAATTCCCCATATTGCGAAGGGCCAAGGGCTGGTCATTTGAGTAATCTCAGTTGTTGGTAGCCGTGGGATCTTAGCAAATTTTTGGCATCTGTCACACTTCTTGACGAAATCTAAGGCATCCTTGCTTAAGGTGGGCCAGAAATATCCGTAACGGAGTATCTTTTTTGCTAATGTTTGCCCTCCGGTGTGATCTCCGCAGCTCCCCTGATGGATGTTGGATAAGATTTCCTTGGCTTCTCTCCCAGCGACACACCTTAATAACGGGTTAGAGAATCCACGCCGATAGAGGATGTCTTCTTGTATTGTGTAGCGGGACGCTTTCCTCAAGATTTTCTTGACTTCGTTACGCCCGTTGGGTAGGGTGCCATTCTGTAGGTAGTCTCGGATGGGAGTCATCCAAGTTGCTTCTTCGGCTGCAGCTATCAGATTCACTTGCTCAAAACTTGGGACCGTTTGCTTTGAGATGGTTACTGCCCCGAAGATGGCGATGTCTCTCATACTCGCTTGCTTTGCCAATTCGTCGGCCTCTTGGTTCTCTTCCCGAGGGATGTGTTTGACTAAGTACTGATACAATCGGCTGAGAAGCAACTTGGTCTTTTTTAGATATGCTATGAGTCGTTCCTCTCGAGCTTGGAATTCTCCTAGTATTTGATTAACAATAAGTTGAGAATCGCTGTGAAGACACAAAGAATTGGCTCCGATTTCTATGGCAATTTCTAGTCCAGCTATCACTGCTTCATATTCTGCATCGTTGTTGGTGGCAGCGAACTCCAACCTTATAGCATAGTGCAGTTTATTTCCCCTGGGAGTGATTATTACCACACCTGCCCCCGAGCCCTGTTCGTTAGATGCACCGTCCACAAAGAGATTCCACTTGATTTCTTCTGTTATTTCCAGTTGCTCCTTATCCTCGCTGGTAGTGAACTCTGCAATGAAATCAGCCATGGCTTGTCCCTTGATGGCGGTGCGAGGGTGATAGGTGATATCATATTGACTCAGCTCAATGCACCATTTAAGTAGTCGCCCGGAAGTGTCGGGACGATGGAGTACCTGCCTCAGTGGTTGATCGGTCAGAACTTTGATGGAATGGGATTGGAAGTAGTGACGTAGTTTTCGTGAAGTGATTAGTAAACAGTATGCTAACTTTTCAAGTTTAGGATATCTGACTTCTGCCCCAGTAAACCTTTTACTGACGAAGTAAACTGGTCGTTGCGTGCGGTTGTCTTCCCTTACCAAGGCAGCACTTAAAGCGTGAGACGACACAGCAAGGTAAAGGTATAATTCTTCGCCTTCGCTTGGGGTCGAGAGTACCGGTGGTTTCTGGAGGTGTTCGATTAGGTTAAGGAAAGCGGTTAAGCATTCGTCCGTCCATTCGAACTTTCCTTTATCTTTCTTTAGAGCTTCGAAAAAGGGGACGCACTTGTCCGTTGCCTTGGAGATGAATCGGCTTAGGGCGGCCACTTTTCCATTTAGGCTTTGCATTTCCTTTCGGGTGGAAGGTATCTTGATATCCCTTAGTGCTCGGACTTGTTCAGGGTTTGCTTCAATCCCTCGGGCATGGACGATGAACCCTAAGAATTTTCCCGATGACACTCCGAAGGAGCACTTTAGTGGATTCAACTTCATTCCATACTGTCGAAGTACCTGGAACATTTCGCCTAGGTGGCTTACGTGATCTTTGGCTTTCCGTGATTTCACCAGCATGTCGTCCACATATACTTCCATAGTTTGTCCTATTAGCCCTGCAAACATCTTGTTGACGAGGCGCTGGTAGGTGGCTCCTGCATTTTTAAGTCCGAAAGGCATTACCTTATAGCAGTATAAACCCCTGTTGGTGATGAAACTGGTGTGGTCTTGGTCGGGAGCATGCATAGGAATTTGGTTATATCCTGAGTATGCGTCCATAAAAGATAGGAGCTCGTGCCCGGCTGTGCTGTCTACAAGTTGGTCGATTCTGGGAAGTGGGAAGCAATCCTTTGGGCAGGCGTCGTTTAGGTTGGAGAAATCAATGCAGGTCCGCCACTTCCCATTAGCCTTCTTTACTAGTACCGGGTTGGTGATCCATTCTGGGTAAACAGCTTCTCGTATGAAGTCATTGGCGAGTAGATTCTTCACTTCTTCATCGAGGGCTGCTGATCGCTCTGCCCCCATACTTCTCTTTTTTTGTTTTACAAGCGCCTTGGTAGGATCAATGTTTAACACGTGGCAGGCTATGTCGGGGGAGATTCCAGTCATGTCAGCGTGTGACCATGCGAATACATCCAGGTTGTGACGGAGAAAATCGATGAGTTGTTCCTTCAATTCGGCTTTTAGTTGGGACCCAATTTTCAATAGTCTACTCGAGTCGTGCTTGTCTACAGATATAAACTCCATAGCCTCTGCAGGCTCGGCGGTGGCCTCCTCCTCTTTGTCCCTAGGGTCTAATTCATTGAAAGGGTCGCTGGTATATCGAAGAGGAGGGGCTTTCTTTAATTGCTATGCTTCTAGGCTTTTTGTGCAGAGGGCAATCTCTACACCCTTCCCTTTATCCTTCCTGTGGTTGTTGCGAAGTTCAGTCACATAGCAGTCTCGAGCAACGTCCTGGTCTCCTTCCACTTCCCCCACTCCATTGTCTGTTGGGAATTTCATCTTTAAGCACCATGGGGCTAATACAATTTGGAAGTCAGACAAGGACGGCCTTCCTAAGAAGGCGTTGTAGGCCGACTGGTTTTCTATTAGCACAAACGTTTGTTTCCGGACTGCAGAGCGGGGATGGCTTCCAATTTCAATAAAAAGGTCCAGTTGCCCGAGGGGCATCTTCGCATCTCCAGTGAAGCCGTGTAGTGGTTTATCGCAGGGGGATACATCCTTCATTGATAGCTTCATTTTGTCGAATGCGTGTTTGAACAGGATGTTTACCGAGCTTCCAGTGTCTACCAGGATTCAGTATACTTCGGCGGGACCAAGCCGGGCAGAGATGACCATGGGATCCATGTGAGGGTACTGCCTTCCTTCTAGGTCACGCTTACCGAATGTGATGTCATCACTTTCTTTCCGCTTCGGGTGGCGCTCTTCTATAACTGAATTGACATAGTCTTTATTGTCTCTAAGCGACTTTCCGTATCTTTCCATCTCTTTCCAGCTTCTGTCTGCGATGTGTGGCCCTCCTGAGATGGTATGGACCACTATCTTTTCTTGGCTAGAGCTGCTAGCATTGCGGTTTCCTCTGTCGGCCCCTGGTGAGGGTAGCCTTGGGTTTTCATTGGCAGGAGCTGGGGTCCTGTCTTGACCTTTTACATAACGTTCCAGTTTCTTTATTCTGATGTGTTCCTCAATCAGATCTCGGAGATGATGGCATTCGTTGGTATCATGTCCGTGAGATTCGTGGAAGCGACAGAATTTTCCAGACTTCTGTGCGTTATCTGATTCTTTCTTGTATGGTGGGCGTTTGTATCTAACTTTGCCTTGGGTGGCAAGGAAGATATTTTCGACGGTCTCGTTCAAAGGGGTGTAAGTGTCGAATCTTGGCCCTGGCCGATATAGGCGCTTTTCTCCCTTCTTGCCCCCAGCATTGTCTCTGGAATCATTTCTTCGAACGTCCCTCGCCACAGCAGGGGCGTTGCCATGGGTCGTCTTATTTTGCTGTCCTGACTGCCCCTCAACGGCAGCATCCTCAAGCCTCATGTATTTCCCGGCTTCATGGAAGAAATCGGGTAAAGTAGCTGGTTTTTCTTTTGTCAATCTTCTAGCAAATTTAGTGTCCGGATGCACTCCACTGCAGAGGGCCATTAGGATAAGCTTCTCATCGGCATCTTGAACTGCAGCTGCTGCGGCGTTGAATCTGGTTAGGTATTGCTGCAGCTTTTCTCCAGGTTTCTGTTTGACGCTGGATAAGGAATAAGCGTCCTTAGGTTGCTCCACATGAATGCGGAACTGACTGATAAATTTTTCTTTCAACATTTCCCATGAGCTGATGGATCCTTGGGGTAGATGACAGAACCAGGAGGTAGCAAGATCTGCTAAGAAGAGCGGAAAGCATTTGCACAGTACTCCCTCTATTGCTCCACTCATGAGCATATGCTGCGTGTACCTCTGTAAGTGTACAACGGGATCGGAGGTTCCTTTGTAGGGTTCCATTGTTGGCATCTTCCATTCTCGGGGGGTGATAGCAATTTCGATATTGCGGGCGAAAGGGCTGGTTACCCTAGCGCCTATCCCTCGATCTCTTTGCTCCCGTTGGACACACTCTCTGAATAAGCGTGCCATCCTTTCATCAGAACTTGGAGCAGATAGAAATGAGTTTGGTTCTGTTCTGTGGGATTGATTTCGTCCAGATGACCTGTAGGGATGGTATCGTCTATCATTCCTCATATTTTCCAGTGGCTGCCTTTGATCTTCTGGGAGCACGCTTGGGTCAGCTACAGTTGGCCCTTGCCTTGATCTCCCCCTGTTGGGTTCTGATCTAAGCACTTCCTCGGGTCCAACTTCGGGCTGAACTCTAGCTCGGCCCCGTTCACTGGTGTTTCTGTGGTTAGGCAGCATGACAGGCTCAGCTACAGTTGACCTTCGCCCGGTACCTTCCCCGTTGGGTTCGGTACCAAACGTTTCCTCAGGCCTAACTTCGGGCTGTGCTCGGTCTCGGCTCCTACCACGGCTACTTCTGCCGTTAGCTCCTTCGAAGAAGGAAGATCTTTGTTGTCTCTGGGATCCTCCAGACTGGGACTCGCCCCATGATTCAGTGTTGCGGTTGGATTCTTCAGCGTCCCTCAAGCGTGACATGAGATGGTCCACCAAGGCTTCCTGCTGGAACGTGAAGCGGTTAGTTACTTCAACAACAACTCAGTCCAAATCTGCCCTAGTAATTGCTGCAGGCTGTTCTGTGGCAGGAGTGGTTGGGTTAGCCTGTCCTTCATTTGTTACCGTTGCTGGAGGAGGACGATTTACTTGATTCGTGACAGCTGGATCTGGAAGACTGCTGGATGCGATGTTTTTTCCTTTGTTAACATTTTTTCTCTGTTTGGGAGGCATGTTTTCCAAGGGGCGGACGATGCTGTTAGGAAAACTTGTTAAGTAGATGAAGCTGAAGCTTCGAGCTTCTAACTTTCAATGAAAGCACCAAAAATGTTTGCACAAAAAATGGACAAACACCTCAAAGTCGTATGATTTAGTAGATCTTATGTTGTTCTTAGTGATTTTGGAGATTTATGCAAATATATGTAAAGCAGGGGCTAAACTGTAAAAAGACACGCAAATTTATAGTGGTTCAGCCAGAATGTGCCTACGTCCACTTTATATGTTATTTCTCTTCTCTTCTTTTGATTACAAGTACAAAGCTTTGATACAAGTAAAAGAAAGTTGTTTGAAAGTTCCTTCTGTGCTTGAGCTCTCAAACTTGTCCCCATTGCTGTACCCCTGCCCCTCTATTTATAGAGTGAGGCTAGGGGTAGGGGTCCAGGATATGTATAGTCGCTGATGGGCCTGGGCTGATGTGATCTGGCCTGGCATATCTTGGTTCGGCATTGCTTGGTTTGGAGGTGGTTGGAGTGTAGAGTGGACCGGTAGTGGGATGGAAGTAGGTTGGACCGGTGGTGGGATGGAAGTAGGTTGGACCGGTGGCAGTTGGTTCGGCGGGATAGAAGAATATTGGTTCGGTGGCAGTAGGTTGGACCGGTGGTGGGATGGAAGTAGGTTGGACCGGTGGCAGCTGGTCCGGTGGGATGGAAGAATATTGGTTCGGTGTTTGCCTAAGACTACCGAATGGGTTCCTGCCGAATGGGCCTTGGAGGACGAGAATACCGGATGGGCTTAGGCGAGCCTGGATGGATGAGTCATGCTCCTCGGTCTCAAGGTCTTCTGGGTGAGAATGCGCCCAACACTTATATATATAAACAAACTGTGAACCAACAGACAAACTTTCGAAAACATATATATATACACTAACTAGTAAACAGAGTATACATACACACTGTTATAGAATAAATATATCTTAGTTATACATATACCAAACTATCATTTATATATATATATATCGGTGAACTGATGTGCACTATATATGTAATAAACATATTATAAAGTTCATATATATTGAAAACACACGTAACTACTTTATAATGTAATACATATACAGCTTTCAAAATGTAAAGTACTTAAAATTTTATGCATTCCGCACGCACATACCAGAAAAATTAAACCAACAGACAAACTATCATTTAACGTATACAACTTCCCTATACAATATATAACAACAAAAAAAAACTTTAAAACAAAACAGATTAGTATATAATCATCTCATATAACATATTTACTATAAACTATCAGTATATACATTATATATCGAGCAGAATATAACCTATATATATGTACTGTAGCTTCTAAGCTAATTTATATAACCATATAGTGTATATAATGTATATAAACTGCAATAATCATTCGTACAGTAACCGAATACATAAAATATAAGAAAACAGTTATATCTATATATACTAACAGCTGTTATTCATACTTTGAAATCAACAAATATACTTATATGAATTATCACATATGTATAAATCTATAAACTACGCCTAAGTAAATAATATGATACATAGTAACCAATTATATAATCATACAGCGATATATTTTAATACATATAGACTGACACATATAAAATAATTAAACATACATATATACTCACATAGAATTATACACGGCCGAGACGAGATCTGGTAACTGGCAAACAAGGGGAAAATGTGCTAGCAGCAACTGAAAGGTGGAGCAAGGCCGATATGGGTTCGCTCGCGTAGAGGAGGCTCGGCCGGCGTCCAAGTCAGACGAAAAATATGGGTGGCCGATGGAAATTAATGAGGTCGAGCGGAGGAGGACGGCATGATAGAGAAAGGTGACGAGAAAAATGAGGCGATGGCGTTGGCATATGGAGGTCTGGGCGCACAAAATATGGTGAGGTGCGGTTGCACCGGTGTCACGGCGGAGACAGGTGGGACCGAAGAGAAAGTGGTCTCGACCGGAGCTTAGGTGGCGGGTGAGGATGAAGGCGGTGCATCGATGGAAATGGCGGAGGAGTTGCGTGGGCATGGGCATCGGGTTGCTGCGCGAGGGGAGGAACGTGGGCGAGTTGAAGGCGGGATGGTTGTCACGGTGGAACGCGGGTGAGGGTGGGGTGGAAGCTTGCGTAGGGCTGCAAAGATAAATGAGGGGAAGAGGGCTAAAAAGGTTTCCAGAAAACATAAGTAGAATTGAAAATAACGGGAAAAAAAAGAATGTGAATGGACGAAAAAAATATAACATAAATGAACTATGGGAATAGTACCAGCCGGCTTTGATTTTCGAAATGAATTAAAACAGATGGTGGTGAAATCGAACCACCAATATATAGTAATTATAGGAATAGTGAACGTCAACATTTTATACGAACGGAAACATCCAGAGAACCAAACAACTCAGATGTAGAACCGATATAAATCATTTTACTGGTTTCATTGCGTACCGGAAGCCGAAACCGACAAATGAATATACCGTGGAGATCAGCACGATAAAATGATCAAAACGGTATACGGATATCAGTGGTACGATTGAATTATAAAAATTCGAATTTTCTAATAGCGGAAAATGCAAGAAAAACACTGAAAAATAAGATCGACGGAGCCAAAGATGTTCGAATTTGGAAAAACGACAAACTGACATCTTGCTCAGAAGATAGTTTAGAATTTTTCTATGTAAAAATATTTAGGTTTCGGAAACATTTTATTTTCATCGCTTTTTAACTGATTAAATTGAAGTAAATTTATGTGCGAAATAAATTTTCATATTTTCGGACGAAAATTTACCAGTTGCTATATTTAACTAGACGTATTCCAAATATCAAATTTTTATTTCAAAATTTTATCGTTTGAAATTTCGCAAAATTTCAACTAATTGCGTTATTAAAACGGTTAAAATTTACGGGTCGTTACACTCTCCCCCACTCAAAACTTTTCGTCCCCGAAAAGGAACGAGGTAGGAGAATAGAAACAACCAGAAAGAAAACAGATTTGAAATACAAAATAACAATTAATTTAAACCATATAAATTCCAATTTAAATTAATTGATATTCAATAATTGATTTAATCCATTTGATTTCACTAAAATCAATCTCAACTATTTCTAAATTCATTTATCTTATTATCCCATTTTCTTCAATTTACAATCTCTAAAACCATAAATTTGAATAGTCTTTTATTATAATCATATTTTCTTCAACAATTTTAAATTCTACTTTATTCCAAATTATTGTTAAATTTATACTACTTAATATATCTAATCACATACATTTAACCCATATAAATTAAATTTAAACATAAAAGTTTCGATTTAAATTAATTTACATTTATTAATTTCTTTTAAATTCAAGGTATTTTCATATGTTGATCAAATTTCAATTTATTAATTCTTTCAAAACAATTTATTTCATTATTAACTGAGTTTACTTATTATTCTATCTAACTCTATTAACATCTTTATAATCAAAATTTAGTGTATAACATTTATAATAAACACTCAACTTTTATTTATAAATTCAATTTATCTTATATGTTATCCAATTACATATTCAACTTCTAAATGATTTAGGTAAGTTGTATTAGAATGCAGTTGAACAATATACAAATAAAATTTTCCCAATTCAATTATTCAAGTTTAAATATTTATTCCAAATTTTGGTTTTATTTATAATTAAAATAATCTTTTAACAAAATTTAAGAATTAGATTTCCGATTAACTTTAAACAATTTAGAGATATATATAATATATTTATATCAAATCAAATTTTAAAATAAGATACCTATATATATATATATATAAATCAAATTATACTGAAGAAATTCAAATCAAAATATTTTCAAAACAAAACCGTAGCAAAGCTACAGAATGGCTTCTCCACTTCGAAACTCGAAAATGAATGTCGATGATGCGGCCGTCATTACCGAAATTATTTCCCAGCGACAAAATAGGAGAGCACTGATTCAAACATTTAAAATTCTTTGAAATGGTTTTAATTTGAAAATATTTTAAAACTATACACCTAAAACTTTCAAATCAAAGTTGGAAATCACCGGAAATTAAATTCTCAAATTCTAATTTAAATCCATTTGAATTCCAAATTAAAATTTTAAACCATGTTCTATAATTTCATTTATTTATCATATTAGAATAATCAATGGTTTTCCAAACAATAAATGAAAATTAAATATTATCATTTTTGACAACAGATTCATTAATAATTTAATTTCATAATATAATCATTCAAACTTTATTTTATTTACCAAAGTTGAAAACGAAATTGTGTCAGTTTGCTCTGCTCAAGTGTTTTGGAAATCCTATCGATAGCGTTGATCAGACGAATCGATCGAAAACCCAAATCAACATCAACAACTCAAACAACACACCATGTTAAAACATTCTAATATTAATTTACAAATACACTTCTTTGCTCGACGATACAGGAATGAATTTAAAGCAAGGATAGAGAATCAAATTTGATGGACTCAAATCATAGAGAATTCTGATTCGAAGACAAATTCGAAAGAAAAGATAAGATGATTCAATAACAGAATCGGGAGATGGGTAAGTTTATTTAATTCACGGGCAACCTTAACCGGTCGTCCGTAAGTTCAAGAATAAGATAGGTGTAGAATTCCGAGGTAAATCGACATTCGATCTCATGATATAGAATTCAGGTATAGCAGGAGATAGATAACATCGTAAACCGAGGATACAGAAATCTCCGGTAAATCAATGCCTATTGTAAAGGAGTTTTTGTAACGACCCATAAATTTCAACTGTTTTAATAACGTAATTAGTTGAAATTTTGTAAAATTTTAAACGATAAAATTTTGAAATAAAAATTTAATATTTGGAATACGTCTAGTTAAACATAGCAACTGGTAAATTTTCGTCCGAACATTTAAAAGTTTATTTCGCGCGTAAATTTACTTCAATTTAATCAGTTAAAAAGTAATGAAAATAAAATGTTTTCGGAACCTAAATATTTTTACATAGAAAAATTCTAAACAATCTTCTAAGCAAGATGTCAGTTTGTCGTTTTACGAAATTCGGACATCTTTGGCTCCGTCGATCTTATTTTTCAGTGTTTTTCTTGCATTTTCCGCTATTAGAAAATTTGAATTTTTATAATTCAATTGTAACACTGATATCTGTATACCGTTTTTATCTTCTCGCCGCGCCGATCTCTGTAGTGTATTCAATTCTATATTTTGAAATCCGTTTCGCTATGAAATCAACAGAACAAATTTCATATCGATACCGGGTTTAAAATCTTGTGCTCTCCATCTACCTACCTGTCCAAGATTGAACAGCCATAACTTTTGGAAAATTCCTAGAATTTAACAGTCCGATCTTTACCTTTCCAATTATTTACTAGCTTTTGCAATTCCCCCGTTTCATATTTCAATACAAATGTCTGTTCATTTCTGTCTCTGAAATAAATTATATCATATAATTAAGTATGTATGCGTTATTACTGTAGACCCATTCTTTGAGCTGCCTTTTTATCTTTCCCACGTTCCTTTCTCTTTCTTTGGGTTTCATTTTTTTTCTTTCTATTCTTACTCACATTATTATCTTGTGTTCTGTTCATTTTCATCTCCACCTGTTATTACCGCCACCATTCTCTGCCTCCAACCACCAAAGCAAACGAACCACAAACCTCTCCAATTTGTCCGCCTCGCCAAACAGTCCATCACCGCCTCCTCTGACACGCGCGTGAACACCCAAAACCCGACCCAATGCTGCGTGTCAGCCCTTCCTCCCCTAGCCTCGGCACCGCTTCTACTGCCGAACTTCCCACGGCCTCACTGCCACCATCGGCCAGCGCCCACGCCTGGACCCCACCGCCAACCCCTAGCCTTCAGACCAAGCTCCACCTCATCAACTCCTCACGCAACCACAGCCGGCCTCCGCCTATTCCCTGACACTCTTCGATCACCGAACCCATCGAGCTCCAGCCCAGCGTCGTGCCTTTCCCCTCCTATCTCAGGCCGTACCCAGCTCGACCAAACCCAAGCTTCAACTTCTCCACGGCAACAAACATCACCTCATCTCATCATCGAGCTGTTCATCTCCACTACCCTACTTCGGCCAGTCGCCCCTCACCTCTCCTCTTTCTCTCTCCTGGATGGCTGAGGCTTCTCTGCAGATATGTAGTGTAAGTGATGAGTTCTATTGATTCTGTTGTATATATATATATATAAATATATATATATATATATAGGTTTATCTAAGTATATGCGTGTGTTGAACTTTGTAATATACTTGTCTGTTCATAGGCTCGGTTATATATATCTTGTGTGTTTATATTTATATTAAAGTTGATATTTGTATATATAGTTCAGATCTGATATTGATTTTTTTTTTAAACTGTAATACATTAAGTATATAGTATACATATTGTTTAAAGTATATATACTGTTTTAATTCCCGTGTATACAATATTTACAGTGGTTTATAAATTATTATATAGTAGCTTTTGTTGGATATCTATATTAATTTATATATGTAGCAGTATCTATATTAATACATTTTACACACTATGATTTGTTGGTTATAGATATAAAGTGCTGAGATATATATATAAGTTATATAAGTATATGTATATTTTGAATATATAAAGTTGTTCTCAAAATAAAGAAGTTTATATGTGTTAGTTAAGTATTTGTACTGTCAGTATGTTATAAATTGATATGTTAACAAATGATATAAGTATATACGTTTAGTATATATGTATTAATTTATTAGCATAATATGTTAGTGTAGTTGCATATACACATTTAACTGTAATATACATAGTGTCTGCACGCATATACAAAAATATATACATATATGAGTCTACGTATAATTGTTATATAAAAATCTGCTTATATATAGTCACTCCATATGTATCCCTTGCTTTTCTCATCTTTACTACCTTTTCAGAAGTCGATTTCTGTTTTATAATAGGTAAGTTGTGTATAGTATATTACATATGTATGTTTTAGGGTCTTTAATCAAAAAGTTAAACTGTATATATACTTTCTACCCTCGGCTGTTAATCAAAATTTTATTTATATATATGTAGTTAGTTCATATAAGCTTTTATAATCGGCATATATTTATGCACTGGCGGTTTACATATATAATCATAGTATGTATTTTTCAAAGACAATATACGGTTACTACTTTGTACAACTGAATTCACTCATTTTTTTTTCTTTCATATTTTGTTTTATATAATATATATAGCGATAAAGTAAGTTTTATACATAAGTTGCATAATAGTTTGATGATTTGTTTCTTTATAATAATAAAAGTGAGTCATATTATTTCAAAGATGGGAAAGCTATGTATATATTATGTATTGGGTATTTTGTCAAACTTATGTTAATATTTAAATAGATTTTAGAGTATATAGATAATATGTTTAAATATTCATTTGAATAATCTTTGTGATAAATATGTGATATATATATATTATATGTATATATAGATTTAAACTGTGTTTGAATTTAGAATTTGATTTATAGTTATATATATAGTTATAAGCAAGATCTCTTATACCATTGATCTGTGTCAATCCAGTTTGATTTGATTTGTCAATTCCAAGCTATCAGCTGTCTATCAAATTCATGCCCATCTTGCTTTGCTTTGAAATTCGTGTCAGGATGGGTAGCTCATTTCAGTATCTTATCTCGAGCCTCAAAAGGTGAGCAATCACTCACGATTAATGTTCTTTTATTTATTAAATTTGATTTCAATTGAAACGACAATTGAAATATGCTGCTGTTAGTTAATTACACTGTTATATATGTTATTGCCTGTATCAGTTCACCTGTGACATCTGACACCATTATCTGTTAATTATTTATGCGATGATAATACAGTTTGGCTGATAATTGATTGATTGTTGATGTTTATATTGGACGTTAAATTGTTAATGTTAAAATGATAAACAGTATGAAATTGAACTTGATATAGGATAATTAAATGTTAAATTTGATTAACTGACATTTGTATAATATGACCCCTTTAACTGTTGAATTTATTGACACGTAGGATTTGTTTAGTTACATTTTGAACCATTGAATGTATGTTGTTAAATTGATGATGTATGAAATTGTAAATGGATGACAAGTGAAAACCGTAATGTAATAATCTTTAATCTACATGAAATGATAGTGTAGAGTTTAGAAATAATTATATTAATTCGTACAAATAACAATGCGAATTAATACGGTTATTTCGGGATTATTTGAATTGATTATTGGATTGTTATTGTTTGTTGTTATTGCTTGTTTATTTACTTTGACATCATCCCAGTTATCACACTGCAAGTTCCCTTTGTTATGCTTTGATTTTGAATTGAATTGGAATCGGGTTGAAATGATAAATACCCAAATTGAACTTTGACCTAGGACAGGAAATTAAATAAAAACCCGATTGGTCAATAATTTGATTTAAAAATAAAATTGAAGATTTTATTTGAATAATAATATGGTTTTGAAATTTGAATTTTAATGAAAGGAAATGTTAATATTTAATAATCTGAAACAAAATGTTAACAATGAAATTGATGGAAGAATGTTGTTAAATTTGAGAAATGATTGAATTAAGTTTGAAATTATAATTAAGTTGAAATTATTAAACTTTGAAATTATTTAATAATTAAGTTTTGACTTATTTAATAATTAAATAAGATTGAATTATTCAATGATTAAATTGAATTGAAATTCTTTAATAAGAAAATGGAACTTTTGAATAAGTGGATTTTACTTCGTAATAATTGAAATTGAGTTTTCTTTATTAAGTGAGTTTTGGAAAATTATTCAAGAAGTAAATAAGCGAAATGGAATTTCTTTAACAAGAAATGAAAATGTGATATTTTGGAATTGATGTAAGACTTGAAATTTAAAGAATTTGATTTGATGAATTTAATTTAATTAAATTTGTAAGTTTTGATATAATGAAGTTGAATTTAAATAATGGCTTTAATGAATTGGAAATTTAATAGAAATTGTTTTGAATGGCAAATTTACTTAATGAATATTAAATGGAATCGATAAATGAAGTTAAATTGATTCGAATGTTAAATTAAATTAATTTAAATGTTTCGAAGTGAAACTTATATACGAACTTGAAGCAATATTTGAATTGTTTAAATAAAGAATTGAAATAGTATTATAAGATTTTGGAATGATAATTTGGAAGTTTTTGAAACGTAAATTTTGGAAATTGATTTCGAAAGACAAACGAAATGTTGATTTATAAACTCTGATTGAAATTGAATTTGATTTGGTTTTGAAATATAAATAAACGACCAATCGGTGTAATAATTACGGAAGTTATTAAAGAGACCGGGATCGGTAATGGATATACTCTCTATCTAAACCGAAAACCACTTTAATAACTATACGCGGAGTGATGATCCAGAATGAAGTGGTTGGAATGGTGATCGTGTTGACTGAAGAAAGAGAACGATGATGGATAGCCTTGACACTTGTGTCAAATTGGAAATGACTAAAACAGGAGCTGTGCCGGGCCAATGGAGGATTAGCTACCTCAAGTGGACACACTTCTTCGAACTACTTATACTTGTTGTCGATTGGTGCACCCTTGATTTTGGGAGTGTTGTTTCACGGTGTTGCGGGCACTGCGGCGTTGCGTTCTCACCAGTCCGGATCAGGCGAACGGTAGTATCACTACCTTGGGTATAGCCTCATGTGCCTTGTCATACTTGTATTCCATTTATTCGCGACCACTACGAATTTGTTTTGTACCTTTAGTATATGGATTGCCCTCTGGTGACTTCCGGTTTTGGGGAAACTACGGTCTTGTATATGCTTTTGGGAATAAAAATGTGTTAAGGGTGGAATGGGCCATGACTTAACACTATTTTGATATCTTATTATTACTGATAGACATTATCTACTTATCGTACTTTACTACCTAGTAGATAGTTTAACGGATCCTTGAAGGATGGTGTAACGACCCGATATTTTCAACCATTCGCATCCATTATAAGTGTATAGGTAGACACTCATGCCGGAGTTGAATTGCTCAAAATACCGCGTTGTAATTAAAATTTGGCAAATCTCAGAATATACAGTAAATAAATATAATCACAGATCACAGACACAGAGTAAAATAATGCAGCGGAAGTATAAGAAATAGTAGTTCATGAAGCTACTATGAAAATATATCCGAGTTACATAAGATACAACATAAGAAATAAAGTACAGCAGAAGTCTCAATACAATAACCAAGTACATGCTGAATAGAACAACGGAACCGAAGTTGATAGAACAAGACGAGCAAATAATCTCCAGCGATTCAAATCTCCAGAAGGTGGAAATCCAAATCTGTGAACACTCAGGCTGACCCGAGCGTAAAGCAAAACACAAAACACTCGAGTCAGGACAATATATACTTATATAATGTAAACCAACTCAAGTGAACTGTAATAAAGGTACAAGTAACTTAGAAGATGCTTGGGACCGCCCATCCTCTAAGGATCCGTTAAAATATCTACTATGTAGTAATATTCGCTATTATAATAATGTCTAATAAGTAAAGTATAATCATATAGAAAATAGCGTTAAGGGGATGGAGAACCTTAACGCGGTCGGATCTTAAAATCATAATCGTAGTAAAGCTCGATATGGTAGGTGACACGGCACAACTAGGCAATGCCAGGGTAGATATACCAATTACGCACACGGACTGATGGATACGCATAGCAGCCACTACCGTTCCACCTCGAACAACACTCCCAAATCGGAGGATGGCCATCTAATCAATCACAAGTAAGAGTATAATATCGAAGAAATGTGTCCGAGAAGAGGTGCTACCTCACTGGTCCGAGATCGCTCCTGTTTTAGCCACCTTATGCCAACTCACGGGAGTTGGGTCCACGTAACATACCTTAAGAATGTCGCCACCATCCTACTTCATTCTGGAATCTCCACCGCGTACACGGTTGTCAAAGTGGTTTTCGGTATCGACAGAGAGTATGTCCATATCCGATCCCGGTCTCTTTGCCAACCAATCGTTATTATAACCCGTGGTTATAAATTTTAAAAATAGTTTATGTTTCAAATCAAAATACATCCTTTAAACCATTTCAAAATCATATCATTTATTTCAAACTAATACATACTTTCAAACCCAAAACATATCTATTCAAAACCAATTCAAAAATATATCATTTCCATTTCAAAACCAATTCAATAATATATCATTTCAATAAAACCCAAATTTCAAAATCACTGAATATTTCCTTTAATTTATTAAACTTGAAATCTTCCTTTAAATTACCATAGCATTTTGGTAATGTAACCTTAAGGAATCATAGCATTTTTGGAATGTAATACTTCCCAATTTAACATTTTATATAATCAAAGTATTTATATACTTACAAATTTTTAACATGGTCATTTTATCATAGCCTTATAGTTAAATAAACTTTGTTACTGTAATATCCAATTTAATGCTAAAATTCTTATGTTAAGTTAAGAGTACCTTATTAACTTACATTATCATTACAATAAAGAAACTTTATTATTTTAGTCATTAAAATATGTCATTTACATTAATTAAAACTTACATATTAAATGTACTTTTTAACTTACATTCCTATTACAGTAAAGAGCATTTATCATTTAATCAATATTACACTAATTAAACTTACATTATCGAATGTACGTTTTAATTTACGTTTTATTACAAAAGGGGCATTTATTATTTTAAATCAATATTACACAAATTAAGACTTACATGTTTCTTTCATTAATTAAGACTTTACATGTTTCTTTCAGTAGGTAAAACTTTACATATTTCTTTCATTAATTAGAACTTTACACGTTTCTTTCATAAATTAAACTTTACATATTTCTTTCATTAATTAGAACTTTACACGTTTCTTTCACAATAAATTTCTTATAATCAAATCCAATTTTCAACAATTTACTTAATAAGTTTAAGTGTAAAAGTTCCAATTCTTCACATTTCAACAAATAGACTTAACACTTCAAATTTAAATTACCATTTCACAATTTAACAAAATTTCCAATTTTATTTAATTAACTTAAACCTTTAATTAAAACCAAATTTCACATTTCCTAGTCAAGTTATATTTTAAAAGATCACTTTTAAACATTCATTTATTTAACCACTTAAATTCATAGAAAAATCAATAATACTTAATAATCACTTAAATTCAAATTTAATCAAATTATCATATTTACCATTTCCAAATAAAATTTAATATCCATTTTATTTATATAACTTAAATATCATTTTTAACCAAAATTCCAAATTTCCAACTTAAGTTATATTTCAAAAATCCAGTTAAACCATTCATTAATTACATTTTTAACACATAGAAAAATCATAATTTCTTTAATTCAAAATATTTCAAAATCTGTTTAAATCAAATTTCATAAATTTATATTTTTAAAATACTTAAAAATATTCAAAACACTTTATAAAATAACCACGGGCCTGTATATAATTTTCTAACCTAGGTCAAGTGATACAGATATGTATCATTTCAATCCGCAGTTAAAAAAGAAAAATCCGGGTTCTATCATTTCAAACCCGCAATCCCAAGTTAAAATAATTTAAATAAAAATCATTCAGGCCTATCATTTCAGCCCATAACGATTTTTCCCTATTCTAAAGTCCGTTCGGGTATGTATCATTTCAACCCATAGTGATTCTAATCTACAGGGAACTTGCAATGGTGATAACAGATATAAATAACAGAATAACATTAAATAATAGTAACATATGATATAATAAGTGTAATAACAGGTGTGAACATCATATGATAATACTATAAACATATATAACATGATGATATACATTACAGATTCAAATGGTGTCGGTTTATCGGTTATATAGGTACATATTGTCTGGTGAGAATAACTCACTTGTTTGTGCTGGAGATATCAAAACCAATGACACAATGGAACAAAAGCACGATGACAAGACTACGGACTTGAGTGGAGAGCAAGATCCAAAGCTACAACTCTTGTATTACAACCCAAAACATACATCAAAACAAACACAATTTCAACGCACTTGAAATGGAATAACTTTTAAACGAAAAGAGATTTGAATGTCAAATCTTTTGCCTTGCTTTCTCTATCCTTTTGCATGGCCTAGGGAATGTTTTGGTTCAGGTTTGGACATGGTTTGGGTCTGGTTTGGACCAAGGGATGCACGGCTACAAGCTAGAGATGTTGGGGAAGTTACAACATAGGCATGTGAAGAGTTTTATGCAATATGGTGGAGTTTTGGTTCATCTTTGGCTCGGTCTACAAGGTCCTAGGCTTGGCCATGACTTGCTACAGGTCTGGACAGAGGAGATGGTGATGTGTAGTGGTGGTAGCAAGGTGGTGGTGGCGGGTAGAGGTGGTGTCCAAGGTGGTGGGCGAAGGTATGTTGCAACTAGTGGTGGCTATGCATTGTTTTAAGGGATTTGTGCAAGGTTTTGTGTGGTTTTTAGTCAAAAGGAGTGCATGGCCTGTCATGGTCAGAGGAGGAGGGGGTTTGGTCGTGGATGGTGTGGGGAAGGAAGTGGTGGTGGTCGGTGGAGGAGATGGTGGAGGTGTTAGGCCAAGCAAAGCAAGAGAAACATGGCAAAAATCATTGAAAATGAAGAGAAAAGAAGAAAAAGAAGGAGAGGCCATTACCTATTTTTGGATGAAGCCATGAGAAATGAGGAGCTGATTTGTTTTCACGTGAAAAGATGAGAAACAAAAAGTGGCGGCTACACTAGGGTTTTAGATGGCTAGGGCAAAATTTGAGGAGTTAAAGAAAATGAAGGGTTTCGACAAAAAAGGGCTTAAGTTTCAAAGTGTTTTACAACCTTTCATATTTCTTTTCTTTTTAATCTTTATATAAACAAAAATATTCAGAAAAATAATTTACAAACCGAAATCAATTATAAATATGAGAAAACAAATAATAAATTTTGGAAAAATATAAAAAGAATGAAGAAAAATTACTTAAAAATACCAAACAGTGTTCAAAAATTATAAATAAATCACTGTCAGTCTTGAAAAACTATACACTTCATTATAAAAATATTATGAAGTGAAAATTTGAATTAAAATAATTTATTTATCATTTTCAAAATAAAATAGATAATTAAATTGGAGAAAATAGAAAAGGATTAAAGAAAAATGTTTAAAATTTACAAACAGGGCATGGAAATTTGCAAGAAAAATACTACTAACTCTGGAAAAATTCCTACCTTACTTTAAAAATATTTAAAAGCCAAAATATATTTTATATAACATAAATGTACAAATTAGAATAAAATATATCAAATAAAAATGTCATTTATATAATTTTAAAATAAAGAATATTGCTGAATAACCCAATATACACACAATATTGAAAATAGTATAACTTTTGCAATTTAAATCCGTTTGCAACGAAACAAAAAGCAGTATTCAAGTTATTAAATCTATTTTTATAATAAAAGATAAAATCCATAAATTTCAAACTTTTAAATTTTCAAGTTAAAAGTCGAAGTTTGACTATTTGACCAAAATTCACATTTTCTGGAAATATTAAATTTAGTCATATTTGGAATTCAAATCCACATACAAAATCAAAGTTTTTTTATATTTTCAATAACAACATTTATTCTTTTCATAAATAAAGCTCTTAAATTTGGAAAAATCAAATTAAAATTAATTGTAAAATACAGGGTTGTTACAGATGGTTATTCCAAACATCCTTTAAGTTACTTGTATTTCAATTGCTATTTCACTTGAGTTGGATTTATTGATATAAGAATGTTAATCCTGAATCGAGTGTCTTGTGTTTTTGCTTTACGCTCGGGTCAGACTGAGTGTACCAGTATTCGAGACTCACCTTTGAAGTTGGAGCTTTGCTTGAAGATCCAGCCATCTATTCTGCTTTCAGTATTCGATGATTCCAGTGATGTATCTGGTTTAACTCTGATGTATCGTATTACTCTTCTGTTGTAAACTCTGATGTATCTTATACATTTATATAGTAGCTTCATGAACTACTATCTCTTTTATTTCCGCTGCACTTATTACTCTGTGTCTGTGATCTGTGATTATTTATTTACTGTATATGTTCAGTTTCGCCAATTTAAATTAACAACGCGGTATTTTGAGCAATTCAATTCCGACATGAGTGTCTACCTATACACTTATAATGGTTGCGAATGGTCCAAAATATCGGGTCGTTACAGTTTTTCTCCTTTACGAATCATTCGAAGATTGGCGAGACCGCCGTTCTATTATAGATATCATTCAAAATGGAGTTATGGGGTGCTCCAGAATTGGAAGAAGACGAATAGTGAAGGACACGAATGAATTTCGGAACCGAGGGGAACGTTCCAAAATTCAAAGGGATTGAGTCAAAGGAAGAGATTTGAAACTCGAATGAGAGTGATTCTGTAAATACATTTACCCTATATGCTAAGTTTTTCCTAGAGCTACCAAAGCTCTGATACCAACTACAACGACCCGATATTTTGGACCATTCGCATCCATTATAAGTGTATAGGTAGACACTCATGCCGGAATTGAATTGCTCAAAATACCGCGTTGTTAATTTAAATTTGGCAAAACTGAACATATACAGTAAATAAAATAATCACAGATCACAGACACAGAGTAATAAATGCAGCGGAAATAAAAGAGATAGTAGTTCATGAAGCTACTATATAAATGTATAAGTTACATCAGAGTTAAACCAGATACAATGGAAGAGTAATATGATACATCAGATACAAATCAGAATACATCACTGGAATCATCGAATACTGAAAGCAGAATAGATGGCTGGATCTTCAAGCAAAGCTCCAACTTCAAAGGCGAGTCTCGAATACTAGTACACTCAGTCTGACCCGAGCGTAAAGCAAAAACACAAGACACTCGAGTCAGAATTAACATTCTTATATTAATAAATCCAACTCAAGTGAAATAGCAATTGAAATACAAGTAACTCAAAGGATGTTTGGAATAACCATCCTTTAAGGATCCGTTAAACTATCTACTAGGTAGTAGTGTACGATAAGTAGATAATGTCTATCAGTAATATAAAGATATCAAAATAGTGTTAAGTCATGGCCCATTCCACCCTTAACACATTTTTATTCCCAAAAGCATATACAAGACCGTAGTTTCCCCAAAACCGGAAGTCACCAGAGGGCAATCCATATACTAAAGGTACAAAACAAATTCGTAGTGGTCGCGAATAAAGGGATACAAGTATGACAATGCACATGAGGCAATACCCAAGGTAGTGATACTACCGTTTGCCTGATCCGGACTGGTGAGAACGCAACGCCGCAGCGCCCGCAACACCGTGAAACAACACTCCCAAAATCAAGGGTGCACCAATCGACAACAAGTAATGAATAGTTCGAAGAAGTGTGTCCACTTGAGGAAGCTAATCCTCCATTGGCCCGGCACGGCTCCTGTTTTAGTCATTTCCAATTTGACACAAGTGTAAATGCTATCCATCATCGTTCTCTTTCTTCAGTCATCACGTACATCATTCCAACCACTTCATTCTGGATCATCACTCCGCGTATAGTTATTAAAGTGGTTTTCGGTTTAGATAGAGAGTATATCCATAACCGATTCCGGTCTCTTTAATAACCTTCGAAATTATTTCACCGATTGGTCGTTTAATAATTTCAAAACCAAATCAATTTCAATTTCAAATAGAATTTGTAAATCAACATTTCATTTATCGTTCTAAACCAATTTCCAATATTTACGTTTCAAAACTTCCAAATTCATTTCAACATCTTATAATTCAATTTCAACTTCTATTTAAAACAATTCAAATATTGATTCAAATTCGTATATAAGTTTCATTCCAAAATCATTTAAATTAATTTAACATTCAAACCAATTTAAATCCATTTATCAATTTCATTCAATGTTCGTTAAGTAAAATTTTCATTTAAACAATTTCTGTTTAATTTCCAATTCATTAAATCCATTATTTAAATTCAACTTCCTTATTTCAAAACTTACAATTTGAATTAAATTAAATTCATCAAATCAAATCCTTTAATTTTCAAGTCTTACATTAATTTCAATAAATCACATTTTATTTCTTGTTAAAGAAATTCAATTTCACTTATTTACTTACTTAAATGATTTTTTCCAAACTTAATAAATAAAGAAAACTCAATTTCAATTATTTACGAAGTAAAATTCACTTATTCAAAAGTTCAATTTTTTCTTATTAAAGAATTCAATTCAATTTAATCATTAAATAATTCAATCTTATTTAAGTATTAAATAATTCAAAACTTAATTATTAAATAATTTCAAAGTTTAATAATTTCAAACTTAATTATAATTTCAAACTTAATTATAATTTCAACTTAATTATTAAATCATTTCAAACTTAATTCAATCATTTCTCAAATTAAACAACATTCTTTCATCAATTACATTGTTAATATTTTGTTTCAGATTATTAAATATTAACATTTTCCTTTCATAAAAATTCAAATTTCAATCTTCATTTCAAAACCATATTATTTATTCAAATAAAATCTTCGTTTATTTTTAAATCAAATTATTGACCAATCGGGTTTTATTTAATTCTCTATCCTAGGTCAAAGTTCAATTTGGGTATTTATCATTTCAACCCGATTCCAATTCAATTCAAAATCAAAGCATAATAAAGGGAACTTGCAGTGTGATAACTGGGATGGTGTCAAAGTAAATAAACAAGCAATAACAACAAAACAATAACAAATCCAATAATCAATTCAAGTAATCCCGAAATAACCGTATTAATTCGCATTGTTATTTGTACGAATTAATATAATTATTTCTAGAATCTACACTATCATTTCATGTAGATTAAAGATTATTACATTACGGTTTTCACTTGTCATTCAATTTCAATTTTTTACACTACAACAATTAATCCAATATACGTCGATGGTTCAAAGTGTAATTATCGCTATTCTATATGTCAATTAATTTAACAATTAAAAGGGGTCATATTCACTAATCAAATTTAACATATAAATCAGTTTTAAAATTTGTTAGCTATCCTATATCCATTTCAATTTTGCATACTATTTATCATTTATCACTAACAATTTAACGTCCAATATAAACATCAACAATCAATCAATTATCAGCCAAACTGTATTATCATCACATAAATAATTAACAGATAATGGTGTCAGATGTCACAGGTGAACTGATACAGGCAATAACATATATAACAGTGTATTTAACTAACAGCAGCATATTTCAATTGTCGTTTCAATTGCAATCAAATTTAATAAATAAAAGAACGTTAATCGTGAGTGAGTGCTCACCTTTCGAGGTTAGAGGAGAGAACAGAATGCGACGAGTTGCGAATCCAAACACGAATTCCAAATCAAAGCTAGATGGATACAGACTCGACGGACAAACTGATAGATAAGAAATTGACGAAATCAAATCAGAACTGGCTAGATAGAGGAAACCGGTATAAATGATCTTATATATGCATATATAAATGTTAAATATAAAAGTATTTCAAAATACATCGTTTTAAACTAACTCAAATAATAAAGTTAAACTTATATATAAAATTATAAATTTTAAAATCAATACATTTAAACAAATATTATAATATATATATATATAATTAAAATCATTGTTTTAATTAAACACATAGAATAGAACAAACATATGTATGTACATATAATACTTAAAATTATACTCTCAGTCATATGATGTCGTATATATAAAACTATATATGAATGAACTGTCCCATCATGATAAAATGCTTACACATTAATATTATTGTACGCAGATATACCCATATACCATTAAACTGAACTGTTACAACCCATTTGACTTTTATATAAGCTACCGAATATACTTGTATAGAATATATATATCTGCGTTACCGCATATTTTTACCTCCATACTTATAGGCGCATTTTAACTATATATAAATATATAACATCAGCTTTTTATAACCAAATATATTATATAACAATATAAACTAAACTCATATATAACCTTACTTATATAATATTATAAATTAACGTGTATGAAAATATGCAGCAGCCCCAACTCTTACATAACAGACTTAGAAATCAAATCTATATGTAATACATTTGTTTGCAAATCTATATAAAAATTAACGTACATATGCACTTATATATATAAACAAACTGTGAACCAACAGACAAACTTTCGAAAACATATATATATACACTAACTAGTAAACAGAGTATACATACACACTGTTATAGAATAAATATATCTTAGTTATACATATACCAAACTATCATTTATATATATATATCGGTGAACTGATGTGCACTATATATGTAATAAACATATTATAAAGTTCATATATATTGAAAACACACGTAACTACTTTATAATGTAATACATATACAACTTTCAAAATGTAAAGTACTTAAAATTTTATGCATGCCGCACGCACATACCAGAAAAATTAAACCAACAGACAAACTATCATTTAACGTATACAACTTCCCTATACAATATATAACAACAACAAAAAACTTTAAAACAAAACAGATTAGTATATAATCATCTCATATAACATATTTACTATAAACTATCAGTATATACATTATATATCGAGCAGAATATAACTTATATATATGTACTGTAGCTTCTAAGCTAATTTATATAACCATATAGTGTATATAATGTATATAAACTGCAATAATCATTCGTACAGTAACCGAATACATAAAATATAAAAAAACAGTTATATCTATATATACTAACAGCTGTTATTCATACTTTGAAATCAACAAATATACTTATATGAATTATCACATATGTATAAATCTATAAACTACGCCTAAGTAAATAATATGATACATAGTAACCAATTATATAATCATACAGCGATATATTTTAATACATATAGACTGACACATATAAAATAATTAAACATACATATATACTCACATAGAATTATACACGGCCGAGACGAGATCTGGTAACTGGCAAACAAGGGGAAAATGTGCTAGCAGCAACTGAAAGGTGGAGCAAGGCCGATCTGGGTTCGCTCGCGTAGAGGAGGCTCGGCCGGCGTCCAAGTCAGATGGAAAATATGGGTGGCCGATGGAAATTAATGAGGTCGAGCGGAGGAGGACGGCATGACAGAGAAAGGTGACGAGAAAAATGAGGCGATGGCGTTGGCATATGGAGGTCTGGGCGCACAAAATATGGTGAGGTGCGGTTGCACCGGTGTCACGGCGGAGACAGGTGGGACCGAAGAGAAAGTGGTCTCGACCGGAGCTTAGGTGGCGGGTGAGGATGAAGGCGGTGCATCGATGGAAATGGCGGAGGAGTTGCGTGGGCATGGGCATCGGGTTGCTGCGCGAGGGGAGGAACGTGGGCGAGTTGAAGGCGGGATGGTTGTCACGGTGGAACGCGGGTGAGGGTGGAGTGGAAGCTTGCATGGGGCTGCAAAGATAAATGAGGGGAAGCGGGCTAAAAAGGTTTCCAGAAAACATAAGTAGAATTGAAAATAACGGGAAAAAACAAAGAATGTGAATGGACGAAAAAAATATAACATAAATGAACTATGGGAATAGTACCAGCCGGCTTTGATTTTCGAAATGAATTAAAACAGATGGTGGTGAAATCGAACCACCAATATATAATAATTATAGGAATAGTGAACGTCAACATTTTATACGAACGGAAACATCCAGAGAACCAAACAACTCAGATGTAGAACCGATATAAATCATTTTACTGGTTTCATTGCGTACCTGTAATGACCCCAGATTTTAGGAATCTATTCTGAAAAATATAAATGAATTCAAAATAATTTTTGAATAAATTTTGAAAGGGGAGTGATATAGCTTGATAGTGTATCAGTATGTGTGTACATGTGTGCACAGGAAATGCACATGAACTAAAGCTAAAATCCCTGAACTCTAAGAATAAATACATATTGATATGTATGGGAATATATATATATATATAGATTAAATCCTTAAAAGCTGAATGCATAAGTAAATATACATATATGGATGCTACTGAATATTTTTGAGTGTACATGTGCATGTGTGTGTCAATACAGAATGATGTATATATATATATATATATATATAGGTGTGCTAATTATTTCAGTAAGACTTATATAAATATATATATGTGTTAATAAAATACTAGAGTTCAAATTAGTAAGATAAAATATACAGACATATTTTAGTATATGGGAAGAAAGAAAGAAAAACTGAAGATATAAAAAGGAGTAGTCCTCTTGTAAATAAATGAAGGAAGTACATGCCATTTACATGAAAGCTAAAAATAGAAAAAAATAAGATAAAACAGAGAAATGTTTGCTATAGGCAGAATTAGGAAGAATATTTGATAAATAACAAATCAAGTCACATTTTTAGCATGATTGTAGACAAAGGAAAAAAGTATTTTTCTGAAAAGCAAAATTTCTGAAAAGAATGTAACCACTTTTCTCTTCACCTAAATTAAGCCGGGAAGGGTAGAACTTTGGGTTTAAATAAAATGCAGATAACACAATTTTTCTGGTGGGCAAAAATGGCTTTAGCCAATACCCAAAACCCTAAGGAAGACCCTGTATATATACATGTATATGCAGCAGCCTCCTCTCCTTCTCAGAAAAGAACTTTGAAAAAAAAAACAACACCATAGAAATCATAAGGCAAGGGAAGGAAAAGAGCTTGAGGCTAAAGGCAGAAGTTCATCAATTAATTAAGGAAGCAAAGAAGAGAGCTAGGTGAGAAAACTCACTCAAAAATCTAAGGCAATAAGTCCTAATGTAGGCAGCCAGTTATAAGTAATTTTCTTAAAAATGTATTTTCATATGAGAATGCTTATCTGTGATTTTAAAACTGAAAATGTTTTGATTCTCTTTGGTTGTTCAACTTGTTTTATTATATGAAAGTTTTAAGTATTGTTAGTATACATATATGTTTTATAAACCCAGATCTTTGATATGTTAATGTTTAGGAACATAAACAAATACCCAGAAAATAAAATGTGGAAAATAGGCAAGTAGTATTGGTTTTGGCTCAACCCAGAAAGATGTAAATAATGTTGAGCTGCAATATACTCATGTATAAGTGCTGAGGCTTGAGACAAAAAGGAATTAGGGGTGCAATAGGGTTGCCTATGTGCTGATGCTCCTGATTCAATGAAAATATATAAATGTTCATATGCATAGCAAACAGAATTTTGTGATTCAGTGAAACCAGGTCATTCTGAGTTTAACTCAAGCACAAATGTTTGCAAAAAGGAAAAACTCTCTCAGAAGCCACAAGCTAATGTTAGTTGCCTATACCCCTTTTAAAAATACCAGAATATATATATACATACAGAATCTTATTTATTTAGTCACCAATGGTTGTTTGCTGTTTGTCTCTGTTTGATTATGAATAATATGAGATACCATGATATGGATGTTTTTGATTAGTAAAATGGATCACTGAATGGTTTAGTCATGAAAAATAAAAATAGTTATTATTAACTTAAACATGATTAGGAAATTGGGGTCAAGAACACTGCAGGAATGACTTGTGTTCTTGAGTAACACAAGTTGACACATGGCTTGTTTAAGTCCTGAGATCTTCGTGTAATGGAGTGAATTAGTTCATTACAGTGTGTCCATTGATTCATAAATATTGCAGATGAGACCAGGATAGATAAATATACCAAGGGAAAAATATTTGAGATGATGAGAAAACTAGAGTTTTTCCCAGAATTGAAATATGAGGATGGAATAAATGATTTAACTCATATTGGTTATTTTCCTGTTTGGTATGAATGATTGTTTGATTATGACTGAATTGTATGCTTGAATGTATGTGCCATATTTATATATGTAGTCTCTGGAAAGAAAAATTAAAGTGTGCACATGCACAATGACACAGAGCATTGCACACAAGTATGATCTAATTCCAAAGGGCAGAACTTTATGTATATGTACTTAACTTGATTTTAACCTAATTAACTAATTGCTTTTGTGAATTTCCTCATACCAGACATGTGTCTGACCCTAGTGTGCTAATGGCATCTGGGGTGTCTCATTTAAAATGAGGCAGTTTCAAATGCTTTTTCAGGGATTGCAGCAACTAAGTAGGAGTAGGAGCAAGGCTTTGAGAAGAAGATTATAGCATGCTAAACTTAGTTAGATAAGAGCCTAGATGTTGAAATCTGCATGTATTGATAACTTAAATTGCTACTTGTATTAAGTGTTGATTATTGGATGGATATTTTGTTAAGTATTTTGTTAAGAGATTGACTTGCATCTGGAATCTATAAACGTAGTTAAATATCTGATATGTTTAAAAAGTTAATCAAAATCTTGTAAGTGGATTTAGCAAGAACACCATGATAAAATTGAATGATTTAGTCAATCTTGAGTCTTTGGAAAGGATTTAAGTTTTGGAAAATCTAGATAGTTGATTCTCAGAAAAATTAAATGGTTTTATTTTCTACCATGGCATATGTATACAAAAGAAAATAGGCATAGGTTGAATGTTTTTTATATGACTGCAAGGTTCCCATAATTTAACTTGTTTCATACAAATGTTTCATGTCTTATTTTTAAATAAAGAAAGGATCTGTAATAAGGGAGTTGAAAGCCAGATCAAAATAGTTGCAGATATATATGCACATAATCATGTTTTGTGCAAATATTAACACACCTTTACCTATGTATTTGTAATAGGAATCTGAATTTCACTCAGATTTTAACCAAATGCATTTTAAATTCCAGACAGATTTTATAAGATCAAACATGGACATATAACACTGAACTATGTGTGGATTGATTAAATTCAATCAATCCAATATCCTCTTGTTTTCCAGAACTCTGATTCAAACAAGAGAGGCATATGCATCCTCACATGTATGTGCTTATCTTTGTGAATGTACTGATATATTTATATTGGTTAATTGTTTTGATCTTGGATATATTTTGTTTATTGGAAAAAGAAAATGACCCTGGGAAATATATTTGTAATGAATGATCAATCTATATATCATCTCTGATAGTTCAAAGGAAGTTTAAATCAATCTTAAAAGTGTAAATGAATGTAGGTGGACATCCAGACACATATAAATTGAATGTGCATATGTATGTACATAGAGATCGAATTTAGACGTCAGTCTTAATAATTTAGACGTCTGAGATTAAACTTAAACGTCAATCATAATAATTTAGACGTCTGAGGTTGAATATAGACGTCTGTCATAAAAATTAGATGTCTGAATTTAGTTCAAAAATGTCTTTTTCTCTCTGTTTCAATTTTAGATCTCTGAGCCGTCTGTCATAATTAGTTAGACGTCTGGGATTAAGTTTAGACGCCTGTCATAAGAATTTAGACGTCTGAACAGCTGATTTTGCCTAATTTGCCAATGTAGAAAAGAAATAAGTGGCTATGTCAATAGCTTGTATGGCATTTTGATTTCTATTTGATTTAGATTCCCTTTGATGAAGTAAAAAAAAAATCCTTATGAAATTAGGGTAGAAATAGGAGGGTCATTTCAGTTGGTATCAGAGCTATGTTATTCAACATAGTAGAAGTAAAGATCAAGTTCTTAGATAGAAAAGGAACTAAATATATATATCAATGTTTTCAGTGTGAAAAAAAAACCACTGAAATAATAAAATTACCAATCAAACTAACCAGCTATGTAAATTATTATTAGCAAACTATGGTAGGGAGACCACCAAATCAGGGAGCAGGATCTTCCCATGCACCACCAATGGTCAATCTGCAAGACTTGGTGAGAGCATTTAGGGATGGGGCAGGACAAAGGCAAGAAAATCCCTATTAAGAACTCTCAAAATTACTTAAGACATATACTCATTTAGGAGGCAAAAGCTTTGAAGGGACAGAGAGTATCATAGAAATTCAAACATGGTTGAGAACATTGGAAAGAATTTTCAATGACATGCAACTTGATGATCAAAGAAAGAGGCAAGTGGCTTCCAGACAGCTAAAAGGAGTAGCTTTAGGCTGGTGGGAAGTAATCATTGCAGGAAGAAATGAGAATGAGATCACTTGGAATCAATTCAAAGAGATGTTGGAAGCAAGGTTTGTACCAGCATCAGCAAAGACTACCTTGCTAGAAGAATTTATTAGACTTAGACAAGGAACCATGACTGTCACAGAATACACTCAAAAGTTTGAGGGGCTTTCCACATATGGAGCAATGCTTGTGGCAGATGAGGCATCCAAAAATGATAGGTACATAAAAGGGTTGAACCCAGGACTTAGCAGAGCCATGTTACCCTATGCAGACAGGACTTTTGACCATGTGATAGACTTAGCTTTGAGGTTAGAGCAGCATGACAAGGAAAGGGAGAAGTTCAGAAATTTTAAGAACAATAACACCAAGAAAGGTAAGGGGAGGTATCATCCTTATGATAAGAAGAAGGAAGAGGCCAGTAACAAAGGCACTGGAGATGTCAAAGCTAAGGAAACCAAGAAGAAAATTGTGTGCCATCAGTGTGGAAAAGAAGGACATATCAAGCCTAGGTGTCCAGAATTGAAGGGAGGAGCCTTCAAGTGCTATCTATGTAGGAAAGAGGGGCATATGAAGAGGAATTGTCCTGAGTACAAACAACAAGGAAAATTGGCAAATTTGGAAGGAAAAGGCAAAGCCACAGTGGAGAGTAACACTGAAAACCATAGCCAAGTGGAAGGTACATTACTTATTTGTACCATACCCATAGCAGTAGTATATGATACTGGGGCAACTCACTCTTTAATTTCTTATGAATTAGTTAAAATGCTAAAACTGAATTGCATATTGGTTGAAACCCCATTGCATATACAAAGTCCACTGGGGAGTTCTAGTGTTTTAAATATGATTTGTGTGGATGTGGAATTAAACATAGGAGGAAATATTTTTATTTCCAATTTATATGTTTTGAATTACCCAAATATAGGTGTTATATTGGGGGTAGACTGGTTAAGGCAATTTAAAGCCATAATTATTTAGACTCATCCACCATATCATTGCAAAATTCTAGAGGTCAGAGAATCACAGTTTTATGTGAAGTAGCTAAGGAAGGAAAACTATATCATTTAGTTGAATCAGAAAAAGATTTCAGTGAACTAACCATTGAAGAAATTCCCATAGTCAATGAATATTTGGATGTGTTTAGTGAGGTCAAGGGTGTTCCACACCATAGACCAGTAGAGTTCCAGATCAATCTAGTTCCAGGAGCAAGCCCAGTGATTAAAAAGCCAACAAGAATGGGGCCAAATGAACTAAAAGAATTAAAGAAACAGTTAGAAGAATTGGAAGAAAAGGGTTTTATAAGACCCAGTAATTCTTGCTGGGGAGCACCAGTGGTGTTTGTTAAGAAACAAGATGGAACTTTGAGACTCTGCATAGATTATAGAGAATTAAACAAGGTAACCATTAAAAATAAATACCCATTGCCAAGAATAGATTATCTTTTTGATCAATTAGCAGGGGCAAAAGTATTTTCTAGACTAGATTTAACATCTGGTTTTCATCAAATGAAGGTGGAAGAATCAAGCATCAAGTACACTGCCTTTAACACTAGGTATGGGTTGTATGAATTTTTGGTTATGCCATTTGGCTTGACCAATGCACCATCATACTTTGTAGATTTAATGAACAGAACCTTTAGAGATTATTTAGACAAGTTTGTACTTATTTTTATTGATGACATTTTGATTTATTCCAAAACAGTGGAAGAACATAAGCATCATTTGCACCTGGTTTTGTCTAGATTAAGGGAAAAAGATTTAAAGGCAAAATTTTCAAAATGTGTATTCTGGAAAGAGGAAGTACATTTCCTTGGCCATGTTATATCTGCTCAAGGAATTTCTGTGAACCCCAATAAAGTAGTGGCTATTCAAGCATGGAAGAGGCCAAGCACTGTGAGTGAAGTGAGGTCATTTATGGGGATGGCAGGGTATTATAGGAGGTTTATAAAAGATTTTTCAAAAATTTCTACACCACTCACTAACCTAACCAGGAAGAACCAAGCTTTTGTTTGGTCAGAAAAGTGTGAAAAGTCTTTTGAACAGTTGAAGGAGGCATTGGTGAATGCTCCAATTTTAAAGGTACCTCATGGAAATGAAGAATTAGTTGTATACACTGATGCTAGTGGATCTGGCTTGGGTGCAGTGTTGATGCAACAAGGCCAAGTCATTGCATATGCATCCAGACAACTTAAACCCCATGAAGTAAGGTATGCCACACATGATCTCGAATTAGTAGCCGTGATCTATGCTTTAAAACTTTGGAGACATTATTTGTTAGGCACAAAGTTTGAACTTTACACTGACCACAAGTCTCTGAAATATTTATTTTCACAAAAAGATTTGAACATGAGGCAACATAGATGGGTGGAGTTCTTAGCTGCCTATGACTTTGACATACTCTATACTCCAGGCAAAGCAAACAAAGTTGCAGATGCTCTAAGTAGACAGCATGCTAAATTGGCTATGATGATGATAGAAGAATTTAAAGACTTGTCTTTGCTAACTGAGTTAGAAATTGGGGAGAATGGTTGTGTGCACATGGATGAGCAGATGCATGGTGCACAAGAAGATAAAGGGAAGTTAAGCTTAATGACACTTCAACCAGATTTAATTCTGAAGGTAGGAAAGATGCAAGAACAGGATGCCAACTTGTTAGAGAAGAAAATGCTCCTCTCAAGAGGGGAGGAAGTGATGAATCACCATATTGATAAAAATGGTTATATGAGATACCAAAATAGGATGTGTGTACCAGAGGACACAGAATTGAAGAAAGAGATATTGAATGAATATCACAGAAGTAAATACTCCATACACCCAGGCAACACAAAAATGTACCAAAATTTGAAAAGAGACTTCTGGTGGAAGGGGATGAAATCTGATGTAGCTAAATACATTGCCAAATGTATGACTTGCCAACAAGTCAAGGCTGAAACCCAAAGGCCATCAGGGTTGATGCAGTCTCTTAGTGTACCACAGTGGAAGTGGGAAGACATATCTATGGACTTCATAGATGGACTGCCTAGATCTAAGAGAGGTAATACAAGTATATGGGTGATAGTTGATAGGCTAACCAAGGTAGCACACTTCATCCCAGTCAAGTCAGAAAGAACAACACCAAAATTAGCTCAAATTTTTATAAAGGAAGTGGTAAAGTTACATGGCATTCCCAAAACCATTGTGAGTGATAGGGATACCATCTTCACTTCAAAATTCTGGAGAAGCTTTCAAGAAGCAATGGGAAGTGAACTATGTTTAAGTACTGCCTACCATCTTCAATCAGATGGGCAGACTGAGGTAGTAAACAAAGTTTTGGAGGACATGTTGAGGGCATGTATACTGGATTTTGGGGGCAACTAGGAAGATTATCTTCATCTAGTTGAATTTACATACAGCAACAGCTACCAAAGCACCATAGGAATGGCTCCATTTGAAGCCTTATATGGTAAACCTTGTTTGTCACCTGTTTGTTGGGTAGAAGCAGGAGAAAGGTCTATTTTAGGACCTGAGTACATACAAGAAACTAAGGAGAAAATTGAGTTGATAAGAAGAAGAATGGCAGCAGCTCAAGATAGGCAAAAGAAATTTGCAGACATGAGAAGGAGGCAGGTAGAATATGAAGTGGGAAATTTTGTTTTCATCAAAATCTCACCTATGAAAAATGTGCTGAGGTTTGGAAAACAAGGCAAATTAACCCCAAGATATATTGGACCATACAAAATTCTGGAAAGAATTGGTCCCTTGGCATATAAGTTGGAATTACGAGAAAACATGCAAGGTATACATGATGTTTTTCATGTATCACAATTGAGAAGGTGGGTCCATGACAAGGCAGAAATTCTTGAGACCCCAACCCAAGTGCAGATAAATTCTAATTTGATTTATGAAAAGGATCCAGTGGGAATTTTGGCAAAAGATGTGAAGAAGTTAAGAAATAAATCTCTGAAACTTGTGAAGGTACAGTGGAGTCTTGATCCTAGTGATTGCACATGGGAATTAGAGGACAAAGTTAGGATGAATTATCCTAAGCTATTTCCAGATTAAAGGTAATTCTGATTTCTGATTGTTTTTTTTAGATGCATATGTTTTTAGTTATTATAGAACTAGAAATTTATTTGGTTGAGAATGTACTTGTTCTCTGAATTAAGTTTAAAATTTATTTTAAGCTTAGGAAAATTGTGGGACACAATTTCTAAAAGGAGGGGTGTATGTAATGACCCAAGATTTTAGGAATCTATTCTGAAAAATATAAATGAATTCAAAATAATTTTTGAATAAATTTTGAAAGGGGAGTGATATAGCTTGATAGTGTATCAGTATGTGTGTACATGTGTGCACAGGAAATGCACATGAACTAAAGCTAAAATCCCTGAACTCTAAGAATAAATACATATTGATATGTATGGGAATATATATATATATAGATTAAATCCTTAAAAGCTGAATGCATAAGTAAATATACATATATGGATGCTACTAAATATTTTTGAGTGTACATGTGCATGTGTGTGTCAATACAGAATGATGTATAAATATATATATAGGTGTGCTAATTATTTCAGTAAGACTTATATAAATATATATATATGTGTTAATAAAATACTAGAGTTCAAATTAGTAAGATAAAATATACAGACATATTTTAGTATATGGGAAGAAAGAAAGAAAAACTGAAGATATAAAAAGGAGTAGTCCTCTTGTAAATAAATGAAGGAAGTACATGCCATTTACATGAAAGCTAAAAATAGAAAAAAATAAGATAAAACAGAGAAATGTTTGCTATAGGCAGAATTAGGAAGAATATTTGATAAATAACAAATCAAGTCACATTTTTAGCATGATTGTAGATAAAGGAAAAAAGTATTTTTCTGAAAAGCAAAATTTCTGAAAAGAATGTAACCACTTTTCTCTTCACCTAAATTAAGCCGGGAAGGGTAGAACTTTGGGTTTAAATAAAATGAAGATAACACAATTTTTCTGGTGGGCAAAAATGGCTTTAGCCAATACCCAAAACCCTAAGGAAGACCCCGTATATATACATGTATATGCAGCAGCCTCCTCTCCTTCTCAGAAAAGAACTTTGAAAAAAAAACAACACCATAGAAATCATAAGGCAAGGGAAGGAAAAGAGCTTGAGGCTAAAGGCAGAAGTTCATCAATTAATTAAGGAAGCAAAGAAGAGAGCTAGGTGAGAAAACTCACTCAAAAATCTAAGGCAATAAGTCCTAATGTAGGCAGCCAGTTATAAGTAATTTTCTTAAAAATGTATTTTCATATGAGAATGCTTATCTGTGATTTTAAAACTGAAAATGTTTTGATTCTCTTTGGTTGTTCAACTTGTTTTATTATATGAAAGTTTTAAGTATTGTTAGTATACATATATGTTTTATAAACCCAGATCTCTGATATGTTAATGTTTAGGAACATAAACAAATACCCAGAAAATAAAATGTGGAAAATAGGCAAGTAGTATTGGTTTTGGCTCAACCCAAGAAAGATGTAAATAATGTTGAGCTGCAATATACTCATGTATAAGTGCTGAGGCTTGAGACAAAAAGGAATTAGGGGTGCAATAGGGTTGCCTATGTGCTGATGCTCCTGATTCAATGAAAATATATAAATGTTCATATGCATAGCAAACAGAATTTTGTGATTCAGTGAAACCAGGTCATTCTGAGTTTAACTCAAGCACAAATGTTTGCAAAAAGGAAAAACTCTCTCAGAAGCCACAAGCTAATGTTAGTTGCCTATACCCCTTTTAAAAATACCAGAATATATATATACATACAGAATCTTATTTATTTAGTCACCAATGGTTGTTTGGTGTTTGTCTCTGTTTGATTATGAATAATATGAGATACCATGATATGGATGTTTTTGATTAGTAAAATGGATCGCTGAATGGTTTAGTCATGAAAAATAAAAAGAGTTATTATTAACTTAAACATGATTAGGAAATTGGGGTCAAGAACACTGCAGGAATGGCTTGTGTTCTTGAGTAACACAAGTTGACACATGGCTTGTTTAAGTCCTGAGATCTTCGTGTAATGGAGTGAATTAGTTCATTACAGTGTGTCCATTGATTCATAAATATTGCAGATGAGACCAGGATAGATAAATATACCAAGGGAAAAATATTTGAGATGATGAGAAAACTAGAGTTTTTCCCAGAATTGAAATATGAGGATGGAATAAATGATTTAACTCATATTGGTTATTTTCCTGTTTGGTATGAATGATTGTTTGATTATGACTGAATTGTATGCTTGAATGTATGTGCCATATTTATATATGTAGTCTCTGGAAAGAAAAATTAAAGTGTGCACATGCACAATGACACAGAGCATTGCACACAAGTATGATCTGATTCCAAAGGGCAGAACTTTATGTATATGTACTTAACTTGATTTTAACCTAATTAACTAATTGCTTTTGTGAATTTTCTCATACCAGACATGTGTCTGACCCTAGTGTGCTAATGGCATCTGGGGTGTCTCATTTAAAATGAGGCAGTTTCAAATGCTTTTTCAGGGATTGCAGCAACTAAGTAGGAGTAGGAGCAAGGCTTTGAGAAGAAGATTATAGCATGCTAAACTTAGTTAGATAAGAGCCTAGATGTTGAAATCTGCATGTATTGATAACTTAAATTGCTACTTGTATTAAGTGTTGATTATTGGATGGATATTTTGTTAAGTATTTTGTTAAGAGATTGACTTGCATCTGGAATCTATAAACCTAGTTAAATATCTGATATGTTTAAAAAGTTAATCAAAATCTTGTAAGTGGATTTAGCAAGAACACCATGATAAAATTGAATGATTTAGTCAATCTTGAGTCTTTGGAAAGGATTTAAGTTTTGGAAAATCTGGATAGTTGATTCTCAGAAAAATTAAATGGTTTTATTTTCTACCATGGCATATGTATACAAAAGAAAATAGGCATAGGTTGAATGTTTTTTATATGACTGCAAGGTTCCCATAATTTAACTTGTTTCATACAAATGTTTCATGTCTTATTTTTAAATAAAGAAAGGATCTGTAATAAGGGAGTTGAAAGCCAGATCCAAATAGTTGCAGATATATACGCACATAAACATGTTTTGTGCAAATATTAACACACCTTTACCTATGTATTTGTAATAGGAATCTGAATTTCACTCAGATTTTAACCAAATGCATTTTAAATTCCAGACAGATTTTATAAGAAGAAAATCAAACATGGACATATAACATTGAACTATGTGTGGATTGATTAAATTCAATCAATCCAACATCCTCTTGTTTTCCAGAACTCTGATTCAAACAAGAGAGGCATATGCATCCTCACATGTATGTGCTTATCTTTGTGAATGTACTGATATATTTATATTGGTTAATTGTTTTGATCCTGGATATATTTTGTTTATTGGAAAAAGAAAATGACCCTGGGAAATATATTTGTAATGAATGATCAATCTATATATCATCTCTGATAGTTCAAAGGAAGTTTAAATCAATCTTAAAAGTGTAAATGAATGTAGGTGGACATCCAGACACATATAAATTGAATGTGCATATGTATGTACATAGAGATCGAATTTAGACGTCAGTCTTAATAATTTAGACGTCTGAGATTAAACTTAGACGTCAGTCATAATAATTTAGACGTCTGAGGTTGAATATAGACGTCTGTCACAAAAATTAGATGTCTGAATTTAGTTCAAAAATGTCTTTTTCTCTCTGTTTCAATTTTAGATCTCTGAGCCGTCTGTCATAATTAGTTAGACGTCTGGGATTAAGTTTAGACGCCTGTCATAAGAATTTAGACGTCTGAACAGCTGATTTTGCCTAATTTGCCAATGTAGAAAAGAAATAAGTGGCTATGTCAATAGCTTGTATGGCATTTTGATTTCTATTTGATTTAGATTCCCTTTGATGAAGTAAAAAAAAATCCTTATGAAATTAGGGTAGAAATAGGAGGGTCATTTCAGTACCGGAAGCCGAAACCGACAAATGAATATACCGTGGAGATCAGCACGATTAAATGATCAAAACGGTATACGGATATCAGTGGTACGATTGAATTATAAAAATTCGAATTTTCTAATAGCGGAAAATGCAAGAAAAACACTGAAAAATAAGATCGACGGAGCCAAAGATGTTCGAATTTGGAAAAACGACAAACTGACATCTTGCTCAGAAGATGGTTTAGAATTTTTCTATGTAAAAATATTTAGGTTTCGGAAACATTTTATTTTCATCGCTTTTAACTGATTAAATTGAAGTAAATTTATGTGCGAAATAAATTTTCATATTTTCGGACGAAAATTTACCAGTTGCTATATTTAACTAGACGTATTCCAAATATCAAATTTTTATTTCAAAATTTTATCGTTTGAAATTTCGCAAAATTTCAACTAATTGCGTTATTAAAACGGTTAAAATTTACGGGTCGTTACAAATCTCGAGCTGAGATTTGTATGAGGATAGTTCCTCATCCTGACCCTTAATGATGTCTTTGTCATGAATAGCTTCGAGTTTGAGGTGATCAATCTCATGTTGGCGTTCAATGGAAATCTCTGAAACTTTCTCTACCAAGTGTACGAACGCATCGTGCTAAAAATAAACATCGTTGTTGCAAGCAATGGCGCTCTGTTTAACATGTTCGAGGATAAGATGAATCGCATGGAGAAATTTCAATCCATCAAAAAATATCTTCGGGAATGTAGCCTTGAGCTCAGCTAATTTTTCCGCTGTCGACGGATCATGTGCGGAGGCTGGAGGGGTCTGCCTAACCGGAGTCATAGGTTTCTTATAAGGTTCACGGGATTGCTTAGTACTCGACGAGTCAGAATGTTGGTCGCGAGGAAATTCGGACTGGGATCCCTTCTAAGCAGACTTCTCCCTACTATGCTCCGAGTGAGGGGGAGGATCATTTGGATATGAAGAATGGCTGTAAGTTCTCCTTCTGGAAGACGATGACTCTCTGGGATGATAATCTCTATCACCGCTGTTGTCCCAGTCTCGTCGTTTACCTAATCCTGAATCTCAACTAGAATGGTAGAAGATGGAGGATCCGCAAAGGCAGTCAATGCCGTGTGTATGCCCCATATCACCTGCACATAAAACCAAATGAGGACGAGTTAGTAGGAATCACACGATGAGTGAAATTCAATTGCAGGGTGGAGTGTAAGTGTTTGTGTGTGTCCTAGTGCTTCTCCCCGACGGACCAATGTTTTTTGCTTTACTTATTGGAGTTTTCTCTCCTTGATGATGAGCCTGAACACCTTCATCGCTTCTCGTGGGTGAATTAAATCCCATAGCCTTGGGGTTATTGAAACCGTAATTCAGTATATCGTCAAGGATGGTCAAGTCAGATAGGCCCTTTAATGAGCCTTCTAAGTTTTGGGAAGACGACTTTTTCTCAATCAAAGTTATCGTGACCATTGAAGTTCCGCCAACTTTTTTCTTTTTCAGCTTGTAAGCTAGACTCTTTTTCTTTTTTGAAGGGGGCGGTGGTTTGTCGGTACCGGGTGCATCAACTACTGGCGCTTGGCCGGAACTTATATTCTCGTCAGTCACCGTTGACACCTCAGTTTCTTTAATCTCGCCTTCCTCGGTAGTATCAAGGACCCCTTCGGCAGGGGGTACCGAAGGTCCAGCTTGTTCTTTTCCTATTTTTGCAGTCGTTCTTGCTATAGTGGCTCCAATTGGAAGGCTATTCCGGCGGCCTCTTCTAGTAATCCGAACTTCGAGAGCTGTTCGTTGGTAATTATAGATTTAATGTCCCGATCTCCCACGGGAATAGCTCGGATGGCCTCGATGACCTCAGAATACCCGGCGCCTTCGGGTCGTGGGCGGATATCTATAAGAGTTGAAAGAAGTTTAGAAAAGATGCACTTCGCACCTTAAGACAAAGATTGGGATAAAAGTGAGACTTACTCCCTTCTAGCCATCTTCTCACGAAACCGGGAGGACAGCCTACGTAGAACCACTCTTGTTTATACTGAGAAAATTTACTCCACGCAACCATCGAGACTTGACATTTGGGGTGTGGCTCAAGAAATATGTAAGATGGACTGTCGGTACGTTTCTTGAAGCGGTAAATATAATGGATATCCTAGGGAGTTGGAGGTCTGAGTAGGATGCTCATGAAAAGAATGCATGTACCGTGAATAAATACATGGCTATTAGGGTGTAGTTGTGCTGGAGCAATCCCTATATACGGCAATACTTCATGGACGAATGGATTGAAAGGTGGCACACTTCCGGCTCAGCACATCAATTTGTTGCACGCAGTATATCCGGTTGGAGGAAAGTGAGGCCGATCTTGTGCCGAAGGAACCAGAACGTCTTCGAAGGGGATTCCGTGGATAGAACATAATCGACGAATGGAAGATTCACCGATCTTCAAGGCATGAGAGTCGATGGGGTCCAGAATGACGGCCCCGTCTACAGCATCGGGAGCCGGGCCTATAACCGTGACAGGTGTGTCCGGAATGCCAGTTGTGGAGGCTGACGATGGGTTCAGAGTCCCCACTGCCTCCTGCCGAGAACTTGACTCGGGCTTGTCAGAAACAGTAGTGGAGCTTGACTTCTTAGACATCTCTAAGAAGCGATTGATGTGAATAGATACCTTTTTAAGCTATGCTTGAAAGATGATTGACATCAGAATATAACAACAAAATATTCCCCCCGTGTGATGTGTGAACTAGTGGAACCATTCAAGCATGAATATAAAAGATTAAAGTTCTAAAGACTGGTAAAGCGTGATTGAGCTTTAAACTATCATCTTCGAGACCATCATCGATGACCGTCTCTGATAGCTTGTCCTATGTTCGGTAGCGGAAATCTTGGAGTCGGGCATTGGCATCATAGACTATAAAGGTTGTTACCTATATTTATCGAGATAGATTCGCGTGTAAAATTACTTAAGTTGTGGGGTAGTTAATCATGATTAAGTCCTTGGGCTTATGTGCTTTGGTCCTTGTCATTGTCCATTATGTTATGCTTGAGCATGGAAATAAGTTGTCCTGATTTATGCGGTGTTCAAGTTAGAATAGTCCTAATTGCAAATACCGACCCCAACACCTAGTGCTGATCCAAGCATTTTATCTCCTATACCGATTGCCCCTCAAAACAACCGATCCACTCGCTCTCCCAAGATAACCGACCCATATTCACTCTCAAACCACCGACCCGTACTTTCCCTCGGCACCGACCCATACTTTCCTTCTTTCGGTACCGATCCACTTTAATACTAAAATCCAACCGACCGACTTCCCGATAGATTTCCGACCCAGCCTTAAAAAGAAAAAAAACTCCTCTACTGGTCGGCTTCCACCTAAATATTCCAGCCTAAATTTTCCTAAGACACCGGCAAACTAAGGCTACCCAACGGGTTCTTCACTCCTCCTACACCGAACCCCCTTTCTCTCCCTAGACAGTAAAATCTTTTTCTTCTCCAAACCACCTACCACCATTTTTACCTATGCTCTCGTTCCCACTCTCTCTCCCCTCTTCCCCGCCATGAAAAATTAAGTACCAACATAGCTCTGTCCTAGTTAACGGCCCGGAAGAAACAACCCATGAGTTTGAAATATCTCACCTATACATTAATTTGAGGATTGGACGAGTGATTCTTGGGGGTTTGTAGTTGAGGAGAATGGGGTAGCGCGTTTGGAAGACGATGGAGTGAAGTGGAGAGGCAGTTCGGTGAGGAGGAGGAGGAGTGTGAGTTTAGCATGGTGATGAGGAAGGAGAGATATGGGTAAGTTAGAAGGCTTGGAAAAGTGAAGTAGAAGTGGGAGGAAAGGAAAATGTAGGCTTTTATATGATGAGTGGGAAAATGAACGGGCACTATTCCATAGAACCGGTCAACTTGCTTTGGTGGGTCGGTAAGAGAACGTACTGGATGTTACCAGGTGAACCGACTATGTGCGTCGGCCTTCGTATGCCGACCCACCCCCTATTTAGAAAAAAAAAGAAATAATAAATAAATAAATAATAATATATAAATGGATAATAGAGGTAAATGTAATGATGATAAAATATGATATGAGAATGTATACACATATAATAAAGATTGAGGATGATAATATGGAAAAGAGATAGATACTACCGGATATGTGTAGGAGCGTGGATTTGGAAAATTCACCGTGATTCAGCCTTCGAAAGGTTGTGTACACTCAGTTTTTGAAAAGTTGTATCGGGATTTTGAAAGTTTCTTCAAGATTAAGCTAGTACGTTCGGACAACACGAAGCTTCGTCAAAGGTCAATGTAGAACGACAGTCGGTTATCATCCTAAATGAATCAACCTCTGGAAGTAGGGATTACTTGCTAATTCAAAGTGCGTCATGTTGATTCAGACAACACACTTTGGGGGGCAAATCATTACACCAGAAAAGCCATTTTTCCATGGTTCTAGGCCGTGCTAAATAATTTTGCCACGGCCCCGAGCCGTGGCAAAATGGGGAGTGGCAAAAATTTTGCCACGGCTCGTAGCCGTGGCTGAATGAAATTTTACCACGGTTTAGAACCGTGGCTAATTTTTATTTCATTAAAATCAACTATTATACTGATTTTATTGCTAATCTCAAATGGTATATGCATATCGTTATTGCATTGTATCACCAGCATGCTAAAGCTGGTATATCGATAATCAAGTAGTCGTTATACTGTCATACTGGTAAGATAAAAATAGTTAGTTTTATTGATTAATTGAGCATGTATGACACAAGTAATACAAACCCATATCATATATATAATCAATCATGGCTCAAATGTATATAAAATCATGTATGACATGAAGTAAATGAACACAGGGAAGTTGAGAAATGATAAGAATCAATTGCCAAAATTTATATACATGTGCATATAAAATACTATAAAAGAACCCAACGATTCCTGTAATTTCTAATTGGGTCCCCAGCAACTCAAATACATGACCATCCTAAATGACTCCTCGGACCTGTTATTAGCTTTCTCTACCCTCATTTTGTTCCTTAATCTATCAACTGAGTTAGCAACAACAGCAGCATGATACATATTTATACTTTTAGATTGATTCAAAGAAGAACTCATGTTGTTCTTGGCATGTTGATGCAAAGAACGAAGAACATAGTTCCATCTACACAATCCAGCCTGATCTTTAAGTGCTTCTACTGCCGCGAAGTGAAAAATATGCTTTGGACTAATGGCAGTGATCCAAATTGTTCCCAGAACATGTACATCTCCTTTTTGCACTATATTTTTCATTATTTTGATGTTGCAGGATATATTTCACCTACGATAATGAAGGAAGTCAATACAAATAGCAAAGGAGCTAAAAACATTTCTCCAGAAAGTTGATATCTGCTTTGACAAGCTCGAGCTCAGCATTCAGGTTATCATGGCCCCAAGTTACGACAAAAGAAACCATCTTATCACCATCGGTATCATCATGAACACGTTCAACTTAGACATGTTACATTAAGAATAATACATAAATCAAAGAGTAGTTACAGCGGGCTAGTTAATGGGTAGTGACTAGAAATAACAAGCGTACATGTTAAAGAACCACATATTATCACAAAACCAATTGGTGATGTGAAAGGAGGTCTCTTAGTATTTATGCATGATTTATATTGTAAATTGTCCAATGTGGGACTAATTTCAACACGCCCCCGCACATGTGGCGTATCATCAGCCAAACACGTGGACATTCAATGAGGGTGACGTGTGACACAATTAAACCCGCTCTGATACCATGTTAGAGAACCACATATTATCACAAAACCAATTGGTGATGTGAAAGGAGGTCTCTTAGTATTTATGCATGATTTATATTGTAAATTTTCCAATGTGGGACTAATTTCAACAGTATACTTTATTATATGGACTGCTAGCTTAGATTATAGGCTAGTGGGCAAAATTTGTACATATTGTATTTTTTATTTTAAGCAATAAATGAAGATATAAGCTTTTTTTCAAAAAAATAAAGAAATAATATGTATATATGATAAATAATATGTATATGTATATATGATAAATAATATTTATAAATACATACACATTAATGTTTACATATATATTACAAGTTTAAACTATATATTAAATCAATAAAATTACAGATATAGATACTGTGGATATTAGTTAAGTATATATAAATATATATACTTTTAGCACATATTTTTAAATATATATAAATTTATTTTAAGTTTGTTGATGATATATTAAATTTATAAAGACTTTAATTTTTTGGATTTTGCAAGCATAGATATAATTAAATTTTAAAGTTATAAATAATATACATAATTCTAAAGCATAAATATAATTAAATTTTAAAGCCATAAATAAATATACATATTACTATATAAATTTAAGATTTAAATATGTTTATTTATATGTTTCGAACATAATAATATTATATTAAAATTATCATTATTTTATTTATGTATTGTAAATGCACATTAAGTAAGGAAAAAGATTTTTTTATCAAACCTAAGATATCAGCAACAGTAAATGCTAATGCTGAACCAATTAAGGCCCCATATAACGAGCCACTAACCTGCAAATTCAAATAATCATATTGAAAAGTGACCGATAAAATAAAAATGCATTAACAATCCTGTAGAATTGGTATAATAACTTACTAAAAGTCCAATTTCTACAGAACTCAACTTATACCATGATGTTCCACTCGATGTTTGTGACTGCCGAAAAAACGAGGAACGAGTTAACTTCAAATTCCAACCTAAAAAGTGCTTTTCAGTAATATGTGAACTAAATAAAAAGTAATGGCTAAGATATGAAAATAATTCAACATGTTTATGCACATTTATTTATATATATGTAAGAGCATAAAGAACAAAGTTTTTGATCAAGACCTTTAATGAAATAATTGCGCCTGATATAGCACCAATATCATAGCCAAAGAGCATCCCTCCTAAAGATGAGAATAAAGATCCGAAGACAATCAATTTCCTCATTATTAATGATTACAGGGAAGATCTGTAATCAATAAATAAGTCACTTCAACAAATTTGTATGAAATAAAAAAGTTAATATCAACGAACTGCGTAACAGTTAGTACAACCACAAACTCTGCTATACATGACATAAAATATAGCAATATTGTAAGGGACATGACTGTTAACACATGTTTAGATAGCACATTTAACGGCCAAAGACAGGTAATGGTGATATGGTATTCGATTGAGTAGCGCAAAAAAAGGTTTTGAATCCCCAATGCATACTTATAGCCAAGCTTAACCGAAAGCCAAAAAAACCATAAAAATTATGCAGCTTGAAATATACCAGGATTTAACTGAGAAAAACTCAGTGGACTGATCTTGAATACCCATTTGCGTACACAAATATAATGCTACTCAAAAGTAGTATGTTGACCTATATATTAGTAGTAACTAATGCAAACTCAGAAGATAAATGCCATTCACCTACTCAAAATCTGATAAGAAAGACAAGTTACTTATGAAATTTACTGAAGGATACTAGAAATATAAAAACAATGTAGAGTATCATTGTAAAATTTTCAAGAAAAAAGATAAGAGTATTCTTTTAAATGTCACTTAGGAAGCTAAGCCATCAACCCAAAATATAGGGAAGGCTGTGTAAACTTAAAACATTATCTAGTAACTTTTATAGATTGTGTGTGTGCCTTTCTTTCTTTTTTCCTTTTTTTTATAGATTGTGAGTAACTAATTAACAATTATAATTTTGAAATTATTTTACGTTGGTAATCACTTTGCTGAAGAATAAAAAACAAAAATGTCTGTCTTTAGATTAAAATAATGATGCATCTTTAGCTAACGAAGATATAAGTGATAATAAGGAAAAATGTATTCCAAAATTTATGGAAAATAAACATATTCCATATTGAAGAGTAGCAAAAGTTGTTTATCACAAACATACTACTTGATTTGAGAATTCACATATACTAATTATTAATCCACTATCAAATCTGGCATAGAAAATTTTCAGTATAATGATTACAAATATTCGTTGCAAACTAAATGCCTACTTAAGGAGGAAAAAAATCATAAATAATTTCAAATGGGTTTCCATTGAATTATTAGTGTAAACCAAAAAACATGTAAACTGTTGAAATGGAAGTTAGAAAGTACAGTGTAAATCACTGAGTTGAGGAAAAAATATTCTCAAAATTTATGGTTGAAAAATCTCCACGTTTAACAAAAAAGGTGTTATTTGTCTTTGGGACTAAGAACTCAATGTTAGGCGTTGATCAATTGGTATGTTGTAAACTCAACACGGTATAGGAAATGAAACCTGAATTCAAAATACAAATTCCAATGGTGTTTCTATAACAATATAAACAAATTAGCAATGAATCCAAAATCATAGTACAATCTCAAAAATCAAATTAAAGTTAGTTGTTGTGTCAAATAAATTTTCATAAAGCAATAATTGCTTTATATTTTACTCAACTAAAATACGAAGCAAGGAATATAATAAATTTGGAAAGGGAAGTGTTGAAAAGACATTATCAAGAGCTTGTTTTTTCCTCTGACAAACCAAGAGGATCTGGCGTTTCATGAAAATTTGTATTGACTTTAAGGTAATTTTTCAGTGCCTGATTCTCTGTTCTGAACTCAACAGTACACCTTATAGGTTGGTCATGATATGATAATCAAAGAGTTCAATCAAGAGGAGATGATTAATGATAAATTTTATTGTTTTTGTTGTTCTTAGTAGTAGAAATACTTAGTTTGTTACTAATTCAGAATTTTGCTTTCATTGAGCTAGAACTCATTTTAGACGTAGCGTTAAATGAGAAATTATCCAATGTTTATGTTTGTTGTACATACAAAATCCAAAGACTGCATTATTGGAATCATTACAGAAAATTTGAGAATTTAATAACAAGAATAACAATATTATTAATTTTACAAGTTGTTGTAGTATCAGTGAATTATACACCAGATAGAGAAACAAAAACTAATTACTACTAGACCGGTAAAGATTTGGGATAGCTTTATCCACTGAAATTTAATAGTATCTTCTTACATTACAATCATATACATGCTGATACAATTCATTAACATTTATTTTCAACTTTATTTCAAAAACCTTTCCAAATATACTTTTATGCTTACATTTTCCCAGATTTATATTTCAGAACTCATTTTAGATGTAGCAGATCCTTTTATTCTCACATTATTCGACAAATGAACAGCTGATAACTTGATGTAACAGCTGATAATTTGATGTAACATATATAAGTACATAACATTTGGAAGGAAAAAAGGGTTTAAAGAGTGTAAATAGAGAAAAATCAAACCTTTGATACGAGCTTAAAAGCTACTTCAGCTTTTGGATGCTTGTTCTTATCGGGATGAATTAATAATGCTGCATAATTTAATGGCACAACATTCATATGCATGATAAAAAAGCTCAAAAACTAGAATATTGGAATTCTAAACTAGATTTCATATCCAATTTTCGATATTTCTTCTTAATCACTTCACTCCCAGTATCCTCATCAACCTACACGCACAACAGCAACAATCAAAAAATTCACACAAGATAATCAGAACAAAAAATACTAGGGAATAAAGAAGTGAAATTGCTTACCTTCAAAATGAGATACCAATCAATAAATCTCACACACCCGAGAAATTTTACCTTATAGGTTAACCTTAACTTTTCAATTTGTATCTATTTCAGATATATTTGGGATCTGTATACATGTTGGAAACTTTATTATTATGTGCAAAACTAGCATTTTCGAAATTCATGTAGTTTCATACATGCCTGAGGTACCTATTTCCCTAGCCTATTCAAAGCTTAAATTTCAGTACATATTTAGGTCATTAACGTGATTAATTGACCAAATTAAACAAATCCATAGAATAAATCTCATGATAAACTGCTTTAACTTTCAGCCAATTAGAATTGAAAGACAATAGCTCGAACAAAAATTTTAGATGATTCAACTGAATTTTAGACAATTACCTATAAAAATACACGAAAATACCAAACGTATAATAAACTGGAATTTTAAAAACCACAAATGATCGCAGAAATAAACAGAAATCTTGATTTTATGAATTTTTTCCAGCAGATACAACAGTCTTTGCACTATCTAGTTAGTTTGAAGAATGGCCTATGTCTCAGTAAAACAAGAATGAATATAGGTAGTGTTCCCATGTATGTGTTTCTATAGTTGGTCAGAAAAATTAGTAAACTGGTTGACATCAAACAACATTTCAAAGTTTGGATATTTCTTAATAAAAGGCTATGAAAACAAAACAAGTGATTCCAAGTATACTAAATAAATGCAGAAATCTTCACACTAACTAATCACAAACACAGAAATTAGTAATGCAACCACAAAACATAGAATAACTTGTACTTTATTGTCTATGTCGACATTTAGCAAGCCTAATTTAACACTTGCATCATAGAGGCTCTAATTAGTCATGTAGTTACGTAAAATCTAGTTATATATCATAAAATATGGATGTACTGTGGATATAACTGCTGGTTAGTTTAACTGACATTAATTGGCTTACGGTTACCATAGTTTTGTAAAGACTCAACAACTTATTTTAGCTTTATGTTTCTACTAAGTTCAAATTTTACTCACACACCCGACAAAAAAATGTATATATCAAGATTAGATCCCCTCACAAACTTATTACAAAAAAAATATGACTGATTTTGATCAGGCCGAGATTTGTATATATATAATTTTAAAGTAAGGTTGGGGTTAAGAACATGTCTAAAATTGTTCTATTAGAAAATATAGTATGCATGGAAAGAAAATATAAAATTGTAGAAGAAATGAAAATTGCTTTTGAAGCAGTAGAAAATATAAGGCATTATGTTAATACTCTTATATAGAAGGTGCATTCTTGATGTTTTTCACATGTTAAAACAAGTAGCAAAATAAATTCATCTTACGGTTTTATATATTTTATAGGTTAAATCGATGGAGTTAAACAAAAATTTGCAAACATAAGTTTATGAGAAAGAAATTGTTGTGCTTACAGAAATGCTCATGGCACAGTTAATGAAATTGGATTTAAGCTTTAGTCAAGATTCAGGAAAGGGTCACAACTCCAACCAAAAAAAAATTCAAATCCAATATCTGAATACAAACAGGTAAAGAACACTAAAATGGAAGAAGTGCCTAACCTGATTTAACAAATTAGACCAAACTTCAAAATCAAATGAAACAGAGCAAGTCTTGATTCCAATATCCCACAATCAACTCAGTATCAATTCAATGTCATCCCATATGTGACCACATTAACTCGACAAAGCACAACTAACTCACACATTCACCCTACAAAGCCATACTCAATAGGAATAGTCAGGATGTAAGTTCTTAAACACATCAACAAACACTTTGCCTGCTCCAAATATCTTCAGTTCTACTTATATCTTCCAAAACAACAAAAGCAAATTCAACATCAGAGATAAAAACTTTCAATAATGCTATCTCTCTTCTGACCATCGAAACTAGAGAAACGGCCTCCTGAATAACATCAGGTCAGAGTTTGAATTACACTAGCAAGCATTAAATCGGTTACAACTTGGTTTGCAACAGTGGTTACGGTTTATGTGGCTGATGTAGTGTGCCGATGCGGGTAGGAGTGTTCGTTTGGATCTAACATGACTAAGATTTGGACATTGATGTTGGGGGCAGTTGTTGGAACGAAGATGTGAAACATGGGTGAGATGTACACAACCCGATTCACAATCCCCTTCGGTTCACAATCATTTGAGATAAACCGATGGAACAAAAAAAGTAAAAATAAATTGATGAAATTAAGCTCAAATTAGATAAAAAATCGGAATAAATGAAAAAACCAACCTTCGCTATTGGCAATGGAAGTACAATTCTAGAAAAACTATAATAATGATTTTTCTAAGTACTTTGAGGTGTCGAGGTAACATATTAATAACGAGTGTCGACAGTGACTATTTCCATAGAGATAAATCAACGTCGGCGGTGATCGATTTGGATGAAAATGGATGAGATTTAGGGTGTTCGATTTAAGCAGCCAGGATAATCGATAATGGATGAGATAGGAAGGGGCGTTCTATTTTTAGGTAATGGCGTTAATATAGGTTGTGATGTGGTACACGGGGGGTGAATTTTTTTTATAATTTTAGCACGGTCTTTGGTCGTGGCAAAATTTCCATGGCCTGCAACCGTGGTAATTTGTTTTACCACGGCTCACACCCATGGTAAAATTTCCACGGCTTAAGACCGTGGCAATTTTTGCGCATCTGGGTGTGGCAAATCGAGCTGTATGGTGTAGTGAATGTTATCCGGCTACTTGGCCCGGCTACGAGGCGATAGTTGCAGAGGCTATGGTTGAGCCTAGACGGGATTCAGACCAAAAGAGATATGGAAGTATAAGAGTTTGGTGTAACTCGATTGATTTGGTGTGTGAGTGTTCGGCCTACATATATGGTTCGGCATGTGTGAGTCGGCCATGTTGGGTTGGCCTAGGTAGGTCGACCTTAGAAGGATTGACATATGTGGTTTGGCCTACATAGATGGTTCGGCATGTGTGGGTCGGCCATATTGGGTCGACCTAGGTAGGTTGGCCCTAGAAGGATTGACATATGTGGTTCGGCGTACATAGATGGTTCAACATGTATGGGTCGGCATGGGTGGATCGGTCGAGGTAGGAAAGACGAAGTGGATTGGGCTAAATGGGTCGGCCTAAGGGTTCTGACTTGGTGGCTCGGTATAGGTAATTAAGTAATGGTGGATCAGCTTAGGTGGGTCGACATAAGTGGATCGGTGTCTTGGGCTCGGTCGCCCCGGTTCGGCATAACTGGGTCGGTGCATCCTAAGGGGGTTAGCGGGATATCTGATCTACGAAGAGTGAAGCGTACAATGTTTCTTTGCTTCGAGTCACTTGAGAGTAACTTCGAGTCATCTACGAGGGAACCCCAGCTAGGCAGTGATGGTTCGGCCAGAGTGCCTCGACAACTATTGGGTCGGCCATGGAGGGTCAGTATGCATAGATCGGTGCACATGAGTTGACAACTGTGGGCCGAAGTGTCTGGGTCATGGGCCTGCATAGGGGAACCAGCCTATCTTCATCTATAAATAGAGGGGCAAAGGTCCAGTTGTGGGGACCTTTTTTCGAGAACTCTAGTGATACTCTGCCATTTTCTGTACTCGCTTCTTTTCAGTTCAAACTTGTATTCAAGTTGTTTGTCTACGGATTGTATCTGTACTCAAGTGGTTGGAAAAGTAATAAAGATTATATTCAAAGTGGACGTAGGCAATTACGCTGAACCACTATAAATCTGGTGTTCTCGTTTTTGTTGTTCTTTTTTGCATTCAACTGTACTACTTCTCTGTTTTAATTTACTTTCTTCATTAATATCTCCACACAATTTCATTCAATGGTGTTAGTGACCAATTTTGGTGCTAACATGTATGTATCATTTTAACCCATAGTGAAAACAAGGATATAAACATCCAATCAAAAAAATCCGAAATGTCAACAAATAAACATCCATCACAATCAACATCCAAATCAGCTAATAAATCACAACAATTAACTAGTTATCATTATCGGGTATTTAACTAACAGTTTAAATTCAATATTAATTTTGATGGAAATTTAATTAAGTATAAATTCAAATTAAATCTAAATGACAATTTAAATTACTAAACAACAATCAATAAATTTCTTATCACATCATAAACTTAATTCAACTAACATAAGAAGGTTTAATATTTGTGAGTGGGTTAAATCACTCACCTTTGGTTTATCATCGATTTAAAATCCAAATAAAGCCCAAAAACTCAACTGTCTCCAAATCTAACTAAACAAGATCCATGTTGTCCAAAATTTTGATATGATCGCAACGAAAGAAACCGCGTCCAAATCCGAGTTCGTATGCAAAAGTTATTTAGGTTAGAAGTTTCAGGGTAAAATTTGCAAATATAAAAACCACAGGGACTTTTTTGCAAAATTACCCTCTGGCTAGATCTAGTCAATGCCGAGACCACCTCCGCCCAATCAATTTTGACCATGATTTCCCATCACCCCATAGCTCCATTTGCCACGAGACCACTTGCATCTGAAAGCTATCGACCTCCTCTACGCAATTGAACTGCCGACATCTCATATAGACGCTCCAATAGCTGCCAATCGACGGTCAAAGTTGCAGCGATGATCAACTTTCAAGTCAGATCCCGGCCACACTATTGCACCATTCTTAAAATCAAAACTAGATCTGGAATCTACTCATCAGCTCTACAATACCCAGAAGTCGATTTCGCCAATTGATGCTCCGATCAAAAACCCCCAAATTGCCCCCCTTTAACTTCGCCACCAGAACCTTTGACCGTGATTTCTGGTTGATATGCCCGCTATTTCCAAAAACGAACACCACACACTGACTCCATTCGTCGAGAGCTTCGAAACAGTATATAATTTGATAGGGTTTGATGAAATTGAATTTTCGATTTGATTTTTGAATTGGGGATTAGAGTTTTTGGATGACAGCCATTGGAAGGAGAAATGAGCTATTGATAAGTACGTGGAGAAATGAAATCAGAAAGCTGCTAGGGTTTCAGGAAGTATCTATTTTTATAGACAGATGGATAAGAACGAATGGACAGATCGAATTGGATCGAAATGATAACAACGACCCGAAAAGCCCGTTTCGTTTTCGAAACGAAAGTAGGTCATCCCATATATCAAATATAGGTTTTTGATATTTTTGAACTCAATGGAACTAGTTTCAAACCCTAATTCCAGTGTATACAGAAGTTAGCTTTTAAAATCAGATTATATTTATCTAAATTCTTTTAATTGATTTCTACGCGTTTCAAGCTCGCACGGCCAAACGACAAGTCCTATCGCTACGAAACTTGAAATGCTATAATAATTCACTATTACGGATCCGATGAAACTAGTTTCATCAAAATTCGAGACAGTGGCCAAAATGGCTATTTTACACGTTAATTAAATAAACTATTATTAAATTGATTTAATCACCTTTAAATTCAAATTTAAAAGTTAACAATTTTCATCATTCTTGATTACATAGAAATTAATAATCTATTAAAACAAATTTTTTATGTTAAATCCACTATTTAAATATTGCACTAATTATCAGCGTTCAATTTCTAATGTAATAAAATCCCAGTTAATTATATTTTAAATTCCAACAATTTCTTTTATTTCGATTTACACTCTTATTATTGAATCAACTATTACCTTATGAATATAATTAACATTAGTTTACATTTTATTACATTCATATTCTATAGTTATCATCTTTTACCATATCAATTGCAATATTTAATTACATTTATTCCAACAATTATTTTATTCCTTTTTTACAAATATAACCAATTTAACTTTACAAATATTTCAATTGATTGAAGTTACATTAAAATACTTGTCAATTACATTAAATCAACATTATTAAATTACATTTCAATAATCCTTTCCACTTATAAATCATAAATTTTGATTTCTCCCAATATTAAATTCTAAAATCTTACTAAATTTAATAGTTTTAATTATAAAAAATACAGGTCGTTACAGAGCTATACCCTTCATCTTCTTCTCTCTTTATATGAACATTCTAAAAGTCAAAGGGACTTCTCCAAACTCAAGCCATAGGCCTAACACATCATAAAAACAAAGAGTAACAACTCGTAGCTTAAAAAATTGGAGCATACAACCCTAAATTCCCTTAGGCCATGAGCAAAAGGAGCCATTTCTAAGCTAAGCTCTGAGCATTTTGAAGGGAAGGTTGGATTTTGGGGCTTGTTCTGGTTGAGGTAGGAAATGGTATTGAAGTAAAGGCTTGTGCCTGGTTGTAGACTTTTAAAAGGGTGAGTTAACTCACTATTTGATAGTATATAAAGTTGTATAATATGCTTGCTAAATTATAGTAAAGTCGTTAAGTAATTAAAGTTATATATTTTGACCATACTTGCTTTTAAAAGCAAATGACAACCCTATATTGCATATCATCCCTTCAATGACCTTCTATAACAAGTGACGTGGCCTTGACTTTGTGTATATATGGTTGGTTGGATTGTTTTTGGCTTCGTAGCGAAAGGTCGCTATAAAAGCACTTTAAATCCTTTGTTTTGGTGAATTTTAAAAAAATGTATTGACATCATTAAGGGTTTCATTGCATGATTATGATGTACTATGAGTATATTAACTACTCTAAAATAATTGGGCTTTAAATCGATTAGTAGCCAAACCTAAAGGCATATAAATTTGGTTTTCTGGACCAAAACTTGAAACAACACTTTTCCAATAGCAACACTTTCTGGGCGTTTCTGAACTTATACATCACTTCTGCTATATGCTATTGTATGCTATTTGAGAATTTAAAAGGTTTAAGATAACTTTTAAATAAATTATTTTTCTCAAATCTTTTTGAAGTTGTTTACTAACACATACTAGAGTATTTTAAAAGTGGTTTGAAGTTTAAATATATTTTTAATAATTATTTATGAATTATCAAAGGAAAAGGTTTACTATATGAAAACATGCTTTCTAAAAAGTTTTTAATAAAATTTTAAATTAGTTAATTTTAAGTAATACTCTATATGGATATTTAAAACATATTTATAAGTATTTTGTTGTAATATATAATTTAGAAAATTAGTTAAATATTTTATTAAAGTATAAAAAAGTTTATGTAACATCTTTGTCCTTTAAATTTAAGTATATTAGCTTTATAAAAAAAATTACTGTGTGTGTGTGTATCATTTTAAAAGCTTTTATATTATGTATAAGTATTTGAAAAGTATTATTATTTGAAAAATGGGATTATAAGTCGTTTATATGTTTCGATTGTGCTTATTCGACTGTGGAAAGTATTTACTAAAACCAACAAAGTACACTCGTTCTATATGTGAGAGTTTAGAATGAGTTGTCAAGGTAGGGATTTGATGCAATTAGTGCTCTAACCTACCCGCCTTCATTCTTGACCGAGGGATAGCATAAGCAGAGAAGGTCGGAAAGAGTGATAAGTATATGAGACTTGATTTCCATATGCGATAGTTTTCATTTCATACTAGATAGTCGATCAGTCGACCATCAATCTTGACCAAATTAACTTAAGAGGTATATAAAAGCATCGCGGGTTCATACAGTTTGAGATCCCTTGGGGAGGATTCATTAGTATGAAGCATCTCTTGCTTTAAGAAGGTATATATATGATCCTTTATATCATTCACTTACTCCTTAAAGAACATGAATTGAGTTAACCAAAAATTCATCGATTTACTTTTGAAGAGTCCGGAATCGGATAAGTTAAAACCACTTCAAAAATGATATACAAGTTCTATGTTTTGGAAGTGGTTGTGGAGTGGAATATTATAGAGTTGAACTGTCTATCCTAAGATTAATTCCAAGGGAGAGGTCGGCATTAACATTTCAGAAAAATGCTGAAGAGTTGAACTACCTACCTTAAGGTTAGGTCCAAGGAAGAGGTCAGTGTTAGCATTCCTTGGAGACTTATGATGGAATCCATGGAGAGATTAGTGATCTGTTTGAGTGATGAAGACTCGTATGAGAGATGCTGAACGTGAGTTCACCATCGAAAATGATAGAAAACAAAGGAGGATGCATAGCCAGTGGGTTTAGCTAACCCAAGGGTATGTCAAATACATATCTAGAAGTGCTTATCGATGTTGCTAGCGGGAGTTGATATTCGGTATCATATGTTCGAACGTGGACCAACTATGTTTTACCTTGTGATATATTTTATCTAAAGACATACATTACTTCGTAAGTTACTTTCCGACCCTTTTTAAGAGGCCCATCTTTCAATGGACCGAGGGCATCTCCAACGGAAATCCTTATATGAATGAACCTTAGCGGTTTTAGATATACTTTTAATATTATTGTGTTGTGAGATGTAAGCAGCACAACTATTTTCTGATTTATATTCTACACACTAGACAACTATTTTATGATTTATATTCTACACCCTAGCACAACTATTTTCTAATTTACATTATGTCCATTCATTAAATTAATTAAGTATCTTAAATTTATACTAATTCAATAAAATCAGTTAGAAAATATTCCCTAATCCATTTAACAAATCATAAAAAGAACAATTTTTGATAATGAATGCTATTGTTGATAGATTATGTAAAAACGAATGCTCTAAAGAAGGAAAGTGGTATTTTCTAAAATTTCAAGTCTATTTCTAATTCAAACGTAATACACATATGGCTATGATAAGAACAACTTGTTGTTTCCTTTCAAATATTAACATAACAATTTTATTAAGTATGAATTAAATTAGCATAAATAGAACATTAGTATTCAAGCTCTAATTCATTGAAAAAAAGTTACAGAACAAATTTAATAATATTTATACTATAAATGAAAACTAATATCTTAGTATATGAATATTGGTCTCATTATCGTATAAAATCATACCAACCATAAAAATACTAACACATCTATTCTATTCCTTATAAAATTCAGTATGTAACCATTTGTATTCTTTCTCCAAATTCATTCTCACCTCTAATAATTGACTCTAGCTGATTTAAAGGTAAATTTTGTATTTACGTGCTCTTTTATTCTTTATTTACTTTCACGGTGAAACATTAGCTCTTTCTTACTTTTATATTAAATGTTTAGATTAGTCATTGATTTTAATAGATAAACATCTTCTCTTTTATTTCTCTCATAAACTCCTTCATTCCAATATTTCATTATTCTTTGCCCATTCTATTATCAAATTTAATTTTTATTCCCTATAACCATGGTTTTCATTGAGATAAAATTGATTCTTCTCTTAATCATTATAACGACCCAGAATTTCCGTCATTTGAAATTCGTATATTTAATTTATATTAAGTATTAATAAGTAAGATTTGGAAGTCGAATTAATTTAATTTCGATATAGTGATTTAATTGGGCGATTAAATTATTAAGTTAATACTTGAAATTGGGTAAATAATTGAAATCTGAATTAAATGTGATTAAAAATGATTTTAAAAGTTATATTAAATCATATTGGAGTTATAATGATGTTTGTGAACTTTTAAAATTGAATTAAAAGTTAAATTGCAGAAATTGAATATTTTAATATTTAATTGTCGACTAAAAATGACTATTTTTCAAACAGTCTCGGATTTCGACGAAACTAGTTTCATCGGATCCGTAATGTTATATTATTGTAAGATTTCAAATCTCGTGGCAATCGGAGTTGTCGTTTGTCCGGGGCAAGCCAAAACGCATCGAAAACGTTTTAATCGATTTGATTTAAATTTGGTCGTTTATTTCTGTAACTCGCACATACGACCGAATTAGCTTCTGAAACACGTTCCATTGTGTTCGAAATGTGGGGTAAACCTTAGAAACGTCAGCTAGCACGCTCGATTTGGAGTTCGGGAAATTTTCGATGAATAGTGAATTGCAATTTTCTATAAAAGGACGTTATAATCTTCATTTTGCCAAAACCCTAAAACAACTAGGTTTAGCCGCCATTTTAAATTTTGATGGCCTAGAGAGCTCGAATCTTCTTCCCTCAATTGCTTCCAATCCATTCACATTCAAGAAAATCTTTCAACTACAAAGTGTTAGAGCTAGTCGTGATCTTCAAATCCATACGGGTAAGTCGACGAATCGTCGACCATAGGTGGAGAATTTTGCTCGCATTCGCCTACCAGTCGCACGCGTTTTACGAGGTGATGGGATGGCCGAGCTGCACGTGCTCGCAGCCGAAGGTAGAGGAGGGGAGGAGCTTCGTCCTGGCACTCGCCGATCATCTTCTCGTCGTCGTTAGTGGGTGCGGCGATCAAAAATATCGAACGAGGTTGGGTTCGTTTGGAACCTGGAACGCGAGAGGAAGAATGGCTCACGGCTGCGATCTGAAGAACGAAATCAACGGCCAGATTTTTTAAGCTAGGTTAAAAATAAAAGTTTTGTAAATAATTATATTATTTAGATTCGTTTAAAAACTTTAAATTGCCATATCTTTGTCATACGATATCAGATTTCGACGAATTCAGAAGCGCCGGGATCGCAGCGTCGCGATCTACGCTGCAGCGTAGATCTGGAGTCAGTTTGAGCAAGCTAAAATTTTGGATTAAATCGAACGATTCGATTTAATTTAAAATTTCAAACGCTCGACATTTTTAAAAGCAAAGGTGAGAACTTCTCACTCAATCGAATATTGTGTTTCGATTTAAATTTTAAATAGTTAGATTTAAAATTTGTTGATAGTATTGATTGTGATGATTGGATGATAAATTGCTATCTATTGTGTTAAATAGACCCTATACGCCGTATATTAAGCGGAGGTTATTTATTAAAAACATATACCGCGATAATTCCACCGTGAAGTGGAATTGGTATTATATATGTATTTGGAGTTGATTTCCCGCATTATATAGCAGATGAGACCCTATTGCACCGCATAATAGCGGATAATATTTATAAATCCCATATACTGCGATATTCAAAATTGAAGTGGAATTGGTATTGTGCTAACATCTGTGGATGCAGGAAAACAGGTTGGAGGGATCCAACTGGATTCCTCAAATATTTGGATTTATTTCAATATTGTGTTTCGGTTTATTTATAATCGCCGTGTGATTATATTGTGATTGAATTTGTTGACGGCTATAAATTAGCCGAATATATTTTGGTATCGTTGGATACCGAAAATAAATAAATTTTGATTTTCAAATTTTAAGTTGAAAATTTATCGAAAAATTTATTTTTGATAATTTGATAAATTAAAAGGAGTTTTAAAGATAAAAGTCTTATTTTTGGAATTGTATTGAATTAAATTTCAAATAGGGAAAAAAGGCTTAATAAATGGATTCCGAAAATATTATTTATAAATTGAAAATTTTATTTAAAATTTGGATTTTTGAATAGTTTGGAAAATAAAGGAATTTATCTGCTTAAAAAGGAATTTACTTTAAAAAGGAAATAGATTTAGAAATTCATTTGGTAATTGATTTTTTGTAATTAAAAATAAATCTTTTGAAAATGTTTGGAAATTTGATTTGGTGTCTTGAAATAAATTTGAAAATCAATTGATTATTAAATTACTATAACTAGTAAAATTGATTTATTAAAATTTATCTGATTTAAATTAATCAGATAATTAAAGTAATCTTATTTATGGATGTTTGGATTATATTGGATGTCAAATTGTTTGATATCTCTGATATGTGATGCTTTGTGATATATCCTGTTTTATGTCGTGATTTGTGAATTGTTTATTTGTGATATTTATATATCTGTGATCTGTGAATGAAAGATAAGCGTTATATTTATACCGCTTATCATTTATATTGTTATATTTGATCTGTGAGGGTTGAAATGTTGTTGCACTATTGTGTTAAACCCTTGGACTACACAATACACACACAAATGTGGATTTCACGTGGAAATCGGTTAAGTCACAGATTTTTATCAATTTTGGAAAATTGAGTTTTTGAATCCAAAATAGTTTTGGAATTGAAATTGGAAGTTTTGAAATAAGATTCAAAAATAAAAGTTATTTTAAATAACTTAATAGAATTGGAATTTAAATCATTTGATTTAAATTTTAATTCAATATTTTGAAATTGAATTCAATGAATTGGGAATTTTGGTTTAAAAGATTTTATAATTATAAAAGGTGTTTTTATGGGTTTTAACCATTTAAAAATATGGTTTTGAAATTTAAATGTATATTCAAGTTTTATACTTGAATGGCTTTAAACTGTGTAATTGTAACCAGTTTTTCCCAAAAACGAGAACTATATGTTTTCAAATGATAATAGCTTTCATAAAGTGAAAAGATTTCCAATTTGTATCGAAACAGTTCAAGTTGAAATGAAATTGTAAATAGTTTGAGAAAGACTATGAATTAACCTCTGTGAAGATGATTAAATTTTATTTTGAAATCAAAGAAGATTTTAAATGGTGTCTCTTTTATATTATAAAAGACTTGAATTGTGAATAGTTTTGAAAGCTAATTAAATCTTAATTTGAAGATTTAATGGGTTAATCAAATTGAAATGGAAATTGATTTGGAAATCTGTGAATGAATCTTTGTGAAACTGGGTAAACTTTATGAAGTAAATCTTTTTGTTAAAGATTTAAAATGGTAATTTGTTTAAAGCATTTAAAGGAAAGGATTTGGGTAATAAGTTGTGACTTAATTGAAATCCCTATATCCATATGTTTTAAATATTGTGCTCACTATTCGGGTTAGCCGGGAAAAGAACTTTGTGTCATATAACCCATTCTGAATTAGTGATACGAAGATATGGATCGTATTGAAGATCGGTGGTGAAGACTGGGTATTTGTGAAAACGATAGGATGACCTATCGATTGTCTCTGCACCGTTAGCTACGGTATAGAGATTTCCTTTGTGATGGGAAGTTTTATCGGGATTGTGAATACCCGGATTGCAAGGGGCTTTTTCGAAAGTGCCTTTGGTTCTGTTCGAACCCGGAACAGACTTGTATGGTTACATGTCTGACATTACATTTTGAGATATAAAGTTGATTTCTTTGAAATACATTTCTGTTGGTGGCGGAGAATTTATTCTCTTAGCTTAACACCCTTCTCTGAGACGTACGAGCTCAGAGGTTATGTAGTTGAAATTTATCAGTGATATACTCCCAATTTGGTAGTGTGGCATGCTGAGTGTTGTTGTGTGATGATCATTTATTGATCATTTGTGATCAAAGCGTGGCTCTGTGAAAAAGCGTAGCTTTGTGGACGAGACTTCGTCAGGACCTCACAACCTGGAAATGGTCGAAACAGGAATGATGCGGCAAGGTTATGAGGGTCGCGCCCTTTAGGGTATGTCATTTCCTTCTGGAAAAGGGTGGTATCAGGTATGGAGCCCTGGTATTTAACCTATGTGGATACTCCGATCTCATTTACTATGTGATTGTTGTTTGATCGAGGCGCCTCGGATAAAGGTCCCAAAGGACCGGATAATGGCATATTCGTGTAGTAGTTACCTATTTCCAAAGGTAAACCGGCCTTGTGTTGGCAGAGAGCCAGGTTGGTTTCTCGGGACGTCCATCCAGAGGCGATCCCATGTGACAGTAGGAAGTTCCTTAGCCTGACCATTTGTTGGCAATCCATCTTCCAATACGAACCGTGTACGGTATTATTTGTAGAACCTGCCATTTACTTATGGTGGCGCCCCACTGTTTAGATGGTAGCTATAGTAGGCATAGTTCGGAATGTCTATGTTGGCTAAGATTAATATTATACTTTCGAAATGTTTTCCACTATGCACTAATAATAATAATCCAATGATTTGCGTAGTAAGCATGTTTGACTATCATAAGAAGAAATCTCGTCCAATTCTGCGTTTGCATTGTGTGTGTGGCGGGAGGTCTTATGGTAGTTTTATTTTCCAAAAGCATTGCGAATATTTTCCGCTTCTTTTGTTGTTGTTGTTTTAAAGATAATAACTGTTTTAAGTTCTCACACCAGTCACCATGACTGACCTGGAGTTTATTGTTTCCTTCCTAAACTCTGGGTGCCCACCAATTTCCACACGGGCAGTCTAGATTCAGGTTATCAGGTCATTCTGGATTCAGGAGATGTTGTGGAGCTCAGTGGCGAGCTGGATGGCGAGACGTATCACTTGTATATGATATTATTTATTTCGCTTTGTATTCTGTATGAGGACAAGTTTATATAACTGTCCAGTTGTGTTGTATACTGTTGTTGTAAACTCTGATGTGATGTAATGTATAAAATGATATAGTTCTTTGTTTTAAAAGATTATTCGTTTATCTATTATATGTTGTTCCGCTGAGAGATGTGAGATTCTGATATTGTCTCTATTTCTATGTTTTTCTGTTCTCTTTTTCTTATGTCTTCTTCTACCTCTTCTTTTTCTCCATAACAATTCGGTTTTTCAGCATTCGATTGCTCGGCAGTTGATACAGTGGACGTATTAATGTTGATTTTCGAGCGTCAAAAAATCGCGTACGTTACAATCATCATCTAAAAGTCTAGCTCTAATCTTCTCAACTTATAGGTAATATACTTCTTCAATACCCTTATTTCATTCTACAATAGATTAATGCTTAATTTGTGTAGCACAAATCAATAATTTTTATTGATTATGTTTAATTAGTTTAATAATTTTATATCTTATGTACTAGATCTTAATTGTGAAAAACTATTTTGATATTTAAAATTATTATCTAACATAATCAATATTTGATGTACAATTATTCATCTAAAATACTACCAAAGTTTTGTGAATTATTTATGTATGAAAATTATTTGATAGATCGTGATTTGACTACAAAGTTGGATGACCACTTGTTGCCTATCTCAATCCTTATGAAAATGTTTTTGATAATTTACTAACAAAATTCCAAAAGATTAGGAGGGTAAATTCAATCCTAAATATTTTTCCAAGAATCAATTCATTGAAAGTCTTTAGTATTGAGGAATTTTGACATGATTAAATGCTTCTTTTTATTAGTGAAACTATTTGTCAATCTACCATATAAGAAATTCAATATGACCATTTGCATTCTTCAATCTCATTCACTCTTAGCTCATATTCTAAACTCCCCTTAATTCAGGCATTATTTTACATTTAAGCCTCATCGATTATGTTTATATCTTAATGAACCACTCAAAATACATAAACAGTCAACATGTGTATTTTTCCTCTACGATGATTATCGTATTACCATCTTATTCGTCAAATTAAAGGCTACTAAATATGTGACGCCCCACCACTATACTCACGCTAGCCAAGAACACTACTGGGTAATGATGTCGACTAGCGCGAAGAATAAGGCTGTTGAGGAGCGACCATCCGTGTAATTGCTTTGTGCGAGTACCGATATGTCAGATAGTATAACATGCATTTTATTTCAAGAGGAAATCCGACATACCGATACAAACTCAAAGCAACTACACAGTGGCTAAGTGGACCTCGGAAATAAATATAGAAAAAAAACATAACACAAATCAGTCACAGACATTTATATCACAAAGGCGGAAAAAGATATGAATATATAACACCAAAAAGGTGTACATCAGAGTAGTGGTCAAATAAGATCCACAATATCACAAAAGAATAGATACAAGTGCTAGACAAAAGAATAAGTATACATCATGGAGTCTATATCTCGAATGTATAACAACAAAAACTACAAACGTAATGTAGTTAGACAAAAGTCAGAAGATGATCCCAGATAAGGAGTCAAGCAGAAGCACCCGTAACATCTCGGTCTGACCCGAGTATTATTTAATAAGAAAATAATAAACGAATCAGTTTAGCTATAAATATCAGATAAAGGAATGAGATATAAGCAGAGATATAATAAGAACGTATGATAACAATAATGTCATACTAGAACAAATATGATATAAAACATCAACAAAATCATATAATACCTCCAAAAATCTCACAGCACCCAAAAAGAATATCATATTCTTTATTTTATTCACCAGACTACAAATATTGACAAACATATCATTGCCAATCACAAAAAGAGGTGAAACACAAATTCCAGAAATCACAACAAGAAATCCAGAAATCACAAAGGGGGAGGCCTATCACAAACGGGAGCATGAAAACTCACCAACACGTGTATCACAAAACGAAACGCTATTCCTTGGTCGCTAACCATAAATATTAAGCCGAAGCTCGACAAACGGTCCGAAGACCACGGGTCGCTACCCCGCCAAATTGAACCGAAGTTCCATAGAAACAGGGTTTAGTCTCCCTCGCAAACAAATAGACATCGCACATCGCTAGTCTAAATCACAAAATGATCGCCATCGATCAATAAAAGTGTGAATTACACTAAGCTAGTAAATATATGAGTTTAGCTTCATGTCCCATAACAACTAGCTTAACTTAAATATTTATGAATAAATTGTAGATTTCCACTCGAAAATTGTCACAAGATTTTCAATCGAACAAGTCCATAAATTAACCGACGAAGTACACGCAAGCGTTTCATACCACTTGTTTCGCTAAGCCGTTTAATTAGATTTTCTCATATGAATGAGGTAAAGGTTTGTATATACTAATAGATTGGAAAACGGTTTTGAAAACGAGCTTGTATTAAAAATAGAGTTGAAATCATTTTATTAAAAGAGTTTGAATATTTACTATTAGTATAAAAACCTTTGTAATTTAAAGTGACAAGTCACGGAAATGATTGTAGTAACAATCAACCATCAAAAATTCACATACGAAGACGTGAATCAAATCCAGGTAAATCGATGTCGAATCCATCAAAATGGATATCCACAAAAATCCCGAAAAAGAAGTCATCAAAATCATAATAAATGATAACAACAAATAGGATCATCATGAATCGATTTAAATTGGAAATTCAATCCCAAAAAGGCAAATTGGGAAGAAACAACAAATTCAGTCGACTGACTCAGAGATTTCAGTCGACTGACTTAGGTATTGGAAACTTTCTGTTTCCAGGTTCAGTCGACTGACTCAGAGATTTCAGTCGACTGAATCATGCCTGGGAACTTTCGGGTTCCAAGTTCAGTCGACTGAACAGAGATTTCAGTCGACTGATATTGGCCCAGGAAATTTCCTGGCTTCAGCTCAGTCGACCGAACGCTCTGAGTCAGTCGAATGAACTGGGATTTCCAGTATTTTCAGCCTAAAAATGAAGAGGCAATCTCTTCGCAAATGCAACCGGACGAGCAATGGGCGCTAGAGGTTTATGCCAATCGACAACCCGGCCCTATAAGCTCTTCGATGCATTACCAAACCATGATCAAACATCCATAAAAGGATTTACACACAAATTTGACTTCAAAAACCAAAAGTTGAAATATTCACAAAACCAATCCAAATTAAGAGCAAATGCACATGAAGAAGTGTTAGGAATTCATACCTAACAACCAAAGATAATTATAAACATAGATGTGAGATAAAAATCTCACCTTTAAACCCAAAACAAATGAAGAAGAAGCTATAGAGCAATGGCAAGAACAATCACTCTTCAATTCCAACCCAACAAGCTTGAATCAATGGCTTCACTATGAATTTGGAGCTAGAACTTGATTTGCAAATGGAAACTAGGGCTTAGGATTTCCTAATTCATTTTCTCTTCCCTCATTTTTGATGAAGCTTGAACGTATTAGGAAATTATGAAGGAATGAAGAGAAGAGGGTTGGAACTAGGTTGATAAGTGGGGTTAATGGGCTGAAACCCAACCCAAAGCCCTAAGTGAAAAGTAGCAAAATTCAACTTACTCCAAATATATCGATGTTTATACTTAAAAAAGTTGCAAATGCCATTTTGGACTCAATGGAAGTGGTCTTGAGTCCCAATTCGATTGTTTGCAAAAAGTAGTTTTTCAGACCTTAATCCGATTAACGATTTTATATTTAAATATTAAATTCGTAAAATATGCGGGTTGTTACAGACTCCCTTCCTTAAAGAAATTGAGTCCTCGCAATCTTTAAGAAATAAGTAAAGAAGTAACAACCATAAAAGCATATAAACACAAAAAGAAGAAATTTTGAAATAAGAAGTTCACCTCAAGGAGCACGAGAGAGCAAGTCTAGATGTGTTCGCTCGATGAATTCTCTGGATTCCCAAGAGCAATCCTTAGGATTTGAGGACCATTGACCTTTCACAAGAGGATCGTCTTTATTTCGAAGGCGTTTAACCTCCGAAGCAATGATTCAGATAGGATGTTGCTCATAAGTCAAATTCGGCGAAACTTCAATCTCTTCAATAACATCGGGCTCAAGAATAGAATCGGAATCTCGAAGGTATTTCTGGAGTTGAGAAACGTGAAACACGTCATGAATAGCAGAAAACTGAGCCGGTAGTAAAAGACGATAAGCCACGGAACCAATGCGTTCGGTGATGGGAAATGGGCCAATATATCGAGGTGCTAATTTTCCCGATCGAATGAAACGCACAACACCCTTCATAGGTGAAACATGGATAAACACAAAATCTCCCATAGAAAATTCTAATTTCCTTCTTCGATAATCGGCATAGGATTTTTGTCTACTTTGAGCTTCTTTCATCCTATAACGAATAAGGTCAATCTTTTCTGTGGCATCCCGAATAAAATCTGGACCTAAAACCAGCTTCTCACCGGCTTCAAGCCAACATGAAGGAGATCGGCATGGCCTTCCGTAAAGTGCCACAAAAGGTGCCATACCAATACTAGATTGGAAGCTATTATTATAGGAAAATTCAACAAGAGAAATATGATCTTCCCAACTTCCACCAAAATAAAGAACACAAGCACGAAGAAGATCTTCAAGAGTTTGATTCACATGCTCGGTTTTTCCATCGGACTGAGGATGATAAGCGGTGCTAAAATTAAGCTTCGTTCCCAAAGCTTTTTGAAGACCTTTCCAAAATCCACTAGTAAACAATGGATCACGATCGATAACGATAGAAGTAGGAACTCCATGTAATTTGACAATTTCCTTGACAAAGAGTTTAGCCAAAATAGGTACGGTCCGATTGGACAAACGGGAATAAAATGGGCGGATTTCGTAAGTCTATCTACTATCACCCATAGGCTATCATGACCCTAACGAGAACGGGGAAGACCGTCAACAAAATCCATGGAAATTTGATCCCACTTCCATATTGGAACTTCCAATGGTTGCAATAACCCACCGGGCCTTTGGTGCTCGGCCTTAACAAGTTGGCAAGTCATGCAACGCTTAAAAAAGTTAGCAATATCGAATTTCATTCCATTTCAATAATAAAGTCGCTTCATATCCGCGTACATTTTGCTACTACCGTGATGAATGGTAAATTTAGAACGATGAGAATCTTCTAAAATATCTTTACAAAGATCAATAATATTTGGCACGATAAGTCTACCAAATTTTCGAATACCGCCATGAGCATCAATATCAAAATCTATCAAACCTTCAATATTAATTTTATCCCTACAACTTTGGCCAAGAAGAACCAATTCGGGATCATGCATTTGAGCTTCAAGAATGCAGTCTAAAAGAGCAGGATGAGCTTCAAGGCTACATAAAACAAGAGATGAGCATAAATCGGATTCACGATCTCGAACCTGACAAGTGGATAAAGTAGCGAGATCATTCCACTCGGATATCATCATGGAAACAACCGCTTGTCGCTTACGACTAAGGGCATCGGCAACAAGATTTCCTTTTCCGGGAGTATAAAGAATATCAAGATCATAAGATGCAAGGAACTCGAGCCAATGTTGTTGACGCAAATTAAGTTCCTTTTGAGAAAATAAGTACTTCAATGATTTATGATCGGTGTAGAGAACAAACTTCTCCCCCAAAAGATAATGGCGCCAAATTCTAAGGGCGAAAACAATAGCCGTGAGCTCTAAATCATGAGTGGCATATCTAGTCTCGGCAGGCTTTAATTTCCTAGAAGCATAAGCGATAACACGTTCCCGCTGCATGACAACGGCTCCCAAACCAACACGACTAGCATCGGTATAAACAATAAAGTCTTGGTTTCCATCGGGAATCACAAGAATAGGAGCATCGGAAAGGAGTTCTTTTAATTTTTGAAATGAAGCTTCACATTTGTCTGACCAAATGTATTTAACTCCCTTCTTTGTCAAATTAGTAAGAGGTATAGAAATCTTAGAAAAGTCTTTTATGAAACGGCGGTAATAGCCCGCCAATCTGAGAAAGCAACGAATTTCCGTCACACTCTCCGGTCTCTTCCAATTTTGAATCGCTTTAATCTTTGAAGGATCCATGGATATTCCGGATTCAGAAATAATATGACCCAAAAATTTCACACGAGATTGCCAAAAGTGGCATTTAGAAAACTTTGCTTTCAATTGATTTCTCCTAAGAGTTTCCAACACAATCCGAAGATGATTTTCATGCTCTTCCTTGGTTTTAGAATAAATAAGAATATCATCTATAAAGATGAGAACAAATCGATCGAGGAAGTCTTTGAAAACTCGATTCATAAGGTCGACGAAATAAGCTGGAGCATTTGTCAAATCGAATGGCATAACAAGCCATTCATAAGATCCATAACGAGTACGGAACGATGTCAAAGGAATACTGTCCTCTACAATACGAAGCTGATGAAAACCGGTTGCTAAGTCTAAATGCAAAAAGACTTTAGCACCACTAAGCTGATCGAATAAATCATCAATCCGAGGCAAGGGATATTTATTCTTGATGGTGAGATTGTTAAGCTTGCGGTAGTCAACGCATAGCCTAAGTGTACCATCTGATTTCTTCACAAAAATAGCTGAAGCTCCCCATGGAGAGGAACTAGATTGAATAAATTGCTTCGCTTCCAATTCGGATAATTGTTTGCGCATCTCCTCATTTTCTTTATTGGACATACGATAAGGAGGACGAGTAATAGGTAGAGCTCCCGGGATTAGATTGATTCTGAACTCAATTGCTCGCTTAGGTGGTAATCCTAGAACGGACTCGAATATGTCAGGAAATTCACGAACAATGTGAATGAGAGAAATGACATCTTCCTCATCATCATTATCGTCATCATGAGGATTTAAAGAATACAAGGATGCTTTCGAATTGGAATCTGAATCTTTCAGAACGAGAGAAATCTGCTTAACAGATTGAGGATGTCGAAGGTATATAGTCCGTTCAAGACATAGAATATAGGCTTCATAACGGTTAAGCCAATCCATTCCCAAAATCATTCCGAAACCTAAATAACGCATAACATGCAAATCAGCGCGGAAAGAGTAATCACATAAAATAATTTCGACATCTTTACAAAGTAAACTGAGTGTTGCGGATCCACCGACCGGATTCGCAATTCTCAAAGAAGTCATCAAGCCAATAACATCCAAAGACAAAGCCTCAACAAGTTCTTTTGATATAAAAGAGTGAGATGCACCCGTATAAAAAAGAACTCGAATAGAAAGATCATGAAATATAATAATGCCATCAAGTATAGAATGAGAAATACCTTGACCGCGAGAAGTGTTAGCAGGGGCTTGTACAAAATTTAGCTTGCCTTCCTTCTTGCCTTGAAGTTTGGGACATAAAGATATAGTATGGCCCGAACTCTTGCAATAGCGGCAGAAAAGAGGCTTCGGGCACTTGTTTGCATAATGGTCCTTAGAACCACAATTGTAACATTCTCCACGGCGGGAGGTAGGAGTATTTGCTACAGGTGTTGCTTGCTTTCCCTTCTTGTTGGGATTAGGCTTGAATTTAAAAGGTCACTTCTTGTTGATGTTTGGTTTGGCCTCGGCCTCACTATCTCTATCTGCCTCTTCGAGACGAAGAGCAATATCAACAAGTTGATCAAAAGAAACTTCAAATTTCAGAAGTAATGGCTTTTTGAGGCGCTTGTTCAAGCCATACACAAATCTCTGATTTTTCTTTCAATGGGGTATTAATATATTCGACCCCATATTTTGAGAGAGATTCGAAAGATGCGACGTAGTCGGTCATGGAAGATTTACCGTGAACAAGGTCTATGAAGCGTTGGGCTAGAGATACTTTTTCAGCTTCCGGTACGAATTTCAACTCGAACCTTTCCCGAAATTGCTCCCAAGTAAGGTCCGCTTCAATTATTTCGGAGATCAGAAGTTCGTACCAATCTAATGCTCTTTCTTGGAGCATACTAGAAGCCACTTGGACTCGATGAAGATCAATAAGATTCATGCGAGAAAAGATGCGGTCGCATGTTCGAAGCCAAGCCTGGACTTCTATAACGCTCTCGGAACCTTTGAATGGCTTTCCACCCAAATTGGTGTAATCACTGCACAAGCATGCAAACCCAGATTTAGGATGAGTGGGCTCAGGAATAGGTCCGACAGCTTGAGCATTTCTCACAAGATCAAGAAGTTGCTGAGTAGACATAAATACTCCATCCTGGGGAGTAGCACTAGATTGACCGGCGCTGGGACGGCCAGGTCTAACCATTTCTTTTCTTTAAGAAAGAAAGAAAAGAGAAAAAGGTTAATCTCAGAATGAATATCAAACAAACTCGATTGATAAAACAAGGAATCATAAAAAGAAATAGGATAGAACATTACGAAGACCCGAGTTAAATCCTATGGCACGATTCCTAAGAAAGACTTAGGACAATGATCCTTGCTAGATTATTCTATATAGTCCCGAAGTTTGGCTCTGATACCAAGCTGTGACGCCCCACCTCTATACTCACGCTTGCCAAGAACACAACTGGGTAATGCTGTCGACTAGCGCGAAGAATAAGGCTGTTGAGGAGCGACCATCCGTGTAATTGCTTTGTGCGAGTACCGATATGTCAGATAGTATAACATGCATTTCATTTCAAGAGGAAATCCGACATACCGATAGAAACTCAAAGCGACTACATAGTGGCTAAGTGGACCTCGGAAACAAATATAGAAAAAAAACATAACACAAATCAGTCACAGACATTCATATCACAAAGGCGGAAACGTATATGAATATATAACACCAAAAAGGTGTACATCAGAGTAGTGGTCAAATAAGATCCACAATATCACAAAAGAATAGATACAAGTGCTAGACAAAAGAATAAGTATACATCATGGAGTCTATATCTCGAATGTATAACAACAAAAACTACAAATGTAATGTAGTTAGACAAAAGTCAGAAGATGATCCCAGATAAGGAGTCAAGCAGAAGCACCTGTAACATCTCGGTCTGAACCGAGTATTATTTAATTAGAAAATAATAAACGGATCAGTCTAGCTATAAATATCAGATAAAGGAATAAGATATAAGCAGAGATATAATAAGAACGTATGATAACAATAATGTCATACTAGAACAAATATGATATAAAACATCAACAAAATCGTACACTACCTCCAAAAATCTCACAGCACCCAAAAAGAATATCATATTCTTTATTTTATTCACCAGACTACAAATATTGACAAACATATCATTGCCAATCACAAAAAGAGGTGAAACATAAATTCCAGAAATCACAACAAGAAATCCAGAAATCACAAAGGGGGAGGCCTATCACAAACGGGAGCATGAAAACTCATCAACACGTGTATCACAAAACGAAACGCTATTCCATGGTCGCTAACCATAAATATTGAGTCGAAGCTCCACAAACGGTCCGAAGACCACGGGTCGCTACCCCGCCAAATTGAACCGAAGTTCCACAAAAACGGGGTTTAGTCTCCCTCGCAAACAAATAGACATCGCACATCGCTAGTCTAATCACAAAATAATCGCCATCGATCAATAAAAGTGTGAATTACACTAAGCTAGTAAATATATGAGTTTAGCTTCATGTCCCATAACCACTAGCTTAACTTAAATATTTACGGACAAATTGTAGATTTCGACTCGAAAATTGTCACAAGATTTTCAATCGAACAAGTCCATAAATTAACCGACGAAGTAAACGCAAGCATTTCATACCACTTGTTTTGCTAAGCCGTTTAATTAGATTTTCTCATACGAATGAGGTAAAGGTTTGTATATACTAATAGATTGGAAAACGGTTTTGAAAACGAGCTTGTATTAAAAATAGAATTGAAATCATTTTATTAAAAGAGTTTGAATATTTACTATTAGTATAAAAACCTTTGTAATTTAAAGTGACAAGTCACGGAAATGATTGTAGTAACAATCAACCATCAAAAATTCACATACGAAGACATGAATCAAATCCAGGTAAATCGATGCTGAATCCATCAAAATGGATATCCACAAAAATCCCGAAAAAGAAGTCATCAAAATCAAAATAAATGATAACAACAAATAGGATCATCACGAATCGATTTAAATTGGAAATTCAATCCCAAAAAGGCAAATTGGGCAGAAACAACAAATTCAGTCGACTGACTCAGGTATTGGAAACTTTCTGTTTCCAGGTTCAGTCGACTGACTCAGAGATTTCAGTCGACTGAATCATGCCTGGGAACTTTCGGGTTCCAGGTTCAGTCGACTGAACAGAGATTTCATTCGACTCATATTGGCCTAGGAAATTTCCTGGCTTCAGCTCAGTCGACTTAACGCTCTTAGTCAGTCGACTGAACTGGGATTTCCAGTATTTTCAGCCTAAAAATGAAGAGGAAATCTCTTCGCAAATGCAACCGAACGACCAATGGGCACTGGGGGTTTATTCCAATCGACGACTCGGCCCTATAAGCTCTTCGATGCATTACCAAACCATGATCAAACATCCATAAAAGGATTTACACACAAATTTGACTTCAAAAACCAAAAATTGAAATATTCACAAAACCAATCCAAATCAAGAGCAAATGCACATGAAGAAGTGTTAGGAATTCATACCTAACAACCAAAGATAATTATAAACATAGATGTGAGATAAAAATCTCACCTTTAAACCCAAAACAAATGAAGAAGAAGTTATAGAGCAATGGCAAGAACAATCACTCTTCAATTCCAACCCAACAAGCTTGAATCAATGGCTTCACTATGAATTTGGAGCTAGAACTTGATTTGCAAATGGAAACTAGGGCTTAGGATTTTCTAATTCTTTTTCTCTTCCCCCATTTTTGATGAAGCTTGAATGTATTAGGAAATTATGAAAGAATGAAGAGAAGAGGGTTGGAACTAGGTTGATAAGTGGGGTTAATGGGCTGAAACCCAACCCAAAGCCCTAAGTGAAAAGTAGCAAAATTCAACTTACTCCAAATATATCGATGCTTATACTTAAAAAAGTTGCAAACACCATTTTGGACTCAATGGAAGTGGTCTTGAGTCCCAATTCGACTGTTTGCAAAAAGTAGTTTTTCGGACCTTAATCCGATTAACGATTTTATATTTAAATAAAATATTTAAATATTAAATTCGTAAAATATGCGGGTTGTTAAAAAATACAAATAGGATGTCGTTAGAAATCCACTGCTTATGTCAATTTAAGATTCTTTATTATAATTCGCAAATTATACATGCTCATATACTATCCTTTTTTCTATCTTCACAACTATTTTTTTGTTGGGTGGGTTGGTAATTCATTCCTGATTATCTCTTTCACTATATAGTTTCATTGCATATGGACCAACTATGAGTATTTTTGTTCTGACTGGTTTGATTGATTTTGATTTTTAGTTTTAAATTAATAAAGCCCTCAAATTGATGTATTATATGAATCGCTTTAGTTCATCATTTGTTCATTTTTATTTTGTTATAATGTTTGGTAATTATTGATGAATAATCTTTATATTATAGATACATACATACATAACATATATATTTTTTATTATATAAAGTATTCGACCTCCTTGACATTTATCTTTTTTTTAATCTTGGTCTCAATAATGCATGCGCCTTAATTTAATGTACATATTTGTCTTTTATCCCTTACAAAATTTTCATTTTTTTCAAAGAATATCAATTTTAACATAAAAATTAATGGCAATTCATCTCAGTTACTTAATAGACTAAATATCAAAAGCTATTCTTATTTGTGAATTTTCCTTAGAAGCCTAAAAGAAATCTTACTTAGCACTTAACATGTTTAGTTTTCATTTTTCCATAATACCATGTTATTCATCTATTTAAAAACAAGATAAGAGTCTTAGGTCCCTGTTTTTGATGTTGCTATAGGAAAAGTCCCTGCAGAAATAAATATGTAAATTTGGTCCCTATTTTTTAAAAATAAAAAACGCAAGGTGCCTTGCACTTTTAGGACAGAAAATGCAAGGTAACCTGCACTTTTCTGATTTTCGAATTTTTTTCGAAATTTCTAAAAATTTTCAAAATTTTGAAAAGCGCAAGTTATTTTTCACTTTCTATTAGGAAAGCACAAGCTAGTTTGCGCTTTCTGATTTTGAAATTTTTGAACATTTTGAAATTTTTGAAAAGTGCAAGATAACTTGCGCTTTCTATCAATAAAGCACAAGCTAGTTTGCGCTTTCTGATTTTGAAATATTTTTGAAATTTTCAAAAAAAATTAATGTTTAAAAATCGCAAGCTAACTTGCGTTTTTTGATTTAGAAAAAACAAGGACTTAATTTACATACTCATTTTTACAGGGACTTTTCTTATAACAACAACAGAAATAAGGACCTTTCGTGCAAAACCCCATTTAAAAATCCTTATTAATAGGTACTGAATACAAAGAGCTGTCATTAATGATCCATTGCTTGTTCTAATTTTAGTTTCCATATTATAATTCTCAAATTAAATATGCTCATAGTTACTCCTTTTTCTATCTTCACATCATATTTTTGTCAGATAAGTTGATTTATTGATTATTGTACTCTTTAGTTTAGTAATTTCATTTACATGCATATTAACTATTAATGTCTTTTATAATTGGTGTCAAAATATTTAATTTTCAATTATGCATCGATGAAACTGTCACATTGATGTATTATGTGAATCAGTTTAGTTCATCATTTGTTCATTCCTATTTTTTGAAACATTTGTTGATTACTCATGTTTAGTCTATCAATGGATACTTTCAGATGCAGATAGTGTCATATCCGCATCCACATCCGAAATAATTTTCATAAATCAGATATCTGCATCCGTAAATAAGGATGGATATCGGATGATTATCATATCCACTAAAGATTGATAAATCTAGAAATATAAATAAAAAAAATTAGTTTACATAAATATTTTCAATCTCATTGATTATAAAAGTGTTAAAAAAATTATGATAATAAATGATTTTGAGCAATTAATATGCACTAAATGCATATAATATAAACTTCTAACTTAATAAAACAATAAATTCATAACTTTAATTTTACTAAACACACAAAATATAAACTATAATCTTGACAAAAAGCAGCAGATAATTATCAAATGTGGATGCCTTTATACCCACATCATTATCCATTTTTTCAGATATCAGATATTTATCCTCTTTTCGGATACGGATGCAGACGGAATTTAAATTTTACGGTTATCCATTGACAGCTACTTATGTTATGAGTAATTTATATATTCTATATTCTACTATTATATAATATGTTTGATCTTGTTACCCGGATGATTGACTCGGCTACATGATGCTGATCATATAGGCTTTTGTTTCAATCTGGGAGGTTCGGCCCAAATAAAAGGATTGAGTGTCGCTCGGCTTAGGATGGAAGTGCACCGTTCGGCCTAGACGCGTCGTTCGGAGTGCAAGTGCCGTTCGGCCTAAGTCCATCGCTCGGCATCCTTCATTCAAGCGCCGTTGCTCGGCACTCTTTGTTCAAGTGCCAACGCTCGGCTTCCTCTGTTCGGCCTGGATATGTGGTTCGGCCTACACTACTTAGCAACTATCGTTCGGCCAGTTTGAGGAGACGAGGTGGCTCGGTCTGGAAGGTCCGGTGAATGTCGTTTGGTCGGGGCTAGTTCGGCGCGATCGTTCGGTATATCTATTTCAGTGCAAGAAAAGGGGGTTAGCTTATTCGTGGAGACCAACATCAAGGTAAGGGGTTCAGTACTGTTCTATTCCAAGTTCCACCACGAGTTGCTCCGAGCTTTTTGAGGACTTACTTCGAGACATTTGATAAACGACCACCGACCGGCCATGATGGGCCGACATCTCTTGATCGGCACATCCTGTTCGGCATGACTAGTTCGGCATACCAGGCTCGGTGCGCAGAAGTCACCTACCATAGGCCAAAGTTCCTTGTTCCTGGGCCCGTGGAGGAAGTCCAGCCTATCTTCGTCTATAAATAGGGAGGCATGGGCGCAGTGAAAAAGGACCTTTTTCGAGAACTCCGGGGAGACTCTGCGGTTTTAAAAACTCATTTCTTTTTTTACAAAAACTTGTACTCAAGTTGTTGCAGCACGGATTGTATCTTTATTCAATTATTCAAAGAAGTAATAAAGATTACGATCAAAGTGGACGTAGGCAGTTACGCTGAGCCACTATAATTCTGGTGTTCACGTTTTTTTATTGTTCTTACTGCATACTATTGCGATATTCCTCAGTTTAAACTTTCTATCTTTATTAATCTCTCTACACAAATCTTTCCTTTGGTGTTAGTGACCAATTTTGGTGCTAACATTTTGGTGCTTTCACTGAGAAGACATTCTTAGGCCGTTAGGATCTCCTTTGTTGCTACTGGATTGAGGAAATCCCCCAAAGAAGACCAAGTTGTTCGCAAGAAGTTCGGAGAATCTACCCAGAGTTCCATACTATAACTCTACAATGGAAAGACCATGTACTAGATCAGCCTCTCACAATGCAGATGTCAACGAGACTGCTAGCATCCAACAAGTAGGACCCAGCAATCAACAAGCTAATCCGAGCACAGGGGCTATCGCTACCCAAAACCAAACGGAAGTTGTCACCAGAACGGAGTTCCATGAGCTGATGAGGGAACTCATGGAAAGCAGGAGATGGCTTAACGAGCAAATTCAAGCTAACGCCAACCTTATGACTCAGCTTACTCAACAACAGCATCAAAATGCTGGTGGGAGTCCTTCTTCCTACTCCTCGTCCGATAGCTCTGCTTCATCTGATGAACCTCCCAGGCGTAGACGTCGTAGAACTGAAACAACGCAAACAGGTGCAGCACACCAGTGGAATCGCGCTCAAGCTGAAACAGTAAACTTAGAATCTGGAGCACGAGTAGAAACTGGACGACTGGCTCACCAAGGTCGTGACGAAGTAGGTCCCAAAGATACACATCTGGTAGACCGCCATCAGAGGAGGCACCAACTGGACCGGTCCCGCAGGACGGATTCCAACTTGCCATCTTCCATACAAACCCCAGACCTATCAGCTTTGGTCTGACAGCTGATGAGGGAAAATCAAGGTTTAACTAATGATGATTGGGGTGTATCTAGGAGTCATACTCCGTTCATAGATGCTATCCTACAAGCTGAGTACCCCAGGAAGTTTAATATGTCGACTATCCCGGCCTGCGAGGGGAAGACTGATCCCCGATAGCATGTAATGGGTATGGGTAGATGATGGATTCAGCTAGGGCGAATGATGCAACTAAATGTAGATGTTTCCCAATAACTTTATCTAGGATCGCTACCATGTGGTTCACCCGATAACCTCCGTGATCTATTTCCAATTTTGATGAGTTAGCGGCGAAATTTGTGGAGCAGTTCAGGATTCATGCCACTCGTCCCAAGGATGTTATGTCCTTGTCTAGTGTAATTAAGGCCCCAGGGGAATCGTTAAAGGAGTACTTACAAAGGTTCCACGTTGCTGCTACTGAAGTTAGCAACCCAAATGACCATGCCATTTTAATGGCCATAATGCGAGGAGTAGATCCGGATTCGGAGTTTGGTGACTAGCTGGCAGGAAAGCCTCCGACGACGCTGGAACGTTTTTACTCAAAGGCGCATCAATTTATAAGAAGGGAGGAAGCCAGGTGGACAAGACGAGATAATGCACTAGCACCCCGCAAGGAGACTGTGCAAAGCAACATTGCTGTAAAACAATCTGGTGACAACTCTAGAAAAGTCCAGGTCAATGTTCAAAACAAGCCTGAGCAGTCAAAAGGATCCGGAGGAGGAAATTCCGAAAAGAAAAGGGAAGCCAGAAAGTCGAAACCAAGGATCCCAACTTACAATGAATACACTCCTCTGAATGCATCTCTGGAAAATATTTACCTATCTACCTGTAATACTTTCCAATATCGAAAGCCACACCCAAAAGAGTCCACCGAAGAACAAAAGCGGACTGGGAAGTATTGCCGCTTCCATGAGACTTACGGGCACAATACCGAGGAGTGTAGGCACCTCCATGATGTGATTGAAAAGCTGATTCGATAGAAAAAGTTACAGGAGTTTGTGAAGAACCCTCAGGAAGGCGGACAAGGGACATCCAACCCCAATCGCGGAAAGGCCCCACGACAATCTGAGGAACCCGTTCGGACTGAAGGTAGATTAGTCATAAACACGATAGTCGGTGGGCCTCACCCTACAGATAAGAATTGGCAAGAAATAGAGCGCTATGCTAGCTCCCTAAAGCATGCAGATTTTGAATGTTGTTCAAACACAGAAGACGGAACTCCGGCTAAGCAACAACGAATGATGACGGATGATATAGTGTTCAAAAGTAGAGATGTCGATCAGGTGGAGGCACATACCATTGACCCAATGGTCATCTCGGCCACTATTGGGCCAGCGTTTGTGAGAAGAATACTGATTGACTATGGAAGTTCTGTGAACATCATCTTCAAAAAAGCATACGACCAGATGAAGATGGAGACAAAGGATCTCAAACCATCTAAAGCCCGCATTCATGGATTTAATGCTGCGGCCACTGATGTAGTGGGTTTTGTTGAATTTCCAGTTGAACTTGGAGAAGGTGAACGTAGAAGGGTGCGGATCCTACCGTTCATCGTTTTGGATGTCAATTCTTGTATAACGTGTTTCTAGGTCGACCGGCCCTGGCAGAGTTTAGGGCGGCTTTGGCCCCGTAGTGTTTAACCTTGAAATTTCTGACAGATAAAGGAGTTGGTATTGTGCATGGCGATCAAGCAACAAGTCGTGCGTGTTATGTGGCTGAGCTGAGAGAGGCCCAACGAAGAGAGAAAAGAAAGGTTGTGGACAACTCTGTCCGCATCCGAGTCACTGAAGATTGACAAGTAATGCCCGAGCCTTGGCTCGGGAAACATGATCGGATCTATAGAGATATAGATTCGAGGGATGATGATGAGGAACCTTAGGAGGCAAAAGCAGCACCGGCTGAACTAATGATTGACATTCCAGTCAGCCACGATGACCCATCGCGGGTACTTAAGACTGTATCACAACTCAACCCCTCGATGATCGAGGATCTTACTTATTTCCTCCAAGCAAATCTGGATGTCTTCGCTTGGATACATTCTTATATGTGCGGGATTTCCCCCACATTGCGAGTCATGTGTTGAACATAGACCCGAAACACGTGCCGGTAAAGCAAAAAAGGAGAGGTATGGACCCGGAGCGGTCCACTGCTCTCAGAGAGGAGGTGGACAAACTCAAAGCCAATGGGTTTGTCCGCGATGCCCTCTACCTAGAATGGGTCTCTAACCCAGTATTAGTGAGGAAAGCGAATGGCAAATGGAGGACCTACGTGGATTATTCAGATCTGAACAAAGCATGCCCTAAGGATAGTTTCCATTTACCCAGAATTGATCAGCTAGTCGACTCAACCGCAGGACACGAGTTATTGTCGTTCATGGATGCGTACTTGGGATATAATCAAATCCCGATGCACATTCTAGATCAGGAACACACTAGTTTCGTCACAGACGTCGGACTGTACTGTTATGTAGTGATACCTTTCGGATTGAAAAATGCAGGAGCAACATATCAACATCTGGTGAATCGGATGTTTAAAGACCAAATCGGTAGGACAATGGAAGTCTATGTGGATGACATGCTCGTGAAGTCACAATCGTCAAACGACCACATTCGAGACGTGGCAGAAATGTTTGATATACTCAGGTATTACGGAATGAAAATTAATCCTTTGAAGTGTTCTTTTGGCGTTGCGTCAGGAAAGTTCTTGGGTTTCATTGCTAACGCAGGAGGAATCGAAGCTAACCCATGAAATATACAGGCTATTCGAGACATACAAATGCCCAGAACTATAAAGCAAGTACAGAGCCTGAACAGAAAAGTGGCCGCGCTAAGTCGATTCATAGCCAGAGCGACGGACAAGTGCATTCCCTTCTTCGATATAATAAAGAAAGGGAAAAGAAATTTTGAATGGACTCCCAACTGCGAGGACGAATTCCGAGCTTTGGTACGACATTTGAAAAGTCCCCCGGTGCTGTCGAAGCCTATAGACCATGAAGTATTGTATGTATACTTGGTCGTGTCTCAACATGCCATCAGTGCAGCTTTGGTTCACGAGGAGGACCGAGTTCAAAAGCCGGTATACTATGTCAGCAAACACTTAACGTGAGCAGAAAGGAATTATCCTAAAATTGAGAAGCTAGCATACTGCTTGGTGATTGCATCACGCAAGCTTCGTCCTTATTTTCAGGCACATCCGATCAGTGTTTACACCGATCAACCTTTGCGACAGGTGCTCCAACGTCCAGAGACCTTAGGAAGGTTATTGAAATGGAATATTGAGTTGAGTCAATTCGATATCACCTACCTGCCACGGAGGGCTATCCAAGGGAAGGCACTAGCAGATTTCATCGCAGAATTCACCGTATCAGACGAACCAAACAGTGATGATGTTATTCCCTCCATTTGATGGAAACTATACACCGATGGGGCATCCAACGACCATTGCTCTGGGGCTGGAGTCATTCTAGTAACCCCTGAAAACCGATCTATTTGTTATGCTTTGAAGCTTAATTTCCCAGGTACGAATAACGAAGCAGAGTACGAAGCACTGCTCGCTGGCTTAAAACTTGTTAGGGAGCTCGGAATAAAATCGGTTGGAATCTTTTGTGCTCCCAATTGGTAGTGTACCAAGTGCGGGGAGATTATCAAGCAAAGGGGCAAAGGCTTGCTCCATACCTTACTCGGGTTCAAGAACTATTGGTAGACCTTGAATATTACGATATTTCGCACGTCCCGCGTGAACAAAACAGGGAAGCCGATTCATTGGCAAAATTTGCAAGTACTGGCGATGCACAGCAGATGGGCCTGGTTCCCATCGGAGTTTTATAATTTCCAAGTATAAACGAGATGGAAGTAGATTTTGTGCTAGAAACAGGAATTGAAAGGGAGTCATGGATAACCCCATTCAAACAATACTTACTATATGGTACTTTACCCGATAAAAAGAACGAAAGACGACAAGTCATTCGCAAAGCTTCACGATATATAATGCAGAGCGGAATAATGTATCGGAGGGGATTCTCAGTTCCCTTGCTTTGGTGCATTGCCCACGATGAGATAAAACGAGTCTTGAGGGAAGTTCACGAAGGAGAATGTAGTGACCATACTGGGGGGCATACACTAGCAAAAAAGATCCTCCGCTATGGATACTATTGGCCAATTGTAAATCAGGATGCTACAGACTACATAAGAAAATGCGACAAATGTCAAAAGTTTGCGAAAATCCCAAGAGCTCCGCCAACGGAACTCACACAAATGGTTAGTCCCTGGCCATTCGCGATTTGGGGGATCGATATAATCGGTTCCTTACTAATCTCTAGAGGTGGTGCAAAATATGCAATTGTTGCAGTTGATTATTTTACCAAGTGGGAAGAAGCAGAGCCTTTAGCTACGATCACCACCAAAAAAGTAATTAATTTCGTTGTACGAAACATCATATGCCGTTTTGGCCTCCCACGAACTATTATTACGGATAATGGAACTCAATTTGAAAGTAGAGAGTTTAAAGAATTTTGCCAGAAATATCACATTGAGAAAAGGTTTTCGGCGATCGCTCACCCTAAAGCGAATGGACAAGTTGAAGCCGTAAATAAAATAATCAAGTCAATATTAAAGAAATGATTTGAAAAGGCTAGAGGCAAGTGGGTGGATGAGCTTCCGACAGCGCTCTGGGCTTACAGAACCACCCACAAGTCCGCGACTGGCCAAACTCCATTCACCTTGGCATACGGCACTGAAGCTGTGATACCCGTGGAACTTGAAGTTCCTTCTCATCGGGTAACTTATTATGACCCCAAGACAAAACAGAATCTCTTATTGGAATCGCTGGACTTTGTTGACAAAAAACGTGAAGAAGCTAATTTAAGAGCGGCTGCACATAGGCACCAAGTTGCTCGATATTATAATGAAAAAGTTAGACCGAGAATTTTCAATGTGGGTGATCTCATTTTAAAGCGAGTTTTTCCGACCCCATCACATTTGAATCCCACATGGGAAGGTCTATATGTCATCGAACGGAAGCTTGGAGAAGGAACTTTCAAGCTAGCGACCGTAGATGGCGTGACACTTCCTCGCGCATGGAATAGCGAGCAATTGCGTCGTTATTATACCTAGTCTATTTCTTTTTGCATTTTAGTTGCAATTATTTCCATGTTCATTTCGCTGTTTTTAGTTTTTGGCATGTAATAAGACAATTTAGTTTGTTTCCCTTTGTTATGATCAATAAAGGCTTGAAGCCGTCTTTTCCATGAACTATTGATGTTTCCGTATATTACAATTCTGTGACGAAAATTAAATTACGTTATTCTGTCTGGCGTATGAACGCACACCCAAACTTAAAAAATCTCTAAGTCCCCAGAGTGCGGACTAGAGTACTCTGAATCCCCAGAGTGCGGACTAGAGTATAAACGACTTAAAAAATCTCTAAGTCTCCAGAGTGCGGACTAGAGTACTCTGAGTCCCCAGAGTGCGGACTAGAGTATAAACGACTTAAAAAATATCTAAGTCCCTAAAATGCAGACTAGAGTACTCTGAGTCCCCTAAGTGCGGACTAGAGTATAAACGATTTAAAAATCTCTAAGTCCCCAGAGCGCGGACTAAAGTCGAAGCGATTCAGAAAACTTCGAGTCGCGTGGAAGTGAGCAAGTACTTACGTGACCCACATAACTTTGGATTTCAAACACAAGATGGATGGTGAAGCTAAGCATCGAACATCGTCAGAAAAACAAAATTTTATTTACAAATCAAGGATTTGGTTTCACTACACTTTCTCCTGAACTCGGAGCAAAAAATCTATTCACAACGACTACGAAAATAAATAGAAATAATTACATAATCCAGGCTTATTCGCGTTGAACGAAGCATGATAGCTACTTCTTTGACTTCTTCTCCTTCTTCGGTTTCTCCGAAGACTCCTCCCCCGAGCATTTTTTCCTAGATGCCTTGCTTGCAAGAGAAATGGTACCAGGGGAAGGAGGAGGGACTTCCTGTGGCGAGGTTACACAGGGGAGTATAACCTTCAGGGGCCTGTTCAATGGATCATTAAGCTCCACCACCTGAGGCTCAACCTTAGTCTCAGCTTTCTTCTTCTTCTCTTCTGTGATTTGCTCCACCATGCTTGATTTTGAAGTGTGTTCAGAGGTGCCCGTAATCTCAACTTCATCATGTTCCTTCCCGGGCGATAAATTTTCAGATTTGTCTTCATCAAGCGCCCCGATCACTTGTGCATCAGGTCCAGGGGTCTCTTTTGTATGAGTTTCCTCTCCTGTTTTCCCCTCCTTTTCTGTGGCAGCATCACTCCTTGGATTTGGCTTGGGGTCAGAATGGCCTGCACGAAATCGTAAGAGACAAATGTTAGAGTACATTTATTATTCGTCAAAAGCAATGGCCATTTGAACTCTAAAAAAGCTATGTACCAGTTTCTGGCCGACTCTCAACGGTTCAGGGAGTTTCACCTTCCGAAATAGGAGATAGAGCATGAATATAAAGTCCAGATTTCTCCGGGTCATAGCCAATATGCTGCTTAAAGGGATAGAGTGGTGAGCGACCAGTCGGTTGAATAGGAGGAGGAACCGAGGACTCGGTTCCGGATGGACCGGCAGTATCATTTTTCCCTTTCGACGATGAAGAGTCCCTCCTGTAAAGGTTCTTTGCCGCAGATAGATTGGTGCGTTCATTCTCGCGAAGCACTTCTTTCACAAGGGAATCTTCATCAATCTCTTCAGTTCCCAACTCGACTTTTTTGATCTTTATCAAAGTGTCCCATGCTTCGGCCAAAGATTTGAGGTAACCCTCGCCGAGAAAAGTTAGGTCACGATGCAAGAGAACTCAAGCGTTATACTCGGCTATGAGTGGATCAAACATACACTTAATTTCCTCCCTACCAGCTTCAGTGGCCGCCTTGAGGCGGGAGTCGATTTCCAAGAGCGCCATTCTTTTTCCCTCTTCATAGGCCACATCCTTCAGCGCTTCAACTTTGGAAGTCTCCTCGTCGAGCTTTACTTTTAGGAGTCGTGTGGAGACTATCTCATCACAATATCATTGTGACTCTTCTTGGGCTGCAATTTTTCTTCTTTTTCTTTAAGGAGTAGCTCCTCCAATTCTTTAACTCGCTGAGCGAGTGCATTCTTTTCTTTTTGGATGGAATCCTTCTCTAAGGCTAAAGCGCCATAGCGCTGGACCACCTCATTAATCTCTTTTTTATGTGCGACTTCCAGACAATCAACTGCTTCGGCTGTGTCTTTAACGGTTTTTTGAGCAGCTACAAGCTGAGATTTATATGAGGAAAGCTCTTTATCTTGTGCTTTGATAATGTCTTTGTCATGGATAGCTTCGAGTTTCAGGCGATCGATTTCATGCTGGCGTTCCACCGAAACTTCCGAAACTTTTTCCACTAAATGAATGAATGCGTTGTGCTGGACGTAGACATCATTAGTACAAGCAATGGCACTTTGCTTAATGTGCCTCAGAATAGGATGGATCACCGGAAGAAATTTTAGTCCATCAAAGTCTATTTTTGGGAATGTGGTTTTAAGCTCAGCTAGCTTCTCTGCTACCGATGGATCATGTACAGGACTGGAGGAAGTTTGTTTCGTAGGAACAACAGATTTCTTGTGAAGCTCACGGGACTGTCTGGTGCTTGATGAGCCGGAATATTGATCACGAGGAGCTTCAGGTTGAGACCCCCTTTCAGTAGATTTATCCTGATATGCTCTGGTTGAGAGGGAGGATCGTTGGGGTAGGAAGAGTGGCTATAAGTTCTACTTCGAGATGATGAATCTCGAGAACGATAGTCTCTATCACTATTATCATCTCTGTCTCGGCATTTTCGTGACCCCGAGTCTCGGCTGGAATGATGGAAAATAGAGGACCCGCGAAGGCGGTCGAATCCATGAGAGCGTCCCATATCACCTGCGCAGAAATTAAACAAGTACGATTTAGCAGGAAAAACATAGCGGCTAAAGTTTATGTGTAAGATGAAGTGTAAGTGTTAGTGTCAGTGTCCTAGTGTTTCCCCCCGACGGACCAGTTTCTTTAGCTTTACTTATCGGAGTTTTTTCTACTTGACGATGAGCATGAACGCTTTCATCGCCTCTCGCGGGCGAATGAAGTTTCATGGCTTCCGGATCGTCGAAGCCGTAGTTGAGCAGATCATCAGGAATAGTAAGGTCAGACAAGCCTTTCAATAAACCCTCTAATTGTTGTGGAGACGGCTCTTTCTCCATGGGAGTAATTGTCACTTTCGAAGTTCCGCCCACAATCTTCTCCTCAGCTTGTAAGCTAGTTTCTTTTTTCCCTTTGAAGGGGAAGTGGTTCATCAATGCCAGGTGCCTCAATCGCCGGTTCTGGAACAGGGCTTATATTTTTGCCTGGCGCTTCGGCCTCCTTTATTTCACCCTCTTCAGATGCATCGGGAGTCTCTCTTATCGAAGGCATCGAAGGCCCTGCTTGCCTTTGTCCAGGGTAGGTCCGGTTGTAGTGACGCTATGAGGGATACTTATTTTACGACCTTTCGCCAACAATCCAAATCTTGAAAACGATTCATTGGAAATGATGAATTTGATGTCCCGGTCTCCCGCGGGAATAGCTCGAATAGCTTCGACGGCCTCAGAGTACCCGGAGCCTTCGGGACGTGGGCTAATACCTGTAAAAATCGAAGAAAGGTTTAAAAAGAATGCACTTCCTGCCATGTACAACTATTGATCTAGGAAAGGAACTTTCTCCCTTCCAGCTATCTCCTCGCAAAGCCAGGGGGGCAGCACACGTAAAACCATTCCTGCTTGTATAGGGAAAATTTACTCCACTCCCCCGTGAAGATTTGACACTTAGAGTGTGGCTCGAGGAATATGACGGATGGGCTATCGGACCGTCTATTGAAATGATAGATATATCGGATATCACCGGGAGTGGGTAGTCTGAACAGGACACTCATGAAAAGAATACACGTTCCATAGATGAACGCGTGACTATTGGGATGTAACTGTGCAGGGGCGATCTCCATATACTGTAGCACATCACGAAGGAAGGAGCTGAAAGGTGGCACACTACCTACCCAGCACATGAATTTGTTGCAAGCCGTATACCCAGCTGGGGGCAGGTGAGGACGATCTTGCCTTGATGGAACCAGCACATCATCAAAGAGGATTCCTTGGATTGAGCATAGTCGGCCAAGAGCGTTTTCGTTGATTCTCGAAGCTTGAGAATCGACCGGATTGTCTAGGATAATTGCTGCATCTATGGCATCAGGAGCCAAGTCAATAGTCGCAGTCGTTGGACTCGGGATGTTTTGTTCAGGAGTCGTCGATGGATTCGAAGTTTCCACTACTTCCTATCGAGAACTCGGCCCGGGTTTATCTGAAACTGTGGCGGAGCTTGATTTTCTAGACATCCTCAACAAACGCCAAATTTGAGTAAACACCTGTTTGAACTATACTTGAAAGACGGTCCATATTAGATATAATGACAAAAGAACTTCCCCCATGTGGTGTGTGGACTAGTGCAATCGTTCAAGCATAAGTGTAAAAGAATTAAAGGCCTAAAAGCCGATAGAGTAAGGTTAAGCATTGAACTGTCGTCTTCGAAGACCGTCATCGCTGACCGTCTTCGAGAGCTTGTCTTATGACGATTTTAGTTTTGAACTCGGACATTAGAACTATATGTTAAAGTCTGTTATTTGTTTCTATCGAGTTGGACTCAGGTTTATAGTTGTTGGAATTGGGGAGTTATCAGTCAAAATCAGTTCAATATGCTTGTATGCTTAAATTGCCGTCGTTGTTCAACATTTTGTGGTAAGGCATGGAAGTACGAAGTTTTGATATGTGTTGTGCTTAAGTGGAGACAATCATGATTATCAATGCCTGCCCCAAGGCCTGGAGCCGAACGACCTACTAGACCGACATTGTCGAATCACCCACTCTTCTCTCCGACACTCTCTCTTCACCGTTCGGCCTGCGGGGGTCATGCCGAGCCACACTCGCTTGGCATACCGAGCCCAACTCACAGTCTCTGACCAGGCCGTAACACTACACTCGAGTGATTAGACCATATTCTCTCCCTCACACCGAATGATACCAGGCCACTATCCCTGGCTCCAGAAACCACCCATGCCAACCGAACCAATCGTTCTCCTCCAACTCACTTCCTCGAGTAACTTAAACACTCCCCTAGTTGCCCACCGAACGACACTCTCACTCATACACCATGCCTAACCTACCAACTAGTAGACTCCCACACAACCTAACAATTCAGCGTTAACGCTCGATCAACACTTCCTAATCTCACAAAATCCTACCGACCCATCACTACTTCCTCCTCCCTCACTTGGTGACCTAACAGGAGCCTACGTCCTAGATACCTCCGGTATCCTTTTCCTTCCTCCTCTCCATCTAACCCTAAGGCATGTTTAAACCTCATATTCGTCTTCCTCATCTACACGACTTCCACCGTCCGTAATTTGAAGGAAAGTCATGAATTCGAATCTCGTACAAAACCCCTAATTTGGGAGAGTCGATCAAGTGAGAAGTTCATACCTAAGGGAATGGGTCGAAGCTTAGGGAAATGCTTGATTTGGAATTGAAATCCGTTCAGGCTCGTTGTCGGGAGAAGTTGTGGGGCAAACATACTGGAGTCAGGAAGATTGAGGAGGTAGCAGGAGTTCGGGGAAAGGCAAGTTAGAAAGTCCTATAGAGTGGAAGTAAAAGTAAAGGGAAGAAAAGGAGAAATATTGGCTTATATAGAAAGGAGGGGAGGTGAACAGGCATCAACCAGTGGACCCGGTCAAGGTATCTCAGTGGCTCGGTGAGCAGTCATACCGAGCGACAGTTAACTTGCTGAACGGGTGGCTCGGCGCACGAACATCGACCGACCCGCATCAAAGATATGGCACAATGAAAAACTCAAATATGGTTTGGCATTCAGGAGATCATGAGAATCAACTGATGAGAAGTCGGAGCAAGGTTTTAAAGAAAAACGTGGATTGCTCATGGTTCAAAGCGCATCATGTTGGCTCACACGATACGCTTTGGGGGGCAAGTGTTTCCCGGATGATTGACCCGGCTACAGGATGCTGATCATATAGGCTTTTGTTTCAATCTGGGGGTTCGGCCCAAATAAAAGGATTGAGTGTCGCTCGGCTTAGGATGGAAGTGCACCGTTCGGCCTAGACGCGTCGTTCGGAGTGCAAGTGTCGTTCGGCCTAAGTCCATCGCTCGACATCCTTCATTCAAGCGTCGTTGCTCGGCACTCTTTGTTCAAGTGCCAACGCTCGGCTTCCTCTGTTCGACCTGGATATGTGGTTCGGCCTACACTGCTTAGCAACTATCGTTCGGCCAGTTTGAGGAGACGAGGTGGCTCGGTCTGGAAGGTCCGATGAATGTCGTTTGGTCGGGGCTAGTTCGGTGCGAGCGTTCAGTATATCTATTTCTGTGTAAGAAAAGAGGGTTAGCTTATTCGTGGAGACCAACATCAAGGTAAGGGGTTCAGTATTGTTCTATTCCAAGTTCCACCACGAGTTGCTCCGAGCCTTTTGAGGACTTACTTCGAGACATTTGATAAACGACCACCGACCGGCCATGATGGGCTGGCATCTCTCGATCGGCACATCCTGTTCGGCATGACTCGTTCGGCATACCAGGCTCGGTGCGTAGAAGTCACCTACCATGGCCCAAAGTACCTTGTTCCTGGGCCCGCGGAGGAAGTCCAGCCTATCTTCGTCTATAAATAGGGAGGCAGGGGCGCAGTGAAAATGGACCTTTTTCGAGAACTCCGGGGAGACTCTGCAGTTTTAAAAACTCATTTCTTTTTTACAAAAACTTGTACTCAAGTTGTTGGAGCACGGATTGTATCTGTATTCAATTATTCAAAGAAGTAATAAAGATTACGATCAAAGTGGACGTAGGCAGTTACGCCGAAGCACAATAATTCTGGTGTTCACGTTTTTTATTGTTCTTACTGCATACTATTGCGATATTCCTCAGTTTAAACTTTCTATCTTCATTAATTTCTCTACACAAATCTTTCCTTGGGTGTTAGTGACCAATTTTGGTGCTAACAGATCCCCTTGACATATTTATATTACTTCCCATTTTATCCCAGTCAAAATATCATTCTCTTAGTTTGGTATACATTTTTCTTTTGCCCTATATAAAAATTTTATTATTTCGCAAAGCATACCAATTCCAATCTAGTAGTTAATGACAAACCATCTTAGTTATGTAATAGATAATTATCAAAATCTACTCTTATCTATGAAATATATACATTGAAAGCCTTAAAAAAACATTTGTATACTGCACCGATTGAGCTCGATTTAAATGTTGACTCTTATTATCCATCATCTCATTCAAAAAATGTAGAACTTGTTATTTATATTCTAAGTGTAAGATTTCATTTTTTTATGTCAAGTTCTATGTCCAAAATTATATTCCTTTATATATTTTTCAATTTGTATGATTATGAATTTGATTTCCTTCATATTTTGTAGGGTTATATTGGAATTATTCATACATGGATAACATGGAATCTTCTACATATCTATGGACTTTATAATAGGTAAAACTTAAATGAATTATGGAATCACTATTAAAGTGCGCCTAATTGTTAGGGTAATATTTGTTTGTGACTTTTAAGGCGACATTATATTTGCATATTTGTATATGCTTGGAATGAAATATTATATATCCTATATATAATAATGTTATTATAACATTTATCATATATGAAAAACAAATGGATTGGATTATAACTATATCGTGAATTCAAACGTAAAAAAGAAGAAAAATATGAGCATTAGTATTAATGATAAATTGATACTCCAAAAGATATTTATGTCTAATGTTTGAATGGGTCTTCGAAGAAAATTCACGATCAATGTTTCAAACCATGATATTATGTGAAGAATAAAAATAAGTAAAGGTTAATTACATGAAAAGCAACAAGGTGAAGGTGATGAATTATTAAATAAGAGGTAGTATTTAAATGAAAAGTACTCCTTAATGTTAAGTTAGGTATTATGCAATATCAGTTTGTTGAAATAGGAGGGGTATGAAAGATGTTTCTATTCAATTGGTTATTTTGAATAATTTGCAGGAGAATAAAAACTATTAGTAATGGACATAATTCACGTTTTAACTTTGCTCTTTGTGGAATAAAGCATAATCTAACAAGGAGTAACCTATAATTTTTATAAATTTTGGTTCATTAACAATACAAATTAATTTTAGCTACTTCTTGCATTTTACAAGTTTTTTTACTGAATATCATTCCTGCTATCATTTCAGTATTTGTGTCTTTAATTATATATATATATATATATGTAAATGCATACACACAATATATATATATATAGGAAATTCTATTAGGACACAAGTTAGCGACACAATGAATCTCCGCCATTGGATTACCCCAAGATTTCGACCTTCTTTTAAGGATAAAAAGATCAGACGGTCTAGATCTATTGTGTCACAAATTGTGTTTTATTTTGTGTTAAAATAGTCGCACCTTATATATATACACATATTTTATAAAATACTTTATTATGCTTTATAATATAACCATCTATAATAAATCTACTACAATAATAATAAATCTATTATTATTATTATTACCGCTTTCTTGACGAGTCTCTTCACTAGTTGATTTACATTTTATCTTCAATGAAATAACATGTAAATAATTTTTTTCATATACATATGTATGCTGTTAGACAGTGGCATTTTTTTACTCCAAGCGATGGTTATTATTATATTGTTTTGGTATTATGTTTGCATGAATATTTAAAGCAAAGGAGAAAAATAATTTTGGCTATTTTAAAAGTTTGATTAGATAGATATATTAATATTACTTGTAATTTTCGTGACATATTACGCCATATGTATCAGAAAATATGTTGCTTCTAATCTACTATAATATCTTCTTTAATTTACAAACTATAATATAATGTCATAAAGTGTAATTCTAACGGCCCGCCTTTTCGACCCCTAAATGTCGACACTCCTTGGGTATTCACATGCTAAACACCCAAGTGCCGAAAAGATTGATTGTAGGGTAAAAATAAAAAGAAGAAAAAATATAACAAGAGAGAAGAGAACAAAACATCAGAATCTCACAATGGAACGATAACATATAATGTCAAAAGATAGTACAAAGTGCAACTTTAAGATACATAGCATTTTAGAGTCATGATCCTAAGAAATATCATCAGCGTGGACATTTATAATAGCCTATCCTTGCTATCGCTAATGTATACATACTAGTAGTGCAGCGAAAATAAGAATACTATGGTAGGTAAAATATCTAGATCATCTCCTTGAGCTCCAAATAATATCCAACTAAAACCCGCCTTTCTCAAACTTCTCAAAAGAGCACTCAAGGAATTAAGGGAAAAATAAAACCACGAGTCAGGCAAAAGTCTGGTATGAAAAACTCACGGTACATGTGCCTACATAACAATACCTTTTTAGACCAACCGAATCACCAAAATGCTTCCCCTCAAAAGAGCCAAACCTTCTAATAAATACATATGGTGATATAATAGATAATGTCAAGGATGTAGAATATAAATTAGAAAATAGTCGTGTTGCATGTACGACACAAGAATATAAACTATACAATCAAAACCGCTAAGGTTCATTCTTATATGGATTTCCATTAGAGGTGCCTTTAGTACGTCGAGAATGACCTCCTTATAAGGGTCAGAAATATCCCTCCGAGCGGTGTATATTTCTAGATAACATATACAATAGGAAAACATAGCCGATCCATGCCTTAACTCATGGCATCAAGTATCATCGCTTTCATTAGCAATCCAAAAGAATCTCTAGAATAAAGCTGATATACCCTTGGGTTAGCTAAACCTTTTGGCTATGAATTATACTCTAGTTTCTGTCTTTACCGATGGTGAAGTCACGTTCAACATCTCAACACAAGAGTCGTCATCACTCGAACAAATCTTGAATCTCTACATGGATTCCAGCATCTCGAATAGATCTCAAATCCCTATACGGATCTATAACCTTAAACAGTTCTCAGAGCTTTCCATGTATTCCAGCATAAGTCCTCCAACGAATGGTAACACTGTTCTTTCTATTGGAAATATGTGACGCCCCACCTCTATACTCACAATAACAAAGAGCATTAAAAGAAATACTGTCTGTTATTATGAAGAATAAGGCTGGGTAGGAGCGGCCATCCGTAGTTGGCCTTACACTAGTATTGGTTACCTCGATAGGAGTGATATATATTTTAAATTTTTCATCTCTTATTTATTCACTCCCATCGACCTACCCAATTCCAGTATAAAACGAACTACGATGGTTCATAATGGTTCAGGACAATATATATAAAAACAACACAGATACACAAAGAATGCGGAACACAGATAAAAACATAAGTCTCATATATATAACTGATGTCAGTTACAATACAGTTGACACAATACATATGATACAACTACAATTGTCGACTCTGGAAGTTATATATACACGTACATTATCAACTAATATACATGAATACATATCAACCTATACTATGACACGATTACTCCAAAAGATGTGAAAAGTCTTCATAGCTCAAACAACAACTCAAAGCAGGAAATCTACAACCTGAAATAACTCGGGTCTGACCCGAGTATTACATTCAAAAGAAAATAATACATGGGTCAGTCTAATTCAAACTCAGTTATTAGTGCATAGAAGCAATAATAATCAATACCAAATAGATGACAGTCACGGAAATCTCGTATATCCAACTCTCGATATGAGAATTGGATAACGACATATATATAACACTAAACAGTGTTAATCGACGAATCAATAATCCAAATCAGAATACAACTCCAAAGCATTGAATTTAACCAACGAAACTATTCAGAAAATCGAAACATCAATTTAAAACTGTCAAATCTGATAGGGCTGCAGTACACGCACGCGTGTACTGCCTCGCCACTATCGCAGAAGATACACAAAAGATCAACGAACCAGAACAAAATGGCATCAACTCACTCAGAAGAGAGTCAAGTGCAATAGAAATGCATAGCGACATGCACAAGTGACTCGAACTAGTGAGTCAAGTACAAGTCAAGGCAGTGTACAATATTGAAACTGCAATTTCCAAAAATGAAGCAAGGAAACTCGATATGCAGAGAAACTGCAATCCCAAATGAATGCGAGGGGCAAACTGCACAAAATAAAGCAGAAACAACTGCACAATAAAACTGCAGTTGAAACAGGTACAAAGACAAGGGCAGACTGCAACTAAACTACAGTCACCACAATGTCAACATGACTCGAAATGTAAATGCAGATCTGTAACCTCCGCCTTGATGGACCTAGTGACATCATGGACTCAATCAAACTATAAATGTAGCATAAAGCAACAGTGTGTATAAAATGTTGCAAGAGCAGTAAAGTGAAATAGTCGACTACTGGACGTTATTTGAGGCCAACAATCATGAAACGTCGGCAACATTGAAAGGATAATATCAGTTTCAAATAGAAATGCATATGAACCTGTAGATATGCAACACGAGTGACATAAAGGCAGAGAAGTGATGACTGGAAACAGACTACAAAGATATCAACAAGAATGACAACAACAATAAAAAAAACAGTGCAACCAAGAACACCAAGTTCAATGTAAATGCAACAGTAAACGGTCAAAGTCGAGCACATGAACGACTTCGACCTATGATCAGTGGCAGGCATGCAAATGCAGACCACGAAGGCAAGGCCTTAACATCAGATATGAGGCAAAGAACAAACGCATATGCGCAAGTCAAGGGCACCAGTACAAAGCTCCAAAACAACAGACTCTAATACAAAGTAATGCCACTGGTGACAATGGAATGTAACTGACAGCAATGTAGGCTACAGATGGAGAATTCCAAAATGTCAGACTCGAAACAGAGACAAGTACAACCAGAATCCAAGTTTATATGCAAATAATAGTGCAGTGATAAAAATGAAGTGGTATGCAATGGTGAAGTATTGGATTTCAAGTGAAGCAATGGGCTGGAACAATGAATGCTAAGCAATACCAATACGACAGAAACCAATCAAGACAGTGACAATAAGGCACTGCAAATACAAGGCAGTGACTGTATGCAAGGGTGGCCAGAAACTGCAAGGGTAAAACTGCACCCACATACAACTGTCAAGAGTAAGGACCAAACAACATGGCTCAGGTGGGACTGCACATACAACAGGTGCAGCCACCATGGCAACAAGTACGACAGGGATGAGCAGATGCAAGTGAAACCAATCAACAAACAAAGGAACCAGAGAAATGCAACTGAAGACCAGTAGTGTGCAACAACAACTAAAGGAAACAGTGGACAGGACAAGTAGAACAGAGGTGATGTCAGAATGAACCACATGAACAAGTTCAAGTGACTGAAGTCTAACAACTCAAGTTCAAACGACTGAAGTTAAGCTACAGGGGTCCAAGTGCATCAAGTTTAATGATCAAGAACTCATGGATGGACTATCAGTGTACATGAATGCACAACTACTAGTAAATACACTAGTGAACATCAGACTTGATACAATACAACCTCAACTACAACTACATGAACAAAGTAACGGTGAAAATGCATAGGGTAATGCAAAGATCTGGCAACAATGATGAATCAACATATACATGAACTACAAGAGTACAATAATTCCAAACTCATTCAGGTAGAACAAGAATGGCTAGAGACAGTCTTATATAATTGTTACGATGAGTATGCAAGTGTATATCACATATATCAATGCCTCGGTGAAAAAGGAACAGACTCAAAGTACAAGCTAATGCAGACCACTGGTGATAATGCAAGATACAGGTCGATCTAAAGTCAATTGAAAATGCATAACTGTACCAATGCTATTAGAAGCATATGCAGTGTACAGTACATGAAGACAGTGTCGACTTAATGAGCAAATGCAAGAAATAGCCGTGGTAGCCGAGACTATCAGGTGTATATGTATATATACAGTAAAGCAACAAGAACACATATAATATCAAGCTGATGCCAAACAGAGAAAGTAACAGGCTATAACCGAAGTCACGAAATCAACAAAACCGACAAACAAACTTCCTATGACTGAAGTCAAGTGTAGCTGAAAGTATAACAAGAGGCAATGATCAAACAAAAGTCGGCTACCACCAATTACACGAAAACCCTAAATTGAGTTCGCAAGCTCAAGGAAGCCGAAGCCAAAATGCTATCACAAAAACAAAGTACCAGAGAACTCAAAACAACAGATTCAAACCAAAACCAAAGCCATGGAAATCAATTAACAAAGGATTATACGGCTATGCATTAGAAGTGAGATTGAATTGGATGTGAGAATTACTCACCATTTCTCGACGAGGCAGTGAAGCCAAAACCTATGAAAATCAATAGCCCCCAAGTCTTTTTCGAAGGGAACGAACGAGCCAGCCCTCATTTGAAAACGAACGAACGAAGAACGAGACGGAGCCGCCATTGTTTTCTTTTCTTTCGTCTAGGGTTTTTTTTTTGAAGACGAAGACGAGGCCGCCATTCTCGTTTCTTTGATTAGGTTTAGGGTTACGAAAGTGAATGGAAAGCACGAAAAAGGGAACGGGTTTTCTTTGATAGATATCACCGCATTCTAAAAATGTGGGCTGAGATTATAAGTTAAAGCCCTTCAACGTTTACCCAACATTTTATTAAAGAATTTTAACCCGAATAAATCTCAATTGCAATCAAACAATTTTCACATTTCAAATTCGATTTGAATTCCAATAACAATTATCAACTGAATTAAATTGTCATTTTGACGATAATTGAAATTACAAAAATCCCGGTTGTTACAAAATACTATGGCGACCCAAATTTTTTAATGTTTCAAATGAGAATATTTAATTGTTTAAATATTTAAATTTGGTTCGAACGTGATAAATAATAAAAAAAATCAATTATTAATAAAACGACTTAATTTTTTATGGCTTTTTTTATATTTTAATTTGTAGGATTTTTCCATAATTTTTAATTTAGAAAATATTTAAATTATAGTTTGATGTATTTTTTGGTAAACGTTGGTATTTTTGAATTTTTACAGAATAAGATAACTAATGTATATTATTGTTATTTTGTGATCGTGTCACATTTTTGCGCGTGATAGTATTTTTGTTTTTGTCATTTGTGGTTCATATGTGAACGAAATTCTGTGTAGCGACGTGCTGGAAATTGCAAAATAAACTATATTCAAAATTATGACTTTTCCCACTTCATCTCTCTCTTTTATATTATTTATTTCATGTAAATAAGAAAAATGGCCACCATCCAATAAAATCAAAAATCAAACAATCTACTCGATGAAAAATGTGAAACCAGATCCGTTGGGTTTGTTCTTGTAGGAACTTTGAATCTAGGTGAAGTTTGTAGGGTGCAATAGTGTCGTGCGGTGTTTGATGTGAGGAGACATCAACTAGGGATAGGGTTTTAATGAGTTGGCACAATAGGCTATGGTGTCGATGGCAACATATTCTCCTGGGATGGAGCATTGATTGGCAAAGTATGGGGAGGTGCGGTGTGATATTGGGGAGTGCAACATTTTGATGGTCGCATACAGGTGGTTAAGTCGCTATGTGGGTGGTGAGGCCGAGCTTGAAGTGATGGTGGGGGATGCAAAGCACTCAGGCTGTGGAGTTCGTCGGTGAAGTCAGTCGACAATTTCGTGGAGTATGGTGGAAGCTAGGGCATGCATGCACGGCTTAAAGTTTGTGCATGCACAGTGGAAGAGAGGGATGGTTAGATTTGGGAAAGAAGGGTAATTACATAAATTATATAGTTAATGTAATTAATTGTTTTAATCTGTGTAGTCAATTCCCCGATAATGCCCCGATATATCCTATAACGGAATTTTTGGGCAACGATATTCTAATAAAGCGGCCCAATATAGCGGATCCGCTATTATCCCTGATATTACAGTAATAATCCGCTATATCCTCGATTTTATTACCCCGCTATATCCCCCTTTCCTATAAATAAGCATTTTTCTTAATGTCTTGCTTTTAAGTTTTCTGGTAACTTCAAAGTTGATGTAACAATGATATACGCTTTTGGTTATTATAACCAGTTCTAAATTTTTAAGTGTCAACTTTGTTTATCTTTACTTTATTATAACTTGTTTTGCTTAGTGGGAAATAATAAGTAATACTTGTTCCTCTTTTTAATGTAGAATGTTCATCATTCCTCTTTTTAAAGTCGTCCGCTATATCTTGCTATATCCCCGATATATCTCCGCTACAACTTTTCGCACCTCAAACGCTATGGAGCGGCAGGGCGCTTTAACTGCACAGGTTTTAATTACTCTTGAAATCTTATAAAATGCATATCTTCTCCATACGAGGTCCAATCGAGATGCAGTCATTTGTGTTGCATTCGTAAGAGCATTATCTATGTGCTGGAATTGATTTCGTCGAGTTTGGAGCAAGTGGAATTTTGAGTTAGAATCGAACGTCGTTCGATTTTTGATCAAACCGGAACACTTAAGAATCAACTGAAATTTTGGTGAGTTGTCCACCTCTAAATGAATACTATTATGATATACAGGAGATATAAAATGTTATTTTTGTGTTTGAATGATTTATTGGTTTGGTTTTGTGGAATTTTTGCTATGAAAAGTGAGCGAATGATATATAAAATGAAATACAAGGAATTTTGTAGGGGAACCTGGATTCCTCATTACAACTGATTTTAATTTCAGTTATATATTTCTTGTATAAATTGTTGAATGTCAAAATTTGGTAGTTTGGCTATAATTCGATGTGATATTGATATATATTAAAAGTTGAACTTTTTTAGTAATAAAGGAACAGTAGCATTGGTTAAGTGCTATGGTAGCTTTGGACCTCATTTTAGTATTTTGAAATACTATGGTTTGCATTTTGATTTGAAATTGGTTTTGATTCGGAGAATGGTTTTATCTGACTTTTGGATTTTCTATGATATTCTATTTAAAATGGGTTTTGAACTTCTTTATTTTACTCCAATCTTTTCTTCAAAGTGTTTTAAAAGTATTTTGAGAAGTATTTATTTTTATAGAAAAGTTATTATAGTAATGGATGTTTATTTTAAAGGAAAATAAAGTGCTTTTTAAAATAAAATGATTTTATTTATTTCGGAATAAATATTAGTGAAACATTTTATATAGAATGTTGTATAAAAAGAGAGATTTATAAATGGTAATTTATAACTAAAAGAGAGATTTATAAATGGAATAGATTTATCAATGGTACTTTATAAAAAGGGGAAAGATATCATTTCTATAATTTGGTATAATAAATCACATTCGTGAATTTATAGTAATATATGGAACGGCCGTTTTGTGGAAAGTATTTGGTTCTATATTGAAAACTAAGGTTTGTAATAAATGATTTTAGAGATTTATAAAAGAGTTTTATAAATATGAAGAAAATTTTTAAAATTGATTTTATAAATATGAAAGAAATGTTTAAAAAGGATTTCATAAATATGAAAGGAGTTTTATAAAAGGGTTATAAATAAATTTGGAGATTTATAAAAGGAGTTTTATAAATGATATTTTTTAAAAGGAGTTTGTAAATATAAGAGAGTTTTATAAATAGAAAGGAGTTTATAAAGGAATTTTATTAAAGGGATTTATAAAAATAATTTTATATAAAGAATAAGACCCGATTTCTATGATCGTTTTAAACTATGGTGGTATGGGAAGTATTCTTTTCATACTTAACACCAAAAGTGAATTGGGTTTATTGTTACCAATGTTTTAAATGATATTTGTTTTAACCCAATTAAGTATGGTTTTGAAGATACAATCTTTCTTAAGATTATTGAATATACTTATTCTACTGAGATAAGTATATGGATACATTTTCTAAGTATTGGAAATGTAGTGTTTGGTGAATATACTTATACTATTGATATAAGTATATGGAAAAGTTTTCTTAGTATAGAAAGTGAAATGGTTGGGAATATACTTATATAGTTGAGATAAGTATATCTATATTTTTGAAGTATTGAAAAGAGTAGAGAAGATTTGTGAATATATCTTTTGTAAACGATATTTTAATACAAATATTTGAAAGGAGATTTTAATTAATGGAAGAATTAATTAAAGAGGCTTAGTGGTTTCTTGTGTACTTAACCATGTTTGATTTACATGTGAAATTGAATCTCTGGTTGGAGTGTTTGTTTATTTGATAGTTAAATAACCGATTATCAAATCTTGGTCAGTTTTGAAACTATCGTTGTTGGTTCGGAGACTCCAGATCGAATATATTATCCGAAAACCACTTCGAACCAGCATAAACGTTCGAATTGAACGCATCTTAAAGATGATGAAATAGAATACAAAGTTCATTGAAGTGCAAGGGCTATTTGCTACTAATCATGAGGATATAGTAGAAGTAGCACCTTCGATTTATTCATATCCTGAACAACTTATATGGATGAATGCTAGCATTGCATTATTGCTTGGAGGGCACTGTTAGCATTCCAAGTAAGGTTGCTATATAAAAGGTAAAATGTAGCCTCTAGCCTCAAACTCGGTAATGACTAAAACATGGAGTATGCCGTAAGGCTATGTGGTTTGCTACCATTAGGGTATGGTCATCACCCGATCTAAATCGACATTGACCCATTTATGTATGCTAGTGACTCCGTATGGTTGTTGGCCAACAACCGGGATGATGAAATATTCGGTACTATCCAGTAAGGGTAGGCCGGTCTTGCCATGCATGGGGTCCATGCGAGGCCCTCGGTATATTTTATCAAGAGGTGCACCGTGACATGCTGTACCCTAGTAGCCTTGTCATTGATGGAATCCATTTTCCAGTACGTGCCTTTACAGACTTAGTTATATACTAATATGCTGGAAAATAATTAATTTAATCATTTTGGCTATGATTAAATATTTATTTTAAACCTTAGACATTATTATAATACCTAGAGATTTCTTATAAAAGGGTTTAGTTATCGTAAGGTATAAACCCGTCCGTGTTTATGTAAGGCGTGGTCTTATAAGATACTTTTATTTCTGAAAGGTTTTATAACATTAAAAATCCATGTGATTATGTTTCTCACACTGGTTTACCAGACTGATTCAGACGTTATTTTCTTATAATGCTTGGGTCAGCCCAAGCATATTTTCAGAATTAGTTATGGATGCTTCAGAGCTTCATGGGACGATCTGTATGCCTCCAAGACGTATTTACATATATTTTATTGTCTGCTGCTTTTTTTATTCTGTATTTATCAGCATTTGTGATGACAGGTTTTTATAACTGTCTAGGCGGATGATAGGTTAGTTTACTCTGATTGATGTACGTATATTACAGTTTTCTTTTATAAAGATATGTTGCATATTATATATTACTCATCACGATGTGAGATTATGTTCTGTCCTTTCTTTCTTTCACCCCAACATCTATTTTTCCGCCACTTGGATGCTCGACACGTGAATACCATGGACGTATTAGTGTCAACTTTTGAGGGTCGAAAAGGCCGATCATTACATGTGGTATCACAACTTAGGTTGACCGAACAGCTAGGCTTTGGTAGGGTAGACTCATTAGAGATAGGGTAAGTGACACCCTAGAATGAGTTTGACTGTGCGTGCGTGTGTATGAGAGCTCGTATTTGTTAGTGCTATAAAAATGTTTTATATTGTGTTGATTTATCCGTTGAGTAGTTTAAGAATTCTGGTTGGTACATGGGATGCCACGTTATCGATAAGGGTTTCTAAACACTTGAACAAGGCAAACTGACACGGTATTGTTTTTAAGAATGGGTAAATGAAATAATTTTACTTAGATTATATTATATATATAAAAGAATGATTTTCAAAATAATAATATAGTAATTTACGATGTGTTTGTTTATTAGGAAATGATAACCTTTAGTAATTGTAATTTATTTTTTGATTAGTCATATCCATCTAGTTATGAGCATTGACTATTGTTTGTTAAAAGAAAGTAACATTATATAAGCATGGCTTACAATTACGTTTTATAAATAAATAAAATTTGACCTGAGAATTAGAGAACTTAAATCCTGGTGTCTTTCAAAGTTTTGGGGAAAATAACAATAGTATTATTTGAAAATATTTATGAATACAAATATTTTTAAATGGAATTTAAAGGTGATAGAAAGCACTGAACTCTCTTCTATTACTGGAAAATAATTCTTGTGATGATTGCAGCATCATTGCCGTTTATTTTCCAGTTCTTAGTGAGGGATTTCTACCATATTAATTTGCTATAGAGTTGTTTTGGAAAAACAAATTTTGTTTTAAATTCCGAAAATATTTGATATAAAAAGGAGATATGTATATTCTTATTATTATTTCAAATAGAGTTCAAATAAAACTCGGGTGTTTAATTCTTAAGTTTTCTACTAAGTTATTATATGGACGCAGCCATCCTATGCATTAAGGTAGTTTGGGTTGTTCATCTCGTTATGATACGTTGTTTGGTAATTTTCATTTGTTGAATTGAAATGGAAACTTTGACGATTTTGGACGGTCAAAAACTTCCGAATTAGTTGAGAAATTAAAGCTAAGTGTTTGTGAAATTATAAGATAATAAGTTTTTGTAAATTGTAAATTTGAGGAGATAGTATGTGACGCCCCACCTCAATACCCACGCTAGCCAAGGACACTACGATGTAGTGCTGTCAACTAGCACGGAGAATAAGGCTGTTGAGGAGCGACCATCCATGTAATTGGTTATCACATGGTGGCTATAAAATAATCTTCGGAAACAAACATAGAAATAAACATAACACAAAGCAGTCATAGACATCCATATCACAAAGGCGGAAGAAGATATGAATATATATAACTAACACATGAAAGTGTACATCAGAGTAGTGGTCAAGTAAGATCCACGATAATACAAAAGAATAGCAACATGTGCTATACAAAAGAATAAGTACACAATATAGAGTCTATATCTCAAATGCGTACAACCAAAAACTGCTAAACTAAATAGTCAGCCAAAAGTCAGAGTAGCAAATCCCGGAAGGAAGTCAAGCAGAAGCACCTGTAACATCTCGGTCTGACCCGAGTATTATTTAAGAAAATAATAAACGGATCAGTCTAACTATAAATATCAGATGACATGATATATAATAAAAGACATGGCATAAACATAGAATATCCATACCGACATACTACTATAAGTATGAAAATGATGATCAACAGGAGATCAACCGATGAGAAATGATCAATATCACGAGAATCTTCTCAAAGATCCAAAGAGGGCATCATACCCTAAACTTGTACTCATAACAAGTCAATGACATAAAAATCCAGAAATCAAACAAGAAATCCAGAAATCATAAAAAGAGAAAGAGGCCTATCACATGACGGTCCGAAGACCATGGGGAGCTACCCCATATGTGTGAGTCGGAATCACACTGATTGAGGCCTAGGCTAACCAAAAAGCAGAAAGGTATGTGTGAATGGAATCACACAAGTGGTGTCTAGCCTACCCTCGCAAACATAAAGATATGTGTGAGTCGGAATCACACTACTGCGGCCTAGACTAACCTTGCGGACAGAGAGATGTGTGTGAGTCGGAATCACACTATTGCGGTCTAGTCTTACCTTGAAAACAAAGAGACATCGCACAATTGCTAGTCTAAATCATAAAATGATCATCATGATCAGCGAGAAGTGTCAATCACACCAAGCTAGTAAATATATGAGTTTAGCTTCATGTCCCATAACCACTTGCTTAACTTAAATATTTACGAACAAGCTGTAAATCTTCACTAGGAAATTGTCACGAAAAGGGTTCAATCGAACAAGTCCAAGAGCTAACCGACGAAGTGAACGCAAGCGTTTCATACCACTCGTTTTACTAAGTCGTTTAAGTCGATTTCTCATTCGAGTGAAGTAAAGGCTTATATATATTAGTAGATTGGAAATCGGTTTGGGAAAACGAACTTTTGATATTAAAAATAGTGTTGAAATCAATTTGATGAAAGAGTTTTGATATTTACTATTAGTATTGAAACCTTCATATATCTTTAAAGTGACAAGTCATAAAACGATTGTAGAACAAATCAATTCACGTTCGAAGACGTGAGTAAAGTCCAAAGAAGTCAGTCCCAAAACCATCAAAGTAGAATTTCTGACAAATGTTTTTCAGATGAGATTGCCTACGCAGAGTAATACGGGGTACGACTTAGTGAAGGCAAGCTGGTCCAGTGGTAGCATGACCGAGCTAAGGAATGGTGCAACTCAACCAGATGAACGACTTAAGGAAGGCGAGCGACTTACGACTTAAGGGAGGCAAGCGACTTACGACTTAAGGGAGGCATGCCTTGCGACCTAGCAGAAGAACAGGTCGAACGACCTAGGGAAAAACAGGTCAAAACGACCAAGTGCTAACTCGCGAACGAGTTACGACTTAAGAGGGTTCTGCGACCTAAGTGGGATGCGCGACCTAAGAGTTTAAGGGTCTTTGACCTAACGAGTTAAGAAGGTCCAACGACCTAAGAAAAAGTAGTTCATACGACCTATGAGTTCACGCGACCTAACAAGGCTAAGGACAAGGTCGGAGACGACCTACGACTTAAGGTTTTAAATCGCGAACGACTTAGTACTTGCTTATCTCGCGAACGACTTAAAGTCAATACGACTTAACGACTTAAGCTCAAATACGAGCTACGAGCTAAGGTCTATACGACCTAACGACTTATCTCAGTACGACCTAAGCCAGGACGAGATAGCAGAAGGCAACGACTTAAGTCTTAACTCGGGGACGACCTACGACTTAAGGTCATACGACTTAACAGTTTAAAAGCCAACGACCTAGGACTTAAGATCATACGACTTAACAGTTTAAAAGCCAACGACCTAGGACTTAAGAGCCATACGAGCTACGACTTATCACTTAACTCGCGAAAGACCTAGCGAAGGCAGAACACCCAGAACGACTCAGGCCTTTAACTCGTGAACGACTCAAGGAGTTAACTCGCGAACGACTCAAGGAGTTAACTCGCGAACGACTCAGGCCAGACGAACAGAAATACACGCGCGCGACCTAAGCCCTTAACTCGTGAACGACTCACGACTTAGGCTTAACTCGTGGACGACTCAGCGAAGGCCAGAAACGACTTAAGGCCAGAAAAATCACCAAAACGCTGAAAATTGAAGTTTTTCGCTAATCCAATCCAAACCAAATGCAAATGTTGATGCAAATACAATAGGGGATCATTCCCAACAGTCCAAGATAGATATAGGCAAGATGTGAGATCAAAAATCTCACCTTTTCACGGAATTTGATGAAGATGGAGATTTGAGAGCAAAGCAAGAACACCAACAAGCTTGAATCAATGGTCTTCACGTGAATTTGATGTTGAATCTCGGATTTGCAATAGAATTTGTGTTTGGAGTTTTAATTTCCACTTCCCACCACCATTTTTGACAAAGCTTGAAGTGTTTTGATAGAGTGAAGAAGATGGTTGGGCTGAACTGAAGGGGTGCAGTCCAAACCAAAGTCAAAGGCGGGAAAAAGTGTTGAAAATTTCACTATCTCCAAACATATCGAAGTTTATACTCAAAAAGATCGCAAACGTCATTTTGAACTCAATGGGGGTGGTCTCGAGTCCTAATTTGACCGTATGCAAAAAGTAGCTTTTCGGACTAAAATCCGACGAACGATGTTATATTTAAATAAAATATTTAAATATAAAATCGACAAATATGCGGGTTGTTACATAGTAAGTTAAAACAAGATTTAAATTTGTTGAACATCCTGGTTAAGTAAAACAAATATGAAATTGTATATATATACTCTTAGGAGGCAGAAGAGTGTTATATGAATATGAACTTGAGTTATAAAATGTTAATAGACTTAAGTAATGGTTTTATGAAATGGTTCATAAATTATTTTAGTATTGAATGAAATACTATTGCTGTAATTAAAATGTGGTATTGTTTCATTTGTCGTGTTTAACTCTATTTTAGGATATGTAAGTGAGATTCAGGTATATGGAAGCAAAGGCTAGCTTGTTGCTTTTGGTTTCATGAGTAGAGTTTGTTTGCTCGACAAATGGGAATGTGTTTATTGCTTAACAGGTGTGTTTGCTATGTGTTATATACACTCTATAAGGTATATCATAAGTATATATTGGTGTTAATGATTTTATACCCCAGATATGGGAGGCCACTTTTGGGCTTTTGTTGTCTTTGTTGATTTGGGCCAATTGTGGCAAGTTATACTATTTTCGGATTGAGTCACGCAAAGGATGCACTATCGAAATTTTCCGCAACGTAAGGGATTTTAAAAGTAACTAATTTTGAAAGCCTAAGGGTTTGTAGACATTTTTCTTCCTTTAGGAATTTCGGGGACGAAATTCTTTTGAGGGGGAAGAATGTAACGACCTGAAATATTAACTTTTCGAATGGGAATACTTAATTTATTTAAATATTCAAATTTGATTCGAACATGATAAATAATAACGAAATCAATTGTTGATAAAACAAATTAATTTTTGATGACGTATTTTTATTTTTATTTATAGGATTTTTTCCATAATTTTTAATTTGGAAAATATTTGAATTATCATTTAATGTATTTTTGGAAAACGTTGGTATTTTTGAATTTTTATGGAATAAGATAACCAGTATATATTATTATTGTTTTGTGACCGTGTTGCATTTTTGTGCACGATCGTATTTTTATTTTTGTCATTCGCAGTTCATGCACAAAAGAAATTCTATGTAGCGACGTACTGGAAATTGCAAAATAAACTAACTTCAACACTTATAATATTCAATGCTATGACTTTTTCATCTTTCTCCTCTTTTCTTTTCTCTATTTCCTATAAACAAGAAAAAAGGCCACCATCAAATAAAATCAAAATTCAAACAATCTACTCAACGAAAAAATGTGAAACCATATCCATTGGGTTTGTTTTGGCAAGATCTTCGAATCTAGGTGAAGTTTGTAAGGTGCGGTGTCGAGTGGTGTTCGACGTGAGGAGACAACTAAGGTTAGGGTTTTAGTGAGTTATAGGCGACAATAGGCTAAGATGTTGATGCCAGTGTATTTCTCTTGGGATGGAGCTTCGATTGGCAAAGTATGGGAAGGTGCGGTGTGATATTGGTGATGACATTTTGATGGTCATGTACAGGTGGTTCAGTTGCGATGTGGGTGGTGAGGCCGAGCTGGAAGTGACAGTGAGGGATGCGAAGCACTCGGGATGTAGAGTTCGTTGGTGAAGTCGATTGGAGATCTCATGAAGTGTAGTGGAAGCAAGGGCATTTGTGCATGGCTTGAAATTTGTTCGTACACAGTCATTAACGTTAATTATATAATTAGTGTAATTAATTTTTTTAATTAATCTCGAAATCTTGTAAAATGCATATCTTCTTCATACAAGGTCCAATCGAGACGTGGTCTTTTACGTTGCATTCATAAGAGCGTTATCTATGCACTAGAATTAGTTTAATCGAGTTTGGAGTAAGTGGAATTTTGAGCTAAAATCGAACGTCGTTCAATTTTAGATCTAATCATAATGCTTAAGTGTCAACTAGAATTTTGGTGGGTTATCTCACTTCTGAATGAATACTATAATGATATATAGTAGATATAAATTACTGTTTTGTTTGAAAGATTTATTGATTTGGTTTAGGTGAATTTCCGATTTGAAAAGCTAATGATATATAAAATGAAATATAGAGAATTTTATAGGGGAATCTGAATTCCTCATTAGTATTGATTTTAATTTCAGTTATATACCTATTGTATAAATTGTTGAATGTCAAAACTTGGTAGTTTGGCTATAATTGGATGTGACATTGATATATCTTAAAAGTTGAACCCTTTAGTAATAAAGGTAACAATAGCATTGGTTAAGTGCTATGGTAGCTCTAGGCCTCATTTTAGTATTTTGAAATACTATGGTTTGCATTTTAATTTGAAAATGGTTTTGATTTGGAGAATGATTTTAGATCCGGCTTTTGGATTTTCTGTGATATTCTATTTAGAATAGGTTTTGAACTTCTCTATTTTACTCCAACTTTTTTTTTGAAAAATGTTTTAAAAGTATTTTGAGAAGTATTTATTTTTATAGAAAAATTATTATAATAATGAATGTTTATTTTAAAGAAAAGTAAAAGGGACTATCTTTTAAAAGAAAGTGATTTTGTTTCATTTTGGAATAAATATTTATGAAATGTTTTATATAAAATGTTATATGAAAAGAGAGATTTATAAATGGTAATTTATAAGTAAAAGAGAGAATTATAAATGGTAATTTATAAATAATGGAGAGATTTATAAATGGTATTTTATATAAGTAAAAGAATAAATTTACAAATGGTATTTATAAAAAGGGAAAGGATATTGTTTTTATAATATGGTATAATAAATCACATTGGTGGATTTATAGCAATATATGGAATGATCGTTTTATGGAAGCATTTGGTTCTATCTTGAAAACTAAAGGTTTATTATAAATGATTTTAGAGATTTATAAAAGGATTTTATAAATATGAAGGAAATGTTTAAAAAGGATTTTATACATATGAAATAAATGTTTTAAAACGATTTTGTAAATATGAAAGGAGTTTTATAAAAGAGTTATAAATAAATTTGGAGATATATAAAAGGGGTTTTATAAATGATATTTTATAAATGGAGTTTGTAAATATAAAAGTGTTTTATAGATAGAAAGAAGTTTATAAAGGAATTTTATAAAAGGGATTTGTAAAATAGAAAATTATATAAAGAAGGAGACCCAATTTCCATATATAATAATTTTAAAGTATGGTGATATGAGAAGTATTCTTTACATACTTAGCACAAAAGTATTTTGGGTTTATTGTTATCAATGTTTTAAATGACAATTGTTTTAGCCCGGTTAAGTTGGTTTTAGAAATAAAATCTTTCTTACGATTTGTGAATATAATTATATTATCGAGATAAGTATATGGGTACATTTTCTAATTATTGGAAATATAATGTTTTATGAATATACTTATACTATTGATATAAGTGTATGAAAAGTTTTCTAAGTATCGAAAGTGAAATGGTTTTGGAATATACTTATATATTTGAGATAAGTATATCAATATTTTTCAAGTATTGAAAAGAGTAGAGAGGATTTATGAATATATCTTTAGTAAAAGGTATTTTAAAACAAATTTTTGAAAGGAGATTTTAATTAATGGAAGAATTAATTAAAAGTGGAAATTAGGCACAAGGGCCTCTTTAGTAAGTGGAATTAATTTCTAGGACACACAACTGCAATAATTACTTTTAAGGACAAAACATAAAATAATTAGTTTCTAGGGCCTTAAAACCTATGAATTATGTCCTTGAAAGTAATTGGACTGCTGACTTTGTCCTTGAAAGCAATTATTTTGCTGACTTTGGCCTTGAAAGTAATTTCTTTGAATGTGTGTCCTAGAAATTAATTGGACTGCAAAGTTTGTCCTTCTGGTGAAATGCCCCTAATTAAAAGGCTTAGTGGTTGCTTGTGTACGTAACCATGCTTGGTTTACATGTGAAATTAAATCTCTGGTTCGATTATTTTTTTATTTGACAGTTAAATAACCGACTATCAAATCTTGGCCAGTTTTGAAACTATCGTTGTCGGCTCGGAGAGACCGAGATTGGATGTATTATACAAAAACCACTTCGAATCAGGATAAACATTCGAATTGAAGACATGTTGATGATGATGGAATCGAAGATGGAAGTTCTTTGAAGTCTAAGGGCTACTTGCTACTAATCCCGAGGATGTAGTAGAAATAGTGCCTTCGGTTTGTTCATATCTTGAACAACTTGTATGGATGAGTGCTTGCATAGCATTGTTGCCTAGAGGGAAGTGTTAGCATTCCAAGTGGGATTGCTATATAAAAGGTAAAACGTAGCCTCTAGCCTCACACCCTATAATGACTAAAATAGAAGATATGTCGTAAGGCTATGTGGTTCGCTACCACTAAGCTATGGTCATCATCCGATCTTGATCGATATTGACCCATTTATGTATGCTAGTGACTTAGTGCGGTTGTTGGCCGGCAACTGTGGTGATGACATATTCGGTAGTATCCAGTGAGGGGTAGGCCAGTCTTGCCAAGCATAGGGCTATTGGTACATTTTATTTAGAAGTGTACTATGACAAGCGGTACCCCAGTAGCCTTGTCATTGATGGAATCCATTTTCCAATATGTGCCTTTATGAACTTAGTTGTATACCTAATATGCTGGAATGTAATTAATGTAACCATATCGGCTATGATTAAATATATATTTTAAACCCTAAACATTATTATAATATCACAAGATTTCTTTTAAAAGGGTTTGGTTATCGTATGGTAAAAACCCGTCCGGTTTACGTGCGACGTGGTCTTACGAGATACCTTTATTTCTAAAAGGTTCCATAACATTAAAAATCCATGTGATTGTGTTTCTCACAGTAGTTTTCCAAAATGATCCGGGTGTTAATTTCTTATAAAGCTCAGGTCAGCCCAAGCATATTTCCAACTTTAGTTAGGATGATTTGGGGCTTCAAGGGACAAGCTGGAAGCCTCCAAGATGTTTTCACGTATATTTTATTTTCTGCTACATTTTTTATTATGTATTTATTAGCGTTTGCGTGGATGGGTTGTTATAACTATCCAGCAGATGATATGTTAGTTCACTATGATTAATGTATGTGTATTACAATTTTATTTTATAAAGAACTATTGTATATTATATATTACTCATCATGATGTGAGAATCTATTCTGTCTTTTCTTTCTTTCACTCCAAACAATCTATCTTTCCTGCACTTGGATGCTCGGTATGTGAATACCATGTGTTAACTGGGTTTCTAACCCATCAAAATTCAATAAGAATTAGAAAAGTCAGAGTATGCCAGAATAACTCAAGAATCAACTAAAAGGACTAGAAAACGAAGAAGAGAAAGACCTAAGCGGAAGGATGCCAAAATAAGCTAAGGTGATGGATCGCTAGCGATCCATAAGGCTTGCTCATGGACCCTCCAAACCTCTTGCATCATGATTCATTACCATTTCAAAGCATACTTGTCAAGTTTCATAGCATGCCAAACAAATTAGCTTGAGAAGTGAAGACTCATCTAATTCAAGCTATTTGGCCAAAATTAGCTAACTTAAAATGAACCTACAAAACTCATACAAAGTTGGATTTACTTGAACTTTTGGGAGAACATTTAAAAAACATAGCAGAAGGCTCACAAAAAAAATGAAGTCATTTAGACTTGATTAGGTGGATCGCTAGCGACCCATCTAGAGTGGGCTCTATCACCACAAATTTTTATAGCGTATCCCTAACGCACTCTAGAGTGTTTCTGCAAAGTTTCGTTCGATTTTGTTAAGATTTGAGCGAGATATGGATGATTCTTCTGGACCAGATGATCCATGAAGATGGATGATCAAAATAACTCCAAATGACTTGATATTTGGACAAGGCGCTTAAATAGAAGATAGGAAGACAACCAAACAAAGCTCACTCAAAAATATTCTAAGTGGATGGATAGCTAGTGATCCATCCCCTATGGATAGCTTGCGATCCATCCCCTATGGATAGCTAGCGATCCATCAAGATACGTCGGATCTCCCTCAAACTTTCCAAGCTCCTTCGTAGCACTAAGTAAAGGCTTCTGGTAGAAAAATATGCTAAGTTGATAGATAGCTAATGATCCATCCCCTATGGATAGCTAGTGATCCATCCCCTATGGATAGCTAGCAATCCATAGAAATGACTCAGATTGATTTGTTATTTTGGTGATGACTTGGCATAACAACTGGATTCTTCTGCACCTAGACTTCTGGCCCAATACTCACTGAACTTCCTTATAAATACTCACTTGCCTGCAACTAGATATGGATCTTTTTTCATATAGGGAACTTCCATTACTCAATTGGAATTCTTTCACTTCTTTAACTTTTTTCTCCCTCACAACAGTCATCAAGGGGGTTACTGTGATTCTCTAGTCAACCCTTGAACTTGTGACTTATTCTAACTCATTATAACTTAGATCTACGGACTAACTAGTTGATATCCAGAGAGATTCAACTAGTATAATCATAATAAAGATTGATTATAGTGGACGTAGTCTAGAGTCAGCCAAACCACTATAAAAACTATGTGTGTCTTTTCTTACTTCTGCTTTTTATTTGTTGTTTATCTGAGATTTATGCTGCTGATTATCTTCACTGGTGCTTTCACAATTGATCCAGGGTGTTGATCCGTTTTTTGGGTTAACATTTTGGTGTTTTCATCGAGAACCTTGAACGAGATCTGAAGAACTGAAGTTTGAATCTATGATTTAGAGAAGATGAGTAGGCCGAATACTAGATTTGGAGCTGTAGCAAGTCAACCGGAGCCTGGAGGCAGCCAAGAGGCGTCCTCAATTTCTCATCAACCCATCTATGTGATTAGAAAAGAAATGGAAAGGACGATAAAGGAGATGCAAGATGGGATCTTGCCTAGGCAATAAGAGATGATCGATAGCTTCTTCCAGAGGATGGAGTAAGGGATAGCTAGATCTGTAGGGAATAGGAAACAAACTCCAGGGAATAACTTAGGAACTGCCGGAGTAGGATTGGAACAAAGTGGAGTCTTGCCCCCATGCTCAAAGCAATCGATACTTGAGGGAAACACTGGAATCAACAATAGGACCCAATGCAAGATCATTTGGAGCTAGGGAAAAACAAACTGAAATAATTCCCACAGGACTTGGGAGCACGACAGATTTGGATCAAGAGTAAGCTTTAATTAGAGATATGTGATGTAATAACTCCGAATGAAATTGGAATGATTGTGATGTATAGATTACACTTGGGTAGAGACTAGAGTCTTATGATGTAACTGGTTTGGAATGACTTGTGATTGGCAAGAGAATCCGAAGGAGCTGGACGATTCACCAAGGCTAAAGCAGCTAAAAAGCTCAATCATCGAAGACTAGAGACATGAGCTTTTTCTTAAACAAAGCACGCCTTTCATTCAAAAGGCATACTTTGGGGTGCAAGTGTTAACTGGGTTTTTAACCCATCAAAATTCAATAAGAATTAGAACAGTCAGAGTGCATCAGAATAACTCAAGAATCAACCAAAAGGACTAGAAAAAGAAGAAGAGAAATACCCAAGAGGAAGGATGCCAAAATAAGCTAAGGTTATGGATCGCTAGCAATCCATAAGGCTTGCTCATGGACCCTCCAAACCTCTTGCATCATGATTCATGACCATTTCAAAGCATGCTTTCCAAGTTTCATAGCATGCCAAACAAACTAGCTCGAGAAGTGAAGACTCATCTGATTCAAGCTGTTTGGTCAGAATTAGCTAACTTAAAATAGACCTAGAGAACTCATATAAAGTTGGATTGATTTGAAATTTTGGGAGAATATTTAAAAAACATAGGAGAAGGCTCGCAAGAAAAATGAAGTCATTTAGAGTTGGTTTGATGGATCGCTAGGAATCCATCTAGATGGATCGCTAGCGACCCATCTAGACTGAGGCCCACCACATCAAATTTTTATGGTGGGTCCCTAACACCCTCTAGAGTGTTCCTGCAAAGTTTCGTTCGATTTTGTTAAAATTTAAGCGAGATCTGGATGATTCTTCTGGACTAGATGGTCCTTGAAGATGAATGATCAAACTTACTCCAAACGACTTGATATTTGGACAAGGCACTTAAATAGAAGATAGGAAGACAACCAAACAAATATCACTCAAAAATATGCTAAGTGGATGGATAGATAGCGATCCATCCTCTATGGATAGCTAGCGATCCATCAAGATAGGTCGGATCGCCCTCAAACTTTCCGAGCTCCTTCGTAGCACTAAGTAAATGCTTCTGGTAGAAAAATATGCTAAGCTGATGGATGACTAGAAATCCATCCCCTATGGATAGCTAGCGATCCATAAATATGACTCAGATTGATTTGAGATTTTTGGTGATGACTTGTCATAACAACTGGACTCTTCTGCACCTAGACTTCTAGCCCAACACTCACTAATTTCCCTATAAATACTCACCTACCTACAACTAGAGATGGATCTTTTACCGGATAGAGAACTACCATTACTCGATTGGAATTCCTTCACTTCTTCAACTTTCTTCTCCCTCACAACAGTCATCAAGGGTGCTACTGTGATTCTCCAATCAACCCTTGAACTTGTGACTTATTATAACTCATTGTAACTTAGATCTAAGGAATAACTAGTTGGTATCCAGAGAGATTCAACTAGTATAATCATAATAAAGATTGATTAAAGTGGACGTAGGCCAGAGTTATTATAAAAAATCTATGTCTCTTTTCTTACTTCTGCTTTTTATTTGTTATTTATCTGAGATTTCTGCTACTGATTATCTGCACTGGTGCTTTCACACTTGATCCAGGGTGTTGATCCATTTTTTGGGTTAACACCGTGGATCTATTATTATCAATTTTTGAGGGTTGAAAAGGCTGATCGTGACAATTACCCTCAAGATAGACAGTACAACACGATAGCATCGTCCGAAATGTTAAAGCCGACCTCTCTCTTGGACTTAACCTTAGGATAGATAGTGGAACCATGTAAAATTCTTCTTTACAACCGCTTCTAAAACATAGAGCACATATATTGATTTTTAAGTGGTTACGGTTTTGAGTCGTCTCATATAAGTGCACTCCCCCGCTTACTAAACGCCTTAAAACCTATCGATAGATTTCTAGTTAAATCAGCTCCATTTCTTTTTGAAATAAAAAAACAATGCATAAGGGTGGAGATCATCTCCTATCGGGATGCATTTCCTTATCTCTTGTCTTAAAATAGCCAGACGAGTTTATAGTTGGGTATAGCATCATCGAGGATAACTGTACCATATAATTATTCTTCTACATATTTCTAAGTTAATTTTGGTAAAATTCAATAATAATGAGAACGATCACATATGGAACCTAAATTTTTTATACTTATCATGTTTCTGACCTTCTCAACTTATATTATCCCTTGGTTAAGTGTGAAGCCGGTAGGTTAGAGAATTGTTTGCTTCTATGCTCGACTCGAACATCATTATCAACTCTCACAAATAGAACAAATCTACTTTGTCAGCTTTTAATGTTAAGTACATGACTAAATACTTTCCATAGATAAGCAAACACGCAAAGCAAGATTAAGTCACATAAGTCACTTCTAATCCTCTTTTTATTTAATTAATTATTTATTAACTAAAAATTCGTTTATCAAATAATTACTTCCTCCAGAAGTAAGCAAACTCTATATACGAGTATTCTGCTATTTCACTATTCATTTGTACTCTTTTCAATACTTCAAAATGTATGCATATACTTATCTCAAATGCTATAAGAATATTCACAAATCTTTAACAAGATTTCTTACTTTAAAATATAATCGAAGAGGTTAAAAACAAGTGTTACTTAAACATTGTTACTATAAACAGATCTTTACTTTATATAACCTTTTCCCAAAACATTCCATACTTGTTATTATCTTTAAAATCTCCTTTATAAAGATCCAAGTACATTCACCAGTTTATTCATAAGGATTTAAAACAAATGTTACTTAAACATTGTCATTACAAAACCAAAACCATTCACAAGTTTACATCTCACCTACCTGCAACTAGAGATGGATCCTTTTCCGGATAGAGTTTCCATTACTCGATTGGAATTCCTTCACTTCTTCAACTTTCTTCTCGCTCGCAACAGTCATCAAGGGGGTTACTGTGATTCTCCAGTCATTCCTTGAGCTTGTGACTTATTCTAACTCATTATAACTTAGATCTAAGGACTAACTCGTTGATATCCGGAGAGATTCAATTAGTATAATCATAATAAATATTAATTAAAGTGGACGTAGGCCAGAGTCAGTCGAACCACTATAAAAACTCTGTGTCTCTTTTCTTACTTCTGCTTTTTATTTGTTATTTATCTGAGATTTGTGCTGCTGATTATCTACATTGGTGCTTTCACACTTGATCCATGGTGTTGATCCGTTTATTGGGTAACATTTTGGTGCTTTCACTGAGAACCTTAAATGAGATCTGAAGAACTGAAGTTTGAATCTAAGATTTAGAGAAGATGAGTAGGCCTAATACTAGATCTAGAGCTGTAGCAAGTCAACCGAAGCCTAGGGGCAGCCAAGAAGTGTCCTTAATTTCTCCTCCACCCATCTATGTGATTAGAAAAAAAATGGAAAGGACGATAAAGGAGATGCAAGATGGGATCTTTCCTAGGCAATAAGAGATGACAGATAGATTCTTCCAGAAGATGGAGCAACAAGGGATAGCTAGATCTGTAAGGAATAGGAAACAAACTCCAGGGAACAACATAGGAACTGCCGGAGTTGGATTTGAACAAAGTAGAGTCTTGCCCCCAAGCTCAAAGCAACCGATACTTAGGGAAAACACTAGAATCAACAATAGGATCCAATGTAAGAGAATCTGGAGGTATGGCAAAACAAACTAAAATAATTCCCACATGACTTGGGGGCACGACGGATTTGGATCAAGGATAAGCTTTAACGCCTGGAATGAGTGATGTTGGAGCTAGAGTAGGAAATCAGAGTATGAATACATGACCTCATGAGCTGAAACCATAAGCCCATAGTTGGAACAGGTGGCAAGTTCGTCCCTTACTCTCTACCTTCTGTTTTTTCTGCCTTCAATAACCTTACCGCTTACACATGTACGGGATCCCAAACGGTCCTTAGGCATGCTCTAAGTCGGATGCCTGAGAAGACTATTTAGGACAACAATAATCTCAGGGCGGTTACACGTGTACAGGATCCCGAACAGTCCCTAGGCATGCTTTGAGTTGAATGCTTGAGATGACTATTTAGGACAACAATAATCTCAGGCCACTTACACGTGTATGGGATCCCGAACGGTCCCTAGACACGCTCTGACTCAGATGCCTGAGATGAACATTTAGGATTTCTGCTGGTTTTGATTCCTGCTTGTTTAATTTCTGCTTATTTGTTTTGATTTGAATATTTGAATTTTGAAAAAATCCACATTGATTGTGATGACTAATATTGATCGACTTAGAGTCACACCATGGGAGCGGAGTGCAAGGTGCAAGTCCCCTTGCTAGAGAGCGAGTGGATGGACTTGTACGATATTGATCGCCATAGAGTCTCGATCGAAGAGTCAGGACCGGAGTGCAAGAAGTAAGTCCCCTCATCGGAGAGTGAGCGGATGGGCTTACTGAATCCCCCTTAAATTAACAAACAAACGACCAAAGAGATCGTGCCCTTAACTTAAAACATTAAACGATCCGGAGAGATCGCACATTAAACTAAACATTAAATGATCCGGAGAGATCGCACATTAAACTAAACATTAACAATCCAGAGAGATCGCGCATTAAACTTAAACGTCAGGGGAGATCAAGCTTTAAAATAGATTTGATTTACTAAAAGGATTCGAATGTCTCATAAGCAGAATAAAACCGATAAATCCTGGATGAACACGGGATAATCTCAATATATGATGTGATTTTTGATATATAATGTGATTTGATATATGATATGACAACTCTGAATGAGAAGCAAAATGATAATGATGTAAATCCGAATGAACATGGGACAATTAGAGATATGTGATGTAAATGAAGAAATGTGATGTAATTGGAAATATGCGATGTAATTGGAAGCATATGATTTAATTAGAGATATGTGACGTAATAACTCCGAATGAAATCAGAATGATTGTGATGTATAGATTACACTTGGGTAGAGTCTAGAGTCTTAGGATGTAACTGGTTTGGAATGACTTGTGATTGGCAAGAGAATCTGAAGAAGCTGTATGATTCACAAAGGCTAAAGCAGCTTAAAAGCTAAATCATCGAAGACTAGAGACAGGAGCTTGTTCTTAAACAAAGCACGCCTTTCATTCAAAAGGCGTACTTTAGGGTGCAAGTGTTAACTGAGTTTTTAACCAGTCAAAATTCAATAAGAATTAGAATAGTCAGAGTACGTCAGAATAACTCAAGAATCAACCAAAAGGACCAAAAGAAGAAGAAGAGAAAGACCCAAGAGGAAGGATGCCAAAATAAGCTAAGGTTATGGATCACTAGCGCTCCATTAGGCTTGCTCATGGACCCTCCAAACCTCTTGCATCATGATTCATTACCATTTCAAAGCATGCTTTCCAAGTTTCATTGCATGCCAAACAAACTAGCTCGAGAAGTGAAGACTCATCTGATTCAAGCTGTTTGGCCAGAATTAGCTAACTTAAAATGGACCTACAGAACTCATATAAAGTTGAATTGACTTGAAATTTTGGGAGAACATTTAAAAAACATAAGAGAAGGCTTGCAAGAAAAATGAAGTCATTTAGAGTTGATTTGATGGATCGCTAGTGACTCATCTAGATTTGGCCCCACCACCTCAAATTTTTATGGTGGATCCCTATCACCCTCTAGAGTGTTCCTGCAAAGTTTCGTTCGATTTTGTTAAAATTTGGGTGAGATATGGATGATTCTTCTGGACTAGATGACCCATGAAGATGGATGATCAAACTAATTCCAAATGACTTGATATTTGGACAAGGCACTTAAATAGAAGATAGGAAGACAAACAAAAAAAGATCACTCAAAAATATGCTAAGTGGATGGATAGCTAGCGATCCATCCCTTATGGATAGCTAGCGATCCATCAAGATAGGTCGGATCGCCCTCAAACTTTCCGAGCTCCTTCGTAGCACTAAGTAAAGGATTCTGGTAGAAAAATATGCTAAGCTGATGGATGACTAGCGATCCATCCCCTATGGATAGCTAGCGATCCATCACCTATGGATAACTAGCAATCCATTGAAATGACTCAGATTGATTTGAGAGTTTTGATGATGACTTGGCATAACAGCTGGACTCTTCTGCACCTGGACTTCTAGCCCAATACTCACTGATTTCCCTATAAATACTCACCTACTTGCAACTAGAGATGGATCATTTTCTAGATAGAGAATTGCCATTACTCGATTGGAATTCCATCAATGCTTCAACTTTCTTCTCCCTCACAACAGTCATCAAGGGGGTTACTGTGATTCTCCAGTCAACCCTTGAACTTGTGACTTATTCTAACTCATTGTAACTTAGATCTAAGGACTAACTAGTTGATATCCAGAGAGATTCAACTAGTATAATCATAATAAAGATTGATTAAAGTGGATATGCTAGAGTCAGCCGAACCACTATAAAAATCTGTGTCTCTTTTCTTACATCTGCTTTTTGTTTGTTGTTTATCTGAGATTTGTGCTGCTGATTATCTGCACTGGTGCTTTCACACTTGATCCAGGGTGTTGATCCATTTTTGAGGGTTGGAAAGGCCGATCGTTACAATTACCCTCAAGGTAGACAGTACAACACGATAGCATTGTTTGAAATGTTAAAGCTGACCTCTCTCTTGGGCTTAGCCTTAGGATAGATAGTGGAACCATATAAAATTCCGCTTTACAACCGCTTCTAAAACATAGAATGCATATATTGATTTTTAAGTGTTTACGGTTTTGAGTCGTCTCATATAAGTGCACTCCCCCGCTTACTGAACGCCTTAAAACCTATCGATAGATTTCCAGTTAAATCAACTCCAGTTCTTTTAGAAATAAAAGGACAATGCATAAGGGTGGAGATCATCTCCTATTGGGATGGATTTCCTTATATCTTGTCCTAAAATAGCAAGACGAGTTTATAGTTGGGTATAGCATCACCGAGGATAACCGTACCATATAATTCTTCTTCTACATATTTCTAAGTTAAATTGGTAAAATTCAATAATAATGAGAACGATCACATATGGAACCTAAATTTTGTATACTTATCATGTGTTTGACCTTCTCAACTTATACTATCCCTTGGTTAAGTGTGAAGCCGGTAGGTTAGAGCATTGTTTGCTTCTATGCCCGACTCGAACATCATTATCAACTCTCACAAATAGAACAAATCTACTTTGTCGGCTTTTAGTGTTAAGTACATGACTAAATACTTTCCATAGATAAGTAAACACGCAAAGCACGATTAAGTCACATAAGCCACTTCTAATCCCCTTTTTATTTAATTAATTCTTTATTAATTAAAAATTCGTTGATCAAATAATTACTTCCTCCAAAAGTAAGCGAACTCTATATATGAGTATTCTACTATTTCACTATTCATTTGTACTCTTTTCAATACTTCAAAATGTATTCATATACTTATCTCAAATGCTATAAGAATATTCACAAATCTTTAACAAGATTTCTTACTTTAAAATATAATCGAAGAGGTTAAAAACAAGTCTTACTTAAACATTGTTGCTATAAATAGATCTTTACTTTATATAACCTTTTCCCAAAACATTCCATACTTGTTGTTATCTTTAAAATCTCCTTTTTAAGGATCCATGTACATTAATAAGTTTATCCAAAAGGATTTAAAACAAATGTTACTTAAACATTGTCACTACAAAACCAAAACCATTTCAATTATAACTATCTTTAAAGCATTCATTTTAAAGATCAAATTATATTCATAAGAATAATAAAAAATGGTTAAAAACAATTGTTGCTTAAACTTTGTTTACTGTAAACCCAAAACCATTCATACTTTAAAGTTTCTTTAAAACATTCCATTTTAAGATCTTAGTATACCTATTAACAAGATAATATACTTTTAATTAACTTCTCAAATACATTCATTTATACCTATGTGTTGTAACCAAAACCACTCATCCTTTTATAAAATACATTGCTTACTTTTTCCAAATACACACACACACACACTCTTTTATAATACATATAAATACTTTTTAAATTTCGTTATAAAATATTACATAAAACAACAATTAAGAATTTAACCAAAATCATAAAAAATCATGTTTTATATTTAAAAACATTAACTTTAAAATTTTATAACTAATTCATAAAAATATTTTTAAACTTGAAACCACTTTTATAATACTCTAATATATGTTATTAAACATCCCTAAAAAGATTATAAAAAAAATACTTTATTTAAATTTCATGTTTAAACCATTTTAAGTTTCAAACGGTAAACTACAGTATTTGCAGAACTATTGTCAAAAGTTTAGAAACACCCAAAGAGTGCTGCAGATGGAAAATGTTATAGTTTCTTGTTCTTGCCACAAAACCAGTTTTAAAGGCCTAAATGTTTGGCAAATTTTCAACTAGTTGACAATCAATTTAAAATCCATTTTTTTATAATAAGTGCTTTGGTTATGTTGCTTAATAACCATGCAAATAAACACCTAAGGATATCTTTCAATATCATATAAAAATTCCCAAAAACAAGTTATTTCGAAGTGCTCATATAACATCCTTTCTCACTATAACTTTTGCAATTTCATTCAACCGGTTTTAAAATCATTTAAACCTTGATATTTTTATAGTAAGAAGTACACATATATCACTTATTAAAATAGCAAAGAAATTTTTGAGAAAGTCTTTGAAAATCATATTAAAAATCGCCGAACACAAGGCGATTTCAAAGTGCACATATAGCAATTTTTCGCTATTACTTTTGCAACTTTGTTTTACAAGTTCTATAGCTTTTCAAACCACTTCCTCGCTATACCAAACACTACTATATGTGTAAAGCATAACCAAAATATATACTTTCGTAATATATTCACATATAACTATTTTGAACAAGTTAAAGACAAGGGATTTTGAAGTGCACTTATAGCGACTATTCTTGCATCGAACAATTTCAAACACACTTCAACTTCGCACACAACCAAACCAAACATGTAAACACAAAATCTAGGCCATGTTACATGTTTTATAGGGTAATCGTTATAACTCGCACCTTAATGGGCTTGAATTTTGACTAAATCGAAACTCAAGTCCGTTTGGGCATGGATTGTTGGTTTTGGTAAACTGAAATAAACATAAGCATATCAAAGAGTGATTAATATAAACTCACAGTGAAATAGAAAAATATATTAGAAAATACTAATTGAGGCTACTGCCTTGGACTCAATAGTATTCCTTGGATATCTAGTTGCCTTGTCAGCACTTAGCTGAATAAGAAGACTTTTCCATTTACTGTTCCCATCTTGCTCCAGTAGTCCGTCCCTCAAAATCTATCAGGCGGGTTGTAATGAGGAGGGGGGGTCAGAACAACATTTTGGTGACTGGAAAATTACACACATTACGCATAACACTAATTTATGATGATTGATTTCCATATAAGTGTTATGTGTATTATTTAAGGCTAATATGTTCAATCCTATGTGCGTGTACGATAGGTCCAACCTTTTCCGAGGTATAACTATATATATGCCTATATGCATATATATCAAAACGATGTACTAACCAAAAGGAAACCCCGACCATTGAATACTTCTTAAATAGGAAGGGGGCAAACCCAATGACCATTTAACCCTTAATTCCCGAAGTGGGCCCTCCGTAACGAATCGTTACTCAATTGGCTCTAGCTACAGAGGCAGATGACCCCTAGATACTATTTTATAATATAATTGTTGTATTACTAATGCATCTTAAAGACTCTTCTAAGGGTTAACTAGACCACCTCCGATAAACAAACAACTAATTAATTAAACTTTGAGTTCTATGTATATCCCATACGGATTCTACACTAGTAGGAAGTGAAATCCATCAAGGCATAACCCGAGTCTTTGCTTTCGACCGCTCGGGACTGCTAGTTGTCATAACCTATATGCCAGCCCTACTGCTAAATACCGTTTCAATCAACAATACTGACATAGCCCGTCAACCTTCCACAGACGAAATCCCGTTTAGACTAACCTAATGTAATTCAAGGAAAATGCATATTTCAGTAACTTAAAACCTCTTAGTAGAAATGAAGTAGTCCCCATTTCCATAAAAGTACCGGGCCATTTAATACTTCAAATCTGAGGCGAACCCTTTATATATTTTCCCTTTCCTATACGCGACCGCATATCACTTTCCAAGGGTCCTACGGTAGGAGATGTCCCACATCAGTAGTAAGTATACACAACTGCTGGTAGCCTCTAGGTAAAGGGCAAAGTTCTACTGTGTAACTCCACCGATCTTGCATTCCAACCTACTAACCAAACCAATCATCCTAAGCTTAAACGTTGGGCTAAACCCACTAATTCACACTCATTCAAAAAGTATTACTAAGGTTGTATAATTTTCCACTATGAAAATTATACTGCCTTTAAGCATTTAATTCCTATCTTATTCTAGTTAGACAATCTCTAATAACATTTATTTATTTGTTCTATTCCGACCCATTATGCCTATTTCATTTTAATGCCATATTAATCCTTTAACCAGTCCTATTAAACATATTTATGTCTCCATTTAATTCTTGTAACTCCATACTAACTGCTCATTTATTGCCCTATTAATTTTGGAGTTACTATCTCTTTTCTATCCACAACTCCTAATCCTATAATTTATTACACAATTTATAACTAGGTATCTTAATTATAACTAATGCGAATATCGACATATACTACGCTATATATATATATCTGTGTGTTGGTAGGCGCGGTTGTACGTATATATATATATGTATGTATGTATGTATGTATTCCTATTTCTAACTATTAATCCCTAAACCAAAACATTCCTTTCCACATTATAATTTATCAGAGCTATCATTTCAGAAAGGATTACCGTTATAACTTTCCATAAATTAACCAAAAGTGAGACCTTTGCCTCGTCTGCAATTACAAACAATTGTCTCTTTTCTTTTATTGAAATAGATAGTGCAGACTATAGGGAAGAACATCCGTACTTTGCACATCTATTTCATTTGTGGTATATTCCTTATTATCTCAAACAACACACTTTTTTTTATACATTTGTGGAATTAGATAATTTATGGAAATTGCACAAAATAGATACAATTAAATTATACTCACAATGCACCCAATAAATTAAAGCAAAGAAATTCACGTTCCAAGTCAAATTAGGGTAACCTAAATTAATATTAACAAATTACACCCAATTATCCTAAATCTAGGATAAATCTTACACTCTTATCAACATTCCTGTAACGACCCACCTTTTTGGACGGTTTACGTCGACAATAAACCACACATGTCTAACTCAAACCATTCAAAAGGGAGGATTGTCAATAGGATTTAATAAGAAAATAAGGGAAAAGAAGGAAAACGAAATACAGAATCTCGCAGCAGAACGACAAAATATAATAATCAAATAAACAGTTCATGAAGCTGTTTTACAATATACAATTGATTACACAATTTTTACACCATAATCAGAGTACGATCAACAATGTACCAAAATGATGCAGCGGAATAATACTAATAATATAATATACCAAACTCCGTCTTCATCTTCCATAAATAATGTCTTCAAACACTGAAATGCTCAGGCTGACCCGAGCGTAATGAAAAGACAAAACACTCGAGTTAGAACTAAATGTTCTTATGTAAGTTAAATCAATAACAAGTAAATATGAGTGTGATAACTTCAGAGATGCTTATGGGATTCTACATCTCGTATCCAGTGTATAACGTGCATGCAATAACTTAAGAGATGTTACAAAATTTTCCATCTCTTAAGGATCCGTTAAACTATCTATAGGCAGTAAAATTCGCTATATATGTAGTGTCTATCAGTAAAGTAAAGAATTAAAATAGTGTTAAGGCTTTACATCGATCCCCTTTAACACATTTTTAAGAAGGTAGTCTATGCAGGTGTTGTAACACAACCAGTAACATCGGTAGCCAGTGAGTCCCCTATAGGTACCATACTAAAACAAAATCATAGTGGGCGCGCATAAAGATAAAATTATGACAAGGCACATGAGACAATGCCCAAGGTAAGATACTACCAGTTCGGGTCGCAGGGCTGGTGGTAACGCATCGTAGCCACGACCGACCACCGCGTCCAACACCTCCAAAATCAAATCAAGGTTCACCGATCAAGCCAACATCAATATAGTAATAAGAAGAGGTGTGTCTGCTAGGGGTAGCTAGCCCACTTGGCCCTAACAAGCCATCATGTTTTAGTCATTTCAAATTGGCACAAGTGTCGAGGTCATCCATCATCGTTCTCTTTCTTCAAATCCAGCAAACGCTTCCAATTCAACCACTATATTCTAGATAACATCCACCACGTACACAGTTGTTAAAGTGGTTCCAATATTGACAGAGAGTATGCCAATAAGGGGCACTAGTCTCTTTAACAACCAAACGTCATTTTTCACACCGGTTGGTTTTTTTTCATTTCAAAACCGATTCATAATTGATATCAAAATATCATATTCACTTCAAAATATCACTTCATTTCAAAATACCATATTTACTCAAAATATGTCATTTTCACTTGAAAATATCATTCCAAATTCCAACTTAGGTTATAACCTCATTTAACCACATTCGCATTTAAATCAACGATTAAAATATAAACGTTCCAACTTGCACAGTTTGAAATTTTTAGAAAATAGTTTGAATAGTTATAAATAGTTTAAAATAATATAAATAGTTTAGAGATTTAAGACAGTTTAATATACAGTGGTTTGAGTATTGAAAATGGTTTGTATAGTAAAATAGTTTGGAAAATCAAAATAATTTGAGTATAAAAAAATAGATTTTAAACAGTTTATATTAAAATAATTTATTTGAAAATAATATCAAATCAAACTGTTTCTTTCCATTTCGACAAATCTGGACCCATGTCCAGATTTCAAATCAACAAAACTCAATTTCCAATCTTTCAATTCAATTGACTCAATCTCGATTTAGTTTCAAATCGACTTGATTTCGATTTCAAATTGGAATTAACTTCAATTTTCGAAACATTCATTTTAAACTTCAAATTCGATTCAACAATTCAATTCAATGATTTAAAATTCCAATTCAATTCTTATTTTAAACCATTTCAATTCCTATCGATTTCAAGTCCAATTTCAAACTACCGATTCAACCCCTTAAATCAATTTAAACTTCATTGTTCAATTTAAGTTTCAAACTTAAAACATAATCAATTTTCAAAATTAAAGTCATATATCGATTATAACTTCACATTTCAAATTTTAACTCGTTAAAACAATTTCTTTTAACCAATCTCGATTCTAACATTTCAAAGCTTGAATTAGAATAATTCAATTCATATAAATCCATAATTTATTTTCTCTAAAACAAAATCCTTTAACCAAAATCTAAATTCAATATTTTAAAACCATTTAATTTAACCAATCTTGTGTCTGTATATAATGTTCTATCCTATGGCCAAGCGAATAGTTATTTCAATTTTAAATTTCAGGGATGGATATATACCATTTCGATCCAAATCAAAGTGTCATAAGTATATATCATTTCAACCTATTTCTTAATTCATTCGAAATAATTCAAATAACAGCTTATATGCTGTCACTTAATATACAAAGTGATAACAGGGCTATGTAAGAAAAATAAACATCCAATCATCTAAAATGTCAACTAATAGACATCCATCACAATCAACATCCAAACCAGCCAATAAATCACAACAATTAACTGGTTATCAATATTAGGTATTTAACTAGCAATTCAATTTCAATATTAATTTAAATGGCAATTTAATTTAATAAAATTCAATTTTAATTAAAATGTCAACTTAAGCTATCAAACAGAAACCAATAACATTCTTATCACTTCATAAATTTAATTCAACTAACATAAGAAGATTTAGTATTGTGTGAGTGGGTTAAATCACTCACCTTTGATTTATAGCCGATTAAAAATTCAATAAAAGCCTAAAATTTCAGCAGTCTTCAAATTCAACCAAACCAGCTCCATGTTGTCCGGAATTTCGTTATGAACCTAACAGAAGAAACCGCGCGTCAAAGGAGTTCGTATGCAAAATAGTAACTACACCAATCTCCTTCCTCACCCTAACACTCACGTCAAACCCATCAGGTCGCACCCTTCTTTGTCGAACGCGCGCCACTCTAGGCCATGATTTGACGATCGGAGACCACCATCGCGTGTGCCATTGCCTCCTCTACCTTCACCAAAAACTTCGTTGCCTCCGACGCCTCGATTTGCAAGAAAAAACAGAAAAAACCATAGTCATTTCATGGCCAGATTCTGGCGAACTCCGATGCAATTAGCTCGATCCAACCGTACATCTTGTAGATCTCATCGAGCTCTACAACTTTCGTTTTGGGGTCGAGCAATTTCGTTGAGAGATGAGAGAGATCCAAGGGAAAGGAGATTGATCGTTTTCAACCATTGAAATAGGTGGCCGCTGCCATGACAAAATTAGGGTTTCTGAATATTTTAATAATATTTTCTTCTCGATTTGCATGCCAATTTATTGCGTAAGTTCCAAAACAGCCCGAACTCCAATCGAGGTGTGCTTACAGGCAATCTACAGGTAAAAAGGCTTTCTGAACTCAATGGAACTAGTTTCGAGGCCTAATTTCAAAAGTTAAGATTTTATTGTTCGATAATTTAAATTATATTATATTCAAATAATTTACCAATTCACAAATAAGGACAAATACAATATTTCTAATTTACAAATACGTTATTATGAATTACGACGTTCATTAATAATTCAATTTTATTATCATTCCATATATTTGAATCAATTTGAATAATTACATTTCAAAAATAACATTTTTTATTTGAATATAAATCGATTGGGTCGAAAAAGCCCGAAAAGCCCGTTTCGTTCCCGAAACGAAAATAGGTCATCAAATATATTAAAATATAGGTTTTCAATATTTTTAAACTCAATAAAACTAATTTCAAACTCTAATTCTATTGTATATGGAAGTTAGCTTTTAAAATTAAATTATTTTAATTAAATTCCTTTAATTGTTTTCTACGTGTTTCGAGCTCGCACGATCAAACGATAAGTCCGATCGCTACGAAACTTGAAATCTTATAATAATTCACTATTACGAATCCGATGAAATTGGTTTCGTCGAAATCCAAGATAGTGCCCGAAAGACTAATTTTACACGTCAATTAAAACAATCTATTTTAAAAATCAATTTAATCACTTTTAAATTCTAACTTAAAAGTTTTCTATCATCATTCTTGATTACACGGAATTTAATGATCTTTTGAAATTCAATTTCCCATGTTAGTTTTAGGATTTTAAATATTAAATTAATTACAACGTTAAATTACAACAGTAATAAAACCCCAGTTTATTATATTTTAAATTTCAATAAATTCTATTATTTTGATTTACATTCTTATATTAAATCAACATTTCCTTATGTAATTTATTTAACAAAAGTTTCCACCTTAATTCACTCAACTCAATAGTTAACATCTTTTCTTATATTAACTGCAATACTTAATTACATTTAATTTCATTGATTCCCAAATTAATTCCAAAACAGGTTTAATAATAAGATGAGAAATAAACAGTTGTTACAGTTAAATAATTTGAACACATTAATACATTTATTGTTTACAACAAAGATTACAAATTTACTTACAAATATTAAAACCAATTCCAATTAAATAACATTGATTTCCCCATTTTATGCAACATTTATTTTATTCATTATTAACCTTTATTATTACCATTAATTGAAATTACATTAAATAGTTGTTAATTTCATTCAACCAACATTATTAAATTATATTCTAATAATTTTTTTTCATTTATATACCATAAATTTTAATTTATGACAATATTAAATTCTAAAAATCTTATTAAATTTAATATTTTTAATTATCAAAAATACGGGTCGTTACAATCTCCCCTACTCAAAACTTTTCATCCACGAAAAGGAACAAGAAAGAATCAAGAAGTTTGATATAATTTTATTCAAAATATTCAATTTATAAACACTTTAAACTTACATAATTAAGTTTAGTAAAAACTTGAAAATAACTCAACTTCTACAAAAAATTCTAAGCCCTAAATTCACGAAAAATTTCGACACCGTCTCCTTTGCGCGGCTAGGTCCGGAATAATAACATCAATATTTACAAGATATATATCGTATTTCAATAATAAACATCCCAAACCATGTGAAAAACAATAAAATATCGTTTCAAAAACCGTAATCCGAAAACGTACCTATATATCGGGCAAACAAACTTTATTTATGAAACCAAAAATAACTGTTATTGCTTCCATAAACCAGTATTTCACTTATATAGGCCAAAAGAGTTAAAATTAAGTAAAAGATCTATATATTAGTTATTTCAATCAATAGCACGAGCAACACACATATATAATCACATGCAAACGAAAACGGTACAACTATTATATGTAACAAAAGAATCCATCACACATCCATAGCAATCAAAAACTAATGGTTTGTTCAGTTTCAGAAACTTTTCATCATACAAGGGTGATAATAACTACCAAGTGTACCTAACGCTTAAAAGCCTTTAGATAAATACTTAATAGATTATTCATAAAACCTTAATCAATTTGAAGTATCATTTTCCAAACTTCCCATAAGCCAAAACAACAAAGAATTTAAGTATTATTTAAGTTTATTCTATTGGTTTCTTTTCACATTATTGACCTTTTATTCATTTTCATTCATTCATACAAGGTCATCTTTTATTAATTCACATTCATTACTTACATAATTTATTTCTCATTCAATATTTAAAACCATCAATGAATAATTTCTTAAGGTATTACTTAAGTTTCTTGCAGTTTAATTCACATTTATGGTTATATAGCTTGATTTCAATTTAATATTAATATTCATTAATGAATCATTTCAACTTAAGTTTCTTAACTTTTTAATTTACATTCATTTCTTCATATACAGTATCATTCAATAATAACTCATTTATGAATCATTTCAGTCATTTTCTTAAGTTTATAATCATTTTCTTAGATAATATTCACCTTTTACTATTCAATTTAATTATTAGCATTTCAAAACATTAACTTATGTTTATAACATTTCTTGTACATCTTAGTTTTTCTAAAAACATATGTTCATTTTGAAGCATTTTTTATTAAGCGTTTACTTGTATAATATTCTATTACATATTCATAATTAACACTTCAACTTTTTAAACATTTCTGGTAAGTTTTATATATGTTTTTAGAATATAATTGAGTGTTATACAAGTTTATGTTAATCATTTTAGTTAACAAAAATGTTCAATAGTTTACATCTTCTTAATTTTCATTATCTTTCAATTTACAAGCGACAAATCTCCAATTTCTTTACAGTTTCATTAAACACTTAGCTTCTAATTTTTATTTCTCGTTTTAGAAGTTTACACTATTAAAATTTCACTTTATTTCTACAATTGAAAATCATTAATTAACAGGAACTTAAGAATTTAAATACCGGGTTCATTTCTAATCACTTTGAAATAATACACACACACACACACTCTTATCTTTTACATATATTGAATCATATTTGGAAAATTTAAATCAAAATCTGTTTCACCAAAACAGTTGTGTAGCAAGCTACTATAGTGGTCTTCCCACTTTGAAACTCAAAAATGAAAGTTGATGATGTCGCGATCATCACTGAATTTATTTACCAGCGATAGACTAGGGGAGTACATAACTTATTTCCTTTTTAAAATTCTTTTAAAAACATTTCTTTCAAATCACATTGAGAATATTTCTATCAAAGTACTTCCAAATAATACTAATATTATCTTTCCAAAATCTTATGAAAACAAATTTCAAACACCGAGACTTAAGTTCCAAATTTTTTTCATATTCATTTTATTTGTAAATTCTATTTTACAACCAATATTTATAAAATTTCACTTCCTAACAAACAAACATATCACTTACATCTATATCCATTTATGAAAAATTATTCCTTTATATACAAAATATAAATTTAAGAAAAATTATTTCATTTACCTATTTTCAGAAACAATATTGTGTCAGGTCACCTTATTTGGATGTTTAGAAATCTCTATCGATTGCATAGCATCCTATTGTAACGATCCGTGAATTTTAATAATTTTTATAACGTAAATAACTGAATTTTTGTGAAATTTTAAATAATTAAATTTTGAAATAAAAATTTGATATTTGGAATGCGTCTACTTAAACATGACAATTGGTAAATTTTCATCTGATAATATGGAAGTTTATTTTATTGCGTAATTTTATTTAAATTAAATCAGTTAATATTAAATGATAATAAAATATTTCCAAACCTAAATATTTTTATATATTAAATTTGTAAATCATCTTCTGAGCAAGATGTCATATTTCGTTTCGTCAAATTTGGACTGCTATTGCTCCGTTTATCTTATTTTCGACAAATTTGCAGCATTTTCAGTACCGAATATCGACTTTTGATAGGATGATCGTATCACTGATATCTGTATACCGTTTTGATCGTCTCATCGTGCTAATCTCTGTGGTATATTCGATTCTGTGTTTTGAAGTCCGGTTTTCAGCAGAATCTGCGAAAACGGTAACCGTATCGGTACCGGTTTTGTGCCTTTTGGTTATTGTGACCTTTCAATATTCCACCGTTCAAATAGCCACTTGTTTTAATGATTTTAAATGGCATGACTCTTGTTATTCCTTCTATTTAATCTAATAATTCTAAAAAAAATTACTTTTGAAAGAAATTTTTTTTTGTATAAACTGTTCGTATGTATAGCTTGTCCTTTTCCCTTCCTTATTCTTGTTATCTACTTCTTCTTTTCAATATACATATTACAATCATGTTCTGCTCATGTTTTTGAAATTATATAATATGAAAATATATGGTGGTCTGAGATTTGCCTGTGCTTTCTTCTTTCCCTTCTATGAAGCTAAGCTGTCGCCGTGCATGTATGCTCCACATCACCTTTTCCCATCCACCTTCTCCCTCTCTCACTTCCCTGCCTCTCAACCGATCTTCCACCTAACCAACCCGCTCCTCCGTGCGACCTCCTTGTTCAGCAAACCAAGTCTCGCCTTAGCACCTCCAACCGGAGCACGCACACCCAGCGGAGCTTGCATCTCCTCCGCCTCCTTCCCCTTGCACTTAGTTCAGCCAGCACCGAGCCCCTCCACCATATCTGCCTGTGCATTTATATGCTAGTTTGCAATCAAGGTCAAATTTGCATTTATATGTTAGTTTGCCTATGCATTTATATTGTAGTTATAATATGTTAAGTTATATATTGTTTGTTATGTTGTATATATGTATTGCTTTGCTAATACACATTTTATATAAACTTACAATACGTATATATGAAGAAAATTTTGTGTTTACTGTATACATATGCTTACAGTTTACAGTATAAATTATGTGTTTAAAATATAAATATGGTATGTTAGTATCTTTAATATATACTAGTACGAGGCTCGTGCTTCGCACACGGGAATAGTTAACACCTTTGTTTGGTTAGTTGTTGAGTGTGTAGCTTTAAGTTTCTAATTTTAGTTTGAATAAACTGATGGTGTAGTAATAGTTAGGCAAATGACATTTCATGTAGTACCATTGGAAACATAATTTTGTTACTGTGGAAGCAATTTCAATACCTAAACATCGTTGTACCTTTTTGGTTTTCAAAATAGCAAGTAGAAACACGGTAGGAACAAAATATAAGACCAAACATATAAAATTACGAATGGCACATGTAACATGCAGATTTAACATGCAAAATTTTCATAATCATAAATTTTCTAGTGTTTTCTCACATTGCTATTTGTTTAAATAATCAAACTTTATTTCGAACAGTGTTTTTCCCAAGTAAAAAAATCAACATAAAATATATTTTAGTTTATTACTTGTGTACCACACTTCTGTAGAGCTTAGATTTGGTACTATAACAATTCTTTACTGCATAGATGTTGAGAAGTAGTATCATAACAAATTGAAAACCATCATACATGAATAATGGTTGCATCCCATGGATCAAATATAAAGAACATGTACATATAAAATAAAGTTATCAGATTCGTTGATAAAAGGATAAAAAAACATAAGTGAATAATTTGCCAAAATAGCAGTATAATATAAGTTATTGCTATGTCAAACTTCTAGCTTTACAGCCGGTAACCACTTTTAACTGAAATGTAATAAATTATATCACTTCATGCCGTAAACAAAACGGTGAACCGTAAGCATCTGCAACCATTCATCGCTTGGAGTTGTCGGAACTTCTAATAAAATGTAAATCCACTCTTCACGGTGAATGGATAACTTTGACTTTCCCTTTCAAAGCTTGAAATTACTATTAACCATCTCCTTCATTCCAGCACTTGTTTAAAAGTTAGCTTTAATCTTGAGTTCTGGTATGTAAATCATCAGTAAAATATGAGAATATGGACTTGTTATCTGTTATCAAGGTCCAATGCACTCAATGATTCTAAATAACAGGAAGACATATCGTGAGAAACCAATGAAAGTAGGTCGGATGGAAGGGGTATTGTTGGAATTTCGTAAAGACACCGAGTAAATTAGTTCATGGAATTCTCTTTATTAGTTGTAAAGATATATGATATGATATGTTGATATTTTCGCAATGAATAAAATATAATATATGAGTATCGTGCATTTTAAATAAGAGTATATATATAATTTTTAATCTAAAATATAATATGTATATGATGTTACATATATATATATATATACGTTTACTTTAATATATAGAGTTGTCCTAGAAAAATAACACATTGCAAATCTTTTTACTTCTCTTTTGAAATTTAGTATATATATGTATAAAAGCCTATTACAGCCTGTAGCATATGTGTATATGTCTGCCTATATATTACCTATGTATATATTTTAATTTACACTTGATATTTTAATACAAATGATTATACATATTTTTTTTAATTTAAGGGAATCATAGTGATTGTTTATGCTGTCCGGTTTTATATGTATATGTTAGATTTTAAAATATATGTGCTTTAAATTAAATAATGATTGTGTAATATAATATATATATATATATATATAGAAATTTTATTCCATTAGCGTCAAGTTAAATAATGATTTGAAAACGTATATAGATTTTACTTTTATATGTTTTAAATTGATTTTTTTTAAATATATATATACATATATTTAGTTTAATTCCTATCAAGCTGATTCTGATTGTTTCATCGATTCCTTATTATCAGCTTTGTTCGTCAAATTCGTGCCAGTCTTATTTTACTTTGGAATTCATGCTTGGATTCGTAACTCATCTTGTTCTCGTGTTTCTCTAGCCTCGAAAGGTGAGCAATCACTCACGATTAACGTTCTTATATCTATTAAATTTGATTTCATTTGAAACAACAATTGAGGTATGCTGTTGCTAGTTATTTAATTGCTATATATATGATATGCCATTATCTGTAACTGTTCACTTGTGACATCTGACACCATGATCTGTTATTATATTTTATCCGTTGCTGATGATATACGCCTGTTGTTGATATGTTATATTATTATCGTATTTATTCTCACTCTGCAAGTTCCCTGTTAGTATAGAATTCCCTATGGGTTGAAATGATACATACCCGAACGATCTTGTAGAATAGGAGAAAATCGTTATGGGTTGAAATGATAAACCCAAGCGATTTTCATTTATATTGAATTTGGGATTGCGGGTTGAAAAGATATATACCCGTAGATAATTAAATTGCGTATTGAAATGATAAATATCTGTATCACTTGACCATAGGATAGAAAATTATATATAGACACCATTGGTCTATATATTTTGAAATGATTTCCAAAGTTTGAAAAGAAATACATGGTTTTAATAAATATTGATTTTAAGATATTTTATATATATATATATAAATGCTATTTTTATAAAGGTTTAGAATTTATGTTTGAAAATTCTAAATTTATAAATTAGTTTTGAAATTATAATTTTTAAGATTTTACTTATAATTTTACTATTTTAAAATATATATAAAATTGAGTTTAATATAAAATAAGTTTAATAATAAGATTTAATTTAATAAAGTTGATTTAATTAATATATAATATGTTTAAGTATTTATCTAAAATTATATTTTCAAATATAGAGTTTATAATAATTTTTAATAAATTAAAGTTGGAAAGAGAAATAGAAATTGGTTTGAAACTGTATTTATTTAAGAATTATACTCAAATAAGTTTGATTTGAAATTTATTAAATTTGAGATTTTAAAGATATGATTTTTATAACTTGATTTTGATTTAAAAGTGACTCAAATGAATATTTTCAAATTTACATAAATTGAAATGGGATATTTAGTTTATTTAAATTTGTAATTGAAGTCTTATTTAAATGTTATTGGAATGATTAAGTAAATATTTCAAAACTAAATAATAGTAAAGTGAATTTTATATATATATGAAATGGTCAAATTTAGTTTTGTAAATGTTTGAATATTTAATGCTTTGAAATCTATTGAAGTTGAAATGGGTTAATTTGTAGTTTATCTCTATATTTGAAAACAATATAAAATGATTTATTGAGATTTGAATTGAAATGGAAGAACTGAGGTTTGATTTAAATGGGATTTTGGAATTTGAGTTGTTTTGAATCAATTTGTGAACTTTGAGGAAAATATTTTTATTATGTAAAGTATTTTAATATATAAAAATATTTTACTTTATGAATTATTTTTAATATAAACTATTTTTAATATAAAACTATTTTATTATCCTAGTTATTTTTAATATAATCTATTTTTAATTTATAAATATTTTAATATATAACTATTTTGTTATATAAACTATTTTATTTTATAAACTATTTTGTTATATATACTATTTTCTATATCTAAGCTGTTTGAGTAGAAAGTATTATGATTTCAAAGTATTATGATTTCAAAGTGTTATGATTTCAAAATGTTATGGTTTCAAAATGTTATAATTTCAGAAGTGTTATAATTTTGGGAAGTGTTATGATTTTGGAAATGATATATTTTAAGTGAAATGATATCAATTTTGATATGGTTTTGAAATGGATATGATATTTTGGATATGGAAATGATATTTTGAAATGACCACGGTGTTATAACGTTTGGTTGTTAAAGAGACCGAGATCGGGTATTGTCATACTCTCTGCCAATACCGAAAACCACTTTAACAACTGTGTACGTGGTGGAGATTCCAGAATGAAGTAGGATGGTTTGGTGATGATTCTCTATGGTATTTACGTAGCCCTGACTCCCGTGAGTCAGCATGATGCGGCTAAAACAGGAGCCACGCCGGGCCAAGTGAGGTCATTCCTCCTATCGGGCACATTTCTTCGATACCATTCTATTGCTTTTGTGATTTGATAGGGTGCACCCTTTGATTTGAGAGTGTGTCACGAGGTGGGCGGTAGTAGCTGTTATGCGTTACCACCAGTCTGAATCCGCGAACGGTACATCTACCCTGACATTGCCTCGAGTGGCTTGTCGCATGCCCTATCATGCCTTCGACGAGTTTGTTTTGTACCGTACCTATGTGATGTCTTCTGGGTAAACCTCCAGTTTACGGAGGAGCATACGACATTGTATAGACTAGGGGAATATATAAAATGTGTTAAGGGGGACATGGGTAACGCCTTAACGCTATTTTAATACTTTTACTTTACTATAGACATATTATAATAGCATATATTACTACATAGTAGATAGTTCCACGGATCCTTAGAGGATGTGTAACGACCCAGAATTTTGACCAAATTAAATTGAGAATATTTAATTAATTTTAAATATTTGAACGACGATTTAATTTGAATCCTCGATATAAATTTAATTTGACGATTAAATTATAAAATTTAATCGATTGAAGTTGAACAAAAATTTGAATCTTTAATTTTAAGCCGAAGAAAAATATTTCGGAAGCTTTTAAAATTTATATTGATTATACTGAAGATAATTAAAACTTCAGAATCGAATCTGAAATCGATTTATTCAGTTTTGAATTTAATTGTTCAAATCGATATTTAAAAATAGTCATTTTTCAAACAGTCTCGGAATTCGACGAAACCAGTTCCATTGGGTCCGTAATATTGTATTATTACCAGATTTCAAATTTCGTATTCATTAGAGTTGATATGTGAGCATACGACGTATAAAAGCGTTTAAATTTTAATTGAATTAAAATTTAATTTAAGACTTGTCAACACCATTCCTCCCTGCTGTTATCTTCCTTTGGTTACGCCTAGGATCACGCAGGAAATCACGCTAAAAAAAATCGTGCAACCCATGCTCGTTTAATTTTAGAAATCCCTCTTCAGATTTAAATAAAAATCGATACGAAAGAAAAAAACGATGGCCACATTTTCATTTCCTAAAACAAAATTTACAAATAAAAGAAATAGGGGCGGCTTCGTTCTGGTACTAGCTCGAGGAAGAAGGAAACAATGGGGATTCACGGTCAAGCTAGGGTTTCGGTGCTGGGGGATTAACGCGATGTCGTCGTGGTTTGGTCGAGCACGAGCTCGAGTGCGGCGATCCAGTAGCCGCGAAGAAGCAATGGCGCGCGCGTTCTAGGGCGTGGCGACAAGGCGGAGGCACGCTCGTGCACGCGTGCATGGGACTGGCCGAGGTCGGCGACGTGATGAAGGAGGCAAGTCTCGAGTGACGCTTGCGTGATGGATTGCGGCGGCGGCGTGGGTATGGGCGAGGCGACTGGAAGAGGCGACGTCAACACTCGCGATAGCAGTTTTGTCGAAGCGATGTTGAGGCGTAAGTGTTGGGGTTTCGTTCAAATTCGACAATGGTGAAGGCTGGAAGCTCGCGTGAGCGTGGGGTCTCGAGTGTCAGGTGCTGGAGTTCGTCGCGTGGGAAGGTCAGGATTTAATCTTGATAGTTATGTCAATTTATGAAATTAGTAGGATAGTTATATTATTTAAAAAGGAAAGAAAATTTGAAATAAATTGTCTAAGTTGTCGAATCTTATATAAATTCGAGTGCTTTTAAAAAAAAAAACTTAAGTGAAGAACCAGCTTATCACAGAAATTAGATCGATTACAGCAGCTTATTACCAAAAGTATTTATACCAAATGTAAATTAGGTTGGTTAATTATTATTTAAAACTAGTTAATTAAATTTATTTAATGACAATTAATTGTTCAGTTATTTCAAATGTTAATAAACCTTATTAATATTTATACAAGGTCCAAAATTTGGAGAAAACGAACTGGATTGGAAATGGGATGCAAAAATAAAAATAAAAGCAAAGGTGAGATCTTCTCACTCAGATTAAAAATTGATTGCAGTTATTGATTGATGATTTAATTGCTATTGGATGTGGTATTAGATATGATAGGATATATCTATATATATAGCAGTATATACATATTGGCATATGTATATATTGGATTGATGATTTCCCGCCTCGTATAGCGGATGAGACCCTATTGCGCCGTTAGTAAGCGGATTTATAAAAACCTATATACCGCGATAATTCCGTACTGGAGCGGAATTGGTATTGTGCTAACATCTTTGGATACAGGTAAACAGGTTGGAGGGATCCAACTGGACCCCTCACATTGATTGAATTTATTTCTATTGTGATATGAATCTGTGAATGATTATAGTGATGCTATTAATCATATTGATATCTGGAAATTGTTTGAAAAGCTAAAATTTAGCTGAATGGATGTTTTGACATCATTGGATTCCAAAAATAAACGAAATTGAATTTTTGAAATCAAAGTAGAAATGTCTAAGTGAACCAATCTTTGAAATTGAATAAATTTTGAAGAAAGGAATTTTTAAAGTATAAAAAGTAATTTTTTATAATCTTATCGAATTTATTTCCAGAATAAAGTGAAAATGTTAAATAAATGAATTTCGTATAATAGTGATTTTTAAATTGAAGAATTTAATTAAAATTGGATTTCTAAATAGTTTGAAGAAAAAAAGATAAAGGAATTTATTTTAGTAGAGATAAATAAAATTAGAAATAAATCTGTAATTGATTTAATATTTAGAAATGAATTTTTGAGAAATCAATATGGAAATTTTATTCAAACGTTGAAAATAAAATTTGAAATCGATATTGAGATTGATTTGGTATTGAAGCTTTTATAAATAGAATTAAAATTTATAAAAGTTGTTATAAACCCAAAGTCACTTATTTTGATAAGTTAAATATAGAAGTTGATAAAAGAAGGTTTATAAGTCGAAGTTGTTATTAAAAGAGAAATAGAATTTATAAATGTGCTTATAAATTCGAAAATAGATTGAATGTGATAAATTTAATATAGAAGATTATTTAAGAAGATATATTCACGATTTTGAATAGCGAATTTTTATTGAAATAAAAATGTGTAGGAATGATTGAAATGGGGTTAAGTAAATTTTATTCACGATTTTGGACAGTGAATATATTATCAAAAAATGGTTATGTTTGGGAAAGCGATATTATAAAGGAAGTTAATTGTTTTAAAAGATGGGTTTAAAACGTGTGAACTATCGAAATCATAGATTTCAACATTTATTGTTGAAATAGACGTTTTCGAGAAATATAAGGAAATGATGGACTATAACACTATTGTTATAGTAAATGATTTCCGAAAGGAAATGTTTTTATCTAGTATTGGGATTTACATATCTATTTTAATTTCGAATCCCTATACTAGTGATTTTTGAGTCGTCGTAACGATGTTTTACGTAACATTCGTTTTGACTCAAATTGATGTTGTTATAGAAAATAGATTTCCTTAAAGAATGAAATATATACTTAATTTGATTTAAGTATATCGAATATTTTTCAAGTGTTGAAAATAAATGATTTGTAAAATACTTATTTTTAAATAAGTATGGAATTGCTTTTCCAATATGAAATGAACGTTTTGAGAATTTATCCTTGTAAAGATAAATTGAAATTTGATATTGAAAACGATTTGAAAATCGAATATCAGTAGATATTCGAAAGTATAAATTCGATACGGAATTTATAAAAGAAAGCGAAGTTGTTTAAAAATAAATATTGATTTATTTTTGAAGAGTGGAAATTGATTTGAAATTGTTTTCAAATGGTTAAGTGTGGAAAATTCTATATCTAGTAAAGATATTTTTGAAGAATAAATAATTTGGGAAAATTATTTGGAATCTGATGATGTTGCGCATCTTTATTGATAGTTAAATAACCGACTATCAATAATTACCTTTAGATAGGTATTTGTTGTGAATTTGATGAATTTGAATGCCACACTTATTTTTGAATTTACGCTCACTATTCGGGTTAGCCGGGAAAGGACCATGGGGTCGTATAACCCATTCCGAATATGTGATACGTCGTTATGAATTGCATTTGAAGACCGGTGTTGAAGACCGGATATTTTTGAAAACGGAAGGATTACCGTCGAGTTACTCTACATCGACTGATCTTCGATTTAGAGGTTTTACCACCCTTAGTGACGGGAAGTCCTGACGTGATTAGAAAATTATCCAGAAATGCAAGGGCTTCGTGAGAAGTGACTTCGGTTCTGTTCGATCCCGGAACAGACTTGTATGGATTGTGTGTCTGACGTTACAATTTGAGATATAAAGCTGATTTCTTTCAAATACATTTCTGTTGGTGGCGGAGAATTTATTCTCTTAGCTTAACACCCTTCTCTGATACGTACGAGCTCAGAGGTTATGTAGTTGAAATTTATCAGCGATATATCCCAATTTGGTAACGTGGCATACTGAGTGTTGCTGTGAAATGATCAGTGTTTGATCATTTGCGCTATGATCATTTGTTTGATCTTATATCTTTGTGATCATAGGTTGATCATTTTTGTTTGACCCGAAGCAGGGCTTTTTGAGAAAGCGTAGCTTTGTGGACGAGACTTCATCGAGCCTCACACCCCGGAAATGGTCGAAACAGGACGAATGCGGCAAGGTTCTAGGGAGTAGCGCCCCTTAGTGTATGTCATTCCTTCTGGATAAAGGTGGTATCATGGTATGGAGCCCAGATACTTAACCTCTGTGGTTGCTGCAAAATTTATTTCTTTGTGGTTGTTGCGAATCGGGGATCCTCGGGAAGATCGGTGACGATCGGGGGATGGCATACGCGTGTCAGTAGTTACCTATTTTTGCAGAGGTAACCCGGCCTTGTGTTGGCAGAGATCCGGTTAGGTTCTCGGGTCGTCTATTCCAGGGACGTACCCATCGTGGATAGGAAGTTCCTTAGCCTGACCATTTGTTGGAAATCCAAAGAAACAATACGAGCCTTTACGATTTCAATTGTATAACCTGTCTCCTCAGGAGGCAGCTATAGCAGGCATAATATAATGGTACCTATGCTGGCTAAGATTTATATTATACTTTCGAAATGTTTTCCACTATGCACTAATAATAATATCAAAAAGAATTTGATTTCTGCGTAGTAAGCATCTTTGACTATCATAAGAAGAAATCTCCTCCAAGTCTGCGTTTGCATTGTGTGTGTGTGGTGGGAGGTCTTATGGTAGTTTCATTTTCCAAAAGCATTGCGAATTGACATTAAAAGTTTTCCTGTTGTTTATTTTAAAGAATAACTGTTTTACGATCTCACACCAGTCACCATGACTGACTCGGAGTTTATTGTTTCCCTTCTAAACTCTGGGTGCCCACCAATTTCCACACGGGCAGCCTAGAGTTATATTGTCAGGATATTCTGGATATTCTGGAGCTTTGGAGATAAGCTGGATGGCGAAACGTAGTATTTGTATCTGATAGTATTTATTCCGCTGCGTATTCTGTATGAGGACAAGTTTATATAACTGTCCATTGTTGTATATTGACTCTGATGATTGATGTATGTATAAAATGATATAGTTCTTTGTTTTAAAAGACTAGTAATTATCTATTGTATATTGTTCCGCTGCGATGTGTAAGATTCTGATATTGTCTTCTGTTCTGATGTGTTTTCTGTTGTTCTTCTTCTTTCTTTCTTCTCTTTTTCTTCTTCTATCTTCTTCTTCTACCTTTTCTTTTTCTTAAAACCATAACTTTTCGGGTTTCCGGCATTCGATGGCTCAGCAGTCGATAAAGTGAGTATCGATGTTGAATTTTCGAAAGTCGAAAATTTTCGGGATGTTACATTTGGTATCAGAGCATATGGTTAAACGAAAACCCTGCTCTGTTGGGTGTTACTCATTAGAGATAGAGTCAGTAGTACTCTAGAATGAGTTTGAGTGTAATAATAGATATGAGCGCGTATTTGTTATTTGAATATAAAAATTGTTTTATATTGTGATGATTGATTTGTTGAGTGGTATATGGATTCTAGTCAATACGAGTAATTAACGATCATTGATAGGGATCTCTAAACACTTGAATAGAACAATTCGGCACAGTATTGTTTTAAATAGGGTGAATGAAATAATTTTGCCCAAAACTATTTTTGTATAGAAAAGAAATGGTTTTCTATGAAGTATTATAGTATATGGTTGCATGGATGTTAGGAAAGTGATAATATTGAAAGTTATCATTATTGTATGAAATGGAATAAGAAATTCAAGTCTTAACTCCAAAGTTAAGAAATAAATTCACATACTATGGAAATTTGAGAATATAAATTATAAATGTGAATTGTAATTTAAAACGGAATTCCAGAAAAAATTTTGGAAATGTTTTGAGAAGAATTTGAAATTTTTGAGATTTGGAAAGTTTAAATTCTTTTTGGAGTTGAAAATGAATTTCAAAGGATTTTGAAAAAGTATTTTGGAAAGATAAAAGCTCTAAACTCTTTTCGGTCGCTGGAAAATAACTTCGGTAATGACTGCAGCATCACTGATGTTCATTTTCGGGTTTCCAAAAGAGGAATTGCTGCCAAATTATTTTAAATGGAAAGTTGTTTGAAATTTGGGTTTTGTTTGGAAATTCAAAAGGATAATTTGAATTGTTTTCAAAATGGTTTTGAAAAGGTTGAAAAGACTCTGGAATTGAGTACTGAATTATGAAAATAAATGAAAATTATAAATGAAAGATGAATAAAAGATAAAATTCATAATGGAATGTAAATAAGTTAATAACTTATAGAATATTTGGTAATTTGATAGAAATTAGATTTAAATTGAAAATGAATGAATTAGTGGATGAATGAATAATTTGCAATTGTAAGTGCAAGAGAATAAAATTGAAATGTTAAGATTCATTTTGAATTTGTAAGAAAGTAAGACTGAATTTGAATTTGATTGTGAAGTATTAAACTAAAATTAGTAAGTGAAGCTAATTGAATGAAGATAAAATTGAAATGGTAAACTGAATCTAAATTAGATTGAGATTGTGAAATTGAATTCAAATAGATTTGAAATGTAAAATGAAGGAAAATGAATAGGTGTAACTTCAACAGTGAAGTAAAGATGATATAAGTAGTTTATATTGGAAATTTTGTAATAGAATTTGCAAATTGGATTGAATGCTGTAACTAGATATAATGGCTAGTAGGATATACATGTATATGAAAGGAATTGGAATTGGAATTTAATTTTGAAGAGAATTTGAATTGCTCGAAAAAGGTATGTATTTGAATTATAATATGAGTTTTGCTGATTTCTTGTCTAGCCGCTTGGCTTTTTCTTTTTCTTTTTGAAATCTGAGAGTCCGTAGGGACGTTTTGTAGTCGTACCGTATTAGCCGCGCAAAGGAGACGCTGGCGAAATTTTTCGGAAATTTAGGGTGTTAGAAAATTTTTGAGAAAATTTGAAAGTTTAACATTTGAATTTAAACTCGAATTTGAATTTTGAAGTGAACGATATTGTTTGAAACCTATGAAAGGTTTAGAAAGTTAGTTGGATTGATAACGAATCTTTAGTAGAAAGATTTGTTTTGAAAAATTGGTAAAACTATTAGATTGTGAAAAATAGTAGACGAGTTAAGGACCATTTTTCCTAACTTGTAATTTCGAGGACGAAATTCTTTTAAGGAGGGAAGTCTGTAACGACCCAGAATTTTGACCAAATTAAATTGAGAATATTTAATTAATTTTAAATATTTGAACGACGATTTAATTTGAATCCTCGATATAAATTTAATTTGACGATTAAATTATAAAATTTAATCGATTGAAGTTGAACAAAAATTTGAATCTTTAATTTTAACAAAAATATTTCGGAAGCTTTTAAAATTTATATTGATTATACTGAAGATAATTAAAACTTCAGAATCGAATCTGAAATCGATTTATTCAGTTTTGAATTTAATTGTTCAAATCGATATTTAAAAATAGTCATTTTTCAAACAGTCTCGGAATTCGACGAAACCAGTTCCATTGGGTCTGTAATATTGTATTATTACCGGATTTCAAATTTCGTATTCATTAGAGTTGATATGTGAGCATACGACGTATAAAAGCGTTTAAATTTTAATTGAATTAAAATTTAATTTAAGACTTGTCAACACCATTCCTCCCTGCTGTTATCTTCCTTTGGTTATGCCTAGGATCACGCAGGAAATCACGCTAAAAAAAATCGTGCAACCCATGCTCGTTTAATTTTAGAAATCCCTCTTCAGATTTAAATAAAAATCGATACGAAAGAAAAAAACGATGGCCACATTTTCATTTCCTCAAACAAAATTTACAAATAAAAGAAATAGGGGCGGCTTCGTTCTGGTACTAGCTCGAGGAAGAAGGAAACAGTGGGGATTCACGGTCAAGCTAGGGTTTTGGTGCTGGGGGATTAACGCGATGTAGTCGTGGTTTGGTCGAGCACGAGCTCGAGTGCGGCGATCCAGTAGCCGCGAAGAAGCAATGGCGCGCGCGTTCTAGGGCGTGGCGACAAGGCGGAGGCGCGCTCGCGCACGCGTGCGTGGGACTGGCCGAGGTCGGCGACGTGATGAAGGAGGCAAGTCTCGAGTGACGCTTGCGTGATGGATTGCGGCGGCGGCGTGGGTATGGGCGAGGCGACTGGAAGAGGCGACGTCAACACTCGCGATAGCAGTTTTGTCGAAGCGATGTTGAGGCGTAAGTGTTGGGGTTTCGTTCAAATTCGACAATGGTGAAGGCTGGAAGCTCGCGTGAGCGTGGGGTCTCGAGTGTCAGGTGCTGGAGTTCGTCGCGTGGGAAGGTCAGGATTTAATCTTGATAGTTATGTCAATTTCTGAAATTAGTAGGATAGTTATATTATTTAAAAAGGAAAGAAAATTTGAAATAAATTGTCTAAGTTGTCGAATCTTATATAAATTCGAGTGCTTTTAAAAAAAAAAAAACTTAAGTGAAGAACCAGCTTATCACAGAAATTAGATCGATTACAGCAGCTTATTACCAAAAGTATTTATACCAAATGTAAATTAGGTTGGTTAATTATTATTTAAAACTAGTTAATTAAATTTATTTGATGACAATTAATTGTTCAGTTATTTCAAATGTTAATAAACCTTATTAATATTTATACAAGGTCCAAAATTTGGAGAAAACGAACTGGATTGGAAATGGGATGCAAAAATAAAAATAAAAGCAAAGGTGAGATCTTCTCACTCAGATTAAAAATTGATTGCAGTTATTGATTGATGATTTAATTGCTATTGGATGTGGTATTAGATATGATAGGATATATCTATATATATAGCAGTATATACATATTGGCATATGTATATATTGGATTGATGATTTCCCGCCTCGTATAGCGGATGAGACCCTATTGCGCCGTTAGTAAGCGGATTTATAAAAACCTATATACCGCGATAATTCCGTACTGGAGCGGAATTGGTATTGTGCTAACATCTTTGGATACAGGTAAACAGGTTGGAGGGATCCAACTGGACCCCTCACATTGATTGAATTTATTTCTATTGTGATATGAATCTATGAATGATTATAGTGATGCTATTAATCATATTGATATCTGGAAATTGTTTGAAAAGCTAAAATTTAGCTGAATGGATGTTTTGACATCATTGGATTCCAAAAATAAACGAAATTGAATTTTTGAAATCAAAGTAGAAATGTCTAAGTGAACCAATCTTTGAAATTGAATAAATTTTGAAGAAAGGAATTTTTAAAGTATAAAAAGTAATTTTTTATAATCTTATCGAATTTATTTCCAGAATAAAGTGAAAATGTTAAATAAATGAATTTCGTATAATAGTGATTTTTAAATTGAAGAATTTAATTAAAATTGGATTTCTAAATAGTTTGAAGAAAAAAAGATAAAGGAATTTATTTTAGTAGAGATAAATAAAATTAGAAATAAATCTATAATTGATTTAATATTTAGAAATGAATTTTTGAGAAATCAATATGGAAATTTTATTCAAACGTTGAAAATAAAATTTGAAATCGATATTGAGATTGATTTGGTATTGAAGCTTTTATAAATAGAATTAAAATTTATAAAAGTTGTTATAAACCCAAAGTCACTTATTTTGATAAGTTAAATATAGAAGTTGATAAAAGAAGGTTTATAAGTCGAAGTTGTTATTAAAAGAGAAATAGAATTTATAAACGTGCTTATAAATTCGAAAATAGATTGAATGTGATAAATTTAATATAGAAGATTATTTAAGAAGATATATTCACGATTTTGAATAGCGAATTTTTATTGAAATAAAAATGTGTAGGAATGATTGAAATGGGGTTAAGTAAATTTTATTCACGATTTTGGACAGTGAATATATTATCAAAAAATGGTTATGTTTGGGAAAGCGATATTATAAAGGAAGTTAATTGTTTTAAAAGATGGGTTTAAAACGTGTGAACTATCGAAATCATAGATTTCAACATTTATTGTTGAAATAGACGTTTTCGAGAAATATAAGGAAATGATGGACTATAACACTATTGTTATAGTAAATGATTTCCGAAAGGAAATATTTTTATCTAGTATTGGGATTTACATATCTATTTTAATTTCGAATCCCTATACTAGTGATTTTTGAGTCGTCGTAACGATGTTTTACGTAACATTCGTTTTGACTCAAATTGATGTTGTTATAGAAAATAGATTTCCTTAAAGAATGAAATATATACTTAATTTGATTTAAGTATATCGAATATTTTTCAAGTGTTGAAAATAAATGATTTGTAAAATACTTATTTTTAAATAAGTATGGAATTGCTTTTCCAATATGAAATGAACGTTTTGAGAATTTATCCTTGTAAAGATAAATTGAAATTTGATATTGAAAACGATTTGAAAATCGAATATCAGTAGATATTCGAAAGTATAAATTCGATACGGAATTTATAAAAGAAAGCGAAGTTGTTTAAAAATAAATATTGATTTATTTTTGAAGAGTGGAAATTGATTTGAAATTGTTTTCAAATGGTTAAGTGTGGAAAATTCTATATCTAGTAAAGATATTTTTGAAGAATAAATAATTTGGGAAAATTATTTGGAATCTGATGATGTTGCGAATCTTTATTGATAGTTAAATAACCGACTATCAATAATTACCTTTAGATAGGTATTTGTTGTGAATTTGATGAATTTGAATGCCACACTTATTTTTGAATTTACGCTCACTATTCGGGTTAGCCGGGAAAGGACCATGGGGTCGTATAACCCATTCCGAATATGTGATACGTCGTTATGAATTGCATTTGAAGACCGGTGTTGAAGACCGGATATTTTTGAAAACGGAAGGATTACCGTCGAGTTACTCTACATCGACTGATCTTCGATTTAGAGGTTTTACCACCCTTAGTGACGGGAAGTCCTGACGTGATTAGAAAATTATCCGGAAATGCAAGGGCTTCGTGAGAAGTGACTTCGGTTCTGTTCGATCCCGGAACAGACTTGTATGGATTGTGTGTCTGACGTTACAATTTGAGATATAAAGCTGATTTCTTTCAAATACATTTCTGTTGGTGGCGGAGAATTTATTCTCTTAGCTTAACACCCTTCTCTGAGACGTACGAGCTCAGAGGTTATGTAGTTGAAATTTATCAGCGATATATCCCAATTTGGTAACGTGGCATACTGAGTGTTGCTGTGAAATGATCAGTGTTTGATCATTTGCGATATGATCATTTGTTTGATCTTATATCTTTGTGATCATAGGTTGATCATTTTTGTTTGACCCGAAGCAGGGCTTTTTGAGAAAGCGTAGCTTTGTGGACGAGACTTCATCGAGCCTCACACCCCGGAAATGGTCGAAACAGGACGAATGCGGCAAGGTTCTAGGGAGTAGCGCCCCTTAGTGTATGTCATTCCTTCTGGATAAAGGTGGTATCATGGTATGGAGCCCAGATACTTAACCTCTGTGGTTGCTGCAAAATTTATTTCTTTGTGGTTGTTGCGAATCGGGGATCCTCGGGAAGATCGGTGACGATCGGGGGATGGCATACGCGTGTCAGTAGTTACCTATTTTTGCAGAGGTAACCCGGCCTTGTGTTGGCAGAGATCCGGTTAGGTTCTCGGGTCGTCTATTCCAGGGACGTACCCATCGTGGATAGGAAGTTCCTTAGCCTGACCATTTGTTGGAAATCCAAAGAAACAATACGAGCCTTTACGATTTCAATTGTATAACCTGTCTCCTCAGGAGGCAGCTATAGCAGGCATAATATAATGGTACCTATGCTGGCTAAGATTTATATTATACTTTCGAAATGTTTTCCACTATGCACTAATAATAATATCAAAAAGAATTTGATTTCTGCGTAGTAAGCATCTTTGACTATCATAAGAAGAAATCTCCTCCAAGTCTGCGTTGGCATTGTGTGTGTGTGGTGGGAGGTCTTATGGTAGTTTCATTTTCCAAAAGCATTGCGAATTGACATTAAAAGTTTTCCTGTTGTTTATTTTAAAGAATAACTGTTTTACGATCTCACACCAGTCACCATGACTGACTCGGAGTTTATTGTTTCCCTTCTAAACTCTGGGTGCCCACCAATTTCCACACGGGCAGCCTAGAGTTATATTGTCAGGATATTCTGGATATTCTGGAGCTTTGGAGATAAGCTGGATGGCGAGACGTAGTATTTGTATCTGATAGTATTTATTCCGCTGCGTATTCTGTATGAGGACAAGTTTATATAACTGTCCATTGTTGTATATTGACTCTGATGATTGATGTATGTATAAAATGATATAGTTCTTTGTTTTAAAAGACTAGTAATTATCTATTGTATATTGTTCCGCTGCGATGTGTAAGATTCTGATATTGTCTTCTGTTCTGATGTGTTTTCTGTTGTTCTTCTTCTTTCTTTCTTCTCTTTTTCTTCTTCTATCTTCTTCTTCTACTTTTTCTTTTTCTTAAAACCATAACTTTTCGGGTTTCCGGCATTCGATGGCTCAGCAGTCGATAAAGTGAGTATCGATGTTGAATTTTCGAAAGTCGAAAATTTTCGGGATGTTACAGGATGGGTATCCCAAACATCCTTTAAATTACTTGTATTTCAGTTGGTATTTCACTTGAGTTGGATTTATTGATATAAGAATGTTAATCCTGACTCGAGTGTTTTGTGTTTTGCTTTATGCTCGGGTCAGACTGTTTGTCACAGCTTCGCTTGGAGATTCATTTATCTATTCGGCTTTCAGTTATTCAGTTGACTCCAGTGATATATATTCAAATTTTGTTATAGACTATTGTATTGAGGCTTCTATGTATTCGAGACTTCTATGTACCTTGTTTTAACTCTGTTATATATATAGTAGCTTCATGAAATACTATTCTTTTGTTTCCGCTTATTGTTATATTACTCTGTGTCTGTGATTCTGTGATTATTTTATTTACTGTATATGCTGAGTTTTGCCAATATAAATTAACAATCTGATATTTTGAGTAATTCAAGTCCGACATGTGCGGATGTGAATGACACAAAATACCAGGATGTTAAAGTTGGTATCAGAGCCAGGTTTTAGGCAAAACTTAGCATATAAAGTAAATTGAATTACGGAATCACCTTCGTTCGAGCTTGAGTTTCTTCTTATTTGACTTGGATTTCCTTTGAACTTTGGAACTCTCCCATTCATTCTGAAATCCATTCTTGTCTCTCCCTATTCGTATTTTCTTGTTTTTGGAGTATCCCATAGCTCCACTGTATGATTTGTAAAGGGGTGAAACTCCTTTATAACAAGCATTGATTCACCGAAGATTTATGTATCATCGATTTAGATGCTGCTATCTCTTTCTATGCCCGAATTCTATCTCTTGCGATCGAATGTCGATTTGCCTCAGAATTATGCATCGATCTTATTCTTGAAGTCACGGTTGATCCAGTTAAGATCGCCCGCGATTTATATAAGTCTATCCATCCTTCCTCTTGTGTAATATATAATTATTTTATCTTCTTTTCGAGCTTATCTTATAGTTAGAATTCTTTTGATTAGGGTCCCCTTGAATTTGAACCTCTAACCTTGTTTTGGAATCCATTCTGGAATCATCGAGTGAGGGAGTGTATTTGTAATTAATATTAAAATGTTTTATAGTGTGTTGTTTGAATTGTTAAGGTTGATTTGGGGTTTCGATCGATTCGTCTGATCAACGATATCGATAGGAATTTCAAAACACTTGAACAGAGCAAACTGACACAATAAATTTTGTATGATTATATTATATATATATACGTATAAATTTTCTGAAATTAAATAGTTAAATGAATTGGTTGTTAGAAATGATAATATTTGATTTTCATTTATTGTTTTGTAAACCATTGATTATTGCTTCATAATATAAATAAATGGAACTATAAAACATGTTTATAAACTGAATTGGAATTGAAATGAATTTAAATTAAGGATTTAAGAATTAAATTTTCGGTATTTTTAGAAAATTTGGTTTTAATTTAGGGTATATTATTTTAAAGTAATTTCTAATAGAAATCGTTCCAAAGAATTTTAAATATTTCAATCAGTACTCTTCTCTTTGTCGTTGGAAAATGATTTCGGTGATGACGGCCGCATCATCGACATTCATTTTCGAGTTTTGAAGTAAAGAGGTGATTTGGTAGCCTTGCTACACTTTTGTTCTAGAAAATAAAAGTGATTTGAATTTCTAGGGTATGATTTGATTTATAATATATATAAGTATATGATTTTAGATTTGATTTAATATATAATATATATGTATACTTTTATCTCTAAAGGTTGAAGTAAACTGGAAATTTAACTCTTAACAGTTTGTTAAAGGATAATTTCGATTATAAAATGAAGACAAAAACTTGAATAAATATTTAAAACTTGAAATAATTGAATTAGAAAAAAATTACTTGTATAATACTCAATTGCATTCCAATATATATAACTTACCTAAATTAATCAGAAGATAACTATGTAACTGAATAGAATACAATATGAAAGAATGTTAATGAAATTTTAAATAAAATTTTGAGTGGTTATAATAAATGTCAATATACCTTGAATTTGAAATTAATTAGTTAAATATAAACCAATTTAAAAATAATTGAAATTTATATGGTTTGAATTAATTGTTTTATTTTATATTTCAAATCCATTTTTCTTTCGGGTTGTTTCTATTCTCCTACCTCGTTCCATTTCGGGGACGAAAAGTTGAGTGGGGGAGAGTGCAACGACCCGTAAATTTTAATACTTTTTATAACGTAAATAACTGGATTTTTATGAAATTTTAAATAATTGGATTTTGAAATAAAAATTTGATATTTGGAATGCGTCTACTTAAACATGGCAATTGGTAAATTTTCATCTGATAATATGGAAGTTTATTTTATTGTGTAATTTTATTTAAATTAAATCAGTTAATATTAGATGATAATAAAATATTTCCAAACCTAAATATTTTTATATATTAAATTTGTAAATCATCTTCTAAGTGAGACGTCATATTTCGTTTCGTCAAATTTGGACTGTTATTGCTCCGTTTATCTTATTTTCGACAAATTTGCAGCATTTTCAGTACCGAATATCGACTTTTGATAGGATGATTGTATCGCTGATATCTGTATACCGTTTTGATCATCTCATCATGCTGATCTCTGTGGTATATTCGATTCTGTGTTTTGAAGTCTGGTACGCAGCGGAATCAGAGAAAACGATAACCGTATCGGTACCGGTTTTGTGCCTTTTGGTTATTGTGACCTTTCAATATTCCACCGTTCAAACAGCCACTTGTTTTAATGATTTTAAATGGCATGACTTTTTTTATTCCTGCTGTTTAATCTAATAATTCTGAAAACAAATTTACTTTTGAAAGAAAAGAAAAAATATTTTTCGTATAAACTATTCGTATGTATAGCCTGTCCTTTTCCCTTCCTTATTCTTGTTACCTGCTTCTTCTTTTCAATATACATATTATGATCATGTTCTGTTCATGTTTTTGAAATTATATAATATGAAAATATATGGTGGTCTGAGATTTGCCTGTGCTTTCTTCTTTCCCTTCTATGAAGCTGAGCTGTCGCCGTGTATGTATGCTCCACATCACCTTTTCCCATCCACCTTCTCCCTCTCTCACTTCCATGCCTCTCAACCGATCTTCCACCTAACCAACCCGCTCCTCCGCGCGACCTCCTTGTTTAGCAAACCAAGTCTCGGCCTTAGCACCTCCAACCGGAGCACGCACACCCAGCCGAGCTTGCATCTCCTCCGCCTCCTTCCCCTTGCACTTAGTTCAGCCAGCACCGAGCCCCTCCACCATATCTGCGTGTGCATTTATATGCTAGTTTGCATGTTTATATTCAAGGTCAGATTTGCATTTATATGGTAGTTTGCCTGTGCATTTATATTGTAGTTATAATATGTGAAGTTATATATTGTTTGTTATGTTGTGTATAGGTATTGTTTTGCTAATATATATTTTATATAAACTTACAGTACATATATATGAAGAAAATTTTGTGTTTACTGTATACATATGCTTACAATATACAATATAAATTATGTGTTTAATATATATATATATATGGTATGTTAGTATCTTTAATATATATATATATATATGATAGGATATGTTGATATTTTCGCAATGAATAAAATATAATATATGAGTATCGTGCATTTTAAATAAGAGTATATATATAAGTTTTGATCTAAAATATAATATGTATATGATGTTACATATATATGTACGTCTACTTTAATATATAGAGTTGCCTGAGAAAAAAAAACACATTGCAAATCTCTTTACTTCTCTTTTGAAATTTAGTATATATATGTATAAAAGCCTATTACAGCCTATAGCATATGTGTATATGTCTGCCTATATATTACCTATGTATATATTTTAATTTACACTTGATATTTTAATACAAATGATTACACTTTTTTTAATTTAAGGGAATCATAGTGATTGTTTATGATGTCCTGTTTTATATGTATATGTTTGATTTTAAAATATATGTGCTTTAAATTAGATAATGATTGTGTAATATAATATATATATATATATACAGAGAAATTTTATTCCATCAGAGTCAAGTTAAATAATGATTTGAAAACTTATATAGATTTTACTTTTATATGTTTTAAATTGATTTTTTTGAAATATATATATATATACACACATATATTTAGTTCAATTCCTATCAAGCTGATTCTGATTGTTTCATCGATTCCTTATTATCAGCTTTGTTCGTCAAATTCGTGCCAGTCTTGTTTTGCTTTGGAATTCATGCTTGGATTCGTAACTCATCTTGTTCTCGTGTTTCTCTAGCCTGGAAAGGTGAGCAATCACTCACGATTAACGTTCTTATATCTATTAAATTTGATTTCATTTGAAACAACATTTGAAGTACGTTGTTGCTAGTTATTTAACTGCTATATATATGATATGCCATTATCTGTAACTGTTCACCTGTGACATCTGACACCATGATCTGTTATTATATTTTATCCGTTGCTGATGATATATGCCTGTTGTTGATATGTTATATTATTATTGTATTTATTCCAACTCTACAAGTTTCCTGTTAGTATAGAATTCCCTATGGGTCGAAATGATACATACTCGAACGATCTTGTAGAATAGTAGAAAATAATTATGGGTAGAAATGATAAACCCCAGCGATTTTCATTTACATTGAATTTGGGATTGTGGGTTGAAAAGATATATACCCGTAGATAATTAAATTGCAGATTGAAATGATAAATATCTATATCACTTGACCATAGGATAGAAAATTATATACAGACACCGTTGGTCTTTATATATTTTGAAATGATTTCCAAAGTTTGAAAAGAAATACATGGTTTTAATAAATATTGATTTTAAGATATTATATATATATATATAAATGCTATTTTTATAAAGGTTTAGAATTTATGTTTGAAAATTCTAAATTTATAAATTAGTTTTGAAAATATAATTTTTAAGATTTTACTTATAATTTTACTATTTTAAAATATATAAAAAATTGAGTTTAATATAAAATAAGTTTAATAATAAGATTTAATTTAATAAAGTTGATTTAATTAATATATAATATGTTTAAGTATTTATCTAAAATTATATTTTCAAATATAGAGTTTATAATAATTTTTAATAAATTAAAGTTGGAAAGAGAAATAGAAATTGGTTTGAAACTGTATTTATTTAAGAATTATACTCAAATAAGTTTGATTTGAAATTTATTAAATTTGAGATTTTAAAGATATGATTTTCATAACTTGATTTTGATTTAAAAGTGATTTAAATGAATATTTTCAAATTTACATAAATTGAAATGGGATATTTAGTTTATTTAAAGGGTACTTTTGGCACATGTCCTTATTAAGTTTTAAAATTCACGAAAAGTCCTTCACTAAATTTCAGTGTAAATTAGGTCCCTGTTTTTTATTCACGATTATTGCAGAGCATGATGCAACATTTCATAAAAGTTGCTGACATTTCCGCAACATTTCTGTACACTGTGAACATAGTGTATGAAAGTTGCTGAAATATCAACACTTATTTATAAAAGTTGCTGATATTTCAGCAACATTTATGTACACTGTGAACACAGTTTATGAAAGTTGCTGAAATATCAGCACTTATTTATAAAAGTTGCTGACATTTCAGCAATAATTTTTCTTTGTTTTTACAATAAAACTTTGACACAAATAGTTGCTGAAATATCAGCACTTATTTATAAAAGTTGCTGACATTTCAGCAATAATTTTTCTTCGTTTCCAGAAAACAGGGACCCGCTTTACAATGAAACTTTGACAGGGACCCGCTTTACAATATGAAAGTATGATATGGATGCCTCCATAATTTCCACTTATTTAAATTTGTAATTGAAGTTGTATTTTAATGTTATTGGAATGATTAAGTAAATATTTCAAAACTAAATAATAGTAAAGTGAATTTGACATATATATGAAATCGTCAAATTTAGTTTTGTAAATGTTTGAATATTTGAAGTTTTGAAATCTATTGAAGTTGAAATGGGTTAATTTGTAGTTTATATCTATATTTGAAAACGATATAAAATGATTTATTGAGATTTGAATTGAAATGGAAGAACTGAGATTTTATTTAAATGGGATTTTGAAATTTGAGTTGATTTGAATCGATTTGTGAACTTTGAGGAAACTATTTTTATTATATAAAGTATTTTAATATATAAAAATAGTTTACTTTATGGATTATTTTTAATATAAACTATTTTTAATATAAAACTATTTTATTATCCTAATTATTTTTAATATAATCTATTTTTAATTTATAACTATTTTAATATATAACTATTTTATTATATAAACTATTTTATTTTATAAACTATTTTATTATATATACTATTTTCTATATCTAAGCTATTTGAGTAGAAAGTATTATGATTTCAAAGTGTTATGATTTCAAAATGTTATGGTTTCAAAATGTTATAATTTCAGAAGTGTTATAATTTTGGAAAGTGTTATTATTTCGGAAATGATATATTTTAAGTGAAATGATATCAGATTTGATATGGTTTTGAAATGGATATGATATTTTGGATATGGAAATGATATTTTGAAATGACCACGGTGTTATAACGTTTGATTGTTAAAGAGACCGGGATCAGATATTGTCATACTCTCTGCCAATACCGAAAACCACTTTAACAACTGTGTACGTGGTGGAGATTCCAGAATGAAGTAGGATGGTTTGGTGATGATTCTCTATGGTATTTACGTAGCCCTGACTCCCGTGAGTCAGCTTGATGTGGCTAAAACAGGAGCCACGCCGAGCCAAGTGAGGTCATTCCTCCTATTGGGCACATTTCTTAGATACCATTCTATTGTTTTGTGTTTTGCTTTATGCTCGGGTCAGACTGAGTGTCACAGCATTTGAGACTCACCTTTGGAGATGGAGCTTCGCTTGGAGATTCATTTATCTATTCAGCTTTCAGTTAATCAGTTGACTCCAATGATATATATTCAGATTTTGTTATAGACTATTGTATTGAGACTTCTATGTATTCGAGACTTCTATGTATCTTGTTTTAACTCTGTTATATATATATATATGGTAGCTTCATGAACTACTATTATTTTGTTTTCGCTGCTTATTGTTATATTACTCTGTGTCTGTGATTCTGTGATTATTTTATTTACTGTATATGCTGAGTTTTGCCAATATAAATTAACAATCTGATATTTTGAGCAATTCAAGTCCGACATGTGCGGATGTGAATGGCACGAAGTACCGGGATGTTACACCTATGTACCAACCAGAATTTATAAATACTCAACAGAACAAATTAACACAATACAAAACAATTTTATAGCACTAACAAATACACTCTCTCATATATATACTCTCAGACTCATTCTAGAGTATTATTTACCCTATCTCTAATGAGTTAATCTCCAACAGGCTAAGGTATCTCTAAACCAAAGCTCTGATATCAACTGTAATGACCCACCTTTTTGGACGGTTTACATCGATAATAAACCACATAAGTCTAACTCAAACCATTCAATAAGGAGGATTGTCAATGGGATTTAATAAGAAAATAAGGGAAAAGAAGGAAAATAAAATACAGAATCTCGCAGCAAAACGACAAAATATAATAATAAAATAAACAGTTCATGAAGCTGTTTTACAATATACATTTGATTACACAATTTTTATAGCATAATCAGAGTACAATCAACAACATACCAAAATGATGCAACATAATAATACTAATAATATAATATACCAAACTCCGTCTTCGTCCTCCAGAAATAATGTCTTCAAACACTGAAATGCTCAGGCTGACCCGACAATAATGAAAAGACAAAACACTCGAGTCAAAACTAAAAGTTCTAATGTAAGTTAAATAAAAACAAGTAAATATGAGTGCGATAGCTTCAGAGATGCTTACGGGATTCTACATCTCCTATCCAGTGTATAACGTGCGTGCAATAACTTAAGAGATGTTACGGGATTTTCCATCTCCTAAGGAAAAATACGCTATATATGTAGTGTCTATCAGTAAAGTAGTATTAAAATAGCGTTAAGGCTTTACATTGATCCCCCTTAACACATTTTTAAGCAGGTAGTCTATGCAGCTCCTGTAACACAACCAGTAACGTTGGTAGCCAGTGAGTCCCCTATAGGTACCATACTAAAACAAAATCGTAGTGGGCACATATAATGATAAAAGTATGACAAGGCACGTGAGACAATGCCCAAGGTAGGATACTACCAGTTCAGGTCGCAGGGCTGGTGGTAACGCATCGTAGCCACGACCGCCCACCGCCTCCAACACCCCCAAAATCAAATCAAGGTGCACCAATCAAGCCAACATCAATATAGTAATACAAAGAGGTGTGTCCGCTTGGGGTAGCTAGCTCACTTGACCCTGACAAGCCGTCTTGTTTAAGTCATTTCAAATTGGCACAAGTGCCGGGGACATCCATCATCGTTCTCTTTCTTCAAATCTGTAACGACCCGAAATTTTCGATCCCGAAAATTCCAAATAGTTAGGAAAAGAAGAAAAGAGATAGAAGAAGAAACAAAAAACAAGTCACAGAATCTCACATTCGCAACGGATTAAATATAATATCAAATAATAACAGTTATACAAAAGAAATCTGTATTAGTCAATTTACATTTATTTACATCAGAGTTACAAACAATTACACATAAACCGGACAGTTAGAATTTAACTTGTCCCGGATATACAATAATATATCACAGCGAATACACTCCATACGTTCCTGCCATCCAGCTCGCCTCTTGAGCTCCAGAACGACCTTACCTGAAAATCCTTAATACTCGATCTGACCCGAGCATTACATCAAAGTAACACCCGGGTCAGGCTGGAAACCAGCGTGAGTAAACCCATAACATGAAATACCAAGCTATATAACATATGTGAATACTAGGGTAACTCGTACTTTTCTACGAGTTCTAATCTTATTTAAGTCAATCATTTATCTCAAAATAATATCCAAGAATCATTATCCAGTTTAAATATCCATGATACTTAACTTATTTCATTCCATCCTGTTTGCTTCTAAACTCAAATTTATAAAGAATCGAAGTGGTTTCGGGTATTTACTGATACCCGACCCCGGTCTCTTCGAATTCAATGTTAATTAAAACAAAGTTGTTTAAGTTTAAACAATTCCATTTATATCCAGAATTACATATTTAGATTTCCATTCATCACAGATAAACAACCCATATTATCACAGTTCAACCCAACATATCATATCACATAGCATTACAAAGCACATATCAGCTATCAACTAATCTAAGGCATACAATATCATTCGATCATTCATAAGCAAGGTTAATCAGTCACACCATTTCTAATTAATTTAACTAAATTAAATTAACTTCTTTAATCACCTTTAAATCTTGCTTACTTAACCTTAATTAATTACAAATAAATTAATTAATCATCCTTTAATTATCAACTTAATTACATTAAGTAATTAGCCTTTAATTAATTACACAAATTAATTATTCTTTAACCATTTACATTAATTAACCTTTAATTTCTCTCATTAATTACATTAATTAATGATCCTCTAATTACTTTCATTAATTAATCATTCTTCTAATTAATTACATTTAATGATTAATCTTAAATCAACCTGTTTAATGATCCTTAATTACAAATTAATTAACCCTTAAAATTAATTAACTTACAACCCTTAATTATTTATTTATTAATCCTCAATCATTAATTAATTAAATTAATTAATTTCCCTTAATTACCTTATTAATTTAATAAATCTCAAATCACTAAATCTTAATTAACTTTAAGGTAAAATACTATCCTTATCAATGACTTAATTATCATTTACAAATGCATTTGAAACATTTTACTTTTAAGTTTACTTTTAAATTTCATTTCAAATTTAAGATTTAAAATGATTACAAATTTAACTTTAACAAAATTTAAAACAATTTACAAACCTTTTAAATCAAATGTTAAAGAAACACTTATCTTATATAAAAGAAATTTAAAAGAGTTTTAAACCAAATTATTTAAATTCAAAATCTTGCCCCTTTTTTGTTTAAAAAAAACTTTTAAAATCTGTTTTAAAAATGCTGCTTCGGGTTCAACTCGCAAGCTACTCGAGCATTAACCCGAGAAAACCACATCTTTCTTCATTTCAAAAATTAGTTTAAGTTTTAAACCTTAAATCTGGAAACAATTCACTCACGAGTCACCCGAGAACTCACTCGAGTCATCACTCCACTAACCCGAGTGCTCCTTCGAGACGATCCTTCATCCAAACCTCTGACACAACTTCGCTGCCGTGCACATGCACCAGCAATCCAGCCTACTCCGACCATCCACGACGCCCATCGCATGTCGACGATCATCCCAGTACCAGATACCGACCACCATAACATCAAAACTAACTCGAAATCGAATTCGAGTAACCCATCACAACTTGGAACAAACCCAAAACCTGGAAAAACCCTCTAATTCCCAATGCCGATCAACGGAGTGGCTGAGCCTCCAGCCACACCTTCTCCATCCTCCATGCTACCAATTCCCAGAGTTTGTTGGAACTCGATCCACCAGAGACGCCGGGGCAAACAAAAATTCCCGACCCTGCCAAAACTAGGGTTATAGACAAATCCGGTCCACCACCGCCACTACAGTGACTTACACACCGTACTGCTATTTTTCCCAAACTCTCTGATCATTCCACTACCACCAGAGAAGACCACGACCTCTCCGATCACCTAGATCATCAGAAACCACCCAAAACTCCAATTCTGAACAAACTCGAACTGCTCGTTCGACCCATACCTAAAAATTGTGATTTCATTTTTAAAAATCATATTTCTAGATAAGGTTTCAGATTATACGTCTGAATTGATGAATTAGGATGTTTGAAATTTCACTTATCTTAAGCTTGCACTTATCTTTTGATTTTCCAGAGAAATTTCCAATTTATTTTCACTTAAATAAAATTTTAAACTTTAATCTATGATGAAACAAACAAATTTTGTTTGAAACTTAAATCCTAAGAAAGATTAGATCAAGAGATAAAGAATTTTGTTTAAAATCTTAGTTTGAAACTAAGAACAGTAGAGTCACATATACAACAGGCATGCACACATCCATACATCCATATATACACAGAAAATTCATATATACAAAACATACTTTGTTTCAGGAACTCACATGCAACCAGATTTCATATACTTAAGCTTTTAAAAAGGGATGTTACTCACCTCTTTTGTTTTGAACAGAGAAGGTTTTAATTTGAAATCTGAAAGTTGCTTTGATTTTGAACTTGCTTCTTGATTTGATGATTCTGAAAACTGAAGTTGATACTTGTTTTGCTTAGATACCTTCTGGTTTTGAACTTTCAGATTTTATTTTTCTTTGATTTTGAAATGAGAAAGGGGAAAAGAAATGAAGAGAGGAGATATATGTTAATATAGACTAAATTATGATTAAAAAAAATATAAAAGAAAATAAAATAAAGGACACTTGTACAATTTCCTAACATTTGTCAATTACATTTGTTAATTAACTTACACATGTTATTAACATGATCTCATAATTTAACACTTGTAATTAAGCAATTTTTAATTATTTTAAATGTTAATATAACACTTTTGTATTTATTTTATTATTTAATAAATACTTTCTTAATTTATATAAATAAAATATTTTAAAAGGAAATGATATAAAACCAATTATATTCCTAATAGAAATCTTATACATATATTTTTAAAATCCAAAATATCTTAAGATAATTATCTTTTAAATTTCAAATTTAAATCTAAATTCAAATTCATTTACATATCCAGATATCCTTTATTATCAAATTTATTTATTCAATCTATAAATCAGTATTTCTATTAATTAAACCAGTTAATTATCAATTAACAGATATTCCAAAATCCGGGTTTTCACATTCCTTCCCCCTTAGAATCTTTTCGTCCCCGAAAAGGAACGAAACCAGAATTTATTAAAATGCTTATTATGAGTTAAATTATCCCTTAAACATTTTAAACTATAAACCCTTTATTTAAGAATCTTAAAAACACTTTAAAATCTATATAATATTACCAAACAGTTTCATAAAAAAATGCTTTTTATAACTCGATGTTTCCACAAGTCCATCCTTGTTCTCACAGAAATTCGGCATACGTTGATCAGGCATAGGACTGAAAATCCATAAGCACTTAGCAGACCCATTTTCAACACCCAGTGAAAATACTTGGAAAACATTTTCGAAAACTTTGTGAAAATATAGAAAACATTTTTGAAATAGAGGAAATATCTTTGGTGAGAATGCTCTGGAAATCATCACCCCCTCCATGGTCGCAGTTAACCCGATGGTTACGTTGCCATCCCGGCAAAATCCATAGATAACTGTAGGCACTCCACGCCCCTCGATTACACCATAGAACCCGCTACAGATCGCAGCTACACCCGGGCTTTACGTTGCTATCACAGCAAAAACCCATGTAACTATAGGCATCAGCGCCCTCGAATTTCGCTGCCAATAAATGAAACTTCTCCACTCCACTCGACCATAGATCGCAGTCTACCGATGTTACGTTGCCATCCCGGCAAAATCAAACGTAGACCGTTGACACTCACCTCCACACGATTTCCGCTATGGTCCACAGTAGATCACAGTGACATCGAGTTACACCGTCGTCACAACATAACCCAAATGCCTCTGTAGGCATCAGCGCCCTCGACTTTCGCTACCCAAATAATCCTCAGGAACTTCTGTTTGTCCGGACTTCCTCACAGGATCAACTTTAGAACCCTCCCTTAGGACTCAAGGCAGTACCACTCCGTGGCACTCCTAAGAAGTTCATCTCATGGGAGCGCCTTTTCCCCTAAAGCAATTCTCAAAACACTTTATACTATACTCTTATAGTATCTTTCAAATCATACCCATTATGATTTACATGAATCTCCTTTACACAAAATCGATTCCCAAAATCGATAATTCTCAAACTAGGCTTTTCAAACTTCCAAAATTTGATTTTCCCAAAAATCAAAAGCCTTTTCCAAAATCCATAGGTTCCAAAACCTTTTTCCAAAATCATTCTCATAAATTCCTTCATATATATAGATATAAATTTTTTTGAAAATCTTTGGATCGCTTCATACTTGTATAAATTCCCTTTTTATACTTCAAATACTTTCAAAAATCCTTTCCTTCTGGCTATAGATTCAACAAGGGGAGTTTATCAATTATATATATATATATATATATATAACTTTGTTTATTCCAAATTAAATATTCAAATTTGATTACTCTTTTATAAAGTTATTTACCACATTAGTTTTCTTCATAAAGTAAATTTTAACCATAGAAATATATAATTTCCACTTTATTTCATTATATATTTCACAAATATATTCTTCACTTCAAAATCATTTTATATTTCTTATCTACAAATTTTCAATATCAATTTCATTCAAACCCGTACGATGTACACATGTCATCCTTACGCAATATCAAATTTGATCGCTCACTCGATCACACAATTTCTTTTCCGAACTAGTATCGTCCACCCGACTTCCTAGTGCGGACTCAGATCTGGTTTCTTGATCAGAAACCGTCATTCTCCTTGCATAGCCATAACTATGATAGATAATTTTCAGAACCAATCAAAAATCCATATCCAGGTTCGCCGTTGAAAATCGAGTGAAAAATCCCAACTCGGATCGATATACTATCTCGAAATTCTATGCTTGAATCTGGATCAAATCACTATGCGAATAGAATAATATACGTACATCCTACGTATTTATCATCATTGATTATTAGCTAAATCAATTCTCTTTTACTTCACATTCATTTAGATTTCTATTCACTCATCCACAATTGCTCCCAATTTCCATTTGGGTTAACACTTCAATTCTTATCTCAATTGGTATTCAATTATAGACAGTTTGCACTTTGACCAACTTGTAAAAAAAATAGCTTGAAATTTTTTAAAATAAATAAGTAGTTATAAAATAGTTATTAGTTGCAAAATAATGTAAAATAGTTAAGTAGTTATAAAATAGTTGAAAAATAGTCAAATAGTTATAGAATATTTAGGTAATTGCAAAATAGTTGTAAAATAGTATTTAGTTATAAAGCAGTTGGAAAATAGTAATTAGTTTATAAAACAGTTGTAAAATAGTTAAATAGTTCCAAAAGTAGTTGTAAAATAAGTATAAGATAGTTTGGGTTTTTTAAAAAAAAGATTATATAGTAAATAGCTTGGAAAAATAGGTTTATATTAAAACAATTTATTTTGAAAATAGTCCAGAGCCAAACTGTTCAATTCCCAATCAATTCAATTTAAATTTCCACTTCCTCTTAACATTGATTCAATCCCAATTCAATTTAAATAACTTCAATTCCTACTCCAAATTTAACTCTATTCAACTTTGATTTCAATCTCAATTAATTCAAATAAATTTCAAATTGAATCAATTTTCAATTCATTTCAATTCAAGTTTGAATTAATCCCAATTCCCATCTCCACCTTTAAAATCTCCTCGAATTATATAAATTCGAGTCAAATTTTCCAATGTTGATTTAATTACTTAAATCAAATTAACCTTTACTTTTTAATTTAACAACCCAAATCCTTACACAATTAAATTTTGAGTCCAACATTTTAATATTTATTCAAATCACTTTTTCTTACTTATCTCAAGTTTTTCAAGTAAAAGTTCAAAACCCTTTAAACATTTAATTCTGAGTCCAAATTGCAAAATTCTATTTTAAATTACCTTTACTTCTTTATAACTTATTTCTAGGTTCAAATCATAGTTAAAATCCTTTTTAAACAATTTAATCTTTGAAATTCAATTTATTACCCAATTTCAACTTTGAAACTAATTCTTAACAATTTAAATTTGTAAGTTACCCTTTAAACATCCAAAACTTAAGTTCAAAGTGATTTCACTTTCACAAGTTCAATTTTTATCTTCAAAAATAAAAATTACTTAAATAATTTCAATTTAAAGTTTTATTTCTATTTAATTTCTGTAATGGATATAAAATATCACAATCCACTTCTTAATTCATTTTAAACAAGCCAATTCACAGTTTCATAGATTATTGATGACAATAGGATGATATTAGGATAAGCCAAAGTAAATAAACATCCAATTTATATAAAACATCCATCATCCACTACCCATTCCCAGATCTCAACCCTGTTTGAGATCACATATAACTCCCTACCAAATCAACCCATTTAACTTCCCTAAGTTAAATCTCAATTTCATCTTGAAATTTCCAATTCAGGTTGTTCATTCCAAACTTATTTAACTTCTTCTAAGTTAAATTCAATTTAATCTCATTAACCTTACCCAATTTGAATCCTCATTTCAAATTTCAAATTCCTATCAATATTCTTTCTTACTTATAAGTTCAAAGACTTATTTCACTATGGGTTTTTTTACATCACATCTCAGGGGAAAATCAAAACTCAATCACTTAGAGTTTATTTTAAATCATCTTTGATATCATGTATATCCATACTTATATACATATTTATTCCTTAGCCCACCAAGCCATATTTTTAAAATTTAAACCACCCTTGGTTTTAATTCAAAACAGTTTTCTTTAAAGCTTTCAAACAATTCTTATTTTAAAATAAGATCACATTCAAAATATTCTGAATAATACTATTTATTATTTCTCTTAACATTTTGAAAACAATTTCAAATGTTTCTAGACTTAGAATTCAAAACTTCTCAATTTACATCCTTTCTAATTTACAAGTTATTCTCATCTAATGGTTACTTCCTTAAAACATTTTATTGTTTATTGGAAAACAATCATCCCATTATTAAACACAATAACCATTTTATTTTCTGGTTTGAAACCAATTCTAATTCATCTTATTTGTATAGTTCATTTTATCCAATTTCTATTTGGATATATATATATATATATATATTCATCACTTAATTCTTATCCAATTTCAATATCCACCAACCAATTATTTCTTTATATATAATATAAGCTTATATAAAAATTATTCATTTTTAAAACCATTTTTAAAACCTTTATATAAGAAAATAACAAGTACGCTCTCATATATATATATATATATATACACACACTCAACTCATTATAGGGTACTATTGACCCTATCCTTAATGAGTACACCCACCAGAGCCAAGGTTCTCGCTTAACCTTCTGCTCTGATACCAAATGTAACGACCCGAAATTTTTGATCCCGAAAATTCCAAATAGTTAGGAAAAGAAGAAAAGAGATAGAATAAGAAACAGAAAACAAGTCACAGAATCTCACATTCGCAGCGGATTAAATATAATATCAAATAATAGCAGTTATACAGAAGAAAACTATATTAGTCAATTTACATTTATTTACATCAGAGTTACAAACAATTACACATAAACCGGACAGTTAGAATTTAACTTGTCCCGGATATACAACAATATATCACAGCGAATACACTCCATACGTTCCCGCCATCCAGCTCGCCTCTTGAGCTCCAGAACGACCTTACCTGAAAATCCTTAATACTCGGTCTGACCTGAGCATTACATCAAAGTAACACCCGGGTCAGGCTGGAAACCAGCGTGAGTAAACCCATAACATGAAATACCAAGCTATATAACATATGTGAATACTAGGGTAACTCGTACTTTTCTACGAGTTCTAATCTTATTTAAGTCAATCATTTATCTCAAAATAATATCCAAGAATCGTTATCCAGTTTAAATATCCATGATACTTAACTTATTTCATTCCATCCTGTTTGCTTCTAAACTCAAATTTATAAAGAATCGAAGTGGTTTCGGGTATTTACTGATACCCGACCCCGGTCTCTTCGAATTCAATGTTAATTAAAACAAAGCTGTTTAAGTTTAAACAATTCCATTTATATCCAGAATTACATATTTAGATTGCCATTCATCACAGATAAACAACCCATATTATCACAGTTCAACCCAACATATCATATCACATAGCATTACAAAGCACATATCAGCTATCAACTAATCTAAGGCATACAATATCATTCGATCATTCATAAGCAAGGTTAATCAATCACACCATTTCTAATTAATTTAACTAAATTAAATTAACTTCTTTAATCACCTTTAAAACCTGCTTACTTAACCTTAATTAATTACAAATAAATTAATTAATCATCCTTTAATTATCAACTTAATTACATTAAGTAATTAGCCTTTACTTAATTACACAAATTAATTATTCTTTAACAATTTACATTAATTAACCTTTAATTTCTCTCATTAATTACATTAATTAATGATCCTCTAATTACTTTCATTAATTAATCATTCTTCTAATTAATTACATTTAATGATTAATCTTAAATCAACCTGTTTAATGATCCTTAATTACAAATTAATTAACCCTTAAAATTAATTAACTTACAACTCTTAATTATTTATTTATTAATCCTTAATCATTAATTAATTAAATTAATTAATTTCCCTTAATTACCTTATTAATTTAATAAATCGCAAATCACTAAATCTTAATTAACTTTAAGATAAAATACTATCCTTATCAATGACTTAATTATCATTTACAAATGCATTTGAAACATTTTACTTTTAAGTTTACTTTTAAATTTCATTTCAAATTTAAGATTTAAAATGATTACAAATTTAACTTTAACAAAATTTAAAACAATTTACAAATTTTTTAAATCAAATGTTAAAGAAACACTTATCTTATATAAAAGAAATTTAAAAGAGTTTTAAACCAAATTATTTAAATTCAAAATCTTGCCCCTTTTTTGTTTAAAAAAAACTTTTAAAATCTGTTTTAAAAATGCTGCTTCGGGTTCAACCTGCAAGCTACTCGAGCATTAACCCGAGAAAACCACATCTTTCTTTATTTCAAAAATTAGTTTAAGTTTTAAACCTTAAATCTGGAAACAATTCACTCACGAGTCACCCGAGAACTCACTCGAGTCATCACTCCACTAACCCGAGTGCTCCTTCGAGACGATCCTTCATCCAAACCTCTGACACAACATCGCTGCCGTGCACATGCACCGGCAATCCAGTCTACTCCGACCATCCACGACGCCCCTCGCATGTCGACGATCATCCCAGTACTAGATACCGACCACCATAACATCAAAACTAACTCGAAATTGAATTCGAGTAACCCATCACAACCTGGAACAAACCCAAAACCTGGAAAAACCCTCGAATTCCGAATGCCGATCAAAGGAGTGCCTGAGCCTCCAGCCTCACCTTCGCCATCCTCCATGCTACCAGTTCCCTGAGTTTGGTGGAACTCGATCCACCAGAGACGCCGGGGCAAACGAAAATTCCCGACCCTGCCAAAACTAGGGTTACAGATTCCGATCCACCACCGCCACTACAATGACTTACACACCCTACTGCCATTTTTCCCAAACTCTCCGATCATTCCACTACCACCAGAGAAGACCACGACCTCTCCGATCACCTAGATCATCAGAAACCACCCAAAACTCTAATTCTGAACAAACTCAAACTGCTCGTTCGACCCACATCTAAAAATTGTGATTTCATTTTTAAAAATCATGTTTCTAGATAAGGTTTCAGATTATACATCTGAATTGATGAATTAGGATGTTTGAAATTTCACTTATCTTAAGCTTGCACTGTTCTTTTGATTTTCCAGACAAATTTCCTATTTATTTTCACTTAAATAAAATTTTAAACTTTAATCTATGATGAAACAAACAAATTTTGTTTGAAACTTAAATCCTAACAAAGATTAGATCAAGAGATAAAGAATTTTGTTTAAAATCTTAGTTTGAAACTAAGAACAGTAGAGTCACATATACAACAGGCATGCACACATCCATACATCCATATATACACAGAAAATTCATATATACAAAACATACTTTGTTTCAGGAATTCACATGCAACCAGATCTCATATACTTAAGCTTTTAAAAAGGGATGTTACTCACCTCTTTTGTTTTGAGCAGAGCAGGTTTTAATTTGAAATCTGAAAGTTGCTTTGATTTTGAACTTGCTTCTTGATTTGATGATTCTGAAAACTGAAGTTGATACCTGTTTTGCTTAGATACCTTCTGGTTTTGAACTTTCAGATTTTATTTTTCTTTGATTTTGAAATGAGAAAGGGGAAAAGAAATGAAGAGAGGAGATATATGTCTATATAGACTAAATTATGATTTAAAAAAATATAAAAGAAAATAAAATAAAGGACACTTGTACAATTTCCTAACATTTGTCAATTACATTTGTTAATTAACTTACACATGTTATTAACATGATCTCATAATTTAACACTTGTAATTATGCAATTTTTAATTATTTTAAATGTTAATATAACACTTTTGTATTTATTTTATTATTTAATAAATACTTTCTTAATTTATATAAATAAAATATTTTAAAAGGAAATGATATAAAACCAATTATATTCCTAATAAAAATCTTATACATATATTTTTAAAATCCAAAATATCTTAAGATAATTATCTTTTAAATTTCAAATTTAAATCCAAATTCAAATTTCTTTACATATCCAGATATCCTTTATTATCAGATTTATTTGTTCAATCTATAAATCAGTATTTCTATTAATTAACCTAGTTAATTATCAATTAACAGATATTCCAAAATCCTGGTTTTCACAAAATCCAACAAACACCTCTAATTCAACCACTACATTCTGGATAACATCCACCGTGTACATAGTTGTTAAAGTTATTCCAATATTGACAGAGAGTATGCCAATAAGAGGCCCCGGTCTCTTTAATAACCAAACGTAATTTTTCACACTGGTTGGTTTTTTTTTCATTTCGAAACCGATTCATATTTGATATCAAAATATTATATTCACTTCAAAATATCACTTCATTTCAAAATACCATATTTACTCAAAATATGTCATTTTTGCTTGAAAATATCATTTCAAATTCCAACTTAGGTTATAACCTCATTTAACCACATTCGCATATAAATCAAGGATTTAAATATAAACGTTCCAACTTGCACAGTTTGAAATTTTGGAAAAAAGTTTGAATAGTTATAAATAGTTTAGAGATTTAAAACAGTTTGACATAAAATAGCTTGAGTATTGAAAATGGTTTGTAACATCCCGAAAATTTTCGACTTTCGAAAATTCAACATCGATACTCACTTTATCGACTGCTGAGCCATCGAATGCCGGAAACCCGAAAAGTTATGGTTTTAAGAAAGAAGAAAAAGGTAGAAGAAGAAGATAGAAGAAAAAGAAAGAAGAACAACAACAGAACAAGAACAGAAACAGAAACAGAAAACAATATCAGAATCTCACATATCGCAGCGGAACAATATATAATAGATAAATGAATATCATTTAAAAACAAAAGAATTATATCTGTTATTACATTACATCACATCATATCATCAGAGTCAATAAACAACAATGGACAGTTATATAAACTTGTCCTCATACAGAATACACAGCGGAATAAATACTATCAGATACAAATACTACGTCTCGCCATCCAGCTTATCTCCAAAGCTCCAGAATATCCAGAATATCCTGATAATATAACTCTAGGCTGCCCGTGTGGAAATTGGTGGGCACCCAGAGTTTAGAAGGGAACAATAAACTCCGAGTCAGTCATGGTGACTGGTGTGAGATCGTAAAACAGTTATTCTTTAAAATAAACAACAGAGAATTTTAAAGTAAATTCGCAATGCTTTTGGAAAATGAAACTACCATAAGACCTCCCGCCACACACACAATGCAAACGCAGACTTGGAGGAGATTTCTTCTTATGATAGTCAAAGATGCTTACTACGCGAAAATCAAATTCTTTTTGATATTATTATTAGTGCATAGTGTAGAAAACATTTCGAAAGTAGAATATAAATCTTAGCCAGCATAGACATTTCGAACTATGCCTACTATAGCTACCATCCAAACAGTGGGGCGCCACCATAAGTGAATGATAGGTTCTACAACTAAAACCGTACAAGGCTCGTATTGTTTCTTTGGATTTCCAACAAATGGTCAGGCTAAGGAACTTCCTATCCACGATGGGTACGTCCCTGGAATAGACGACCCGAGAACCTAACGTTAAGGTTAGATCTCTGCCAACACAAGGCCGGGTTACCTCTGCAAAAATAGGTAACTACTGACACGCGTATGCCATCCCCCGATCGTCACCGATCTTCCCGAGGATCCCCGATTTCCAACAAACCACATAGATAATAATGCAGCAACCACATAGGTTAAGTATCTAGGCTCCATACCATGATACCACCTCTATCCAGAAGGAATGACATACACTAAGGGGCGCTACTCCCTAGAACCTTGCTGCATCCTTCCTGTTTCGACCATTTCCGGGGTGTGAGGCTCGACGAAGTCTCGTCCACAAAGCTACGCTTTCTCAAAAAGCCCTGCTTCGGGTCAAACAAAATGATCAACCTATGATCACAAAGATATAAGATCAAACAAATGATCATATCGCAAATGATCAAACACTGATCATTTCACAGCAACACTCAGTATGCCACGTTACCAAATTGGGATATATCGCTGATGAATTTCAACTACATAACCTCTGAGCTCGTACGTCTCAGAGAAGGGTGTTAAGCTAAGAGAATAAATTCTCCGCCACCAACAGAAATGTATTTGAAAGAAATCAGCTTTATATCTCAAATTGTAACGTCAGACACACAATCCATACAAGTCTGTTCCGGGATCGAACAGAACCGAAGGCACTTCTCACGAAGCCCTTGCACATCCGGATAAATTTCTAATCACGTCCGGACTTCCCGTCACTAAGGGTGATAAAACCTCTAAATCGGAGATCAGCCGATGTAGAGTAACTCGACGGTAATCCTTCCTTTTTCAAAAATATCCGGTCTTCAACACCGGTCTTCGAATGCGATTCATAACGACGTATCACATATTCGGGATGGGTTATACGACCCCATGGTCCTTTCCCGGCTAACCCGAATAGTGAGCGTTTATTTAAAAACAAGTGTGGCATTCAAATTCATCCAATTCACAACAAATACCTATCTAAAGGTAATTATTGATAGTCGGTTATTTAACTATCAATAAAGATGCGCAACATCATCAGATTCCAAATAATTTTCCAAATTATTTATCTTCAAAAATATCTTTACTAGATATATTATTTCCACACTTCACCATTTGAAACAAATTTCAAATATTCACTTTTCAATTTATCTTTAAAAGATAAAATCTCTAAACAGTTCACTTCATATTGGAAAAGCATTTCCATACTTATTTAAAATAAGTAATTCACAAAACTATTTATTTTCAACACTTAGAAAATATTCGATATACTTAAATCAAAATTAAGTATATATCTCATTCTTTAAGGAAATCATTCTTTAAACACATTTTATTTGAGTCAAAACGAATGTTGCGTAAAACATCGTTACGACGACTCAAAATCACTAGTATAGGGATTCGAAATTAAGATAGATATATAAATCCCAATACTATACAAAATATTTCCTTTCGGAAATCATTTACTATAACAACAGTGTTATAGTCCACCATTTCCTTATTTCTCAAAAACGTCTATTTCAACAATAAATGTTGAAATCTATGATTTCGATACTTAACACGTTTTAAAACATCTTTTAAAACAACTACTTCATTTCATAATATCACTTCTCCAAACATATCCATTTTACTTAACAATATATTCACTGTCCAAAATCGTGAATATACTTCACTAATTGCATTTCACTATTTTCTACACGTTTTATTTCAATAATAATTCGCTATCCAAAATCGCGAATATATCTCGTTTAATAATCTTCTATATTTAATTTATCAAATCCCATTGATTTCGAATTTATAAAACAACGTTTATAAATCCTATTTCTATTTTATAACAACTTCGATTTGTAAATCTCCTTTATTAACCAGTTCGATCAATATTTCATTTGAAGGCAAAAACCCAATTTATAAGTTAATTTCTTATAAATCTCCTATTCGACATTTTCATCCATTTTATAACTTCACAATTTATAATCCATAAATTTCATTTACTTACGAATTCCATAAATATTTCATTTTTACACTTATAAAAACTCGTTTTACAATTCCAATATTTTGATTTATAAATATCAATTTTTATAAATCTTTTTATACAAATCGTTTATAGTTATTCAAAAATCCCAGCTCAAATCATTTTATAAATAAATCGACTTTTATTTCAAAAACGACACTTCGGTTATATTTCACTAAAAATTATAACTTTTATAACTTTAAAATTTTATGTTTATAAATCGATTCAAAAATTCCATAAAACGTATATTTTCAAAAATCACTTTAAAAATCCTTTTAAAGTAAAAGTCGTCATTTTTACATTTCAAAACTGAATCCGATGATGCAACAGCATCAATTAGTCCATCACAACAGTCAATATCATATATCAATATGATAACAGAATATACATCAACATCTGTAAATAAATAAATACAGTTGAGGAATCCAGTTGGATCCCTCCAACCTGTTTCCCTGCATCCACAGACGTTAGCACAATACCAATTCCGCTCCAGTACGGAATTATCGCGGTATATAGGTTTTATAAAAATCCGCTTACTAACGGCGCAATAGGGTCTCATCCGCTATACGAGGCGGGAAATCAATCAATCCGATATATACATATGCCAATATGTATATATTGCTATATATATATATAGATATATATCCTACTATATCTAATATCACATCCAAGCAGTCAATCAATCAATCAATAACTGTAAAAGAAAATCCACTTTCATTTGAGTGAGAAGATCTCACCGTGATTTTAATTCTGATTTCAGCGTTTATTTCGAATAAAATTAAACACGCGTTTAATTTTACCCGAAATTGAAACTAGCTCCAAACGACTCCAATTCAGTTCCATAGCGAAGTACGCGTCGAGACGATTCCAACGCATTTTGTTTCGTCAATTTCTGATCACGTATAAACAAGTTATAGTAGTTTGAAGTTAATACGATTTTAATAAAATTAAATTTACAATTTTTTTATCAATTTAAACCTTTTTAATATCAGCCGTTTATTTTCTCACTGGAAGATTAGGGCACACGAGATCATCTTCCCCTCCCAGGCTTCGTTCACGTAAACAAACCCAACCACGCCGCCTCTAAACCCTAATCACGCAACCTCCTACGTCGCACGATAAGATGATCGACGACCATCACCTCGAGGCGCACGGCGAACTCCACCAACGCCCAGAGGCCGACCCCACTCGGTGTCCACATCACGACGAAAAACGCGTTCGAACGGCGTGCCTTTTCGATCGAATTGCCGATGATCCACCTCTCCATTTCCAATCACCACCGTCCATATTGAAGACCTCACTCCCCTCACCATCTTTGTAGTTGAAAACTTCTGAAAATATTGCTTAGATTTGAAGATAATCGGAGGGGAAGGTCGTTGTTTTCTGGTCGTTCATTTCAATGGAGGCGGTTGCGTATAAACTAGGGTTTCATTTTTCTTTTCTTTATAAATTTGTGAATAAATGGGGTTTTTATAGAGAATAAAACGAACACTATTCATCCCGGTTTTTCGAACTCCGATTTACGTGCGGTGACTGGCGTTTCTGGGGTTTACCCCGCGCTCCGAACAAAATGAAACAGGTTTCGAAAGCTAATTCGATCGTCTGTGTGAGATATGACAATAAACGATCAATTTAAATTAACCCGATTTAAATCGATTTCGAGGCGTTTTAATTTGTACCGGACAAATGGTACATCCAAAAATTATGAAATTTGAAATCTTACAATAATATCACATTACGGATCCGATGAAACTGGTTTCGTCGAAATCCGAGACTTTCTGAAAAATGACTATTTTTAACTCGACGATTCAAAATTAAAACGACATCGATGCGTTTCGAGTTGCCACGGTCAAACGACAACTCCGATGGATACGAAAATTGAAATCCGATAATAACTAACTATTACGGATCCAATGGAACTGGTCTTGTTCAATTCTGAGACTGTTCGAAAATTGGCTATTTTTACAGTCGATAATTAAATATTAAAATATTCAATTTTCACAGATTAACTCCAAATTCAATTTTAAAAGTTCTATAACCTTTCTATAATTCCGGTATGATTAAATAGAATTTTACAAATCAATTTCAATCATATTAAACTCGATTTTCAATTATTTTTGGAATTTCAATTATTAATTTATCGATTTAATTACCCAGGTAAACCCAATATTCGATAAATAATTTATCCGACTTAATAATTCCACATATTAATATTTAAAATTAATCAAATATTCGAATTTTAATTATCAAAAATTCTGGGTCGTTACAGACTTCCCCCCTTAAAAGAATTTCGTCCTCGAAATTACCAGTTAGAAAGAAAAGTCCTTAACTCGTCTACTATTTTTCACAATCCAATGGTTTTATCGAATTTATCAAGCAAATCTTTCTACTAAAGATTCGTTATTTATTCAACTAAATTTCCAACTTCAATTTATAAGTTCAAACAACATTGTTTAACTTCTCAATTCAAATTCGAGTTTAAATTCAAATTTTAAACTTTCAAAATTTCTCAAAAATTTTCTAACGCCCTAAATTTCCAAAAAATTTCGCCAGCATCTCCTTTGCGCGGCTAATACGGCACGACTACAAAACGTCCCTACGGACTCTCAGATTTCAAAAAGAAAAAGAAAAAGAAAAAGCCAAGCGGCTAAAGAAGAAATCATCAAATCTCATATTGAAATTTAAATACATACCTTTTTCGAGCAATTCAAATTTATCTTTGAAAGTAAAATCCCAATTCTTTATAACACCTGTATATCCTACTAGCCATAATATCTAGTTACATATATTCAAACCATTTCGTACATTCAATTACAAAATTTTCAATATATACTTCTTATATCATTTTTACTTCACCATTGAAGTTACATATTCATTATCATTCAATTTTGCATTTCAATTTTCATTTGAGTTCAATTCAAGATTTCAATTCAATTTGAATTCCATTTAACTTCTATTCTGAAATATTGAATTTTATCTTTCAATTATAGCTGATTCATATCACTATTTTTTTCACTTAGTTTCGCTTACTAATTTTCTTATTTCAATACTTCACTTTGTTTATTACAAATC